>CM057340.1:220285389-221635389 GCA_030015575.1 Agapanthus africanus
AGTGTCTGGTTTTAATCATAAACCGGACAACTCCCCGTACCTTAACATCGTTAAGATATGAACTGTTCTATATCCAATATAGAAACAGAGGCACTGATTTATTGAACCAGATTCAAATCATGCAGCTGTCCCCAGCGCATGTGAACTAAATGGAAGGAGGCCGATCAGCGTTACTCAACTTAGGAATGCTTCCAATTATGAGTAATCTGAAAGAGAAGTAATTTCTCTTTATCATTACTATCAACTGAATACCATACACAAGTATCTACATCTTCGATCACCTTGAAGAATCCCGATACTTGCTACACCTGGTTCTCTACTCTATTCAAATACCTATAACTCCTCAAAACTTAGACCCTGTGTTTCTACGAAACACATGTCTAAGAACTAGAGAAGTTAAAAGTAAACAGAATATAGTATGAGGGCCAACCCCTCTGTCCTAATGGACACTGGACAACATACAATACTCTGTATAAGTCCGCTGAGTCTAACAACTCTTTCACTGTGTGTCGTAGGTTGAAAACTGTACTTATGGTTAAGAAGAATTACACCGCTGTTTAATGCTCCTTACCTAACCATCCACTGATATAGGTAAATGTCATCGACATAATATCAAAAGGTATATCTCACTCTATGGAAATAGACGTACAGATATATCAATTTGAGATTGGTGCATAACAGCGGATATTCAAAACCAAATATTTGCCGACCGGCAAACAGCCCAGATGATCTCCTCAAATATCACCGATTACAACGAATCCCGATATAATGAGGATGATCACCCAATTCCCAATAACTTACTCCCACTCATCATCTGTAAAACTATACAGATGTGAGAATCAAACTTGGTAAATACATACCCTGGAGCAAGTGTCCAATCGGGAAATCAGTTTTCTTTTAACAGTACACAGTTGAACCTGAAACATTGAAATGTTTCGATGGGGTATCCTGGTATTCCTAGTAATACCTCTACCATTATCCAGATTCACAACTATAACCGTATAATTCTTTGCCACCTCTCCAAATCCCTTCATATGTCTTTAGTCATTACCTTCTGTACACCCCTTTGGGCCAAATGGTTTTCTTCCTTCCCTACCGTTCGGCACCAGCCTATGGTTTGGAAGAAGACTATCCAATAAGCATAATGGGTGTACTGTCCTAGTCCTAGGAGCACTCGCAATGCGAGAGAAGGTGAAGATAAAAGACACCTGAATGTACTTTATTCCTATTTCTCCTGAACCAGGATCCATCCCCGAACTGGAACAAGTTCCTTTCGAGTTCGTATATAACCATACGATGGATTATCCAATAAAATGGGATCTTCGTAGTGATACGGAGTGTCCTGGAGAAATACAAAGGTGATTTAGGATTGGCGAAGAAATACTTGGTTCGGTCGTGAATAGCAGTCGCAATTTACTTTGCCCTCTTACTAATCCCTTGTTTTGTCTGAACTTAATACCTTCTGTACACCGTTTAGGCTAACTGGTTTTCTCCATTCCCTACCGGTCGGCACCAGCCTGTGGTTTGGAAGAAGACTATCCAATTTGCGTAATAGGTGTACTACTCCTAAACCAAGGAGTACTCGCAACCTGAGAGAAGGTGAAAAGAAAAGACAACTGAATAATCCTATTCGTTTTCTCCAGAACCGGAAACCATCCTCGAATTCCTTCGAGTTCGTATCTAACCATACGATGGTTTTGTCCAATGGAAGTGGACGTTCGTAGTAATACGGGGTGTCCTGGAGAAAAGGGTAAAAGTAGGAGTGGCAATGAGGTCTGCAACTCTGACAATCCAAAAGCCAGTGTTAAGAAGGTTCGGTCAACTTGGTCACTGAGTCATAGTCTTAGGGCCGGGTCAATGGTCGCTGCCAAAGAGAGAGAGAAAAGAAACACTCAGCGTGCACTCTAACCTAGATCAGAATGGTCACCAATTTATCTAATCTGGAATCCTCCCACTGTACCTCAAATTCTCCTCCAAACCTGAAAGAAGAATTAGTCGGGGTTACCCGAGGAGTAAACTAACTCATCAGTGGGAATCGGGATCCAACTCTCATCGCATGACAACGTGACGGAATCCGCTCACGGTATCACACTCCAGAAGGTATGCGCATATCTGGCAAGTTTCAGTTCTTTTGAAACTCCCGATGTGATTTCTGCCCCATGCTCTTATGACCTTGGCGAAGGTCAACAAATCATAAGTCACATGTCAAGTTCTACCCGTCATTATCCAGGTTAATTTGAATCCACCCGTACAAGCCCTTGACGAAGGCCAACAAGGCTATACGACTTCCCAAACCAACGCATCTATCTATGCTGCAGAAGGGCAACAAGCAGCTACCATACATTATGCCTTGACGAAGGCCAACAAACATAGCATGAATACTACTTACTACCCGGCTGAAACGACGGAGGGCTACGAATGGTTTCTGGCGAAAACCTTTAACGTAATGAACTTGATATCATCGAAGGAACGGATAGCTTTTAAAAATATAGTGACGAAAACCGTTGCTAAAGAGGTCACTCCCTGTGAAGGGATCTCGGCTCTTTCCCCGTAGAATGGGGTGCAGGATATTCCAAATGAATACCGCGATGCAAAGCAAAAGTAATCGGCTATAGTGAAGTTAATGCCCTGACGCAAACTTCTGTCCAAGGGGTCACTCCCGATGAAGGGATCTCGGCCCTTGCCTCGTCGACTGAGGAGCAGGATATTCCAATGAATACCACGATGCAAAACAAAAGTAAACGTCCTTGCAATAACAGCTTTTTGAAAAGTGTTCCAACAACATCAGATTAGGTTTTTTTTTAACTTGCATTGATCCGAATCAATGCAGTCCCATCAATTGATCACACCAAAAAGAACGAAAATATACTGATGTACGTATATGCCATCCGCATTCGCCACTGGGTCCCGTCATTACCCGTTAGGTTAGCTAACTAACGACAGAGCGGGGACTGGACTAGTGCGGATGCAAAACATATACAACATCTACTAATATATATACCAATATATTATATTCGCTCAAGGCGTGATAGAAATGCAACATCACAGAGAATGAACAGCATCACAGAAACAATACAGATATCTGGGATCCCCGGGTTTCACAGAGCCGCTGAAACCCGACGTTCCCCTGGTCGTGTGGATAGCCTGTGCAATGAATTCCTAGACCCCTACGGGCGCGGCAAGTCACCCGCCAAAACCTGAAGCGAGGCAGCCCCCTTCAGCACCGTGAATGGACCATCCAGCACTTCACGGAATCCGGCAACTTGGGCACCCCTCCTGGGTCAACCTGTACCCCCTACGAGTGCGTCGAATAGCCCGCCAATTCCAGACTAAAGCCCCTTCCGTCCCAATGCCATGAGATGCGGGCTTGTTGCCTTCTAGAACCCGGCTATCCGTGCATCCCTCCGCGGGGTAACCCTAGTACAGAAAGTAAAATATACATACAACGGGTACATCGACCGCAACCAGGTCGTGCCCCGAAATAATAATACAATCAGGCAGTGACGGCAGTCCACATGTCGGACGCTCGCCCCGCAATATCAAATGTACATAATACAACCACAACAGTACTAGTATTGCATCCAGGCTATCCCCCACGACCGATCCGCAACATCACAGCAAATACATAGAACATCAACGTGAAAGTCACGTTCGCAAATCCGTCTAACCGGGCTATAGCAGTTAGACCGGATTTACCGATCGAGTAACATTCACGGTCGCAGATATAATGTAAATACTGTGAAAAATGTGTTTAAAATTTTCCGATTGATTAAACATTAACAAGTGGGCCCCCAAACAAAACTGTAGCAACCACAGAAAACCTGGGCCCAATTTTAATATTTCAAAAACCACATGTATCAATCAGGAACACACTGCAAAAATTTGGGGGGGTGAACAGTTAAATCCGCGGCGGAAACGCGGCCAAAACAGGGGTTTGGCCGCCCTTCCGCGGCGGTATGATGAGATCGATGAACCAAATTTTTACAGTGACCTTAAAATTCCCTGCACATCACTCTGAGACAACCTGAAAAAATTTTGGACTCAAAAAAAATTCGACAGAAACTGATGTGCAAAAATACGGGTTTTTGGACTTTTTGATCGATCGGAAATGCAAACACATTACACAAAGCTAGACTAAGTTAATGGCGAGGCTCTGATACCACTGTAAGTGCACGGCGGCGCCCCGGCCGTCAGTCCGACGGCCAAATGCGGAAACGGTGATAAACTTTAATTTTGCGGACTTTGCAAACCGGCACCACCGCGCACTAAACCCCGGATCGGGCCATTAAACTAGATCTAGCTAACAACAAGACGGGTTAGAGATATACCGAGTGATCCGAGTCCTCCGGTCTTCTCGTCGTCGTCCCGATCTCCCGCGGATCCTCCGGTCGTCGCTTCCTTGCCGGAAGGGCACCACATCGCCTGTATCTTTTACGGGCTCCCACCTCAATACCGAGGCAACTCGGGCGCGAAGTTGGCTAGCCGACGCGTCCAAGGGATGCTGTAGACTAGTGTGGAAACTTGTCTCTTTGGGGTTTAAGGGGTTGCCATGTATGGAGGAATTTTGCACAATGATTTTCATGGATGTTTGATGGAGAATTTGGAGCTTGCAAAATGAAAAGGGAGCTCGGCCAGCACCATTGTGCTCACTGGAAAAGAAAAATGTGAAGAGTGAAGCAAGCTCACTAGAATAAATTAATCCTCCTCATCCCTTCTTCTTGTTTTTCTCCAGCACACACAATGCAATCATATAAATTAATTTATCAAAACCATCATCAAACAAATCAAGAGCTCACCATTATAAATTCATTCCAATTAAACTTCCCTCTCCAACAGTGGCCGGCCCATACTTTCCCATGTCAAACAGTGGCCGGCCCCACTCCAATTTCCAACACCAAAACACATCAAAAACCCATACCTTATTTAATGCATGAAAAGCCAAAAAGATTTCATAATAATCCTTTTGCAAGAAACCCCCTCAACAAAATGTTAATTGCAAACTTGCAATTAACACCCTCCAACGAAAAGTCCGACCGGGAAGGAAAAAGAGAAAACCGGCCGGAACGGAATGCAAACTGGCAACCCCAGAAAACTGGTCCCATAATAAATTACAGGAAAACCCCGATACTGTGCATACACACCCGCATCTGTATTCCGTCCGGATACAAATGCAAAGAGACAAAACTACACTATCAAATACTAAGATCCGGCTTAAGCCAAAGCCGGCTAGTAAAAACCGTCCGATCACGATCCGTACAATACCGCACGTATCTGATTGAACCCTGCCATATCTCCATACGGCCTCTACAGCGTTTCGCCCGAAAGCTGAGTAACTAAATGTGTGGTGGACTCTAAAGACTCGTCAATACTATGGCTGTGGATTTAACCACCAGCACGTCAGAGGTATAAGCCAATACGTAACGGGCCACCAGCTATTGACCAAAAGGGACGTCGATGAGCGAACTCATCCTGACACCCTACTGAGCCTGTCAGTGACAATATCCGTGCAGTCCGGTCCGTTCGTCTATGAGTATCGCATGGCGGGCCTAGGGGGTTGGTAAAAGTCAGACCCCCAAAAGCGGTACAAGTCGTGTCGGAGTGTAGCCCAGAACACCCTGAGATACTACTGGAATACCTACCAGTAAATCTCCTTGCCTTGGCCAAGGACTTTGTGTAATGGCTCTCCTAGACACAGCACGACCTCACCCCCAATACCGGGAGAGACGAACCCCTGAAGATACGCTCACTGCCTCCATGTGGCTCGGGACTGTACCCAACTAAAACCTGTTTGCACGACTCCTTTGAGCCGTGGTAGGGTAGTAATCAAAGTACAGTGGGAACTCACACGAGACAAATGACGATCCCCAGGTCGATGAACTAACCTGCACACATGTCACCAGGGAACTGCCATCTGACGTCTGGTATATGACCAACTAGCATGTTCCCGGCGAGTCCTGTCCGGTGTACTCATAACCCAATGAGCACCTGTATACATCTTAGGTGATCCAACTGACACCAGTGGCTTGTGAGACCGGCCACCGCCCCTCGTCGGGGTCTCGACTGTATACACTAGTCTACTAATGGAGTATCGATGCCCGGTCTCGAAACTCCCACGACTAGGGACCTTTTAAGGATATGCTTGTAGACCCCCAGCTCCCACTTATATGATCGCCCTCATACTGCTGGTGGTCAAGCAAGAATCCTAGGGGCTCTATCAACGTGTAATAGCGACGTGTCAGGTCACCTAAAGCAGTACACGATGATAAAGGTAAACCAGATAGCATACTATCATCTCGAGTAAGACTGTCCTACCGGGATAGGTCCTCCCTCAATCATTACAATCACGTACCTGTGACCTAATAATTGACTCTGAGGGCACTATCTCCAACAGAAGGCTTATTTGCATTTGTGCAAATTACATTTGTGGAGGGTGGTCTTTGCATATTGTTGCTTCATGATAGATCTTGTTTGACCTTGACTTCTTCACTTGATCATTACTTGACTTTTGGAGTAATGATGGTGGATGGTGATGGAGGGTTATGATGATAGTTTATGAGTGTTGGGCTTGTTTTTATGATCATGATTCATGATAACCCTTCCTCTCTCTTGTATTATTTTTGGGCTCACTCATTCTTTTGATACACTCTCACTCCCTCTTCTCATGATCCATGAGCCATGGCCGGCCAATTCTTGGGGTGGGGCTTCCCATTTTTTTGTGGGGATTTTGGTTCTCTTCATGCTTAGAAAAATCCCCAAGTTCAACTAGAAAAAGTTCACATCTCATTCCTCCACCAAAGGCAACTTCCTCAAACCCCATGAGACACATAGCTTTCTACACTACATTCTACAGTAATTCTTGGGCACGTCGGCTCGCCAACTTCGTGCCCGAGTTGCCTCGGTCCAGAGGTTGGAGCCCGTAAAAGAAGCCGGCGACGTGGTGCCCTTTCGGCGAGGAGGTGAAGACCGGAGATTCCGCGGGAGATCGGGACAACGACGAGAAGACCGAAGGACACGGATCGCTCGGTATATCTCTCTACCCGTTCTCTAGTTAGCTAGGACTATGTTAATGGCCCGATCCGGGATTTTTGTGCGCGGTGGTGCCAGTTTACAAGTTCGTAAAAAGTTTCGTTTCCGCATTCCGGCGTCGGATTGACTGCCGGGGCGCCGCCGTGCACTTACAGGGACCGGCAAGGCATCAATCCTCTCAATCGACTCGCATCCGTATACCAACATATCATCATATCACATGCCAAATCGTATTCTCTTTTCATCACATCTATATCTCACATAAGATCAATTTACAATTACATTCTACCTTTACTATATGCATACGTATCTAATCTAACATACACACCCGAACCATACAATCAGTTTTTAAAAGATGCGAATCCTAGTTTTGAAAGGCGGGGCTACGGTGTTTCTAAGGAAAAGATATCATTTGAAAATCCGTAACGTCCCTCAAGGTATCTGTTTAAAAGATGCATACGATTCTTCAGTTTGGAAATAGGTATGGATCGGATGACACATTTACGTTGGCTATCTAGTCTTATAGTACCCTAAACGGCAATATCATCAAACATCATCCTCAAATCCTGTCATCACATATTAGTCGTATCGTATCACTTCTAACTATTCTTTAGTTTCTAATATAGTTTCTCTAACTATCTTTTAACTCTATTTATAGTTTTCTATTAAAGTTTTCCTTAACCATATACTATGAATCAGTTTCCATCAAAAACTTGCGGGGGTGCTATACGCCATCCACCCGACTTCCCCCGTGGATATCGATCCACTCACCTTGATCTTTGCTTGCCGAAGTCGATGATGCCATCCTCTTCTTCATCATCCGAAGTCCAGCTGGGGGTACCTACATATATACACCTATAGCATCGTAAACGGAAATCACGCACGAAAACCTAAATGTTGCACGAATCACACATAGGTTAAAACTTATAGTTTACGTATGCAAGAATACCCAAACAACTCTCGATGATTGACGTACAAACGTGAATCGATCGAGACAACACAAAAATGCCAAAGTTCAAGTTACAGAATTCACAAAACCGAAATCAGAAACGATGTAAAACACTTCCATATTTTACCCTAGGTGAAATTAGCCAATTTTGCATATAGGGTAGGTCTAATTAGAGGGTATAGGAGCTATGGACCAAACACGAGACACTTTGATCTTGCCCAGGCCGCAATTTGCGGCCAAACAGGTTAAATCTGTGACCTCAGAAGGGAGTTAGGGGCTCGGGTCTCTAGGGTACACTCCAGGTTTCCTGCATGACTCTCTGTGTTTGCTAAAATATTTTCAGTTGCGTCGGGTCATAGAAGATGTCAAAATACTATCACAATTCTCATAATTTTTCGATATCGGGGTTTCTAAGTTTATGAATTGGGGGTTTACTCTATGGTTTCAGTCCCTACAGGGGTTTAAGGTCACTATTAAGCCTCAATTTCACCTATGGATTCAATTCAAACCCTGATCCTTAACTAAGAATTTTCAAAGTTCACTAAACCTCATTTAGCCCACTCTAAACTAACATAGATGCTAAAATGAATCAAATACAGTACTAATGGTGATGAAAGTACATCATTTGGCAACTCAAGAATATTCTTTAGTTGCCCCAAGTGCTCAAAATCCAAACTTTCTTAGTCCAAAGTGATTGTGATGATCTTGTGCATGATTTTATTGAAGGGGGGATGAAGTTTTGAGGTGGGGATGTGGGTGTTTTGAAGAGGTAGAGGAAGGAGGAGGGAGTGGGCTGCCAAGGGGTTGAAAGGGAGAGGATGAAGATGAAATAATGAAGGATAAAAAATGGGTGCCATGGTCAAAGACCCCTCACCTCTCTCTCCATTGTCTCTCTTGCCCATACCCTTCTGTTTAATCTTTTTTCACTTTTCTTTTGTCTTTTCCTTTTTCTTTTATCTTTTCATTTTGCAATAGGAAACCCAAATGAAACCATGGTTACAAAAATGCAATAAGATTTGTAACATGCTATGGTGTATGTCACATGCACAAAACTAAATCAAAGCATGATTAGTGAACATTAATCAAGTTTAGAAATAAACTTGTGTATATTAAATTATAAAATTTTATAATTTACCTAAATCACATATATCCCTCTAAAATCACCATTTAATTTAATTTCAAATATTTTCCGATTTATCGGTATTTAATTATACTGTATTATCAAAAAAATTCATAATATTTATAATTTAATTATATAAATTCCCAAAAATGTTATTTTATTTTTCTGAAATGTTACAGAGCCCCGGGTTTCCTTTGAGCCGCAAATAAAACCCGACGATCCCCTGGTCATGTGGATAGCCTGTGCAATGAAACCTAGTGTCACGACCCGAAAGAGCACGTGACTGGCCCTTGAATCCTATGAAGTCTATAGGACTCCATCTGATCCAAGTAAGCCAAAAGCCTAGAAATCTAAAACCATTTAATGAGTAAATAAAGGAAAAACTAGTTTTAAGAGGTAAACAAAACATGTTTTGAAAATCAAAGTTTTTAAATAACTAAGCCGAATATGCATTTTTAAAATATGTAATCTTTCCTGAAAATTTCGGCAGAGTTTCCTTTGTAAAAACTGGCCCCGAACGGGGTACAACAAGAATAACGTAAATATGAAATGATAAAAGGCATCCCCAAGTGGGAGCTAGCTCTTCGTCAATCGACGGTCACAACCACGCAAGCAATATAATATACAACGCCAAAGCGCGAGGATCAAAACCCAAAAAGAAACTCAAAAACAGCCAGAAAACCGTAATACTACAAGCGCGGCTCTAAGGTCGAAATAACACAACACTATTTTCTAAGTCTGAAATAATATACAAGTTTTGGTTGATGGAATTACTAGATACAATGAATAATACAGGAGCAATGGCGGTTCTGATACAAAAGAACCCACCTACCAACGCAAGTCACCCATATGGAAGCAGTGTGCCAGAAATGCCGCTATGGAATCTGTACGGCAAAAACCTGCAAGGACTGTGGCACAACGGGGGTGAGTTGCCAACTCGTGAATAGAAAATATCTACAAGCAGAGATCGAATGTATGACCCATCCTAGGTCAAAACGATCAGATATATATATAAACATCAATATGAATAAGTCTGAAGCATGCTAAACTGGCAATGTAATCTCTATACATGAGTGTAGTGCCAAGTGCTCGTGCCAGTGCCTCAGGTAATAGCATAACATAAATGTGACGTACAATCAATGAAATCAATCTGCATGTACGTGGATCCCGTCCACTCGTCACCCTATGATAATAACCATCATGCATGTAAATATCATTAGCATATGCATGGAAATATGAGGATATAAACCACCTGTGTCCCTCGCGACACGTCAAAATCATGGAACCGGAGTGCCCAGCATCGGCACTCGAAAGCATCATGAAAACTGTGCCCAGCATCGGCACGTAAATCCTCATATATCGGGCTCAGTCAGTCCGGATCGGCCCACGGGCTCTGTCTACGGTATCGGCCCTCGGCCCCGGTAGTACGCCCATATCCATCTATCGACTCTGGTCAGTATCCTCCGGATAACCGCCAGGTCCAACCAATCACCGGTAGGTACTCCCTACCCTGCCAGGCTCATCGTCTACTCCACGAAAAACATTTCTTGCCCCGGGGAACCATACCGGGTCCACCATGTACCCACAATCGGCCTCATCCGCCTCCTCGAATCGGGTTTCACATGTCGCTCTCAGCACCGAGAAAACACATGGTGGACGCACTGAAATATCATATCAAGGGTAACCGGGTTTTTAAAACAATTACATATTCTTTTTGAAACACCCACGGTTCCCAAAACCAGAAATATCATGGAAACAACATATCTCAATGCGTATAATCAGAAAGCAGCATGTATGCGACATATAGCAGAAAGGTAAGCATATCAATATGTCATGCAAGGGTCATATCCTGAATGCAACAGTACTACAGTATAGTGACATGGCAATTATCGATGATGAAGTGTGTGAGCCGGCAAACAAGTGTACGTGGAACATACGCATCATCGATAATTGTGCTGGTGTCCTAGCAGCATGACCGAAATATATCAACAATATAAGCGATGCAATGCAAACAGCATGAATATGCGGAATTGAATAATCAACGCAACAGTAAAAAACCTGCCTCAATAAATATATCATGCAGCCTTGACATTTAAAATAAGACGAATCGGGGTTTTTAATAAAATAAGGGTTACGGTGTTTTAAGAAAAGATACTTCGTTTGAAAATACCCGTAGAATCCCTTTTTGTCTATCTTTAAAATATCCCCGATTCGTTAGTTTTGAAATAGGTATGACTCGGATCAGTCTAATGTCTACTAAGTAATCTAAACAGGAGGGGTATGAAATCACCTACATCTGAGTCGATATACATATATATGTATATATATAGAATAGTCGGTGATCTCGCCTCAATAGTATCACGTATGATACGGTATATCATATAACATCCTCGAGTCATGAGTGCGGATCTAACATCAATATAAAGCTCGTACGGTAATTCGTCGTACGGCATCCCAATAGCTAGGTACGGGTCAATATCACATCCATCTCATCATGTATCAGGTATCAGTACCATCATATCACATTATCTCTTGTACAGATCTAAGTCTAGTACCATCGATACCATCTATATAAATATGAATGCGGGGTAAAACACATGCCCAAAGGCCCGCTAAAACTATCATGTCGCATCTCAATTACGAACTCTGTCATATCTCCGAATCTCACGGCCTCAAATCCCGTATATGAACACAAAGTCTCATACCCATGTGTAGATATACACACCTCGAACTGCGCACAGATAGATGAAAGAATGTATGCAAGTATACGTGTACGTGTATGTGTGAGTGCAACCACTACTCAAGGGTTCGCACTATACAAAACCAATACATCCTTATCATTGATAATTCCATTATTACCATCAATAATCTTAACAACACATAATAAATATATGTGTGTATACGTATTCGTATACATCACCACGGACTGCGAGGGTGCTATACGCTATCCACCCGACTTCTCCCCGTAGATATAAATCTACTCACCTGGTTTTCGCTTGCCGAAATTGATGACGCCATGATCATTCACCTCGGAATCCTTGCGAGGGTACCTAGAATAATAAACAGTCGCAATACGTATTAACATCGAGGTAGAAAACCGATACATCGCACAGTGTGCTCATAGGTTGGAACCTATGGCCTAAACGTGCAAATCAATCAAACGACCCCTGTTGTCGATGTACAAACATCCGACAACCAAATACAAATCCAAATATCAAGAAAGTGCATTTTAAAATACGGAAAACATAGCCTAAAACAAACCAAAATGCTTCCAGATTTTCCCCAGGTGACAATTAGCCAAAACTGCACATAGGAGGGTCTATTTTATTGCAAACGGAGCCTTGGAACAAAACTGGAACAATTCTACCCTACTCTGGCCGCAAATTGCGGCCAGAATGATTAAATCTGCGGCCATGGGTTTGAATTAGGGGCTCAGGTCTTGGTGGTAGCTTCCTAGGTGCCTGCACGACTCACTGTCAGCTCAATTTTATTTTAGGGGTCTCGGAGTGATTGCAGATTCCTAAAACCTTTACAGATTTCACAATATCTCCGACATCGGTTTTCTAAATCCATATTCCGGGTTTCAAATCTCAGGTTTTGGTCTCAATTCCATCACTAGGGTGTTTGTGCAGCCTCCACTAAGCTCAATTTCACACTAGAACTCACAATTTCCTCAAACCCTAACTAGGTTTCCTTTAAGTCCACAACCCCACCCGATATCGATTCAATTTTAACATATGGGTATAAGTAACGCAAAAATCTAATCTAATGATCCAGAAATTACCTCATTTGGCAACTCAAGAATTTTCTTGAGTTGCTCAAAGTCCTCCAAATCCAATCTTGCTAGGTTCAAAGTGTAGCTAGTGAGGTCGGGAGCAAGTTTTGTGAAGTGGGAATGGGGTTTTGGTAAGGGAAATGAGAGGGATCAATGAAGTGAAGGGGAGGGAAATGAGAGGGAGCAGGAGCAGCAGCAGCTCTTCATGAGAGGGGAGATAAAAGGAGAAGGAAAAATGATGGGGTATGGTTCAAAAAGGTGAAGGTTGACTTGGTCCCTTTCTCTCTCTCATCATGAAACCTTTTCTTTTCTTTTCTTCACTAAACTCTTCTCACTTGAATAGTAGACCCAAAAGAAAAGCCATGGTATAAATGCACAAGCAACACAAGTGTAGAAAATGATATGTGCACATTTTTGCACAAAAAAGCTAGAAATCCGATTAGCGATTTTTAATCGCGATTTGCACTATATTAGCATATAACTAATCTTAAAAACTTTAAAATGGCATGATTCTATAAAATACCCTATTTTAGAATTTTCCAAAATTTTTCCCCATTTATTTGTATTTAATTATACCAGAATATTAAAATATTCATTAAAATAATATTAAATTATAAAAAATCCCCAAAAAAATATTTTATTATTTTGAAACGTTATAATCTACCCCCTGAAAGAAATTCGGTCCCCGAATTTAAATTTAAAACCCCCAAATACTAAAACATTTCGATACAAATTCCAAGTCGTCGGGGCTCCGAAATCAGCAATACATAAAACGTATCATAGCGCAATGCATGCGCATGAATACTGAGCAGATAACTCAAAAGCAACACTCCATCAAGCATCCCGCAATCATCGGAGTCATGGTAATGACACAAATGTCAAATCCATTACAAAACCAATATGATATAGATTAGAACTATACATGTAGACATCCAACCTATACATGTGAATAGCTGATGTAAATGCATGCCAAATCTTTTTGAGTCGCTGTGCGATGCGCGTAACACTGCACAGTGGCGGACGTTTTTCATAAGAAAATAACTATATACGTATATATATATATATCCTTTGTTTAGTAGGTACGTTCCGCCGTTTTGAAAACAATTTAGAAGGGTTTCCTTGTTTTTAAAACGTTCCGTATCATATCGGACACGTAGGTATATATATACCGAGACTATAGCTCGCTCTTTGGAAATCCCTTCGAATTATCAATGCATGCAAAATATATCCAGGTACTGTCCTCTGACTAGTCCTGCTCGGTACAAAATGAATATCAAATATCATAGAAATGTACTGATCCAAAAGGAATAAATCCCAAAAATGCACATAACATCACCCTGTGCGTCTGGTGCGCACGGAAATCAAAATCCATATATGTGCCATACAGGTGCACAAAACAACATCTAGGTGCAACGGGTGTGCACGAAGCATCTGTCATAGGCAACGTGTGTGCCTGACAGCCAAAATCCGGTGCATCTGACATGCACGAAGAATCTCGATTTAGTGCATCGGGTGTTGTCACGACCTAAAGTTTGGCCCGTGACCGGCACTTAATCACGTAACGTCTACAGGCGTAACGCGGCTAAGTGAACCGAAAACCCAGAAATCAAACCAGTGAAAGTATAGAGTGTTATAAGTTTAAATGAAAGCACTTACTAACATGATAAGAAATCTAAGTAATCAATCACCCAGATAGCAATATACGACGCCGTAGCGAGGATCAAGATCCATAAGTGGGAACATCACAGATAGGATAAACTGCAAGTACAGTCGGCTCACAACGAGCTCGACACCAGAATACAAATAAATACATCATCGTCCTCACACTGTCTCTAAGTCAAATACATACATGGTAGATGGAGAATACTAGATACAATAATGTACATAACTGAAAGATAAACAGATACCGCACTAAACCCACCTATCAGCAAAAGAGCTAGTAGACCCACTATGGGGGTATCTGTGTCAAAAGATGCAAGCGCAGCCTGCCGCGACTACTCCGAAGGGCAACCTGCAAACACTGTGGCACAACGAGGGTGAGTTGCCAACTCGTGAATAGAGATAACATATAAAAGTAATCGCGAGCATGCACGTACTGTGCTACTCTATCATATGCCAGCAAATGATATCAATATGTGATAAGCAGTATGTGCAATAATCATGCAAGTGCTCTATCAGGTAATGTAACTACAGGATGAGGTACAATAATAAATGCTGAGCATGAGCAATATAATATCTACACGGAATGTCAACGTGGAATATATAATCGGTGTCCATCAATGCACCCAGATCCCCTAAATAGCTCAGGCGCCGGCACTCTCATCGGCCCTCAAATCCTGTACATCTCTGAGGATCCCGAGTGCCCAACATCGGCACCCAAATATCATAAATACTCGTGTCCAGCATCGACACGCAAATCCTCATCCATCGGGCCCCGTCAGTCCGGGTCAGCCCACGGGCTCCGTCTGCGGTATCGGCCCTCGGCCCCGGCAGTACGGATCACCCCGCATCCATCTATCGACTCTGATCAGTACCCTCCGGATAACTGTCAGGTCTAACCAATCACCGGTAGGTAGTAGTCCCTCTACCAGGCTCACCATCTACTACACAGCGAAACCGTTCTCGCCCCAGGGAACCATACCGGGTCCACCATGTACCCGTAATCGGCCTCAACCAGCTCCTCGATTCGGGTTCACATATATCACTCTAGCACCGAGGAAACACATGGTGCACGCACCGAAATATCATATCAAGGGAACCGGGTTTTTAAATGATTACATATTTGAAATAGCCACGGTTCCCAAATCCAGAAATCACATCTAATCCAAACCAATATGCAAGTCAATGATCCGATATGATATGTGCATCAAATATGAATATCATGCCAAGTCACATATAGATGAGCTACAATATAATGATCCGATATGATATATGCATCATGTATGAATAGCATGTCAACTCACATATAGATGAGCTACAATATAATGATCCGATGTGATATATGCATCAAGTATGAATAGCATGTCAAGTCACATATAGATGAGCTACAATATAATGATCCGATGTGATATATGCATCAAGTATGAATAGCATGTCAAGTCACATATAGATGAGCTACAATATAGTGATCCGATGTAAATTCTACAGTGTGAGTGTTATGGCAATTACTAACGGTGTGTGTGTAACATGCAGGATAGTGCTCATGCAACATGGACCGTTAGTAATGGTGTGGTGTTCTATCAATTCTAGTTTATATCCAAATAGCAGGGAATGCTGCATGCACTAAATAGTAGCCATGAATAGTCAATGTATACAAAGGAAACTATAAGGTCCTATCAGCCCTGACGTAGAACGTATTGGGTTGCTATGCACGCGCACAAGGTTCTACGAGGCATCAACCATGCCCGATTTAAAAATTAGCCGTGCCGAACAACCCAAAGCCGGATCTTTAAACTAGAGATTAGGCGAAAACTAACATGCTAAACACTTTACACTAAGTGAGAGGGATTACAACCTTTGTAGATCCGGTCCTTCACTTCATATGCTCCGTGTTGTGGTCCCTTCGCTGCGATCATCGGGTTCCGGACTCTCGAGAGGTTCCACGAAGAGAAAGATGCAACCTTTGCTTCCGATCTTCGATACAAAGATGATCTACCTTGAAGTTTCGTTAACACAAGCTAACACTCATGAAATGATGTGAACACCCTCATCTAAATGGCAAGGGAAGATGAGGATGATGAAGTAGAATTTTTGCTCTCTTTATTTATCTTTTTCTCATATTTATTCATCACAAATATCAAAACAAGAAAGCTTTTGCAAGAAGAACTCAAGGAAGAAGAAGAATAGTGATAGATTTTCTTTTGTGATGAATAGAAAGAATTTATATGATAAATAATGCAACCATGGTCAAGCAAACTCATGTAGAGAATTAACTAGGGTTAGGGTTTGGGTTAGGTTAAAGATAAGTCACACACAAATATCTTTATCATGACAAAATGAAAAGCTTCTAGAATCAACTAGAAGACTTAACCCTAATCCAAACCCTAATCATGTTTAAACTCCACTAAACATGTTGCATTAGTTATCATATCATGTTACAATATTATATATCACATATATAATATTTATCGTAACAAAATAAAATAATACAATTAACATATATCGCATATATATCAATGTATTACCCGAGTGAGAAAAAGAATCTTTTAGTGAGCTAATATTAGATAATGTAATTTAATATATCATATATATTATTATACATTAAATTATCGAATCAACACTTGAACCGACAATCCGGCTATATCACATATAACCGACTAATATTTATCCGTACCGATTCATCGAATCAACACTTGATCCGATGACCCGGCTGATATCAAATATCGCGAGAATATAATACGGTATCACATATCGCATTATCCTTGGTCCCGCACATATAACATATGTGCTCCTACTCCGTTTTGCCTGAGCCAAGAAACCTCTGTGTAGGACACTAAAGAATCGTCAATACGCCGGCAGTAGGTGATGATCATATCAAACACCCACAAGCTGCAAGCGGTCAGCTAAACGTAACAGCTACCTAGGTATTGAGCGCTCAGAAGATCAACAAGTAAGCATGTAACTTCTCCTGTGAATCAAAACAGTAACACTCCCGTACAGTCCGGTCTCGTCGTCTGATATGTTGCATATCTCGTCTAGGGGTGGTAAACGTCAGACCCCAGTAGCTCGATAAGTCGTGTCGATATGAGGTCTATAACAGTTCGAGAAACTACTGATAACACTTACCAGTAAATCTCAGCAACCCTGGCCAGGGATTTCCGGTTATAGCCAATCGAACACAGCACAACATCAACTCCCTATACCGGGAGAGACGAATCCCCTCCTATCGCTCATTGCCTCCATGTGATTCGGGACTGTACCCAAAAGCCACCTTTTTGCACGCCCTCTTAGACGTGGTATGATGGAAATCAAAGCACAGTGGGAATCACACAAGACACTATGACGATCTCGGGTCAACAGACTACTCTGTACCAGTGTCACCGGAGAACTGCCATCTGACGTGTGGTATAATACCATCTGGGAGTTCTCGGCGAGTCCGTCCAGTGTACCCAGTCTCTACTGAGCACCCGTACACCATCCTTGATGTCAAACACCGATGGATATAGGATCATACATCTCCCATCATATGGGTCAAGATGCGTATATGCTAGTCTACTCTGGTGCATCGATACCCTGTCTCGATACACCCTCGACTAGGAACAGTTTTAGGATATACTCGTCGACTACCGTGGCCCCACTAGTATGATCTCATCATAGTCCCAGTAGTCGAGTACATATCCTAAGGGCTTTATCAACATGTAATATAGAGACAATCAGTATACATGTTAAGATAAAGTACAACCAGATAGCATACTATTATGTCGAGCAAGAAAGTCCTCCCAATATATGCCTAAGCATCCATTACAATATACATCGTATGTACAGTAATGGCCTCTAGGGCATACATATAACTAACAATCTCCCACTTGCACTAGGGCCATCTGTTGTGGTATCGCATACCCAACAATTAGCTGCTGTTGAAGTATCTCATACTCAACCATCCCATAAAAGTCTCTACAGGGAAAAGGCCTTTGTAAGTGGATCCGCGCTGTCGTCCTCTGTGTCTACTCTCCTAACCTCGATCTCCCTGGAGATCTACCATCTCCATGATCAGGTGATACTGCCTAAGAATTATATCTGGATTTCTGATGGGACGGTAGTTCCTTGGCTAAAGCCACAACTCCATTGTCACACAATGGTAGGAACGATGTTCATCTCATGAACTTATATATATCCAGACTGCCTCTTTGGTAGCATCCTTGGTAACGATGTATCTTGCCTTTAATCGTCTAGTAAGTCACGGTATCTAGCTTGGAACTCTTCCAACATACCGTCCCTCCACTGAGGGTGTAGACAATGCCTGCGACTGACATTCAGTCGTCCTTATCACTCTGGACCCTTTCCAGTGATTCTCCTCAGGATTGATTGATACCATCTCACTACAACTAGTGAGTATCCTAACATCCAATTAGATCTATCTCATAGATCCAAAAACCCAGGATTTAGGAGGTATCATTTTGATCCTATATAGAGAATCCTTGTGATAAGCGGAGATTGACTGAGCGTAGTATAGGAAACTCCTTCCCTATCAAGAGTATGTCATCCACGTACTGTACGAGGATCACCACCATACTCTCGACTACTTTTTCGTATATACAAGGTTCATCTACCATTTTGATGAAGTCAAACTTTTTGACTACCACATCAAAACAGATGTTCCAACTCCGCGATGCCTGTTTTATCATATAAAACATCTTGCACACGTTTCCGCTGCTCCCACAGTCTACGAAGCCTTCTGGCTGTGTACTTATAGACGCTCTTTTCTAAAACATCATTTAGGAAAGCAGTCATGACACCCAACCACCAGATATCGTAGTCATGGTATGTAGCAGTGGCAAGCAGGATTTGGATGGACTTAAGCATAGCTTTGAAAGTCTCAACTTTTTCATGTACACCAAGTAATCTTCTCAAGATATACTCGCTCCTGATGGAGATTCAACCCTTCAGATAAAGCAACCAAAGTCCATACATTGTCGATGTATAAGGATTCCATCTCAGATCGATAAGCATCCAGCCATTCTTACAGAGTCGCACTCCTGATGGCCAGCCCGAAACTAGTTGGGTCATCATCTCATGATGCAATCCTCGCTCCCACTGTCATAGAGAAACTAAAGTATCTCTCAGGTGGGTGAGGAACCCTACTAGATCGGCGGAGAGGCTGAGGTTCGTTGGAAACTATTGAATCCTTTGGTTCTAACAAATCATCAGCTGTAGTTTGTATAGCTGGAACCATTCCAGTTCTACATAACAGACCTTGCCTCGACCTTGTCCGGATTTTGCTTTTAGACATAGGCCGGACAACCCCAAATCTTAACAAACTTAAGATATGGGCTCTTCCCTTTCTATATCATATATGAAGTGGTAGGCAACTGATTTGATTTGAACCCTATTCAGTAGGTATGCAACTTCACAAGTGCATAACTCCCTAAAGGAAATAGGAAACTCAGTAGTACTCATCATAGAGCATACCATATCACATAGGGTGCTATGGCTCCACCCCGATACACCGACGTGCTGTGGTGTATACGGAGGAGTAATGCTGAGAGAGAATCTCATTCTCCTTTAGAATAGTCCAGAAATTCCGTGCTTAAGTATTCTCCCCCTTGATCACATCATAGGACATAATACTTTTACCCGTATTTTGGTTCTCTACTTCTAATTTATATTCTGTGAATATCTCAAAAGGTTCGGACCTGTGTTTCAACAGAAACATATGTCTGAATCTTGAGAGATTATCAGAGAATGTAATGAAGTAGAAAGAACCGATCTTGGCATATGTAGACAGGGGACCTTACATACATCAACATGTATCAATCCCAAGAGTTCACTAACTCTTTCTCTGTTTCCAATAAACAGAGCTGTGGTCATCTTATCTTTGTGACATGACCGGCAAGTTTCACAAGATGTAAATTCAAACAAATTTAAAGATGCATCTATATGTAACTTATCTAGTCGGGTCGCATTGATATGACCTAGTCTACAATACCTCAAGAAGGATTCGTTCATTTCTGAACTCTTCCTCTTGTGTGTGTTCCGTATACTAAGAACTGTAGTTTGATTTAGAACAACATTGCTTTTAGATATCGTGCCTGAACCGATCATCTCTTGATATAGGAAATGTTCAAAACATTATCCAACAATACAAAATTATATCCTTTCTTTACTAATAAAGAGACTGATATGATTTTGTATATCAGGTTCGGTATCTAATAACTTTTGTTCAGAATCAATGTATTCTGGTAATACAGGGTGACAGTGACCAACAGACTTGGCTGGAACACTTGCACCGTTTTCTATCTCATGAAACTTATCACCCGTCCTCAGTTCTCTACCTATCTGTAGCCCATGTAACAGATTACATATGCGGGATCCTGATCCGGTATCACATACCCAGGACGTAAAGGATACTGAGAAACAGTTCTCTGTAATGAACACACCCGAAAATGATGCATCAATATGCGCTTTCTTCGTTTGGGCCGTACGGGAAATCTGGTATTCCATAATTTCCTGCTCTGTCTTATAACAATTATAAGTTGGAGCGGGACCAACGTTCCCCAGCTTAGTATAACAAGTGGGTTCGGTCAATATATCCGTATTATTATCTTGATTAAGGCATGATATGGTCGCTACCTGGAGAGAGAGAGAAGAAAACACTCAGCGTAAGCTCTTGCAAGATTAGATTGGTTATATAATATATCTAATCAGGATGTCTCCCACTGTTTTAATCAAATCTTTCTTCAAACCCTAAAAGGAAAGACTAGCCGGGATTAATTACACGCTACAAGTTCGCCAATCTTTCATCCAGGCCAGTGTCGGTACTTTGAGGGAGGTCCCCCGTGCTTTCGCACGAACCTAATTAAAGTAAACCTCGTTTTCCCAGAGGTGTAACCCCGTTAACACCTTTCTAGACATCTACTTGATCGGCTAATTGTAATGTGTAAAACTCTCCCAGGAGTAACTCTTACTCGCAGCGGGTATCGGGATCCAACTATCTCATAGAAGGTATGCAATCTCATTGCAAATTTCAACACTTGAAATTCCCGATAATATTTTACCCCTAGCGTCCTATGACCTTGACGAAGGCCAACAAACCATAGGCTGCTAGTCAAGTTCAACCCGTCATTTCTTGATTGAATTAAACCCACCCACACGGCCCTTGACAAAGGCCAACAAGGTCGTACGACTACTCTAATCCAATCTGCATCATATGCATAAGCAGATAAGTACTATTCAGCTACCGCACACTACGTCTTGACAAAGGCCAACAAACGCAGCACGAATACTAAACAGTCCTTATCTGAAATGACGGAGGGCTACGACAGGTTTTTAAGAAAACACTTTGCGTAATGAACTTGATATCGTTGTAGAATCGAGTGATTTTAAATGGAGTGTTTTTTAGGCTTTTCTAGTTTTGCTAAAGGGGTCACTCCCGGTGAAGGGATCGTCGGCCCTTTCCTCATCGAATAAGGTGCAGGATATATCATATATACCACTATGCAAAGCAGAAACTATAGAAGCAATCAAAAGACAAACCGAGAGTTGTAGCATCAACCAGTTATTGCTAAAGGAGTCACTCCCGGTGAAGGGATCTTGGTCCTTTCCTTATCGAATAAGGTGCTGGATGTTCTACAAGGAACACCGCTATGCAAAGCAACAACTAGAGCTACCAGTTTTTATAAACAAGTTTCTACAACATCTTAGGTTTCTTTTATTTCATTAATCTTATTAATGATGTCCCATTTTATTATGCTTCACAAGCATCTCTTTTGAAACGAAATCTGCAATATAACATATATCTCATATATATAATATAAACATTCATCTCAGGCAGTAATATGATCTCATCACAGAACATTGCAGCAGAAGAACATATATGAAATATTGGATATACTAGGACGTCCGTGTTTTCAATATGAGCCTGTATAAAACACGGATTCCACGGTCGCGATGAATAGCCAAACCCACATCCCTAGACCCCTACGAGAGAGGCAAGTAACACTGCCAATTCTAGGGTTAGGAGACCCGGTCTCGACTCCTCGAGATGGTCTCCCACTGGACCCTAGAAGCCGGTTACTTGTGCTCCCCGCCTTGGGTCTACTTAATGCGGAAAAGTAAATAATATACAACGGTGACATCTTCCGCTACCTGGAAGTGCCCCAATAAAATAATATTACATACAAATGAATTTTACTTGAATGAAAAAGAAAAAACTCTCATCTCACATAAAACCCCCGGCTATTCAAAAAGCGACGATCCAATATAACATATCACAGTAACACATAATATCTCATATCATCAACGTAAGCAAGTATGCATATCCCGATTGTCGTTGAGGTATATCAACGAAGCCGGCGATACACCACATACTACGCTTACGGTCACAGAAAAGAAAGTGTAAAACTACAACAGTTGGAATCCGCAACCTCCTTAGACATCGCATACCTAACCAAATGAATTCCTTAGACATCGGATGCCTAACAATTATAAACCCCGCATTTTAGTCTCATTATCGAAAACTCTTTTCAATATCAAGTCGGGCAATTCAACAAGATTCCCGACGACTTGATCGAATGCTCGTCGCAAACTTTAGTAGACGGCCGCACCCCCGATGCCGTCGACGAAGTGCACTAAGGCAGAACACCGCTGCCGCGAGTACCCGAACGGATGCTTTCGGCGACGGGGTTCTCCTACAGTCACTTGGTCGGGGCTGTGGGGCGTAGCTGTCTATTAAGTTTACCCGGCGAGTATCCGCGTACACTACGTGATTGCGACGGACTTTTGATCGCATCAAAATTCCGTGGCAACCAATCAAGTGAGACTAAAGTGCTGTGTTTATAACATTCATATTAGTTATCTCATAACTACCTGTGGATTCCAAATATTGTATCACATTCCAGATAAATAGACAAAGTTAAACTTTCCGGTCGAATCATCAAACACCCAAGATTTCCCCAATATATCTCAACACTTGAAATCAGTTTAAAAACATCCATCACATGCCACAGTACCAATGGTCCAGCCGTAGAAGGGTCAAGCCAACGCCTCACATGTGGCACGCCGTACTGCCCCAAACCCTAAGGTTCAAAAGGCAGTTCAAGACGGTCACATAATCGAGTTAAGGTTTGTTGTCTTCTAGAGGGTCCACCGCGTTACTTGCACGACCTAGAACGTTCTTAAACACGAGGAAAAATCCAACTTTTGAAAAATTTTCCGACAGGGGAAAAAGTGAGTTATTGATATCCGTTCGAATTTTTAACAGTTTCTAAAATTATCCGGACAAACTAAACAAAGTTATAATATCCGATCGAATCAACGAGTCCCCAATACAACCCAGAAAACTCAACACTTGAGTGAAAATAAAAAATTCCCAGAAGAATCAAGAATAAGTTACGGAGGTTGCTGTGCAAACCCTATCCCTCAATCCTTCCTTATTGCCGCGGAACCGCCGCTAATACCAGGGTTAGGCCACGGTTCCGCGGCGCTTTGGGCGATTTAAGGGGTCGGGTTTCACAGTAATTCCTAAAATAGCCTGCTGAATTTTTTGGGTATTTTTAATATGAAAAAAATCACAGTTTTGAAAAATTTCCAGAAACTATGGTATATCGGGTTTTCCGGGTTCGATCGAACTTTAAACTTCGCCTAGACTTCGACTAAAGCTCTAGCTTGGCTCTGATACCACTATTGGGTTACTATGCACGCGCACAAGGTTCTACGAGGCATCAACCATGCCCGATTTAAAAATTAGCCGTGCCGAACAACCTGAAGCCGGATCTTTAAACTAGAGATTAGGCGAAAACTAACATGCTAAACACTTTAACACTAAGTGAGAGGGATTACAACCTTTGTAGATCCGGTCCTTCACTTCATATGCTCCGTGTTGTGGTCCCTTCGCTGCGATCATCGGGTTCCGGACTCTCGAGAGGATCCACGAAGAGAAAGATGCAACCTTTGCTTCCGATCTTCGATACAAAGATGATCTACCTTGAAGTTTCGTTAACACAAGCTAACACTCATGAAATGATGTGAACACCCTCATCTAAATGGCAAGGGAAGATGAGGATGATGAAGTAGGATTTTTTCTCTCTTTATTTATCTTTTTCTCATATTTATTCATCACAGATATCAAAACAAGAAAGCTTTTGCAAGAAGAACTCAAGGAAGAAGAAGAATAGTGATAGATTTTCTTTTGTGATGAATAGAAAGAATTAATATGATAAATAATGCAACCATGGTCAAGCAAACTCATGTAGAGAATTAACTAGGGTTTGGGTTTGGGTTAGGTTAAAGATGAGTCACACACAAATATCTTTATCATGACAAAATGAAAAGCTTCTAGAATCAACTAGAAGACTTAACCCTAATCCAAACCCTAATCATGTTTAAACTCCACTAAACATGTTGCATTAGTTATCATATCATGTTACAATATTATATATCACATATATAATATTTATCGTAACAAAATAAAATAATACAATTAACATATATCGCATATATATCAATGTATTACCCGAGTGAGAAAAAGAATCTTTTAGTGAGCTAATATTAGATAATGTAATTTAATATATCATATATATTATTATACATTAAATTATCGAATCAACACTTGAACCGATAATCCGGCTATATCGCATATAACCGACTAATATTTATCCGTACTGATTCATCGAATCAACACTTGATCCGATGACCCGGCTGATATCAAATATCGCGAGAATATAATACGGTATCACATATCGCATTATCCTTGGTCCCGCACATATCACATATGTGCTCCTACTCCGTTTTGCCTGAGCCAAGAAACCTCTGTGTAGGACTCTATAGAATCGTCAATACGCCGGCAGTAGGTGATGATCATATCAAACACCCACAAGCTGCAAGCGGTCAGCTAAACGTAACAGCTACCCAGGTATTGAGCGCTCAGAAGATCAACAAGCAAGCCTGTAACTTCTCCTATGAATCCAAACAGTAACACTCCCGTATAGTCCGGTCTCGTCATCTGATATGTTGCATATCTCGCCTAGGGGTGGTAAACGTCAGACCCCAGTAGCTCGATAAGTCGTGTCGATATGAGGTCTATAACAGTTCGAGAAACTATTGATAACACTTACCAGTAAATCTCAGCAACCCTGTCCAGGGATTTCCGGTTATGGCCAATCGAACACAGCACAACATCAACTCCCTATACCGGGAGAGACGAATCCCCTCCTATCGCTCATTGCCTCCATGTGATTCGGGACTGTACCCAAAAGCCACCTTTTTGCACGCCCTCTTGGACATGGTATGATGGAAATCAAAGCACAATGGGAATCACACAAGACTCTATGACGATCTCGGGTCAACAGACTACTCTGTACCAGTGTCACCGGAGAACTGCCATCTGACGTGTGGTATAATACCATCTGGGAGTTCTCGGCGAGTCCGTCCAGTATACCCAGTCTCTACTGAGCACCCGTACACCATCCTTGATGTCAAACACCGATGGATATGGGATCATCCATCGCCCATCATATGGGTCAAGATGCGTATACGCTAGTCTACTCTGGTGCATCGATGCCCTGTCTCGATACACCCTCGACTAGGAACAGTTTTAGGATATACTCGTCGACTACCGTGGACCCACTAGTATGATCTCATCATAGTCCCAGTAGTCGAGTACATATTCTAAGGGCTTTACCAACATATAATATAGAGACAATCAGAGTACATGTTAAGATAAAGTACAACCAGATAGCATACTATCATGTCGAGCAAGAAAGTCCTCCCTATATATGCCCAAGCATCCATTACAATATACATCGTATGTACAGTAATGGCCTCTAGGGCATACATATAACTAACAGAACGTCATGCGGGCGATATCCCCGTAGATGTGAAATCTACTCACCGTAGTCTCTCGTTAGGTATAGCCAACAACTTGCTTCCCTTTCTGCGCGGCGTCTGCCGTACTCGCCTGCGAACCTAGAATTACACAATACATCATACATAAGCTGGACCTCACACAAACACGACATTAAAGCCGAACTAGTAACTCGTGTCGCGAACCAAGCGCGCGTGTGCGCGATACGCTAAAACGTGTGGTTACGCGCCTGAAACCACTCCGACGCGTCACGATACGCAGAAACCCAAAACCCACAAACATGTATCACGCGTGTCGCGAAGACTAAAAATACGGGAAAATAGGTAATCGCCTCCAGATTTTGATACAGAAAAGATATTGTAAAACTATATATACCAAAATAACCCACATAGAAGCAGACACCCACACCCCAAACCCCAACCCAAAACACCCCCATCTGGCCGCAAATTGCGGCCAGAATGCATATTTCGGCCGCCTGGGTAGGGAATTGGGCTCCCAGGTTTTGTGTGTGCACTCTATACCCCCCATACATGCTACAGTAACCTCTAGTTTCACTCTGAAATAGCTCAGGTAGCAACAGATCCTACAGGGCCTTATTTCTAGTTAAAATCCACACTTTTGCACTAAAATGGAACTTTAGGGTATTTTTGTGCAAACTGAAACAAAACCTGGCCTAAGATAGCTCTAATAACACATAATAGAGCTAACACAACTAACAAAACCCTAATCTAACATGTGAATCACAAATATCCTTTAATATCACCAAAAATGCACAAAAATGAGATTTTTACTAAAGAATACTACAAGTTTAAGGTAAAGGAGTGCTAATATGAGTTAATACCTTCTAAGAACCTTGTAAAACACCAAAAGTCTCAGCTTTTCCCTCTAGTGTGCAGATTTTCCTTTGAACACCTCAAAAACCTCACTTTTCCATGATTTCGTGAAGAAAATGAGTTGATATGTATAGTGTTTTGTGTAAGGATCAAAGGGAAATGAAAAAGAAGAAGAAAAGATGGAAGAAGAGGGGGTTTCTCTGCTTGAATTCCTACAGAATTCTCAAGTGGGGAAAAAAGAGAGAGAGAAGGGAAGAAAATAGGGTCAAAAGTCAACATTTCACCTAACCACCATGCTTCATTGTTTCATTGGATTTTGAATTAACAAATGGGGTTTTGTTTTGGATAAAAGGGTGGGGAAAAATATAACAACCATGCAACACAAGAATTTGGCTAACACTTAAACCTATGTCTCAAAAATGGCTAGGTGTGCAAGTGTGCACTAACACAAGAAAAATCCCAATATGCAAACACTACTAAATATAACTAATAATCCTAGGAACTCATATATATAATAACACGTACGATCACTAATTATCACGAAAGACACTCAACGGAAAATCAAAGTGTTAAAATCAACCCCCCTTAAAGAAATTCGGTCCCCGAATTTAAAAATCTAACTATACGCACCTTCAAAAAGATAGGGATACCTCTTCGTCATCTCGCTCTCGGTCTCCCAAGTGACCTCCTCGCTGCTCTGGCCACGCCAAAGTACCTTGACGGACGGTATTTCTGTCGATCGCAATTTCTTCACTTGTCGATCCAAGATAATCACCGGCTGCTCTGCATAGGAAAGGTCGTGCTCAAGCTGGATCGTCGGGTGCTGAATCGCATGCGAAGGATCATGAAGATATCTGCGGTGCATCGAAACGTGAAATACGGGGTGCACGTCTAGAAAACTGGACGAAAGGGCTAATCGATACGCAACCGCACCAATACGCTCAAGGATCTCGAAGGGGCCCACGTATCTGGGACTACGCTTCCCCTTCTTCCCAAATCTCATTACGCCTTTCATTGGGGAGACCCTCAAGAAAACATGATCACCAACAGAAAACTCAAGTCTGCGCCAACGACGGTCCGCATAAGACCTCTGCCTACTCTGGGCTGCTCTCATCCTATCGTGAATCAACCGGATCTTCATGGTCGTCTCCTCCACAATCTGCGGTCCTAAGATACTGCTCTCACTGAGCTCCGTCCAACAGGTGGGCAATCTGCATCTCCTCCCATAAAGAGCCTCAAACGGTGCCATCTGAATAGTCTCCTGGTAGCTGTTGTTGTAGGAGAACTCTACTAAGGGCAAATGATGATCCCAGCTACCTCCGAAGTCTAAAACGCATGCCCTGAGCATGTCCTCGAGATTCTGAATAGTCCGCTCTGACTGCCCGTCGGTCTGCGGATGGAATGCTGTGCTGAAACTCAAGCGAGTGCCCAAAGCCTCCTGAAGCCTCTGCCATAACCGGCTGGTAAACTGGGTGCCTCTATCGGACACGATGCATGTCGGAACTCCGTGTACTCGTACAACCTCATTAATGTAAATCTGGGCATACTGAGCAAATCCGAAAGTCGTCTTCACCGGTAGGAAGTGCGTCGCTTTCGTCAAACGATTCACGATCACCCAGATGGAGTTATACCCTCGACTAGTCCTGGGTAGACCCATAATGAAATCCATAGATATCTGTTCCCATTTCCACTCCGGAATGGTTAACGGCTGTAGCTCTCCCACGGGCCTCTGGTGCTCATCCTTGACTTGCTGAAAAGTCAGGCATCTCGACACAAAATCTGCAATGTCCCTCTTCATACCGTCGCACCAGTAAACATCTCTCATATCGTGGTACATCTTGGTGGAACCGGGATGAACACTATATACCGACCGATGTGCCTCCTCAAGAATCCCGCGTCACAATCCCTCAGCATCTGGTACACACAGTCTAGCTCCAAATCGTAGTATCCTCTGATCATCGATCACGAACTCGGAAAATCTGCCCTGTCCCATCTGTGTCCTGATCTCTGAACAGCGGTCATCATTGTGCTGTGCCTCATGTATGCGGTCAAGCAACCGTGGGCGTGCAAGAACATGCGCAATCTGTCCTCCGATCGGCGTAAACTCGAACTATACCCAGCTGTCGCATAAGATCTGCCAATCCGCCGACGACTGCCTCTGCTCTGCGCTCAAACAGGATAGACTACCCCCGGGCCTCCGGCTCAAAGCATCTGCCACCATATTTGCCCTGCCCGGGTGATACAAGATCTCACAATCGTAGTCCTTCACCAACTCCATCCATTGGCGCTGTTTAAGGTTCAGGTCTCGCTGCTGAAATATATACTTTAAGCTCTTGTGGTCAGTGAATATCTGGCACGACTCTCCATACAAATAATGTCGCCAGATCTTAAGTGCAAAGACCACTGCAGCCATCTCCAGATCATGTGTGGGGTAATTCTGTTCATGTTTCTTTAATTGCCGCGAAGCATACGCGATCACCCGGTCATGCTGCATCAAAACGCACCCTAGCCCCACTCGTGAAGCATCGCAGTAGACCACAAATCCGCCTGATCCTGAATGCAATGATAGCACTGGTGTCATAGTCAGTAGAGCCCGTAGCTGCTGGAAACTGTGCTCACACTCCTCCGTCCAATCAAAGCGAACTCCCTTCCGGGTCAACCCGGTCAAAGGTGTAGCAATGCGAGAGAAGTCCAGCACAAATCGCCTGTAATAGCCTGCCAGCCCTAGAAAGCTGCGAACCTCCGTCACTGATGTGGGTCTAGGCCAACTCCGAACTTCCTCGATCTTCCTCGGGTCGACACATATACCATCTCGTGTAATCACATGCCCCAAGAAGTCTACGCTGTCTAGCCAGAAAGCACACTTGGAGAATTTGGCGAAAAGCTGATGCTCCCTCAAGGTCTGCAGTGTAATCCGTAGGTGCTGCTCGTGCTCTTCTCTACTCCGAGAATACACCAAGATATCGTCAATAAACACTATGATGAACAGATTAAGATACGGCCGGAAAATACGGTTCATCAAGTCCATAAATGCTGCTGGCGCTTTGGTGAGTCCGAACGACATCACCAAAAACTCATAATGGCCGTAACGTGTGCGGAAGGCTGTCCTAGGAATGTCCTCCTGTCGAACCCACACCTGATGGTAGCCCGATCGCAAATCGATCCTCGAAAAGTATCCTGCCCCCTGAAGCTGGTCGAACAAATCATCGATGCGTGGCAAAGGATATCTGTTTCGCACTGTCACCCTGTTCAGCTGGCGGTAGTCGATACACAAACGCATACTGCCATCCTTCTTCTTGACAAACAGGACTGGAGGACCCCAAGGAGAAACACTGGGTCGAATAAGTCCCTTATCCAGCAAGTCCTGCAACTGACCCTTAAATTCTCTAAGTTCCGCCGGGACCATCCGATAAGGCGGTACAGAAATAGGCCCCGTGCCAGGAACCAAGTCAATACAGAAAGAAATATCACGCTTGGGCGGTAGCCCAGGAAGCTCGTCAGGGAATACATCAGGGAACTCGCTAACAACCGGAACCTGATCCACCGGAACCTCTGTGGCTCTAGTATCGCAAACATAGGCGAGAAATCCCTAACATCCCTTCCTCAAAAGCTGTCCAGCGCGAAAAGAAGAAATCACACTGTGAGGGGTGGCACCATGGTCCCCCAACACAACAAAAACCGACTCGCCGGGAAAACAAAATCTAACTGTCTTCTCGCGGCAGTCAACAGAACCATAGCACGTGGCTAACCAATCCATGCCCAAAAGAACGTCGAAGTCCAACATCTGAAGAAGGATCGAATCGACCGGCAACTCTCTTTCGCCAATACGGACGGTACAGGATCGGAACACGTGCCTAGCAACAAACGACTCTCCCACAGGAGTAGTCACAACAAGCGGCTGGTCAAGTAAACCGGACTCTCTACCCAAACTTGGCACAAAGTGTGTGGATCCGGGATCGAATAACACGTGTGCATAAACCGAACATACAGGAAGTGTCATGACCCGAAAGTACGGAACATGACCGGCACTTAGACTACGAACATCTCGAGGCGTACGTACTCTAAGTAAGCCGAACCCAGAAATCTAAACCAAGAAAAGTAGTATAGAATAGGAAGAACCATATCAAATCAACTTGTATGCAACATAATATACAACGCATAAAGGCGAGAATCACAATAGAGAGGAAACTCCAACAACAAGAAATCCACATAAATATAACGTGCAACTCTAAGGTCGAAAGAATAAACATCACTGGTCTCTATCTCAAATAAGTACATGTTTGGTTGATGGAACTTCTAGATACAACTGAAATATAATATACAATGAATAATGATGGGTGCGATACAATAAACCCACCTACTAGAAAGTCACCCGAAAGGTACAGTGCGCGCAAGCCGTAATGAAATCCGTACGGCAACACCTGCAAGAAACTGGGGCACAACGGGGGTGAGTTGCCAACTCGTGAGTAGAAAAAGATCTACGAACAGAAAATCGCATGTATGACGCAATCCTAGGTCATACGATCATAATATATAATCCTCAAATATATAACCAGCAATCTCTAACCATGTCTAGGGTAAATATCTAACCAAAGTGTAAACCTATGTGCCTGTGTCAGTGCATCAGGTGGCAATATAACAAATGAATGATGTATGAATGCATGTACTGAAGAAAACTGCTTTTGTAACTTTATGAGATTTCTGTATTTTTAAAATGAGGTATCATAATGAAATCAGCATAGAACAGTGCCTAGCATCGGCACAAAACATAAATCTCAATATCTCGATATCTCTGTATCACAATCTCTGTACCTCAATATCTCAAATCTCAATGTCTCAATCATAATATCCAGGGTGCCGTCAGTCCAGATCGGCCCCTACCATCCATCTCATGACTACGACGGTATCCTACGGATATCCGACGGGTCGGGTAATATCACCGGTCGGTCGTGCTCCCCTGCCAGGCTCAACGCCATCTCCTGCGATCTTCTTGCCCCGGGGTACCGCACCGGGCCCACCATGTACTCGAAACGGTTCCTCCACTCCTCGAATCGGGTCTCGAAATCCATCAGCAAACTCATGGTGGACGACTCGTGTAGGGTTGCTATGCACGCGCACAAGGGTCTACGAGGCATCAACCATGCCAGATTAAAAATTTAGCCGTGCCGAACAACCCGAATACGGATCTTTAAACTAGAGATTAGGCGAAAACTAACATGTTAACAACTTAACACTAAGTGAGAGGGATTACAACCTTTGTAGATCCGGTCCTTCACTTCATATGCTTCGTGTTGTGGTCCCTTCGCTGCGATCATCGGGATCCGGACTCTCGAGAAGTTCCACGAAGAGAAAGATGCAATCTTTGCTTCCGATCTTCGATACTAAGATGATCTACCTTGAAGTTTCTTTAACACAAGCTAACACTCATGAAATGATGTGAACACCCTCATCTAAATGGCAAGGGAAGATAAGGATGATGAAGTAGGATTTTTGCTCTCTTTATTTATCTTTTTCTCATATTTATTCATCACTTTGGAAAAATCTAGCAAGCTTTTTCATGAAAGAATGAAGGAAGAAGAAGAATAGTGATCCATTTCCTTTTGTGATGAATAAAGAAAGGATTAATAAGAAGAATAATGCAACCATGGTTGACTTAACCATTGTAGAGAATTAACCAAGGGTTAGGGTTTGGGTTGAGTTAAGAATGAGTCACTTGTAAATATCTTTTCCAAAACAAAAAGAAAACCTTCTAGAAACATCTAGAAAGCTTAACCCTAATCCAAACCCTAATCATGTTTAAACTCCACTAAACAAGTTGCATTAGTTATCATATCATGTTACAATATTATATATCACATATATAATATTTATCGTAACAAAATAAAATAATACAATTAACATATATCGCATATATATCAATGTATTATCCGAGTGAGAAAAAGAATCTTTTAGTGAGCAAATATTAGTTAATGTAATTTAATATATCATATATATTATTATACATTAAATTATCGAATCAACACTTGATCCGACAATCCGGCTATATCGCATATAACTGACTAATATTTATCCGTACCGATTCATCGAATCAACACTTGATCCGATGACCCGGTTGATATCAAATATCGCGAGAATATAATACGGTATCACATATCGCATTATCCTCGGTCCCGCACATATCACATATGTGCCCCTACTCCGTTTTGCCTGAGCCAAGAAACCTCTGTATAGGACTCTAAAGAATCGTCAATACGCCGGCAGTAGGTGATGATCATATCAAACACCCACAAGCTGCAAGCGGTCAGCTAAACGTAACAGCTACCCAGGTATTGAGCGCTCAGAAGATCAACAAGCAAGCCTGTAACTTCTCCTGTGAATCCAAACAGTAACACTCCCGTACAGTCCGGTCTCGTCGTCTGATATGTTGCATATCTCGCCTAGGGGTGGTAAACGTCAGACCCCAGTAGCTCGATAAGTCGTGTCGATATGAGGTCTATAACAGTTCGAGAAACTACTGATAACACTTACCAGTAAATCTCAGCAACCCTGGCCAGGGATTTCCGGTTATAGCCAATCAAACACAGCGCAACATCAACTCCCTATACCGGGAGAGACGAATCCCCTCCTATCGCTCATTGCCTCCATATGATTCGGGACTGTACCCAAAAGCCACCTTTTTGCACGCCCTCTTGGACGTGGTATGATGGAAATCAAAGCACAGTGGGAATCACACAAGACTCTATGACGATCTCGGTTCAACAGACTACTCTGTACCAGTGTCACCGGAGAACTGCCATCTGAGGTGAGGTATAATACCATCTGGGAGTTCTCGGCGAGTCCGTCCAGTGTACCCAGTCTCCACTGAGCACCCGTACACCATCCTTGATGTCAAACACCGATGGATATGGGGTCATCCATCGCCCATCATATGGGTCAAGATACGTATACGCTAGTCTACTGTGGTGCATCGATGCCCTGTCTCGATACACCCTCGACTAGGAACAGTTATAGGATGTACTCATCGACTACCGTGGCCCCACTAGTATGATCTCATCATAGTCCCAGTAGTCGAGTACATATCCTACGGGCTTTATCAACATGTAACATAGAGACAATCAGAGTACATGTTAAGATAAAGTACAACCAGATAGCATACTATCATGTCGAGCAAGAAAGTCCTCCCCATATATGTCCTAGCATCCACTACAATATACATCGTATGTACTGTAATGGCCTCTAGGGCATACATATAATTAACAATCTCCCACTTGCACTAGGGCCATCTGTTATGGTATCGCATACCCAACAATTAGCTGCGGTTGAAGTATCTCTTACTCAACCATCCCATAAAAGTCTCTACTGGGAAAAAGGCCTTTGTGAATGGATCCGCGCTGTCGTCCTCTGTGTCTGCTCTCCTAACCTCGATCTCCCTGGAGATCAACCATCTCCATGATCAGGTGATACTGCCTAAGAATTATATCTGGATTTCTGATGGGACGGTAGTTCCTTGGCTAAAGCCACAACTCCATTGTCACACAATGGTGGGAACGAAGTTCATCTCATGAACTTATATATATCCAGACTGCCTCTTTGGTAGCATCCTTGGTAACGATGTATCTTGCCTTTAATCGTCTAGTAAGTCACGGTATCTAGCTTGGAACTCTTCCAACATACCGTCCCTCCACTGAGTGTGTAGACAATGCCTGCGACTGACATTCAGTCGTCCTTATCACTCTGGAACCTTTCCAGTGATTCTCCTCAGGATTGATTGATACCATCTCACTACAACTAGTGAGTATCCTAACATCCAATTAGATCTATCTCATAGATCCAAAACCCAGGATTTAGGGGGTATCATTTTGATCCTATATGGAGAATCCTTGTGATAAGCGAAGATTGACCGAGCGTAGCATAGGAAACTCCTTCCCTATCAAGAGTATGTCATCCACGTACTCTACGAGGATCACCACCATACTCCCTACTATCTTTTTGTATATACAAGGTTCATCTACCATTTTGATGAAGTCAAACTCTTTGACTAACACATCAAAACAGATGTTCCAACTCCGCGATGCCTGTTTTATCATATAAAACATCTTGCACACGTTTCCGCTGCTCCCTCTGTCTACGAAGCCCTCTGGCTGTGTACTTATAGACGTTCTTTTCTAAAACATCACTTAGAAAAGCAGTCATGACACCCAACCACCAGATATCGTAGTCATGGTATGTAGCCGTCGCAAGTAGGATCTGGATGGACTTAAGCATAGATCCTTAGAAAAGGTTTCAACATAATCCATACCTGGTCTATGATGCAAACCTTTAACAAGTCTAGCTTTGAAAGTCTCAACTTTTCCATGTACACCAAGTAATCTTCTCAAGATATACTTGCTCCTGATGGGGATTTAACCCTTCAGATAAAGCAACCAAAGTCCATACTTTGTTGGTGTATAAGGATTCCTACTCAGATCGATAAGCACCCAGCCATTCTTACAGAGTCCCACTCCTGATGGCCAGCTCGAAACTAGTTGGGTCATCATCTCATGATGCAATCCTCGCTCCCACTGTCATAGAGAAACCGAAGTATCTCTCAGGTGGGTGAGGAACCCTACTAGATCGGCGGAGAGGCTGAGGTTCGTTGGAAACTATTGAATCCTTTGGTTCTACCAAATCATCAGCTGCATTTTGTATAGCTGGAACCTTTCGAGTTGTACATAACAGACCTTGCCTCGATCTTGTCCAGATTTTGCTTTTAGACATAAGACGGACAACCCCAAATCTTAACAAGCTTAAGATATGGGCTCTTCCCTTTCCATATCATATATGAAGTGGTAGGCAACTGATTTGATTTGAACCCTATTCAATAGGTATGCAGCTTCTCAGGTGCATAACTCCCAAAAGGAAATAGGAAACTCAGTAGTACTCATCATAGAGCACACGATATCAAATAGGGTGCTATTGCTCCACCCCGATACACTGACGTGTTGTGGTGTATTCGAAGGAGTAATGCTGAGTGAGAATCTCATTCTCCTTTAGAATAGTCCAGGTAGTTCCGTGCTCAAGTATTCTCCTCCTTGATCTCATCAAAGGACATAATACTTATACCCGTATTTTGGTTCTCTACTTCTAACTTATATTCTGTGAATATCTCAAAAGCTTCGGACTTATGTTTCAACAGGAACACATGTCTGAATCTTGAGAGATTATCAGAGAACGTAATGAAGTAAAAAGAACCGGTCTTGGCATGTGTAGACAGGGGACCTTCATACATCAGCATGTATCAATCCCAAGAGTTCACTAACTCTTTCTTTGTTTCCAATAAACAGAGATATGGTCATCTTATCTTTGTGACATGACAGGCAAGTTTCACAAGATGTAAATTCAAACTAATTTAAATATGCATCTTAATGTAACTTCAGCTAGTCGGGTCGCATTGATATGACCTAGTCTACAATGCCTCAAGAAGGATTCGTTCATTTCTGAACTCTTTCTCTTGTGTGTGTTCTGTATACTAAGAACTGTAGTTTGATTTAGAACGTCAATGCTTTTAGATAACGTGCCTGAACCGATCAACTCTTGATATAGGAAATGTTCAAAACATTATCCAATCAATACAAAATATATCATTTCTTTACTAATAAAGAGACTGATATGATGTTGTATATCAGGTTCGGTATCTAATAACATTCGTTCAGAATCAATGTATTCTGGAAATACAGGGTGACAGTGACCAACAGACTTGGCTGCAACACTTGCACCGTTTTCTGTCTCATGAAACTTATCAACTGTTCTCAGTTCTCTACCTATCTGTAGCCCATGTAACAGATTACATATGCGGGATCCTGATCCGGTATCACATACCCAGGACGTAAAGGATACTGAGAAACAGTTCTGTGTAATGAACACACCCGAAGATGATGCATCAACATGCACTTTCTTCGTTTGGGCGGCACGGGAAATCTGGTATTCCCCAATTTCCTGCTCTGTCTTATAACAATTATAAGTTGGAGCGGGACAAACGTTCCCCAGCTCAGTATAACAAGCGGGTTCGGTCAATATATCCGTATTATTATCATGATTAAGGCGTGATATGGTCGCTACCTGGAGAGTGTAACGCCTTGAAAAGTCGTTTTAGTGTTTTCCTGAAAATCGGTGAAAATTCGGTATTTTTCCGAAAACCGTCTTTCTCGTTATTTTGCAGTTTAGGACTAATTATACCTAAAATGGATAGGTAATTTCTTGTTTTTAGTAGCTAATGAGTTACTTATGAAATTTTGGTCATTTAAAATTTTTTCCCTATTTTTCAATTTTTTAATATTATTTTAAGCCGGTAAGAAAATACATTCAATTAGCGATAAATACAAATTTTTCTGGGCTAATTTTAATCTTTAAAATTATGTTAATTAAAATCTAGTTGTAACATAAATTTTTAGTATTTTATTTTGATTTTTAACTAATTTTTATTATAGGAAACGAATTTATTGAATTTTAAGCTGAAACTTGCAATTTTTGACTTGTAGGGGGTCTTTTTGCATAAAATTTCTTTTGTAAAACCCCTCTCTCTCTTCCCTCAGCCCTAGGCCGTCCCCACCATGATCAGGTCCAGAAAATTTCTTGCCTCTTTTTGACTTTAAACCATGTGAAGAAGTGTTGGTTTTAAAAGGGTTTTAAAAGGGTAAATTTGGAAGTATGTGTGCTTTGATTGGAGAGGGTTGACTTAGGCTTTTTCCCACATCACCCACACCACTTTTTCCCATCTCTTGCAGCCGAGAATTCTGCAGTTGCAGCAGCCCCATTCCCCCTCCTTGTCTCATCTCTTTTCTTCATCAAAATTCATCCAAAATTGCTCCAAAAATCAACAAATCCTTCACTTTTTCAACACAAACCTTATTCCCTCTCTTCTCAAACTCAAATTGGTTCAAATCTTGGAGAAACATGGCATCTTGGGAGGTTTTAGCAACATAGGTATTGATCTTTTGAGGTATAATTCCTACTCTTTTAAGTTATTATGGTTAGAATTCTTTAATTTAGTTGTTTTAGTGTTAATTCAGTGCTATTTTCATTCTAGTTTTTTTTATAGTTAATGGTTGAGTTAATTAGGGTTTCTTGAAACCATGTTTTAGTTAATTAAATCTAGTTAATTAATCTAGTGGTTTACTTAACCAACCTATATGGTTACTTTGCTTAAGTGGCTTGATGTATTGCTAATCTAAGTTAACTTGTGTGAAATTTTCTTTGCCTTGCTAATTACCAAAATCAAGAAGAGGTTTGTGTATGGAATGTGGGTTTTGTAGCATGGTAAATAAGTTAAAATTTTGTTTTTGGTGGCTAACTAGTTGTGTGGAATGGATGGTTGTGTTGGACCGTGATAACTTTGTCGCAAATTGTCGATGTTTGCACCAAATTTGCAAACTTCTTGCTTACTAGTTTTTTATTATATTATTGTGGCAATTTAATTGCGATATCTAGAGTATTTTGTTGGCTTATCCTATGACATTTAGGATGCGTGAGTGTGGATTTTTGAGTAGTCGGGTTTTAGTTTTGCCGGACGACCAAATCGGCGATTTTTTTGCAGTTTTTGCGATTTTCGCGTGTGTTCTGCGCACTTTGTGCACGTTGTACCTAGCTTGTGAACGTTAGTAATTTCGTTTGGGTTTTGCGTCGTTCTTGATATGTAACCTTATGTTTGGTATTGATGTAAATTCCAGGTCCGGTCGCGGAGACGTCAGACGCGGCACGAAAGGGGAAAGCGGTGATTGGACGTGACTAGCTAGGGATTCCGGTGAGTAGATGTAACATCTACGGGGGACTATCGTTGGATGGCGCAAGCCGCCCGATAGTTTTAGTAACTTAAAAGATTCTTAGTAATGTTAGTAATTAGGGGTGTAATACTTGTATGATTATTTGCTACATTCATGCCCTATATTGACATACCTATACGAAACCGTTTTATAGGACACCTGCACCATTGCCAGGGTTTTTATATGCAGCACGAGCACTATTCATGCTTACACACACATCCTGGTAATTGCCATGCCACCACACTAGATAACCTTTAAATTGAAACCTTTTACTAATTGATGCTTAAACCTGTGCTATTGCCTTTAATTCCTTAAAATGAAATCGTAGGATTGCTATTGATGTGCATGTACCTCATCATATTAATTGTTCATGCCTAGTCTATTAATCATACATCGTAGCTTAATTATTGATACCATATGCATTCATCACCATTGACATATACACTTATGAGGATTTCTTGAGATTTTATGATATTTCTGGATTTCGGGGGAAAGCCGCAAAATTTCTAAACTTATTATATTTTTTTAAAATATGTAATTTGCGGTTTTCTAGTGATGTAAGTGTCGTCCACCATGAGTTTGCTGTGGTTTTCGAGATCCGTGTCAAGGAGTGGAGGAACCGTCACGGGTACATGGTAGGCCCGGTAAGGTACCCCGGGGCAAGAGGAATGTGGTGTTGACGTTGAGCCTGGCAGGGGACGGATTACCTACCGGTGACTGTTTGGGACGGCGGATATCCAGAGGATACCGACCGTGGCCACTAGATGATGAGATATTGATATTTGAGATGGGTCAGCCGGACGGCTGAGGCCAGAGATACATTGATATGAGATTTGAGACAGTTTTGAGGTGTCGATGCTGGACACAGGTTCTTGTTGATTCTATTGGTATTGTGCTAGTATTTCAAAAGACATTCTTAAAGGGAAAAACATGATTTCTTATACTTACACATTCAGATCACGAGTTGATTCGCATTGCATTCATACCTGCTAGTATATCCATATCGCATACATACTTGACATTATGTCCTGCCTTACCTGTATTTAGATGCTAGGATGCTTGTGTGCATGCATTCGATATCCTGTGTAGATGTTATTTATTACTCACGAGTTGGCAACTCACCCCCGTTGTGCCATAGCCTTTTGCAGGTCCGCTCCGTCAGTACAGTAGCGGCGGGTGCGCTTGCTTTTTTTGCCTCTTTTGCCTGGACTCGAGGTTTTGCTCATAGGTGGGTTATGTTATTATTTTTGTACCACCTTGTATATTCCTTGTATCTAGTGTAGTCCATCTACTGTATCTACCAGTATTATTGTATATTGACCTAGAGATGAGACTGTGAGGTTGTGGACTTTTATGCTGTATTTTGGGGTCGAACTCACTTGAGTCGACATGCTGTTTTTCTTATGCTTCATTATGATTATTTCGCATGTTGTTGCTTTATATTGCGTGGGATTGTGACCGCCTTGTGGCGAAGAGCTAGCTCCCGCTTGGGGATGCCTTATTTGTTGGATTCATATATATTCTTGTTGTACCCATTTTGGGGGCCAGTATTTACAAAGGAGACTCTGCCGAAATTTTCGGAAAAATTGATATTGTTTTTTTAAAAAAGGTTTTATATGACTTATTTGATAAACTCGCTTTCAATTGATTGGGTTTTCTTCACTCTTTTGCTTATTTGGTTTTGGTTTCTGGGCTTTGGCTTACATATTTTACGGACGTCATGAGACGTTTCGTAACCTAAGTGCTAGTCACGTTCCGTACCCTGCGGGTCGTGACAAAGTTGGTATCAGAGCGATAGGTTTTACCTTTTTGAGTGTAGGATGACCCTTAGTAGATGGAGTAAGTGACTTAAGCAGGGTAACGTAGCGTGCGTATGTCCGCGGCATACTTGCGATACGGTACTCCGCCTAAGTGACTTTAGGATACTTGCTTGAAATTCCTTCTTCAATTCCGTGTATCCTATGATTCTTTTGCACTGTTCTTATTATCCTTTTTCTGTACCAGCCACTATGCCGCCGAAGGCTACGAGGGCACAGAGGGCTGCCGCCCGGGACGAGATTCAAGCTGGCTCGTCCGAGACTAGGACTGAGCAGGGTGGTATGCCTACGCCGCAGGGACAGACCGATCCACCTTCCCCAGGACGTATCGATAGGCTTGAGTCCGGTATGGAGGAGCTGTGACAGATGATGGGAGGCATGCAGGAGTTACGACAGATGGTGGAATCGTTAGTAGAGGTCAATCGAGCACAGAGATCGGATATTACTCCCCATGCGGTCGTTTCGAGACCGAGTCGGATTCACACTGATATGTTAGCACCTAGGAGGGTTCGCAGAGGCCGTGGCGGATTCTTTAGGGGCCAGTTATATCGCCTTCACCCATACGATCAGCAGCCATGGTTAAGATGTTTTTGGTGTGGTAGCCTGCATCATCGTAACAGAGACTGTCCGGCGAGACGACAAGGAGCGGCAACAGTTCCACATGTGACCCTACCACCATCACCACCCCCTCCTCAGAGAGCCCTACTTCCTACCACCGGCGATGCTCCACGCCAGTTAGGTGCACCCAGAGGCCGTGGACGCGGCGGACCGATTCAGAGAGGACGAGGAGGCAGAGGCCGAGGTCGAGGTCAGCCCGCTATCGGTGGAGGCCAGGCCCGAGTATTTGCTTTGACACCGCAGGATGCGCAGGCATCCAATACCGTTGTGACAGGTACCTTATCAGTATGTTCTTTCGACGCACGGGTATTATTTGACCCAGGTTCCACACATTCGTACGTCTCTACACACTTTGCACCGATGTTGGGCCGTGAGTCGTCGTCGTTAGATCATCCGCTTGTTGTTAGTACTCCGGTAGGCGAGTCGTTTGTCGCTCGTTTTGTATTTCGTTTGTGTTCCGTTCGTATCGGGGAGAGGGAGTCATCGGTTGATTTGATTCTCCTCGATATGTTGGACTTTGATGTGCTTCTGGGCATGGATTGGCTAGCCACTTGTTATGCTTCGGTGGACTGCCGTGAGAAGGCAGTCAGATTTAGCTTTCCGGGAGAGCCAGTCCTTGTTATTCAGGGAGACCGCAGCGTCACCCTTCCCAGCTTGATTTCGTCTCTTCGCGCTGGTCAGCTCTTGCGGAAGGGATGTCAGGGATTCTTAGCGTTTATTTGTGATACTCGAGCTGCAGAGGTTCCGTTGGACCAGGTCCCGGTTGTTTGTGAGTTCCCTGATGTTTTCCCTGATGAGCTACCTGGGCTACCACCTGAGCGCGATGTTGACTTCTGCTTTGATTTGATTCCCGGCTCGGGGCCTATTTCTATACCGCGTTATCGGATGGCCCCGGCGGAACTTTGAGAGCTGAAGGATCAGTTGCAGGATTTGTTAGATAAGGGGCTTATTCGACCTAGTGTTTCTCCGTAGGGTGCTCCGGTCCTGTTTGTCAAGAAGAAGGACGGAAGTTGCGCTTATGTATCGACTACCGCTAGCTGAACAAAGTTACCGTTCGGAACAGGTATCCGTTGCCACGCATTGATGATTTGTTCGACCAGCTACAGGGCGCGGGTTATTTTTCGAGGATCGACTTACGATCAGGGTACCATCAGCTGCGAGTTCGACAGGAGGATATACCGAGGACAGCTTTCCGCACGCGCTACGGCCACTACGAGTTTTTGGTGATGTCGTTCGGACTCACCAATGCCCCAGCAGCATTCATGGATTTGATGAACCGTACATTCAGGCCGTATCTTGACTTGTTCATCATCATGTTTATCGACGATATCTTGGTGTACTCCCAGAGCATAGAGGAGCACGAGCAGCACTTGCGGTTTACGTTACAGACTCTGAGGGAGCACCAGCTATTCGCAAAGTTCTCCAAGTGTGCATTCTGGCTGGACAGCGTCGGATTCTTGGGTCACGTGGTTACGAGAGACGGAATTTGTGTGGACCCGAAGAAGATTGAGGCTGTTCAGCAGTGGCCCCGACCTACATCGGTTACTGAGATCCGTAGTTTTCTAGGCCTGGCGGGCTACTACAGGCGTTTTATTCAGGACTTCTCCCGTATAGCTGCACCGTTGACCGGTTTGACCCGGAAAGGAGTTCCTTTCGTCTGGACGGAGGAGTGCGAGTGAAGTTTTCAGCAGCTACGGACTCGTTTGACTACGGCGCCGGTAATATCTTTGCCTTCGGGATCAGGCGGATTTGTGGTCTACTGTGATGCTTCGCGAGTGGGATTAGGATGCGTATTGATGCAGCATGGCCGGGTGATCGCTTATGCTTCTCGGCAGTTGAAGAAGCACGAACAGAACTACCCTACTCATGATTTGGAGATGGCTGCAGTGGTCTTTGCACTGAAGATTTGGCGACATTACCTATACGGCGAGTCGTGTCAGATATTCTCTGATCATAAGAGCTTAAAGTACATATTTCAGCAGCGAGACCTGAATCTCAGACAGCGTCGTTGGATGGAGTTGGTGGAAGACTACGACTGCGAGATCTCATATCACCCCGGCAAGGCGAATGTAGTGGCAGATGCGTTGAGTAGGAGGCCCGGGGGTAGTCTATCCTTTTTGCGCGCAGTGCAGAGGCAGTCGTCAGCAGATTGGCAGATGTTATGCGACAGCCGAGTTAAGTTTGAGTTCACTCAGACAGGGGGACAGCTCGCGCATGTTCGTGCACGCCCACAGTTGCTTGACCGTATATATGAGGCACAGCACAGTGACGACCGTTGCTCAGAGATCATGGTACAGATAGGACAGGGCAGATTTTCCGAGTTCGTGATTGACGATCAGGGGATTTTACGCTATGGATCTAGACTGTGCGTACCAGATGCTAATGGATTGCGGCGCGACATTCTTGAGGAGGCACACCGATCAGTGTATAGTGTCCACCCCGGTTCCACCAAGATGTACCACGATATGAGAGAGACCTACTGGTGGGACGGGATGAAGAGGGACATTGCGGAGTTTGTATCGAGATGCCTGACTTGCCAGCAAGTCAAGGCCGAGCACCAGAGGCCCGCGGGAGAGCTGCAGCCGTTACCCATTCCGGAGTGGAAATGGGCGCAGATTTCGATGGACTTCGTTGTGGGTCTACCCAGGACCAGTCGAGGGTATGAATCCATCTGGGTGATCGTGGATAGATTGACGAAAGCGGTTCACTTCCTGCCAGTGAAGACGACTTTCAGTTTCGCTGAGTATGCCCAGCTTTACATCGACGAGATCGTGCGGTTGCATGGCGTACCGACTTGTATCGTGTCAGATCGAGGCACTCAGTTTACCAGCCGACTATGGCAGAGACTTCAGGAGGCTTTGGGCACTCGTTTGAGCTTCAGCACAGCGTTTCATCCGCAGACCGACGGACAGTCAGAGCGGACCATTCAGACTCTCGAGGACATGCTCAGAGCGTGCGTTTTAGACTTTGGCGGTAGCTGGGATCGTCATTTACCTCTAGTGGAGTTCTCCTACAACAACAGCTTCCAGGATACTATTCAGATGGCACATTTCGAGGCATTGTATGGGAGGAGATGCAGATCGCCCGTCTGTTGGACAGAGCTCAGCGAGAGCAGTATTTTGGGGCCGCATCTTGTTGAGGAGACGACAGCGAAGATACAGTTGATCCGAGACCGGATGAGAGCGGCTCAGAGCAGGCAGAAATCGTATGCAGACAGGCGCCGTCGCAGATTAGAGTTCGCAGTTGGCGACCATGTTTTTCTGAAAGTCTCTCCGATGAAGGGCGTGATGCGTTTTGGGCAAAAGGGAAAGCTTAGCCCTAGATTCGTAGGTCCCTTCGAGATCCTCGAGCGTGTCGGCGCTGTTGCATATCGTTTGGCCCTTCCACCCAGCTTTCCCGATGTTCACCCCGTCTTCCATGTTTCGATGCTCCGCAAGTACCTTCCCGACACTTCGCATGCAATTCAGCACCCGACAGTCCAGCTGGAGCGCGACCTTTCTTTTGCAGAGCAGCCGGTGGCCATCCTGGATCGGCAGGTGAAGAAGTTGAGATCGAAAGTTATACCGACCGTCAAGGTCCTTTGGCGTAGCCCGAGCAGCGAGGAGGTTACCTGGGAGACCGAGGGCGAGATGAGGAAGAAATATCCCCATCTCTTTGAAGGTACGCGTAGCTATATTTTTAAATTCGGGGACCGAATTTCTTTAAGGAGGGAAGATTGTAACGCCTTGAAAAGTCGTTTTAGTGTTTTCCTGAAAATCGGTGAAAATTCGGTATTTTTCTGAAAACCGTCTTTCTCGTTATTTTGCAGTTTAGGACTAATTATACCTAAAATGGATAGGTAATTGCTTGTTTTTAGTATCTAATGAGTTACTTATGAAATTTTGGTCATTTAAAAAATTTTCCCTATTTTTCAATTTTTTAATATTATTTTAAGCCGGTAAGAAAATACATTCAATTAGCGATAAATACAAATTTTTCTGGGCTAATTTTAATATTTAAAATTATGTTAATTTAAATCTAGTTGAAACATAAATTTTTAGTATTTTATTTTGATTTTTAACTAATTTTTATTATAGGAAACGAATTTATTGAATTTTAAGCTAAAACTTGCAATTTTTGACTTGTAGGGGGTCTTTTTGCATAAAATTTCTTTTGTAAAACCCCTCTCTCTCTTCCCTCAGCCCTAGGCCGGCCCCACCATGATCAGGTCCAGAAAATTTCTTGCCTCTTTTTGACTTTAAACCATGTGAAGAAGTGTTGGTTTTAAAAGGGTTTTAAAAGGGTAAATTTGGAAGTATGTGTGCTTTGATTGGAGAGGGTTGACTTAGGCTTTTTCCCACATCACCCACACCACTTTTTCCCATCTCTTGCAGCCGAGAATTCTGCAGTTGCAGTAGCCCCATTCCCCCTCCTTGTCTCATCTCTTTTCTTCATCAAAATTCATCCAAAATTGCTCCAAAAATCAACAAATCCTTCACTTTTTCAACACAAACCTTATTCCCTCTCTTCTCAAACCTAAATTGGTTCAAATCTTGGAGAAACATGGCATCTTGGGAGGTTTTAGCAACATAGGGATTGATCTTTTGAGGTATAATTCCTACTCTTTTAAGTTATTATGGTTAGAATTCTTTAATTTAGTTGTTTTAGTGTTAATTTAGTGCTATTTTCATTCTAGTTTTTTTTATAGTTAATGGTTGAGTTAATTAGGGTTTCTTGAAACCATGTTTTAGTTAATTAAATCTAGTTAATTAATCTAGTGGTTTACTTAACCAACCTATATGGTTACTTTGCTTAAGTGGCTTGATGTATTGCTAATCTAAGTTAACTTGTGTGAAATTTTCTTTGCCTTGCTAATTACCAAAATCAAGAATAGGTTTGTGTATGGAATGTGGGTTTTGTAGCATGGTAAATAAGTTAAAATTTTGTTTTTGGTGGCTAACTAGTTGTGTGGAATGGATGGTTGTGTTGGACCGTGATAACTTTGTCGCAAATTGTCGATGTTTGCACCAAATTTGCAAACTTCTAGCTTACTAGGTTTTTATTATATTATTGTGGCAATTTAATTGCGATATCTAGAGTATTTTGTTGGCTTATCCTATGACATTTAGGATGCGTGAGTGCGGATTTTTGAGTAGTCGTGTTTTAGTTTTGCCGGACGACCAAATCGGCGATTTTTTTGCAGTTTTTGCGATTTTCGCGTGTGTTCCGCGCACTTTGTGCACGTTGTACCTAGCTTGTGAACATTACTAATTTCGTTTGGGTTTTGCGTCGTTCTTGATATGTAACCTTATGTTTGGTATTGATGTAAATTCCAGGTCCGGTCGCGGAGACGTCAGACGCGGCACGAAAGGGGAAAGCGGTGATTGGACGTGACTAGCTAGGGATTCCGGTGAGTAGATGTAACATCTACGGGGGACTATCGTTGGATGGCGCAAGCCGCCCGATAGTTTTAGTAACTTAAAAGATTCTTAGTAATGTTAGTAATTAGGGGTGTAATACTTGTATGATTATTTGCTGCATTCATGCCCTATATTGACATACCTATACGAAACCGTTTTATAGGACACCTGCACCATTGCCAGGGTTTTTATATGCAGCACGAGCACTATTCATGCTTACACACACATCCTGGTAATTGCCATGCCACCACACTAGATAACCTTTAAATTGAAACCTTTTACTAATTGATGCTTAAACCTGTGCTATTGCCTTTAATTCCTTAAAATGAAATCGTAGGATTGCTATTCATGTGCATGTACCTCATCATATTAATTATTCATGCCTAGTCTATTAATCATACATCGTAGCTTAATTATTGATACCATATGCATTCATCACCATTGACATATACACTTATGAGGATTTCTTGAGATTTTATGATATTTCTGGATTTCGGGGGAAAGCCGCAAAATTTCTAAACTTATTATATTTTTTTAAAATATGTAAATTGCGGTTTTCTAGTGATGTAAGTGTCGTCCACCATGAGTTTGCTGTGGTTTTCGAGATCCGTGTCGAGGAGTGGAGGAACCGTCATGGGTATATGGTGGGCCCGGTAAGGTACCCCGGGGCAAGAGGAATGTGGTGTTGTTGTTGAGCCTGGCAGGGGGCGGATTACCTACCGGTGACTGTTTGGGACGGCGGATATCCAGAGGATACCGACCGTGGCCTCTAGATGATGAGATATTGATATTTGAGATGGGTCAGCCGGACGGCTGAGGCCAGAGATACATTGATATGAGATTTGAGACAGTTTTGAGGTGTCGATGCTGGACACAGGTTCTTGTTGATTCTATTGGTATTGTGCTAGTATTTCAAAAGACATTCTTAAAGGGAAAAACATGATTTCTTATACTTACACATTCAGATCACGAGTTGATTCGCATTGCATTCATACCTGCTAGTATATCCATATCGCATACATACTTGCCATTATGTCCTGCCTTACCTGTATTTAGATGCTAGGATGCTTGTGTTCATGCATTCGATATCCTGTGTAGATGTTATTTATTACTCATGAGTTGGCAACTCACCCCCGTTGTGCCATAGCCTTTTGCAGGTCCGCTCCGTCAGTACAGTAGCGGCGGGTGCGCTTGCTTCTTTTGCCTCTTTTGCCTGGACTCGAGGTTTTGCTCATATGTGGGTTATGTTATTATTTTTGTACCACCTTGTATATTCCTTGTATCTAGTGTACTCCATCTACTGTATCTACCAGTAATATTGTATATTGACCTAGAGATGAGACTGTGAGGTTGTGGACTTTTATGCTGTATTTTGGGGTCGAACTCACTTGAGTCGACGTGCTGTTTTTCTTATGCTTCATTATGATTATTTCGCATGTTGTTGCTTTATATTGCGTGGGATTGTGACCGCCTTGTGGGGAAGAGCTAGCTCCCTCTTGAGGATGCCTTATTTGTTGGATTCATATATATTCTTATTGTACCCATTTTGGGGGCCAGTATTTACAAAGGAGACTCTGCCGAAATTTTCGGAAAAATTGATATTTTTAAAAAAAAAAGGTTTTATATGACTTATTTGATAAACTCGCTTTCAATTGATTGGGTATTCTTCACTCTTTTGCTTATTTGGTTTTGGTTTCTGGGCTTTGGCTTACTTATTTTACGGACGTCTTGAGACGTTTCGTAACCTAAGTGCCAGTCACGTTCCGTACCCTGCGGGTCGTGACAGAGAGAGAGAGAAGAAAACAATCAGCGTATGCTCTTGCAAGATTAGGTTGGTTATCTAATATATCTAATCATGATGTCTCCCACTGTTTTAGTCAAATCTTCCTTCAAACCCTAAAAGGAAAGACTAGCCGGGATTAGTTACACGCTACAAGTTCGCCAATCTTTCAGCCAGGCCAGTATCGGTACTTTGAGGGAGGTCCCCCGTGCTTTCGCACGAACCTAATTAAAGTAAACCTCGTTTTCCCAGAGGCATAACCCCGTTAACACCTTTCTAGAAACCTACTTGATCGGCTAATTGTAATGTGTAAAACTCTCTCAGGAGTAACTCTTACTCGTAGCGGGTATCGGGATCCAACACTCTCATAGAAGGTATGCAATCTCATTGCAAATTTCAACACTTGAAATTCCCAATAATATTTTACCCCTAGCGTGCTATGAGCTTGACGCATGCCAAACAACCCATAGTCCGCTAGTCAAGTTCAACCCGTACATTTCTTGATTGAATTAAACCCACCCGCACGACCCTTGACGCATGCCAAACAACGCCGTACGAATACCCTAATCCAATCGTATCGTATGCTAGCAGATAAGCACTAGTTAGCTACCGTACACTACGCCTTGACGCATGCCAAACTACCGCAGCACGAATACTAACTAGTACTTATCTGAAATGACGGAGGGCTACGACAGGTTTTTAAGAAAACCCTTTGCATAATGAACTTGATATCGTTGTAGAATCGAGTGATTTTAAATGGAATGTTTTTGAGGCTTTTCTAGTTTTGCTAAAGGGGTCACTCCCGGTGAAGGGATCGTCGGCCCTTTCCTTATCGAATAAGCTGCAGGATATATCATATATACCGCTGTGCAAAGCAAGAACTAGAGCTACCAGTTCTTTTAAACAAGTTTCTACAACATCTTAGGTTTCTTTTATTTCATTAATCTCATTAATGAAGTCCCATTTTATTATGCTTCCTAAGCATCTCTTTTGAAACGAAATCTGCAATATAACATATATCTCATATATATAAAATATAAACATTCGTCTCAGGCAGTCATATGATCTCATCATAGAACATTGCAACAGAAGAAACATATATGAAATATTGGATATACTAGGAAGTCTGTGTTTTAATACGAGCCTGTATAAAACACGGATTCTACGGTCGTGATGAATAGCCAAACCCACATCCCCAGACCCCTACAAGAGCGGCAAGCAACACTGCCAATTCTAGGGTTAGGAGACCGGGTCTCGACTCCTCGAGATGGTCTCCCACTAGACCCTAGAACCTGGTTACTTGTGCTCCCCGCCTTGGGTCTACCTAATGCGGAAAAGTAAATAATATACAACGGTGACATCTTCCGCAACCTGGAAGTGCCCCAATAAAAGAATATTACATACAAATGAATTTTACATGAATGAAAAAGAAAAAAAAAACTCTCATCTCACAAAAAAACCCCGGCTATTCAAACGCGACGATCTAATAGAACATATCAGAGCAACACATAATATCTCATATCATCAACGTAAGCAAGTATGCGTATCCCGATTGTCGTTGATGTATAGCAACGAAGCCGGCGATACACCACATACTACGCTTACGGTCATAGAAAAGAAAGTGTAAAACTACAACAGTTGGAATCCGCAACCTCCTTAGACATCGCATGCCTAACCAAATGAATTCCTTAGACATCGCAAGCCTAACAATTATAAACCCCGCATTTTAGTCTCATTATCGAAAACTCTTTTCAATATCAAGTCGGGCAATTCAACAAGATTCCCGACGTCCTGATCGAATGGTCGTCACAAACTTTAGTAGACGGCCGCACCCCCAGATGCCGTCGACGAAGTGCACTAAGGCGGAACACCGCTGCCGTGAGCACCCAAACGGATGCTTTCGGCGACGGGGTTCTCCTACAGTCACTTGGTCGGGGCTATGGGGCGTAGCTGTCTATTAAGTTTACCCGGCGAGTATCCGCGTACGCTACGTGATTGCGACGGACTTTTGATCACATCAAAATTCCGTGGCAACCGATCATCTGAGACTGAACTGCTAGATTTATAATATTCAAATTAGTTATCTTATAACTTTTTGTGGATTCCAAATATTGTATCACATTCCAGATAAAACAGAAAATGTTAAACTTTCCGATCGAACAATCAAACACCCAAGATTTCCCCAATATATCTCAACACTTGAAATCAGTTTAAAAACATCCATCACATGCCACAGTACCAATGGTCCAGCCGTAGAAGGGTCAAGCCAACGCCTCACATGTGGCACGCCGTACTGCCCCAAACCCTAAGGTTCAAAAGGCAGTTCAAGACGGTCACATAATCGAGTTAAGGTTTGTTATCTTCTAGAGGGTCCACCGCGTTACTTGCATGACTTAGAACATTCTTAAACACGAGAAAAAAAAATCCAACTTTTGAAAAATTTTCCGACAGGGGAAAAAGTGAGTTATTGATATCCGTTCGAAATTTTTAACAGTTTCTAAAAATTATCCGGACAAACTAAACGAAGTTAAATTATTCGATCGAAACATCGAGTCCCCAATACAACCCTTGAAAACTCAACACTTGAGTGGAATAAAAATATTCACAGAAAAAATTGCCAAGAAAGGACCAAAGAATAAATACAAGAAATTTCATGGACTAACTCGAAATTTTGGCCGCGGAACCGCCGCAAAACCCATGCTTTCGCCGTGGTTCCGCGGTCATTTTGGCGAATTAGAAGTCCGTACTTCACAGTAATTCTTAGTTTTGCCTGCTTGTTTTTCTGAGAATTGTTAATTCAGAAAAAACCACATTTTTGAAAAAAGTCCAGAGAGGGGTTAAATCGGGGTTTCGGGTTTCGATCGGACTTTAAACTTCGTCTAGACTTCGCCTAAAGCTCTAGCTTGGCTCTGATACCACTGTAGGGTTGCTATGCACACGCACAAGGGTCTACGAGGCATCAACCATGACCGATTAAAAATTTAGCCATGCCGAACAACCCGAATACGGATCTTTAAACTAGAGATTAGGCGAAAACTAACATGTTAACAACTTAACACTAAGTGAGAGGGATTACAACCTTTGTAGATCCGGTCCTTCACTTCATATGCTTCGTGTTGTGGTCCCTTCGCTGCGATCATCAGGATCCGGACTCTCGAGAAGTTCCATGAAGAGAAAGATGCAACCTTTGCTTCCGATCTTCGATACTAAGATGATCTACCTTGAAGTTTCTTTAACACAAGCTAACACTCATGAAATGATGTGAACACCCTCATCTAAATGGCAAGGGAAGATGAGGATGATGAAGTAGGATTTTTGCTCTCTTTAATTATCTTTTTCTCATATTTATTCATCACTTTGGAAAAATCTAGCAAGCTTTTTCATGAAAGAATGAAGGAAGAAGAAGAATAGTGATCCATTTCCTTTTGTGACGAATAATGAAAGGATTAATATGAAGAATAATGCAACCATGGTTGACTTAACCATTGTAGAGAATTAACCAAGGGTTAGGGTTTGGGTTGAGTTAAGAATGAGTCACTTGTAAATATCTTTTCCAAAACAAAAAGAAAACCTTCTAGAAACATCTAGAAAGCTTAACCCTAATCCAAACCCTAATCATGTTTAAACTCCACTAAACAAGTTGCATTAGTTATCATATCATGTTACAATATTATATATCACATATATAATATTTATCGTAACAAAATAGAATAATACAATTAACATATATCGCATATATATCAATGTATTATCCGAGCGAGAAAAAGAATCTTTTAGTGAGCAAATATTAGTTAATGTAATTTAATATATCATATATATTATTATACATTAAATTATCGAATCAACACTTGATCCGACAATCCGGCTATATCGCATATAACCGACTAATATTTATCCGTACCGATTCATCGAATCAACACTTGATCCGATGACCCGGTTGATATCAAATATCGCGAGAATATAATACGGTATCACATATCGCATTATCCTCGGTCCCGCACATATCACATATGTGCCCCTACTCCATTTTGCCTGAGCCAAGAAACCTCTGTGTAGGACTCTAAAGAATCGTCAATACGCCGGCAGTAGGTGATGATCATATCAAACACCCACAAGCTGCAAGCGGTCAGCTAAACGTAACAGCTACCCAGGTATTGAGCGCTCAGAAGATCAACAAGCAAGCCTGTAACTTTTCCTGTGAATCCAAACAGTAACACTCCCGTACAGTCCGGTCTCGTCGTCTGATATGTTGCATATCTCGCCTAGGGGTGGTAAACGTCAGACCCCAGTAGCTCGATAAGTCGTGTCGATATGAGGTCTATAACAGTTCGAGAAACTACTGATAACACTTACCAGTAAATCTCAGCAACCCTGGCCAGGGATTTCGGGTTATAGCCAATCGAACACAGCGCAACATCAACTCCCTATACCGGGAGAGACGAATCCCCTCCTATCGCTCATTGCCTCCATATGATTCGGGACTGTACCCAAAAGCCACCTTTTTGCACACCCTCTTGGACGTGGTATGATGGAAATCAAAGCACAGTGGGAATCACACAAGACTCTATGACGATCTCGGGTCAACAGACTACTCTGTACCAGTGTCACCGGAGAACTGCCATCTGAGGTGAGGTATAATACCATCTGGGAGTTCTCGGCGAGTCCGTCCAGTGTACCCAGTCTCTACTGAGCACCCGTACACCATCCTTGATGTCAAACACCGATGGATATGGGATCATCCATCGCCCATCATATGGGTCAAGATACGTATACGCTAGTTGTTCATAACAGAATACTGCATTTTATACCGCCCATTCTTATGCTCGTGTGTTTATAAGTAGGTGCTTTTAATCCGTGTTTGTTACATATTTACAGAGTACAGGTTTCCAGTACAAATATTGCAATTCAAGACAAAATCTCCACAGTTACGTCAAAATACAGAACATCTGTCACAGCAGATAAAAGCCGGGTTCCGGTCATCCATATCCGTCCAGTGCCGAGTACCAGTTCCAGAGACAAGACATATGACAGTGGTCATTCAGGTCTGGGAAAAGCACAGAGCACGAGGGGGGGCTGCACAAGAATAAATGGGTGCGCGGAGCTCGAGGGAGATAAAGTCAAAAGTAACGATAATAATGCAATCTTGGACTAAGAAATCTGAAGATATTCTGGAAGACTTTTGTACAGTATTGAGTTTTCAAACACGAGGAAAATACAAACCAGGGGATACGATAAAATTTGGCAGCCTAACACCCCTAAAGGGCCGCGGAACCGCGGCCTAAGCATGCTTAGGCCGCGGAACCGCGGCCGTATGGTGTCATCGGGTGGTGGGCTTTCGGGGGTAGTTTGGTACTTTCATTTAGGGGCAGATTGTTGCCCTAGGTTTCCCATTCGCTGCCTATAAATACTCCAGAACTGAGCTAAGCCAAGGGTCCAATTTCAAGTCCATTCTTTTAGCCACTTTAGTGTAGTTTTAGTTCTTCTTCTTCTTCATTCTTCCTCCATAGAAATGTAGTGAGAGCATTGAGTGGATGTGAATAAAGATGAAGGTTTTTGTATTATTCTTTTTGTTTAGCTTCCCCCTTGAGCTCTCTACCTTAACTTGATCTTGCAACCTCTTAAGTGAGCTTGCAAGTTTAAGTTTTGGTCATTGGTCTCAAGGGGTTGTATCATTTTGTTCTCTCCTTAGTGCTTCATTTCACATGAGTTCTTTACCCTTCTCTTGATCTTGCAACCTCTTGATTGAGCTTGCAAGTTTAAGGGTTGGCTATTGATCCCATGCTTGTTTTGAGTTCTATGGTTCTTGTAATTACTTTCTTGCATTTTTCATTCTTGTCTTTAATTACTTCCAATTTATTACCATGCACTTTAATTACTTGCTTGTAATCTTTTCTTTTCTTTTCTTTGTTTCTTTTGTTCTCTCTTTTTGGTTCTTTTTGTGAATGAATGTAATTATTATTGTTAAGAAGAAATACGATATTATAAGTTAACGTTTCTTTGCTCATTTCCTTTTCCCGTATTTTCCATTGAACTCCGCCCAAACGATACGCAAGCGCTCCGTTAGGCACCCTACCCTAACAAGGTAACGGTGATTCCTAACCGCGACCAGTTGCGTTCGGTTTGGCCGGAGGCGAAAGCAAGAGACAAGAACGGAAGGACAAGGGTAAATAAGCCGGATTCCACGAATACCGCGCTTAAATCCCCTAATCCACGTTGTTGCTGATTGCTCTAGCTTCAATTGGTCAAGACTCGGCTCAAAGGTTTTGAGTACGGATTTCCTTAGCTTATAATTTCGTATCTTTTTCTTAACGACTTTATACTTGCAAATAATACACATAGGTTAGACTGAACAAACTCAAACAAATTCTTTATTAACTCGTCTAAAACAAGAACGGACATACAACCATCTCCCTGTGGATCGACCCGTACTCAACCGGCTAGCTGCATAGCGACACCGTCCTGATCGCGGTAAACTTTAGAACTTTGAACTTCCGACACGCTTTTGGCATGCGATCAAATGGCGCCGTTGCCAGAGAGACGGTAGCGTATTTTTTTTCTTGTTATTCGGGTTAATATTCTTTTTGAATATATTTATTAAAAAAAAAATCTTTTTGTTTTTTTTTGATCATTTTTGTCGGCAAGTGTGCAGATTTTTGCGTATTTGCAAACTGCAATTATGGGGAGCAAAGTGTACGTTCAAGGTTAAGGTGATTACGAAGTACAGTGCCAAAGATCCGGGTAGTTTGACCCGCGCAAGCGAACTTTTCAAGCTTACCGGATTTGATTCAACGGGGGTTTCCTAACCCAAAACTTAACGGCACGTATTTTACTAACACCTTCTTCTCAAATCCGACGCATCCAATATACTATTCATTGCAGGATTCTTTGCAAGTTCGCTAGCAAACACTAAAAAATTGACTAGCCCGTATTTGTTGCAGTGCCGTGCTTAAACTAAAAAACGATTGTTTGATTCTTTATAGAATTTTTTGAATTGCGCATTGCATACATTAATACGGACTTAAGGGCAAGCGAACCCCACAATATACGGTAAAGGATTTCATCACCTTTTCCGTGGCCCACAAATCACGAACTTGAGCATAACGTTTACCCGCACAAATTTTAAAAGAAATTAGACTTTAAGCCTTAAGGACTTCGCGCTCACTAGGAGAAGTTAACTGTGTTTAGAACCTCGCTTAACGGTATATTGTTTACGGGGTGTCTAGGAAAGTGTTGACGGCGAAACCGCCAAAAGAGAAAGGGTTATTTAATTAAGGAACTTCGCGAAAGCGTTGGAAAACCTCCCCTTATCTCTGCACTTACCTGGCCTCGTGATCAGTGTATCTTGAGCCCGTTTCTCGACACAGTTTTACTTCGACAATCAAGTTCTAGAGCAGGTCTAGTTGACCTAGGTGAACCCTAGGACGATTAGGTGTGTGGTATTTTTGTGTCGTGATTGTTTTTGTCCATATTTTTTTTGTGTATATTTCATTCTTTTAATAACTAAACTTTAAAAAAATATATATATCACATTCTTTTTCCACTCCTTTTCTCTACCTTTCTCTCTCTCTTCATATCATGGGTACCCCACCTCAAAAAACTCTTACCGAACTTTGGTACCCACAACCAGACATTACTTCTTACGGTTCTTGCTTTGGCCGAACTTCGAACGACCCCTCCATGCCCAAAATTTCATTGAGAGATCGGATAGACGCGTCTAGGACAAACAATTTGACTCCGCAATCCACTTTGTATCAACCATTTCATACATTCACCCTTTCTTACGTTGATACCCCTTCTTCGAGTCATGTTGCAACTCCAAGACCTATGTCTATTGCAGAACGTATTGAACAATCTCGTAGCCGATCTTTCACTTCTTTCACCACTTCAAATTCTTGGGGTCAACAATTCCATTCACATTCCTATCCAAATGTTGATCCTGCTCCTGTCCAGCCATTCAATTCCTACCAATCCTACCCTACTTTTGCACCTTCCCTAGACATTGCATCAGAACCGCCATTTGGGAGTTTTCAGTATCCAAATAACTTTGAATCTTTTACTGAAACCCCTTCACAACCAATGTCTAGTCTAGAACGGTCGTTGGAAGACTTTAGGGTAGCGTCAAGCCAACAGATGATGGATTTGAATGCGTCCATGGCCGCTCTGATACAACCTACTGACCCGGTAGCTAGTTTCCAGCTAGCTCCAAATTTTCCAATGTATGATGAGGCGGTAGGACAGGCGGAGAATTTGAGTGGAGAAAGTGAGCTGTATACCCTTCCAAATCAAACCTACCCGTCTCAAATTGAATCCCACAACTCCTGTGTTGAAAGTCTATCAAGTGTCCCAAATGAATTATCAGTTGAAGATAGAATGTTTAATGAGTTGTGCGACTTTGTAGTGTTTGATTTGCCAGATTGTGAAGGGACCTTGCCAAGTGAAACCACACCCAATCCTTTTGACCTCTACACCTCCATCTTAGAACCTGAATTGATTGAAATCCATGCTTTTGTTGAGGTGTCAGAGATTTTTGATTTTCACTTGATTAAGGATATTAACGCCGGGAATATTTCGGATGATGAACCCGTAGATTTGGCCGAGTTTGTCTCTTCAAATCATCATCCCGAGTCATTAAATGTTTTTCCCGAACCCCATATGCGTCTGGATTTTGAAGAGAAGTGCATGGATGTGCTAAATTTTGAGGAGAATATTGAGGATAGTTTTGAGGATGAACCAGTTTTAATTGATGAGTCGGATTTTCCCATTCATCCTGTCCCTGTCATTGACTGTGTACACCCTCCTGAACCTTTAACCGATACCCCTCCTCGATCACTTCCCTCCATTCTTTCCATCGTTCCGACCTTGCAAGAAACCGTCTCACTTTCATTTCGTATGTCTTGTTTACCAAGTTCGGCGTACCCATGGTTTCTTACGAATCTTGAGGGATTTGACCCAATCTCTCGCCGGGTTAATAGATTAGCACAATCGCTGTTTACACATCGCCCATCACAAATTGTGCTAATCTATTCACTCCATTTGCACCCTCAAGTTCGTACTCCACTCCTTTTTCCCTTCCGCCATTCTTCTTCTGATATACCGAGACCGTATCCCGCTTCTATCTCCATACGGTCTCGCGTATTCTCCATTTCTTACCTCTTAACCTTCTTTCCCCAACCACTGCTTCACCATGATAAAATCTTTGAATGGTTGGTGTTAACTTTTGGCCTGTGTAAGGCCTTGTATAGCTTGATACTGTTCTTTCCCCCTAATCCTGAACTTCAACGCTTAACAGTGGAAACACTGTTTTACTTATGTTTGGGGGGGACACTTTTTTTGTATATATTTTTGTTTTCCTTTTTGTTTTGTATATAATTTTTTTTAGGGAGCGCCGACAATTTTGACCCTCTTGGTGTAGCCTGACAGTGAGGGCACTGTCAAGTTTAAGTTTGGGGGTGTGCTCGGTAAGCTTTCTTCCTTCGCATTCATTTGTATATTTTGCATTTGCATACCTTATTAAAAACCCACAAAAATCGAAAATTTTTCCAAAAATATAAAAACTTTGTCGTCAAGTTAGCTAGTAGGGTAACTTAGATTTTTATTCTGAAAGTTTAGTTGATATGTTAGAAATAACTAAATTCTAGACTTAGGAATTGAAAATCCTTAAAATAACCCTCATTCTGTCTAACTTTGATAAGTATACGTCCTTACAATTTTTGAGTTCAGTTCTTGAGTCAAGTCAAGATGAAGGGAAAGTATTGAAGCTTTACTGGAGGATAAGTCTGAAAAATAGTTTCTTTTCCCGAGTTCAAATTTAGAAAGTATATACCCTACAAACTGCACTTACACGCACCTTGAATCTTGGGATAGTAGAGGATACCTAGAAATACTCTTGCTTGAAAGCCTAGTATGAAAGAAAAAATAGTATTTAAAGCTAAACACCAAAAGAGCATATTGAAAAATATATCCGGTCTTGAAAAAGAAAAAGAAAAAGAAAAAGAAAAAGAAAAAAATAGAATAAAGTCAAGACCTGGAAACTGCTATTTACGCTTTAAAGTTCACACATTCAGTAATCGGTCGTTAGTGCCTCAAGAAGCATTAATAGTCGCATGAAAGGTGTGTGAGCAAATCCGTCCATCCTTAATGAAAAGAAGTAGTATTAGGTATTAGGGCAAGGGTATTATAGCTTGAATTGAATTCTTGAATGTAGGGGTGCAAATATACACACACGTAGGGGTATACAATCGATGTTTGGATAAAAGATAAAAATAAAGAATAAGACTTGGGTTTTCTGTAAAGTTGATAAAAATCCCTGATTTGAGGCCGCACTTTAGAAGGAAAACTCAGGAGATCCAAGGTTAAATAGATAAGAGGTTTGAAAAATAAGGGTTGGATATTTCTGACTTAGGATAACAGAGTTTCTAACGTAATAACTAAACTGTAGGAGTAGAATCAATGTTAACTTATGACACTAGCTTGACGGGATTTTGTGGGTGTAATCCGCTGAAAACCCTCAGGAGACAACACTCCTCCTACTAGGAACACCTAGAGGTTTAACGGCTTGTTGCACGCGCTCAGTGCAATCGCGTTCCCTGCGAAAGTGCGGTTATCATTATATTTTTATGAATAATTGGTTTTGCTCGGGACGAGCAAAAGTTAAGTTTGGGGGTATTTGTTCATAACAGAATACTGCATTTTATACCGCCCATTCTTATGCTCGTGTGTTTATAGGTAGGTGCTTTTAATCCGTGTTTGTTACATATTTACAGAGTACAGGTTTCCAGTACAAATATTGCAATTCAAGACAAAATCTCCACAGTTACGTCAAAATACAGAACATCTGTCACAGCAGATAAAAGCCGGGTTCCGGTCATCCATATCCGTCCAGTGCCGAGTACCAGTTCCAGAGACAAGACATATGACAGTGGTCATTCGTGTCTGGGACAAGCACAGAGCACGAGGGGGGGCTGCACAAGAATCAATGGGTGCGCGGAGCTCGAGGAAGATAAAGTCAAAAGTAAAGATAATAATGCAATCTTGGACTAAGAAATCTGAAGATATTCTGGAAGACTTTTGTACAGTATTGAGTTTTCAAACACGAGGAAAATACAAACCAGGGGATACGACAAAATTTGGCAGCCTAACACCCCTAAAAGGCCGCGGAACCGCGGCCTAAGCATGCTTAGGCCGCGAAACCGCGGCCGTATGGTGTCATTAGGTGGTGGGCTTTCGGGGGTAGTTTGGTACTTTTATTTAGGGGCAGATTGTTGCCCTAGGTTTCCCATTCGCTGCCTATAAATACTCCAGAACTGAGCTAAGCCAAGGGTCCAATTTCAAGTCCATTCTTTTAGCCACTTTAGTGTAGTTTTAGTTCTTCTTCTTCTTCTTCTTCAATCTTCTTCCATGGAAATGTAGTGAGAGCATTGAGTGGATGTGAATAAAGATGAAGGTTTTTGTATTATTCTTTTTGTTTAGCTTCCCCCTTGAGCTCTCTACCTTAACTTGATCTTGCAACCTCTTAAGTGAGCTTGCAAGTTTAAGTTTTGGTCATTGGTCTCAAGGGGTTGTATCATTTTGTTCTCTCCTTAGTACTTCATTTCACATGAGTTCTTTACCCTTCTCTTGATCTTGCAACCTCTTGATTGAGCTTGCAAGTTTAAGGGTTGGCTATTGATCCCATGCTTGTTTTGAGTGTTGGAGATTGTGCCCTCAGAGTCAATTATTAGGTCACAGGTATGTGATTGTAATGATTGAGGGAGGACCTATCCCGGTAGGACAGTCTTACTCGAGATGATAGTATGCTATCTGGTTTACCTTTATCATCGTGTACTGCTTTAGGTGACCTGACACGTCGCTATTACACGTTGATAGAGCCCCTAGGATTTTTTCTTGACCACCAGCAGTATGAGGGCGATCATATAAGTGGGAGCTGGGGGTCTATAAGCTTATCCTTAAAAGGTCCCTAGTCGTGGGAGTTTCGAGACTGGGCATCGATACTCCATTAGTAGACTAGTGTATACAGTCGAGACCCCGACGAGGGGCGGTGGCCGGTCTCACAAGCCACTGGTGTCAGTTGGATCACCTAAGATGTATACAGGTGCTCATTGGGTTATGAGTACACCGGACAGGACTCGCCGGGAACATGCTAGTTGGTCATATACCAGACGTCAGATGGCAGTTCCCTGGTGACATGTGTGCAGGTTAGTTCATCGACCTGGGGATCGTCATTTGTCTCGTGTGAGTTCCCACTGTACTTTGATTACTACCCTACCACGGCTCAAAGGAGTCGTGCAAACAGGTTTTAGTTGGGTACAGTCCCGAGCCACATGGAGGCAGTGAGCGTATCTTCAGGGGTTCGTCTCTCCCGGTATTGGGGGTGAGGTCGTGCTGTGTCTAGGAGAGCCATTACACAAAGTCCTTGGCCAAGGCAAGGAGATTTACTGGTAGGTATTCCAGTAGTATCTCAGGGTGTTCTGGGCTACACTCCGACACGACTTGTACCGCTTTTGGGGGTCTGACTTTTACCAACCCCTTAGGCCCGCCATGCGATACTCATAGACGAACGGACCGGACTGCACGGATATTGTCACTGACAGGCTCAGTAGGGTTGTCAGGCTGAGTTCGCTCACAGACGTCCCTTTTAGTCAATACCTGGTAGCCCGTTATGTATTGGCTTATACCTCTAACGTGCTAGTGGTTAAATCCACAACCAAGGTGTTGATGAGTCTTTAGAGTCCCCCACATTCAGTTACTCAGCTTTCGGACGAAAGGTTGTAGAGGCCGTATGGAGATATGGCAAGGTCCGATCAGATACGTGCGGTATTGCACGGATCAGGATCGGATAGTTTGTACTATAGGCCGTATGGTAATATGGCAGGGTTCGATCAGATACGTGCGGTATTGCACGGATCAGGATCGAACAGATTTTACTAGCCGGCTTTGGTATAAGCCGGATCTTAGTATAGTACAGTGTAGACTTTGTCTCATTGCATTTGTATTTCGGTCGAAATACAGATGCGGGTGTGTATGCACAGTATCGGGGTTTTCCTGTAATTTATTACGGGACCAGTTTTCTGGAGTTGCCAGTTTGCTTTTCGTTTCGGCCAATTTCCTTTGTTCCGTTCATTGGCCGAAGTGTGGTGGAGGAGGGTTTATTTGCATTGTTGCAAATAGGCTTATTGTAGAGGGGGTCTTTGCTTATTTTGGCATCATGATGGTTTTCATGATGTGCACCATCATTGACTTCTCCTTCTCATGATGGATTGACTTTGGTTATGTTGATGGTTGTTTTGAGTGTTGGACTTTCCTAGCTATCATTTCTTCACATCATAACTTGACACTCCCTTGTATGATGGTTCCACCACTCCCCCTTGACCTTTTCTCTTTCTCTCTCCAATCACTTGTGAAGTGGGGGGGGGCCGGCCATTCAAAAGGGGATGGGATTCATTTCATTTTTGGGTGGAAAAATGTTACTCTCATTTTGATGTATGCTACATTTTTCCCCACCTCTCTCCAAGCTCTCTTTTTCTTCCACCAAATGGCAAAGCTCCAAAACTCCAAATGAGACTTGAGGACTACATATTCTACAGCGAACCTTGGGCACGTCGAGTAGCCGGCTTCGTGCCCGAGTTGCCTCGGCATTGAGGTGGGAGCCCGTAAAAGAAGAAGGCGATGTGGTGCACTTCCGGCGACGAGGAGGAGACGGGATATTCCGCAGGAGATCGGGACGATGACGAGAAGACCGGAGGACTTGGATCGTCGGTATATATCTAACCCATCTTCAAGTTAGCTTAGACTTGTTAATGGTTTCGATCCGGATGTTTAGTGCGCGGTGGTGCCGGTTTGCTAAGTCCGCAAAAATTTAAGTTATTCACCGCTTCCGCATTTGGCCGTCGGATTGACGGCCGGGGCGCCGCCGTGCACTTACAGTGGTATCAGAGCCTCCCCATTAACTTAGTCTAGCTTTGTGAAATGTGTTTTTCAGTTCCGATCGATCGAAATATTCAAAAACCCGTATTTGCCCACATCAGTTTCTGTTGAAATTTTTCAGTCTCGAAAATTTTTTCAGGTTCTAAAATATTGATGTACTAAAAATTATAAGACCACTGTTCAAATTCGAGACAATGATCTTCCAACCAGAGCGCGGAAGGGCGGCCAAAACCCACTTCTGGCCGCGCTTCCGCCGCAGTATGGAAGAATCATTGGGTTGGATTTTTACAGTGGGCTTCTGGGGAGAAAATAGGGTTTTTGGAATATTAAATTTGGGCCCAGAATTTCTTTAACTGCTACAGTTTTGATTGGGGCCCACTTGTTAATTTTTGGTCAATCGGAAAATTTTAAACACATTTTTCACAGTATTTACATTATATCTGCGACCGTGAATGTCACTCGATCGGTAAATCCTGTCTAACTGCTATAGCCCGGTTAGACGGATTTGCGAACGTGACTTTCACGTTGATGTTTTGCTTTTGCTGTGATGTTGCGAATCGGTCGTGGGGGATAGCCTGGATGCAATGCTAGTACAGTTTTGTTGTATTATGTACATTTGATATTGCGGGGCGAGCGTCCGACATGTGGACTGCCGTCACTGCCTGTTTGTATTATTCTTTTGGGGCACGACCTGGTTGCGGTCGATGTACCCGTTGTATGTATATTTTACTTTCTGTATTAGGATTTCCCCGCGGAGGGGTGCACGGATAGCCAGGTTCTGGAGGGCAACAAGCCCGCATCTCATGGCATTGAGACGGAAGGGGCTTCACTCTAGGATTGGCGGGCTATTCGCCGCACTCGTAGGGGGTACAGGTTGACCCAGGAGGGCTGCCCAAGTTACCGGATTCCGTGAAGTGCTGGGTGGTCCATTCACGGCGCTGAAGGGGGCTGCCTCGCTTCAGGTTTTGGCGGGTGACTTGCCACGCCCGTAGGGGTCTAGGATTACATTGCACAGGCTATCCACATGACCAGGGGAACGTCGGGTTTCAGCAGTGGCTCTGTGAAACCCGGGGATCCCAGATATCTGTATTGTTTCTGTGATGCTGTTCATTCTCTGTGATGTTGCATTTTATTCACGCCTTGAGCGAATATAATATATTGGTATATATATTAGTAGATGTTGTATATGTTTTGCATCCGCGCTAGTCCAGTCCCCGCTCTGTCGTTAGTTAGCTAACCTAACGGGTAATGACGGGACCCAGTGGCGAATGCGGATGGCATATACGTACATCAGTATATTTTCGTTCTTTGTGGTGTGATCAATTGATGGGACTGCATTGATTCGGATCAATGCAAGTTAAAACAAACCTAATCTGATGTTGTTGGAACACTTTTCAAAAGCTGTTATTGCAAGGACGTTCACTTTTGTTTTGCATCGAGGTATTCATTTAGAATATCCTGCTCCTCAGTCGACGAGGCAAGGGCCGAGATCCCTTCACCGGGAGTGACCCCTTGGACAGAAGTTTGCGTCAGGGCATTAACTTCACTATAGCCGATTACTTTTGCTTTGCATCGTGGTATTCAGTTGGAATATCCTGCACCCCATTTTACGGGGAAAGAGCCGAGATCCCTTCACCGGGAGTGACCTCTTTAGCAACGGTTTTCGTCACTATATTTTCAAAAAGCTATCAGTTCCTTCAACGATATCAAGTTCTTTACGTTAAAGGTTTTCGCCAGAAACCATTCGTAGCCCTCCGTCGTTTCATATGGATAGTCAATAGTATTCAAGCTGTGTTTGTTGGCCAAAGTCAAGGCACAGTGTTTGGTAGCTGTTGGTTATTCATATGCAGCATAGATAGATGCGTTGGTTTGGAACAGTCGTATAGCCTTGTTGGCCAAAGTCAAGGGCTTGTGCTGGTGGATTCGAATCAACCTGGAGAATGACGGGTAGAACTTGACATGTGACTTATGATTTGTTGGCCAAAGTCAAGGTCATAAGAGCATGGGGCAGAAATCACATCAGGAGTTTCAAAAGAACTGAAACTTGCCAGATATGCGCATACCTTCTGGAGTGTGATGACGTGAGCGGATTCCGTCACGTTATCATGCGATGAGAGTTGGATCCCGATTCCCACTGATGAGTTAGTTTACTCCTCGGGTAACCCCGACTAATTCTTCTTTCAGGTTTGGAGGAGAATTTGAGGTACAGTGGGAGGTTTCCAGATTAGATAAATTGGTGACCATTCTGATCTAGGTTAGAGTGCACGCTGAGTGTTTTCTTTTCTCTCTCTCTTTGGCAGCGACCATTGACCCGACCCTAAGACTTTGACTCAGTGACCAAGTTGACCGAACCTTCTTAAACACCGGCTTTTGGATTGTCAGAGTTGCAAACCTCATTGCCACTCCTACTTTTACCCTTTTCTCCAGGACACCCCGTTTTACTACGAACGTCCACTTCCATTGGACAAAACCATCGTATGGTTAGATACGAACTCGAAAGAATTTATTCGAGGATGGTTTCCGGTTCTGGAGAAAACGGATAGGATTATTCAGTTGTCTTTTCCTTTTACCCTCTCTCAGGTTACGAGTACTCCTTGGTTTAGGGGTAGTACACCTATTACGCAAATTGGATTGTCTTCTTCCAAACCTTAGGCTGGTGCCGACCGGTAGGGAATGAAGAAAACCAATTAGCATAACGATGGTGTGCAGAAGGTATTAAGTTAAGACAAAGCAAGGGATTAGTAAGAGGGCAAAGTAAATTGCAACAGATATTCACGACCAAACCAGGTATTTCATTACCACTCCCAAATCACCTTTGTATTTCTCCAGAACACTCCGTATCACTACGAAGATCCACAGTTTATTGGATACTCCATCGTATGGTTATATACGAACTCGAAAGGAATTTATTCCAGTTCGGGGATGGATTTTGGTTCAGGAGAAATAGGAATAAGGTTTATTCGGTTGTCTTTTATCTTCACCCTCTCTCATTGCGAGTGTTCCTAGGATTGGGACAGTACACCCATTATGCTTATTGGATAGTCTTCTTCCAAACCATAGGCTGGTGCCGAACGGTAGGGAAGGAAGAAAACCATTTGGCCTAAAAGGGTGTGCAGAAGGTAAAGACTAAAGACATATGAAGGGATTTGGAGAGGTGGCAAAGAACTATACGGTTACAGTCGTGAATCTGGAAGAGGCATTACTAGGAATACCGGGATACCCCATCGGAACATTTCAATGTTTCAGTTTCACTGTGTAATGTTAAAGGAAAACTGATTTCCCGATTAGATACTAACTCCAGGGTATGTATTTACCAGGTACGATTCTCACATCTGTATGGTTTTACAGATGATGAGTGGGAGTAAGTTATTGGGAATTGGGTGATTATCCTCATTATATCGGGATTCGTTGTAATCAGTGATATTTGAGGAAATCACCTGGGCTGTTTGCCGGTCGGCAAATATTTGGTTTTGAATATCCGCTGTTATGCACCAATTTCAAATTGATATATCTGTACGTCTATTTTCATAGAGTGAGATATACCTTTCTGAAATTATGTCTACGACATTTACCTATATTAGTGGATGGTTAGGTAAGGAGCATTAAACAGCGGTGTAATTCTTCTTAACCATAAGTACAGTTTTCAACCTACGACACACAGTGAATGAGTTATCAGACTCAAGGGACTTATACAAAGGATTGTATGTTGTCCAGGGTCCATCAGGACAAAGGGGTTGGTCCTCATACTATATTCTGTTTACTTTTAACTTCTCTAGTTCTTAGACATGTGTTTCGTAGAAACACAGGGTCTAAGTTTTGAGGAGTTATAGGTATTTGAATAGAGTAGAGAACCAGGTGTAGCAAGTATCGGGATTCTTCAAAGTGATCGAAGATGTAGATACTTGTGTATGGTATTCAGTTGATAGTAATGATAAAGAGATCTTGCTTCTCTTTCAGGTTACTCATAATTGGAAGTATTCCTAAGTTGAGTAACGCTGATCGGCCTCCTTCCATTTAGTTGACATGCGCTGGGGACAGCTGCATGATTTGAATCTGGTTCAATTAAATCAGTGCCTCTGTTTCTATATTGGATATAGAACAGTTCATATCTTAACGATGTTAAGGTACGGGGAGTTGTCCGGTTTATGATTAAAACCAGACACTGGACAACTCAAGGCACGTTTCTGTAATGGCTGTTTGTGGGTTGACCCAGGCTATGACGAGGGTTGATTTTCTACCATCTGGATGAACAATAGCGCTATTGTTCTAGACTCGCCACAGTTTTATTAAAAATGGATTTTTTCAGAAAAACAGTAGTGGGAGTATGGTAGAACTGGAAGTGATTCCAGAACCACAAACGATTACTGAAGATTTGATAAGGAACCTAAAGATTCAATCTGAATTGACATTCCATTGGCCACTCCGCAGATAAGGTGGGTAACTTCAGGCACCCGAGAGGTACTCTGGTAGCCTCAAGGACGGTGACAGGGAAGTTCTTGTTTACCCACAATTGCCATTGCTGTTGTTCCAGGTTACGAGACCCGGCGGGAGGATGAGTATAGCGTCGTTCTAAACCAGTTTTAGAAGTGTACGTCTATATGACTCTGCCAGAGGGTTGTCGTAGTCAGTGGGAGCAGCGGAAGCATTGGTGGACAGGTTGCTTATGTCTATTTATAGACTAGAGCAGATGTAGCGGAGAAAGATCATCTATTTCTGACATGACAGTCATGGGTTTGACTTCATCAGAATAGGGGATGGATCTGTTGAGAAGGTAGTAGGGTGTGATGTCCTGGTATCTGGATGACATACACAGAATAGGAAAAGAAACTTCTATACTACAATCGGTTATACTTTGGTCGTCACACAGTGGTTTCTCCACAAAGGAAATGGATTTTATATCAGACAAACTGGTTACTAGATCTATGGTTTTAGATCTAGATTTGGGTGGTTTCCCAATCAGGGTACTTAGACAGCATTCTGAGAGTATTTAGAATGGACGACTCCTGGCACGGTAGTGTACCTGCAGGTAATGGAGTCACCCTCTCCAAAGGTGTCTTACAGACTAAAGGGGAGAGGGACGGGCATGATTGGCAGATCACTTGCTCAGGCAATTGAGTCAATCGTGAGATGTCAAGTACCACACCAGATGTTGTTCTTGCACTAGATGCAATAAGTTGACATTAATCCAATCCTGGAGAAACAATCGGAAGCAGTTTTAGAACATAAGTGGATGTTCTAGGGAGATGATAACGACAGCCTCATTCAGGAGACAGTTATCATTCCAGGCTTCCAAGGTGACATGGATGACAAGGAGGTTGTCAGAGTTATAGTTTTCCTTCTGATGAGGGGCAGTATTTTGGACAGGTGGTCCAAGGCAATACTGAGGGAGGCATGGAGCGCAGGATACTGATTAAGTTCAGTTGACGATACAGTCTAAGAAGTTTGGATTTGGAGTTCATTTATGAGCTAGGTCCCATCAGACATCCAGACATATTCTGAGACAGGTATTGCTCTTTTCGGGAGATGGCCTTCTCCGCGAATTTGAGATATAGAGAGACATAGAAAGAAACAACTAAGCGGATCCACTCACTGAGGCTATTCCTCGAACGCAATAGTTCCGCAAACGAGCTTTGTGAGACTGACTAGTAGAGGAGTTGGATGTTCGGTATCACACGGGCTGTGAGTATGCGACATCGCAATAATTAGCCTTGAGTGCAAGTGGGAGATTGTTGGAGATAGTGCCCTCAGAGTCAATTATTAGGTCACAGGTATGTGATTGTAATGATTGAGGGAGGACCTATCCCGGTAGGACAGTCTTACTCGAGATGATAGTATGCTATCTGGTTTACCTTTATCATCGTGTACTGCTTTAGGTGACCTGACACGTCGCTATTACACGTTGATAGAGCCCCTAGGATTCTTGCTTGACCACCAGCAGTATGAGGGCGATCATATAAGTGGGAGCTGGGGGTCTATAAGCTTATCCTTAAAAGGTCCCTAGTCGTGGGAGTTTCGAGACTGGGCATCGATACTCCATTAGTAGACTAGTGTATACAGTCGAGACCCCGACGAGGGGCGGTGGCCGGTCTCACAAGCCACTGGTGTCAGTTGGATCACCTAAGATGTATACAGGTGCTCATTGGGTTATGAGTACACCGGACAGGACTCGCCGGGAACATGCTAGTTGGTCATATACCAGACGTCAGATGGCAGTTCCCTGGTGACATGTGTGCAGGTTAGTTCATCGACCTGGGGATCGTCATTTGTCTCGTGTGAGTTCCCACTGTACTTTGATTACTACCCTACCACGGCTCAAAGGAGTCGTGCAAACAGGTTTTAGTTGGGTACAGTCCCGAGCCACATGGAGGCAGTGAGCGTATCTTCAGGGGTTCGTCTCTCCCGGTATTGGGGGTGAGGTCGTGCTGTGTCTAGGAGAGCCATTACACAAAGTCCTTGGCCAAGGCAAGGAGATTTACTGGTAGGTATTCCAGTAGTATCTCAGGGTGTTCTGGGCTACACTCCGACACGACTTGTACCGCTTTTGGGGGTCTGACTTTTACCAACCCCCTAGGCCCGCCATGCGATACTCATAGACGAACGGACCGGACTGCACGGATATTGTCACTGACAGGCTCAGTAGGGTTGTCAGGCTGAGTTCGCTCACAGACGTCCCTTTTAGTCAATACCTGGTAGCCCGTTATGTATTGGAATATACCTCTAACGTGCTAGTGGTTAAATCCACAACCAAGGTGTTGATGAGTCTTTAGAGTCCCCCACATTCAGTTACTCAGCTTTCGGGCGAAAGGTTGTAGAGGCCGTATGGAGATATAGCAAGGTCCGATCAGATACGTGCGGTATTGCACGGATCAGGATCGGACAGTTTGTACTATAGGCCGTATGGTAATATGGCAGAGTTCGATCAGATACGTGCAGTATTGCACGGATCAGGATCGAACAGATTTTACTAGCCGGCCTTGGTATAAGCCGGATCTTAGTATAGTACAGTGTAGACTTTGTCTCATTGCATCTGTATTTCGGTCGAAATACAGATGCGGGTGTGTATGCACAGTATCGGGGTTTTCCTGTAATTTATTACGGGACCAGTTTTCTGGAGTTGCCAGTTTGCTTTTCGTTTCGGCCAATTTCCTTTGTTCCGTTCATTGGCCGAAGTGTGGTGGAGGAGGGTTTATTTGCATTGTTGCAAATAGGCTTTTTGTGGAGGGGGTCTTTGCTTATTTTGGCATCATGATGGTTTTCATGATGTGCACCATCATTGACTTCTCCTTCTCATGATGGATTGACTTTGGTTATGTTGATGGTTGTTTTGAGTGTTGGACTTTCCTAGCTATCATTTCTTCACATCATAACTTGACACTCCCTTGTATGATGGTTCCACCACTCCCCCTTGACCTTTTCTCTTTCTCTCTCCAATCACTTGTGAAGTGGGGGGGGCCGGCCATTCAAAAGGGGATGGGATTCATTTCATTTTTGGGTGGAAAAATGTTACTCTCATTTTGATGTATGCTACATTTTTCCCCACCTCTCTCCAAGCTCTCTTTTTCTTCCACCAAATGGCAAAGCTCCAAAACCCCAAATGAGACTTGAGGACTACATATTCTACAGCGAACCTTGGGCACGTCGAGTAGCCGGCTTCGTGCCCGAGTTGCCTCGGCATTGAGGTGGGAGCCCGTAAAAGAAGAAGGCGATGTGGTGCACTTCCGGCGACGAGGAGGAGACGGGATATTCCGCAGGGGATCGGGACGATGACGAGAAGACCGGAGGACTTGGATCGTCGGTATATCTCTAACCCATCTTCAAGTTAGCTTAGACTTGTTAATGGTTTCGATCCGGATGTTTAGTGCGCGGTGGTGCCGGTTTGCTAAGTCCGCAAAAATTTAAGTTATTCACCGCTTCCGCATTTGGCCGTCGGATTGACGGCCGGGGCGCCGCCGTGCACTTACATTGAGTTCTATGGTTCTTGTAATTACTTTCTTGCATTTTTCATTCTTGTCTTTAATTACTTGCAATTTATTACCATGCACTTTAATTACTTGCTTGTAATCTTTTCTTTTCTTTTCTTTGTTCTTTTTGTTCTATCTTTTTGGTTCTTTTTGTGAATGAATGTAATTATTATTGTTAAGAAGAAATACGATATTATAAGTTAACGTTTCTTTGCTCACTTCCTTTTCCCGTATTTTCCATTGAACTCCGCCCAAACGATACGCAAGCGCTCCGTTAGGCACCCTACCCTAACAAGGTAACGGTGATTCCTAACCGCGACCAGTTGCGTTCGGTTTAGCCGGAGGCGAAAGCAAGAGACAAGAACGGAAGGACAAGGGTAAATAAGCCGGATTCCACGAATGCCGCGCTTAAATCCCTTAATCCACGTTGTTGCCGATTGCTCTAGCTTCAATTGGTCAAGACTCGGCTCAAAGGTTTTGAGTACGGATTTCCTTAGCTCATAATTTCGTATCTTTTTCTTAACGACTTTATACTTGCAAATAATACACATAGGTTAGACTGAACAAACTCATACAAATTCTTTATTAACTCGTCTAAAACAAGAACGGACATACAACCATCTCCCTGTGGATCGACCCGTGCTCAACCGGCTAGCTGCATAGCGACACCGTCCTGATCGCGGTAAACTTTAGAACTTTGAACATCCGACATGCTTTTGGCGTGCGATCACTAGTCTACTCTGGTGCATCGATGCCCTGTCTCGATACACCCTCGACTAGGAACAGTTATAGGATGTACTCGTCGACTACCGTGGCCCCACTAGTATGATCTCATCATAGTCCCAGTAGTCGAGTACATATCCTAAGGGCTTTATCAACATGTAACATAGAGACAATCAGAGTACATGTTAAGATAAAGTACAACCAGATAGCATACTATCATGTCGAGCAAGAAAGTCCTCCCTATATATGTCCTAGCATCCACTACAATATACATCGTATGTACAGTAATGGCCTCTAGGGCATATATATAACTAAAAACTCGTACGTCATGGAAAAACCGCATTTTGATTAAAAAGAGAAAGCAGTTTATATTTATGTTTTTGCGGTTTTCCTCCAAATCCAGAAAACATCATGGAAACCCGAATCCAAATCATCAATAGCATATGAAATCATGAATATGAGCATGAGAATCCATGAATGCAGCATATAATGAATAACAGTATACATGAAGTGGCAAGTAATAGCTACAATGTCAAGCTAGCATATAAGGCAATGCACTAATATCATGTCACTACTAGCTAACAAGCTAAACCAGGCAATAATATTCTCTAGGTGTACGTGATATGGCAATTACCGATGAAGATGTGTGTGCGACAGCAAATAAGTGTACGTGGTACATACGCATCATCGGTAATGGTGCTGGTGTCCTAGCGGCAGGATATCAATAATAGAATATGAATCATAACAGTATGCGATGCAGGGCAACAATAATACTATGCGGGAGCTGAAATACTGAACACCATGATCACTAAACTGCATCTAACGTCATAAAAGTCATATAGCTACACCACTACAAGGCTGAGCTAAAGCTAATAGTAGGTAAAGGAAACCGCCTAACCTCTGAGTCGGTAAATATAAATATATATATATATATATATATATAGTCGGTGATCCCGCCCCGATAATATTACATCCGATAACATACCTCTATAATCAGTTATTCCCAAATCAAGAGTGCGGATCAAACATCAAATTATAGCTCGTACGTAAATCCGTCATACGGCCTCCCCAAATCTGGGTACCGGTCAATATCACATTTGTTATATCATTCAACTAGTATTCTCTTTATCAAGATCATCATCTGGGGTACTGACCTACGTCTAGTACAATGCTAACGTCATCACTAAAATCAAGATCTGACTACTGATCGACAGTCTAGTATAAATCGGTATTTTCATCATATATCATCACAAGAGTATACATCGCCCAAGGCAGCCTATCATATGTATCCTGTCATATCATATCACATCATATCTCATAACATAATCACATGTCGACCACATAATGTATATGTCACTATTGCTATGGCATCATCATTCCCAAAATCCTCTAAAGTTTTAAGACGTATCTCAATCATGAATCCAATCATATCACCGATATCATAATCCAGATCGAACTCACCGACTCATATCAATCCCAGATATCATCCTCAAGTCCGTATGTGAACACAAAATCCCAAACCTATATGAACACATATCTATGTAGAATCCCATCTATGCACATATGAAGTGAGGATGTATGCAAGTATGTATGTGTGAGTATGTATGTGTAGTGCACCCACTACCCTAGGGTTTCGTAACCATTTACCAATATCCATTTAAACGTCAATAATTTATCACAATTAACATAAAATGATTGTTGGTGTGTATACGCATCCGTATACATCACCACGGATTGCGGGGGTGCTATACGCCATCCACCCGACTTCACCCCGTAGATATAAATCTACTCACCTTGCTTATGTGTGCCGGTGTCGACGTCGCCATTCGCATCTCCAACGCCTCGACGCCACGTGGGATACCTACAAGGATATCACACGCTAAAACTCATAGAAACCATGTCGGAAACCAAAATAGTGCACGCTATGCCCATAGGTAAAAACCTGTGGCCTTGTGTGCAAACACAGCCAATCACCACTATCGTTGACGTCCAAACGCCACCCGACAGATACGAATCATCGAATATCAAAATCCATACGGAAAACAGGTCGTAAATCATACGCCAACTCATGAAAAACAACCCAGATTTTACCCTAACAGGAAACAGTCAAAACTAGACATACAAGGGGGGTCAAGTTTACATGAAATAGAGCTGTGCACGCAAAACGAGGGGTTTTTACCCAGGTCTGGCAGCAAATTGCGGCCAGAAGGAATAAATATGCGGCCATAAATGGTGGTTAGGGCTAGGGTTTTGGGTGTTGGTTCCTATCTACCTGCATACATCACTGCCAAGTCAATTTCATTTTAGGGTCTCTCGGGTTGTAGCAGTTTCCAGAAAGCCACAAAGTCGACAAAAATGCTGATTTACGCCAAGTATAACCAATCTGGTATTTACTGGAAATCTGGGGTAAATCTTGGTTACACTGGTCTTAACAACACCTAGTAAGGCTATACTAACAATCTAAGCCAACACTTGGTCAAGTCTCACTCAAATTCTCTTAAACTAGCACTAAATCTCAAATGTAACAGTAACTATCAGCTAAACAATTATAACTTGTAAGATAGGAGTTGGATTGTGAGATTATACCTCAGGCAAATCCCAGAATGTAGGAGAAGAGAGGATGAAGGAAGGGTTACTGCTGTGGAGCTGCTCCTGCTGCTACTGAGGTTGCTGGTGCAGCTGATGCTGCTGCTGTTTTTCAGCTGCTGTTTTTCAACAGCAGTTGTTGCTGTTGCTGCTCAGGCTGTTGCTGCTGCTTGCAATCTTTTCTTTCGTTGTTGCCGTTGCAGCAGCAACAGTAGTGGCTGATGTTGTTGTTGTTTGGGTGTTGTTTTGTGGTGAGTTGTTGTGATTTTGGTGTGGGTATGGTGGTGTGGTGATGTTGCAATGAGGCTTGGGGCTGTTTATTGCAGCTGTTCTGGTTTTGTAGTTGCTGCTGCCGCCATCTCTTCTTCCCTTTTCTTTTGTTGCAATGGCAGCTGCTGCTGCTGTTTTGAAGGGTGAAGTGTTGGTTTTGGGGGCTGAAGTGTTGATAGAAGTGTGTAGGTGTGGGCTAAGGTGTTAGGGGCTGCTGATGTGATGAGATTGGGGCTGTAAAGTGTTGATATTGGCTGATCTAGCAAGGACTTGGCTGATGTTATTGGTGTGGTGCCGATGTTGAATAATTTGGGGCTAATATGTTGCTGATTGTGGCTGAACTTTACATCAGCTGCTGTTTTTTTTTGTGGCTGAAGGTTTCAGCTATTGGGGCTGAAAAGTTTGGTTTGGGAGTGTGCGGGTCAGCTATGGGTGGGGCTAAAAAGTGTTAGGCTATTGTTGTTATATGAGGGCTGAAATGCGCTGATGTAGTGTGAGATGTGAGGGAGAATTTGGCTGATGATGTGTTGTATTGGTGGCTGATTTGGTATATCAGCAGCTGAAGTTGTGCTGAAGTAATTGTGGCAGCATGTTGCTGTTGATGCTGATGTAGTTGTTTGGGCTGAAAATGGGCTGAAGGATGTTAAGCTGATGCAGAATTAAGGCATGAAGTGTTGATATTGGGGTTGCACTTGCTGTTGTCTTACTGATACAATGGCTGAAATGTAAGTCAACGCTAGCGCCCCGGCCGTCTACAGACGCCAAATGCGGAATAAAAACTTTTAAACTGGCGCTATCGTATACTTTGACCCGGATCTGCCATTATTGCTAAACTAACAAACTGTAAAGAGTGTAGAAAGGTTATACCGAACGATCCGAGTCCTTCGTTCTTCAACCATCATCCCACGCTCCGTTGCGGCTGCTCCGATCTCGTCGATCTCCGGTATCCTCGTCGAGGTGACACCACTTCACCGATTCTTTAAACGGGCTCCCGCCTCTGACTTGAGGCAACTCGATCGTCAAGTTTGCTAAAAGAGACGACCAAGAATTGATGTAGAGAATGAGTAGATGACTTTGTCTCGTTCCGTCCAAAACTGTGGACGGACGGTTAATGAAGTTGCCGTGGAAATCGGGTGATGGAATGAAATGAACTGTAAAATTCCATACACCCCGAATACTATCATATCTTTTTACAACCATGAAAAACTATCAAGTGAGAGAGAGTGGAGGAGAGAGAGGGCCGGCCATTCTTATAGAAGAGGAGGAGGTGACCGTAGGAGAGGGAGGGTAACCATAAACAAATATCATAATGTGAACACAAACTAAATATCTTAAGCATAACAAAAAATGGTTGAATTCAAAGCATGAGTCACTCGACACCTCACCCAATCTAGAACCTTCTAGAACCTTCTAGAAGCACGACTCACTCTCATCCAAGAAAAGATAAATCCATCTTTAACCAAATGTTAAAAGACGGCTGATAGAAAACTGGAAACTGGCAACTTCCAAAAGTGATCCTGAAACGAATTTCAGGACAACCCCGAAACTGTATAAATATACCCGCACTTGTATTACGACCGAATACAAATGCAACTGAGACAAAGATATTATACCTACTCAATATAATACCCGGATCCGGCTTAAACCAAAGCCGACCAGTATCATCTGTCCGAAAATCGACACGTGCGTAAACGCACGTGCATTTTCCGAACCCTGCCATAAAACCATACGGCCTCTACAACATTTCGCCCGAACTTGGGAGACTGTCTGTGGGGAACTCTAATGACTCGTCAGTACCCTGGCAGTGGGTTTAACCACAAACCGTCAGCTGCACTAGCTATGCGTAACGGTTGCCCACGGACTGAACTTAAGGGAGGCTGATGAGCGTACTCAAGGGTGGCCGATGAGCTAACACATCCAGAAACCCTACTGAGCCTAACAGTGACAATGTATATACAGTCCGGTCCGTTCGTCAATGAGTATCGCATATCCGCCTAGGGGGCTAGCAACGTCAGACCCCCAGAAGCAGTATAAGTCGTGTCGGAGTGTAGCCCAATAACACCCTGAGATACTACTGGAGTACCTACCAGTAAATCTCCTGCCACGGCCGTGGGCTATGTGTAATGGCTCTCCTAGACACAGCACGATCTCGCCCCCAATACCGGGAGAGACGAATCCCCTGCCGATCCGCTCACGTGCCTCCATATGGCTCGGGACTGTACCCAAAAGCTACCTGTTTGCACGACTCCTTTGAGCCGTGGTAGGGTAGAAATCAAAGCACAGTGGGAACTCACACGAGACAAATGACGACCTCAGGTCGATGAACTAACCTGTACACATGTCACCAGGGAACTGCTATCTGACGATAGGTATAGTACTAACTAGCAGATTCCCGGCGAGTCCTGTCCGGTGTACTCATAACCCAATGAGCACCTGTATACATCTTAGGTGATCCAACTGACACCAGTGGCTTGTGAGACCGGCCACCGCCCCTCGTCGGGGTCTCGACTGTATACACTAGTCTACTCCGGAGTATCGATGCCCTGTCTCGAAACTCCCACGACTAGGGACCACAATTAAGGATATGCATATAAACTACCCAACTCTCACGTATATGATCGCCATCATACCGTTGGTAGTAAAGCAAGATCCTAAGGTCTCGATCAAAGTGTAACATGCAATCAGTCACCTGAACATGTACACGACTGATAAAGGCAAACCAGATAGTATACTATCATCTTGAGTAAGACTGTTCTACCGGTATAGGTTCTCCGCAATCATTGCAATCACGTACCTGCGATCCAATAATTGACTATGAGGGCACTATCACCAACAATCTCCCACTTGCACTCAAGGCTAATATTGCGATGTCGACTACTCACAGCCCGTGTGAAACCGAACATCCAACTCCTCTACTAATCAGTTTCACAAAGCCCGTTTGTAAAACTATTGTGTTCGAGAAATAGCCTCAGTGAGTGGATCCGCCTAGAAGTATCTTTCAATATCTCTTTAAATCTCAAGTTCGCGGAGAAAGCCATCTCCCGAGTTGAGTAGTACCTGTCTTAGAATATGTCTGGATATCTGATGGGACCTTAGTTCATAAATGAACTCCATATCCAAACTTCTTAGACTGTATGGATCACTGAACCTAATCAGTATCCGGCACCATGCCACCCACAGTATCCTCTGGAACCACCTGTCCATAATACTGTCCCTCGTCAGAGGGAAAACTAAAACTCTGACATTCACTCTGACATTCACTCTGTCATCTATGTCACCTTTGAAGCCTGGAATGATACCCGTCTCCCGAAAGAGGCTGCCGTTATCAAATCCGTAGAACATGTACTAATGTTCTAAAACTGCTTCCTTATGTTTCTCCAGGATTGGATTAATACAAACTTATTGCATCTAGTGCAAAAACAACATTTGGTGCGGTACTTGATATCTCATGATTGACTCAATTGCCTAAGCAAGTGATCTGCTAATCATGCACATCCCTCTCCCCTTTAGTCTATACGACACCTTTAGAGAGGGTGACTCCATCACCTGCAGGTACACTACCATGCTAGGAGTCAACTATTCTAAAAACCATTAGAATATCTGTCAAAGTACCCACATTGGGAAACTACCCAAATCTAGATCTAAAACCATAGATCCAGAAACCAGAATGTCTAATATTATATCCATGTCCTGTCTGGAGAAACAACTGTGTGACGACCATAGTACAACCGATCGTAGTATAGGAATTTTACTTCCCACTCTGTGTATGTCATCCAGATACCATGACATCACACCCTACTACCTTCTTAACAGATCCATCCCCTATTCTGATTGAAGTCAAAACCATGACTGTCATATCAAAATTAGATGATCTATCTCCGCTATAATTGCTCAAGTCTATAAATAGACATAAGCTACTTGCCCACTATGCTTCCGCTGCTCCCACTGAATACGACAACCCTCTGGCAGAATAATATACACGTACACTTCTAAAGCTAGTTTAGAACGACGCTATACTTATCCTCCTGCCTGGTCTCATAGTCTGGAACAACAGTAGTGTCAAGTCTGGGTAGATAAGAACCTCCCTGTCACCGTCCTTGAGGCTACCGAAGTACCACTCGGGTGTCTGAGGTTACCCACCAAATCTGCGGAGTGGCTATTGGAATGTCAAACCTGATTGAATGTATAGGTCCTATTAAATTTTCCGTAATCGTTCGCGGTTCTGGAATCACTTCCAGTTCTACCATACTCCCACTACTGTTTTCTGAAAAAGATCCATTTTACTAAAACTGTGGCGAGTCAAGAACAATATCACTATTGATCTTCCAAATGGTAGAATATCAACCCTCGTCATAGCCAGGGTCAACCCACAAACAGCCATTACAGAAACGTGCCCTGAGTTATCCAGTGTCTGGTTTTAAGCATAAGCTGGACAACTCCCCGTACCTTAATTTCTTTTAAGGTACGATCCATTCTATATCCAATACAGAAACTTTGGCACTTATTTAATTGGAACTATATTCAAATCATGCAGCTGTCTCCAGTGCATATCAACTTAATGGAAAGAGGCTAATCAGCATTACTCAACTTAGGAATCCATCCAATTATGAGTAACCTGAAAGAGAAACACGTTTCTCAAAACCATCACTATCATCTGAATACCAATCACAAGAATCTACATCTTCGATCTCTTTGAAGAATCACGATACTTGTGACACCTGGTTCTCTACTTTATTCTTATACCCACAACTTCTCAAAACTTAGACATTGTATTTCTACGAAACACTTGTTTAAATACTAGAGAAGTTATAAGTAAACAAAATATAGTACGAGGACCTACCCCTTTGTCCTGATGGACACTTGGACAACATACAATACTCTGTATAAGTCCGCTGAGTTGAACAACTCAAAACCTGTGCGTCGTAGGTTGAAAACTGTACCCTGGCGATTTCCTCAAATATCACCAATTACAACGAATTCCGATATAATGAGGATGATCACCAAATTCCCAATATCTTACTCCCACTCATCATCTATAAAACCATACAGATATGATAATGAAACCTGGTAAATACATACCCTTGGAGTAAGTGTCTAATCGGGAAAACAGTTTTCCTTAACAATGCACTGAAGCATGAAAATGTTTCGTAGGGGTATCCTGGTATTCATAGTAATGTCTCTTCCATAATCCAATTCATGACTACAACCGTATATTTTATTGCCGTCTCTCCAAATCCCTTTATTTGTCTTTAGTCGTTACCTTCTGTACACCATCGTTAGGCTAAATGGTTTTCTTCCCTCCCTACCGTTCGGCACCAGCCTATGGTTTGGAAGAAGACTATCCAGTAAGCATAATAGGTGTACCCTCCTAAACCAAGGAGTACTCGCATCTCGAGAGAAGGTGATGATAAAAGACAACTGAATAATACCTTATTCTTTTAAAGGTGAAAATAGGAGTGGCGATTAAGTACGCGGTTTTGGTCGTGAATGATTACAGTCGCAATTTACTTTGCCCTCTTTCTAATCCCTTTATTTTGTCTTTACATATTACCTTCTGCACACCCTACTTAGGCTAATTGGTTTTCTTCATTCCCTACCTTTCGGCACCTGCCTATGGTTTGGAATAAGACTATCCAATAAGCGTAATAGGTGTACTCTCCTAAACCAAGGAGCCCTCGCAACCTGAGAGAAGGTGATAATAAAAGACAACTGAATAAACCAATTCTATTTCTCCTGAACCTGGATCCATCCTCGAAGAATTCCCTTCGAGTTCGTATATAACCATACGATGGATCTATCCAATGGAAGTGGATATCCGTAGTAATACGGGTGTTCTGAGAAATTCAAAGGGTAAAAGAAGGAGTGGCAATGACTTATGCAACATAGACAATCCAAAAGCCAGTATTTTAAGAAGGTTCGGTCAACCTGGTCACTGAGTCATAGTCTAGGGTCGGTCAAAGGTCGCTGCCAAAGAGAGAGAGAGAAAAGAAACACTCTGCGTGCACTCTAACCTAGATCAGAATGGTCATCACTTTATCTAATCCGAAAACCACCCACTGTCCTGTCAAATTCTCCTCCAAACCTAAAGAAGAATCAATCGGGATCACCCGAAGAGTAAACCAACTCATCAGTGGGAATCGGGATCCAACTCTCATCGCATGATAACGTGATGGAATGCATCCACGTTACTCATACTCCAGAAGGTATGCGCACACTTGGCAAGTTTCAGTTTCTTTAGAAACTCCCGATATGATTTTTGCCCCATGCTCTTATGATCGTGACTAAGGGCCAGCCCACCATAAGTCACATGTCAAGTTCTTCCCATCATTATCTTGTTAATTTGAACCCACCCGTACTCGCCCTTGACTAAGGGCCAACAAGGCTGTACGACTGTCCCAAACCAACGCATCTATCTATGCAACATATGAATACCCCAGCAGCTACCAATCACTATGTCCTGGCTAAGGGCCAGACCAACATAGCTTGAATACTACTGACCATTCATATGTGACGGAGGGCTACGGCTGGTTTTTGGCGAAAAACCTTTAGCGTAGTGAACTTGATATCGCTGAAGGAACCTGATAGCTTTTTTAAAATATAGTGGCGAAAACCTTTGCTAAAGAGGTCACTCCCGGTGAAGGGATCTCGGCTCTTTCCTCGTGGAATGAGGTGCAGGATATTCCACTGAATACCACTATGCAAAGCAACATGTAATCGGCTATAGTGAAGTTATTACCCTGACACAAACTTCTGCCCAAGGGGTCAGTCCCGGTGAAGGGATATCGGCCCTTGCCCCGTCGAATGAGGTGCAGGATATTCCACTGAATACCGCTATGCAAAACAAAAGGAAACGTCTTTGCAATAACACTTTTTAAATTTGTTCCAACAACTAAAACAGGTTTGTTTTACTTTGCATTGATCAGAATCAACGCAGTCCCATCAATAAATCACACCAGAAAAGAACGAAAATAAAATGTACGTATATGCCATCCGCATTCGTCACTGGGTCCCGTCATCACCCGTTAGGTTACTTAACTAACGACAGAGCGGGGACTGGACTAGCGCGGGTGTAAAACATATACAACATCTAATAGTATATAAACCAATATACATAATCGCTCCAGGCGTGATAATATGCAACATTACAGAAAAGTAATAAGCATCAGAGAACAATGCAGATAATCTGGGATCCCCGGGTTTCACAGAGCCGCTGCTGAAACCCGACGTTCCCCTGTCGTGTGGATAGCCTGTGCAATGAAACATAGACCCCTACGGGTGCGGCAAGTTACCCGCCAAAACCTGAAGCGAGGCAGCCCCTACAGCACAGTGAATGGACCACCCAGCACTTCACGGAATCCGGTAAGCTTGGGCACCCCTCCTTGGGTCAACCTGTACCCCCTACGAGTGCGGCGAATAGTCTGCCAATTTTAGAGTGGGGCCCCTCTGCCTCCCAAAGCCATGAGATGCGGACCCGTTGCTCTCCAGAACCTGGCTATCCGTGCACTCCGTCGCGGGGTAAAACCTAGTACAGTAATGAAAAAATAGTACAACAGGTACATCGACCGCAACCTGGTCGTGCCCCAAAAAGAATATTATACAACAGGCAGTGACGGCAGTCCACATGTTGGACGCTCGCCCCGCAATATCAAATGTACAAATAAACTCAAACTGTACTACCATTGCACACTGCTATCCACCACGACAAATCCGCAACAATACAGCACAACACAGAACATCAACGCGAATGTCACATTCGCAAACCCGTCTAAAAGAACTATAGCAATCAGACGCAGTTTACCGATCAAATGACATTCCCGGTCGGAGATATAATGTAAGCACTGTAAACTAACATGTTTAAATTTCGATCGACAAAATATCAAGAAGTGGGCCCCACGGCTTACTGGTGAACAGTAACAAAATCTGGGCCAAAACGATATATATCAAAAACCCCAAAATCCCACAGAGAACCAACTGACAAAATTTGGGAGCACGTGCTCCCCACGTGGCCGCGGTTGCGCGGCCAAACCATGGGTTTGGCCGCGCTTCCGCGGCACCTTGGAGGGATCACGACCCCAAATTTCTTCGTAGTTCTTAGAAAACCCTGCTCTGATTTTTAAGACATCCAGAAATAATTTTTGAGATCATTTAAAATCAACAGAAACTGTCGGGTTAGGATTTTGCCGTTTTTGATTTTCGGTTCGATCGATGTTTTGAACGCGTTAGCACAAGTTAGTATAGCAAAATGGTTAGGCTCTGATACCACTGTAAGTCAACGCTAGCGCCCCGGCCGTCTACAGACGCCAAATGCGGAATAAAAACTTTTAAACTGGCGCTATCGTATACTTTGACCCGGATCTGCCATTATTGCTAAACTAGCAAACTGTAAAGAGTGTAGAAAGGTTATACCGAACGATCCGAGTCCTTCGTTCTTCAACCATCATCCCACGCTCCGTTGCGGCTGCTCCGATCTCGTCGATCTCCGGTATCCTCGTCGAGGTGACACCACATCACCGATTCTTTAAACGGGCTCCCGCCTCTGACTTGAGGCAACTCGATCGTCAAGTTTGCTAAAAGAGACGACCAAGAATTGATGTAGAGAATGAGTAGATGACTTTGTCTCGTTCCGTCCAAAACTGTGGACGGACGGTTAATGAAGTTGCCGTGGAAATCGGGTGATGGAATGAAATGAACTGTAAAATTCCATACACCCCGAATACTATCATATCTTTTTACAACCATGAAAAACTATCAAGTGAGAGAGAGTGGAGGAGAGAGAGGGCCAGCCATTCTTATAGAAGAGGAGGAGGTGACCGTAGGAGAGGGAGGGTAACCATAAACAAATATCATAATGTGAACACAAACTAAATATCTTAAGCTTAACAAAAAATGGTTGAATTCAAAGCATGAGTCACTCGACACCTCACCCAATCTAGAACCTTCTAGAACCTTCTAGAAGCACGACTCACTCTCATCCAAGAAAAGATAAATCCGTCTTTAACCAAATGTTAAAAGACGGCTGATAGAAAACTGGAAACTGGCAACTTCCAAAAGTGATCCTGAAACGAATTTCAGGACAACCCCGAAACTGTATAAATATACCCGCACTTGTATTACGACCGAATACAAATGCAACTGAGACAAAGATATTATACCTACTCAATATAATACCCGGATCCGGCTTAAACCAAAGCCGACCAGTATCATCTGTCCGAAAATCGACACGTGAGTAAACGCACGTGCATTTTCCGAACCCTGCCATAAAACCATACGGCCTCTACAACGTTTCGCCCGAACTTAGGAGACTGTCTGTGGGGAACTCTAATGACTCGTCAGTACCCTGGCAGTGGGTTTAACCACAAACTGTCAGCTGCACTAGCTATGCGTAACGGTTGCCCACGGACTGAACTTAAGGGAGGCTGATGAGCGTACTCAAGGGTGGCCGATGAGCTAACACATCCAGAAACCCTACTGAGCCGAACAGTGACAATGTATATACAGTCCGGTCCGTTCGTCAATGAGTATCGCATATCCGCCTAGGGGGCTAGCAACGTCAGACCCCCAGAAGCAGTATAAGTCGTGTCGGAGTGTAGCCCAATAACACCCTGAGATACTACTGGAGTACCTACCAGTAAATCTCCTGCCACGGCCGTGGGCTATGTGTAATGGCTCTTCTAGACACAGCACGATCTCGCCCCCAATACCGGGAGAGACGAATCCCCTGCCGATCCGCTCACGTGCCTCCATATGGCTCGGGACTGTACCCAAAAGCTACCTGTTTGCACGACTCCTTTGAGCCGTGGTTGGGTAGAAATCAAAGCACAGTGGGAACTCACACGAGACAAATGACGACCTCAGGTCGATGAACTAACCTGTACACATGTCACCAGGGAACTGCTATCTGACGATAGGTATAGTACTAACTAGCAGATTCCCGGCGAGTCCTGTCCGGTGTACTCATAACCCAATGAGCACCTGTATACATCTTAGGTGATCCAACTGACACCAGTGGCTTGTGAGACCGGCCACCGCCCCTCGTCGGGGTCTCGACTGTATACACTAGTCTACTCCGGAGTATCGATGCCCTGTCTCGAAACTCCCACGACTAGGGACCATAATTAAGGATATGCATATAAACTACCCAACTCTCACGTATATGATCGCCATCATACCGTTGGTAGTAAAGCAAGATCCTAAGGGCTCGATCAAAGTGTAACATGCAATCAGTCACCTGAACATGTACACGACTGATAAAGGCAAACCAGATAGTATACTATCATCTTGAGTAAGACTGTTCTACCGGTATAGGTCCTCCGCAATCATTGCAATCACGTACCTGCGATCCAATAATTGACTATGAGGGCACTATCACCAACATGAAATGCCCGGTTTCAGCAGCTAATAAAGCTGTAGGTGTAGGGGGCGCTGTTCTGGTGGCTGACGTGATTGCTGATGGGTCAGATATTGTGGCTGAAAGGTACTGAATTGATGCAGCTGAAGTGTTGGGTGGCTGATGTAAGGTTTCAGCTGCTGATTATCACTAAGGGGTGTGTTGTTGTGTGAGGGTGAGAGGGAGAGATGTGAGGGAAGCATGAGATTTGAAATGAGATGGAACATGACCCATCCTAGAGTCACCTCTCTCTCTCTCTCCTTAGTCAACCCCCAACCTAATTACCTCATTAACCTAACCAAAACACTAATTATCCCAATTACCCTAATCAAATGGTTCACCCACCATGGTCACCTAAGCATGGTTCAACCCTAGGCTTAACATGGGTCCAAAACATGAGACAAGTGTGCAAGTGTAGAAAATGTTATGTGCACATTTTTGCCCAAAAAACCCAAAAATACAAATTAGCGATTTCCAATCGCGATTAACATTAAAATACCATATAATCCATCATAAAAACTGTAAAATGGCATATTTCCAAAAAAATAACTTATTTTAAAATTTCCATAATTTTCTCCAAAATTTTCACCATTTATCGGTATGTAATTATACCGACTATTAAAATATTCATTAAAATTAATATTAAATTATGAAAGTTCCCAAAAATAATATTTTATTTTTTTGAAATGTTACAGTCTTCCCCCCTTAAAGAAATTCGGTCCCCGAATTTAAATTTAAACCCCCAAATTCTAAAACATTTCAATAAAATGTCCAAATCGTCGGGGCTCCAAAATCATCAATACATAGAACGCATCGTAGCGCACTACATGCGCATGCGTAACGAGCAGATAACTCAAAATCAAAACTCCGTCAAGCATCCCGCAATCATCGGAGTCCAAGTGAAAACACGAATGCCAAATCCCAAGCAAAGCCGATATGCTATAAATCGGAACTATGCAAAATATATCCAGGCACTGTCCTCTGACTAGTCCTGCTCAGTATGAAAACAAATGGCAATATCATAAAACGTACTGCTCCATAGAATCAATCCAAAAGTGCATATGAAAACCCTGTGCGTCCGGTGCGCACGGAAATCAAAATCCATACATGTGCCAAGCAGGTGCACAAAAACGACATCAAGGTGCAACGATTGTGCACACAACATCGGTCATAGGCAACGTGCGTGCCTGACCATAAAATCAGGTGTATAAAGTGCACAAAACGAATATCGAAGATCACCATCGAAATCGAAGTCCAGTGCATCCAAGTGCACAAAATACGAAACACTGCACTGCAAGCATATATAAACTATACAAAGTGCAGGAACCAAATCGTGTGCGTGCATACGCACAAAATCAACTCAAATGTCTAAACCCCATAAAATCACAAACATGCGAAACCAAGGTACGAAAACGATATCAAGTGCAACAACTGTGCAAAAATCGCAAATACTCACTCATCAAAATCAAATCATGCGAATAAATCACCCAAAACATCGAAATCAATTATTGCGGAATAGTTCCGCTCAAGCACAACCTCCAAGAATCTCCGGACAACTGTCGTGGTTACTTGTAGCATATCCCGTCGATGATCCTGAACTCTGGCCTACTGGTGTGCGTAACATTGACCACTCCTGGGTCCAAGTCTTCTCTGTGAATTATCAATCTCACGATCCATCGGCTCATCGGCCCTGTCAAGTGTGCTAACGGGGACGATTCCGTTCTGGCACTTCTCTGGTCATCTCTCGGTTAATCATCGCGACCAATCGTAAGCAGCATGTCACTGGCGTCAGCCTCTGGCTCATCTGAATGTACGTGACATATCTGATCCTGGGTGCAAGTATCATTGCAGCAGTGTCCTGGAAGGAATCCTGCTCAAGGTCTCTTAAATTCTCATCTCTGCCGTCTGTCCGAAAGTCATCATCCTTTACTACATCTGCTTCTTGTTCCGGAATGGCTGCATACTCATCGCGATTCTTTCTAGAAGGTATATCCAAGTACTCTGCCTCGGCATACGCATCGCATCTCTGATGTCGACGGAGTGGAACGTCATCATATCTAGATCTTGTACGAACCTCTTACTCCATTTTTCTCTAATGTCAACTGCTTCGGACTCGTCTCGTCGTGGCTGCATGAACTGAGCTCCGATGGCTATCCTCGTATCCGGAGTCTCCCAAGAAGTGCATCTCACCATCTAGCATCCGAATTAAGTTGAGCCATCTGATAGATTGGTCAAAATCTCTTAATCCCCTAAGAGCTCAATATCTTGGGTACAGTATAATAGTATCGAGTACATACCACAGCATCGGTGGTCCAGCCGTAGAAGGGCAAACCCAAGCCTCACTAATGTCGTCGCAGAACTGCCGCAAACCCTAAGGTTCAAAGGCTTTCACACGGTCATTAAGTCGAGTTAGGGTTTCATTCTTCTAGAGGGACCATAGAATTGCCTGAATGTCTTTCCGAATACTTTAAACTTGGAATAATAGGTTTCTGACATTCGATCGTCTCTGTCGACTCGCAACGTCTCCGCGTGAAGTCGTCTCTAGCTGGAATCAATCTATCTGATGACCTCGCATCGGGGTAGCGAACAATCCACATGTCCTAGTCATTCATCCTCGGTGACAAGTGATCTTCTATAATCTCTAAGTACAATCTCGTACTGCCATAGCTCCAACATCTGGGGCGATATCCCGTCGTTCTCAGCAATAACTGGATCCCTCGTCTGCACGCTGGACGGTGTATCAATCATTATGAGTAGCAATACACCAACGGACATCAATATCTGGCTGGCCTCTGTCAGTGGCTCAATCCTCAGGTGCTGATCTGCACGTCCGAGTAATCTCATACAGCGATCCATCTAACGCTCGTGGTGCGAGAACACAATCAAAAGACACTTCTCTGCAATCGTGTGTCGCCAAACGCACGCCCCGGTCAGTCCTCGTTCGTGACGAGCTCATGCTGACCGCAACGCTAGCCGTAGCTCTCCCTGCCCGTAATCGTGGCAGCAAAACTATAACCGGTACCGATGAAGCTACATCAGGAATGAATATGATACTGAACAAGGAAATGTACATCCTAAGGCTTCTTAAGTGGAGTGGCGTATCGTAAATATACCGCGGACATACCACGGTACGTCACTCTACTTTAGTCACCTATTCCATTAACCAAGGGTCATCCTATACTCCGAAGGTAAAACCTAAAGCTCTGATACCAACTTTGTCACGACCCGAAAGTACGGAACATGACCGGCACTTAGACTACGAACCTGTCGAGGCGTACGTACTCTAAGTAAGCCGAACCCAGAAATCTAAACCAAGAAAAGTAGTAGAGAATAGGAAGAACCATATCAAATCAACCTGTATGCAACATAATATACAACGCCTAAAGGCGAGAATCATAACAGAGAGGAAACTCCAACAACAAGAAATCCACATAAATATAACGTGCGACTCTAAGGTCGAAAGAATAAACATCACTGGTCTCTATCTCAAATAAGTACATGTTTGGTTGATGGAACTTCTAGATACAACTGAAATATAATAGACAATGAATAATGATGGGTGCGATACAATAAACCCACCTACTAGAAAGTCACCCGAAAGGTACAGTGCCAGCAAGCCGTAATGAAATCCGTACGGCAACACCTGCAAGAAACTGGGGCACAACGAAGGTGAGTTGCCAACTCGTGAGTAGAAAAAGATCTACGAACAGAAAATCGCATGTATGACGCAATCCTAGGTCATACGATCATAATATATAATCCTCAAATATATAACCAGCAATCTCTAACCATGTCTAGGGTAAATATCTAACCCAAGTGTAAACCCATGTGCCTGTGTCAGTGCATCAGGTGGCAATATAACAAATGGATGATGTATGAATGCATGAAACAGAATGCATGTACTGAAGAAAACTGCTTTTGTAACATTATGAGATTTCTGTATTTTTAAAATGAGGTATCATAATGAAATCAGCATAGAACAGTGCCTAGCATCGGCACAAAACATAAATCTCAATATCTCGATATCTCTGTATCGCAATCTCTGTACCTCAATATCTCAAATCTCAATGTCTCAATCATAATATCCAGGGCACCGTCAGTCCAGATCGGCCCCTACCATCCATCTCATGACTACGACGGTATCCTCCGGATATCCGATGGGTCGGGTAATATCACCGGTCAGTCATGCTCCCCTGCCAGGCTCAACGCCATCTCCTGCGATCTTCTTCCCCCGGGGTACCGCACCGGGCCCACCATGTACCAGAAACGGTTCCTCCACTCCTCGAATCGCGTCTCGAAATCCATCAGCAAACTCATGGTGGACGACTCGTACGTCATGGGAAAACCGCATTTTGATTAAAAAGAGAAAGCAGTTTATATGTATGTTTTTGCGGTTTTCCTCCAAATCCAGAAAACATCATGGAAACCCGAATCCAAATCATCAATAGCATGTGAAATCATGAATATGAGCATGAGAATCCATGAATGCAGCATATAATGAATAACAGTATACATGAAGTGGCAAGTAATAGCTACAATGTCAAGCTAGCATATAAGGCAATGCACTAATATCATGTCACTACTAGCTAACAAGCTAAACCAGGCAATAATATTCTCTAAGTGTACGTGACATGGCAATTACCGATGAAGATGTGTGTGCGACAGCAAATAAGTGTACGTGGTACATACGCATCATCGGTAATGGTGCTAGTGTCCTAGCGGCAGGATATCAATAATTGAATATGAATCATAACAGTATGCGATGCAGGGAAACAATAATACTATGCGGGAGCTGATATACTGAACACCATGATCACTAAACTGCATCTAACGTCATAAAAGTCAAATAGCTACACCACTACAAGGCTGAGCTAAAGCTAATAGTAGGTAAAGGAAACCGCCTAATCTCTGAGTCGGTACATATAAATATATATATATATATATATAGTCGGTGATCCCGTCCCGATAATATTACATCCGTTAACATACCTCTATAATCAGTTATTCCCAAATCAAGAGTGCGGATCAAACATAAAATTATAGCTCGTACGTAAATCCGTCGTACGGCCTCCCCAAATCTGGGTACAGGTCAATATCACATTTGTTATATCATTCATCTAGTATTCTCTTTATCAAGATCATCATCTGGGGTACTGACCTACGTCTAGTACAATGCTAACATCATCACTAAAATCAAGATCTGACTACTGATCGACATTCTAGTATAAATTGGTATTTTCATCATATATCATCACAAGAGTATACATCGCCCAAGGCGGCCTATCATAAGTATCCTGTCATATCATATCACATCATATCTCATAACATAATCACATGTCGACCACATAATGGATATGTCGCTATTGCTATGGCATCATCATTCCCAAAATCCTCTAAAGTCTCAAGACGTATCTCAATCATGAATCCTATCATATCAGCGATATCATAATCCAGATCGAACTCACCGACTCATATCAATCCCAGATATCATCCTCAAGTCCGTATGTGAACACAAAATCCCAAACCTATGTGAACACATATTTATGTAGAATCCCATATATGCACATATGAAGTGAGGATGTATGCAAGTATGTATGTGTGAGTATGTATGTGTAGTGCACCCACTACCCTAGGGTTTCGTAACCATTTACCAATATCCATTTAAACGTAAATAATTTATCACAATTAACATAAAATGATTGTTGGTGTGTATACACATCCGTATACATCACCACGGACTGCGGGGGTACTATACGCCATCCACCCGACTTCTCCCCGTAGATATTAATCTACTCACCTTGCTTATGTATGCCGGTGCCGATGTCGCCATTCGCATCTCCAACGCCTCGACGCCACGTGGGGTACCTACAAGGATATCACACGCTAAAACTCATAGAAACCATGTCGGAAACCAAAATAGTGCACGCTATGCCCAAAGGTAAAAACCTGTGGCCTTGTGTGCAAACACAGCCAATCACTACTATCGTTGACGTCCAAACGCCACCCGACAGATACGAATCATCGAATATCAAAATCCATATGGAAAACAGGTCGTAAATCATACGCCAACTCATGAAAAACAACCCAGATTTTACCCTAACAGGAAACAGTCAAAACTAGATATACAAAGAGGGTCAAGTTTACATGAAATAGAGCTGTGTACGCAAAACGAGGGGGTTTTACCCAGGTCGGGCGGCAAATTGCGGCCAGAAGAAATAAATATGCGGCCATAAATGGTGGTTAGGGCTAGGGTTTTGGGTGATGGTTCCTATCTACCTGCATACCTCACTGCCAAGTCAATTTCATTTTAGGGTCCTTCGGGTTGTGGCAGTTTCCAGAAAGCCACAAAGTCGACAAAAATGCTGATTTACTCAAAGTATAACCAATCTGGTATTTACTGGAAATCTGGGGTAAATCTTGGTTACACTGGTCTTAATAACACCTAGTAAGGCAATACTAACAATCTAAACCAACACTTGGTCAAGTCTCACTCAAATTCTCCTAAACTAGCACTAAATCTCAAATGTAACAGTAACTATCAGCTAAACAATTATAACTTGTAAGATAGGAGTTGGGTTGTGAGATTATACCTCAGGGAAATCCCAGAATGTAGGAGAAGAGAGGATGAAGGAAGGGTTGCTACTGTGGAGCTGCTCCTGCTGCTACTGGGGTTGCTGGTGCAGCTGGTGCTGCTGCTGTTTTTCAACAGCAGTTGTTGCTGTTGCTGCTCAGGCTGTTGCTGCTGCTTGCAATCTTTTCTGTCGTTGTTGCCGTTGCAGCAGCAACAGTAGTGGCTGATGTTGTTGTTGTTTGGGTGTTGTTTTGTGGTGAGTTGTTGTGATTTTGGTGTGGGTATGGTGGTGTGGTGATGATGCAATGAGGCTAGGGGCTGTTTATTGCAGCTGTTCTGGTTTTGTAGCTGCTGCTGCTGCCATCTCTTCTTCCCTTTTCTTTTGTTGCAATGGCAACTGCTGCTGCTGTTTTGAATGGTGAAGTGTTAGTTTTGGGGGCTGAAGTGTTGATAGAAGTGTGTAGGTGTGGGCTAAGGTGTTAGGGGCTGCTGATGTGATGAAATTGGGGCTGTAAAGTGTTGATATTGGCTGATGTAGCAGGGACTTGGCTGATGTTATTGGTGTGGTGCTGATGTTGAATAATTTGGGGCTAATGTGTTGCTGATGGTGGCTGAACTTTACATCAGCTGCTGTTTTTTTTTATGGCTGAAGGTTTCAGCTATTGGGGCTGAAAAGTGTGGTTTGGGAGTGTGCAGGTCAGCTATGGGGGGCTGAAAAGTGTTAGGCTGTTGTTGTTATATGAGGGCTGAAATGCGCTGATGTAGTGTGAGATGTGAGGGAGAATTGGGCTGATGATGTGTTGTATTGGTGGCTGATTTGGTATATCAGCCGCTGAAGTAATTGTGGCTGCATGTTGCTGTTGATGCCGATGTAGTTGTTTGGGCTGAAAATGGGCTGAAAGATGTTAAGCTGATGTAGAATTGAGGCATGAAGTGTTGATATTGGGGTTGCACTTGCTGCTGTCTTACTGATACAATGGCTGAAATGCCCGGTTTCAGCAGCTAATAAAGCTGTAGGTGTAGGGGGGCTGTTCTGGTGGCTGAAGTGATTGCTGATGGGTCAGATATTGGGGCTGAAAGGTACTGAATTGATGCAGCTGAAGTGTTGGGTGGCTGATGTAAGGTTTCAGCTGCTGATTATCACTAAGGGGTGTGTTGTTGTGTGAGGGTGAGAGGGAGAGATGTGAGGGAAGCATGAGATTTGAAATGAGATGGAACATGACCCATCCTAGAGTCACCTCTCTCTCTCTCTCTCCTTAGTCAACCCCCAACCTAATTACCTCATTAACCTAACCAAAACACTAATTATCCAAATTACCCTAATCAAATGGTTCACCCACCATGGTCACTTAAGCATGGTTCAACCCTAGGCTTAACATTGGTCCAAAACATGAGACAAGTGTGCAAGTGTAGAAAATGTTATGTGCACATTTTTGGCCAAAAAACCCAAAAATACAAATTAGCGATTTCCAATCGCGATTAACATTAAAATACCATATAATCCATCATAAAAACTGTAAAATGGTATATTTTCACAAAAATAACTTATTTTAGAATTTCCATAATTTTCTCCAACCATTTATCGGTATGTAATTATACCGACTATTAAAATATTCATTAAAATTAATATTAAATTATGAAAGTTCCCAAAAATAATATTTTATTTTTTTGAAATGTTACAGGAAGGATACCTGAGACCACCGCATTGGACGCCTGCGCGTCCTGATATGTCAAAGCAAAAACTCGCGCCTGTCCTCCACCTGCAACTATCTGTCCCCTGCCGGCCGCTGGCTGCCCTCTGCCTCGGTCGCCTCGTCCTCTATGAACAAATCCTCCGCGACCACGACCTCTCTGTGCATGCATCTGACACGGAGTAACAGTAGGTACTATCGGCAATGCCGTCTGGGGTGGTGAAGGTGGTAATGTAACATGCGGTACTGCCGCCTCACTCCGGGGTACCTCCGGACAATCTCGCATACGATGATAAGAACTCCCGCAATGGTAACATCCCGATGACGGTCGCTGACCCTCATGGGGATAGAAGCTAAACAATCGGCCTCCTCTCGAATCTCTGCCACCTGCAAGGTGCCTGTGACGACGCCGGAAAGGCCGTCTCTGCACTGACGTATCTGCACGAACTCTCTTCGGCTCTGGAACTGCCGAAGTCTCAGCAAGGCGCTCCTCAACTAATAATGTTGCATCTACTGCTGCTGCGTATATCTCGTAATGCTGCGCGCTGATAGCGAGGAATAGTGGTGTAAGCAAGCCTCGGACAAATCTCTTGACTCGCAACTCCTCAGTAGCCACTAGATACGGAGCATAAACTGATAGCTCGGTGAACAGCACATCGTACTCTGCCACTAACATCTCTGGTTTCTGGCGTAAGGACTCGAACCTGCGTGCTCTAGCATCTCTGACACTCAGGGAAAGAAAGCGGGCAAGGAATAGCGCCATGAACTCTGTCCAGGTCATAGGAGGAAGACCTGCTGCCCTACCCTTCTCGACTGATTCGCACCATTTCTGCGCAAGACCTTCCAGGAGAAAGCTCGCGAACTCAACCCATCTCGCATCTGCGCATCTAAGTGAACGACATATCCGCGCCATCCTATCAATGAAAGACTGTGGGTCCTCGGCCACATCGGTGCCTGTGAAGACCGGAGGCTTCAGCCTCATAAACTCTGACAGCGATACTGTAATAACCTCTGTAGTCGCAGGTACAACTGCCTGAACTGTGGGTACCACCGCGGTCTCTTCAACGAGTGGAACTACCTCTGGTCGCTGCGCTCGAAGTTTCTCAACTAGAGATCCCATCATCTGGCGCATCTCCTGCATACTGGATCCCATCGTCTGGCATATCTCCTGCACACCAGCCCCTAACATAGCAATCTGATCTGTCACAGCAGGAACAGCCTGGTCGGGCACAACCGGTGTACTACCCGGATCAGTCCTCGTCTCGGACGAGTCAACTCGAATCTCAGCCCTCGCGGCCGCTCTCTGCGCCCTCGTAGTCTTTGGCGGCATATTGGCTGAAAGGAACAATAGGATTCGATAAGGATACGGAAATCGAATCGCAAGAATGCATAGACTCAAGAACGAATTTAAGTCAACAAGTCCTAAGGTCGCGTAGGCGGAGTACCGTGTCGTGAGTATGCCGCGGAACATACACACGCTACGCTACCCTGCTGCAGCTACCTGCTCCATCATACCAGGGTCATCCTACACTCCGAAAGGTAAAACCTACGCTCCGATACCAACTTTGTCACGACCCAAAGTTTGGCCCGTGACCGGCACTTAACCACGTAACGTCTACAGGTGTAACGCGGCTAAGTGAACCGAAAACCCAGAAATCAAACCGGTGAAAGTATAGAGTGCTATAAGTTTAATTGAAAGCACTTACTAACATGATAAGAAATCTAATTAATCAATCACCCAGATAGCAATATACGACGCCGTAGCGAAGATCAAGATCCATAAGTGGGAACATCACAGATAGGATAAACTGCAAGTACAGTCGGCTCACAACGAGCTTGACACCAGAATACAAATAAATACATCATCGTCCTCACATTGTCTCTAAGTCAAATACATACATGGTAGATGGAGAATACTAGATACAACAATGTACATAACTGAAAGATAAACAGATACCGCACAAAACCCACCTATCAGCAAAAGAGCTAGCACACCAGCTATGGGGGTATCTGTGTCAAAAGATGCAAGCGCAGCCTGCCGCGACTACTCCAAAGGGCAACCTGCAAACACTGTGGCACAACGGGGGTGAGTTGCCAACTCGTGAATAGAGATAACATATAAAAGTAATCGCGAGCATGCACGTACTGCGCTACTCTATCATATGCTAGCAGATGATATCAATATGTGATAAGCAGTATGTGCAATAATCATGCAAGTGCTCTATCAGGTAATGTAACTACAGGATGAGGTACAATAATAAATGCTGAGCATGGGCAATATAATATCTACACGGAATGTCAACGTGGAATATATAATCGATGTCCATCAATGCACCCAGATCCCCCAAATAGCTCAGTCGCCGGCACTCTCATCGGCCCTCAAATCCTGTACATCTCTGAGGATCCCGAGTGCCCAACATCGGCACCCAAATATCATAAATACTCGTGTCCAACATCGACATGCAAATCCTCATCCATCGGGCCCCGTCAGTCCGGGTCAGCCCACGGGCTCCGTCTGCGGTATCGGCCCTCGGCCCCGGCAGTACGGATCACCCCGCATCCATCTATCGACTCTGATCAGTACCCTCCGGATAACTGTCAGGTCCAACCAATCACTGGTAGGTAGTAGTCCCTCTGCCAGGCTCACCGTCTACTACACAGCGAAACCGTTCTCGCCCCGGGGTACCATACCGGGTCTACCATGTACCCATAATCGGCCTCAACCAGCTCCTCGATTCGGGTTCACATATATCACTCTAGCACCGAGGAAACACATGGTGGAGGCACCGAAATATCATATCAAGGGAACCGGGTTTTTAAATGATTACATATTTGAAATAGCCACGGTTCCCAAATCCAGAAATCACATGTAATCCAAACCAATATGCAAGTCAATGATCCGATATGATATGTGCATCAAATATGAATATCATGCCAAGTCACATATAGATGAGCTACAATATAATGATCCGATGTGATATATGCATCAAGTAAGAATAGCATGTCAAGTCACATATAGATGAGCTACAATATAATGATCTGATGTGATATATGCGTCAAGTATGAATAGCATGTCAAGTCACATATAGATGAGCTACAATATAATGATCCGATGTGATATATGCCTCAGGTATGAATAGCATGTCAAGTCACATATAGATGAGCTACAATATAGTGATCCGATGTAAATTCTACAGTGTGTGTGTCATGGCAATTACTAACGGTGTGTGTGTAACATGCAGGATAGTGCTCGTGCAACATGGACCGTTAGTAATGGTGTGGTGTTCTATCAATTCTAGTTTATATCCAAATAGCAGGGAATGCAGCATGCACTAAATAGTAGCCATGAATAGTCAATGTATACAAAGGAAACTATAAGGTCCTATCAGCCCTGACGTAGAACGCCATGCGGGCGATATCCGCGCAGATGTGAAATCTACTCACCGTAGTCTCTCGCTAGGTATAGCCAACAACTTGCTTCCCTTTCTGCGCGGCGTCTGCCGTACTCGCCTGCGAACCTAGAATTACACAATACATCATATATAAGCTTGACATCACACAAACACGACATTAAAGCCGAACTAGTAACTCGTGTCACGAACTAAGCGCGCGTGTGCGCGATACGCTAAAACGTGTGGTTACACGCCTGAAACCACTCCGACGCGTCACGATACGCAGAAACCCAAAACCCACCAACACGTATCACGCGTGTCGCGAAGACTAAAAATACGGGAAAATAGGTAATCACCTGCAGATTTTGATACAAAAAAGATATTGTAAAACTATATATACCAAAATAACCCACATAGAAGCAGACACCCACACCCCAAACCCCAACCCAAAACACCCCAAGCTGGCCACAATTTGCGGCCAGAATGCATATTTCGGCGGCCTGGGTAGGGAATTAGGCTCCAAGGTTTTGTGTGTGCACTCTATACCCCCCATACATACTACAGTAACCTCTAGTTTCACTCTGAAATAGCTCGGGTAGCAGCAGATCCTACAGGGCCTTATTTCTAGTTAAAATCCACACTTTTGCACTAAAATGGAACTTTAGGGTATTTTTGTGCAAACTGAAATAAAACCTGGCCTAAGATAGCTCTAATAACACATAATAGAGCTAACACAACTAACAAAACCCTAATCTAACATGTGAATCACAAATATCCTTTAATATCACCAAAAATGCACAAAAATGAGATTTTTACTAAAGAATACTATAAATTTAAGGAAAAGGAGTGCTAATATGAGTTAATACCTTCTAAGAACCTTGTAAAACACCAAAAGTCTCAGCTTTTCCCTCTAATGTGCAGATTTGCCTTTGAACACCTCAAAAACCTCACTTTTCCTTGATTTCGTGAAGAAAATGAGTTGATATGTATAGGGTTTTGTGTAAGGATCAAATGGAAATGAAAAAGAAGAAGAAAAGATGGAGGAAGATGGGGTTTCTCTGCTGGAATTCCTGCAGAATTCTCAAGTGGGGAAAAGAGAGAGAGAGAAGGGAAGAAAATGGGGTCAAAAGTCAACATTTCACCTAACCACCATGCTTCATTGTTTAATTAGATTTTAAATTAACAAATGGGGTTTTGTTTTGGATAAAAGGGTGGGAAAAAATATAACAACCATGCAACACAAGAATTTGGCTAACACTTAAACCTATGTCTCAAAAATGGCTAAGTGTGCAAGTGTGCACTAACACAAGAAAATTCCAAATATGCAAACACTACTAAATATAACTAATAATCCTAGGAACTCATATATATAATAACACGTACGATCACTAATTATCACGAAAGACACTCAACGGAAAATCAAAGTGTTACAGGTGTGCACCAAGATCGTATCTCAAAGCATGCGCCCAACATGCGCGAAAATCCAAATCGGTGCATCCATCGTGCACGAATGAAAATCTAGATCCTGCGCGCTCAACATGTACAAAATCACCAAATCAAAAAGCAAGCGTCGAACATGCGTAAGTCCAATCATAAGCACGGAGTGCAAGAATCAATCATAAATATCAGGGTCAAAATCGACGATATACAATGCGGCTCAATCAAAATCAGGTGTACCGCGATGGAAAATCTCACGACCGTGTGCATCAGCGTGCAAAAATCAAATCAAAACACTAGAAGTGCATGAAACTATGCGCAAAGTATAAATACCCAGTAGGTGCAACCATGGTGCACAAAATCAAATATCATGGAACTCAGTCATCAAGACTAAATCATGCGAATAGATCGCCCCAAAATACCGAAATCCAAGGCGACGGATACGTGATAGTCAAATCACAACATCACAAATCATAAATACTGTCGTCGGTATATCCTCTTTCAAAGTCAAGAAGGTGCTGGTACATCCAATGCTAGTAGCGTAAGATCTCTAATCGCCTCTTGCTCGCGGTCTGGCATCCTCTATCTCTGGGTCTTCATCTTCTCTATGGATTACCAATCTCGAAATCTATCGGCTCATCGGCCCGGTCAGGTGTGCTGACAAGAACGATTCCGTTCTGGCACTTTCCTGGTCATCTCTCGGTCAATCCTCATGACCGCTCGTAAAGCAACACATCTCAGGCGCCGACCTCGGGTCCTCTGAATGCACATCATGCATCTGCTCCTGGTGCGAATCTTATTGCAGCAGTGTACTGGAAGGAATCCTACTCAAGGTCTTTTCTGATCTTGCCTAAGCCAAACTGTACGGAGGCTGGTATTCTGGCATAATCTTTTCTCGCTCTCTGGACATCTGCGTCCTTAGTACAACATCTTCTCGGAAGCCGGTCGCATCCCTGCGCCTCTGTATGCATATCCGACCTTTAATCTTAACGGAGTGTAGTAACAGCTCGTCTGCGTCTCGCACGAACTTCTTGTCCTGCTTGTCTGTATCATCGACCATTTCGACATCGCATCTCTAACCGCGCACTGCAATGCCCTCAGCAACGGTCCATCCGAAGTCCCTCACACGGACCCGAAATCACGAACTCGGTATCTTCATCACTTAGTAGAAGATATCTAGCCGAACACGTCCTAAGCGTGCATATTGCATCTCTGATGTCGGCGGAGTGGAACGTCATCTCGTCGAAATCTCATGTGAACTCTTTACTCCACTCTGCTTCAATATCGACTAATTCGGACTAATCTCATCGTGGCTACACAGACTGCGCTCCAACGGCTATGCTCGTATCTGGAGTCTCCCAAGCAGTGTCCCATCACAAGATCCGAAAGATGTCGAACCATCCGATCGACTCGTCAGAACCTCACAATCCCCCAAGAGCTCAACATCTCGGGTACAGTTTAATAGTATCGAGTACATACCACAGCATCGATGGTCCAGCCGTAGAAGGGCAAACCCAAGCCTCACTAATGGCGCCGCGGAACTGCCGCAAACCCTAAGGTTCAAAGGCTTTCACACGGTCATTATGTCGAGTTAGGGTTTCATTCTTCTAGAGGGTCCATAGAATCGCTTGCATGTCCTTCCGAATACCTTAAACTTGGAAAATCGGTTCCTGACATTCGATCGTCTCAATCGACTCTCAACGAACCTGCGTGAAGTCGTCTCTAGCTGGAATCAATCTACCTGATGACCTCGCATCGGGGTAAGCGAATGAACCACATGTCCTAGTCATTCATCCTCGGTGACAAGCGACTCACCATCATATCTCTAAGTATATGCTCATGCTGCAGTAGCTCCAATCATCTGGGCGATATCTCATCACTCGCAGCAACAACTGGATCATCCTTCCGTACGCTGAACAGCGCCTCAATCATCCTGGATAAGCAATAATATCAACGTCATCACATCCTGGCTGGCCTCTATTAGTGGCTCAATCCTCTGGTACCGACCGGTACATCCGAGAAATCTCGCAACAGTGATCTGTCAAACGCTCATAGTGCGGAAACACAAAATACGAAGCCTCAATGCAACCATATGTCTCTGGAATCACGCCCCGGTCAGCCCTCGTCTACGACGAGCTCATGCTGACGCAACTCGAGCCGTAGCTCACTCTGCCCGTGCAATCGCGGCAGCAAGATCATAACCAGTATCGATGAGGATAGATCATAGGAAGGAATATAATACTGTGCAAGGAAATGTACATCCTAAGGTTTCTTAAGCGGAGTGGCGTGTCGTAAGTATGCCGCGGAACATACCCACGGTACGTCACTCTACTGAAGTCACCTATTCCATCAACCAAGGGTCATCCTACACGACGAAAGTTCGGGTATAATACCCCCTCGACTAAGTCTAAGTTCCGTAAGGTCAAGCCTAAGTTCCATATATATAGACGCCCTAGGCTCCACATAGTCAAACTTAGACTCGAACCAAGGTTAACCTAGCGCTCTGATACCAACTTTGTCACGACCCGAAAGAGCACGTGACTGGCCCTTGAATCCTATGAAGTCTATAGGACTCCATCTGATCCAAGTAAGCCAAAAGCCCAGAAATCTAAAACCATTTAAGGAGTAAATAAAGGAAAAACTAGTTTTAAGAGGTAAAGAAAACATGTTTTGAAAATCAAAGTTTTTAAATAACTAAGCCGAATATGCATTTTTAAAATATGTAATCTTTCCTGAAAATTTCGGCAGAGTTTCCTTTGTAAAAACTGGTCCCGAACGGGGTACAACAAGAATAACATAAATATGAAATGATAAAAGGCATCCCAAAGCGGGAGCTAGCTCTTCATCAATCGACGGTCACAACCACGCAAGCAATATAATATACAACGCCAAAGGGCGAGGATCAAAACCCAAAAAGAAACTCAAAAACAGCCAGAAAACCGTAATACTACAAGCGCGACTCTAAGGTCGAAATAACACAACACTGTTTTCTAAGTCTGAAACAATAAACAAGTTTTGGTTGATGGAATTACTAGATACAATGAATAATACAGGAGCAATGGCGGTTCTGATACAAAAGAACCCACCTACCAACGCAAGTCACCCATATGGAAGTAGTGTGCCAGAAATGCCGCTATGGAATCTGTACGGCAAAAACCTGCAAGGACTGTGGTACAACGGGGGTGAGTTGCCAACTCGTGAATAGAAAATATCTACAAGCAGAGATCCAATGTATGACCCATCCTAGGTCAAAACGATCAGATATATATATAAAAATCAATATGAATAAGTCTGAAGCATGCTAAACTGGCAATGTAATCTCTATACATGAGTGTAGTGCCAAGTGCTCGTGCCAGTGCCTCAGGTAATAGCATAACATAAATGTGAGGTACAATCAATGAAATCAATCTGCATGTACGTGGATCCCGTCCACTCGTCACCCCATGACAATAACCATCATGCATGTAAATATCATCAGCATATGCATGGAAATATAAGGATATAAACCACCTCTGTCCCTCGCGACACGTCAAAATCATGGAACCGGAGTGCCCAGCATCGGCACTCGAAAACATCATGAAAACTGTGCCCAGCATCGGCACGTAAATCCTCATATATCGGGCTCCATCAGTCCGGATCGGCCCACGGGCTCTGTCTGCGGTATCGGCCCTCGGCCCCGGCAGTACGCCCATATCCATCTGTCGACTCTGGTCAGTATCCTCCGGTTAACCGCCAGGTCCAACCAATCACCGGTAGGTACTCGCCACCCTGCCAGGCTCATCGTCTACTCCACGAAAAACATTTCTTGCCCCGGGGAACCATACCGGGTCCACCATGTACCCGCAATCGGCCTCATCCGCCTCCTCGAATCGGGTTTTACATGTCGCTCTCAGCACCGAGAAAACACATGGTGGACGCACTGAAATATCATATCAAGGGTAACCGTGTTTTTAAAACAATTACATATTCTGTTTGAAACACCCACGGTTCCCAAAACCAGAAATATCATGGAAACAGCATATCTCAATGCGTATAATCAGAAAGCAGCATGTATGCGACATATAACAAAAAGGTAAGCATATCAATATGTCATGCAAGGGTCATATCCTGAATGCAACAGTACTACAGTGTAGTGACATGGCAATTATCGATGTTGAAGCGTGTGAGCCGGCAAACAAGTGTACGTGGAACATACGCATCATCGATAATTGTGCTGGTGTCCGAGCAGCATGACCGAAATATATCAACAATATAAGCGATGCAATGCAAACAGCATGAATATGCGGAATTGAATAATCAACGCAACAGTAAAGAACCTGCCTCAATAAATATATCATGCAGCCTTGACATTTGAAATAATACGAATCAGGGTTTTTAATAAAATAAGGGTTACGGTGTTTTAAGAAAAGATACTTCGTTTGAAAATACCCGTAGAATCCCTTTTTGTCTATTTTTAAAATATCCCCGATTCGTTAGTTTTGAAATAGGTATGACTCGGGTCAGTCTATTGTCTACTAAGTAATCTAAACAGGAGGGGTATGAAACCACCTACATCTGAGTTGATATACATATATATATATACAATAGTCGGTGATCTCGCCTCAATAGTATCACGTATGATACGGTATATCATATAACATCCTCGAGTCATGAGTGCGGATCTAACATCAATATAAAACTCGTACGGTAAATCGTCGTACGGCATCCCAATAGCTAAGTACGGGTCAATATCACATCCATCTCATCATGTATCAGGTATCATTACCATCATATCACATTATCTCTGGTACAAATCTAAGTCTAGTACCATCGATACCATCTATATAAATATGAATGCGGGGTAAAACACATGCCTAAAGGCCCGCTAAAACTATCATGCCGCACCTCAATTACGAACTCTGTCATATCTCCGAATCTCACGGCCTCAAATCCCGTATATGAACACATAGTCCTATACCCATGTGTAGATATACACACCTCCAAATGCGCACAGATAGATGAAAGAATGTATGCAAGTATACGTGTATGTGTATGTGTGAGTGCAACCACTACTCAAGGGTTCGCACTATACCAAACCAACACATCCTTATCATTGATAATTCCATTATTACCATCAATAATCTTAACAACACATAATAAATATATGTGTGTATATGTATTCGTATACAACACCACGGACTGCGGGGGTGCTATATGCCATCCACCCGACTTCTCCCCGTAGATATAAATGTACTCACCTGGTCTTCGTTTGCCGAAATTGATGACGCCATGATCCTTCGCCTCGGAATCCTTGCGAGGGTACCTAGAATAATAAACAGTCGCAATACGTATTAACATCGAGGCAGAAAACCGATACATCGCACAGTGTGCTCATAGGTTGGAACCTATGGCCTAAACATGCAAATCAATCAAACGACCCCTGTTGTCGATGTACGAACATCCGACAACCAAATACAAATCCAAATATCAAGAAAGTGCATTTTAAAATACGGAAAACATAGCCTAAAACACACCAAAATGCTTCCAGATTTTCCCCAGGTGACAATTAGCCAAAACTGCACATAGGAGGGGTCTATTTTTGTGTAAACGGAGCCCTGGAACAAAACTGGAACAATTCTACCCTACTCTGGCCGCAAATTGCTGCCAGAATGATTAAATCTGAGGCCATGGGTTTGAATTAGGGGCTCGGGTCTTGGTGGTAGCTTCCTAGGTCCCTGCTCGGCTCACTGTCAGCTCAATTTTATTTTAGGGGTCTCGGGGTGATAGTAGATTCCTAAAACCTCTACAGATTTCACAATATCTCCGACATCGGTTTTCTAAATCCGTATTCCGGGTTTCAAATCTTAGGTTTTGGTCTCAATTCCATCACTAGGGTGTTTGTGCAGCCTCCACTAAGCTCAATTTCATACTACAATTCACAATTTCCTCAAACCCTAACTAGGTTTCCTTTAAGTCCACAACACCACCCGATATCGATTCAATTTTAACATAGGGGTATAAGTAATGCAAAAATCTAATCTAATGATCCAGAAATTACCTCATTTGGCAACTCAAGAATTTTCTTGAGTTGCACAAAGTCCTCCAAATCCAATCTTGCTAGGTTCAAAGTGTAGCTAGTGAGGTCGGGAGCAAGTTTTGTGAAGTGGGAATAGGGTTTTGGTGAGGGAAATGAAAGGGATCTATGAAGTGAAGGGGAGGGAAATGAGAGGGAGCAGGAGCAGCAGCAGCTCTTCATGAGAGAGGAGAGAAAAGGAGAAGGAAAAATGATGGGGTATGGTTCAAAAGGTGAAGGTTGACTTGGTCCCTTTCTCTCTCTCATCATGAAACCTTTTCTTTTCTTTTCTTCACTAAACTCTTCTCACTTGAATAGTAGACCCAAAAGAAAAGCCATGGTAGAAATGGACAAGCAACACAAGTGTAGAAAATGATATGTGCACATTTTTGCACAAAAAAGCTAGAAATCCGATTAGCGATTTTTAATCGCGATTAGCACTATATTAGCATATAACTAATCTTAAAAACTTTAAAATGGCATGATTTTATAAAATACCCTATTTTAAAATTTTCCAAAATTTCCCCCCATTTATTTGTATTTAATTATACCAGAATATTAAAATATTCATTAAATTATAAAAATTCCGAAAAATAATATTTTATTATTTTGAAACGTTACAGCTAGACCCCTATGAGTGCAAAAAGTTACTCGCCAACACCAGAAGCGAGGCAGCCCCCTTCATTAAAGTGAATAGACCACCCGACACTTCACGGAATTCGGTAACTTGAGCACCGCACCTTAGTTCAACCTGTACCCCCTATGAATGGGGCGAATAGCCCGCCAATCCTAGAGTGAGGCCCCTCCCTCTCAAAGCCATGAGATGCGGACCAATTGCCCTCCAGAACCTGGCTATCCGTGCACTCCGTCGCGGGATAATCATAGTACAGAAAAGAAAATATGTACAACGGGTACATCGACCTCAACCTGGTTGTGCCCGAAAAGAATAATATACAAACAGGCAGTGACGGCAGCCTACATGTCGGACGCTTACCCAACGATATCAAATGTACAAATAAATCCAAACTGCACTACCATTGCACACAGCTATCCACCACGACAAATCCGCAATATCACAACATAATACAGAACATCAACGTGAATGTCACGTTCGCAAACCCCTCAAAAAGGACTATAGCAATTAGACGAGTTATACCGCTCTAATGACATTCACGGTCGCAGATATAATGTAAGCACTGTGAACTAACGTATTTAAAATTTCGATCGACAAAACTTCCCGAAGTGGGCCCCATGTACAAATCCAGTACTCTAACAAAATCTGGGCCTAAACAAAATATTCCAGAAACAACAATTCCACATGAAAGACACCCAGAAGCAAAATGGTACACTGTTGCTCCAAAACGGCGGCGGAACCGCGGCCAGCACAAGGGTTGTGCGGCGGTTCCACGGCGGTCTTGTTGGTTCAGTCGACCAAATTTCTTCCAGAGTCTTAAAAAAGCCTGCATGATTTTCTGACATACCCAAAAAAATTTTTAGACGACAAATAAATTTCTACAGAAACTTTAAACTTGGACTTGCGGTTTTGGAAATTTCGTTCGATCGATATTTTAAACATGTTAGAACAAGCTAGTAAAGGTTAATGGCATGGCGTTGATACCATGTAAGTGTACGGTAGAGCCCCGGCCGTCAATCCGAGGCCAAACGCGGAACAAATTTTTTTTTTAACTGGCGCTAACGCGGACTTTCACCCGGATCATACCATTAACACTAAACTAGCAAACAACAAGAGAGGTTAGAATGGCTATACCGATCGATCCGTGTCTTTCGGTCTTTAGCCATCATCCTACGCTCCTCATGGCATCTCCGATAACGTTCGATCTCCTCGTCGAAGTGGCACCACGTCAACGAATCATTATACGGGCTCCCGCTTCAAACCGAAGCAACTCAGGCATGAAGTTTTCTAACCGACATGTCCAAGATGAAGTAGAGAATGAGTGTGAATACTTTGTCTCAATACACCCTAGGATTCTCATCACATGAGAGGGTTAGGGTGGAGGTTGAAGAAGATGCAAAGAGATGAAGAGTGTGAGCTCATGAAAATATCAAGAGAGCAAAAACCAAGCCCAAAAATATCATGGCTTCCCTCCTCACTTGGTGTGGTGATATATTGACGTTTTGTGTTTAAAAACAAAGATAAGATCTTACCAAAATATCTCCCACAAAACCCTAAAATATCACACCGAAAACAAAAGTCATTAAGTCTATCATGACTCATTACCATGAGTCATTAGTGAACATGCTAGAATAATGACTCACCAAATGAGTCACAATTTCCAAATCCTAATAAACATTTAAACCAAAATGTTTAACCAAAAAGAATTGCATCTTCTAAAGTAATCTTGTGACGGATCACAAGAATACCCCTCACCTGTATATACATACCGGCATCCGTGTTCCGATCGATACGAATACAATGAGACTAAAATATTCCAACACAATATAATACTAGGATCCAGCTTAAACCAAAGCACACTAGTATTATCTGTCTAAAACATGACACGTGCACAAGTGCATGTGTATGTTCGAACCCTGCCATAAAAGCATACAGCCTCTACAACGTTTTGCCCGAACTAGGGAAACTATCTGTGGGGGACTCTAAAGACTCGTCAATACCCTAGCAGTGGGTTTAACCATGAGCAGGTCAATGGCACTAGCTGTGCGTAACGGCTGCCTATGTATTGAGCGAAAGGGAAGCCGAAGAGCGAACTCATCCCGGAACCCTACCGAGCCTAACAGTGACAATATCTGTATAGTTCGGTCCGTTCGTCTATGAGCATCGCATATTGGACATAGGGGGCTGGTAACCTCAGACCCCCAAAAGCGGTATAAGTCGTGTCGGAGTGTAGCCCATAACACCCTGAGATACTACTAGAGTACTTACCAGTAAATCTCCTGCCTTGGCCAAGAACTTTGTGTAATGGCTCTCCTAGACACAGCGCGATCTCACCCCCAATACCGGGAGAGATGAAACCCCTGCCGATCCGCTCACTGCCTCTATGTAGCTTGAGACTGTACCCAACAAAAACCTGTTTGCATGACTCCTTTGAGCCGTGGTAGGGTAGTAATCAAAGTACAGTAGGAACTCACATGAGACAAATGATGATCTGAGGTCGATTAAATAGCCTGTACACATGTCATCAGGGAACTGCTATCTGACGCTAGGTATAATAATACCAACTAGCAGGTTCCCGGCGAGTCCTGTCCGGCGCACTCATAACCCAATAAGCACCTGTATACATCTTAGATGAACCAACTGACACCAATAGCTTGTGAGACCGGCTACCGCCCCTCGTTGGGGTCTCGACTGTATACACTAGTCTACTCCGGAGTATTGATGCCCTGTCTCGAAACTCCCAAGACTAGGGACCACTTTTAAGGATGTGCTTATAGACTACCCAACTCTCACGTATATGATCGCCATCATACTGCTAGTAGTCAAGCAAGAATCCCAAGGGCACTATCAACATGAAATAGTGATCTGTAATGTCACCTAAAGCAGTACACGATGATAAAGACAAACCAGATAGCATACTATCATCTCGAGTAAGACTGTCCTACCGGTTTAGGTCCTCCTCAATCATTGCAATCACGTTCCTGCGATCCAATAATTAACTTTGAGGGCACTATATCCAACAATCTCTCACTTGCACTTAAGGTTAATTATTGCGATGCCGCATACTCACAGCCCGTGTGATACCGAACACCCAACTCCTCTACTGATCAGTCTCACAAAACTTGTTTGTGAAACTATTGCATTTGAGAAATAGCCTCAGTGAGTGGATCCGCCCTGATGTTTCTTTCTATATCTCTCTTAATCTCAAGTTCGCGGTGAAAGCCATCTCCCGAATTGAGCAATACCTGTCTTAGAATATGTCTGGATATCTGATGGGACCTAGTTTACTAATGAACTCCAAATCCAATCTTCTTAGACTATATCATCAACTGAACTTAATCAGTATCCTGCGCCATGCCTCCCTCAGTATCCGTTTGGACAACCTGTCCAAACTACTGCCCCTCGTCAGAAGAAAAACTATAACTCTGACAGTCACTCTGTCATCCAGGTCACCTTGGAAGCCTGGAATGATAACTGTCTCCCGAAGGAGGCTGTTGTTATCAAATCCCTAGAACATTCACTTATGTTCTAAAACTGCTTCTGAATGTTTCTCCAGGATTGGATTAATATCTCAAATTATTGCATCTAGTGCAAAAACAACATCTGGTGTGGTACTTGACATCTCATGATTGAATCAATTGCCAAAGCAAGTGATATGCCAATCATGCACATCCCTCTCCCCTTTAGTCTGTAAGACACCTTTATAGAGGGTGACTCCGTCACCTGCAGGTACACCACCATGCCAGGATTCGTCCATTCTAAAATACCTTTTAGAATACTGTCTAATTACCCAGATTGGGATACTTCCTAAATCTAGATCTAAAACCATAGATCTAGTAGCCAGAATGTCAGATATAATATCCATTACCTATGTGGAGAAACAACTGTGTGACAACCATAGTATAACCGATCGTAGTATAGGAATTTCACTTCCAACTCTGTGTATGTCATCCAAATATCAGGACATCACACCCTACTACCTTCTTAACAGATCCATCCCCTATTCTGATGAAGTCAAAGCACATAACTATCACATCAAAAATAGATGATTTTTCTCCTTTATATCTGCTTTAGTCTATAAATAGACACAAGCTACTTGCCCACTATGCTTCCGCTGCTCCCATTGACCACAACAATCCTCTGGCAGAGTCATATACACGGACACTTCTAAAGCTAGTTTAGAGCGACACTATACTCATCCTCCTGCCGGGTCTCATAGTCTGGAACAGCAGCAATAGAAAGTCTGGGTAAACAAGAACCTCCTTGTCACCGTCCTTGAGTCTACCGGATTACCTCTCAGGTGCCTGAGGTTACCCACCATATCTACGGAGTGGCTAATGGAATGTCAATCCAGATTGAATCTTTAGGTCCTATTAAATTTTCAGTAATCGTTTGCGGTTCTGGAATCACTTCCAGTTCTACCATACTCCCACTACTGTTTTCTGAAAAAGTCCATTTTACTAAAACTGTGGAGAGTCAAGAACAATATCACTATTGATCTTCTAGATGGTAGAAAGTCAACCCTCGTCATAGCCTGGGTTAACCCACAAACAGCCATTACAGAAACATACCTTGAGTTATCCAGAGTCTGGTTTTAAACATTAGCCGGACAACTCCCCGTACCATAACATCGTCAAGATATGAACCGTTCTATATCCAATATAGAAACAGAGGTACTGATTTAATTGGAACCAGATTCAAATCATGCAGCTGTCTCCAGTGCATGTCAAATAAATGGAGAGATGCCGATCAGCATTACTCAACTTAGGAGTGCATCCAATTATGAGTAACCCGAAAGAGAAGTTAGTTCTCAGCATCTTTACTATCAACTGAATACCAAACACAAGTATCTACATCTTCGATCACCTTTAAGAATCCCGATACTTGCATCAGATGGTTTTCTACTTTATTCTTGTACCTATAACTTCTCAAAACTTGGACATTGTATTTCTACGAAACACTTGTCTAAAAACTAGAGAAGTCACAAGTAAACAGAATATAGTCCGAGGACCAACCCCTTTGTCCTAATGGACAATGGACAACATACAATACTTTTCATAAGTCCTCTGAATTTAATAACTCAAACTCTGTGCGTCGTAGGATGAAAACTGTACTATGGTTAAGAACTACTTTGCTGTTGAATGCTCCTTACCTAACCATCAACTGATATAGGTAAATGCCACCGACATAATTTCAAATAGTTATATCTCACTTTATGAAAATAAACTTACAGATATATCAGTTTGAAATTGGTGCATAACAACGTATATTCAAATCCATATATTTGCCGTCCGGCAAAATCCCAGGCGATCTCCTCAAATATCACCTATTACAATGAATTCCGATTTAAGGAGGATGATCACCTAATTCCCAATAACTTACTCCCACTCATTATCTGTAAAACCATACAGATGTGAGAATCATACCTGGTAAATACATACCCTGGAGTAAGTATCTAATTGGGAAATCAGTTTCCTTTAACAACACATAGTGAAACTGAAAGATGAAAATGTTTCGAAGGGGTATCTAGGTATTCCTAGTAATGACTCTTCTATTATCAGATTCATGACTGTAACCATATATTTCTTTGCCATCTATCCTAATCCTTGTATTTGACTTTATTCATTTCCTTCTGTACACCACCTTAGGCTAAATGGTTTTCTTCCTTTCCTACCGTTCGGCACCAGCCTATGGTTTGGAAGAAGACTATCCAGTAAGCATAATAGGTGTACTCTCCTAGTCCTAGGAGTACTCGCAACTTTAGAGAAGGTGATGATAAAGGTCAACTGAATAAACCTTATTATATTTCTCCTGAACTGGAGAAAGCAAAGGTGAAGTAGGAGTGGCGATGATATATTTGGTTTGGTCGTGAATAATAGCAGTCGTAGTTTACTTTGCTCTCTTTGTAATCCATTTATTTGTCTTTACTTATTACATTTTGTACACCATACTTAGGCTAATTGGTTTTCTTCATTTCCCTACCTTTCGGCACCTGCCTATGGTTTGGAAGAAGACTATCCAATAAGCATAACATGTGTACTCTCCTAATCCTAGGAGCCCTCGCAACCTGAGAGAAGGTAAAAAGGAAAAGACAATTGAATAGTCCTATTCAATCTTTCCAGAACCAGAAACCATCCTCGAATCTGGAACAAGTTCCTTCGAGTTCGTATATAACCATACGATGGAAGTGGATGTTCGTAGAAATACGAGGTGTTCTGGAGAAATGCAAAGGGTAAAAGAAGGAGTGGCAATAATGTATGCAACTTAGACAATCCAAAAGCCAGTGTTTTAAGAACATTCGGTCAACTTGGTTATAGAGTCATGGTCTAGGATCGGGCCATGGTCGCTGCCAAAGAGAGAGAGAGAGAGAAGAAACACACTGCATGCACTCTAACCTAGATCAGAATGGTTATCACTTTATCTAATCAGGATGTCTCCAACTGTAATCTTAAATTCTCCTCCAAACCTGAAATAAGAATTAGTCGGGATCACCCGAGGAGTAAACCAACTCATCAGTGAGAATCAGGATCCAACTATCATCGCATGATAACGTGATGGAATCCACTCACGCTATCACACTCGAGAAGGTATGCGCATTCCTCGCAAGTTTCCTGTATGTTTGAAACTCCCGATGTGATTTTTGTCCCATGCTCTTATGTCTTAGACGTAGGAAAACATATCATAAGTCACATGTCAAGTTCTACCCGTCATTGTTCAGGTTAATTTGAACCCATCCGTACATACCCTTGACGTAGGCCAAAATGGTAGTACGACTGTCCTAAACCAACACATCTATCTATGCAACAGAAAAGTAACAAATAGCTACCATACACTATGCCTTGACGTAGGCCAACATACATAGCATGAATACTAAGTGCTACCCGTCTGAAATGACGGAGGGATACGGCTGGTTTTTAGCGAAAAACCATTAACGTAATGAACTTGATATCGTTGAAGGAACCTAATAGCTTTTTACAAAAATATAGTTGTGAAAACCTTTGCTAAAGAGGTCACTCCCGGTGAAGGGATCTCGGCTCTTTCCCCATAAAATGAGGTGCAGGATATTCCAAACTGAATACCATGATGCAAAGCAAAAAGTAATCGACTATGGTGAAGTTATTACCCTGACGCAAACCTCTGCCCAAGGGGTCACTCCCGATGAAGGGATCTCGGCCCTTGCCTCGTCCAATGAGGTGCTGGACATTCATAACCGAATACTACTGTGCAAAACAAAAGAAAATGTCCTTGTAATAACAGCTTTTTGAAAACTGTTCCAACAACATCGAAATAGCTTTGTTTTCCTTTCATTGATATGAATCAACACAGTCCCATCAATTAATCACACCAGAAAAGAACGAAAATAAAATGTACGTATATGCCATCCGCATTCGCCACTGGGTCCCGTCATCACCCGTTAGGTTACTTAACTAACGACCGAGCGGGGACTGGACTAGCGCGTATGTAAAACTTATACAACATCTACTAGTATATATATCAATATAAAATAATTGCTTCAAGCGTGATAAATGCAACATCGTAGAAAAGTAATAAGCATCACAGAACAATACAGATAATCTAGAAGCCCCGGGTTTCCTTTGAGCCGTAAATGAAACCCGACGTTCACCTGGTTGTGTGGATAACCTGTGCAATGAAACCTAGACCGCTATGAGTGCGGCAAGTTATCTGCCAAAACCAGAAGCGAGGCAGCCCCCTTCAGCAAAGTGAATGGACCACTCGGAATTTTACGGAATCCGGTAACTTGAGACCCCACCTTGGGTCAACCTATACCCCCTACGAGTGCGGCGAATAACCCGCCAATCCTAGAGTGAGGCCCCCGCCCTCTCAAAGCCATAAGATGCAGACCCGTTGCCCTCCAGAACCCGGCTATCCGTGTACTCCGTCGCGGGGTAATCATAGTACATAAAAGAAAATATGTACAACGGGTACATCAACCTCAACCCGGTCGTGCCCCAAAAGAATAATATACAAACAGGTAGGGATGGCAGTCCACATGTCGGACGCTCGTCCCACGATATCAAATGTATAAATAAATACAAACTGCACTACCATTGCACACAGCTATCCACCACGACAAATCCGCAACATCACAGCACAGCACAGAACATCAACGTGAATGTCACGTTCGCAAACCCGTCAAAAAGGACTATAGCAATTAGACGAGTTTTACCGTTCTAATGACAATCACGGTCGCAGATATAATGTAAGCACTGTGAACTAACGTATTTAAATTTTCGATCGACAAAACTTCCCGAAGTGGGCCCCAAGTACAAATCCAGTCCTTTAACAAAATCTGGGCCCAAACAAAATATTCCAGAAACCATAATTCCACATGAAAGACACCCAGAAGAAAAATGGTACACTGTTGCTCCAAAACGGCGGCGGAACCGCGGCCAACACAAGGGTTGTGCGGTGGTTCCGCGGCGGTCTTGTGGGTTCAGTCTACCAAATTTCTTCCAGAGTCTAAAAAAAGCCTGCATGATTTTCTGACATACCCAAAAAAATTTTTAGACGACAAAAAATTTCATCAGAAACTTTAAACTTAGACTTACGGTTTTGGAAATTCCGTTCAATCGTTGTTTTAAACTTGTTAGAACAGCTAGAAAAGGTTAATGGCGTGGCTCTGATACCATGTAAGTGTACGGTAGCGCCCCGGCCGTCAATCCGAGGACAAACGCGGAACAAAAACTTTTATAACTGGCGCTAACGCAAACTTTCACCCGGATCGTGCCATTAACACAGAACTAGCAAACAACAAAGAGGTTAGAATGGCTATACCGATCGATCCATGTCCTTCGGTCTTTATCCATCATCCCACGCTACTCGCGGCATCTCCGATCTCGCTCGATCTCCTTGTTGAAGTGGCACCACGTCAACGAATCTTTATACGGGCTCCCGCTTCAAACCGAAGCAACTCGGGCATGAAGTTTGCTAACCGACATGTCCAAGATGAAGTAGAGAATGAGTGTGAATACTTTGTCTCAATACACCCTAGGATTCTCATCACATGAGAGGGTTAGGGTGGAGGTTGAAAAAGATGCAAAGAGATGAAGAGTGTGAGCTCATGAAAATATCAAGAGAGCAAAAACCAAGCCCAAAAATATCTTGGCTGCCCTCTCTCACTTGGTGTGGTGATATATTGTGGTTTTTTGTTTAAAAACAAAGAAAAGATCTTACCAAAATATCTCCCACAAAACCCTAAAATATCACACCCAAAACAAAAGCCATTAAGTCTATCATGACTCACTATTTGACTCATTACCATGAGTCATTAGTGAACATGCTAGAATAATGACTCACCAAATGAGTCACATTTTCCAAATCTTAATAAACATTTAAAACAAAATGTTTAACCAAAAAGAAATGCATCTTCTAAAGTAATCTTGTGACGGATCACAAGAATACCCATCACCTGTATATACATACCTGCATCCTTATTCCGATCGAATACGGATTCAATGAGACTAAAATATTCCAACACAATATAATACTAGGATTCGTCTTAAACCAAAGCTCACTAGTATTATCTGTCTAAAACATGACACGTGCACAAGTGCACGTGTATGTTTGAACCCTGCCATAAAAGCATACGGCCTCTACAACGTTTCGCCCGAACTTGGGAAACTATCTGTGGGGGCCTCTAAAGACTCGTCAATACCCTGGCAGTGGGTTTAACCACGAGCACGTCAGTGGCACTAGCTGTGCATAACGGCTTCCTATGTATTGAGCGAAAGAGATACCGATGGGAGAACTCATCCTGGAACCCTACTGAGCCTATCAGTGACAATATCCATACAGTCCGGTCCGTTCGTCTATGAGCATCGCATGTAACACCTTAGGTTGTGTTTAGGGGTTAATTATATTTTGATATATAGTTTTTAATAAAAAGTTTACCAAATTGAGTTCTAAATATTTTATCCTATTTAATATGTATTTTATTAGAATTTTTCTAGGCTTGCACAAACTTGTGCATGTAAACTAGGGTTTAGAATTGGGGTTAAAACCATGATTAGCAACCGTGATTGACTAACCATTTCCTTAAGCTATTTTAAAATTTAAATTAAGTTATTTGGGTTCATTATTTAATTGTGTGTGTTTTTTATGGATATGATTTGTTCTTTGTTGACTTGGTGAGAGGGAGAGGGAGTATGGGATTCATGGTTGAGCCATGCTCATTAAATGTGGAGAGTGGGGGGGGTCTTTGACTTGTACACTCTCATTTCTCTTGTTCTCACTTCTCTCATTTTCTCACACACACACACACACAATACAACACCAGCAGCAACATCAGAAGCAGCAGCTGCAGAAACATCAGCCGCGGCCACACCATTAGCAGCAACGACAACAACAGCACCATCAGCAGCAAGCAGCAGCAGCTACAGCAACCACAGCAGCTTCCCATCTTCTCCTCCTCCCTTCTCCTTGCACATAGGGTCTAGTAAGGTATACTTCATAAAGCTATTTCCTAGTTTGATAAGCTTGTGTGTTAAATAGCTTCGATTAGTGTTAAAAGTGAGATTTAGTGCTTGATTTGATGAATTGTGTGGACTTTTGTCCAAGTGATGTTAGTGTTGGTTAACCTAGCCTAATTAAGTGTTATTAGGGCCAAGTAAACCTAGATAAACCCCATATTTCACAAAAACACTATAGGGTTTCTTTTTGTGCAAAGTTTAGCGTTTTTAAGTGAGATTTTACCACTCTGTGATCTGCTATTGACCCGTTTGTTTCAGATAAAATCTGAGTTAACTGTAGACTACATGAGATACCCTGACTACACCACGAGAATACGAGACCCCCATTCCACCTTGAGGCCGCCAGTTTATTAGTTCTGGCCGCAATTTGCGGCCAGATAGAGGAATCTTGGGGTTGGGTTTGTGTGGGTAGGAGTCTGCTATGAATTTGAGGCCTGTGGTATGTGCAATTTTGTGAGTTTCTCACCTGGGTAGAATCTGGGACGACATATCGCTTTTCTAGAACGTTTAGTTCACACGATACGTGTTAGTTATATGTATGCCCTAAAGGCCATTACTGTACATATGATGTATATTGTAGTGGATGCTAGGACGTATATAGGGAGGATTTTCTCGCTCGGATGTGCACATTGTATATTCGATATAGTTTTGTGCACATGATTGTATCATGTTTGATGATACATGCCTTTTGGTTAAGTGTAAAGTATCAAACTATAGTTAAGTGGATGATTAGGGTTTTTGATTTCCTTATTTATATATTAATCTTTTTCTTTTAGGAAAAAGAATAAGCAAATGCAAAATGGTGGCTTTATTTGGAAGCTTGTTGAAGCTTCATGAAAACTTTGACTTTGTCACCATTTTGTCTCATGCTTAACCCTAACTACTCCACTAACCCTAGTTCACTCTCTACAACTAACCATGGTTCACTTATGATAAGAATGGATTATTCTTTTCATTTTAAATTATTCTTATCATAATATTTATCTTCTTCTTCATCTTCTTCTTCAAGAAGAAAGCAAGGTCCATCAATGGTGATTGATGGAAATGAGTGAGAAATCCAATTCTAAATTGAACCCACTTCCTATTTCTTCATCCTCTACCTCTTGCCAAGTAGTAGAGTGTGTTTACTTCACAAGTTTCTTGACTTGGTGAAGTCGGAGCTTGATTTAGCGATGCCTCGACGTAGATCATCTTCGGCATGGACATCGACGACCTAGCTTGCCCATTCTCCGACGAAGCCGACGCTAGAGCCCGGATTTGATTTGGACAGCGGAGAGGACTTCGTTGCGGAGCTATGGAGGTGGAGCACCGGATCTACAAAGGTTGTATTTCCGTATTCCCTTAGTTAAGTGTTAACTAGATTGTTTTTCGCCTAGATTTCTAGCAAACGATCCGTAGTCGGGTCTCTCGGCACCTAGATTTTTTGAAATTGGCATGTTCGATGCCTTGTGAGACCTCACTAGAGTGCCTAGGAACCCTACAGTGGTATCAGAGCCTAGCTAGAGCCTTAGGCGAAGTCTAGACGGAATTTGAAACCCGATCGAACCTGAAACCCCAAATCAAAATTGCTCTCTGGAAATTTTCTAAAATCGTGGATTTTTCCAAATTAAAAATTGCTAAAAAATTCAGTAGGGAAAAATAAGAATTACGGTGCAAAAAGTTTCTGGTGAACAGTAAATTTCGCGGCGGATCCGCGGCAGAAGCATGGCTTCTGCGGCGGATCAGCGGCCCCTTGATGACGTCAGCCCTGTTCCTTTGCACAGTAATTCCTAGTTCTAAGAGCTGAGTTTTCTGGGAATTTTTAATATTTATTCAAGAGTTGAATTTTTCTGCTGTGTTTTTGGGGATTCGGTGTTTCGATCGGAGTATCAAATTTTGTCTGTGTGGCTTTCCGGATAAATTTTAGAATATGTTAAAAAGTTCGACCGGATATAAATACCCAATTTTTCCCCTGTCGGGAAATTTCCAAGTGTTGGATTTTTCCGTAGTTTAACGACGTTCTAAGTAGTGCAAGTAACGCGATGGTCCCTCTAGAAGACAACAAACCTTAACTCGATTATGTGACCGTCTTGAACTGCCCTTTGAACCTTCGGGTTTGGGGCAGTACGGCGTGCCACATGTGAGGCGTTGGCTTGACCCTTCTACGGCTGGACCGTTGGTACTGAGGCACGAACTGAATGTTGTTAGACTTATTTCATGTGTTGATCTGTATCGGGAAAACTTGGGTGTTCGATTGTTCGATCGGAAAGTTTAACATTTTCTATTTATCTTGAATGGGATACAATAATTGGAATTCACAAAAAGTTATGAGATAACTGAATGAATATTATAAACATAGCAGTTTAGTCTCACTTGATTGGTTGCCACGGAATTTTGATGTGATCAAAAGTCCGTCGCAATCACGTAGCGTACGCGGATACTCGCCGGGTAAACTTAATAGACAGCCTCACGCCATTGCCCCGACCAAGTGACTGTAGGAGAACCCCGTCGCCGAAAGCATCCGTCCGGGTGCTCGCGGTGGCGGTGTTCCACCTTGGTGCACTTCGTCGACGGTATCGAGGGTGAAGCCGCCTACTAAAGTTTGCGACGAGTATTCGATCAGGATGTCGGGAATCTTGTTGAATTGCCCGACTTGATATTGAAAAGAGTTTTCGATAATGAGACTAAAATGCGGGGTTTATAATTGTTAGGCATGCGATGTCTAAGTAATTCATTTGGTCAGGCATGCGATGTCTGAGGTGGTTGCGGATTCCAACTGTTGTAGTTTTACACTTTCTTTTCTGTGACCGTAAGTGTAATATGTGATATCGCCGGTTTCGTTGCTATATGTCAACGACAATTGGGATGGACATATTTACTTACGTTGATGACATGTGATGTTATGAGTTGCTGGATATGTTATATTGGATCGTCGTGTTTGAATAGCCGGGGGTTTTTATGTGAGATGAGTGTTTTTCATTTTCATTCATGTAAAAACTTGTATGTAATATTCTTTTATTGGGGCGCTTCTAGGTTGCGGAAGTAGTCACCGTTTGTATATTATTTACTTTTCCGCACTAGGATAGACCCAAGGAGGGGAGCACAAGTAACCGGGTTTTGGAGTCCAGTGGGAGACCAACTCGAGGAGTCGAGTCCGGGTCTCCTAACTCTAGAATTGGTAGGGTTGCTTGCCGCTCTCGTAGGGGTCTAGGGGTGTGGGTTTGGCTATTCATCGCGACCGTGGAATCCGTGTTTTATACTGGCTCGTATTGAAAACACGGACGTCCTAGTATATCCAATATTTCATATGTTTCTTCTGCTGCGATATCTGTGATGTGATCATGTGATGTTCTGTGATAGATACAGTATATAGTATATATGATATATTATATAGGCGTTACTTATGTTTTACACCCGCGCTAGCCCTGCCCCGCTCTGCCGTTAGTTACCTAACCTAACGGTGCACGAGGGGACATCGAGGCGAATGCGGATGGCATAAGCGTACGTCGTATTTATCTGTGATGTTTAGGTAATTATATGATGGGACTTCATTAATGTGATTAATGAAATAAAAGAAACCTGAGATGTTGTAGGATCGAATTTCAAAATAAAACAGGTAGCTACAGTTTTTGCTTTGCACAGCGGTATATGTGATATATCCTGCACCTTATTCGATGAGGAAAGGACCGAGATCCCTTCACCGGGAGTGACTCCTTTAGCAATAACTGGCAGATGCTACACACTCGGTTTGTCTTTTGATTGCTTTTAAGTGTTTTTGCTTTGCACAGTGATATATATAATATATCCCGCACCTCATTCGACGAGGAAAGGACCGACGATCCCTTCACCGGGAGTGACTCCTTTAGCAAAACTAGAAAAGCCTCAAAAACACTCCATTTCAAAATTCATTCGATCCTACAACGATATCAAGTTCATTACGCAATAGGTTTTCAGAAAAACCTGTCGTAGCCCTCCGTCATTTCAGATAAGTAGTAGTTAGTATTCGTGCTGCGTTTGTTGGCCTTTGTCAAGGCGCAGTGTGCGGTAGCTAACTGGTGCTTATCTGCTTATGCATATGATGCAGATTGGATTAGGGTAGTCGTGCGACCTTGTTGGCCTTTGTCAAGGGCCGTGCGGGTGGGTTTAATTCAATCAGGAAATGACGGGTTGAACTTGACTAGCATCCTATGGTTTGTTGGCCTTTGTCAAGGTCATAGGAGGTTAGGGGCAAAATATTATCGGGAATTTCAAGTGTTGAAATTTGCAATGATATTGCATACCTTCTATGAGATAGTTGGATCCCGATACCCGCTGCGAGTAAGAGTTACTCCTGAGAGAGTTTTATACATTATAATTAGCGATCAAGTAGGTGTCTAGAAAGGTGTCAACGGGGTTACGCCTCTGGGAAAACGAGGTTTACATTAATTAGGTTCGTGCGAAAGCACGGGGGACCTCCCTCAAAGTACCGACACTGGCCTGGCTGAAAGATTGGCGAACTTGTAGTGTGTAATTAATCCCGGCTAGTCTTTCCTTTTAGGGTTTGAAGGAAGATTTGATAAAAAGCAGTGGGAGCCATCCTGATTAGATAAAATAAAAACCAATCTATTCTTGCAAGAGCGCACGCTGAGTGTTTTCTTCTCTCTCTCTCCAGGTAGCGACCATATCACGCCTTAATCAGGATAATAATACGGAATATTGACCGAACCCGCTTGTTATACTGAGCTGGGGAACGTTGGTCCCGCTCCAACTTATAATTGTTATAAGACAGAGTAGGAAATTGGGGAATACCAGATTTCCCGTGCCGCCCAAACGAAGAGAGTGCATGCTGATGCATCATCTTCGGGTGTGTTCATTATACAGAACCGTTTCTCAGTATCCTCTACGTCCTGGGTATGTGATACCAGATCAGGATCCCAGATATGTAATATGTTACATAGGGCTACAGAAAGGTAGAGAACTGAGAACGGGTGATGAGTTTCATGAGGCAGAAAACGGGGCAAGTGTTGCAGCCAAGTCTGTTGGTCACTGTCACCCTGTATTACAAATACATTGATTCTGAACGAATGTTATTAGATACCGAACCTGATATACAAAATCATATCAGTCTCTTTATCAGTAAAGAAATGATAAAATTTTGTATTGTTGGATAATGTTTTGAACATTTCCTATATCAAAAGTTGATCATATCAGGCACGTTATCTAAAAGCGTTGATGTTCTAAATCAAACTACAGTTCTTAGTATATGGAACACACACAAGAGGAAGAGTTCAGAAATGAACGGATTCTTCTTGAGGCATTGTAGACTAGGTCATATCGATGCGACCCGACTCGCTGGAGTTACATATAGATGCATATTTAAATAAGTTTGAATTTACATCTTGTGAAACTCGCCAGTCATGTCACAAAGATAAGATGACCATAGCTCCGTTTACTGGAAACAGAGAAAGAGTTAGTAAACTCTTGGGATGATACATGTTGATGTATGTAGGTCCCCAGTCTACACATGCCAAGACCGGTTCTTTGTACTTCATTACATTCTCTGATAATCTCTCAAGATTCAGACATATGTTCCTGTTGAAACATGAGTCCGAGCCTTTTGAGATATTCACAGAATATAAGCGAGAAGTAGAGAACCAAAATACGGGTATAAGTATTATGTCCTATGATGAGATCAGGGAGGAGAATACTTGTGCATGGAATTCCTGGATTGTTCTAAAGGAGAATGAGATTCTCTCTCAGCATCACTCCTCCGTATACACCATTGCACGATGGTATGTCGGGGCGGAGCAGATACACCCTATATGATAAGGTGTGCTCTATGATGAGTACTACTGAGTTACCTATTTCCTTTTAGGGAGTTATGCACTTGAGAAGCTGCATACCTATTGAATAGGGTTCAAATCAAATCAGTTGCCTACCATTTCATATGTGATATGGAAAGGGAAGAACCCATGTCTTAAGCTAGTTAAGATTTGGGGTTGTCCGGCCTATGTCTAAAAGCATAATCCGGACAAGCTCGAGGCAAGGTCTGTAATGTAGAACTGGAAAGGTTCCAGATATACAAACTGCAGCTGATGATTTGACAGAACCAAAGGATTCAATAGTTACCAACGAACCTCAACCTCTCCGCCGATCTAGTAGGTTTCCTCACCCACCTGAGAGATACTTCGGTTTCTCTATGACAGTGGGAGCGAGGATTGCATCATGAGATGATGACCCAACTATTTTCGAGCTGGCCATCAGGAGTAAGACTCTGTAAGAATGGCTGGATGCTTATTGATCTGAGATGGAATCCATGTACACCAACAAAGTATGGACTTTAGTTGCTATATCTGAAGGGTTAAATCCCCATCAGGAGCAAGTATATCTTGAGAAGATTACTTGGTGTAGATGGAAAAGTTGAGACTTTCAAAGCTAGACTTGTTAAAGGTTTTCTTCATTGACCAGGCGTGGATAATGATGAAACCTTTTCCAGTGGCTATGCTTAAGTCCATCCAGATGTAAGCCCGCGGGGGCGCCCCGGCCGTCGATCCGACGCCGGAAACGCGGAAAACAAAAACTTTGCGAAACTTGCAACCGGCACCACCGCGGACTTTTTACCCGGATCGGGCCATTAACCTAGCTAGCTAGCAAAAAGAAAAGAGTAGAGATGCTATACCAAGCGATCCGTGTCCTTCGGTCTTCGTCTCCACTCCGATCTCCCGCGGAATCTCCGTCACCTCCTCGCTCGTCGGAAAGGGCACCACGTAGCCGGAATCTTTTACGGGCTCCCGCCTCTTGACCGAGGCAACTCGGGTGCGAAGTTGGCTAGCCGACGCGTCCAAGGCTTGCTATAGAATAGTGTAGTAGGTTATCTCTTTGGGGTTTTATGGAAGTTGCCTTGATGGAGGGATTTTAGGAGGAGAATGAATGAGAGAAGCTTTGGATTATGGCAAGCATAAAAGCATGAAATGAGATGAAGAATAAATCTAACACTAATCAACCTCTCTCTCTCTCTCTAGCCAAAGTGGCCGGCCCCTCTTTAGATCAAATAGATTGGAGAGAGAAAAACAATATGTGTAGATAATATAAACCTCACAAATCAATCCTTTTCCACTCATCTCAAAATGAAAAGCAAAGAGATGGACAAGAATGGAATAACATGATGATGCAAGTCTCATCAAAAGCAACATATGCAAGAAAGCCCCTCACATAATGTTAATTGCGAACTTGCAATTAACACCCTCCATCTCAAAGCCCGGCCGAGAAGGAATGAAAGAAAACCGGCCGGAACGGAATGCAAACTGGCAACTACAGAAAACCGATCCCGTAATAAATTACAGGAAAACCCCACTACTGCAAATACATGCCCGCATTTGTATTCGCACTGAACACAAATGCAAAGAGACAAAACTACACTATCTTATACTAGGATCCGGCTTATGCCAAAGCCGGCTAGTAAAAACTGTCCGATCACGATCCGTGCAATACCGCACGTATCTGATCGAACCCTGCCATATCTCCATACGGCCTCTACAGCGTTTCGCCCGAAACTTGAGTAACTGTCTGTGTGGTGGACTCTAAAGACTCGTCAATACTGTGGCTGTGGATTTAACCACTAGCACGTCAGAGGTATAAGCCAATACGTGACGGGCCACCAGGTATTGACCAAAAGGGACGTCGATGAGCGAACTCATCCTGACACCCTACTGAGCCTGTCAGTGACAATATCCGTACAGTCCGGTCCGTTCGTCTATGAGCATCGCATGGCGGGCCTAGGGGGTTGGTAAAAGTCAGACCCCCAAAAGCGGTACAAGTCGTGTCGGAGTGTAGCCCAGAACACCCTGAGATACTACTGGAATACCTACCAGCAAATCTCCTGCCTTGGCCAAGGACTTTTCATGTTCTGGCTCTCCTAGACACAGCACGACCTCACCCCCAATACCGGGAGAGACGAACCCCTGCAGATCCGCTCACTGCCTCCATGTGGCTCGGGACTGTACCCAACTAAAACCTGTTTGCACGACTCCTTTGAGCCGTGGTAGGGTAGTAATCAAAGTACAGTGGGAACTCACACGAGACAAATGACGATCCCAGGTCGATGAACTAACCTGTACACATGTCACCTGGGAACTGCTATCTGACGTCTGGTATATCCCAACTAGCAGGTTCCCGGCGAGTCCTGTCCGGTGTACTCATAACCCAATGAGCACCTGTATACATCTTAGGTGAACCAACTGACACCAGTGGCTTGTGAGACCGGCCACCGCCCCTCGTCGGGGTCTCGACTGTATACACTAGTCTACTCTGGAGAAACGATGCCCTGTCTCGAATCTCCCACGACTAGGGACCTTTTAAGGATATGCTTGTAGACCCCAGCTCCCACTTATATGATCGCCCTCATACTGCTGGATGTCAAGCAAGAATCCTAGGGGCTTTATCAACGTGTAATAGCGACTCGAAAGGTCACCTAAAGCAGTACACGATGATAAAGATAAACCAGATAGCATACTATCATCTCGAGTAAGACTGTCCTACTGGGACAGGTCCTCCCCTCAATCATTGCCATCACGTGCCTGTGATCCAATAATTGACTCTGAGGGCACTATCTCCAACAATCTCCCACTTGCACTCAAGGCTAATTATTGCGATGTCGCATACTCACAGCCCGTGTGATACCGAACACCCAACTCCTCTACTAGTCAGTCTCACAAAGCTCGTTTGCGAAACTATTGCGTTCGAGGAATAGCCTCAGTGAGTGGGTCCGCTTTGATGTTTCTTTCTATGTCTCTCTAAATCTCAAGTTCGCGGAGAAAGCCATCTCCCGAAATGAGCAATACCTGTCTTAGAATGTCTGGATGTCTGATGGGACCTAGTTCATAAATGAACTCCAAATCCAAACTTCTTGGACTGTATCGTCAACTGAACTTAATCAGTATCCTGCGCCATGCCTTCCCTCAGTACCCACCTGGACCACCTGTCCAAAATACTGTCCCTCGTCAGAGGGAAAACTATAACTCTGACAGCCACTCTGCCATCCATGTCATCTTGGAAGCCTGGAATGATAACCGTCTCGTAAAGGAGGCTGCCGTTATCATATCCTAGAACATCAACTTATGTTCTAAAACTGCTTCCGACTGTTTCTCCAGGATTGGATCAATATCAACTTATTGCACCTACTGCAAGAACAACATCTGGTGTGGTACTTGACATCTCATGATTGACTCAGTTGCCTAAGCAAGTGATCTGTTAATCATACGTATCCCTCTCCCCTTTAGTCTGTAAGACACCTTTAGAGAGGGTGACTCCATTACCTGCAGGTACACTACCGTGCCAGGAGTCGTCCATTCTAAATACTCGTAGAATGCTGTCAAAGTACCCAGATTGGGAAACCACCCAAATCTAGATCTAAATCTATAGATCTAGTAACCAGAATGTCTGATATAATATCCAAGTCCTTTGTGGAGAAACCACCGTGTGACGATCAAAAGTATAACCGATCGTAGTATAGGAATATCACTTCCTACTCTGTGTATGTCATCAAATACCAGGACATCACACCCTACTACCTTCTTAACAGATCCATCCCCTATTCTGATGAAGTCAAACCTATGACTGTCACATCAGAAATAGATGATCTATCTCCGCTATATCTGCTTTAGTCTATAAACAGACTTAAGCCACATGTCCACCAATGCTTCCGCTGCTCCCACTGACTATGACAACCCTCTGGCAGAGTCATATACACGTACACTTCTAAAGCCAGTTTAGAACGACGCTATACTCATCCTCCTGCCGGGTCTCACAGTCTGGAACAACAGCAATGGCAAGTGTGGGTAAACAAGAACCTCCCTGCTACCGTCCTTGAGCATACCGAAGTACCTCTCGAGTGCCTGAGGTTACCCACCGTATCTGCGGAGTGGCCAATGGAATGTCAAACCAGATTGAATCTTTAGGTTCTTATCAAATCTTCAATAATCGTTTGCGGTTCTGGAATCACTTCCAGTTCTACCATACTCCCACTACTGTTTTCTGAAAAAATCCATTTTTGATAAAACTGTGGCGAGTCAAGAACAATATCACTATTGATCTTCCAGATGGTAGAAAATCAACCCTCGTCATAGCCCGGGTCAACCCACAAACAGCCACTACTGAAACGTGCCTTGAGTTGTCCAGAGTCTGGTTTTAAGCATAAGCCAGACAACTCCCCGTATCTTAACCATGTCAAGATATGAACTGTTCTATATCCAAGAAACAGAGGCACTGATTTAATTGAACCAGATTCAAATCATGCAGCTGTCTCCAGTGCATGTCAAGTAAATGGAAGAGAGGCCGATCAGCGTTACTCAACTTAGGAGTACTTCCAATTATGAGTAACCTGAAAGAGAAGCTAGTTCTCTTAATCATTACTATCAACTGAATACTATACACAAGTATCTACATCTTCGATCACCTTGAAGAATCCCGATACTTGCAATATCTGGTTCTCTACTTTATTCTTATACCTATAACTCCTCAAAACTTAGACCCTGTATTTCTACGAAACACATGTCTAAGAACTAGAGAAGTTAAAAGTAAACAGAATATAGTATGAGGACCAACCTCTGTCCTAATGGACACTGGACAATATACAATACTCTGTATAAGTCCGCTGAGTCTAACAACTCATTCACTGTGTGTCGTAGGTTGAAAACTGTACTTTTGGTTAAGAAGAATTACACCGCTGTTCAATGCTCCTTACCTAACCATCCACTGGTATAGGTAAATGTCATAGACATAATTTCAAAAAGTATATCTCACTCTATAAAAATAGACGTACAGATATATCAATTTGAAATTGGTGCACAACAACGGATATTCAAAACCAATTATTTGCCGACCGGCAAACAACCCTGGTGACTTCCTCAAATATCACCGATTACAACGAATCCCGATATAAAGAGGATGGTCACCTAATTCCCAATAACTTACTCCCACTCATCGTCTGTAAAACCATACAGATGTGAGAATCATACCTGGTAAATACATACCCTGGAGCAAGTGCCTAATTGGGAAATCAGTTTTCATTTAACAGTACACAGTGAAACTGAAACATTGAGATGTTTCGATGGGGTATCCTGGTATTCTTAGTAATGCCTCTTCCATTATCCAGATTCACAACTATAACCGCATAATTCTTTGCCACCTCTCCAAATCCCTTTATATGTCTTTAGTCATTACCTTCTGTACACCCCTTTAGGCCAAATGGTTTTCTTCCTTCCCTACCGTTCGGCACCAGCCTATGGTTTGGAAGAAGACTATCCAAAAAGCATAATGGGTGTACTGTCCTAATCCGAGGAGTACTCGCAATGCGAGAGAAGGTGAGGATAAAAGACAACCGAATGTACTTAATTCATAGGTGATTTAGGATTGACAAAGAAGTACATGGTTTGGTCGTGAATAGCAGTCGCAATTTACTTTGCCCTCTTACTAATCCCTTGCTTTGTCTGAACTTAATACCTTCTGTACACCGTTTAGGCTAATTGGCTTCTTCATTCCCCACCGTTCGGCACCAGCCTAAGGTTTGGAAGAAGACTATCCAATTTGCGTAATAGGTGTACTATCTCCTAAACCAAGGAGTACTCACAACCTGAGAGAAGGTAAAAGGTAAAGACAACTGAATAGTCCTATTCGTTTTCTCCAGAACCTGAAACCATCCTCGAAGTCCTTCGAGTTCGTATATAACCATACGATGGTTTTGTCCAATGGAAGTGGACGTTCGTAGTAATACGGGGTGTCCCGGAGAAAAGGGTAAAAGTAGGAGTGGCAAAGAGGTCTGCAACTCTGACAATCCAAAAGCCAGTGTTAAGAAGGTTCGGACAACTTGGTCACTGAGTCATAGTCTAGGGTCGGGTCAATGGTCGCTGCCAAAGAGAGAGAGAAAAGAAACACTCAGCGTGCACTCTAACCTAGATCAGAATGGTTACCAATTTATCTAATCTGGAAACCTCCCACTGTAACGTCAAATTCTTCCCCAAACCTGAAAGAAGAATTAGCCGGGATCACCCGAGGAGTAACCCAACTCATCAGTGGGAATCGGGATCCAACTATCATCGCATGATAACGTGACGGAATCCGCTCACGTTATCACACTCCAGAAGGTATGCGCATATCTGGCAAGTTTCAGTACTTTTGAAACTCCCGATGTGGATTTCTGCCCCATGCTCTTATGACCTTGACTTTGGCCAACATATCATAAGTCACATGTCAAGTTCTACCCGTCATTTTCCTGGTTAATTTGAACCCACCCGTACCTACCCTTGACTTTGGCCAAAATGGCAGTACGACTGTCCCAAACCAACGCATCTATCTATGCTGCATATGAATACCCAACAGCTACCAAACACTGTGCCTTGACTTTGGCCAACATACACAGCTTGAATACTATTGACCATCCATATGAAACGACGGAGGGCTACGAATGGTTTCTGGCGAAAACCTTTAACGTAATGAACTTGATATCGTTGAAGGAACTGATAGCTTTATAAAAATATAGTGACGACAACCTTTGCTAAAGAGGTCACTCCCGGTGAAGGGATCTCGGCTCTTTCCCCGTAGAATGAGGTGCAGGATATTCCAACTGAATACCACGATGCAAAGCAAAAGTAATCGGCTATAGTGAAGTTATTGCCCTGACGCAAACTTCTGTCCAAGGGGTCACTCCCGGTGAAGGGATCTCGGCCCTTGCCTCGTCGACTGAGGAGCAGGATATTCCAACTGAATACCACTGTGCAAAACAAAAGAGAACGCCCTTGCAATAACAGCTTTTTGAAAAAGTGTTCCAACAACATCAGAGTAGGTTTGTTTATCTTGCATTGATCTGAATCAACGCAGTCCCATCAATTGATCACACCAAAAAGAACGAAAATATACTGATGTACGTATATGCCATCCGCATTCGCCACTGGGTCCCGTCATCACTCGTTAGGTTAGCTAACTAACGACAGAGCGGGGACTGGACTAGCGCGGATGAAAAACATATACAACATCTACTAATATATATACCAATATATAGTATTCGCTCAAGGCGTGATAAAAGCAACACAGAAATGTATAGCAACACAGATCAATACAGATATCTGGGATCCCCAGGTTTCACAGAGCCGCTGAAACCCGACGTTCCCCTGGTCGTGTGGATAGCCTGTGCAATGAAATCCTAGACCCCTACGGGCGCGGCAAGTTACCCGCCAAAACCTGAAGCGAGGCAGCCCCCTTCAGCAACGTGAATGGACCACCCAGCACTTCACGGAATCCGGTAACTTGGGCACCCCTCCTGGGTCAACCCTATACCCCCTACGGGTGCGGCGAATAGCCCGCCAATCCTAGAGTGAAGCCCCCTCCGTCTCAATGCCATGAGATGCGGGCCCGTTGCCCTCTAGAACCCGGCTACCCGTGCACCCCTCCGCGGGGTAATCCTAGTACAGAAAGTAAAATATACATACAACGGGTACATCGACCGCAACCAGGTCGTGCCCCAAAATAATAATACAAACAGGCAGTGACGGCAGTCCACATGTCGGACGCTCGCCCCGCAATATCAAATGTACATAATACAACAGAACTGTACTACCACTGCAACCAGGCTATCCCCAACGACCGATCCGCAACAACACAGTACAATCACAGAACATCAACGTGAAAGTCACGTTCGCAAATCCGTCTAACCGGGCTATAGCAGTTAGACGGGATTTACCGATCAAGTGACATTCACGGTCGCAGATATAATGTAAAAACTGTGAACTAGCATGTTTAAAATATCCGATCGAACAAATTTATCAAAGTGGGCCCCAAGCAGTACTGTAGCACTTACAGAAAATATGGGCCCAAAAATAATATCCCAAAAGCCCTAAAATAATCCCACAAGCCCACTGAAAAAATTTGACACTGTGAAGACTCCAGAGCGCGGCGGAAGCGCGGCCCAAGGGGGGGTTTGGCCGCGCTTCCGCGCTCGTGTAGTCGACTGAAGTTGTCGAATTTTCTCAGATGTCTTATAATTATGTGTACATGTCTCTGAAATCACCAGAAAAATTTTAGGAGCTCAAAAAATTTCAACAGAGAACACATGCATGGAAAATACGGATTTTGGGGATTTTGTTCGATCGGGTTTTAAACACACTAGACCATGCTAGGCTAAGTTAATGGCGTGGCTCTGATACCATTGTAAGCCCGCGGGGGCGCCCCGGCCGTCGATCCTGCGCCGGAAAACGCGGAAAACAAAAACTTTGCGGACTTTGCAACCGGCACCTCCGCGGACTTTTTACCCGGATCGGGCCATTAACCTAGCTAGCTAGCAAAAAGAAAAGAGTAGAGATGCTATACCAAGCGATCCGTGTCCTTCGGTCTTCGTCTCCACTCCGATCTCCCGCGGAATCTCCGTCACCTCCTCGCTCGTCGGAAAGGGCACCACGTAGCCGGAATCTTTTACGGGCTCCCGCCTCTTGACCGAGGCAACTCGGGCGCGAAGTTGGCTAGCCGACGCGTCCAAGGCTTGCTATAGAATAGTGTAGTAGGTTATCTCTTTGGGGTTTTATGGAAGTTGCCTTGATGGAGGGATTTTAGGAGGAGAATGAATGAGAGAAGCTTTGGATTATGGCAAGCATAAAAGCATGAAATGAGATGAAGAATAAATCTAACACTAATCAACCTCTCTCTCTCTCTCTAGCCAAAGTGGCCGGCCCCTCTTTAGATCAAATAGATTGGAGAGAGAAAAACAATATGTGTAGATAATATAAACCTCACAAATCAATCCTTTTCCACTCATCTCAAAATGAAAAGCAAAGAGATGGACAAGAATGGAATAACATGATGATGCAAGTCTCATCAAAAGCAACATATGCAAGAAAGCCCCTCACATAATGTTAATTGCGAACTTGCAATTAACACCCTCCATCTCAAAGCCCGGCCGAGAAGGAATGAAAGAAAACCGGCCGGAACGGAATGCAAACTGGCAACTACAGAAAACCGATCCCGTAATAAATTACAGGAAAACCCCACTACTGCAAATACATGCCCGCATTTGTATTCGCACTGAACACAAATGCAAAGAGACAAAACTACACTATCTTATACTAGGATCCGGCTTATGCCAAAGCCGGCTAGTAAAAACTGTCCGATCACGATCCGTGCAATACCGCACGTATCTGATCGAACCCTGCCATATCTCCATACGGCCTCTACAGCGTTTCGCCCGAAACTTGAGTAACTGTCTGTGTGGTGGACTCTAAAGACTCGTCAATACTGTGGCTGTGGATTTAACCACTAGCACGTCAGAGGTATAAGCCAATACGTGACGGGCCACCAGGTATTGACCAAAAGGGACGTCGATGAGCGAACTCATCCTGACACCCTACTGAGCCTGTCAGTGACAATATCCGTACAGTCCGGTCCGTTCGTCTATGAGCATCGCATGGCGGGCCTAGGGGGTTGGTAAAAGTCAGACCCCCAAAAGCGGTACAAGTCGTGTCGGAGTGTAGCCCAGAACACCCTGAGATACTACTGGAATACCTACCAGCAAATCTCCTGCCTTGGCCAAGGACTTTTCATGTTCTGGCTCTCCTAGACACAGCACGACCTCACCCCCAATACCGGGAGAGACGAACCCCTGCAGATCCGCTCACTGCCTCCATGTGGCTCGGGACTGTACCCAACTAAAACCTGTTTGCACGACTCCTTTGAGCCGTGGTAGGGTAGTAATCAAAGTACAGTGGGAACTCACACGAGACAAATGACGATCCCAGGTCGATGAACTAACCTGTACACATGTCACCTGGGAACTGCTATCTGACGTCTGGTATATCCCAACTAGCAGGTTCCCGGCGAGTCCTGTCCGGTGTACTCATAACCCAATGAGCACCTGTATACATCTTAGGTGAACCAACTGACACCAGTGGCTTGTGAGACCGGCCACCGCCCCTCGTCGGGGTCTCGACTGTATACACTAGTCTACTCTGGAGAAACGATGCCCTGTCTCGAATCTCCCACGACTAGGGACCTTTTAAGGATATGCTTGTAGACCCCAGCTCCCACTTATATGATCGCCCTCATACTGCTGGATGTCAAGCAAGAATCCTAGGGGCTTTATCAACGTGTAATAGCGACTCGAAAGGTCACCTAAAGCAGTACACGATGATAAAGATAAACCAGATAGCATACTATCATCTCGAGTAAGACTGTCCTACTGGGACAGGTCCTCCCCTCAATCATTGCCATCACGTGCCTGTGATCCAATAATTGACTCTGAGGGCACTATCTCCAACACCAGATCCTACTTACCACGGCTGCATACCATGACTACGATCTCTGGTGGTTGGGTGTCTTGACTGCTTTTCTAAATAATGATTTAGAAGAGAGCGTCTATAAGTACACAGCCAGAGGGCTTCGTAGACAGTGGGAGCAGCGGAAACGTGTGCAAGATGCTTTATAGGATAAAGCAGGCATCGCGGAGTTGGAACGTCTGTTTTGATGTGTTAGTCAAAGAAGTTGACATCATCAAAATGGTAGATGAACCTTGCATAAACAAGAAGGTAGTAGGGAGTATGGTGACGATCCTCGTAGAGTACGTGGATGACATACTCTTGATAGGGAAGGAGTTTCCTATGCTACGCTCGATCAATCTCCGCTTATCACTATGATTCTCCATATAGGATCAAAACGATACCTCCTAAATCCTGAGTTTTGGATCTATGAGATAGATTTAATTGGATGTTAGGATTCTCACTAGTTGTAGTGAGATGGTATCAATCGATCCAGGGGAGAATCACTGGAAGGGTTCCATGGTGATAAGGACGACTGAATGTCAGTCACAGGCATTGTCTTTACCCTCAGTGGAGGGACGGTATGTTGGAAGAGTTCCAAGCTAGATACCGTGACATACTAGACGATAAAGGCAGGATACATCGCTACTTAAGATGCTACCAAAGAGGCTGTTTGGGTGCATATTGGTTCATGAGATGAACTATGTTCCTTCCATTGTGTGACAATGGAGTTATGGCTTATGCCAAGGAACGCAGGTCCCATCAGTGATCCAGACATATTCTAAGGCAGTATCACTTGATCATGGAGATGGTTGATCTCCAGGGAGATCGAGGTTAGGAGAGTAGACTCAGAGGACAACACAGCGGATCCACTCACAAAGGACCGTTCCCATAGAGAGACTTTTAAGGGGATGGTTGAGTATGAGATACTACAACCACTGCTACAGATGGCCCTAGTGCAAGTGGGAGATTGTTAGTTATATGTATGCCCTAGAGGCCATTACTGTACATATGATGTATATTGTAGTGGATGCTAGGGCGTATATAGGGAGGACTTTCTTGCTCGACATGATAATATGCTATCTGGTTACACTTTACCTTAACGTGTACACTGACTGTCTCTCTGTTACATGTTGGTAAAGCCCTTAGGATGTGTGCTTGACTACCTGGACTGTGATGCAGATCATACTAGTGGGGACATGGTAGTCCATAAGTACATCCTTCAAAGTCCCTAGTCGTGGGTGTATCGAGACGGGGCATCGATATACCAGAGTAGACTAGCGTATACCTTCTCGACCCATACAGATGGGCGATGGATGATCCCATATCCATTGGTGTTTGACATCGGAGATGATGTACGGGTGCTCAGTAGAGACTGGGTACACTGGACGGACTCGCCGAGAACTCCCAGATGGTATTATACCTCACGTCAGATGGCAGTTCTCTGGTGACACTGGTACAGAGTAGTCTGTTGACCCGAGATCGTCATAGAGTCTTGTGTGGTTCCCACTGTGCTTTGATTTCCATCTTACCACGTCCAAGAGGGCGTGCAAAACGGTGGTTTTTGGGTACAGTCCCGAGTCACATGGAGGCAATGAGCGATAGGAGGGGATTCGTCTCTCCCGGTATAGGGGGTTGATGTTGCGCTGTGTTCGATTGGCTATAACAGGAAATCCCTAGCCAGGGTTGCTGAGATTTACTGGTAAGTGTTACCAGTAGTTTCTCGAACAGTTATAGACCTCATATCGACACGACTTATCGAGCTATTGGGGTCTGACGTTTACCACCCCTAGGTGAGATATGCGACATATCAGACGATCAGACCGGACTGTACGGTAGTGTTACTGGTTGGATTCACTGGAGTGTGAGCGGGCTTGCTCGTCGATCTTCAGATCGCTCAATACCCGGGTGGCCGTTACGTTTAGCAGACCGCTTGCGGCTTGTGGATGTTTGATATGATCATCATCCGCTGCCGGCGTATTGACGAGTCTTTAGAGTCCTACACAGAGGTTTCCTGGCTCAAGCGAAACGAAATAGGAGCGCATATGAGATATGTGCGGGACCGAGAATAATGCGTGTATGTGATACCGTATTTCATTCTCGCGATGAATGTATCGATTAGGTTATATGCGATATACCCTAGTTATCGAATCAAGGATTGATTCGATAAACCGATACATTGGATACTAGTCGGTTATATACGATATGACCGGATCGTTAAATCAAGTGTTGATTTAATGATTTAATGCATAATTATATATTTGATATATTACTTTGCATTAACTAGTGTCGGTTCACTTTAATTGGATTTTCTCGCTCGGATGTGCACATTGTATATTCGATATAGTTTTGTGCACATGATTGTATCATGTTTGATGATACATGCCTTTTGGTTAAGTGTAAAGTATCAAACTATAGTTAAGTGGATGATTAGGGTTTTTGATTTCCTTATTTATATATTAATCTTTTTCTTTTTGGAAAAAGAATAAGCAAATGCAAAATGGTGGCTTTATTTGGAAGCTTGTTGAAGCTTCATGAAAACTTTGACTTTGTCACCATTTTGTCTCGTGCTTAACCCTAACTACTCCACTAACCCTAGTTCACTCTCTACAACTAACCATGGTTCACTTATGATAAGAATGGATTATTCTTTTCATTTTAAATTATTCTTATCATAATATTTATCTTCTTCTTCATCTTCTTCTTCAAGAAGAAAGCAAGGTCCATCAATGGTGATTGATGGAAATGAGTGAGAAATCCAATTCTAAATTGAACCCACTTCCTATTTCTTCATCCTCTACCTCTTGCCAAGTAGTAGAGCGTGTTTACTTCACAAGTTTCTTGACTTGGTGAAGTCAGAGCTTGATTTAGCGATGCCTCGACGTAGATCATCTTCGGCATGGACATCGACGACCTAGCTTGCCCATTCTCCGACGAAGCTGACGCTAGAGCCCGGATTTGATTTGGACAGCGGAGAGGACTTCGTTGCGGAGCTATGGAGGTGGAGCACCGGATCTACAAAGGTTGTATTTCCGTATTCCCTTAGTTAAGTGTTAACTAGATTGTTTTTCGCGTAGATTTCTAGCAAACGATCCGTAGTCGGGTCTCTCGGCACCTAGATTTTTTGAAATTGGCATGTTCGATGCCTTGGTTCCCTACTATACGCGCGATACGTGAGTAGGTTCTGTGATCCAGCGTGTCGCGACGTGTCGGGTTAGTTTTAGACGCGTATACACACGTTTTAGCGTATCGTACACACGCGTGTTTGGTTCGTGACGCGAGTTTCTCGTTTGGGTTCGATATCGCGTTTTGCGAGATATTTGCTTATGTGGATTTTCCTTGTGTGAATTCTAGGTTCGCAGGCAGGTATGTCGGACGAAGCAAAGAAAGGGAAGCAGGTGGTCGGCTACGAGTAGCGCACGACCAGGTCAGTAGATTTAACATCTACGGGGAAATCGCCCGTATGGCGTTAAGCGTCAGGGCGTGTTAGGATATTTAGTCGTATATGTTCATATAGACTGGTAGCATACCTTCTTATTGCATATAGAAATGATAGCATAGAACACTGCACTGTCACTAATGGTTTAAGCTGCACGAGTACTATTTGTATGTTACACTCACACCGTTAGTGATTGCCATGACACTCGGACTATAGGATTGCTACGCATTATACATATTGTTTGATTGCTGCATCATTGATGATTGTCATGACTTGAAACACATATATTTATATTTTCATACCTGCGCACATGTAGCGTTTTGAAAATCGTTTCGGTGAAATTTCGAAAAAACGGTAAAATAAGGGGGTTTTCGGTAAAAAGTCAAAATACAAATATCTTTATTATAAAATTAAATATACATATTCTATCTATGTAATTGCTAGTATTTGGTGTTTATTGACCCACTGGTGAAATTTCAAATTTTCTGAAAAATTTTCCGAAATTAATTATTTTAATATTATTTTAAGCCGTCACTAATATATTTAATTAGGGAAAATTACTAATTGGAATGAGTTGAAACAAATTTTGTGTATCATAAAACATTAAATAAAATTTTATCACATGGTTTTTGAAACGAAATCGTTTGCCAAACGGTTTAGAAATTATTGAAGAAAAAAGGCTTTTTTCTTAGTGTAAATGGATGTTTGGGGTATTGTATTTATCATTTTTCATCATCCCACACCCATACCCACACTCACACACCCTCATTTATTCCTTCCCTTGGCTGAATTCAGCAGCCCCATCAATTGTCCCCACTTCGTTTGATAAAAGAAAAGAAAACAAAGGAAATAAGAAAATAGTAAAAAGAGTATGGTCTTTTGTTGACTTGGTCTTCTTTTCTCCCCTTGACTTCACCCACCCCCACACCACACCACACCTCACCCCTCTCCTCTCCTGGACAAAACTGAACTCTTGGCAGCCCCCCCATTTTCTTCAAGTCTTCATCTTCCTTCACCTCCAAATTCATTCAAAAATCCACCAAAATCAACACAAATCAAAGCAAACTCAAAATCTAATCCCTACCCATTATTCCTTTGCCATTCAAGCTTGGATCTTGGTGAAAAGAGAGCATTTTGGGAGGCTAGATTTCTTATGAGGTCAATAAAATTATGGAGGTATAATCTTAACTTTTTGTTTAAATTGTTGGTTATTGCTTTAATCTAACTTATTTAGGAAATGAATTATGGTTCTAATTGAAGGATTGGGTTTTCAAGAGAATGATTAAATTATAATTACGGTTTTTGTTGTGTGATTATGGTTGCAAGGTGGAATTCATCATTTTGTGAAATGTGAAACATAACCAAGATTGTTAGTTGCAAATTGTTAAGTTGGAATTGTAATAATTATGCTAATTTGCTAACTAGTTTTTTTTAAAATTGGTTTAATAATTGAGATTAAAAATGTAATTAGGTTTTTATGACTTCTTTAACATTATAAAGTGTAGTTTAACACTTTAGTTCATGGAAATCCAACCTAAATTGTTGTATGTGCATTTTTGCTACAAAATGGTTGAAATTGGTTAAAATTGCAAACTAGGTTTTTGAAATTGAATTAAATTGTGGGTTTAAAATTTACGTAGTGGTTTCTATGGCATAATTAAGATATTAAGTTATCATCTTGGTCACTAGAATTATTAAAACGTCATGTTTTGTACAAAAACGGTAATTTGTGCTTGCTATATTTTCGGAAAAATGACTTTTTAAGTGAAAGGAAAAGGGAAAGCGATCGTCATCGCCATTGCTCAACAACAGCCGAGCAACTCAAAGCCGGTCGTTCGCCAAAACAACGTGCGTCCACGCCCATCCCTCGAAGAGAGGCTAGGACGTCCTTACTCGTTTCCTCAGAATAAAACGAGAAGACGGTTTGAGCTGGCAGTGCGTAACAGACTCATCAATCTGCCGAGTCCAAAGCGTCTGTCGCAGCCAGGCGATCTTAATAATCCCAATTATTGCCCTTACCACCAAACGGTAAGTCACCCGATTGAGGAATGTTTCGTCTTTAAGGGATGGATCGAGGATTAATACCTGCAAGGCAAGTTCGCGCTGTCTGAAAGCTGGAAGGTAAACCCACCACAGCCGCACTTTCCAAAGAAGACGGACACGCCGGGGGCAGCTTGTTCTTTAGTCAAGGATGAAAACAATGGAGAAAACTCATCGGATGAATCTGAAGACTACGTAGCGACTTGTCATGTGATTTCTCATTCACTGACGGATGATGAGGAGGCTCCTTGCGCTGAGAAATCAATGGCGAACCCTGAGCCAGAGATTGTACAGCCATCAGACGAATTGATCGATGTCTTCCTAAGTGAAATTCGTTTGAAAGCAAAAGCCAATCAAGAGCGTGAAATGGCCATACTGGAAAAAGCCAAGGCATTCCCGTCAAATCAAAAGCCATCCACTGCGGATAAAAACAAATTCAAGACGAGGAAAAGGTTCGCCAAAGCTCTGTCAGTAGGAATGAAGCTACTGCCCTCTGAAGAAAATACTCTCGCTGAGGTAGAGATGCACCCTAACTTCTGCTTATATCATCAGAAGATCATACATCCTACCGAAGACTGCGAATCTTTTAACTGTTGGTGGCAAGGGTATGTCGCTCAAAAGCAAAACTTCGACAGGAAAAAATGTGAAGCTTGTAGACATCAAAAAAATGCGATAGATGATCGCAAAAGTGCCGCCGACGATTGTCATATGGCCGACTCTAAGGTATCGCAAATTATCACCTTTGGAAGCAACTCTGATGAAGAAGCTATCCCCAACTCTTCCCTCAGGGAATCTATTTCAAAAATAAAGGAATTGAGAAGCTGCGAGAACGTACAGCCATGCAATCGCATGCTACTCGGAAAAAATCCCGGCCCCGCAAACAACGGAGCGAACAAAAAGGATAAAAGAAAAGGAAAAAAGGCCCTCGTCGCCAGCGCTCAACAACAATTAGGTGACCCTAGACCGGTTGCTTGCCAAAGCAACAAGCGGCAACCCCTCCAGGAAAAGTTGAAACGTCCTTACTCGTTTCCGCAAGATAAAACAAGGGGACTGTTCGAGCTGGCAGTGTGCGACAGACTCATCAATCTGCCGGGTCCAAAACGTCCGTTGCGGCCAGGCGATGTTAATAATCCTAATTATTGCCCTTACCACCAAACAGTAGGTCACCTGATCGAGGACTGCTACGTCTTCAAAAACTGGGTTGAAGACCAATACCAACAGGGCAAGTTTGCGCTGTCTGAGAACTGGAAGGTGAGTCCGCCACAACCGCACGCTCCGAAGAAGATGGATACGCCGGGGGCATCATGTTCATTCATGGAGAAGGACTCATAGACCGAAAAGTCAATAAACCAGATATTCGCCTCAAATACAGCGACAACGGACCGAAACGTCCTTAAACTAACAACGGACCGAGATGTCCATAAACTAATGATGGACCGCAATGTCCTAAAACTTGCAAATGACCGAAATGTTTTTAAACTACTACCGCAGCATTCCCAGGCTGACAAAAAAAAATGAAAAAAAAAAAATAAAAATAAACGGTATGTCCATAAGCAAAATGGGCACGGATGAAAACCCGAAAGGGCTCCGTGAGTAAAAACAGCAGGGCTACCGGCGAGTCTTGTGAAAACCCGAAAGGGCGCAACCTTGTTAGAATAAAAAAAAAAGAAGAAGAAAAAAAAAGGCATGTCCATAAGCAAAATGGGCACGGATGAAAACCCGAAAGGACTCCGTGAGTAAAAACAGTAGGGCTACCGGCGAGTGTTTGTGAAAACCCGAAAGGGCGCAACCTCGTTAAAAGACACTTAAAGGGTCCTCTCGACCTTATAAGGAGAAACCACCCGCGTGAGATCCTTACGACTCATAAGGGAGCAACACACTTAGGGATCCTCACGATTCTTAATGAGAAAATACACTTGCGAGATCCTCACGACTCGTAAGGAGAACTCTCTTATGGGACACTCACAGCTCATAAGATTTGAAAGTCTTAAGTTACAGAAACCATAACCTGTTCTTAAGCACCCCCCAACTTCCAATACTGCCCTACAAGTAGTCCAATATTGACCCTTGTATACAATCCACGGGCGCGAATAAACATTTCCCTAACTAAGTCCCATCCGAGACTAGGGATATGTTTGCATGGTAAACAACCCTTGTAAATCCTCTCGACTTACAAGGAGAAAACCCTCCTGTAGGATCCTTACGACTTACAGAGGAACAATACACTTAGGAACCCTCACGATTCCTAAGGAGAAAATACACCTATAAGATCCTCACGACTTGTAGGGAGAAATAGCTTTGTGAGACCCTTACGGCTCATAAAGTCAAAAGCCTTAGTCGACAGGACCTTAACCCTGGTCGCTAAGCCTCCTTTGTTCGACAACGACAGAGGCAAATGATGATTCGCTCCTAGCAATATCCCAGTTGCAGCGATGCTGATGCCTAAACCGGTATCAAATTCCAAGCCCTTTCAAGGCAAATGATGATTCGCTCCTGGCAATATCCCAGTTGCAGCGATGCTGATGCCTAAACCGGTATCAAATTCTAAGTCCTTTCACGGTAAATGATGATTCGCTCCTGGCAATATTCCAGTCGCAGCGATGCTGATGCCAAGATTGGTATCAGATCCCAAATCCCCTATTCGCAAAAAAAAAAAAAAAAAGCGAGCCAAAAAAAAATGCATACGAAATAGCCGAAATGATGGGGCAACTTGCAAACAAAATTAGCAACTAAAAATGTATGCATACGAAACAGCCGAAATGATTGGCCAACTCGCAATAAAAAACAGCGAGTAAAAAAAAATATAGCCGAAATGATTGGGCACCGCAAAAAATAGCCGAAATGATTGGGCAATCGCGACCTTCGCGATATAAAAGCTGAAATGATAGAGCATCGCGGAAATAAAATAATAATATGCAAATGAATGAAACTTTTGCCCTACAGGTAAAATCACAACGATCCCTGTATACAATCCATGGGCACAGATAAAGAGGGAACCATACCTTCCCAACAGGCTCCATCAGAAAGCGAAGCCAAATCTCGACGGTTCATAGACAACCTAGAGACCATCTCGACATTTGTCGCAATATTACAGACACGATGTCAACAAATAAAGCAAACGAAGACCCCGAGCTTCAGGGTCTCGACGTCAACATCGACAACTTAGAGATCACCAACGGCGTTCCTTCGCAATCCAGCAGGGTGTAAATGCAATGTCAACAAAAGACCTCACGGTCGAAACAAAGCGGAGTAACGGCAAAATCCCATCTCCACCTCAGCATTCGTCTCGATACAGCAGACGCAATGTCAACAACGACGTTCCTCCACAGTCCAGCAGAATACGGATACAACGCCGACAAAAGACTTCACGGTCAAAACAAAGCAGAGCGGCGGCAAAATCCCAGCTCCACCTTGACGTTCATCTCGATACAGCAGATGAATTGTCACCCCAGCGTTCTTCCCCCAGCAGGATTCGGACGCGCCAAAGCAAACGAAGCGAAGGCCAAATTCCTAGCTTCATATGTCTTGACGGCAAGTCATATAAAGCCTGAAAGACCACCGGAGATCATCCCACATGGAGTGGTCACCACCTCGACGTTCATCTCGATACAGCAGACAAGATGTCACCCCAGCGTTCTTCCTCCAGCAGGGTTCAGACGCGACAATCAAACAAAAGGAGCCACGGCAAAATCCCTAGTTCCAAACCTCGACGGTTCACCAGCAACCTAGAGACAACCTCGACGTCCGTCTTAATACAGCAGACGAGATGTCACCCCAACATTCGTCTCGACACAGCAGACGCAACGCCATTAAACGAATGGAGCCACGGCAAAATCCCTAGTTCCAAACCTCGACGGTTCACCAGCAACCTAGAGACAACCTCGACGTCCGTCTCGATACAGCAGACGAGATGTCACCCCAACGTTCGTCTCGACACAGCAGGCGCAACATCATTAAACGAATGGAGCCACGGCAAAATCCCTAGTTCCAAACCTCGGCGGTTCACCAGCAACCTAGAGACAATCTCGACGTTCGTCTCGATACAGCAGACGAGATGTCACCCCAACGTTCGTCTCGACACAGCAGACGCAACGTCATCAAACAAACGGAGCCATGGCAAAATCCCTAGTTCCTACAGCAACATTCGTCTCGATACAGCAGACGCAATGCCAGCAAATGAAGCAAAGGACAAATTCCTAGCTTCAGGGTCTTGACAGAAACTCATATGAAGCCCGAAAGACTATCGGAGATCATCCCCACAACAGCGCGGAGTGGTTATGACTCATCGGGGCTCACCAAAATAAGCCCAACCTCAAGTAAAAAGCGACATGGCAAATTCCTAACGCTTGCTCTTCCGACGGTCAAACTGCCAAGGAGGATTGCTTGAAGACGTCTTGTCTAGCCCCCGAAGGGATCAGAGACACGGCAGTCGCAGGGCTACTCGAACAGCACGATTGCCTATCGAGGACTATATCAGCTTATGCGACGGTACGATGGCCAAAACCCTAAGTACCACCAACCTTAACAGGCTTCTGGCGTAAAGAGCAGAGGTTAAATGCGACGTTAAGATGTTCTTGTGAGAAACGCTCGATTTGTCTCGACTTGCGGAAAAAATTGTTGAGACGGCTCGACTCGTGAGATAAAGCCTTAGGCAGTGGGCATAAAAGAAGCCTGCTTCCTAAGCACTGGGACCCTGCAAGTTGGCCCAAAACGGTCTCTTGCATACCATCCACGGGTCTCACCCTCCATCATCGAACTTTGACAAGGAGGGAAACAACCGCTTACAAGTCCTCTCGACTCGTAAGAGGGAAAAATTCTCTTGTAGGATCCTTACGACTTACAAGAGAAAACCACACTTAGGAATCCTCACGATTCCTAAGGAGAAAAACCCACCTACGAGACCCTTTCGATCCGTAGGGAGAAAAGTCTCTATGAGACCCTCACGGCTCATAGAGTTGAAAAGTCTTAGGCAGCAGATTTGAACCTGCGTCCTAAGCCCTCGCTATCTCGTGAAGAAATCAAGAAGCTTACTCTGTTACCTGCTAATTGTGACGACATGCTGAGAAAGAGGAAAAGCAACAGAAAGAGCATCCGATTTACATTTGATCAAGCGTTCAAGACACATTCATTCATGCATGGGCAAAAATACTCAGGACAAAAGATATATAATAAAGACAAGCTGGGATAAAAAATAATTTCATTAATATTGCCCGAAGTTCTTACAGTCATAAAAAACAATAAACGAAAATTAAAATGGAATAACCTCAGATCCAGGGCATGGATTGAGGAATTCAAAAGCGACCCAATCTATGACTTTCTAAGCCTCGCGGACCATCCTTGTGTGCTTTCTTTCGCGAGCACAAGCGTCAGGGTCCCCCCTGATGTCTTCCACCCTCCGATAAGCAGCGAGTATGGCAGACTGTTGAAAGACCTCGTGCAAGAGATCAATAAGACTGTCTCGCCGTCTCTTTGAGATAAAGTTCAACAGGTACACCGAGTGCACCTTATCCTCAGCGGCATCCAGCGCCCTAAGCGGCACACCAGAACAGAACAGGGGAAGCGCTTCCCAGATGGCTCCCACGATAAGCTTAAGAAGGGAGGAACGCCGGGGAAGCAGAGGACCGTTGTACGCGTCGAAGCGGCTCATGATTTCAGCACACTCCGCGTTTGTGAACTCTCGATTTTGAGAGCGGCCAAGTCGGCGGATTTCCCAGTAAGAGATGATCTCGTAAAGAGCATACATGTGGGCGTCCATTGTTCCTGTGGAAGAAGATCAGCAAAATTAGCAGACCGACTGATTAGGCGAATTCTTGTTAAAAAATGAGCACAAAGAGTTAAAACTCCTCAAGAGCAAAGCTCTACGAATAGGGGTGACGCCTATCAGATGCCATAATAATGGAAATTTGAAGAAGTCCCCCAAGAACTCTGAGATCACTATTATTAAAAGATGATATAATCCTTTAAATACAAAACTCCATTTTTAATTTTCATTATCCATACTCAAACTCTTAAGATTTCATCTCATTTTTAGATCAAAGAGATCTATATCGTGACAAAGATGCAAGGTTTTGTTCATGGGTCAAGAAACCCTGAAACAGATACTTGAGAGCAAGGCTCTATTGGTGAAACCCCAGAAGGGTTTTCTTTAGATCAAAGATCTATGAGAGCAAAGCTCTATTAATTGAAATTAATTTAATTCAAGGTTAATTTTTACCTATAAAGTTTCTTTTGAGGAAAATTTAACTCTGAGAGTTCCTAAAAGCAAGAGCAAAGCTCTGGAGTTTTGAAAGTAAAAATCTTAAGGATGATAAGCAGCTGTGGAGGACCAAAGGTCCTATTTATAGGCATCAAGTGCCTCTTCAACTTCCAAAAGTTGCCACGGCGGTTAGAATTCTGCCACCGCAGCGCTCACGTTTGGGGCCACGTAAGCACAACGGTGGGGGGGCATTTGTTTACCCCAATCAGAGCAAAGCTCTGTTCAAATTCCGAGGCGGGAGATGAAGCAACGCTTCATCTTCCCCCAATCAGAGCAAAGCTCTGCTTTGAAAATTTAAAATTTAATAAATGAAGCAACGCTTCAGATTATTTGCACTGCGCAACACGCCGCGTGTCAGGCGCAGACGCATCAGCGCAGCGCCCAAGGCAGCGCACCCAATCAGAGCAAAGCTCTGTTTTAAACAAAATTAAATGAAGCAACGGTTCAGCTGCGCAAGCACTGCGCTGCGCGACACGTGTCAGCGCAGATGCGCTGGCGCAGTTGCGCTGCGCGACACGTGTCAGCGCAGATGCGCTGGCGCAGTTGCGCTGCGCGACACGTGTCAGCGCAGATGCGCTAGCGCAGTTGCGCTGCGCGACACGTGTCACGCGCTGGGGCATCTGCGCCAAACAAAAATAAATTTCTAAGAAATCTTTTCTGTTCTTGTTAAAATAAGAAGATCTTCTTCTGCAAAGCAGAAGCCCTTGGATCAAAGATCCAACGGTGGGGAAAATTCCCCAAATCACTCAGAGAAAGATCTCTTTAACAAATTTAAATAATTTATGGGCACTATAAAAAAGACCCCAAACCTCAATTAAAAATCATCAACATCTGGCTAAAAAAAAAGAGAGAAGAAAGGAACTCCTGAAGAACATAAAAAAAAAAAGGTAAGAACCTTTAGAAAAAGAGAAAGTTCTCTTATGAACAGATCATAGATCTAAAAATAAGATCAATGATCTTTAATAAAAATACAATAAAATAAAATAGTGCTTTGCACTTTTCATGAACCTTTGGTTCTCTGAGATAAGAAAAACAAGAAAAATTCATTTTTCTTTGATCTAATTTAGATTAAGAAATTAAATAGTGCTTTGCACTTCTGTTTTTGAGTCTAAAAGATTCTTAGTGCTCTGCACTTACAAACTGCGCTAGAGCTCTGCTCTCTGGAATTGGCGCAACTCACCAGGGCGCGCCACGTGTCAGCAGTGCAACAGCGCAGCGCACTAGTGCAGCGCACTGCGCTATTTCGTTTGCGCTCACCAGAGCGCGCCACGTGTCAGCAACGCAACAGCGCAGCGCACTAGCGCAGCGCATTGCGCTATTGCGCTTGCGCTCACCAGAGCGCGCCACGTGTCAGCAGCGCAACAGCGCATTGCACTATTGCGCTTGCGCTCACCAGAGCGCGCCATGTGTCAGCAGCGCAACAGCGCAGCGCACTAGCGCAACGCGTTGCGCTATTGCGCTTGCGCTCACCAGAGCGTGACACGTGCCACCCCTATATGAGTTTGCGCTCATTACTTAGCGCAAAGCGCCTGACAAGCCACGTGGGGCACTGTCAGAGTATTTAATGCTCTGCATTGTTAAAGAAAAGGGACAGAGCCTAATTAAAAGGCCTAACAGGCCTAATAAAAAAATGCTATGCATTTTAAAAGGGGGGCAAAAGCCCAAACAAAAAAATAGATGCTCTGCATCATTTATAAAAGAGCAAAGCCCAACCAAAACAAGAATAATGCAATGCATTACTAAAAAGGGGGTGAAGCCCTAGCACAGGCCAAAGACAAAAAATGTTGAAACTGGACTTAGCCCAATTTTGGCCATAAGTCCTTAAATTAAATTGACTGAGCAAGATTGCTCTCTTAAATCAATTCACTTCGGTTCGAGGGTACATCTCCGAACTCCTCTGACATCTGTCGTTTTAATCCTTCAACGTCGTCAGAGAGGCGACGGGTCCCGACAACCACATATTAATATTGGACCGAGACGTCTTTAAACTAATATTGGACCGAGACGTCTTTAAACTAATATTGGACCGAGACGTCCTTAAAGTAATATCGGACCACCACATCCCTAAACTGGAATATGGACCACCACGTCCCTAAACTGGCACAATAGAGCCCAAATGCTCTTTTGTCGGATCTAAACGGTCCCGTTAAGTTGATCTTAGTCTCAAACTGGACTAACGTATCCTTAACAAACGTTTGAGTCGATCTTACCCTCAAAAATGGCTAACGTATCCTCCAAACAGACTTTAGTCCCAAATTGGACTATAAATCTCCCAAACATGAACAATAGAGCCCAAACGCTCTTTTGTCGGATCTAAACGATCACGTTAAATTGATCTTAGTCTCAAACAGGACTAACGTATCCTTAACGAACGTTTAAGTTGATCTTAGCCGCAACGCGACTAATGCATCCTTAAACTAAAAACACCAAACCCAAATCTAAGTAAATACGTATTTGGACTAATCCACGTCCTACGGGCGACGGTATTACTCAGTCTCCGTATACAATCCACGGGCAACCACAAACAAAACAAACACATACGACACGAAGTGAAATTCTGGAGAAGGAGAAAGTTGTTACCGCAATGCGGTAGCGTAATTAACTGCAGGGGCTTGCGCCTGCAGGGAAGAGCGTCCCCACAATCAAAAACCCCTCAAGCGAGGGGGAATCTGACGAAGTCTGCTACATCGGCCGCATCCGTCTAAACCTCCGATACACGGTGCCATAAATCAACTTGGCATCTTCGGAGAGGTAGACGGATAAAACCATATAGCATCTGCCCTGAATCACAGGCAAGATGCGAAGTCTAGGCCGCCTTTCGGAGGGGAACAGTTACGAAACGTTAGAGTATTGGGTGCACTACACATACGTACACACACATACATACTTGCATGCATCCTTATGTCATATGTGGTTATAGGATACTATATGGTTATGTGTTCACATGGATTTTGGGAATGATGATGCCATAGCAATAGTGATATATATATTTTAGATGATCGACATTTGATTATGTTATGAGATATGATATGATATGATATGACAGGATACTTGTGATAGGCCGCCTTGGGCGATGTATACTCTTGTGATGATATATGATGAAAATACCGATTTATACTAGACTGTCGATCAGTAGTCAGATCTTGATTTTTGTGATGATGTTGGCATTGTGCTAGACGTAGGTCAGTACCCAGATGATGATCTTGATAAAGAGAATACTTGATGAATAATATGACAAATGTGATATTGACCCATACCCAGATTTGGGGATGCCGTACGATGGATTTACGTACGAGCTATATTTTGATGATTGATCCGCACTCTTGACTTGGGATGTCTGGTTATGGATATGATATTATTGAGGCGGGATCACCGACTATACATATACAGGTATGTATATGTATCGACTCAGATGATAGGCGGTTTCCTTACTTGTAGTCCAGCTTGTTAGCTTAGCCTTTTAGTTTAGTTTAGTTGTTAGATTAGATTCGATTCTTACCTATTTCAAAACTAACGAATCGTGGGTATTTTAAAAGACAGCCCAAGGGATCCTACGGATATTTCAAAAGACGTATCTTTTCATAAAAACACCGTGGCCCCTATTTTCAAAACCTCATGGATCGTGTTATTTCAAAAGGCACCATTTGTAGGACTTATATTAGATTAATGCAGATTGGTTATAGTTGCGTCTAGTTTTCAGCTCCCGCTCATTTTTGTGGTCCGCTTCGCATCGCATGCTTATTTTATGTTCATACTCCATTATTGATATCATGCTGTTAGGACACCAGCACCATTACCGATGATGCGTATGTACCACGTACACTTAATTGCCGGCTCACAGACATCTTCATCGGTAATTGCCATGTCACGTACACCTTAGAAAATATTATTGCTTGACATAGCCTGTTAGCTAATAGTTTAGACATGATATTAGCGTACTTGCCTTATTTGTTAGTTAGACATTGTAGTTATTACCTACTACTTCATGCATACTGTTATTTATTGTTATGCCGCATTCGTGGATTCTCATGCATTTATTCACTATTTTACGTGTTATGGAGGTTTTGGATTCGGATTTCCATGAGATTTGTTTCTGGATTTGGAGGAAAACCGCAAAAACATAAATAAACCTTTTCTCTCTTTTAAAAATAAAAAGTGCGGTTTTCCCATGATGTATGAGTCGTCCACCATGAGTTTGCTGATGGATTTCGAGACCCGATTCGAGGAGACGGATGAACCGTTTCGGGTACATGGTGGACCCGGTAAGGTACCCCGGGGCAAGAAGCGCGTGGTGATGACGATGTGAGCCTGGCAGGGGAGCACTACCTACCGGTGATATTACCCGACGCCTCGAATATCCGGAGGATACCGTCGTGGTCTTGAGATGGATGGTAGGGGCCGGTCTGGACTGACGGCGCCCTAGATATTGTGATTGAGACATTGAGATTGAGACTTGAGGTACATAGATTGTGACACAGAGATATCGAGGTATTTGGACACTTGTTTTGTGTCGATGCTGGGCACTGTTTTATGCTGATTTCATATATGGTTCCTTATTTCTTTTAAAATACAGAAATCTCATTGATTTATGAAACCAGTTTTGTTCAGTACATGCATTCTGTTTCTTGCATTCATACACCATCCATATGATATATTGCTACCTGAGCCACTGACACGGGCACATGAGATCACACTCGGTTAGATATTACCCTAGCCATTGTTATAGCCTGCATGTTATACATATATTTGAGGTTATATTTTGATCATTGACCCAGGTTGCGTTATTTATGCGATTTCTTTCCGTAGATGTTTTTCTATTCACGAGTTGGCAACTCACCCCCGTTGTGCCCCAGTTTCTTGCAGGTTTGCCGTACATGCTTCTTTACGACTTTGCGGGCACTGTACCTTTCGGGTGACTTGCTAGTAGGTGGGTTTATTGTATCGTACCCATCATTATACATTGTATATTATATTTCAGTTGTATCCAGAATTTCCATCAACCAAACATGTATTTATTTTTTTGAGATAGAGACCAGTAATGTTATTCTTTCGACCTTAGAGTCACGTGTTATATTTCCTTGGCTTCTTGCTGGTTGAGTTTCATTTCTGTTGTGATTCTCGCCTTTGGCGTGTATATTATGTTGCATACAGGTTGTTTTGTTATGGTTCTTCCTACTCTCTACTACTTTTCTTGGTTTGTATTTTTGGGTTCGGCTAACTTAGAGTACGTACGCCTCGAGACGTTCGTAGTCTAATTGCCGGTCATGTTCCGGACATTCGGGTCGTGACAGCACATGCACATTGTATATTCATACCAGTGCACACATATATTGATATTTTCATACCTGCGCATATGCACACTCTGTATTCATACCAGTGCATACCTATATTGATATTTTCATACCTGCGCACATGCACACTGTATATTCATACCAGTGCACACATATATTGATATTTTCATACCTGCGCACATGCACACTGTATATTCATACCAGTGCACACATATATTGATATTTTCATACATGCGCACATGCACACTGTATATTCATACCAGTGCACACATATATTGATATTTTAATACATGCGCACATGCACACTGTATACTTATACCAGTGCACACATATATTGATATTTTCATACCTGCGAACATGCATACTGTATAGTCATACCAGTGCACACATATATTGATATTTTCATACCTGCACACATGCACACTGTATACTCATACCAGTGCACACATATATTGATATCTTTATAGTTGCATGGATTTACGAATTGAGTTTTGGATTCATATGATTTCTGGATTTGGGAACCGAGGTAATTCTTTTAGGAAAATACGCATTATTTAAAAACCCGTTTTCCCTTGATATGATATTTCAGTGCGTCCACCATGCGTTTTCTCGGTTCTGAGACGTGTTATATGTGAACCCGAATCGAGGAGTTGGATGAGGCCGATTGCGGGTACATGGTGGACCCGGTATGGTACTCTGGGGCGAGAACGGATCGCTGTGCAGTAAACGGTGAGCCTGGCAGAGGGCTACTACCTACCGGTGATTGGTTAGACCTAGCGGTTATACGGAGGATACTGACCAGAGATGAGAGATGGATACGGGACGATCCGTACAGCCGGGGCCCGATACTCGAGGATTTGCGTGTCGATGCTAGACACGATGATTCTTAATATTTTAGTGTGCCGATGCTAGGCACCTATGATTCTATGAGATTTACAGGATTTGGGTATATGGATGGACACCGATTATTTTCCACGTTGATAATCCGTGTAGATATTAATTATTTCCTTGCGCAGTATTCAGTATTTTACATCTCATCCTGTATCTGTTGTACATGATAGAGTACACATGCTATGCACGATTATTGCATACCCTGCTCATCCTATATAGATGTCATTAGATGGCATTTGCTATGCACGATTATAGCATACCCTGCTCATCCTATATAGATGTCATTAGATTGCATTTGCTATGCACGATTATTGCATACCCTGCTCATCATATAGAGAGGTCATTAGATTGCATTTGCTATGCACGATTATTGCATTCCCTGCTCATCATATATAGATGTCATTAGATTGCATTTGCTATGCACGATTATTGCATACCCTGCTTATCATATATAGACGTCATTAGATTGCATTTGCTATGCACGATTATTGCATACCCTGCTCATCATATAGAGATGTCATTAGATTGCATTTGCTATGCATGATTATTGCATACCTTGCTTATCATATATAGATGTCATTAGATTGCATTTCCTACGCATGATTATTGCATACCTTGCTTATCATATATAGACGTCATTAGATTGCATTTGCAATGCACGACTATTGCATACCCTGCTCATGATATAGAGATGTCATTAGATTGCATTTGCTATTCACGATTATTGCATACCCTGCTTATCATATATTGACGTCATTAGATTGCATTTAATATGCACGATTATTGCATACCCTGCTCATCCTATATAGACGTCATTAGATTGCATTTTCTATGCACGATTATTGCATACACTGCTCATCATATAGAGATGTCATTATATTGCATTTGCTATGCACGATTATTGCATACCCTGCTCATCATATAGAGATGTCATTAGATTGGATTTGCTATGCACGATTATTACATACCTTGCTTATCATATATAGATGTCTTTAGATTGCATTTGCTAGGCATGATTATTGCACACCCTGCTCATCCTATATAGATGTCATTAGATTGCATTTGCTATGCACGATTATTGCATACCCTGCTCATCCAATATAGATGTCATTAGATTGCATTTTCTATACACGATTATTGCATTCCCTGCTCATCATATAAAGATGTCATTAGATTGAATTTGCTATGCACTATTATTGCATACCCTGCTCATCCTATATAGATGTCATTAAATGGCATTTTCTATGCACGATTATTGCATACCCTGCTTATCATATATGGATGTCATTAGATTGCATTTGCTATGCACGATTATTGCATACCCTGCTTATCATATATGGATGTCATTAGATTGCATTTGCTATTGTTAGTTATGTATATGCCCTAGAGGCCATTGTTGTACATATGATGTATATTATAATGGATGCTTGGTTATATATAGAGATGACTTTCTTGCTCGTCATGATAGTATGCTATTTGGTTTCACTTTATCTTAACATGTTGACTTGTATTGGTTTACTGTTTTACTCTCACATGTTGATAAAGCCCTTAGGATCTGTACTCGACTACTGGGACTATGATGAGATCGTACTAGTGGGGCCACGGTAGTCGATGAGTACATCCTATAACTGTTCCTAGTCGAGGGTATATCGAGACAGGGCATCGATACACCAGAGTAGACTAGCGTATACGCATCTTGACCCATATGATGGGCGATGGATGATCCCATATCCATCGATGTTAGACATCAGAGATGGTGTACGGGTGCTCAGTGGAGACTGGGTACACTGGACGGACTCTCCGAGAACTCCCAGATGGTGATATACCACACGTCAGATGGCAGTTCTCCGGTGACACTGGTACAGCGTAGTCTGTAGACCCGAGATCGTCATGGAGTCTTGTGTGATTCCCACTGTGCTTTGATTTCCACCTTACCACGTCCAAGAGGGCGTGCAAAACGGTGGCTTTTGGGTACAGTCCCGAATCACATGGAGGCAATGAGCGATAGGAGGGGATTCGTCTCTCCCGGTATAGGGAGTTGATGTCGTGCTGTGTTCGATTGGCTATAAGTGGAAGTCCCTGGCCAGGGCTGATATGGAGATTTACTGGTAAGTGTTACTAGTAGTTTCTCGACCCGTTATGAGCCACACATCGACACGACTTATCGGTTACTTGGGTCTGACGTATACCACCCCTAGACTTGATATGCGACAAATCAGACGAACAAACCGGACTGTACGGGAGTGTTACTGATCGGATTCACAGGAGAACGCACAGGCTAGCTTGTTGATCTTCTGATCGCTCAATACCTGGGTGGCTGTTACGTTTAGCTGACCGCTTGCAGCTTGTGGGTGTTTGATATGATCATCACCTGCTACCGGCGTATTGACGATTCTTTAGAGTCCTACACAGAGGTTTCTTGGCTCAGGAAAAACGGAGTAGTGGCGCATATGTGATATGCGCAGGAACGAGAATAATGCGATATGGGATACCGTATTATATTCTCGCGATATATGGATATGAACCGGGTCATCGGATCAAGTGTTGATTCGATGAATCGGTACATGATCTATTAGTCGGTAATATTCGATATAGCCGGATCATCGATTCAAGTGTTGATTCGATGATTTAATGTATAATAATATATATGATATATTGTATTACATTATCTAATATTGGCTCTCTTTATTATTTCATTTTCTCAGTGGATGATACATTGATATATATGCGATATATGTTAATTGTATTATTTTCTTTTGTTGCAAATATATAATATATATGTGATATATATTATTGTGACATGATATGATTAATTGTTAAACATGTTTAAGGATGATTAATTGAGGTTAGGGTTTGATTAGGGTTAGTAGCTTCAAGTTCCTTTTAGAAGCTTTATTCTTTTGTCATGGTTAAGATATTTGTTGATGACACATTCTTAACTCAACCAAACCCTAACCCTAGTTTATTCTCTACACATTCTTAGCCACTCATCCTTGACCATGGTTAATAATCAATCATATAGATTTATTCTATTCATCACAAAAGAAAAAGGATTATCATTATCTTTTCATTATCATCTTCTTGCTTCTTCATGAAAGCTTGCTAGTTTTTCTTAAGTGATGAAAATAAATTGAGAAAATGATTTAAAAAGAAAGCAAAATCACTACTCTCTCATCCTCATCTCATCTAGCCCATGGGATTAGTGTGTTCTACTCTTTTGAGTGAGAAAGCTTGAGTCGAAGCAACTTCAAGGTAGATCATCGGAGATTTGGAATACTTCGAGCTAGCATGGATCGTTCGAGTCGTGGAGCCTCTCATGAGTCCGGGAGATCGTGGATCGCGGCAAAGGGACTTCTACTCGGAGCTTGTGAAGTGAAGGAGCGGACTACAAAGGTTGTAATCCCTCACACTTAGATAAAAGTTATCTTATTGCATGTTAAACCCTAATAATCTAGCAAAGATCCCGGCTTTGGGTTGTTCGGCACGTCTAAAATTTAATCCGGGCATGTTTGATGCCTTTTGAACCTTCACAAGAGTGCCTAGGATCCCTACAGTGGTATCAGAGCCTAGCTAGAGCATTAGGCGATGTGTTTACGAAGTTAAAACTCCGATCGAACCCGAAACGACGAAACTTGACCCCTCTCTGGAAATTTTTTAAATTTTGGGATTTTTCAGAATTAAAAATATGTAAAAAAATCAGCAGGGAATTCTAAGAATTACCATGAAACACGTGCCCACAATTCCACCAACCGAGCGCGGAAACGCGGCAAGAATATGGTTATCGCGGCGGTTCCGCGGCCTCACTGTAGGATTGGGACACGTGGCTTCATGGTATTGACCGTAGGTACTTGCTGACTATTCTGGGTATTTTTAATCTGTTCCAGGTGTTTAAAATTCTGGGGTTTGTTTTGTAATAGTAGACTCGATCGGAAATTTTAAATTCGTATTTTTTCCGGATACTTAGAAACTGTTAAACTATTTGAACGGATATCATTAACTTACTGTTTTCCGTTACGGCAAATTTTCAAGTGTTGAAATTTATTCGGGTTTAAATCTTTAAGAAAAATTGTACAAGTTAAGCGGTGGACCCTCTAGAAGACACAAACCTTAACTCGATTATGTGACCGTCTTGAACTGCCTTTTGAACCTTCGGGTTTGGGGCAGTACGGCGTGCCACATGTGAGGCGTTGGCATGACCCTTCTACGGCTGGATCACCGGTACTGTGACATATTCTGGGATTATTTGAACCCCGCTCAAGAGTTGAGCAGTTTAGGAAATTTTGGGTGTTTGATTATCCGTTCGAAAAGTTTAATACTGTTTATTTATCTGGAATGTGATACAATATGTGGAATTCATAAAGTTAGGCTTGAAATACGGAGTATGTGATATTTCAGATTTACGATGTCTAAAGTGATTGTGGATTCCAAATATTGTAGTTTTACACTTTTTTTTCTGTGACCGTAAGTGTAATATGTGATATCGCCGGTTTCGTTGCTATATGATTCAACGACAATTGGGATGCGCATATTTACTTACGTTGATGATATGTGATATTATGTGTTGCTGTGATATGTTATATTGGATCGTCGCGTTCTGAATAGCCGGGGTTTTATGTGAGATGAGGGTTTTTATTTTCATTCATGTAAAATTCATTTGTAATGTAATATTCTTTTATTTGGGGCACTTCCAGGTTGCGGTTGCTGTCACCAGTGTATATTATTTACTTTTCCGCATTAGGTAGACCCAAGGAGGGGAGCACAAGTCACCGGGTTCTAGGGTCCAGTGGGAGGCCATCTCGAGGAGTCGAGACCGGGTCTTCTAACCCTAGAATTGGCAGTGTTACTTGCCGCTCTCGTAGGGGTCTTGGGATGTGAGTTTGGCTATTCGTCGCGACCGTGGAATCCGTGTTTTATACAGGCTCGTATTGAAAACACGGACGTCCTAGTATATCCAATATTTCATATATGTTCTTCTGCTGCAATGTTCTGTGATGAGATCATATTACTGCCTGAGACGAATGCTTATACTATATATATATGCTGATATATAAATATTACTGCTTTTCGTTTCTTCTGTGATGCTTAGGAAGCATAAGCTGATGGGATTTTTATTAATGAGATTAATAAAAGAAAAGAAACCTAAAGAAGTTGTAGAATCAAAACTTTATAAAAGGGATAGCTACAGTTTTGCTTTGCACAGTGATATATACGATATATCCTGCACCTTATTCGATGAGGAAAGGACCGAGATCCCTTCACCGGGAGTGACTCCTTTAGCAAAACTGGCAGATGCTACAAAACTCGGTTTGTCTTTTGATTGCTTTTAGTATTTTGCTTTGCACAGTGATATATACGATATATCCTGCACCTTATTCGATGAGGAAAGGGCCGACGATCCCTTCACCGGGAGTGACCCCTTTAGCGAAACTAAGAAAAGCCTAAAAAACACTCCTTTTTCAAAAACTACTCGATTCTACGACGATATCAAGTTCATTACGCTCAGGGTTTTCTGAAAAACCTGCGTAGCCCTCCGTCATTTTAGGAAAATAGAGTACTTAGTATTCGTGCTGCGTTTGTTGACCATAGTTAAGGCGCAGTGTACGGTAGCTAAGTGATGTTTTCCTATATAACATAAGATGTGATTAATTAGGACAGTCATATGACTTTGTTGACCATTGTTAAGGGTCTTATGGGTGGGTCTAAATTAATCAAGAAATGACGGGTAGAACTTGACTAGTGCTTATGATTTGTTGACCATAGTTAAGGTTATAAGACACTAGGGGTAAAAAACATTATCGGGAATTTCAAGTGTTGAAATTTGCAATGAGATTGCGTACCTCCTACGAGATAGTTGGATCCCGATACCCACTGCGAGTAAGTGTTACTCCTGGGAGAGTTTTAAACAGGACAATTAGCCGATCAAGTAGGTGTCTAGAAAAGTGTTAACGGGGTTACGCCTCAGGGAAAATGAGGTTTACATTAATTAGGTCCGTGCGAGAGCACGGGAAACCTCCCTCAAAGTACCGACACTGATCTGGCTGAAAGATTGACGAAATTGTAAGGTGTAATTAATCCCGGCTAATCTTACATTTTAGGGTTTTAAGGTAGATTTGATAAAAACAGTGGTAGACATCCTGATTAGATAAGATAATAACCAATCTAATCTTGCAAGAGCATACGCTAAAGTGTTTTCTTCTCTCTCTCTCCAGGTAGCGACCATGTCATGCCATAATCAAGATAATAATATGGATGTATTGACTGAACCCAATTATTGTACTGAGCAAGGGAACGTTAGACCCGTTCTTTCTTATAAGAGTTATAAGACTGAACAGGAAACAGGAGAATATCTCGATTCTCACGCCGCCCAAAAGAACATGCATGTTGATGCATCTTCTTCGGGTGTGTTAGTTATTGAGAACTGTTTCTCAGTTCACCCTACGTCCTGGGTATTAGATACCGGATCAGGATCCCACATATGTAAACAGTTACATGGGCTACGAAAAGGTAGAGAACTGGGAAAAGGTGATCATTCCGTTCAAGTAGGGAACGGTGCAAGTAATGTAGCCAAAGCAGTTGGCGAATATCACCTTGTATTGCCAAGTCGTATTACACTGATTCTAAATGAGTGCTATTATATACCAAACATGATGTGCAACATTATATCAGTTTCTTTATTGAGTAAAGAGGGATATAATTTTGTAGTACAGGATAATGTTATGAACATATTCCTAGATCAAAAGTTGATTGCATCAGGCTCGTTACATAATGGCATATTCATTCTAAATCAGAATACAGTCCTGAATATACAAAACACACACTAGAGGAAAAGTTCGGATATGAACGAATCCTACTTGTGGCATTGTAGACTTGGTCATATCAATGCAACACGACTGGCTAAGTTACATAAAGATGGTTATTTGAATCCGTTCGATTTATCATCTTATGATACTTGCCATTCATGTCTCAAAGGAAAAATGACCAAAGCTCCGTTTAGTGGACACGGAGAAAGAGTTACTGAACTCTTAGGACTAATACATAGTGATGTATGCGGTCCCATGTCTACGCATGCCAGGAACGGTTCTTCCTACTTCATTACATTCACTGACGATCTCTCTAGATTCGGACATGTGTTCCTGATGAAACACAAGTCTGAAGCTTTTGAGAAATTCAGGGAATATAAGCACGATGTAGAGAATCAAACGGGCAAAAGTATTAAGATTCTTCGATCTGATCGAGGAGGTGAATACTTAAGTAATGAGTTTCGGGATTATCTAAAAGAGAATGGGATTCTCTCTCAGCTTACTCCTCCTTATACACCACAGCACAACGGTGTATCGGAGCGGAGGAATCGCACCCTATTAGATATGGTGCGCTCTATGATGAGCACTGCTGAGTTACCTATCTCCTTTTGGGGTTATGCGCTGGAAACAGCCACATATCTATTGAATAGAGTTCCAACTAAATCAGTGCCTACCACTCCATATGAGATATGGAATGGGAAGAGACCGTCTCTTAAAAGAGTTAAGATATGGGGTTGTCCGGCCTATGTTAAAAAGCAAAACCCGGACAAACTCGAGGCACGATCAGTTCTTTGTAAGTTTGTAGGATATCCAAAAGATTCTTATGGATATATATTCTATCACGCTGAGGAACAAAAAGTGTTTGTTTCTCAATATGCCACCTTTTTAGAAAAGGAATTTCTTGCAAAAGAAATTAGTGGCTCTGAGGTAGAACTGGAAGAAGTTCCAGCAGAACAAACTACAACAGATGATTTAGTGGAACCAGAGGATTCAGTAGTACCCGACGAACCCCAGCCTCTCCGCCGATCTAGTAGGGTTTCTCGTCCACCTGAGAGATACTACGGTTTTCTCATTGATGGTGGAAGCGAAGATTGCATCATGGATGATGATGACCCCACTAGTTTCGAGCAGGCCATCACGAGTGGTGACTCTGTGAAATGGCTGGATGCAATGCGATCTGAGATGGAATCCATGCACACCAATAAAGTGTGGATTTTGGAAAATGCTCCTGAAGGGGTAAAACCCATTGGGAGCAAGTGGATTTTTAAAAAGAAATTTGGTGTAGATGGAAAAGTTGAGACTTTCAAAGCTAGACTTGTAGCAAAGGGTTTTCGTCAACGACCAGGTGTGGATTATGACGAAACTTTTTCTCCAGTGGCTATGCTTAAGTCCATCCGGATCTTACTTGCCATTGCTGCATACCATGACTACGAAATCTGGCAAATGGATGTTAAGACCGCCTTTCTAAACGGTGATTTAGAAGAGAGCGTGTACATGACTCAGCCAGAGGGCTTCGTAGATAGTGGGAGCAGCGGAAAGGTGTGCAAGCTGCTTAAATCCATTTATGGGTTAAAGCAAGCATCGCGGAGTTGGAACATCTGTTTTGATGTTGTAGTCAAAGAGTTTGACTTCATCAAAAATATAGATGAACCATGTATCTATAAGAAGGTAGCAGAGGGTAAGGTTGTCTTCCTCGTATTGTACGTGGATGACATACTCTTGATAGGAAATGATATTCCTATGCTGCAATCAGTCAAGCTCTTCTTATCACAGAGATTCTCAATGAAAGATCTAGGTGATGCCTTCTGCATATTGGGAATCATAATCTATAGAGATAGATCTAAACGGATACTGGGATTGTCCCAATCCAGGTACATTGACACCATACTAAAGAGGTTTAGTATGGAAGAATCCAAGCGTGGGAACCAACCCACGATCTCTGGACTCACTCTCTCCAAAGAGATGTCTCCCAAGACTGATTTGGAGAGAGCTCGCATGCAAGGGATACCCTATGCTTCGGCAGTAGGCTCTATCATGTATGCGATGCTATGTACCAGACCCGATGTAGCATACTCACTAAGTGTAGTGAGTCGGTATCAAGCAGATCCTGGAGAGAGTCATTGGACAGCAGTGAAGAAACATTCTCAAGTACTTACGAAGGACTAAGGAGATGTTCTTGGTGTATGGTAACGGTGAACTCCAGGTCGAGTCCTTTACCGATTCCAGCTTCCAAAGTGATAAGGACGACTCTAAGTCGTATTCGGGTTTTGTCTTTACCCTCAATGGAGGGGCGGTATGTTGGAAGAGTTCCAAACAGGATACCGCTGCAGACTCAACGATGGAGGCTGAATACATCGCTGCCAACGATGCTGCCAAAGAAGCTGTCTGGATCAAGAAGTTCATTAGTAAACTTGGTGTGGTTCCATCCATTGAGCATCCAATACCTCTGTATTGCGATAACAATGGAGCTGTGGCTTTGTCCAAGGAACCCAGGTCCCATCAAAAGTCCAGACATATTCTGAGGCGGTATCACCTGATCAGGGAGATAGTTGATCGCCGGGAGATCGAGGTCAGGAGAGTAGATACGAAGGACAACACTGCGGATCCATTCATGAAGGCTATTCCCCAGATACAGTTTGAGAGATTATTCGGGATGCTAGGTATGAGATACTACAGCAGCTGGCCTTAGTGCAAGTGGGAGATTGTTAGTTATGTATATGCCCTAGAGGCCATTGTTGTACATATGATGTATATTATAATGGATGCTTGGTTATATATAGAGATGACTTTCTTGCTCGTCATGATAGTATGCTATTTGGTTTCACTTTATCTTAACATGTTGACTTGTATTGGTTTACTGTTTTACTCTCACATGTTGATAAAGCCCTTAGGATCTGTACTCGACTACTGGGACTATGATGAGATCATACTAGTGGGGCCGCGGTAGTCGATGAGTACATCCTATAACTGTTCCTAGTCGAGGGTATATCGAGACAGGGCATCGATACACCAGAGTAGACTAGCGTATACGCATCTTGACCCATATGATGGGCGATGGATGATCCCATATCCATCGGTGTTAGACATCAGAGATGGTGTACGGGTGCTCAGTGGAGACTGGGTACACTGGACGGACTCGCCGAGAACTCCCAGATGGTGATATACCACACGTCAGATGGCAGTTCTCCGGTGACACTGGTACAGGGTAGTCTGTAGACCCGAGATCGTCATAGAGTCTTGTGTGATTCACACTGTGCTTTGATTTCCACCTTACCACGTCCAAGAGGGCGTGCAAAACGGTGGCTTTTGGGTACAGTCCCGAATCACATGGAGGAAATGAGCGATAGGAGGGGATTCGTCTCTCCCGGTATAGGGAGTTGATGTTGTGCTGTGTTCGATTGGCTATAACTGGAAGTCCCTGGCCAGGGCTGATATGGAGATTTACTGGTAAGTGTTACTAGTAGTTTCTCGACCCGTTATGAGCCACACATCGACACGACTTATCGGTTACTGGGGTCTGACGTATACCACCCCTAGACTTGATATGCGACATATCAGACGAACAGACCGGACTGTACGGGAGTGTTACTGGTTGGATTTACAGGAGAACGCACAGGCTAGCTTGTTGATCTTCTGATCGCTCAATACCTAGGTGGCTGTTACGTTTAGCTGACCGCTTGCAGCTTGTGGGTGTTTGATATGATCATCACCTGCTACCGGCGTATTGACGATTCTTTAGAGTCCTACACAGAGGTTTCTTGGCTCAGGCGAAACGGAGTAGTGGCGCATATGTGATATGCGCAGGAGCGAGAATAATGCGATATGGGATACCGTATTATATTCTCGCGATATTTAGAAATGAACCGGGTCATCGGATCAAGTGTTGATTCGATGAATCGGTACATGATATATTAGTCGGTAATATTCGATATAGCCGGATCGTCGAATCAAGTGTTGATTCGATGATTTAATGTATAATAATATATATGATATATTGTATTACATTATCTAATATTGGGTCGTTTTATTATTTCATTTTCTTAGTGGATGATACATTGATATATATGCGATATATGTTAATTGTATTATTTTCTTTTGTTGCAAATATATAATATATATGTGATATATATTATTGTGACATGATATGATTAATTGTTAAACATGTTTAAGGATGATTGATTGAGGTTAAGGTTTGATTAGGGTTGGATGCTTCAAGTTCCTTCTAGAAGCTTTCTTCTTTTGTCATTCTTAAGATATTTAGAATGACACATTCATTTAACCCAACCAAACCCTAACTCTAGTTAACTCTCTACTCATTCTTATCCATTCATCCTTGACCATGGTTTACATATCAATCATATACTTTATTTTCTATTCATCACAAAAGGATTTGAGATGATCATTATTCTTTTCTATTATCATCTTCTTCCTTCTTGATAAGCTCTCTTGAAAATCCAAAAGTGATGATTAAATATGAGAAAATGATATAAAAAGAAAGCAAAATTACTACTCTCTCATCCTCATCTCATCTAGCCCATGGGATTAGTGTGTTCTTCTCTTTTGAGTGAGAAAGCTTGAGTCGTAGAAACTTCAAGGTAGATCATCGGAGATTTGGAATACGACAAGCTAGATTGGATCGTTCGAGTCGTGGAGCCTCTCATGAGTCCGGGAGATCGTGGATCGCGGCAAAGGGACTTCTACTCGGAGCTTGTGAAGTGAAGGAGCGGACTACAAAGGTTGTAATCCCTCACACTTAGATAAAAGTTATCTTAATGCTTGTTTAACCCTAATAATCTAGCAAAGATCCTGGCTTTGGGTTGTTCGGCACGTCTAAATTTTAATCCGGGCATGTTTGATGCCTTTTGAACCTTCACAAGAGTGCCTTGGAACCCTACAGCCTTTCGCCGCGGTTCCGCGGCGGATTGATGAGATCATGACACGTGGATTTTATGGTAATGACCGTAGGTACTTGCTGACTATTCTGGGTATTTTTAATCTGTTCCAGGTGTTTAAAATTCTGGGGTTTGTTTTGTAATAGTAGACTCGATCGGAAATTTTAAATTCGTATTTTTTCCGGATATTTAGAAACTGTTAAACTATTTGAACGGATATCATTAACTTACTGTTTCCCGGTACGGCAAATTTTCAAGTGTTGAAATTTATTCGGGTTTAAATCTTTCGGAAAATTGTACAAGTTAAGCGGTGGACCCTCTAGAAGACAACAAACCTTAACTCGATTATGTGACCGTCTTGAACTGCCTTTTGAACCTTCGGGTTTGGGGCAGTACGGCGTGCCACATGTGAGGCGTTGGCTTGACCCTTCTACGGCTGGATCACCGGTACTGTGACATATTCTGGGATTATTTGAACTCCGCTCAAGTGTTGAGCAGTTTAGGAAATTTTAAGTGTTTGATTATCTGTTCAGAAAGTTTAATACTGTCTATTTATCTAGAATGTGATACAATATGTTGAATTCTTAGAGTTAGGCATGAAATGCGGAGTATGTGATATTTCGGATTTACGATGTCTAAAGTGATTGTGGATTCCAAATATTGTAGTTTTATACTTTCTTTTCTGTGACCGTAAGTGTAATATGTGATATCGCCGGTTTCGTTGCTATATGTCAACGACAATTAGGATGCGCATATTTACTTACGTTGATGATATGAGATATTATGTGTTGCTGTGATATGTTATATTGGATCGTCGCGTTCAGAATAGCCGGGGTTTTTATGTGAGATGAGGGTCTTTATTTTCATTCATGTAAAATTCATTTGTAATGTAATATTCTTTTATTTGGGGCACTTCCAGGTTGCGGTTGCTGTCACCAGTGTATATTATTTACTTTTCCGCATTAGGTAGACCCAAGGTGGGGAGCATAAGTAACCGGGTTCTAGGGTCCAGAGGGAGGCCATCTCGAGGAGTCGAGACCGGGTCTCCTAACCCTAGAATTAGCAGTGTTACTTGCCGCTCTCCTAGGGGTCTTGGGATGTGGGTTTGGCTATTCGTCGCGACCGTGGAATCCTTGTTTTATACAGGCTCGTATTGAAAACACGGACGTCCTAGTATATCCAATATTTCATATATGTTCTTCTGCTGCAATGTTCTGTGATGAGATCATATTACTGCCTGAGACGAATGCTTATACTATATATATATGCTGATATATAAATATTACTGCTTTCGTTTCTTCTGTGATGCTTAGGAAGCATAAGCTGATGGGATTTTTATTAATGTAATTAATAAAAGAATAGAAACCTAAAGATGTTGTAGAATCAAAAACTTTATAAAAGGGGTAGCTACAGTTTTGCTTTGCACAGTGATATATACGATATATCCTGCACCTTATTCGATGAGGAAAGGGCCGAGATCCCTTCACCGGGACTGACTCCTTTAGCAAAACTGGCAGATGCTACAAAACTCGGTTTGTCTTTTGATTGCTTTTAGTATTTTGCTATGCACAGTGATATATACGATATATCCTGCACCTTATTCGATGAGGAAAGGGCCGACGATCCCTTCACCGGGAGTGACCCCTTTAGCGAAACTAAGAAAAGCCTCAAAAACACTCCTTTTTCAAAAACTACTCGATTCTACGACGATATCAAGTTCATTACGCTCAGGGTTTTCTGAAAAACCTGCGTAGCCCTCCGTCATTTCAGATAAATCCTACTTAGTATTCGTGCTGTGTTTGTTGACCTTGTCAAGGCACAGTGTACGGTAGCTAATTAGTGTTTATCTGCTAAAACATGAGATGTGATTGGATTAGGGTATTCGTGCGGCCTTGTTGACCTTGCAAGGGTCATGCGGGTGGGTTTAATTCAATCAGGAAATGACGGGTTAAACTTGACTTGCGATTTATGGTTTGTTGACCTTGTCAAGGTCATAGATCGCTAGGGGCAAAATATTATCGGGAATTTCAAGTGTTGAAATTTGCAATGAGATTGCATACCTCCTATGAGATAGTTGGATCCCGATACCCACTGCGAGTAAGAGTTACTCCTGGGAGAGTTTTACACAGGACAATTAGTCATTCAAGTAGGTGTCTAGAAAAGTGTTAACGAGGTTACGCCTCTGGGAAAACGAGGTTTACTTTAATTAGGTCCGTGCGAGAGCACGGGGAACCTCCCTCAAAGTACCGACACTGATCTGGCTGAAAGATTGACGAAATTGTAGGGTGTAATTAATCCCGGCTAATCTTACCTTTTAGGGTTTGAAGGCAGATTTGATAAAAACAGTGGGAGACATCCTGATTAGATAAGATAATAACCAATCTAATCTTGCAAGAGCATACGCTAAAGTGTTTTCTTCTCTCTCTCTCCAGGTAGCGACCATTTCAGGCCATAATCAAGATAATAATATGGATGTATTGACTAAACCTGATTATTGTACTGTGCAAGGGAACGTTAGACCCGTTCTTTCTTATAAGAGTTATAAGACTGAACAGGAAACAGGAGAATATCTGGATTCTCACGCCGCCCAAAAGAACATACATGTTGATGCATCTTCTTCGGGTGTGTTAGTTATTGAGAACTGTTTCTCAGTTCACCCTACGTCCTGGGTATTAGATACCGGATCAGGATCCCACATGTGTAAATTGTTACATGGGCTACGGAAAGGTAGAGAACTGGGAAAAGGTGATCATTCCGTTCAAGTAGGGAACGGTGCAAGTATTGTAGCCAAAGCAGTTGGCGAATATCACCTTGTATTGCCAAGTCGTAATACACTGATTCTAAATGAGTGCTATTATATACCGAACATGATGTGCAACATTATATCAGTTTCTTTATTGAGTAAAGAGGGATATAATTTTGTAGCACAGGATAATGTTATGAACATATTCCTAGATCAAAAGTTGATTGCATCAGGCTCGTTACATAATGGCATATTCATTTTAAATCAGAATACAGTCCTGAATATACAAAACACACACAAGAGGAAAAGTTCAGATATGAACGAATCCTACTTGTGGCATTGTAGACTTGGTCATATCAATGCGACACGACTAGCTAAGTTACATAAAGATGGTTATTTGAATCCGTTCGAATTATCATCTTATGATACTTGCCATTCATGTCTCAAAGGAAAAATGACCAAAGCTCCGTTTAGTGGACACGGAGAAAGAGTTACCGAACTCTTAGGACTAGTACATAGTGATGTATGCGGTCCCATGTCTACGCATGCCAGGAACGGTTCTTCCTACTTCATTACCTTCACTGACGATCTCTCTAGATTCGGACATGTGTTCTTGATGAAACACAAGTCTGAAGCTTTTGAGAAATTCAGAGATTATAAGCACGAAGTAGAGAATCAAACGGGCAAAAGTATTAAGATTCTTCGATCTGATCGAGGAGGTGAATACTTAAGTAATGAGTTTCGGGATTATCTAAAAGAGAATGGGATTCTCTCTCAGCTTACTCCTCCTTATACACCACAGCACAACGGTGTATCTGAGCGGAGGAATCGCACCCTATTAGATATGGTACGCTCTATGATGAGTACAGCTGAGTTACCTATTTCTTTCTGGGGGTATGCGCTTGAGACAGCAGCATACCTATTGAATCAAGTTCCAACTAAATCTGTACCTACCACACCATATGAGATATGGAGTGGGAAGAGACCGTATCTTAAACGAGTTAAGATATGGGGTTGTCCGGCCTATGTAAAAAGGCAAAATCCGGACAAACTCGAGGCACGGTCAGTTCTTTGCAAGTTTGTAGGATATCCGAAGAATTCTTATGGATATTTTTTCTATCACGGTGAGGAGCAAAAAGTGTTTGTTGCTCAACATGCCACCTTTTTAGAAAAGGAATTTCTTGCAAAAGAAATTAGTGGCTTAGAGGTAGAACGGGAAGAAGTTCCAGTAGCACAAACTGCAACTGAAGATTTAGTAGAACCAGAGGATTCGGTAGTACCCGACGAACCCCAGCCTCTCCGCCGATCTAGTAGGGTTTCTCGTCCACCTGAGAGATACTACGGTTTTCTCATTGATGGTGGAAGCGAGGATTGCATCATGGATGATGATGAACCGACTAGTTTCGAGCAGGCCATCACGAGTGGTGACTCTGTGAAATGGCTGGATGCAATGCGATCTGAGATGGAATCCATGTACACCAATAAAGTATGGATTTTGGAAAATGCTCCTGAAGGGGTAAAAACCATTGGGAGCAAGTGGATTTTTAAAAAGAAATTTGGTGTAGATGGAAAAGTTGAGACTTTCAAAGCTAGACTTGTAGCAAAGGGTTTTCGTCAACGACCAGGTGTGGATTATGACGAAACCTTTTCTCCAGTGGCTATGCTTAAGTCCATCCGGATCTTACTTGCCATTGCTGCATACCATGACTACGAAATCTGGCAAATGGATGTTAAGACCGCCTTTCTAAACGGTGATTTAGAAGAGAGCGTGTACATGACTCAGCCAGAGGGCTTCGTAGATAGTGGGAGCAGCGGAAAGGTGTGCAAGCTGCTTAAATCCATTTATGGGTTAAAGCAAGCATCGCGGAGTTGGAACATCTGTTTTGATGTTGTAGTCAAAGAGTTTGACTTCATCAAAAATATAGATGAACCATGTATCTATAAGAAGGTAGCAGAGGGTAAGGTTGTCTTCCTCGTATTGTACGTGGATGACATACTCTTGATAGGAAATGATATTCCTATGCTGCAATCAGTCAAGCTCTTCTTATCACAGAGATTCTCAATGAAAGATCTAGGTGATGCCTTCTGCATATTGGGAATCATGATCTAGAGAGATAGATCTAAAAGGATATTGGGATTGTCCCAATCCAGGTACATTGACACCATACTAAAGAGGTTTAGTATGGAAGAATCCAAACGTGGGAACCAACCCACGATCTCTGGACTCACTCTCTCCAAAGAGATGTCTCCCAAGACTGATTTGGAGAGAGCTCGCATGCAAGGGATACCCTATGCTTCGGCAGTAGGCTCTATCATGTATGCGATGCTATGTACCAGACCCGATGTAGCATACTCACTAAGTGTAGTGAGTCGGTATCAAGCAGATCCTGGAGAGAGTCATTGGACAGCAGTGAAGAACATTCTCAAGTACTTACGAAGGACTAAGGAGATGTTCTTGGTGTATGGTAACGGTGAACTCCAGGTCGAGTCCTTTACCGATTCCAGCTTCCAAAGTGATAAGGACGACTCTAAGTCGCATTCGGGTTTTGTCTTTACCCTCAATGGAGGGGCGGTATGTTGGAAGAGTTCCAAACAGGATACCGTTGCAGACTCAACGATGGAGGCTGAATACATCCCTGCCAACGATGCTGCCAAAGAAGCTGTCTGGATCAAGAAGTTCATTAGTGAACTTGGTGTGGTTCCATCCATTGAGCATCCAATACCTCTGTATTGCAATAACAATGGAGCTGTGGCTTTGGCCAAGGAACCCAGGTCCCATCAAAAGTCCAGACATATTCTGAGGCGGTATCACCTGATCAGGGAGATAGTTGATTGCCGGAAGAACGAGGTCAGGAGAGTAGATACGAAGGACAACACTGCGGATCCATTCACGAAGGCTATTCCCCAGATACAGTTTGAGAGATTATTCGGGATGCTAGGTATGAGATACTACAGCAGCTGGCCTTAGTGCAAGTGGGAGATTGTTAGTTATGTATATGCCCTAGAGGCCATTGTTGTACATATGATGTAAATTATAATGGATGCTTGGTTATATATAGAGATGACTTTCTTGCTCGTCATGATAGTATGCTATTTGGTTTCACTTTATCTTAACATGTTGACTTGTATTGGTTTACTGTTTTACTCTCACATGTTGATAAAGCCCTTAGGATCTGTACTCGACTACTGGGACTATGATGAGATCGTACTAGTGGGGCCACGGTAGTCGATGAGTACATCCTATAACTGTTCCTAGTCGAGGGTATATCGAGACAGGGCATCGATACACCAGAGTAGACTAGCGTATACGCATCTTGACCCATATGATGGGCGATGGATGATCCCATATCCATCGATGTTAGACATCAGAGATGGTGTACGGGTGCTCAGTGGAGACTGGGTACACTGGACGGACTCGCCGAGAACTCCCAGATGGTGATATACCACACGTCAGATGGCAGTTCTCCGGTGACACTGGTACAGCGTAGTCTGTAGACCCGAGATCGTTATGGAGTCTTGTGTGATTCCCACTGTTCTTTGATTTCCACCTTACCACGTCCAAGAGGGCGTGCAAAACGGTGGCTTTTGGGTACAGTCCCGAATCACATGGAGGCAATGAGCGATAGGAGGGGATTCGTCTCTCCCGGTATAGGGAGTTGATGTCGTGCTGTGTTCGATTGGCTATAACTGGAAGTCCCTGGCCAGGGCTGATATGGAGATTTACTGGTAAGTGTTACTAGTAGTTTCTCGACCCGTTATGAGCCACACATGGACACGACTTATCGGTTACTTGGGTATGACGTATACCACCCCTAGACTTGATATGCGACATATCAGACGAACAGACCGGACTGTACAGGAGTGTTACTGATCGGATTCACAGGAGAACGCACAGGCTAGCTTGTTGATCTTCTGATCGCTCAATACCTGGGTGGCTGTTACGTTTAGCTGACCGCTTGCAGCTTGTGGGTGTTTGATATGATCATCACCTGCTACCGGCGTATTGACGATTCTTTAGAGTCCTACACAGAGATTTCTTGGCTCAGGCAAAACGGAGTAGTGGCGCATATGTGATATGCGCAGGAACGAGAATAATGCGATATGGGATACCGTATTATATTCTCGCGATATATGGATATGAACCGGGTCATCGGATCAAGTGTTGATTCGATGAATCGGTACATGATATATTAGTCGGTAATATTCGATATAGCCGGATCATCGATTCAAGTGTTGATTCGATGATTTAATGTATAATAATATATATGATATATTGTATTACATTATCTAATATTGGCTCTCTTTATTATTTCATTTTCTCAGTGGATGATACATTGATATATATGCGATATATGTTAATTGTATTATTTTCTTTTGTTGCAAATATATAATATATATGTGATATATATTATTGTGACATGATATGATTAATTGTTAAACATGTTTAAGGATGATTAATTGAGGTTAGGGTTTGATTAGGGTTAGTAGCTTCAAGTTCCTTCTAGAAGCTTTATTCTTTTGTCATGGTTAAGATATTTGTTGATGACACATTCTTAACTCAACCAAACCCTAACCCTAGTTTATTCTCTACACATTCTTAGCCACTCATCCTTGACCATGGTTAATAATCAATCATATAGATTTATTCTATTCATCACAAAAGAAAAAGGATTATCATTATCTTTTCATTATCATCTTCTTGCTTCTTCATGAAAGCTTGCTAGTTTTTCTTAAGTGATGAAAATAAATTGAGAAAATGATTTAAAAAGAAAGCAAAATCACTACTCTCTCATCCTCATCTCATCTAGCCCATGGGATTAGTGTGTTCTACTCTTTTGAGTGAGAAAGCTTGAGTCGAAGCAACTTCAAGGTAGATCATCGGAGATTTGGAATACTTCGAGCTACCATGGATCGTTCGAGTCGTGGAGCCTCTCATGAGTCCGGGAGATCGTGGATCGCGGCAAAGGGACTTCTACTCGGAGCTTGTGAAGTGAAGGAGCGGACTACAAAGGTTGTAATCCCTCACACTTAGATAAAAGTTATCTTATTGCATGTTAAACCCTAATAATCTAGCAAAGATCCCGGCTTTGGGTTGTTCGGCACGTCTAAAATTTAATCCGGGCATGTTTGATGCCTTTTGAACCTTCACAAGAGTGCCTAGGATCCCTACAGCTATGAACGATTATTGCATACCCTGCTCATCATTTAGAGATGTTGTTAGATTGTACTTGATGCATGATTACTGCTCATATAGTTCATCATATAAATGTTATCTATTGGCATAGGTTAGAGTATCACAACACGTGCATACTCACGATTATCTTTATATGTTATCTACTATTCATGAGTTGGCAACTCACCCCCGTTGTGCCACAGTGTTTGCAGGTTGCCCTTCGGAGTAGTCGCGGCAGGCTGCTTTCCAATATCTTTTTTGCTACGGATACCACTGCAGTTGGTGCGTTAGCTTTTTGTTGTTAGGTGGGTTTATGGTATCCGGTTATTTCCATTGTACATATTTTGTATCTAGTACTCTCTATCTACTTTTTTGTATTTGACTTAGGGACCAGTGTGAGGACGATGATGTATATTATTTTGTACTCTGGTGTCGATCTCGCTGTGAGCCGACTTTACCTATGCAGTTCTTATCATATGTGATGTTTTCCACTTATTGCTCTTTTCTTTGCTACGGCGTTGTATATCGTTATCTTGGTGATTGTCTACTCGAGATTTTCTTAACAGTTTAACAAATGTTCCTATTAAATGTTTAAACACTCTATACTTTTACTGGTTTTGATTTCTGGGTTTCGGCTTACTTAGTCGCGTTACGCCTGTAGACGTTACGTGGTTAATTGCCGGTCACGGGCCAAACTTTGGATCGTGACAAAGTTGGTATCAGAGCGTAGGTTTTACCTTCGGAGTGTAGGATGACCCTGGTATGATGGAGTAGGTAGCTGCAGCAGAGTGGCGTAGCGTGCGTATGTTCCGCGGCATACTCATAACACGGTACTCTGCCTAAGCGACCTTAGGACTTATTGATTGAAATTCTTTCATGATTGTATACATCTTTGTGATTCGATTTCCCTATCCTCGTCGAATCCTACTTTCTTTTCAGCCATTATGCCGCTAAGGACTACGAAGGCACAGAGAGCGGCCGCGAGAGCCGAGATTCGAGTTGATTCGTCCGAGACGAGGACTGATCCGGGTAGTACCCCCGTTGTACCAGAGCAGATTGTTCCTCCTACGACAGATCAGAACGCTAGACTAGTGGCAGAGATGCAGGACTTGCGCCAGACGATGAGCTCACTGGTGGAGGCTGTTTGAGCGCAGCGACAGGAGGTTGTCACCCGTGTTACCCAGTTGTTCCTTGCGATCATCATGCAGTATTCCGTCACCTACATAGCACCAGTAGAGGCAGCCCCAGTTTACGAGACACGTCTTCCAAAGACCGTGAGCGTTTCGGAATAGTTGAGGAATCGTACTGGTGTACCAGCCCAGAGCAGAGGCTTAGGGCGAGGACAGTCGTTTGGCTGTCATCCCCGGCAGGGTCAGCAGTCAGCGCGTGGGTGTTTTCGATGCGGAAGCCTTCAACACTTCGTCAGGCATTGTTCCTTAGCACCACGTCAGGTTCGTATTCTGAGACGTCGTGGACACGGAAGGTTCGCGCAGAGGGGTCGGTCTGGCAGAGGAGGAGTTCGGCCAGTCGCAGGTGAAGGGCAGGCACAAGTTTTCGCTTCGATTCATCGGGACGCGAGGGCGTCCAAAGCAGAGTTTTCAGATATCCTTAATTAGTATGTTCTTTTGATGTATTTGTTTGATCCGGATCCACGCAATCGTACGTTGCCACACTTCCTGCCGAGTTTAGGACGAGAGTCGTGTTAGGTAGATCAGCCGTCAGTTGTCTTAACTTCTGTCAGCGATTCTTTTGTTGCGCGACACGTAATTCGGTCATGTGCCAATCGTATAGGAGACTGAGATTCGTCTGTCGTTTTGATCTTTCTAGAGATGTTGGACTTGGCGTTCTCCTCGGCACGGACTGGTTAGCTACGTGCTAGGCATTATGGAACTACCGTGAGGAAACAGTTAGGTTTTTTTCTCCACGGCGAGTCAGTTCTTGTTGTGTAGGTGGATAGTTATGCCGCCTCTCACAGCTTGAATTCAGCCTTTTTCGCTAGTCGGCGTTTGAGGAGATGTCGTGGATTCTTGGCGTTCATTCATAACACCGTAGCCACAGTTGGTTTGTTGGACCGGTTTTCTTCGTGCGAGAGTTCCGACGTTGTTCTAGATGAGCCGGTGAAGCTTAAGGAGATTAAGGATCTGCTGCAGAGTTGTTTGTTGGAGGAGTTTCGTGCGTCTGAGTGTTTCGCATTAGGAAGCTCCTATTTCTGTTCGTCAAGGAGAAAGACGACAGATTGTGGTTGTGTATTGATGGATCGTCAATTGAACCGGCTTACGGTGCAGATAGGTATCCTTTACCTTGCATTGACGATTTCTTCGATCAGCGTCAGAGTGTGAGACTTCTTCTAAGTTTGTTTATGGTCTGGTCATCATTGTTGCGGGTTCGGAATGGTGACATTCCGAAGACTGCCTTGTGCGTGCTAAGGGCTTTATGTGTTTTGGTGCGTCATTGGATTCACCAATGCCCTAGCAGCATTCGTAGATGCGATAACCGGATTTCTTCAGGCCGTTCCTTGACCAGTTATTGTTGTGTTATTTACAACATCCTGGCCTATTTAATGTATCTTGAGGGATAAGAGTGGCAGTTGAGGATCTGTTTTGCAGATACTGGGAGAGCCCCAGCGGGTTGCTAGATTCTCGGAGTGTTCTTTCAGGCTGTTTGTGTTGACTCCTAGGTCTTGTAGTTACGGAGATGGTTTTGTATGGTTCCGAGGAAAATCGTGGTCGTACAGCTTATGCCCAGGCTTGTGAGCAGGACGGAGGTCCGCAGATTTTTGGGCTCAGCAGGTTTACCGCCATTTCGTGCAGGATTTCTAGTGTAGTGCTGCACCGTTGACTGAATTGACTGGAATGGAGGTTTCCTTTCTTTGGACCGAGGCTTGTGTGCGGAGTTTCGGCAGTTGAAGATTCGGTTAACAACTGCATCGGTTCTTTCTTTGCCTTTTGGTTCGGGCGACTTTGTGGTTCAACTGTGATGTTTCATGAGTAGGGCTCGAATGTGTACTGAGGTGACACAATGGAGTTATCGCTTTTGCTTCCCTACAGTTGGAGGAAGTACGAGAAGGATGTCCTACTCATGATCTGGAGATGGCCGCGGTGGTTTTGCGTTGGAGATTTGGAGACACTACCTGTTCGGGAGTCATGTTAGATTTTCACGGACTACCAGAGCTTAATGTACATCTTCCTGCAGCGGATTTTGATTGTTGTGATAGTCCTCCACAGATTTACAGTTCTTGTGTGATCGTTGAGTACAACTTAAGTTCGTCTCTACTGAGGGGACAGCTTGCTCATGTCCGCGCCCAACCACTTTTTTTTAATCGCTTTCGTGAGACACTGCCCGCCAACGCTCGTTCGTCAGAGATACTTGAGCCTGTTCAGCTGGGTAATGATTGGGAGACCATGATTTGTGACACGGGTGTGCAAAGTTAGGGACGCGTTCGTATACTTGGTATTATTGGGGAGAGACGTAAAATCCTAGAGCAGGCACATCAGTCAACTCTCTGTACTCATTCAAGTTCCACCAGCATCAATGTGACTTGTGAGATAGTTACGGATGGGCAAGGATGTAAAGAGAAGTTTTGGGTTTCGTTTCAAGGTGGCTGTCTTGTTGTGTGCTTGGGTTGAGCATCTGAGACCGTCTGGAGAGTTGCAACCGTTAACCGTTCCGAAGAGGGAGTAGGAGCAGATCTTCACAAATTTCGTTATGTTGTCTACCTGGGTTTAGTCAGGGTGTGACTCCTTTCGGATTCTTGTCGTTCGGTTATACTCAGTTTGCTCAGTTGTTCTTTGTTATGTTTATGCGTATGTATTAATTGTTGTCGGTAGTTGGGGATCGTCCCTCGCCATTGTTAGGGTTTTCCTTCGATTGCTGTTATCAGGAGGCACTCCAACTGGCACCCTTTAGGTTTAGGGGTTAGGTCGTGTCGATCACCAGTCTGTTTTTCTAGCTCCGCGCTGTAGGATTTTGGACCTCAGCTTGTCTAGAGACTTCGGAGAAGATCCAGTTGTTTTAGGTCAGGATGAGAATTGTCCATTTCGGACAGAGGTCCTATGCCGACCAAGATGGTCGCAGATTCGAGTTCGCAGTGGTAGATCATGTATTCCTACGGATTTTTCCGATAAATGACATGTTGAGTTTTGGGAAGCTTATCCCAGGTTTGTAGGTCTTTTTAAGATCTTTAAAGCGAGTTAGTATCGTTGCCTTTAATTTGGCACTTTCACCCAGATTATTGAGTATTCACCCCGTATTTTCGTGTCGATACCTTGCAATTTCCTTCATGACCTTTCTCACTTGATTCAGCACCAGACCATTTTGTTCGAGCGCTATCTTCCGTTCACCAAGCAGCCAGTCGTAATATTGGAACGGTAGGTGAAGAAACTTCGATCGAAGGTCTTGCCATCAGTAAAGGTGCTTTGGCGCAGCCCGAATGGTGAAGAGATCACTTGGGAGGCCGAGGGCGAGATGCAGAAGAAGTTCCCTCATCACTTTGAAGGTACGCGTAGCAATATATTTTTAAATTCGGGGATGAATTTCTTTAAGGGTGGAAGATTGTAACATCTTAGGTTGTGTTTAGGGGTTAATTATATTTTGATATATAGTTTTTAATAAAAAGTTTACCAAATTAAGTTCCAAATATTTTATCCTATTTAATAAGTATTTTATTAGAATTTTTCTAGGCTTGCACACACTTGTGCATGTAAACTAGGGTTTAGAATTGGGGTTAGAACCATGATTAGCAACCATGGTGAACTAACCATTTCCTTAAGCTATTTTAAAATTTAAATTAAGTTATTTGGGTTCATTATTTAATTGTGTGTTGTTGTTTTTTTGGTTTATGGATATGATTTGTTCTTTGTTGACTTGGTGAGAGAGAAAGGGAGTGTGGGCTTCATGGTTGAGCCATGCTCATTAAATGGAGAGAGGGGGGTCTTTGACTTGTACACTCTCATTCCTCTTGTTCTCGCTTCTCTCATTTTCTCTCACACACACACACACAATACAACACCAGCAGCAACATCAGAAGTAGCAGCTCCAGAAACATCAGCAGCAGCCACACCATTAGCAGCAGCAACAACAGCAGCACCATCAGCAGCAGCATGGAGCAGCAGCAGCAGTAGCAGCTCCAGCAGCCACAGCAGCTTCCCATCTTCTCCTCCTCCCTTCTCCTTGCACCTAGGGTCTAGTAAGGTATACTTCTTAAAGCTATTTCCTAGCTTGATAAGCTTGTGTGTTAAATAGCTTCGATTAGTGTTAAAAGTGAGATTTAGTGCTTGATTTGATGAATTGTGTGGACTTTTGTCCAAGTGATGTTATTGTTGGTTAACCTAGCCTAATTAAGTGTTATTAGGGCTAAGTAAACCTATATAAACCCCATATTTCACCAAAACACCATAGGGTTTCTTTTTGTGCAAAGTTTAGCGTTTTTAAGTGAGATTTTACCATTCTGTGATCTGCTATTAACCCGTTTGTTTCAGATAAAATATGAGTTAATTGTAGACTAGTTGAGATACCCTGACCACACCACCAGAATACGAGACACCCATTCCACCTTGAGGCCGCCGGTTTATTAGTTCTGGCCGCAATTTGCGGCCAGATAGAGGAATCTTGGGGTTGGGTTTGTGTGGGTAGGAGTTTGCTATGAATTTGAGGCCTGTAGTATGTGCAATTTTGTGAGTTTATCACCTGGGTAGAATCTGGGACGACATATCGCTTTTCTAGTACATTTAGTTCTTACGATACGCGCGATACGTGAGTCGGTTCCGTGATCCAGCGTGTCGCGACGTGTCGGGTTAGTTTTAGACGCGTATACACACGTTTTAGCGTATCGTACACACGCGCGTTTGGTTCACGACGCGAGTTTCTCGTTTGGGTTCGATATCGCGTTTTACGAGATATTTGCTTATGTGGATTTTCCTTGTGTGAATTCTAGGTTCGCTGGCGGGTACGTCGGACGAAGCAAAGAAAGGGAAGCAGGTGGTCGGGAAGCAGGTGGTCGGCTACGAGTAGCGCACGACCAGTTGAGTAGATTTAACATCTACGGGGAAATCGCGCGTATGGCGTTATGCGTCAGGTCGTGTTAGGATATTTAGTCGTAGATGTTCATATGGACTGGTAGCATACCTTCTTATTGCATATAGAAATAATAGAATAGAACACTGCACTGTCACTAATGGTTCAAACTGCACGAGCACTATTTGTATGTTACACTCACACTGTAGGATTGCTACGCATTATACATATCGTTTGATTGCTGCATCATTGATGATTGTCATGACTTGACACACATATATTGATATTTTCATACCTGCGCACATGCACACTGTATATTCATACCAGTGCACACATATATTGATATTTTCATAGCTGCGCACATGCACACTATATATTCATACCAGTGCACACATATATTGATATTTTCATACCTGCGCACATGCACACTCTATATTCATATCAGTGCACACATATATTGATATTATCATACCTGCGCACATGCACACTGTATAGTCATACCAGTGCACACATATATTGATATTTTCATACCTGCGCACATGCACACTGTATATTCATACCAGTGCACACATATATTGATATTTTCATACCTGCGCACATGCACACTGTATACTTATACCAGTCCACACATATATTGATATCTTCATACTTGCATGAATTTATACATTGAGTTTTGGATTCATATGATTTCTGGATTTGGGAACCGAGGTAATTCTTTTAAGAAATTACGCATTATTTAAAAACCTGGTTTCCTTTGATATGATATTTCAGTGCGTCCACCATGCGTTTTATCGGTTCTGAGACGTGTGATATGTGAACCCGAATCGAGGAGTTGGATGAGGCCGATTGCGGGTACATGGTGGATTCGGTATGGTACCCCGGGTCGAGAACGGATCGCTGTACAGTAGACGGTGAGCCTGGCAGAGGGACTACTACCTACCGGTGATTGGTTAGACCTGGTGGTTATTCGGAGGATACAGACCAGATATGAAAGATGGATACGGGACGATCCGTACTACCGGGGCCAAGGGTCGATTCCGCAGACGAAGCCCTATACTTGAGGATTTGCGTGTCGATGCTAGACACGACGATTCATGATATTTTAAGGTGCCAATCCAAGGAACCCATGATTCTATGAGATTTACAGTGTTTGGGTAAATGGATGGACACCGATTATGTTCCACGTTGATATTCCGTATAGATATTAATTATTCCCTTGCTCAGTATTCAGTATTTTACATCTCATCCTGTATCTGTTGTACCTGATAGAGTACACATACTATGCACGATTATTGCATACCCTGCTCATCCTATATAGATGTCATTAGATTGCATTTTCTATGCACGATTATGTAGGGTTCCTAGGCGCACTAATGAGGTCTCGCAAGGCATCAACCATGCCAATTTCAAATTTTTACATGTGCCGAGAAACCCTAATACGGATTCGTTGACTAGAGTTTAGGCGAAAAGGAAACTAGTTAACATCTTAACTTAAAGAAAGAAGCTACAACCTTTGAAGATCCGGTTCTCCACTTCCTTAGCTCCACGTAGACGTCCCCTCGTTGTCCATATCGGATCCCGGACTCTTGCATCGGCTCTATCGGAGAAATGGGCGGACTAGGTTGCCGACTTCGATGCCGAAGAAGATCTACGTCGAGGCAACTCAAGATCAAGCTCCAACTTCACCAAGTTGTGAAACTTGTGAAGAAAACACCCTATACTACTTGGCAAGAGGTAGAGGATGAAGAAATAGGAGGTGGGTTCACTTTAGAATTGGATTTCTCACTCTTTTTCTCAAGATGCCATTAATGGTGGCAAGCTTTCTTCTTGAAAGAGAAGAAGAAGAAGATAGAATATGATAAGTCTGTCTTTTTTTAAAATGAAAATAATATGAATACTTATCATATACTAACCATGGTCAAGTGTAGAGAGTAAACTAGGGTTAAGTGAATGGATAGGTTAAGGGAATAAAACAAAAACGGTCAAGCTTTCAACTCTTCATGAAGCTTCATGAAAGAGACAAAGAAAACCACCATTTCCATTTTCTTTTCGAAACTAAATAATCAAAAAAAAATAAATGAATAAATAAACAAAAACCCTAACCATTCATATAACCATGGTTTAATCTTTACACAAACTCAAGTTAGCATGCATCATCAAACATGATACAATCAAGTGCACACAAAAAATATATCACATATACAATGTGCACATCAAGTGAGAAAATCCTTTTAAAGTGAACCAATACTAGTTAATCCAAAGTAATATATCAAATATATAATTATACATTAAATCATTAAATCAACACTTGATTCAATGATCCGGTCATGTCGCACATAACCGACTAGTATTCAATGTATCGACTTATCGAATCATTCTTCGATTCGATAAATAGGTTATATCGCATACAACCAATCGAAACATTCATCATGAGAATGAAATACGGTATCACATACACGCATTATTCTCGGTCCCGCACATATCTCATATGGGCTCTTATTTCGTTTCGCTTGAGCCAGGAAACCTCTGTGTAGGACTCTAAAGACTCATCAATACGCCGGCAGCAGATGATGATCATATCAAGCATCCACTAGCCGCAAACGGTCTGCTAAACGTAACGGCCACCCGGGTATTGAGCGATCAGAAGATCGACGAGTAAGCCCGCTCACAATCCTGTGAATCTAACCAGTAACACTTACCGTACAGTCCGGTCTGTTCGTCTGATATGTCGCATATCAAGTCTAGGGGTGGTAAACGTCAGACCCCAATAACCGATAAGTCGTGCCGATGTGAGGCTCATAACGGGTCGAGAAACTACTGGTAACACTTACCAGCAAATATCTAATCAGCCCTGGCCAGGGACTTCCCTATTACGACCAATCGAGCACTGTGCAACATCAACCCCCAATACCGGGAGAGACGAAACCCCTCCTATCGCTCATTATCTCCATGTGACTCGGGACAGTACCCAAAAACTACCGTTTTGCACGCCCTCATGGACGTGGTAAGGTGGAGATCAAAGCACAGTGGGAATCACACAAGACTCTATGACGATCTCGGGTCTACAGACTAACCTGCACAAGTGTCACCTGAGAACTGCCATCTGACGTGAGGTATAATACCATCTGGGAGTTCTCGGCGAGTCCGTCCAGTGTATCCAGTCTCCACTGAGCACACGTATACCATCTCTAAAGTCAAACACCAATGGATATGGGATCATCCATCGCCCATCTCATGGGTCGAGAAGCGTATACGCTAGTCTACACTGGTATATCGATGCCCCGTCTCGATACACCCACGACTAGGGACCTTGAAGGATGTACTTATGGACTACCATGTCCCCACAAGTATGATCTGCATCATAGTCTAGGTAGTCAAGTACACATCCTAAGGGCTTTACCAACATGTAACTATAAGACAGTTTAAAGAGACTAGTATACATGTTAAGAAAAAGTGCAACCAGATAGCATACTATCATATCGAGCAAGAAAGTCATCTCTATATATGAACAAGCATCCAATATAATATACATCATCTGTACAATACTGGCCTCTAGGGCATACATACAACTAACAATCTCCCACTTGCACTAGGGCCAGCTGCTGTACTATCGCATACGGAGCATCCCGAAGAGTCTCTCAAACTGTATCTGGGGAATGGCCTTCGTGAGTGGATCCGCCGTGTTTTTCTTCGTGTCAACCCTCCTGACCTCGATCTCCCGGCGATCAACTATCTCCCGGATGAGGTGATGCCGCCTCAGAATATGCCTGGATCGCTGATGGGAGCTGGGTTCCTTGGCCAATGCCACCGCTCAATTGTTATCACAATACAAAGGTATTGGATGCTCGATGGATGGAACCACTCCAAGTTCATTAATGAACTTCTTGATCCAGACAGCCTCTTTGGCAGCATCGTTGGCAGCGATGTATTCAGCCTCCATCATCGAGTCTGCCACGGTTTCCTGCTTGGAACTCTTCCAGCTAACCGCCCCTCTGTAAAGGGTAAAGACAAATCCCGACGGCGACTTAGAGTCGTCCTTATCATTCTGGAAGCTCGAATCGGTAAAGGACTCCACTTGGAGTTCTCCGTTACCATACACCAAGAGCATCTATTTAGTCCTTCGCAAGTACTTGAGAATGCTCTTCACAGCTGTCCAGTGACTCTCTCCAGGATCAGCTTGATACCTACTCACTACACTTAGTGAGTATGCTACATCGGGTCTGGTACATAGCATCGTGTACATGATAGAGCCTACTGCCGAAGCATAGGGTATCCCTTGCATGCGAGCTCTCTCCAAATCAGTCTTAGGAGACATCTCTTTGGAGAGAGTGACTCCAGAGATCGTGGGCAAGTTCCCACACTTGGATTCTTCCATACCAAACCTCTTTAGTATGGTGTCAATGTACCTAGATTGGGACAATCCCAAAATCCGTTTGGATCTATCTCTATAGATCCTTATTCCCAATATGCAGGAGGCATCACCAAGATCTTTCATTGAGAATCTTTGTGATAAGAAGAGCTTGACCGATTGCAGCATAGGAATATCATTTCCTATCAAGAGTATGTCGTCCACGTACAATACTAGGAAGACAACTTTACTCTCTGCCACCTTCTTGTAGATACAAGGTTCATCTGGATTTTTGACGAAATCAAACTCTTTGATAACGACGTCAAAGCAGATGTTCCAACTTCGCTACGCTTGCTTTAATCCATAAATGGATTTAAGCAGCTTGCACACCTTCCCGCTGCTCCCACTGTCTACGAAGCCCTCTGGCTGAGTCATGTACACGCACTCTTCTAAATCACCGTTTAGAAAGGCGGTCTTAACATCCATTTGCCAGATTTCGTAGTCATGATATGCAGCGATAGCAAGCATGATCCGGATGGATTTAAGCATAGCCACTGGAGAAAATGTTTCGTCATAGTCCATACCTAGTCTTTGACGAAAACCCTTTGCAACAAGTTTAGCTTTGAAAGTCTCCACTTTCCCATCTATAACAAGTTTTTTCTTGAAGATCCACTTGCTCCCAATGGGTTTTACCCTTTCAGGAGCAACTTCCAAAGTCCATACTTTGTTGGTGTACATGGATTCCATCTCGGACCGCATAGCATCCAGCCATTTCACTGAGTCCCCACTCGTGATGGCCTGCTCGAAGCTAGTTGGGTCATCATCCTCCATGATGCAATCCTCGCTCCCACCATCCATGAGAAAACCGTAGTGTCTCTCAGGTGGGCGAGGTACCCTACTAGATCGGCGGAGAGGCTGAGGTTCGTCGGGAGCTACTGAATCCTCTGGTTCCACTAAATCTTCAGTTTGAGTTTGTGTAGCCGGAATTTCTTCCAGTTCTACCTTATCCCCACTAATTTCTTTTGCAAGAAATTCCTTTTCCAAAAAGGTGGCATGTCGAGAAACAAACACTTTTTGTTCCTCTGCATGGTAGAATAGATATCCATGTGAATGTTTGGGATATCCCACAAACTTGCATAGAACTGACCGTGCCTCGAGTTTGTCCGGATTTTTCCTTTTGACATAGGCCGGGCAACCCCATATCTTAACTCGTTTAAGACATGGTCTCTTCCCACTCCATACCTCATATGGTGTGGTAGGTACAGATTTAGATGGAACTTGATTCAATAGGTATGCTGCTGTCTCCAGCGCATATCCCTAGAAGGAAATAGGTAACTCAGCTGTGCTCATCATGGAGCGCACCATATCTAATAGGGTGCGGTTCCTCCGTTCTGATACACTGTTATGCTGTGGTGTATATGGAGGAGTCAGCTGAGAGAGAATCCTATTCTCTTTTTGGAAGTCTAGGAATTCATTGCTCAAGTATTCACCTCCTCGATCAGATCGAAGGATTTTAATACTTTTTCCGGTTTGGTTTTCGACTTCTTGTTTATATTCTCTAAATTTCTCAAAAGCTTCTAATTTGTGTTTCATCAGGAACACATATCCGAATCTAGAGAGATCGTCAGTGAATGTAATGAAGTACGAAGAACCATCCCTGGCATGTGTAGACATTGGACCACAGACATCACTATGCACTAGTCCCAAGAGTTCCGTAACTCTTTCTCCGTGTCCCGTAAACGGAGTTTTGTTCATCTTTCCTCTGAGACATGACTGACAAGTGTCATAATATGAAAATTCAAACGGATTCAAATATCCATCCTTATGCAACTTAGCCAGTCGTGTCGCATTGATGTGACCCAGTCTACAATGCCACAAGAAGGATTCGTTCAGTTCTGAACTCTTCCTCTTGTGTGTGTTTGTTATGCTCAGAACTGTTGATTGATTTAGAACATAAATGCCATTGCACAACGTGCCTGATCCAACCAACTTTTGGTTACGGAAAATGTTCATAACATTGTCCTGTAATACAAAATTATATCCCTCTTTACTTAACAAAGAAACCGATATAATGTTGCATATCAGGTTCGGCATGTAATAGCATTCGTTCAGAACCAATGTATTACCAGTTGGTAATGCAAGGTGATATTCCCCGACAGTCTTAGCTGCAACAATTGCACCATATCCAACTCTAATGTCTTTATCACCTTGTCCAAGTTCTCTACCTTTCCTGAGCCCATGTAACTGATTACATATATGGGATCCTGACCCGGTATCTAATACCCAGGACGTAAAGCAAATGGAGAAACAGTTCTCTGTAACGAACACACCCGAAGAAAATGCATCAACATGTACTTTCCTCATTCGGGTGGCATGGAAATCCTGGTATTCCTCTATATCCTGTTCAGTCCTATAACTCTTATAAGAAAGAACGGAACCAACGTTCCCCAGCACAGTATAACATGCGGGATCGGTCAATACATCCATATTATTATCTTGATTAGGGCATGACATGGTCGCTACCTGGAGAGAGAGAGAAGAAAACACTTTAGCGTATGCTCTTGCAAGATCAGATTGGTTATTATCTTATCTAATCAGGATGGCTCCCACTGGTTTTTATCAAATCTTCCTTCAAACCCTAAAAGGAAAGACTAGCCGGGATTAATTACACCCTACAACTTCGCCAATCTTTCAGCCAGGCCAGTGTCGGTACTTTGAGGGAGGTTCCCCGTGCTTTCGCACGGACCTAATTAAAGTAAACCTCGGTTTCCCAGAGGCGTAATCCCGTTGACACCTTTCTAGACACCTACTTGATCGGCTAATTTTAATGTGTAAAACTCTCCCATGAGTAACTCTTACTCGCAGTGGGTATCGGGATCCAACTATCTCATAGAAGGTATGCAATCTCATTGCAAATTTCAACACTTGAAATTCCCGATAATATTTTTCCCCTAGCGTCCTATGACCTTGACAAAGGCTAACAAATCATAGGATGCTAGTCAAGTTCAACCCGTCATTTCTAGATTGAATCAAACCCACCCGCCCGCACGACCCTTGACAAAGGCCAACAAAGTCGTACGACTACCCTGAAACAATCTGCATCACATGCACAAGCAGATAAGCACTATTCAGCTACCGCACACTACGTCTTGACAAAGGCCAACAAACGCAGCACGAATACTAAACAGTTCTTATCTGAAATGACGGAGGGCTACGACAGGTTTTTCTGAAAACCTATTGCGTAATGAACTTGATATCGTTGTAGAATCAAATGAAGTTTTGAAATGGAGTGATTTTGAGTCTTTTTTAGTTTTGCTAAAGGGGTCACTCCCGGTGAAGGGATCGTCGGCCCTTTCCTCGTCGAATGAGGTGCGGGATATATCATATATATCACTGTGCAAAGCAGAAACTATAGAAGCAATCAAAAGTCAAACCGAATGTGTAGCATCTGCCAGTTATTGCTAAAGGGGTCACTCCCGGTGAAGGGATCTCGGCCCTTTCCTCATCGAATAAGGTGCAGGGTATATCATACATACCGCTATGCAAAACAAAACTGTAGCTACCCCTTTTATTTAAAATTTGATTCTACAACATCTTTTAGGTTTCTTTTGTTTCATTAATCACATTAATGAAGTCCCATCATTTAAGTCACCTAAACATCACAGATAAATACGACGTACTCTTATGCCATCCGCATTCGCCTAGATGTCCCCTCGTGCACCGTTAGGTTAGGTAACTAACGACAGAGCAGGGCAGGGCTAGTGCGGGTGCAAAACATAAGTAACGTCTATATAATATATCATATATACTATATACTGTATCCATCAGAACATATCAAATGATCACATCACAGATATCGCAGCAGAAAATATCATATGAAATATTGGATATACTAGGACGTCCGTGTTTTTAATACGAGCCAGTATAAAATAGGGATTCCACGGTCGTGATGAATAGCCAATCCCACACCCCTAGACCCCTACGAGAGCGGCAAGCAACCCTACCAATTCTAGGGTTAGGAGACCCGGACTCGACTCCTCGAGATGGTCTCCTACTGGACCCTAGAACCCGGTTACTTATGCTCCCCTCCTTGGGTCTATCCTAATGCGGAAAAGTAAATAATATACAAAAGGTGACAACTTTCGCAACCTGGAAGTGCCCCAATAAAAGAATATTACATAAAAGTTTTTACATGAATGAAAATGAAAAACACTCATCTCACATAAAAAAAAACCCGGCTATTCAAACACGACGTTCCAATATAACATATCCAGCAACACATAACATCACATGTCATCAACGTAAGTAAATATGCACATCCCAATTGTCGTTGACATATAGCAATGAAACCGGCGATATCAAATATTACACTTACGGTCACAGAAAAGAAAGTGTAAAACTACAACAGTTGGAATCCGCAACCTCTTTAGACATCGCATGCCTAATCAAATGAAATAGTTAGACATCACATGCCTATCATTTATAAACCCCGCATTTTAGTTTCATTATCGAAAACTCTTTTCAATATCAAGTGAGACTAAACCGCTAGATTTATAACATTCATTCAGTTATCTCATAACTGTTTGTGAATTCCAATTATTGTATCCCATTCCGGATAAATAGAGAATATTAAACTTTCCGATCGAACATTCGAACACCCAAGTTTTCCCGAGACCGTTCAACACATGAAATAAGTTCAAAAACATTCACTTCATGCCTCAGTACCAACGGTCCAGCCGTAGAAGGGTCAAGCCAACGCCTCACATGTGGAAAGCCGTACTGCCCTAAACCCTAAAGTTCAAAGGGCAGTTCAAGACGGTCACATAATCGAGTTAAGGTTTGTTGTCTTCTAGAGGGACCATCGCGTTACTTGCACTACTTAGAGCGTCATTAATCTAAGGAAAAGTCCAACAATTGGAAATTTCCCGGCAGGGGAAAGATTGGGTATTTACATCCGGTCGAACTTTCTAACATATTCTAAAATTATCCGGAAAAACACATAGACAAAATTTGATAATCCGATCGAATCTTCGATTCCCAATACAATCCCAGAATACTCAACTATTGAGTCATAATAAAAATACCCAGAAAATATAGCATTCAAATATAACAATTACTGTGCAGAAATCAATAGGAGAAGAGACAAAGTGGCCGCGGAACCGCCGCATTAGGCATGCTAAAGCCGCGGTTCCGCCGCACTTTGATGGAATCATGTGATCGAACTTCACCGTAATTCTTAGAAATTCCTTCTTAGTTTCTGCATATTTTTAATTGACAAAAATCCAAATTTTCAGAAAATTTCCAGAGAGCGTTTTGGATTAGGGTTTCGATGTTCGTTCAGGTTTCAAACGACGTCTACACTTCACCTAAGGTTCTAGCTAGGCTCTGATATCACTGTAGGGTTCCTATGCGCACTAATGAGGTCTCACAAGGAATCAACCATACCAATTTCAAATTTTTACATGTGCCGAGAAACCCTAATACGGATTCTTTGACTAGAGTTTAGGCGAAAAGGAAACTAGTTAACATCTTAACTAAAAGAAAGAAACTGCAACCTTTGTAGATCCGGTTCTCCACTTCCTTAGCTCCACGTAGACGTCCCCTCGCTGTCCATATCGGATCCCGGACTCTTGCATCGGCTCCATCGGAGAAATGGGCGGACTAGGTTGTCGACTTCGATGCCGAAGAAGATCTACGTCGAGGCAACTCAAGATCAAGCTCCAACTTCACCAAGTTGTGAAACTTGTGAAGAAAACACCCTATACTACTTGGCAAGAGGCAGAGGATGAAGAAATAGGAGGTGGGTTCACTTTAGAATTGGATTTCAGACTCTTTTTCTCAAGATGCCATTAATGGTGGCAAGCTTTCTTCTTGAAGGAGAAGAAGAAGAAGATAGAATATAATAAGTCTCTCTTTTTTTAAAATGAAAATAATATGAATACTTATCGTATACTAACCATGGTCAAGTGTAGAGAGTAAACTAGGGTTAGGTGAATGGTTAGGTTAAGGGAATAAAACAAAAATGGTCAAGCTTTCAACTCTTCATGAAGCTTCATGAAAGAGACAAAGAAAGCCACCATTTCCATTTTCTTTTCCAAAATAAATAATCAAAAAAAAATAAATGAATAAATAAACAAAAACCCTAACCATTCATATAACCATGGTTTAATCTTTACACAAACTCAAGTTAGCATGCATCATCAAACCTGATACAATCAAGTGCACACAAAAAATATATCACATTTACAATGTGCACATCAAGTGAGAAAATCCTTTTAAAGTGAACCAATACTAGTTAATGCAAAGTAATATATCAAATATATAATTATACATTAAATCATTAAATCAACACTTGATTCAATGATCCGGTCATGTCGCACATAACCGACTAGTATTCAATGTATCGACTTATCGAATCATTCTTCGATTCGATAAATAGGTTATATCGCATACAACCAATCGAAACATTCATCGTGAGAATGAAATACGGTATCACATACACGCATTATTCTCGGTCCCGCACATATCTCATATGCGCTCCTATTTCGTTTCGCTTGAGCCAGGAAACCTCTGTGTAGGACTCTGAAGACTCGTCAATACGCCGTCAGCAGATGATGATCATATCAAGCATCCACTAGCCGCAAGCGGTCTGCTAAACGTAACGGCCACCCGGGTATTGAGCGATCAGAAGATCGACGAGCAAGCCCGCTCACACTCCTGTGAATCCAACCAGTAACACTTACCGTACAGTCCGGTCTGTTCGTCTGATATGTCGAATATCAAGTCTAGGGGTGGTAAACGTCAGACCCCAATAACCGATAAGTCGTGACGATGTGAGGCTCATAACGGGTCGAGAAACTACTGGTAACACTTACCAGCAAATCTCTAATCAGCCCTGGCCAGGGACTTCCCTGTAACGGCCAATCGAGCACTGCGCAACATCAATCCCCAATACCGGGAGAGAGGAAACCCCTCCTATCGCTCGTTGTCTGCATGTGACTCGGGACTGTACCCAAAAACCACCGTTTTGCACGCCCTAATGGACGTGGTAAGGTGGAGATCAAAGCACAGTGGGAATCACACAAGACTCTATGACAATCTCGGGTCTAGAGACTAACCTGCACAAGTGTCACCAGAGAACTGCCATCTGATGTGTGGTATAATACCATCTGGGAGTTCTCGGCGAGTCCGTCTAGTGTACCCAGTCTCCACTGAGCACCCGTATACCATCTCTGAAGTCAAACACCAATGGATATGGGATCAACCATCGCCCATCTCATGGGTCGAGAAGCGTATACGCTAGTCTGCACTGGTATATCGATGCCCCGTCTCGATACACCCACGACTAGGGACCTTGAAGGATGTACTTATGGACTACCATGTCCCCACTCGTATGATCTGCATCATAGTCTAGGTAGTCAAGTACACATCCTAAGGGCTTTACCAACATGTAACTATAAGACAGTTTAAAGAGACTAGTATACATGTTAAGATAAAGTGCAACCAGATAACATACTATCATATCGAGCAAGCAAGTCATCTCTATATATGTCCAAGCATCCAATATAATATACATCATCTGTACAATACTGGCCTCTAGGGCATACATACAACTAACAAATTATTGCATACCCTGCTCATCCAATATAGATGTCATTAGATTACATTTGCTATGCACGATTATTGCATACCCTGCTCACCCTCTATAGATGTCATTAGATTGCATTTGTTATGAACGATTATTGCATACCGTGCTCATCATATAGAGATGTCATTAGATTGCATTTTCTATGCATGATTATTGCATACCCTGCTTATCATATACAGATGTCATTAGATTGCATTTGCTATGCACGATTATTGCAAACCCTGCTTATCATATATAGACGTCATTAGATTGAATTTTCTTTGCACGATTATTGCATACCCTGCTTATCATATATAGACGTCATTAAATTACATTTGCTATGCACGATTATTGCATACCCTGTTCATCATTTAGAGATGTCATTAGATTGCATTTGGTATGCACGATTATTGCATACCCTGCTTATCATATATAGAGGTCATTAGATTGCATTTGCTATGCACGATTATTACATACCCTGCTTATCATATATAGTCGTCATTAGGTTGCTGCTATGCACGATTATTGCATACCCTGCTCATCCTATATAGATGTCATTAGATTGCATTTGCTGTGCACGATTATTGCAAAACCTGCTCATCATATAGAGATGTCATTAGATTGCATTTGCTATGCATGATTATTGTATACCCTGCTTATCATATATAGACGTCATTAGATTGCATTTGCTATGCACGATTATTGCATACCCTGCTCATCCTATATAGATGTCATCAGATTGCATTTGCAATGCACAATTATTGCAAACCCTGTTCATCATATAGAGATGTCATTAGATTGCATTTGCTTTGCAAGATTATTGCATACCCTGCTTATCATATATGGACATCATTAGATTGCATTTTCTATGCACGATTATTGCATACCCTGCTCATCATTTAGAAATGTTGTTAGATCTTCCTTGATGCATGATTGCTGCTCATATAGTTCATCATATAGATGTTATCTGTAGGCATAGGTTAGAGTATCGCAGCACGTGCATACTTGCGATTACCTTTATATGTTATCTACTATTCACGAGTTGGCAACTTACCCCCGTTGTGCCACAGTGTTTGCAGGTTGCCCTTCGGAGTAGTCGCGGCCGGCTGCTTTCCTATATCTTTTTGGCTACGGATACCACTACAGTTGGTGCATGAGTTGTTTGCTGCTAGGTGAGTTTGTGGTATCCGGTTATTTCCATTGTACATATTTTGTATCTAGTATTGTCCATCTACTTTTATGTATTTGACTTAGAGACCAGTGTGAGGACGATGATGTATATTATTTTGTACTCTGGTGTCGAGCTCACTGTGAGCCGACTTTACCTATGTAGTTCCTATCATATGTGATGTTTTCCACTTATTGCTCTTTTCTTCGCTACGGCGTCGTATATCGTTATCTTGGTGATTGTCTACTCGAGATTTTCTTAACAGTTTAACAAATGTTCCTATTAAATGTTTAAACACTCTATACTTTTACTGGTTTTGATTTCTAAATTTCGGCTTACTTACTCGCGTGACGCCTGTAGACGTTATGTGGTTAAGTGCCGGTCACGAGCCAAACTTTGGGTCGTGACATCGCATATCGGGCCTAGGGGTCTGCTAACGTCAGACCCCCAAAAGCGGTATAAGTCGTGTCGGAGTGTAGCCCAGAACACCCTGAGATACTACTGGAATGCCTACCAGTAAATCTTCTGCCTTGGCCAAGGACTTTGTGTAATGGATCTCCTAGACACAGCGCGATCTCACCCCCAATACAGGGAGAGACGAACCCCTACCGATCCACCCACTGCATCTTTGTGGCTCGGGACTGTACCCAACTAAAACCTGTTTGCACGACTCATTTGAGCCGTGGTAGGGTAGTAATTAAAGCACAGTGGGAACTCATACGAGACAAATGACAATATCAGGTCGATGAACTAACCTGTACACATGTCACCAGGGAACTGCTATCTGACGCTAGGTATAATACCAACTAGCAGGTTCCCGGGCAGTCCTGTCCGGTGCACTCATAACCCAATGAGCACCTGTATACATCTTAGGTGAACCAACTGACACCAATGGCTTATGAGACCGGCCTCCGCCCCTCGTTGGGGTCTTGACTGTATACACTAGTCTGCTCCGGAGTATCGATGCCCTGTCTCGAAACACCCACGACTAGGGACCACTTTTAAGGATGTGCTTATAGACTACCCAACTCTCACGTATATGATCACCATCATACTGCTGGTAGTCAAGTAAGAATCCCAAGTTCTCTATCAACGTGCAATAGTAATCTGTAATGTCACCTAAAGCAATACACGATGATAAAGACAAACCAGATAGCATACTATCATCTCGAGTAAGACTGTCCTACCTGTATAGGTCCTCCTCAATCATTGCAATCACGTTCCTGCGATCCAATAATTGACTTTGAGAGAACTATATCCAACACTCAGACGCACAAGTCCCTTATCAAGAAACTCTTGCAATTGATCCTTAAGCTCTTTAAGCTCTTCCGGAGCCATCCGGTAAGACGGTATAGAAATACCCGTGCCAGGAATCAGATCAATGCCATACTCAATATCGCGCTCTGGCGGCAAACCAGGTAACTCATCGGGAAAAACGTCGGGAAACACTCGCACGATAGGAACCCGGTCCAACGACTCTACTGTGGCTCCAGTATCATAAATGAAAGCCAAGAATCCCTGACATCCCTTCCTCAAAAGCCGACTAGCGCAAAGGGCTGAAATCAAACTGTGAGGGGCGGCACCACAGTCCCCCTGCACAACCTGAATAGAATCTCCCGGAAAACTAAAACTGACTGTCTTCTCAAAGAAGTCCACGGACGCATACCAAGCAGCTAACCAGTCCATGCCAAGGAGAACGTCAAAGTCCAACATATCTAGAACGATCAAGTCGACGGACGAATCTCTATCTCCAATACAAACGGCACACGACCAAAACACATGTCGCGCAACAAAAGAATCACCAACAGGAGTAATCACAACAAGCGGCTGATCTAGCAAGCACGACTCTCGGCCCAATCTCAGCATGAAGTGCGTAGAAACATACGAATGCGTAGATCCCGGATTAAAAAAAACACGTGCCTCAAAAGAACATACAGAAAGAGTACCTGAAACTACTGCATTGGACACCTGCGTGTCCTGATGAGTCAAAGCAAACACCCGAGCCCGCCCTCTATTGGCGACTGGCTGACCTCCGCCTCTGCCACCCCGTACCCTCGGCACAAAACCGCCGCGACCTCGACCTCCCTGAACATGAGTCTGACATGGAGCTCCAAAAGGCATAAGAGGCAACGCCCTCTGAGGTGGAGAAGGTGGTAGGGTAACATGTGGTACAGCTGCCCCGCCCTCACGTGGTTCAGTACAATCTCGAACGCGATGACACAAACTCCCGCACCGGTAACAACCAGATGAAAACTGTGGACTCTCCTGGGGAATAAAGCTAAATAACTGGCCACGTCCCAAGTCTCCACTTGCCCAAGTATCTGAACGAGATCTGTCACGGCGTTTAAACACTTCTCTTCGTGCTGATACACCGGTACGAACTCTTTTCGGTTCCGTAACAACCGAAGTCTCGGAAATATGCTCTTCAACCAATAGGGCCGCGTCCACCGCTGCTGCATACGTGTCACAATGCTGTATGCTTATAGTGAGGAACAACTGGGTAAGCAGGTCTCGAACGCCTCTTTACCCTCATCTCCTCCGTAGCCACCAAATACGGAGCATACACAGACAGCTCGGTAAACTGCACGTCGTACTCGGCCACCGTCATACCCTGAGTCTGGCGTAACGAATCGAAACTGCATGCTCGAGCAACCCAGACGCTCAGCAGAAGAAAACGCGCAAGAAACACCGTCACAAACTCAGTCCAAGTCATAGGAGAAAGACCCGTGGCTCTGCCCTTCTCTAAGGACTCGCACCACTTCTAGGCCAAACCTTCCAGACGAAAGCTCGCGAACTCTACCAATCTCGCGTCGGAGCATCTCAGCGAACGACATATCCTGGCCATCAGATCGATAAACGACTGGGGATTCTCAGCTGCATCAGTGCCAGTGAAAACCGGAGGCCTCAGCCTCATGAACTCCGATAACGATACGCTGATCACCTCTGTAACTGCAGGTACAACTGCCTGAATAGTAGGCACCATCACGGCCCCCGCAACAGGTGGAACAACCTCCTGTCTCTGCGCTCGAATGTCCTCAACTAATGACCCCATCATCTGGCGCAAATCCTGCATACGACCCCTAACATAGCCATATGGTTTGTCGAAGGTGGATCAATCTGCTCATGCACAATGGGCGTACCACCCTGGTCAGTCCTTGTCTCAGACGAGTCAACTCTGACCTCGGCTCTCACGGCCGCTCTCTGCGCCCTCTTAGTCTTCGGCGGCATAAAGGTTGGAAATGGAAACAGGATTCGATAAGGACACAGAAATCGAATCACAAGGGTGTATACAATCACGGAAGGAATTTCAAACAATAAGTACTAAGGTCACTTAGGCGGAGTGTCGTGTCGTAAGTATGCCGCGGAACATACACACGCTATGTTACTCTGCTTAAGCTACCTACTCCATCATACCAAGGTCAAGCTACACTCCGAAAGGTATAACCTAGCGCTCTGATGGCAACTTTGTCACGACCCAAATTAGGCACATGACCAGCACTTAGACTACGTAACATCAACAGGCGTAACGCAATTTAAGTAAGCCGAAAACCCAGCAATCTAAACCATTAAAATAAGTAAAAGATAGAAACATTTAAAATGTCGATGCAAAACTTTAAGCTTATGTTTGTTTTTATAAAAAATTTGGCAGCACCTCCTTTGTAAAAGCCAGCCCCGAAACGGTTACAAACATAAGATAAGTAAGGCATCCCCAATGGAACCAAATCTCACCCAACGGCGGAAACAACCACCACAACAGATATACGACGTCGTAGCGAAGAAATGAGATAATCAACATAAATAAAGGCCAGCTCACATGAGTACGACAACCAAAGGCATAAGAATATACAACATCGATCCTCACAACTTGTCTCTAAGTCAATACATGAAGGTGGTAGATGGAGAGTACTAGATACAAAAGATATACAATGTACATCATCGGAAAACCGCAACCCACCTAAAGAAAAAGGTCTCACAGCCAACCGTAGCGGTATCCGCAAAAGTAAATATAATAAGGCGCCCTGCCGCGACTACTCTGAGGATCAGACCTACAAAACACTGCGGCACAACGGGGGTGAGTTGCCAACTCGTGAATAGAAAATAACATCATACTGTAATCGCAAGTATGCACTAACAGCGATAATCTATCACATGTAATATGATAGAATAAGTAATATGCACTATCATGATCAAGGTACACACCAGGGTACTACATCTACATGAAACAAATGCATATCAAATAGATGCGGAGTATGGGATAAAACATGTCTTCCTCACGGAATCCTCATCGTGGCAGGACCAGTGTCCATCAAGACAATCAAATTCCCAAATTCCTCAAATCGGCCCTCAGATCGACGCTCATAACCTGTAAGTCTCATGGAACTTGAGTGCCCAACATCAACACTCGAAAACATCATGAAATAGTGTCCAACATCAACACGTAAATCCACATATCGTACCTATACATCTCACGGAACCTGAGTATCCAACCCGACACTCGAAATCCTTGGAACCTAAATGTCCAACCTCGACACTCGCAATCCCCATATCCATACATCTCACGGAACATAAGTGCCCAACATCGACACTCGAAATCCCCAAATCTATATATCTCTCGGAACATAAGTGCCCAACATCGACACTCGAAATCCCCAAATCCACATATATCTCGGAACCTAAGTACCCAACATCGACACTCGAAATCCCTAAATCCATAGAAACCGGGTTTTCAAAACAATACACATTTCTTGAAATATCCCCGCGGTTCTCAAATCCGGAAAATCACATGAAATCCATAATTCAATGCGTAAATCCATGTAATATGATGTATGCAACATAGAACAACAATATGAGCACATCAAGGGAAAATCAGCGATTTAAATATATCAAGTCATTAAATATATCACGCGGTTTCCAATTATCCAAATCCAACGCAACATCATATAAGTGAACAAGTAGCTATAACAAAATATATGTGTAAACATGTAGGTATGCGTGTATGCTATATTTCATATGCGCAATCGCACGAGAATCAATGCCTCAATGTCACTAATCAATACAATATCACATATGCATATGTGTTGTGCGTATCTGTAACACCTTGAATTTGTCTAGATTAATTTCGTGTTAATTAGCGATAATGCGTGTTTTTCATAAAATCTCGTAATTTTTAAATTTCTACTTAAACTAAGATAAAATCAGTTTTAATTGTGAAAATATGTGTTTTTATATATAAATGGGTTTTATTAATTATAAATTAGCTTAGTGTTCACTTAATTAGAAAATTTCCTTAATTACTTTTTCCTAAAGAAAAAATTAGTGTGACTTGCATGCACACTTAACACATTATAACACGTTCCTCATCTTCCCTCTACATTCAAATTCATTTCATTCTTCTTTTTAAAATAAAACCCTTAACAATTAAACCATAAAAGAAATGGGAAAATGAGAGAAAAGAGTGAGCATGGGGGGCATTTATTAAAGCATGGGAGATGTTTGACTTGGGCACTCTCTCTCTCTCTCTCACTCTCTCTCCTCTAACCAGCAGCAGCCCCAGCAGCAGCTCAGCTCCCCCTTCGTCTTCTTCTTCTTCTTCTTCTTCTTCTTGCATCCTAGCCCAAATCCCCTCACAAAAATCCGTCTTTCCTTCATTTAAACCCTTGAAAACACCTCCTTTGTTGGTTTTAATGGCAACACTTGGGCTTTGAAGGCAAGTGCAGCAAGTTAGACTTCCCTAAGACCAATTTGAGGTATTAAGCTCACCTTAATCACTTTATTGCTTAACTTGTAGTTTAATTAGCTAACTCTAGTGCTTTAGTGAGTTTTAGTGCTGATCTTGTGGTTTAAGTGAAGATTAGGTTAAGTTAGGGTTATTAGGGCTTGTTTAACTTAATTAAGTGCTATTAGTGTCGTTTAATCCATGTAATTGCATCAGATTCCACTAAATTACCTTATTGTTTTAAATTAGTGCTTAATTAGTATTTTAGTTTAGATTTGTGCAAGTTTTTGAATCTGCTTTTGATCCGAGTGCTTCAGGTAAAAGTTGCAACTACTGGAGCATGTTTACTAGAGTTAGACCACACACACGAAGCATGAGACCCCCATTCCCATTCCTGGCCGCAATTAAAAGGGTTTTGGCCGCAAATTGCGGCCATATGGTGGGTCTGTGTGTCGGGGTTTGGTGGGTAGGTGTCTGCTATATAATGTAGGTCTTTGGTGTATGCAAATTTTCCTAATTCAACTCGAGTCAAAATCTGGAACCAAAAACCTTATTTTCAATACTTTAAGTTTTGCGTGACACGCACGTTCTGAGTTTCGGTCTAGTGTGTTCTGTGTATCGCAGCGTGTCCGGGTGGTTCCAGGCGCTTGCACTCTCGTTTTAGTGTTTTGATTCACGCGTTTAGCTTGCGACGCTAGTTTTTCCGTATTGTCTTGATGTCACTCTTTTGCAGGATATTAACTTACCTTGTGATGTTTTGTATAAATCCTAGGGTCGGTCACGGAGACATCGGACGCGGCGCGGAAAGGAAAGGCGGTGATCGGATAAGGCTAGCGGAGGCGTTCCGGTGAGTAGATGTACACATCTACGGGGGAAATCGTTGGGATGGCGCTTGACGCCCGACAGTTAGAATGTAGTTTAGAACTGTAATTATATGCTTAGTTCATATTTCATTATTTCATTGCATTGCATCATTCGTCATATAAATGTATACTGTGCTAGTAACTCATAGGACACTCGCACTATTACCATTGGCTTATGTTGCACGGGCACTATTCATGGGAACACACACGCCTTGGTAATTGCTATGCCACGAACACTTAACTAGTTAAATACAAATCATATCACATGCACCACTATATTTAATAACCTGCAATTGATATATTAAATTCTTTAAAATGAATATGTAGGATTGCTAGGTACATGCAAACATCCTATTGCATCACTGTTCGTGCATAACTTTCCAGTTTCCGCATTGCATTTCATTTTATTGATATCATAAACATTCATATATCATGATTCGCTCGTAGATTTACGTATTTATGATATTTATGGATTCGGAGGAACCGCAAAGATCTAAAAACATATTACCTTTTTAAAAATGTAAGTTTGCGGTTTTCTCATGATATGATATTTGTGTCGTCCACCATGAGTTTTCTGCATGTTTTCGAGAGCCGTTTCGAGGAGTAGTATGAACCGTCTCGGGTACATGGTGGGCCCGGTAGGTACTCTGGGGGCAAGATGTTCGAGTGCAGTCGATGAGCCTGGCAGGGGAAGACAGCCTACCGGTGATTGTTGGCACGGCGGATATCCATAAGGTACCGAACGTGGTCATGAGATATTGATATTTTATGGGCCAGTCCGGATTGCCGGAGCCCAGATTTACTGAGATATTCATATTAGTGTCGATACTGACACAGACATATATTGATTTCATTAATAGAACTACAGCCAAAATTTCAGAAGTTTATATAAGATAAGACACAGTTTTCTCATGTTACTTATATTCAGATCTCGCATTTTATTGCATTCATGCTGCATGCATTTTATCGTATCGCATCATATTAGTATATGTAGGTTGTGATATCATTGTGTACATGATTAAGATAGCCTTCTTAGATGTTATTTTTACTCACGAGTTGGCAACTCACCACCGTTGTGCCACAGTGTTTTGCACGTCTGACCCACCAGCATAGTAGCGGCGGCGCACCTCCTCTTTTGCATCATTTTGGTTTGGAATCGCATCTTGTTCGAAGGTGGGTTGCGGGGTGATTTTGTTGCCACTTGTATCATTATTGTATCTAGAGTAGTGCATCTACTGTAGCTACCTTATATATACCAGTGTACTGTTATATTTGTGACCTAGAGACGAGACAGTGAGATTTGTGTATTTATATGTTATTTATTTGGGTTGTGATTACCTGAGCCGACATGTTTCCTTATTTCTTTTGTGCTTTATTTACTTTTTGCACATTGATGATATTTATTGCGTGGGATTGTGAGACTGCTTTTTTCGAAGAGCTAGCTCCCGCTTGGTGATGCCTTATTTCATGGTGTTCAAATATTCTTGTTTTGTACCCGTTTGGGGCTAGTATTTACAAAGGAGACTCTGCCGAAATTTTCGGAAAAATGGATGTTGCGTTTAAAAAGCTTGATGTGACTTATTTGATTAAAATATCTTTCAATAAATCGGTTTTCCTTCACTCTATTTCTTAATTGGGTTTTGATTTCTGGGTTTTGGCTTACTTAGATTACGTACGCCTTGAGACGTTCCGTAATTTAAGTGCCAGTCACACTCCGTACCTTTCGGGTTGTGACAAAGTTGGTATCAGAGCGTTATGTTTTACCTTTCTAAGTGTAGGATGACCCTTGGTAGATGGAGTAGGTGACTTAAGCAGAGTGACGTAGCGTGGGTATGTTCCGCGGCATACTTACGATACGGTACTCCGCCTAAGTGACTTAGGATGTACTTTCTTGAAATTCCTTCTTCAATTCTGTGTATCCTATGATTCTATTGCACTGTTCTCATTATCTTGTTTCCTCTACCAGCCACTATGCCGCCGAAGGCTACGAGGGCACAGAGGGCTGCCGCCAGAGATGAGATTCGAGTGGGTTCGTCCGAGACGAGGACCAACCAGGACGGCGTTGTTGGATATAGTGCCCTCAGAGTCAATTATTGGATCGCATGCACGTGATTGTAATGATTGAGGGAGGACCTATCCCGGTAGGACAATCTTACTCAAGATGATCGTATGCTATTTGGTTTATATTTATCATCATATACTACTTCAGGTGACCTTACAGGTCACTATTGCACGCTGATAGAACCCTTAGGATTCTTACTTGATTGCCAGCAGTATGATGGCGATCATATACGTGGGAGCTGGGGTCTATAAGCACATCCTTAAAAGGACCCTAGTCGTAAGAGTTTTCAAGACAGGGCATCGATACTCCAGAGTAGACTAGTGTATACAGTCAAGACCCCGACGAGGGGCGGTGGCCGGTCTCACAATCCATTGGTGTCAGTTCGTTCACCAAAGATGTATACAGGTGCTCATTAGGTTATGAGTACACCGGACAGGACTCACCGGGAACATGCTAGTTGGTATTATACCTGACGTCAGATAGCGGTTTCCTGGTGACACGTGTATAGGTTAGTTCATTAACCTGAGATCGTCATTTGTCTCGTGTGAGTTCCTACTGTGCTTTGATTACTACCCTACCACGGCTCAATGGAGTCGTGCAAACCGGTTTTAGTTGGGTACAGTCCCGAGCCAAATGGAGGCAGTGAGCGGATCGGCAGGGGTTTTGTCTCTCCCGGTATTGGGGGTGAGGTCGCGCTGTGTCTAGGAGAGCCATTACACGAAGTCCTTAGCCAAGGCAGGAGATTTACTGGTAGGTATTCCAGTAGTATCTCAGGGTGTTCTGGGCTACATTCCGACATGACTTGTACCGCTTTTGGGGGTCTGACTTTTACCAACCACCTAGGCCCATCATGCGATGCTCATAGACGAACAGACCGGACTGTACGGATATTTTCACTGACAGGCTCAGTAGGGTGTCAGGATGAGTTCGCTCATCGACCTCCCTTTTGGTCAATACTTGGTAGCCCGTTACGTTCGGCTAATACCTCTGACGTGCTAGTGGTTAAATCCACAGCCAATGTATTGACGAGTCTTTAGAGTCCCCCACAGACAGTTTCTCAAGTTTCGGGCGAAATGTTGTAGAGGCCGTATGATATATGGCAGGGTTCGGTCATATACGTGCGGTATTGCAAGGATCATGATCGGACGGATCATACTAGTGGGCTTTGGTTTAAGCCGGATCATAGTATTAGATTTGTTGGATTACTTTAGTCTCATCGCATTCGCATTCAGTCGGAATGCGGATGCAGGTATGTATATACAGGTGAGGGGTATCCTTGTGATCCGTCACGAGTTTACTTTAGATGTTGCCGTAACTTATTGTTGCAAACATTTGGATTAATGGAAATTATGAGCTAGATTTTATCATGACATTTATTAAATGTGACATGAACACATTAGTGACTCATGGTCTCTTTTTATGTGTTAATGTCACATTATATGGTGTTTTTGGGTTGAAATGATGAGAGAGGAGAGAGAGGGGCAGCCAAGGTCATGGGTGAGCTCTCATATTATTCTATACTCTCTCTCACTCTTATTATTTCCATTATAAGAAAAGAAAATATGAGAAAGCCTTCTCTTCTTCTTCTTCCTCTATCTTACATTCTCCATTAATGGCTTCATCACTAACCTCCATCCAAAGCAATGGATGCAAGAGACAAAGTGATCACAAACATTCTCTACAACACCTTGGACACGTCGGCTAGCTCACTTCATGCCCGAGTTGCTTCGGATGAAGCGGGAGACCGTAAAAGGAATCGATGATGTGCTGCCCTTTCCGACGAGGAAATCGAGACCGGAGATGCCGCGAGGAGCTTGGGATGGTGGCCAAAGACCGAAAGACACGGATCGATCGGTATAGCTTTCCAACCCTCTCCCTAGATAGCTAGTTGTAGGTTAATTGTTCGATCCGGGTTTTAAGTACACAATAGCTCCGGTTTCAAGTTAAGATAAAGTTTTTCGTTTCCGCATTTTGGCCTCGGATAGACGGTCGGGGCGCTACCATAGACTTACATGGTATCAGAGCCACGCCATTAACCTTTACTAGATTGTTCTAACGTGATTAAAATATCGATCGATCGAAATTTCCGATTCGTATTTCCATTTCAGTATGCTTGCTGTCGATTTTTAAAGTTGTTCAAAAAATAATTTTAGGCATCTTAAAAATACATTCTGGTATTTCTAAAGCTACAGAAAAATTTTGGAGACCTAAATCCAAAATTCCGCCGCGTAACCGCCGAGCAATATGGCATTTCGCGGCCCTTCCGCGGCCCTTTTTGGGCTACAGTAACCCAAAATTTTTCTGGTGCCTTATTTCATGGAAATATGATTTTTTTTATATATAGTTTTGGCCAAGATTATTTTGAGTGTCGGAATTGTACTTGGGGCCCACTTTGGGAAGTTTTGTCGATCGGAATTTTAAATACGTTAGTTTACAATATTTACATTATATCTGCGACCGTGAATGTCATTTGATCGGTAAATCCTGTCTAATTGCTATAGCCCTTTTAGACGGATTTGCGAACGTGACATTCACGTTGATGTTCTGTGTTGTGCTGTGATGTTGTAGATTTCTCGTGGTGGATAGCCAGGATGCAATGTTAGTACAGTTTGGTTATATTTGTACATTTGATATTGCAGGGAGAGCGTCCGACATATAGACTGCCGTCACTGCCTTTTTGTATATTATTCCTTTGGGGCACGCCCGGGCTGAGGTCGATGTGCCCATTGTATATTTTTCTTTCTGTAGTAGGATTACCCCACGGTGGGGTGCACGGATAGCCAGGTTATACAGGGCAACGGGCCCGCATCTCATGGCTTTGAGACGCAAGGGGCTTTACTCTAGAATTGGCGGGCTATTCGCCGCACTCGTAGGGGGTACAGGTTGACCCAAGGAGGGGTGCTCAAGTTACCGGATTCCGTGAAGTGCCGGGTGGTCCATCCACGTTTTTTAAGGGGGCTGCCTCGCTTCAGGTTTTGTCGGGTAACTTGCCGCACCCCTAGGGGTCTAAAATTTCATTGCACAGACTATCCACACGACCAGGGGAACATCGGGTTTCAGTAGCGGCTCTATGAAACCCGGGGATCCCAGTTTATCTCAATTGTTCTGTGATGCTTATTACATTTCTGAGATGTTGCATTTGTTGGAGATAGTGCCCTCAGAGTCAATTATTAGGTCACAGGTACGTGATTGCAATGATTGATGGAGGACCTATCCCGGTAGGACAGTCTTACTCAAGATGATAGTATGCTATCTGGTTTACCTTTATCATCGTGTACTGTTTGAGGTGACTTGACAAGTTGCTATTACACGTTGATAGAGCCCCTAGGATTCTTGCTTGACCACCAGCAGTATGAGGGCGATCATATAAGTAGGAGCTGGGGTCTACAAGCATATCCTTAAATGGTCCCTAGTCGTGTGAGTTTCGAGACAGGGCATCGATACTCCAGAGTAGACTAGTGTATACAGTCGAGACCACGACGAGGGGCGGTGGCTGGTCTCACAAGCCACTGGTGTCAGTTGGATCACCTAAGATGTATACAGGTGCTCATTGGGTTATGAGTACAACGGACAGGACTCGCCGGGAACATGCTAGTTGGTCATATACCAGACGTCAGATGGCAGTTCCCTGGTGACATGTGTGCAGGTTAGTTCATCGACCTGGGGATCGTCATTTGTCTTGTGTGAGTTCCCACTGTACTTTGATTACTACCCTACCGCGGCTCAAAGGAGTCGTGCAAATAGGTTTTAGTTGGGTACAGTCCCGAGCCACATGGAGGAAGTGAGCGTATCTTCAGGGGTTCGTCTCTCCCGGTATTGGGGGTGAGGTCGTGCTGTGTCTAGGAGAGCCATTACACGAAGCCCTCGGCCGAGGCAAGGAGATTTACTGGTAGGTATTCCAGTAGTATCTCAGGGTGTTCTGGGCTACACTCCGACACGACTTGTACCGCTTTTGGGGGTCTGACTTTTACCAACCCCCTAGGCCCGCCATGCGATGCTCATAGACGAACGGACCGGACTGTACGGATATTGTCACTGACAGGCTCAGTAGGGTTGTCGGGCTGAGTTCGCTCACAGACGTCCCTTTTAGTCAATACCTGGTAGCCCGTTACGTATTGGCTTATACCTCTGACGTGCTGGTGGTTAAATCCACAACCGAGGTGTTGACGAGTCTTTAGAGTCCCCCACATTCAGTTACTCAAGTTTTCGGGCAAAAAGCTGTAGAGGCCGTATGGAGATATGGCAGGGTTCGATCAGATACGTGCGGTATTGCACGGATCGTGATCGGACGGTTTTTACTAGCCGGCTTTGGCTTAAGACGGATCTTAGTATTTGATAGTGTAGTTTTGTCTCTTTGCATTTGTATTTCGGTCGGAATGCAAATGCGGGTGTGTATGCACAGTATCGGGGTTTTCCTGTAATTTATTATGGGACCAGTTTTCTGGGGTTGCCAGTTTGCATTCCGTTCCGGCCGGTTTTTCATTGTTCCTTCACGGCCGGACTTTTCGTTGGAGGGGGTTATTTGCAATTGTGCAAATAACACTTTGTGGAGGGGTTTTTTGCATAAGTTTTGATATGATTGCATCTTTGCTCCATGATGCATTAATTATGACATGAGAGGGTATGGGCCGGCCACTGTTGGAATCATGGTGATGAGGGATTATTTTAATGTTAATTAATAATGAGGCTACATTGTGAAATGAGTGTGGTGGAGTGTTTTTCCTTCATGATGAATTTCGTGGGCCCCCCCATCTTTGTGTGTGTGTGTGCAGTGAAGACATTTTCTTTTCTTTGGTATTAATTCCTACACACATTCTTTCAAGTGAGTGCTCACGTCATTATTTTCCAGTGAGCAAAATCTTGCTCTGGCCGAGCTAATATTTTTTAGGGGATGCTCCATTCTTCAACAAGTTCTCTTCCATGATTATTCTTGCAAAAATTCCTCCATACATGGCAACCTCTTAAACCCCAAAGAGACAAGTTTCTACATTATTCTACAGCAAATCTTGGGCGCGTCGGCTAGCCAACTTCGCGCCCGAGTTGCCTCGGTATTGAGGTGGGAGCCCGTAAAAGATACAGGCGATGTGGTGCCCTTCCGGCAAGGAGGCGACGACCGGAGGATCCGCGGGAGATCGGGACGACGACGAGAAGACCGGAGGACTCGGATCACTCGGTATATCTCTTTCCCATCTTACAGATAGCTAGGACTAATTAATGGTTCGATCCGGGTATTAGTGCGCGGCGGTTTGCCAGTTCAAGAAAAATTAAAGTTTATCACTGCTTCCGCATTTGGCCGTCGGATTGACGGCCGGGGCGCCGCCGTGCACTTACAGTGGTATCAGAGCCTCGCCATTAACTTAGTCTAGCTTTCCTTAATGTGTTTTGCATTTCCGATCGACCAAAATTCCAAAATCTATATTTTTGCTAGCGACAGTTTTCTGTTGAAATTTTTTGGTCTCCAAAAATTTTTCAGGTTGTATAAAATTGATGTACTGGAGATTGTAAGCCCACTGTAGAAATTCGACTCAGTAAGTCGACCACCAGAGCGCGGAACCGCGGCAAAACCCCCACTTGGACCGCTGTTCCGCCGCCTAATAGTGTCCTTACAGTATCAATTTTCTTCAGTTGCTTTCTGGGGTGAAAATTGGATTTTTGGAATATTAATATTGGGTCCAGAATTTCCTGATATGCTATAGTATTGCTTGGGGGCCCACTTGTTAATTTTTGATAGATCGGATATTTTAAACACATTTTTTCACAGTATTTACATTATATCTGCGATCGTGAATGTCACTCGATCGGTAAATCCGGTCTAACTGCTATAGCCCGGTTAGACGGATTTGCGAACGTGACTTTCACGTTGATGTTCTGTGTTTTGCTGTGATATTGCGGATCGGTCGTGGGGGATAGCCTGGATGCAATGCTAGTACAGTTCTGTTGTATTATGTACATTTGATATTGCGGGGCGAGCGTCCGACATGTGGACTGCCGTCTCTGCCTGTTTGTATTATTCTTTTGGGGCACGACCTGGTTGCGGTCGATGTACCCGTTGTATGTATATTTTACTTCTGTACTAGGATTGCCCTGCGGTGGGGTGCACGGATAGCCGGGTTCTGGAGGGCAACAAGCCCGCATCTCAGGGCATTGAGATGAAGGGGGCTTCAGTCTGGAATTGGCGGGCTATTCGCCGCACTCGTAGGGGGTACAGGTTGACCCAGGAGGGGTGCCCAAGTTGCCGGATTCCGTGAAGTGCCGGGTGGTCCATTCACGTCGCTGAAGGGGGCTGCCTCGCTTCATGTTTTGGCGGGTGACTTGCCGCGCCCGCAGGGGTCTAGGTTTTCATTGCGCAGGCTATCCACACGACCAGGGGAACGTCGGGTTTCAGTAATGGCTCTGTGAAACCCGGGGATCCCAGATATCTGTATTGTTCTGTGATGCTGTACATTTCTGTGATGTTGCATTTCTTTCACGCCTTGAGCGAAATATAATATATTGGTATATATATTAGTAGATGTTGTATATGTTTTACATCCGCGCTAGTCCAGTCCCCGCTCTGTCGTTAGTTAGCTAACCTAACGGGTAATGACGGGACCCAGTGGCGAATGCGGATGGCATATGCGTACATCAGTATATTTTCGTTCTTTTTGGTGTGATCAATTGATGGGACTGCGTTGATTCGGATCAATGCAAGTTAAAAACAAACCTAATCTGATGTTGTTGGAATACTTTTCAAAAAGCTGTTATTGTAAGGACGTTCACTTTTGTTTTGCACAGTGATATTCGGTTATGAATATCCAGCACCTCAGTCGACGAGGCAAGGGCCGAGATCCCTTTACCGGGAGTGACCCCTTGGACAGAAAGTTTGCGTCAGGGCATTAACTTCACTATAGCCGATTACTTTTGCTTTGCATCGTGGTATTCATTTGGAATATCCAGCACCCCATTCTACGGGGAAAGAGCCGAGATCCCTTCACCGGGAGTGACCTCTTTAGCTACGGTTTTCGTCACTATATTTTCAAAAAGCTATCAGTTCCTTCAACGATATCAAGTTCTTTACGTTAAAAGTTTTCGCCAGAAACCATTCGTAGCCCTCCGTCGTTTCAGACGGGTAGCACGTAGTATTCATGCTATGTTTGTTGGCCTTCGTCAAGGCATAGTGTATGGTAGCTGCTTGTTGCCTTTCTGCAGCATAGATAGATGCGTTGGTTTGGGACAGTCGTATAGCCTTGTTGGCCTTCGTCAAGGGCTTGTGCGGGTGGGTTCAAATCAACCTGGAGAATGACGGGTAGAACTTGACATGTGACTTATGATGTGTTGGCCTTCGTCAAGGTCATAAGAGCATGGGGCAGAAATCACATCGGGAGTTTCAAAAGAACTGAAACTTGCCAGATATGCGCATACCTTCTGGAGTGTGATACCGTGAGCGGATTCCTTCACGTTGTCATGCGATGAGAGTTGGATCCCGATTCCCACTGATGAGTTAGTTTACTCCTCGGGTGACCCCGACTAATTCTTCTTTCAGGTTTGGAGGAGAATTTGAGGTACAGTGGGAGGTTTCCTGATTAGATAAATTGGTAACCATTCTGATCTAGGTTAGAGTGCACGCTGAGTGTTTCTTTTCTCTCTCTCTTTGGCAGCGACCAATGACCCGACCCTAAGACTATGACTCAGTAACCAAGTTGACCGAACCTTCTTAAACACAGGCTTTTGGGTTGTCAGAGTTGCAAACCTCATTGCCACTCCTACTTTTACCCTTTTCTCCGGGACACCCCGTATTGCTATGAATGTCCACTTCCATTGGACAAAACCATCGTATGGTTAGATACGAAATCGAAAGAATTTATTCGAGGATGGTTTCCGGTTCTGGAGAAAACGGATAGGATTATTCAGTTGTCTTTTCCTTTTACCCTCTCTTAGGTTATGAGTACTCCTTGGTTTAGGGGTAGTACACCTATTACGCAAATTGGATAGTCGTCTTCCAAACCATAGGCAGGTGCCGACCGGTAGGGAATGAAGAAAACCAATTAGCCTAACGATGGTGTACAGAAGGTATTAAGTTAAGACAAAGCAATGGATTAGTAAGAGGGCAAAGTAAATTGCAACTGATATTCATGACCAAACCAGGTATTTCATTACCACTCCCAAATCACCTTTGTATTTCTCCAGAACACTCCGTATCACTACGAAGATCTACAGTTTATTGGATACTCCATCGTATGGTTATATACGAACTCGAAAGGAACTTGTTCCAGTTCGGGGATGGATTCTGGTTCAGGAGAAATAGGAATAACATTTATTCAGGTGTCTTTTATCTTCACTTTCTCTCGCATTGCGAGTGCTCCTAGGATTAGGACAGTACACCCATTATGCTTACTGGATAGTCTTCTTCCAAACCATAGGCTGGTGCCGAACGGTAGGGAAGGAAGAAAACCATTTGGCCTAAAGGGATGTGCAGAAGGTAAAGACTAAAGACATATGAAGGGATTTGGAGAGGTGGTAAAGAATTATACGGTTACAGTCGTGAATCTGGAAGAGGCATTACTAGGAATACCAGGATACCCCATCGAAACATTTCAATGTTTCAGTCTCACTGTGTACTGTTAAAGGAAAACTGATTTCCCGATTAGACACTTGCTCCAGGGTATGTATTTACCAGGTATAATTCTCACATCTGTATGGTTTTACAGATGATGAGTGGGAGTAAGTTATTGGGAATTGGGTGATCATCCTCATTATATCGGGATTCGTTGTAATCGGTGATATTTGAGGAAGTCACCTGGGTAGTTTACCGGTCGGCAAATATTTGGTTTTGAATATCCGCTGTTATGCACCAATTTCAAATTGATATATCTGTACGTCTATTTTCATAGAGTGAGATATACCTTTCTGAAATTATGGCTACGACATTTACCTATGTCAGTGGATGGTTAGGTAAGGAGCATTAAACAGCGGTGTAATTTTTCTTAACCATAAGTACAGTTTTCAACCTACGACACACAGTGAATGAGTTATCAGACTCAAGGGACTTATACAGAGTATTGTATGTTGTCCAGGGTCCATCAGGACAGAGGGGTTGGTCCTCGTACTATATTCGGTTTACTTATGACTTCTCTAGTTTTTAGACAGGTGTTTCGCGGAAACACAGGGTCTGAATTTTGAGAAGTTATTGGTATTTGAATAGAGTAGAGAACCAAGTGTAGCAAGTATCGGGATTCTTCAAAGAGATCGAAGATGTAGATACTTGTGTATGGTATTCAGTCGATAGTAATGATAAAGAGAAATTGCTTCTCTTTCAGGTTACTCATAATTGGAAGCATTCCTAAGTTGGGTAACGCTGATCGGCCTCCTCCCATTTAGTTGAACATGCACTGGAGATAGCTGCATGATTTGAATCTGGTTCAATTAAATCAGTGCCTCTGGTTCTATATTGGATATAGAACAGTTCATATCTTAACGATGTTAAGGTACGGGGAGTTGTCCGGTTTATGCTTAAAACCAGACACTGGACAACTCAAGGCACGTTTCTGTAATGGCTGTTTGTGGGTTGACCCAGGCTATGACGCGGGCTGACTTTCTACCATCGGGATGAACAATAGCAATATTGTTCTAGACTCGCCACAGTTTTATTAAAAATGGATTTTTTCAGAAAAAAGTAGTGGGAGTATGGTAGAACTGGAAGTGATTCCAGAACCACAAACGATTACTGAAGATTTGATAAGGAACCTAAAGATTCAATCTGGATTGACATTCCATTGGCCACTCCGCAGATACGGTGGGTAACTTCAGGCACCCGAGGGGTACTCCGGTAGCCTCAAGGACGGTGACAGGGAAGTTCTTGTTTACCCACACTTGCCATTGCTGTTGTTCCAGGCTGCGAGACCCGGCAAGAGGATGAGTATAGCGTCGTTCTGAACTTGCTTCAGAAGAGTACGTGTATATGACTCTGCCAGAGGGTTGTCGTAGTCAGTGGGAGCAGCGGAAGCATTGGTGGACAGGTAGCTTATGTCTATTTATAGACTAAAGCAGTTATAACGGAGATAGATCATCTATTTCTGACGTGACAGTCATAGGTTTGACTTCATCAGAATAGGGGATGGATCTGTTGAGAAGGTAGTAGGGTGTGATGTCATGGTATTTGGATGACATACACAGAGTAGGAAAAGAAACTCCTATACTACAATCGGTTATACTTTGGTCGTCACACAGTGTTTTCTCCATATGGGATTTGGACATTATGTCAGACATACTGGTTACTAGATCTATGGTTTTAGATCTAGATTTGGGTGGTTTCCCAATCAGGGTACTTAGACAGCATTCTAAGAGTATTTAGAATGGACGACTCCATGCACGGTAGTGTACCTGCAGAAGATGGAGTCACCCTCTCTAAAGGTGTCTTTCAGACTAAAGGGGAGAGGGATGTGCATGATTGGCAGATCACTTGCTCAGGCAATTGAGTCAATCGTGATATGTCAAGTACCACACCAGATGTTGTTCTTGCACTAGATGCAATAAGTTGATATTGATCTAATCCTGGAGAAACAGTCGGAAACAGTTTTAGAACATAAGTGGATGTTCTAGGGATATGATAACGACAGCCTCATGCAGGAGACAGTTATCATTCCAGGCTTCCAAGGTGACATGGACGACAAGGAGGTTGTCAGAGTTATAGTTTTTCCTTCTGATGAAGGGCAGTATTTTGGACAGGTGGTCCAAGGAAATACGGAGGGAGGCATGGCGCAGGATACTGATTAAGTTCAGTTGACGATACAGTCTAAGAAGTTTGGATTTGGAGTTCATTTATGAGCTATGTCCCATCAGACATCCAGACACATTCTAAGACAGGTATTGCTCATTTCGGGAGATGGTTTTCTCCGCGAACTTGAGATATAGAGAGACATAGAAAGATACAACAAAGCGGATCCACTCACTGAGGCTATTCCTCGAACGCAATAGTTTCGCAAACGAGCTTTGTGAGACTGACTAGTAGAGGAGTTGGGTGTTCGGTATCACACGGGCTGTGAGTATGCGACATCGCAATAATTAGCCTTGAGTGCAAGTGGGAGATTGTTGGAGATAGTGCCCTCAGAGTCAATTATTAGGTCACAGGTACGTGATTGCAATGATTGATGGAGGACCTATCCCGGTAGGACAGTCTTACTCAAGATGATAGTATGCTATCTGGTTTACCTTTATCATCGTGTACTGTTTGACGTGACTTGACAAGTTGCTATTACACGTTGATAGAGCCCCTAGGATTCTTGCTTGACCACCAGCAGTATGAGGGCGATCATATAAGTGGGAGCTGGGGTCTACAAGCATATCCTTAAATGGTTCCTAGTCGTGTGAGTTTCGAGACAGGGCATCGATACTCCAGAGTAGACTAGTGTATACAGTCAAGACCCAACGAGGGGCGGTGGCCGGTCTCACAAGCCACTGGTGTCAGTTGGATCACCTAAGATGTATACAGGTGCTCATTGGGTTATGAGTACACCGGACAGGACTCGCCGGGAACATGCTAGTTGGTCATATACCAGACGTCAGATGGCAGTTCCCTGGTGACATGTGTGCAGGTTAGTTCATCGACCTGGGGATCGTCATTTGTCTTGTGTGAGTTCCCACTGTACTTTGATTACTACCCTACCGCGGCTCAAAGGAGTCGTGCAAACAGGTTTTAGTTGGGTACAGTCCCGAGCCACATGGAGGCAGTGAGCGTATCTTCAGGGGTTCGTCTCTCCCGGTATTGGGGGTGAGGTCGTGCTGTGTCTAGGAGAGCCAATACACGAAGCCCTCGGCCGAGGCAAGGAGATTTACTGGTAGGTATTCTAGTAGTATCTCAGGGTGTTCTGGGCTACACTCCGACATGACTTGTACCGCTTTTGGGGGTCTGACTTTTACCAACCCCCTAGGCCCGCCATGCGATGCTCATAGACGAACGGACCGGATTGTACGGATATTGTCACTGACAGGCTCAGTAGGGTTGTCGGGCTGAGTTCGCTCACAGACGTCCCTTTTAGTCAATACCTGGTAGCCCGTTACATATTGGCTTATACCTCTGACGTGCTGGTGGTTAAATCCACAACCGAGGTGTTGACGAGTCTTTAGAGTCCCCCACATTCAGTTACTCAAGTTTTCGGGCGAAAAGCTGTAGAGGCCGTATGGAGATATGGCAGGGTTCGATCAGATACGTGCGGTATTGCACGGATCGTGATCGGACGGTTTTTACTAGCCGGCTTTGGGTTAAGCCAGATCTTAGTATTTGATAGTGTAGTTTTGTCTCTTTGCATTTGTATTTCGGTCGGAATACAAATGCGGGTGTGTATGCACAATATCGGGGTTTTCCTGTAATTTATTATGGGACCAGTTTTCTGGGGTTGCCAGTTTGCATTCCGTTCCGGCCGGTTTTTCATTGTTCCTTCACGGCCGGACTTTTCGTTGGAGGGGGTTATTTGCAATTGTGCAAATAACACTTTGTGGAGGGGTTTTTTTGCATAAGTTTTGATATGATTGCATCTTTGCTCCATGATGCATTAATTATGACATGAGAGGGTATGGGCCGGCCACTATTGGAATCATGGTGATGAGGGATTATTTTAATGTTAATTAATAATGAGGCTACATTGTGAAATGAGTGTGCTGGAGTGTTTTTCCTTCATGATGAATTTCGTGGCCCCCCCTCTTTGTGTGTGTGTGTGCAGTGAAGACATTTTCTTTTCATTGGTATTAATTCCTACACACATTCTTTCAAGTGAGTGCTCACATCATTATTTTCCAGTGAGCAAAATCTTGCTCTAGCCGAGCTCATATTTTTTAGGGGATGCTCCATTCTTCATCAAGTTCTCATCCATGATTATTCTTGCAAAAAATCCTCCATACATGGCAACCTCTTAAACCCCAAAGAGACAAGTTTCTACATTATTCTACAGCAAATCTTGGGCGCGTCGGCTAGCCAACTTCGCGCCCGAGTTGCCTCGGTATTGAGGTGGGAGCCCGTAAAAGATACAGGCAATGTGGTGCCCTTCCGGCAAGGAGGCGACGACCGGAGGATCCGCGGGAGATCGGGACGACGACGAGAAGACCGGAGGACTCGGATCACTCGGTATATCTCTTTCCCATCTTACAGATAGCTAGGACTAATTAATGGTTCGATCCGGGTATTAGTGCGCGGCGGTTTGCCAGTTCAAGAAAAATTAAAGTTTATCACTGCTTCCGTATTTGGCCGTCGGATTGACGGCCGGGGCGCCGCCGTGCACTTACAGCATTTTATCACGCCTTGAGCGATTATTATATATTGATATATATACTAGTAGATGTCATTAGTTATTATTACATCATATTTTCGTTCTTTATTGGTGTGATTAATTGATGGGACTGCGCTGATTCGGATCAATGCAAGCTAAACAAACCTATTCTGATGTTGTTGAAACTTTTTTCAAAAAGGCTGTTATTGCAAGGACGTTCTCTTTTTTCTTGCACAGTAGTATTCAGTTCGAATATTCCGCACCTCAGTCGACGAGGCAAGGGCCGAGATCCCTTCACCGGGAGTGACCCCTTGGACAGAAGTTTGCGTCAGGGTAATAACTTCACTATAGTCGATTACTTTTTTCTTTGCATCGTGGTATTCAGTTGGAATATCCTGCACCTCATTTTACGGGGAAAGAGCTTAGATCCCTTCACCGGGAGTGACCTCTTTAGCAAAGGTTTTCGCCACTATATTTTTATAAAAAGCTATCCGGTTCCTCCAACGATATCAAGTTCATTACGTTAAAGGTTTTTCTCCAAAAACCATTCGTAGCCCTCCGTCATTTCAGAAGGGTAGCGTTAGTTATATGTATGCCCTAGAGGCCATTACTATACATGAGATGTATATTGTAGTAGATGCTTGGACATATATAGGGAGGACTTTCTTCCTCGACATAATAGTATGCTATCTGGTTCCTCTTTACCTTAACGTGTATATTGATTGTCTCTATGTTACATGTTGGTAAAGCCCTTAGGATGTGTACTTGACTACCTGGACTATGATGCGGATCATACTAGTGGGAACATGGTAGTCCATAAGTACATCCTTCATGGTCCCTAGTCGTGGGTGTATCGAGACGGGGACATGGTTGTATTGGATCGTCGCGTTTTGAATAGCCGGGTTTTTTTATGTGAGATGAGGGTTTTTATTTTCATTCATGTAATATTAAATGTATGTAATATTCTTTTATTGTGGCACTTCCGGGATGAGGTTGCTGTCACCATTTGTATATTATTTACTTTTCCGCGCTAGGATACACCCAAGGAGGATAGCACAAGTAACCGGGTTCTGGAGTCCAGTGGGAGACCAACTCGAGGAGTCGAGTCCGGGTCTTCTAACTCTAGAATTGGTAGGGTTGCATGCCGCTCTCGTAGGGGTCTAGGGGTGTGGGTTTGGCTATTCATCGCGACCGTGGAATCCGTGTTTTATAGTGGCTCCAAATAAAACACGGACGTACTAGTATATCCAATATTTCATATGTTTCTTCTGCTGCGATATCTGTGATGTGATCATTTGATATGTTGTGATAAATACTGTATATAGTATATATGATATATTATATAGACATTACTTATGTTTTACACCCGCGCTAGCCCTGCCCCGCTCTGCCGTTAGTTACCTAACCTAACGATGCACGAGGGGACATCGAGGCGAATGCGGATGGAATAAGTGTACGTCGTATTTATCTGTGATGTTTAGGTAACTTAAATGATGGGACTTCGTTAATATGATTAATGAAAGAAAAGAAACCTAAAAGATGTTGTGGAATCGAATTTTCAAAAACAGGTAGCTAAAGTTCTTGCTTTGCATCGCGGTGTTCCTTGTAGAACATCCTGCACCTTATTCGATAAGGAAAGGGCCGAGATCCTTTCGCCGGGAGTGACCCCTTTAGCAATGACTGGAAGATGCTACAACACTCGGTTTGTCTTTTGATTGCTTTTCTAGTTCTTGCTTTGCACAGTGATATATATGATATATCCTGCACCTCATTCGACGAGGAAAGAGCCGAGATCCCTTCACCGGGAGTGACCTCTTTAGCGAAACTAGTAAAAGCCTAAAAAACAGTCCATTTTAAAATTATTTGATTCTAGAACGATATCAAGTTCATTACGCAATAGGTTTTAAGAAAAAACTGTCGTAGCCCTCCGTCATTTCAGATAAGTCCTACTTAGTATTCGTGCTACGTTTGTTGGCCTGCGTCAAGGCGTAGTGTGCTGTAGCTAACTAGTATTTATCTGCTTATGCATATGATGCGGATTGGAATAGGGTAGTCGTGCGACTTTGTTGGCCTGCGTTAAGGGTCTTGCGGGTGGGTTTAATTCAATCAAGAAATGACGGGTTGAACTTGACTAGCGCACTATAGTTTGTTGGCCTGCGTCAAGGTCATGGGACGCTAGGGGAAAAATTATCGAGAATTTCAAGTGATGAAATTTGCAATGAGATTGCATACCTTCTATGAGATAGTTGGATCCTGATATCCACTGCGAGTAATTGTTACTCCTGGGAGAGTTTTACACATTACAATTAGCCGATCAAGTAGGTGTCTAGAAAGGTGTCAACGGTGTTACGCCTCTGGGAAAATGAGGTTTACTTTAATTAGGTCCATGTGAAAGCACGGGGAACCTCCCTCAAAGTACCAACTGTAAGTCTACGCTAGCGCCCCGGCCGTCTACAGACGCCAAATGCGGAACAAAAACTTTTTAACTGGCGCTATCGTATACTTTAACCCGGATCTTCCATTATTGCTAAACTAACAAACTGTAAAGAGTGTAGAAAGGTTATACCGAACGATCCGAGTCCTTCGTTCTTTAACCATCATCCCACGCTCCGTTGCGGCTGCTCCGATTTCATCGATCTCCGATCTGCTCATCTAGGTGGCACCACATCACTGATTCTTTAAACGGGCTCCCGCCTCTGACTCGAGGTAACTCGGTCGTCAAGTTTGCTAAAAGAGACGACCAAGAATGATGTAGAGAATGAGTAGATGACTTTGTCTCACTTCGTCCAAGTCCGTGGACGATCGGTAAATGAAGTTGCCGATGGAAATGAAATGGAATAAGAAATGAACTATGAAATTTCCATGCATCCAAAACTTTAGTCTTTTCTTTTTAGCAACCATAATTTTCTCAAATGAGTGAGTGAAGGAGGAGAGAGAGAGGGCCGGCCACTTAAAAGGAGGGGGGGTGAGTGTAGGAGGGAAGTGGTGACCATAGCACAAAGCTTATCATGAAGAAAAGATCTTAACAAGAACAAAAAGCATTAATGTAAACCATGACTCACATAAACCTAGTCATCACATAATAAATGCAATTAAAGGTTCATGAACCTAGGCACCATCCTAGAAACTTCTAGAACCTTCTAGAAGCATGACTCACCCTAATCCAAGAAAAGATAAATCCGCCTTTAACTAAATGTTAAAAGACGGCTGATAGAAAACTGGAAACTGGCAACTTCCAAAAGTGATCCTGAAACGACTTTCAGGATAACCCCGTAACTGTATAAATATACCCACATTTGTATTACGACCGAATACAAATGCAACTGAGACAAAGATATTATACCTACTCAATACAATACTCGGATCCGGCTTAAACCAAAGCCGACCAGTATCAACTGCCCGAAAAATAACACGTGCGTAAACGCACGTGCATTTTCCGAACCCTGCCATAAAACCATACGGCCTCTACAACGTTTCGTCCGAACTTAGGAAACTGTCTGTGGGGGACTCTAATAACTCGTCAGTACCCTGGCAGTGGGTTTAACCACAAACCGTCAGCGGCACTAGCTATGTGTAACGGCTGCCCATGGACTGACCTCAAGGGAGGCTGATGAGCGAACTCATCCAGAAACCCTACTGAGCCTAACAGTGACAATGTATATACAGTCCGGTCCGTTCGTCTATGAGTATCGCATATCTGCCTAGGGGGCTAGTAACGTCAGACCCTCAATAGCAGTATAAGTCGTGTCGGAGTGCAGCCCAATAACACCCTGAGATACTACTGGAGTACCTACCAGTAAATCTCCTGCCACGGCCGTGGGCTTTGTGTAATGGCTCTCCTAGACACAGCACGATCTCGCCCCCAATACCGGGAGAGACGAATCCCCTGCCGATCTGCTCACGTGCCTCCATATGGCTCGGGACTGTACCCAAAAGCTACCTGTTTTCACGACTCCTTTGAGCCGTGGTAGGGTAGAAATCAAAGCACAGTGGGAACTCACACGAGACAAATGACGACCTCAGGTCGATGAACTAACCTGTACATATGTCACCTGGGAACTGCTATCTGACGATAGGTATAGTACTAACTAGCAGATTCCCGGCGAGTCCTGTCCGGTGTACTCATAACCCAATGAGCACCTGTATACATCTTAGGTGATCCAACTGATACCAGTGGCTTGTGAGACCGGCCACCGTCCCTCGTCGGGGTCTCGACTGTATACACTAGTCTACTCCGGAGTATCGATGCCCTGTCTCGAAACTCCCACGACTAGGGACCACAATTAAGGATATGCATATAAACTACCCAACTCTCACGTATATGATCGCCATCATACTGTTGGTAGTAAAGCAAGATCCTAAGGGCTCTATCAAAGTGTAACATGTAATCAGTCACCTGATCATGTACACGACTGATAAAGGCAAACCAGATAGCATACTATCATCTCGAGTAAGACTGTCCTACCGGTATAGGTCCTCCGCAATCATTGCAATCACGTACCTGCGATCCAATAATTGACTATGAGGGCACTATCTCCAACAATCTCCCACTTGCACTCAAGGCTAATTATTACGATGTCGACTACTCACATCCCATGTGAAACCGAACATCCAACTCCTCTACTAATCAGTTTCACAAAGCCCGTTTGTAAAACTATTGTGTTCGAGAAATAGCCTCAGTGAGTGGATCCGCCAAGATGTTTCTTTCTATATCTCTCTTAATCTCAAGTTCGCGGAGAAAGCCATCTCCCGAATCGAGTAATACCTGTCTTAGAATATGTCTGGATATCTGATGGGACCTAGTTCATAAATGAACTCCAAATCCAAACTTCTTAGACTGTATCGATCACTGAACATAATCAGTATCGGGCACCATGCCACCCACAGTATCCTCTTGGACCACCTGTCCATAATACTGTCCCCTGTCAGAGGGAAAACTATAACTCTGACAATCACTCTGTCAACCATGTCACCTTTGAAGCTTGGAATGATAACCGTCTCCCGAAGGAGGCTGCCGTCATCAAATCCGTAGAACATGTACTTATGTTCTAAAACTGCTTCCTTATGTTTCTCCACGATTGGATTAATACAAACTTATTGCATCTAGTGCAAAAACAACATCTGATGTGGTACTTGACACCTCACGATTGACTCAATTGCCTAAGCAAGTAATCTGCCAATCATGCACAGCCCTCTCCCCTTTAGTCTATACGACACCTTTAGAGAGGGTGACTCCATCACCTGCAGGTACACCACCATGCTAGGAGTCAACTATTCTAAAAACAATTAGAATATCTGTCAAAGTACCCACATTGGGAAACTACCCAAATCTAGATCTAAAACCATAGATCCAGAAACCAGAATGTCAAATATTATATCCATATCCTGTCTGGAGAAACAACTGTGTGACGACCACAGTACAACCGATCGTAGTATAGGAATTTTACTTCCCACTCTGTGTATGTCATCCAGATACCATGACATCACACCCTACTACCTTCTTAACAGATCCATCCCTTATTCTGATTGAAGTCAAACCTATGACTGTCACATCAAAACTAGATGATCTATCTCCGCTATAACTGCTCAAGTCTATAGATATAAGCATCTTGCCCACTATGCTTCCGCTGCTCCCACTGACTACGACAACCCTCCTACCGGGTCTCATAGCCTGGAACAACAGTAGTGTCAAGTCTGGGTAGATAAGAACCTCCCTGTCACCGTCCTTGAGGCTACCGAAGTACCTCTCGGGTGTCTGAGGTTACCCACCAAATCTGCGGAGTGGCTAATGGAATGTCAAACCTGATTGAATATATAGGTACTATTAAATTTTCCGTAATCGTTCGCGGTTCTGGAATCACTTCCATTTCTACCATACTCCCACTACTGTTTTCTGAAAAAGATCCATTTTACTAAAACTGTGGCGAGTCAAGAACAATATCACTATTGATCTTCCATATGGTAGAATATCAACCCTCGTCATAGCCAGGGTCAACCCACAAACAGCCATTACAGAAACGTGCCCTGAGTTATCCAGAGTCTGGTTTTAAGCATAAGCTGGACAACTCCCCGTACCTTAACATCTTTTAAGATGCGATCCATTCTATATCCAATACAGAAACTTTGGCACTTATTTAATTGGAACCAGATTCAAATCATGCAGCTGTCTCCAGTGCATATCAACTTAATGGAAAGAGGCTAATCAGCATTACTCAACTTAGGAATCCATCCAATTATGAGTAACCTGAAAGAGAAACACGTTTCTCAAAACCATCACTATCATCTGAATACCAATCAGAAGAATCTACATCTTCGATCTCTTTGAAGAATCCTGACACTTGTGATACTTGGTTCTCTACTTTATTCTTATACCCACAACTTCTCAAAACTTAGACCTTGTATTTCTACGAAACACTTGTCCAAATACTAGAGAAGTTATAAGTAAATAGAACATAGTACGAGGACCTACCCCTTTGTCCTGATGGACACTGGACAACATACAATACTCTGTATAAGTCCGTTGAGTTAAACAACTCAAAATCTGTGCGTCGTAGGTTGAAAACTGTACCCTGGCGATTTCCTCAAATATCACCAATTACAAAGAATTCCGATATAATGAGGATAATCACCTAATTCCCAATAACTTACTCCCACTCATCATCTGTAAAACCATACAGATATGAGAATGAAACCTGGTAAATACATACCCTTGGAGTAAGTATCTAATCGGGAAAACAGTTTTCTTTTAACAATGCACTGAAACAAGAAAATGTTTCGTAGGGGTATCCTGGTATTCATAGCAATGCCTCTTCCATAATCCAATTCATGACTTCAACCGTATATTTTATTGCCATCTCTCCAAATCCCTTTATTTGTCTTTAGTCATTACCTTCTGTACACCATCGTTAGGCTAAATGGTTTTCTTCTTTCCCTACCGTTCGGCACCAGCCTATGGTTTGGAAGAAGACTATCCAGTAAGAATAATAGGTGTACCCTCCTAAAGCAAGGAGTACTCGTATCTTGAGAGAAGGTGATGATAAAAGACAACTGAATAATACCTTATTCCTTTAAAGGTGAAATAGGAGTGGCGATGAAGTACGCGGTTTTGGTCGTGAATGATATCAGTCGCAATTTACTTTGCCCTCTTTCTAATCCCTTTATTTTGTCTTTACATATTACCTTCTTCACACCCTACTTAGGCTAATTGGTTTTCTTCATTCCCTACCTTTCGGCACCAGCCTATGGTTTGGAATAAGACTATCCAATAAGCGTAATAGGTGTACTCTCCTAAACCAAGGAGCCCTCGCAACCTGAGAGAAGGTGATAATAAAAGACAACTGAATAAACCAATTCTATTTCTCCTGAACCTGGATCCATCCTCGAAGAAGTCCCTTCGAGTTCGTATATAACCATACGATGGATCTATCCAATGGAATTGGATGTCCGTAGTAATACGGGTGTTCTGAGAAATACAAAGGGTAAAAGAAGAAGTGGCAATGACTTATGCAACTCAGACATCCAAAAGCCAGTATTTTAAGAAGGTTCGGTCAACATGGTCACTGAGTCATAGTCTAGGGTCGGTCAAAGGTCGCTGCCAAAGAGAGAGAGAAAAGAAACACTCTGCGTGCACTCTAACCTATATCAGAATGGTTATCACTTTATCTAATCCGGAAACCTCCCACTGTCCTGTCAAATTCTCCTCCAAACCTGAAAGAAGAATCAATCGGGATCACCCGAAGAGTAAACCAACTCATCAGTGGGAATCGGGATCCAACTCTCATCACATGATAACGTGATGGAATGCATCCACGTTACTCATACTCCAGAAGGTATGCGCATACTTGGCAAGTTTCAGTTTCTTTAGAAACTCCCGATATGATTTATGCCCCATGCTCTTATGACCTTGGCGTATGTTAACAAATCATAAGTCACGAGTCAAGTTCTGCCCGTCATTATCTTGTTAATTTGAACCCACCCGTACATACCCTTGACGTATGCCAACAAGGTAATACGACTGTCCCAAACCAACTCATATATCTATGCAACAAATGAATACCCAGCAGCTACCAAACACTATGCCTTGACGTATGCCAACAAACATAGCTTGAATACTACTGACCTTCCATAAGAAACAACGGAGGGCTACGGTTGGTTTTTGGCGAAAAACCTTTAACGTAGTGAACTTGATATCGCTGAAGGAACCTGATAGTTTTTTAAAATATAGTGGCGAAAACCTTTGCTAAAGAGGTCACTCCCGGTGAAGGGATCTCGACTCTTTCCTCGTGGAATGAGGTGCCGGATATTCCACTGAATACCGCTATGCAAAGCAACTTGTAATCGACTATAGTGAAGTTATTACCCTGACGCAAACTTCTGCCCAAGGGGTCAGTCCCGGTGAAGGGATATCGGCCCTTGCCCCGTCGAATGAGGTGCATGATATTCCACTGAATACCGCTATGCAAAACAAAAGGAAACGTCTTTGCAATAACACCTTTTTTAAATTTGTTCCAACAACTGAAAACAGGTTTGTTTTACTTTGCATTGATCAGAATCAACGCAGTCCCATCAATCAAACACACTATAAAAGAACGAAAATAAAATGTACGTTTATGCCATCCGCATTCGCCACTGGGTCCCGTCATCACCCGTTAGGTTACTTAACTAACGACAGAGCGGGGACTGGACTAGCGCGGGTGTAAAACATATACAACATCTAATAGTATATAAACCAATATACAATAATCGCTCCAGGCATGATAATATGCAACATTACAGAAAAGTAATAAGCATCACAGAACAATACAGATATCTGGGATCCCCGGGTTTCACAGAGCCGCTGCTGAAACTCGACGTTCCCCTGTCGTGTGGATAGCCTGTGCAATGAAACCTAGACCCCTACGGGTGCGGCAAGTTACCCGCCAAAACCTGAAGCGAGGCAGCCCCCTATAGCATAGTGAATGGACCACCCAGCACTTCACGGAATCCGGTAATCTTGGGCACCCCTCCTTGGGTCAACCTGTACCCCCTACGAGTGCGGCGAATAGTCTGCCAATTCTAGAGTGGGACCCCTCTGCCTTTCAAATCCATGAGATGCGGACCTGTTGCCCCCCAGAACCCGGCTATCCGTGCACTCCGTCGCGGGGAAAAACCTAGTACAGTAATGAAAAATACTACAATAGGTACATCGACCGCAACCTGGTCGTGCCCCAAAAGAATATTATACAACAGGCAGTGACGGCAGTCCACAAGTTGGACGCTCGCCTCGCAATATCAAATGTACAAATAAACTCAAACTGTACTACCATTGCACACTGCTATCCACCACGACAAATCCGCAACATCACAGCACAACACAGAACATCAACGCGAATGTCACGTTCGCAAACCCGTCTAAAAGAACTATAGCAATCGGACGCGGTTTACCGATCAAATGACATTCTCGGTCGGAGATATAATGTAAGCACTGTAAACTAACGTGTTTAAATTTCGATCGACAAAATATCACAAAGTGGGCCCCACGCAAATCTGTAGAACAGTAACAAAACCTGGGCCCAAAAGATATATACCAAAAACCCCAATTTCCAACATGGAATGCACTGTAGAAAATTGAGTGAGTGATCTCACTTTTCTGCGGCGGATCCGCGGCAAACCTTGGCTTGGACCGCGGATCCGCGGCGGAACAGTGGTATCACTTCCTCGAATTTCAACAGTATTCCTAAAAAACCCTGCTTGATTTTCTGGTATGTGTAAAATTAATTTTGGAACCCTTATAAAATCGACAGAAACTGTCAAGCTTGGATTTTGCAGTTTTTGATTTCCGGTTTGATCGATATTTTAAACGCGTTAGCACAAGTTAGTATAGCAAAATGGTGAGGCTCTGATACCACTGTAAGTCTACGCTAGCGCCCCGGCCGTCTACAGACGCCAAATGCGGAACAAAAACTTTTTAACTGGCGCTATCGTTTACTTTAACCCGGATCTTCCATTATTGCTAAACTAACAAACTGTAAAGAGTGTAGAAAGGTTATACCGAACGATCCGAGTCCTTCGTTCTTTAACCATCATCTCACGCTCCGTTGCGGCTGCTCCGATCTCATCGATCTCCGATCTGCTCGTCTAGGTGGCACCACATCACTGATTCTTTAAACGGGCTCCCGCCTCTGACTCGAGACAACTCGGTCGTCAAGTTTGCTAAAAGAGACGACCAAGAATGATGTAGAGAATGAGTAGATGACTTTGTCTCACTTCGTCCAAGTCCGTGGACGATCGGTAAATGAAGTTGCCGATGGAAATGAAATGGAATAAGAAATGAACTAATGAAATTTCCATGCATCCAAAACTTTAGTCTTTTCTTTTTAGCAACCATAATTTTCTCAAATGAGTGAGTGAAGGAGGAGAGAGAGAGGGCCGGCCACTTAAAAGGAGGGGGGTGAGTGTAGGAGGGAAGTGGTGACCATAGCACAAAGCTTATCATGAAGAAAAGATCTTAACAAGAACAAAAAGCATTAATGTAAACCATGATTCACATAAACCTAGTCATCACATAATAAATGCAATTAAAGGTTCATGAACCTAGGCACCATCCTAGAAACTTCTAGAACCTTCTAGAAGCATGACTCACCCTCATCCAAGAAAAGATAAATCCGCCATTAACCAAATGTTAAAAGACGGCTGATAGAAAACTGGAAACTGGCAACTTCCAAAAGTGATCCTGAAACGACTTTCAGGATAACCCCGTAACTGTATAAATATACCCGCATTTGTATTACGACCGAATACAAATGCAACTGAGACAGAGATATTATACCTACTCAATACAATACTCGGATCCGGCATAAACCAAAGCCGACCAGTATCAACTGCCCGAAAAATAACACGTGCGTAAACGCACGTGCATTTTCCGAACCCTGCCATAAAACCATACGGCCTCTACAACGTTTCGCCCGAACTTGGGAAACTGTCTGTGGGGGACTCTAATGACTCGTCAGTACCCTGGCAGTGGGTTTAACCACAAACCGTCAGCGGCACTAGCTATGCGTAACGGCTGCCCATGGACTGACCTCAAGGGAGGCTGATGAGCGAACTCATCCAGAAACCCTACTGAGCCTAACAGTGACAATGTATATACAGTCCGGTCCGTTCGTCAATGAGTATCGCATATCTGCCTAGGGGGCTAGTAACGTCAGACCCCCAATAGCAGTATAAGTCGTGTCGGAGTGTAGCCCAATAACACCCTGAGATACTACTGGAGTACCTACCAGTAGGTTCATCCTTCAAGGTCCCTAGTCGTGGTAGTCCATAGGTTCATCCTTCAAGGTCCCTAGTCGTGGGTGTATCGAGACGGGGCATCGATATACCGGTGTAGACTAGCGTATACGCTTCTTGACCCATGAGATGGGCAATGGATGATCCCATATCTATTGGTGTTTGACATCAGAGATGGTATACGGGTGCTTAGTGGAGATTGGGTACACTGGACGGACTCACCGAGAACTCCCAGATGGTATTATACCTCACGTCAGATGGCAGTTTTCAGGTGACACTTGTGCAGGTTAGTCTGTAGATCCGAGATCGTCATAGAGTCTTGTGTGATTCCCACTGTGCTTTGATCTCCACCTTACCACGTCCATGAGGGCATGCAAAACGGTGGTTTTTGGGCACAGTCCCGAGTCACATGGAGGCAATGAGCGATTGGAGGGGTTTTGTCTCTCCCGGTATTGGGGGTTGATGTTGCGCTGTGCTCGATTGGCCGTAACAGGGAAGTCCCTGGCCAGGGCTGATCAGAGATTTGCTGGTAAGTGTTACCAGGAGTTTCTCGACCCGTTATGAGCCTCACATCGGCATGACTTATCGGTTATTGAGGTCTGACGTTTACCGCCCCTAGACTTGATATGCGAAATATCAGACGAACAGACCGGACTGTACGGTAAGTGTTGCTGGTTGGATTCACAGGAGTGTGAGCGGGCTTGCTCATTGATCTTCTGATCGCTCAATACCCAGGTGGCCGTTACGTTTGGCAGACCGCTTGCGGCTTGTGGGTGCTTGATATGATCATCATCTGCTGCCGGCGTATTGACGGGTCTTTAGAGTCCTACACAGAGGTTTCCTGGCTCAAGCGAAACGAAATAGGAGCACATATGAGATTTCTGCGGGACCGAGAATAATGCGTGTATGTGATATCGTATTTCATTCTCGCGATGAATGTTTCGATTGGTTGTATGCGATATAACCTAGTTATCGAATCGAAGATTGATTCGACAAATCGATACATTGAATACTAGTCGGTTATGTGCGACATGACCGGATCATTGAATCAAGTGTTGATTTAATGATTTAATGTATAATTATATATTTGATATATTACTTTGCATTAACTAGTATTGGTTCATTTTAAAAGGATTTTCTCACTTGAAGTGCACATTGTATATGTGATATATTTTTGTGTACACTTGATTGTATCATGTTTGATGATACATGTTAACTTGTGCATGTGTAAAGACTAAACCATGGTTGTATAAATGGTTAGGGTTATCGTTTACTTGTTCATTTATTTAAATTGATTATTTATTTTGGAAAAGAAAAGGTAAATGGTGGCTTTCTTTGGTTCTTTCATAAAGCTTCATGAAGAGTTGAAAAGGTTGACCATTTTGTTTTCTTCTCTTAACCTAACCATTCACCTAACCCTAGTTTGCTTTCTACACTTGACTATGGTTAGGATATGATAAGTATTCATATTGTTTTTCTTTTTAAAGTAATACTTATCATATTCTATCTTCTTCTTCCTCTTCATCTTCAAGAAAGAAACCTTGCCTTCATCAATGGCAACTTGAGCAAATGAGTGAGAAATCCAATTCTAAAGTGAACCCACCTCCTATTTCTTCATCCTCTACCTCTTGCCAAGCAGTATAGGGTGTTTTCTTCACAAGTTTCATGGCTTGGTGAAGTTGGAGCTTGATCTTGTGTTGCCTCGACGTAGATCATCTTCGGCATCGAAGCCGACGACTTAGCCCGCCCATTTCTCCGATGAAGCCGATGCAAGGGTCCGGGTTTCGAGATGGACAGCGAGGGGACATCTACTTGGAGCTAAGGAAGTGGAGAACCGGATCTACAAAGGTTGTAGCCTCTTTCTTTTAGTTAAGATGTTAACTAGTTTCACTTTTCGCCTAAACTCTAGTCAACGAATCCGTATTAGGGTTTCTCGGCACTTGTAAAATTTTAAATTGGCATCGTTGATACCTTGTGAGACTAAATTAGAGTGCCTAGGAACCCTACAGTGGTATCAGAGCCTAGCTAGAGCCTTAGGCGAAGTGTAGACGACGTTTGAAACCCGATCGAACCGAAACCCTAATTCTAAAATGCTCTCTGGACTTTTTTCAAAAACTGGGTTTTTTCCAGATTAAAAATTCTTAAAAAATTCAGCAGGAAATTCTAAGAATTACGGTGCAAAATTTTCCAAACGATACTTCCAAAGCGCGGCGGAACCGCGGCAGAAGCCTGGCTTCTGCGGCGGTTCCGCGGCCATCTGATGACGTCAGCCTTCCAATTTTGCACAGTAATTTGTTATTTGAGATTCTGAGTTTTCTGGGAGTTTTTAATCTGAACTCAAGAGTTGGGTTTTCTGGGGTGTTTTGGAGCTTGGATGATTCGATCGGATTATCAGATTTTGTCTATGTGGCTTTCCGGATATTTTAGAATATGTTTAAAGGTTCGACCGGATGTAAATACCCAATCTTTCCCCTGCCGGGAAATTTCCAATTGTTGGACTTTTCCGTAGTTTAATGACGTTCTAAGTAGTGCAAGTAACGCGATGGTCTCTCTAGAAGACAACAAACCTTAACTCGATTATGTGACCGTCTAGAACTACCCTTTGAACCTTAGGGTTTGGGGAAGTACGGCGTGCCACATGTGAGGCGTTGGCTTGACCCTTCTACGGCTGGACCGTTGGTACTGGACCCTTCATGTGTTGATCGGTTTCGGGAAAACTTGGGTGTTCGAATGTTCGATCGGAAAGTTTAACATTTTCTATTTATCTGGAATGGGATACAATACTTGGAATTCACAAGTAGTTATGAGATAACTGAATGAATGTTATAAACATAGCACTTTAGTCTCACTAGATCGGTTGCCACGGAATTTTGATGTGATCAAAAGTCCGTCACAATTACGTAGCGTACGCGATTACTCGCCGGATAAACTTAATAGACAGCTACACCCCATAGCCCCGACCAAGTGACTGTAGGAGAACCCCGTCACCGAAAGCATCCGTTCGGGTGCTCGCGGCAGCGGTGTTCCGCCTTGGTGCACTTTGTCGACGGCATCGGGGGTGCGGCCGTCTACTACAGTTTGCGACGAGCATTCGATCAGAATGTCGGGAATCCTGTTGAATTGCTCGACTTGATATTGAAAAGAGTTTTCGATAATGAGACTAAAATGCGGGGTTTATAATTGTTAGGCATGCGATGTCTAAGGAATTCATTGATTAGGCATGCGATGTCTAAAGAGGTTGCGGATTCCAACTATTGTAGTTTTACACTTTCTTTTTTTGTGACCGTAAGTGTAATATGTGATATCGCCGGTTTCGTTACTATATGTCAACGACAATTGGGATGTGCATATTTACTTATGTTGATGACATGTGATGTTATGTGTTGCTTGATATGTTATATTGGATCGTCGTGTTTGAATAGCCGGGGGTTTTTTTATGTGAGATGAGTGTTTTTCATTTTCATTCATGTAAAAACTTGTATGTAACATTCTTTTATTGGGGCACTTCCAGGTTGCGGAAGTTGTCACCGTTGATGTATATTATTTACTTTTCCGCACTAGGATAGACCCAAGGAGGGGAGCACAAGTAACCGGGTTCTGGAGTCCAGTGGGAGACCAACTCGAGGAGTCGAGTCCGGGTCTCCTAACTCTAGAATTGGTAGGGTTGCTTGCCGCTCTCGTAGGGGTCTAGGGGTGTGGGTTTTGGCTATTCATCGCGACCGTGGAATCCGTGTTTTATACTGGCTCGTATTGAAAACACGGACGTCCTAGTATATCCAATATTTCATATGTTTCTTCTGCTGCGATATCTGTGATGTGATCATGTGATGTTCTGTGATAGATACAGTATACAGTATATATGATATATTATATAGACGTTACTTATGTTTTACACCCGTGCTAGCCCTGCCCTGCTCTGCCGTTAGTTACCTAACCTAACGGTGCATGAGGGGACATAGAGGCGAATGCGGATGGCATAAGTGTATGTCGTATTTATCTGTGATGTTTAGGTGACTTAAATGATGGGACTTCATTAATGTGATTAATGAAAGAAAAGAAACCTAAGATGTTGTAGAATCAAATTTTAAATAAAACAGGTAGCTACAGTTCTTGCTTTGCACAATGGTATATTTGATATATCCTGCACCTTATTCGATGAAGAAAGGACCGAGATCCCTTCACCGGGAGTGACTCCTTTAGCAATAACTGGAAGATGCTACACACTCGGTTTGTCTTTTCATTGCTTCTATAGTTTCTGCTTTGCACAGTGATATATATGATATATCCCGCACCTCATTCGACGAGGAAAGGGCCGACGATCCCTTCACCGGGAGTGACCCCTTTAGCAAAACTAGAAAAGCCTCAAAATCACTCCATTTCAAAACTTCACTTGATTCTACAACGAAATCAAGTTCATTACGCAATAGGTTTTCAGAAAAACCTGTCGTAGCCCTCCGTCATTTCAGAAAAGAACTGTTTAGTATCCGTGCTGCGTTTGTTGGCCTTTGTCAAGGCGTAGTGTGCGGTAGCTGAATAGTGCTTATCTGCTTGTGCATGTGATGCAGATTGTTTCAGGATAGTCGTACGACCTTGTTGGCCTTTGTCAAGGGTCGTGCGGGTGGGTTTGATTCAATCAAGAAATGATGGGTTGAACTTGACTAGCATCATATGATTTGTTGGCCTTTGTCAAGGTCATAGGACGCTAGGGGAAAAATATTATCGGGAATTTCAAGTGTTGAAATTTGCAATGAGATTGCATACCTTCTATGAGATAGTTGGATCCCGATACCCACTCCGAGTAAGAGTTACTCCTGGGAGAGTTTTACACATTACAATTAGGCGATCAAGTAGGTGTCTAGAAAGGTGTCAACGGGGTTACGCCTCTGGGAAAACGAGGTTTACTTTAATTAAGTCCGTGCGAAAGCACGAGGAACCTCCCTCAAAGTACCGACACTGGCCTGGCTGAAAGATCGACGAAGTTGTAGGGTGTAATTAATCCCGGCTAGTCTTTCCTTTTAGGGTTTGAAGGAAGATTTGATAAAAACCAGTGGGAGCCATCCTGATTAGATAAGATAATAACCAATCTGATCTTGCACGAGCATACGCTAAAGTGTTTTCTTCTCTCTCTCTCCAGGTAGCAACCATGTCATGCCCTAATAAAGATAATAATATGGATGTATTGACCGAACCCGCATGTTATACTGTGCTGGGGAACGTTGGTTCCGTTCTTTCTTATAAGAGTTATAGGACTGAACAGGATATAGGGGAATACCAGGATTCCCATGCCACCCGAATGAAGAAAGTACATGTTGATGTATTTTCTTCGGGTGTGTTCGTTACAGAGAACTGGTTCTCCATTTGCTCTACGTCTTGGGTATTAGATACCGGGTCAGGATCCCATATATGTAATCAGTTACATAGGCTCAGGAAAGGTAGAGAACATAGAGAAGGTGATAAAGACATTAGAGTTGGAAATGGTGCAATTGTTGCAGCTAAGACTGTCGGGGAATATCACCTTGTATTACCAACTGGTAATACATTGGTTCTGAAAGAATGCTATTACATGCCGAACCTGATATGCAACATTATATCGGTTTCTTTGTTGAGTAAAGAAGGATATAATTTTGTATTACAGGACAATGTTATGAACATTTTCCGTAACCAAAAGTTGGTTGGATCGGGCAGGTTGTGCAATGGCATTTATGTTCTAAATCAATCAACAGTTCTAGGTATAACAAACACACACAAGAGGAAGAGTTCAGAACTGAACGAATCCTTCTTGTGGCATTATAGACTGGGTCACATCAATGTGACACGACTAGCTAAGTTGCATAAGGATGGATATTTGAAACCTTTCGAATTTTCATCTTATGATACTTGCCAGTCATGTCTCAAAGGCAAGATGACCAAAACTCCGTTTACGGGACACGGAGAAAGAGTTACCGAACTCTTGGGACTGATACATAGTGATGTATGCGGTCCCATGTCTACACATGCCAGGGATGGTTCTTCGTACTTCATTACATTCACTGACGATCTCTCTAGATTCGGATATGTGTTCCTGATGAAACACAAATCAGAAGCTTTTGAGAAATTTAGAGAATATAAACAAGAAGTCGAAAACCAAACCGGAAAAAGTATTAAAATCCTTCGATCTGATCGAGGAGGTGAATACTTAAGCAATGAATTCCTGGACTTCCTAAAGGAGAATGGGATTCTCTCTCATCTGACTCCTCCATATACACCACAGCACAACGGTGTATCAGAACGGAGGAACCGCACCCTATTAGATATGGTGCACTCCATGATGAGCACAGCTGAGTTTCCTATTTCCATCTGGGGATATGCGCTAGAGACAGCAGCATACCTATTGAATTAAGTTCCATCTAAATCTGTACCTACCACACCATATGAGATATGGTGTGGGAAGAGACCATGTCTTAAACGAGTTAAGATATGGGGTTGCCCGGCCTATGTCAAAAGGCAAAATCCGGACAAACTCGAGGCACGGTCAGTTCTATGCAAGTTTGTGGGATATCCCAAACATTCACATGGATTTCTTTTCTACCGTGCAGAGGAACAAAAAGTGTTTGTTTCTCGACATGATACCTTTTTGGAAAAGGAATTTCTTGGAAAAGAAATTAGTGGGGATAAGGTAGAACTGGAAGAAATTCCGGCTACACAAACTCAAACTGAAGATTTAGTGGAACCAGATGATTCAGTTGCTCCCGACGAACCTCAACCTCTCCGCCGATCTGGTATGGTACCTTGCCCACCTGAGAGATACTACGGTTTTCTCATGGATGGTGGGAGCGAGGATTGCATCATGGAGGATGATGACCCAACTAGCTTCGAGCAGGCCATCACGAGTGGGGACTCAGTGAAATGGCTGGATGCTATGCGGTCCGAGATGGAATCCATGTACACCAACAAAGTATGGACTTTAGAAGTTGCTCCTGAAGGGGTAAAACCCATTGGGAGCAAGTGGATCTTCAAGAAAAAACTTGGTGTAGATGGGAAAGTGGAGACTTTCAAAGCTAGACTTGTTGCAAAGGGTTTTCGTCAAAGACCAGGTGTGGACTATGACGAAACCTTTTCTCCAGTAGCTATGCTTAAATCCATCCGGATCATGCTTGCCATCGCTGCATATCATGATTACGAAATCTGGCAAATGGATGTTAAGACCGCCTTTCTAAATGGTGATTTAGAAGAGTGCGTGTACATGACTCAGCCAGAGGGCTTCGTAGACAGTGGGAGCAGTGGGAAGGTGTGCAAGCTGCTTAAATCCATTTATGGATTAAAGCAAGAATCGCGGAGTTGGAACATCTGCTTTGACGTCGTTATCAAAGAGTTTGATTTCGTCAAAAACCCAGATGAACCTTATATTTACAAGAAGGTGGCAGAGAGTAAAGTTGTCTTCCTCGTATTATACGCAGACGACATACTCTTGATAGGAAATGATATTCCTATGCTGCAATCGGTCAAGCTCTTCTTATCACAAAGATTCTCAATGAAAGATCTTGGTGATGCCTCCTGCATATTGGGAATTAGGATCTATAGAGATAGATCCAAACGGATATTGGGATTGTCCCAATCCAGGTACATTGACACCATACTAAAGAGGTTTAGTATGGAAGAATCCAAGCATGGGAACTTGCCCACGATCTCTGGAGTCACTCTTTCCAAAGAGATGTCTCCCAAGACTGATTTGGAGAGAGCTCGCATACAAGGGATACCCTATGCTTCGGCAGTAGGCTCTATCATGTACGCGATACTATGTATCAGACCCGATGTTGCATACTCACTAAGTATAGTGAGCAGGTATCAAGCTGATCCTGGAGAGAGTCACTGGACAGCTATGAAGAGCATTCTCAAGTACTTATGAAGGACTAAAGAGATGCTCTTGGTGTATGGTAATGGAGAACTCCAAGTGGAGTCCTTTACCGATTCGAGTTTCCAGAGTGATAAGGACGACTCTAAGTCGCAGTCGGGATTTGTCTTTACCCTTTATGGAGGGGCGGTTAGCTGGAAGAGTTCCAAGCAGGAAACCGTGGCAGACTCGACGATGGAGGCTGAATACATCGCTGCCAACGATGCTGCCAAAGAGGCTGTCTGGATCAAGAAGTTCATTACTGAACTTGGAGTGGTTCCATCCATTGAGCATCCAATACCTTTGTATTGTGATAACAATGGAGCGGTGGATTTGGCCAAGGAACCCAGGTCCTATCAGCGATCCAGACATATTCTGAGGTGGTATCACCTGATCCGGGAGATAGTTGATCGCCGGGAGATCGAGGTCAGGAGGGTTGACACGAAGAACAACACGGAGGATCCACTCACGAAGGCCATTCCCCAGATACAGTTTGAGAGACTCTTCGGGATGCTCGGTCTGCGATACTACAGCAGCTGTCCCTAGTGCAAGTGGGAGATTGTTAGTTGTATGTATTCCCTAGAGGCCAGTATTGTATAGATGATGTATATTATATTGGATGCTTGTTCATATATAGAGATGACTTTCTTGCTCGATATGATAGTATGCTATCTGGTTACTCTTTATCTTAACATGTATACTAGTCTCTTTAAACTGTCTTATAGTTACATGTTGGTAAAGCCCTTAGGATGTGTACTTGACTACCTGGACTATGATGCAGATCATACTAGTGGGGACATGGTAGTCCATAGGTACATCCTTCAAGGTCCCTAGTCGTGGGTGTATCGAGACGCGGCATCGATATACCAGTGTAGACTAGCGTATACGCTTCTTGACCCATGAGAAGGGCAATGGATGATCCCATATCCATTGGTGTTTGACATCAGAGATGGTATACGGGTGCTCAGTGGAGACTGGGTACACTGGACGGACTCACCGAGAACTCCCAGATGGTATTATACCTCACGTCAGATGGCAGTTCTCAGGTGACGCTTGTGCAGGTTAGTCTGTAGACCCGAGATCGTCATAGATTCTTGTGTGATTCCCACTGTGCTTTGATCTCCACCTTACCACGTGAGGGCGTGCAAAACGGTGGTTTTTAGGCACAGTCCCGAGTCACATGGAGGCAATGAGCGATAGGAGGGGTTTCGTCTCTCCCGGTATTGGGGGTTGATGTTGCGCTGTGCTCGATTGGCCGTAACAGGGAAGTCCCTGGCCAGGGCTGATCAGAGATTTTCTGGTAAGTGTTACCAGTAATTTCTCGACCCGTTATGAGCCTCACATCGGCACGACTTATCGGTTATTAGGGTCTGACGTTTACCGCCCCTAGACTTGATATGCGACATATCAGACGAACAGACCGGACTGTACGGTAAGTCTTACTGGTTGGATTCACAGGAGTGTGAGCGGGCTTGCTCGTCAATCTTCTGATCGCTCAATACCCGGGTGGCCGTTACGTTTGGCAGACCGCTTGCGGCTTGTGGGTGCTTGATATGATCATCATCTGCTGCCGGCGTATTGACGGGTCTTTAGAGTCCTACACAGAGGTTTCCTGGCTCAAGCGAAACGAAATAGGAGCGCATATGAGATATGTGCGAGACCGAGAATAATGCATGTCTGTGATACCGTATTTCATTCTCGCTATGAATGTTTCGATTGGTTGTATGCAATATAACCTAGTTATCGAATCGAAGATTGATTCGATAAATCGATACATTGAATACTAGTCGGTTATGTGCGACATGACCGGATCATTGAATCAAGTGTTGATTTAATGATTTAATGTATAATTATATATTTGATATATTACTTTGCATTAACTAGTATTGGTTGATTTTAAAAGGATTTTCTCACTTGAAGTGCACATTGTATATGTGATATATTTTTGTGTACACTTGATTGTATCATGTTTGATGATACATGTTAACTTGTGCATGTGTAAAGACTAAACCATGGTTATATGAATGGTTAAGGTTATTGTTTACTTGTTCATTTATTTAAATTGATTATTTATTTTGGAAAAGAAAAGGTAAATGGTGGCTTTCTTTGGTTCTTTCATGAAGCTTCATGAAGAGTTGAAAAGGTTGACCATTTTGTTTTCTTCTCTTAACCTAACCATTCACCTAACCCTAGTTTGCTCTCTACACTTGACTATGGTTAGGATATGATAAGTATTCATATTGTTTTTCTTTTTAAAGTAATACTTATCATATTCTATCTTCTTCTTCCTCTTCATCTTCAAGAAAGAAACCTTGCCTTCATCAATGGCAACTTGAGCAAATGAGTGAGAAATCCAATTCTAAAGTGAACCCTCCTCCTATTTCTTCGTCCTCTACCTCTTGCCAAGTAGTATAGGGTGTTTTCTTCACAAGTTTCATGGCTTGGTGAAGTTGGAGCTTGATCTTGTGTTGCCTCGACGTAGATCATCTTCGGCATCGAAGCCGACGACTTAGCCCGCCCATTTCTCTGATGAAGCCGATGCAAGGGTCCGGGTTTCGAGATGGACAGCGAGGGGACGCCTACGTGGAGCTAAGGAAGTGGAGAACCGGATCTACAAAGGTTGTCGCCTCTTTCTTTTAGTTAAGATGTTAACTAGTTTCACTTTTCGCCTAAACTCTAGTCAACGAATCCGTATTAGGGTTTCTCGGCACTTGTAAATTTTAAATTGGCAGGTTGATGCCTTGTGAGACCAAATTAGAGTGCCTAGGAACCCTACAGTAGTATCTCAAACTTAAGCATCCCATAAAAGTCTCTCTCTGGGAATAGGCCTTCGTGAGTTGATCCGCCGTGTTATCCTCTGAGTCTGCTCTCCTAACCTCGATCACCCTGGAGATCAACTATCTCCATGATCTAGTGACACTGCCTTAGAATATGTCTGGATCACTGATGGGACAGGCGTTCCCTGGCATAAGCCACAACTCCATTGTCATACAATGGGAGGAACGAAGTTCATCTCATGAACAGATATACACCCAGACTTTCTCTTTGGTAGTATCTTAAGTAGCGATGTATCCAGCCTTTATCGTCTTGTATGCCACGGTATCTAGCTTGGAACTCTTCCAACATACCGTCCCTATACTGAGGGTAAAGACAATGCCTGTGACTGACATTCAGTCGTTCCTTTCACCCTGGAACCTTTCCAGTGATTTTCCCCAGGATCAATTGATACCGTCTCACTACAACCAGTGAGTATCCTAACATCCATTTAGATCTATCTCATAGATCCAAAATCCAGGATTTAGTAGGTATCACTTTGATCCTATGTGGAGAATCATTGTGATAAGCGGAGATTGATCGAGCGTAGCATAGGAAACTGATTCCCTATCAAGAGTATGTCATCCACGTACTCTACGAGAATCGCCACCATACTCCCCACTACCTTTTTATTTATACAAGGTTCATCTACCATTTTGATGATGTCAAACTGTTTGACTAACTCATCAAAACAGATGATCCAACTCCGCGATGCCTGCTTCATCCTGTAAAGCAACTTGCACACGTTTCCGCTGCTCCCACTGTTTACGAAGCCCTCTGGCTGTATACTTATAGACGTTCTCTTCTAAATCATTATTTAGAAAAGCAGTCATGACACCCAACCGCCAGATATCGTAGTCATGGTCTATAGCCGTGGCAAGTAGGATCTGGATGGAGTTAAGCATAGCTACAGGAAAAGGTTTCATCATTTTCCACGCCTGGTTGATGACGAAAACCTTTAACAAGTCTAGCTTTGAAAGTCTCAACTTTTCCATCTACACCAAGTAATCTTCTCAAGATATACTTGCTCCTGATGGGGATTTAACCCTTCAGATAAAGCAACCAAAGTCCATAATTTGTTGGTGTATAAGGATTCCATCTCAGATCGATAAACATCCAGCCATTCTTACAGAGTCTCACTCCCGATGGCCAGCTCGAAACTAGTTGGGTCATCATCTCATGATGCAATCCTCGCTCCCACTGTCATAGAGAAACCGAAGTATCTCTCAGGTGGGTGAGGAACCCTACTAGATCGGCGGAGCGGCTGAGGTTCGTTGGTTACTATTGAATCTTTCAGTTCTACCAAATCATCAGCTGCAGTTTGTATAGCTGGAACATTTCCAGTTCTACATAACAGATATTGCCTCGAGCTTGTCCGGATTTTGCTTTTCAGACATAGGCTGGACAACCCCAAATCTTAACTAACTTAAGATATAGGCTCTTCCCTTTCCATATCACATATGAAGTGGTAGGCAACTGATTTGATTTGAACCGTATTCAATAGGTATGCAGCTTCTCAACCGCATAACTCCCAAAAGGAAATAGGTAACTCATTAGTACTCATCATAGAGCACACCATATCAAATAGGGTGTATCTGCTCCGCCCCGATATACCATCGTGCTATGGTGTATTCGGAGGAGTAATGCTGAGAGAGAATCTCATTCTCCTTTAGAAAAGTCCAAGAATTCCGTGCACAAGTATTCTCCTCCCTGATCACATCAAAGGACATAATACTTATACCCGTATTGGTTCTCTACTTCTAGCTTATATTCTGTGAATATCTCAAAAGGTTCGGACTTGTGTTTCAACAGGAACATATGTCTGAATCTTGAGAGATTATCAGAGAACGTAATGAAGTATAAAGAACCAGTCCTGGCATGTGTAGACAGGAGACCTTACATACATCAACATGTATCAATCCCAAGAGCTTAATAACTCTTTCTCTGTTTCCAATAAACAGAGCTGTGGTCATTTTATCTCTGTGACATGACTGGCAAGTTTCACAAGATGTAAATTCAAACTGATTTAAATATGCATCTAAATGTAAATTCAGCTAGTCGGGTCGCATTGATATGACCTAGTCTACAATGCCTCAAGAAGGATTCGTTCATTTCTGAACTCTTCCTCTTGTGTGTGTGTTTCATACACTAAAGAACTGTAGTTTGATTTAGAACATCAATGCTTTTAGATAACGTGCCTGAACCGATCAACTTTTGATATAGGAAATGTTCAAAACATTATCCAACAATACAAAATTATATTCTTCATTACTAATAAAGAGACTGATATGATTTTGCATATCAGGTTCGGTATCTAATAACATTCGTTCAGAATCAATATATTTGCAATACAGGGTGACAGTGACCAACAGACTTGGCTGCAACACTTGCCCCATTTTCTGTCTCATGAAACTTATCACTCGTTCTCAGTTCTCTACCTATCTGCAGCCCTATGTAACAGATTACATATCTGGGATCCTGATCCGGTATCAAATACCCAGGACACAGAGGATATTGAGAAACAGTTCTGTGTTACGAACACACCCGAAGATGATGCATCATATGCACTTTCCTCGTTTGGGCGGCACGGGAAATTTGGTATTCCCCAATTTCCTGCTCTGTCTTATAATATTTATAAGTTGGAGCGGGACCAACGTTCCCCAGCTCAGTATAACAAGCGGGTTCGGTCAATATATCCATATTATTATCTTGATTAAGGCGTGATATGGTCGCTACCTGGAGAGAGAGAGAAGAAAACACTCAGCGTGCGCTCTTGCAAGAATAGATTGGTTATTATTTTATCTAATCAGGATGGCTCCCACTGTTTTTATCAAATCTTCCTTCAAACCCTAAAAGGAAAGACTAGCCGGGATTAATTACACACTACAAGTTCGCCAATCTTTCAGCCACGCCAGTGTCGGTACTTTAAGGGAGGTCCCCCGTGCTTTCGCACGAACTTAATTAATGTAAACCTCGTTTTCCCAGAGGCGTAACCTCGTTAACACCTTTCTAGACACCTACTTGATCGGCTAATTGTAATGTGTAAAACTCTCCCAGGAGTAACTCTTACCCGCAGCGGGTATCGGGATCCAACTATCTCATAGAAGGTATGCAATCTCATTGCAAATTTCAACACGTGAAATTCCCGATAATATTTTGCCCCTAACCTCTTATGACCTTGACAAAGGCCAACAAACCATAAGAAGCTAGTCAAGTTCAACCCGTCATTTCCTGATTGAATTAAACCCACCCGCACGACCCTTGACAAAGGCCAACAAGGTCGTACGACTACCCTAACCCAATCTGCATCATATGCATAAGCAGATAAGCACCAGTCAGCTACCGCACACTACGCCTTGACAAAGGCCAACAAACGCAGCACGAATACTAACTACTACTTATCTGAAATGACGGAGGGCTACGACAGGTTTTTCTGAAAACCTATTGCGTAATGAACTTGATATCGTTGTAGGATCGAATGAATTTTGAAATGGAGTGTTTTTTAGGCTTTTCTAGTTTTGCTAAAGGAGTCACTCCAGGTGAAAGGATCGTCGGTCCTTTCCTCGTCGAATGAAGTGCGGGATATATCATATATATCACTGTGCAAAGCAGAAACTATAGAAGCTATCAAAAGTCAAACCGAGTGTGTAGCATCTGCCAGTTATTGCTAAAGGAGTCACTCCCGGTGAAGGGATCTCGGTCCTTTCCTCATCGAATAAGGTGCAGGATATATCATATATACCGCTGTGCAAAGCAAGAACTGTAGCTACCTGTTTTATTTTTGAAATTCGATTCTACAACATCGTAGGCTTCTTTTCTTTCATTAATCATATTAATGAAGTCCCATCATTTAAGTACCTAAACATCACAGATAAATACGACGTACACTTATGCCATCCGCATTCGCCTCGATGTCCTCTCGTGCACCGTTAGGTTAGGTAACTAACGGCAGAGCAGGGCAGGGCTAGCGCGGGTGTAAAACATAAGTAACGTCTATATAATATATCATATATACTATATACAGTATCTATCACAGATATCGCAGCAGAAGAATCATATGAAATATTGGATATACTAGGACGTCCGTGTTTTCAATACGAGCCAGTATAAAACACGGATTCCACGGTCGCGATGAATAGCCAAACCTACACCCCTAGACCCCTATGAGAGCGGCAAGAAACCCTACCAATTCTAGAGTTAGGAGGCCCGGACTCGACTCCTCCAGTTTGTCTCCCACTGGACTCTAGAACCCGGTTACTTGTGCTCCCCTCCTTAGGTCTATCCAAGTGCGGAAAAGTAAATAATATACATCAACGGTGACAACTTCCGCAACCTGGAAGTGCCCCAATAAAGAATATTACATACAAGTTTTTACATGAATGAAAATGAAAAACACTCATCTCACATAAAAAAACCCCGGCTATTCAAACACGACGATCCAATATAACATATCCAGCAAGACATAACATCACACGTCATCAACGTAAGTAAACATGCGTATCCCAATTGTCGTTGACATATAGCAACGAAACCGGCGATATCACATATTACACTTACGGTGACAGAAGAGAAAGTGTAAAACTACAACAGTTGGAATCCGTAACCTCCTTAGACATCGCATGTCTAAACCAATGAATTCCTTAGACATCACATGCCTAACAATTATAAACCCCGCATTTTAGTCTCATTATCGAAAACACTTTTCAATATCAAGTCGGGTAATTCAACAAGATTCCCGACATCCTGATCGAATGCTCGTCGCAAACTTTAGTAGGCGGCCACACCCCCGATACCGTCGACGAAGTGCACCAAGGCGGAACACCGCTGCCACGAGCACCCGAACGGATGCTCTCGGCGACGGGGTTCTCCTACAGTCACTTGATCGGGGCTATGGGGCGTGGCTGTCTTTTAAGTTTAGCCGGTGAGTATCCGCGTACGCTACGTGATTGCGACGGACTTTTGATCACATCAAAATTCCGTGGCAACCGATCAAGTGAGACTAAACCGCTAGATTTATAACATTCATTCAGTTATCTCATAACTACTTGTGAATTCCAATTATTGTATCGCATTCCGGATAAATAGAAAATGTTAAACTTTCCGATCGAACAATCGAACACCCAAGTTTTCCCGAAACAGCTCAACACATGAAATAAATTTAAAAAACATTCACTTCGTGCCTCAGTACCAACGGTCCAGCCGTAGAAGGGTCAAGCCAACGCCTCACATGTGGCACGCCGTACCGCCCTAAACCCGAAGGTTCAAAGGGCAGTTCAAGACGGTAACATAATCGAGTTAAGGTTTGTTGTCTTCTAGAGGGACCATCGCATTGCTTGCACTACTTAGAACGTCATTAAACTATGGAAAAATCCAACAATTGGAAATTTCCCGGCAGGGGAAAAAGTGGGTATTTATATCCGGTCGATCTTTTTTAACATATTCTAAAATTATCCGGAAAAGCACACAGACAAAATTAGACAATCCGATCGAAACACCGAGTCCCCAATACAACCCAGAAAACTCAACTCTTGAGTAAATATTAAAAATTCCAATAAAACTCAGTATTTAAATAAAGAAGTTACTGTGCAAAAATGGTTGACTGAAGAGACTAAATGGGCGCGGAACCGCCGAAATAGCTGGCTAATGCCGCGGTTCCGCCGCGCTTTAGACACATCATTAGGTAATTTTTGCACCGTAATTCTTAGAATTTCCTGCTGAATTTTTTAAGCATTTTTAATTTACAAAATTCCACGAATTTCAAAAATGTACAGAGAGCATATTGGAGTTAGGGTTTCGGTTCGATCGGACTTCTAACTCCGTCTACGCATTGCCTAAGGCTCTAGCTAGGCTCTGATACCACTGTAGGGTTCCTAGGCACACTAATGAGGTCTCACAAGGCATCAACCATGCCAATATCAAATTTTACAAGTGCCGAGAAACCCTAATACGGATCGTTAACTAGAATTTTAGGCGAAACAAGAAGCTAGTAAACAACTTAATTAAAAAGTGAACGGAAATACAACCTTTGTAGATCCGGTCCTCCACCTCCATAGCTCTATGACGGTGTACCCTCACTGCGATCATCGGATCCCGGGCTCTAGCGTCGGCTTCATCGGAGAAATGGGCGGCCTAGGTCGTCGACTTCGATGCCGAAGATGATCTACGTCGAGGCAACACAAGATCAAGCTCCAACTTCACCAAGCCATGAAACTTGTGAAGAAAACACCCTATACTACTTGGCAAGTGGTAGAGGATGAAGAAATAGGAAGTGGGTTCACTTTAGAATTGGATTTCTCACTCTTTTTCTCAAGTTGCCATTGATGGAGGCAAGCTTTTCTTCTTGTTGATGATGAAGAAGAAGAAGAAAAGAATATCATAAGTCTTATTTTAAATAGAAAATAAATGAATACTTATCATATTGCAACCATAGTTAGGTGTAGAGAATAAATCATGGTTAGTTTGAATGGTTAGGGTTAAGCATGAAGACAAAATGGTCACTTAGTCAAAGCTTCATGAAGCTTCAACAACAAACAAAATAAGCCACCATTTTCTTTTCTTTTTCCAAAAAGAAATAAATAAATAAATAATATGAAAACCCTAACCATTACACAACCATTGTTTAATCTTTACACATACTCAAGTTAGCATGTATCATCAAACATGATACAAACTAGTGTACAAAAGTATATCACATATACAATGTGCACAACAAGTGAGAAAATCCATTTAAAGTGAACCAATACTAGTTAATGCAAAGTAATATATTAAATATACAATTATACATTAAATCATTAAATCAACACTTGATTCAATGATCCGGTCATGTAGCATATAACCGACTAGTATCCAATGTATCGACTGATCGAATCAGTCCTCGATTCGATAACTAGGTTATATCGCATACAACAAATCGATACATTCATCGTGAGAATAGAATACGGTATCACATACATGCATTATTCTCGGTCCCGCAGATATCTCATATGCGCTCCTATTTCGTTTCGCTTGAGCCAGGAAACCTCTGTATAAGACTCCAAAGACTCGTCAATACGCCGGCAGCAGGTGATGATCATATCAAACACCCACAAGCCGCAAGCGGTCTGCTAAACGTAACGGCCACCCGGGTATTGAGCGATCAGAAGATCGACGAGTAAGCCAGCTCAAACTCCTGTGAATCCAACCAGTAACACTTACCGTACAGTCCGGTCTGTACGTCTGATATGTCGCATATCTCGCCTAAGGGTGGTAAACGTCAGACCCCAATAGCTCGATAAGTCGTGTCGATATGAGGTCTATAACAGTTCGAGAAACTACTGGTAACACTTACCAGTAAATTTCAGCAACCCTGGCCAGGGATTTCCGGTTATAGCTAATCGAACACAGCACAACATCAACTCCCTATACCGGGAGAGACGAATCCCCTCCTATCGCTCATTGCCTCCAAGTGATTCGGGACTGTACCCAAAAGCCACCGTTTTGCACGCCCACTTGGACGTGGTAAGGTGGAAATCAAAGCACAGTGGGAATCACACAAGACTCTATGACGATCTCGGGTCAACAGACTAACCTGTACCAGTGTCACCAGAGAACTGCCATCTGACGTAAGGTATAATACCATCTGGGAGTTCTCGGCGAGTCCGTCCAGTGTACCCAGTCTCTACTGAGCACCCGTATATCATCTCTGATGTCAAACACCAATGGACCATCCATCGCCCATCTGTATGGGTCGAGAAGGTATACGCTAGTCTATTCTGGTATATCGATGCCCCGTCTCGATACACCCACGACTAGGGACCTTGAAGGATGTACTTATAGACTACCATGTCCCCACTAGTATGATCTGCATCATAGTCCAGATAGTCAAGTACACATCCTAAGGGCTTTACCAACATGTAACAGAGAGATAATCAGTGTACACGTTAAGGTAAAGAGCAACCAGATAGCATACTATCATGTCGAGCAAGAAAGTCCTCCCTATATATGTCCAAGCATCCACTACAATATACATCCTATGTATAGTAATGGCCTCTAGGGCATACATATAACTAACAGACACTTGTCCAGGTTAGTCTGTAGACCCGAGATCGTCATAGAGACTTGTGTGATTCCCACTGTGTTTTGATTTCCACCTTACCACGTCCATGAGGGCATGCAAAACGGTGGTTTTTGGGTACATTCCCGAGTCACATGGAGGCAATGAGCGATAGGAGGGGTTTCGTCTCTCCCGGTATTGGGGGTTGATGTTGCGCTGTGCTCGATTGGCCGTAACAGGGAAGTCCCTGGCCAGGGCTGATTAGAGATTTACTGGTAAGTGTTACCAGTAGTTTCTCGGCCCGTTATGAGCCTCACATCGGCATGACTTATCGGTTATTGGCTTACCACCCCTAGACTTGATATGCGACATATCAGACGAGGAGACCGGACTGTGCGGGAAGTGTTGCCGGCAGGCTTTCACAGGAGAAGGAGCGGGCTTGCTTGCTGATCTTTTGATCCCTCAATACCCGGGTAGCCGTTACGTCCAGCTAGTACCGCTGACGGTTTGTGGGTGCGTGATGTGATCATCACCTACTTCCGGCGTATTGACGAGTCTTTAGAGTGCTACACAGAGGTTTTACTGGCTCAGGCGAAACGAAATAGGAGCACGTATGTGATATGTGCGAGACCGAGAATAAATGCTTGTATGTGATACCGTATTCTATTCTCGCGACTTTTTGTATCGGTCGGTCATATATGATATGACCGGGTTATCGAATCAAGTGTTGATTCGATAAGTCGATACGATGGATGTTAGCCGGTTATATGAGATATGACCGAATTATTAAGTCAAGTGTTGATTTAATAATTAAGTGTATATTAGATATACTAATTTACCTTTGCTAACACTTGTTCACTTTAGGGTTTTTCTCACATGTGAACACTTGTATATATATATATAAATGTGATATATATATTAAAGTGTTTTCTTTTGTATCATGGTTGATGATACACTATACTTGGATGTATGAGACTTAGACCATGCTACATATTATGTTGGGTTTTTATATTTTAAGTAATTACAAAATTAAGTGGATGATTAAATCAATGCATGAAGCTTGGGGTAGCCTGTGGATGCATTGACTAAGTCCACTTGAGTTTGTTTTTACCATAGATATTTCTTAACCCAACCATAAGTGTTAGCTATGGTTATAGCTCTACAAGAGTTAGTATATGATACTCACTCGCCATGATTAGCCTACTCACTTAATCATTAAGCTCATTTCTTTTCTTTTGTTCATCATCTTCTTCTTCATTGAGCAAGAGAAAAGCAAGCTAGGGTTTGATCCAAAGTGAGAATCCTTGTGAGAAACAAAATTCTAAAGAGAACCAACTTCCTATTTCTCCATCCTCTACGAGACTAGCACTTTAGTTTAGGGTGTTTACTTCACTAATTCTCTAGTTAGTGAAGTAGGAGCTTGAGTCAGAATTCCCTCGACATAGATCATCTTCGGCCTCGGAGACTTCAAGCAAGGTCGCATCCTTCGCGTCGTGAGGCCATGCAAAAGCCCGGGAGAACCTTGATCGCAGCGAAGGGACTTCAACAAGGAGCAAATGAAGTGGAGGACCGATCTACAAAGGATGTGTATCGCGTTCCTTTTAGTGTAAAGTTGTTTCTTGCTAAATGATTCGCCTAAACTCTAGTTAATGATCTTGCTTAATGTTATTCGGCACATAAAAATTTAATTTTGGCATGGTCGATGCCTTGTAGAGCCTCATTAGTGTGCCTAGTAATCCTACAGTGGTATCAGAGCCTAGCTAGAGCATTAGGCGATGTGTTAACGAAGTTAAAACTCCGAACGAACCCGAACACGTCAAATTATACCCCTCTCTGGACAATTTTTAAAAACTGGGTTTTTTCTGAATTAAAAATACCTAAAAAAACATCAGGTCAATATAAACATTAATATAGAAAATGAGCCAATGAACAGTAAAGCCCACCGCGGAACCGCGGCCAAACCTCTCTTGGGCCGCGGATCCGCGGCAGTACTGTAGCTATGGGCTTTGGATTTTCTGCAGTAATGTTTATTTCTGTGAGTGTATCTTTCTGGGTATTTTGTATTCTGACTCCAGTGTTGAATATTTTTGGGGTTTATTTTGAAATCGTATGATTCGATCGGAGAATTTAATTTTGTTACGTTATTCCGGATAATTTAGAAAGTATTAAAATGTTCGAACGGATATCATTAACTCAATTTTTTCAGGGCTCGAAAAACATTCAAGTGTTGAATTTTTCTCGGGTTTAAATCTTCCTGAAAAACGTGCATGTGATGCGATGGACCCTCTAGAAGACAACAAACCTTAACTCGATTATGTGACCGTCTTGAACTGCCCTTTGAACCTTAGGGTTTAGGGCAGTACGGCGCGCCACGTGTGAGGCGTTGGGTTGACCCTTCTACGGCTGGACCGTTGCTACTGTGACGTATTCTGGAATCTTTAAACTCCGCTCAAGTGTTGAGCTATTATAGAAATCTTGAGTATTTGATTATTCGATCGGAAAGGTTAATACTGTCTATTTATCTGGAATGTGATACAATATGTGGAATTCATACAGTTAGGCATGAAATGCGAAATATGCGATATTTCGGATTTACGATGTCTAAAGAGAATGTGAATTCCAAATGTTGTAGTTTTACACTTTCTTTTCTGCGACCATAAGTGTAATATGTGATATCGCCGGTTTCGTTGCTATTTGTCAACGACAATTGGGATGCGCATATTTACTTACGTTGATGACATGTGATGCTCTGTGTTGCTGGATATGTTATATTGGATCATCGCGTTCTGAATAGCCGGGTTTTTTTTATATGATATGAGAGTTTTTATTTTCATTCATGTAAAATTTAATTGTATGTAATATTCTTTTATTGGGGCACTTCTGGGTCGAGGTTGATGTCACCTTTTGTATATTATTTACTTTTCCGCACTAGGATAGATCCAAGGAGGAGAGCACAAGTAACCGGGTTCTAGGGTCCAGTGGGAGACCAACTCGAGGAATCGAGTCCGGGTCTCCTAACTCAAGAATTGGTAGGGTTGCTTGCCGCTCTCGTAGGGGTCTAGGGGTGTGGGGTTGGCTATTCATCGCGGCCGTGGAATCCGTGTTTTATAGAGGCTCAAAATAAAACACGGACGTCCTAGTATATCCATTGTTTCATATGTTTCTTCTGCTGCGATATCTGTGATGTGATCATTTGATGTTCTGTGATAAATACTGTATATAGTATATATGATATATTATATAGGCGTTACTTATGTTTTACACTCGCGCTAGCCCTGCCCTGCTCTGCCGTTAGTTACCTAACCTAACGGTGCACGAGGGGACATCGAGGCGAATACGGATGGCATAAGTGTACGTCGTATTTATCTGTGATGCTTAGGTGACTTAAATGATGGGACTTCATTAATATGATTAATGAAAGAAAAGAAACCTAAAAGATGTTGTAGAATCAAATTTTCAAATAAAAGGGTAGCTACAGTTTTGCTTTGCATAGCGGTATATATGATATACCCTGCACCTTATTCGATGGGGAAAGAGCCGAGATCACTTCACCGGGAGTGATCTCTTTAGCAAAACTGGCAGATGCTACAACACTCGGTTTGCTTTTGATTGCTTTTAGAGTTTTTCTTTGCATAGAGGTATATATGATATATCCTGCACCTTATTCGATGAGGAAAGAGCCGAGATCCCTTCACCGGGAGTGACCTCTTTAGCAAAACTAAGGAAAGCCTCAAAATCACTCCATTTCAATATTCACTCGATTCTACGACGATATCAAGTTCTTTACGCTTATGGTTTTCTGAAAGACCTGCGTAGCCCTCCGTCAATTCGGATAAGTAATATTTAGTATTCGTGCTGCGGTAGTTTGGCATGCGTCAAGGCGTAGTGTACGGTAGCTGATTATACTTATCTGTAGCATGAGATGCAATTGGATTAGGGTATTCGTACGGCGTTGTTTGGCATGCGTCAAGGGTCGTACGGGTGGGTTTAATTCAATCACGAATTGTACGGGTTGAACTTGACTAGCGGACTATGGGTTGTTTGGCATGCGTCAAGGTCATAGCACGCTAGGGGAAAAATATTATCGAGAATTTCCAGTGTTGAGATTTGCAATGAGATTGCATGCCTTCTATGAGATTGTTTGATCCCGATACCCACTGCGAGAAATTGTTACTCCCGGGAGGGTTTTACACAGGACAATTAGCCGATCAAGTAGGTGTCTAGAAAGGTGTCAACGGAGTTACGCCTCTGGAAAAACGAGGTTTACTTTAATTAGGTCCGTGCGAAAGCACGGGGAACCTCCCTCAAAGTACCGACACTGGCCTGGCTAAAAGATTGGCGAAGTTGTAGGGTCTAATTAATCCCGGCTAGTCTTTCCTTTTAGGTTTTGAAGGAAAATTTGATAAAAATCAGTGGGAGCCATCCTGATTAGATAAGATAATAACCAATCTGATCTTGCAAGAGCATACGCTAAAGTGTTTTTCTTCTCTATCTCTCCAGGTAGCAACCATATCATGCCTTAATAAAGATAATAATATGGATGTATTGACCGAACCCGGATGTTATACTGTGCTGGGGAACGTTGGTTCCATTATTTCTTATAAGAGTGATAAGACTGAATATGATATAGGGGAATACCAGGATTCTCATGCCACCCGAATGAAGAAAGTACATGTTGATGCATTTTCTTCGGCTGTGTTCGTTACAGAGAACTGTTTCTTCATTTCCTCTACGTCCTGGGTATTAGATACCGGGTCAGGATCCCATATATGTAATCAGTTATATAGGCTTAGGAAAGGTAGAGAACTTGGAGAAGGTGATAAAGACATAAGGGTTGGAAATGGTGTAATTGTTGCAGCTAAAACCGTCGGGGAATATCACCTTGTATTGCCAACTGTAATACATTGATTCTGAACGAATGCTATTACATGCCGAACCTGATATGCAACATTATATCGGTTTCTTTATTGAGTAAAGAGGGATATAATTTTGTATTACAGGATAAAGTTATGAACATTTTCCTAAAGCAAAAGTTGGTCGGATCAGGCACGATGTGCAATGGCATTTATGTTCTAAATCAATCAACAGTTCTGAGCATAACAAACACACACAAGAGGAAGAGTTCAGAACTGAACGAATCCTTCTTGTGGCATTGTAGACTTGGTCACATTAATGCGACACGACTAGCTAAGTTGCATAAGGATGGATATTTAAATCCGTTTGAATTTTCATCTTATGACACTTGCCAGTCATGTCTCAAAGGCAAGATGACCAAAACTCCATTTACGGGACACGGAGAAAGAGTTACCGAACTCTTGGGACTGGTACATAGTGATGTATGCGGTCCCATGTCTACACATGCCAGGGATGGTTCTTCGTACTTCATTACATTCACTGACGATCTCTCTAGATTCGGATATGTGTTCCTGATGAAACACAAATCAGAAGCTTTTAAGAAATTTAGAGAATATAAACAAGAAGTCGAGAACCAAACCGGGAAAAGTATTTAAATATTTCGATCTGATCGAGGAGGTGAATACTTAAGCAATGAATTCCTGGACTTCTTAAAAGAGAATGGGATTCTCTCTCAGCTAACTCCTCCATATACACCACAGCACAACGGTGTATCGGAACGGAGGAACCGCGCCCTACTAGATATGGTGCGCTCAATGATGAGTACAGCTGAGTTACCTATTTCTTTCTGGGGATATGCGCATGAAACAGCCATAGACCTATTGAATAGAGTTCCTACTAAATCTGTGCCTACCACTCCATATGAGATATGGAAAGGGAAGAGACCACATCTTAATTACATTAACATATGGGGTTGTCCGGCCTATGTCAAAAGACAAAATCCGTCTTATGTAAGTTTGTAGGATATCCCAAAAATTGACAAGGGTATATCTTCTACCATCCCGAGGAACAAAAGGTGTTTGTTTCTCGACATGCCACTTTCTTAAAAAAAGGTTTTCTTATAAAACAGATTAGTGACATTGAGGTAGAACTGGAAAAGGTTCCAGCAACACAAACCACAACAGAAGACTTGGTAGAACCAGAGGATTCGGTAGTTCCCGATGAACCCCAGCCACTCCGTCGATCTAGTAGGGTTCCTCACCCACCTGAGAGATACTACGGTTTTCTCATTGATGGTGGGAGCGAGGATTGCATCATGGTTGATGATGACCCAACTAGCTTCGAGTGGGGACTCAGTGAAATGGCTGCATGCAATGCGGTCCGAGATGGAATCCATGTACACCAACAAAGTATGGACTTTGGAAGTTGCTCCTGAAGGGGTAAAACCCATTGGAAGCAAGTGGATATTCAAGAAAAAACTTGGTGTAGATGGGAAAGTGGAGACTTTCAAAGCTAGACTTGTTGCAAAAGGTTTTCGTCAAAGACCAGGTGTGGACTATGATGAAACCTTTTCTCCAGTGGCTATGCTTAAATCCATCCGAATCATGCTTGCCATCGCTGCATATCATGACTACGAAATCTGGAAAATGGATGTTAAGACCTCCTTTCTAAACGGTGATTTAGAAGAGTGCGTGTACATGACTCAGCCAGAGAGCTTCGTAGATAGTGGGAGCAGTGGGAAGGTGTGCAAGATAGTTAAATCCATTTACGGATTGAAGAAAGCATCGCGGAGTTGGAACATCTGCTTTGACGTCGTTATCAAAGAGTTTGATTTCGTCAAAAACGTAGATGAACCGTGTATCTACAAGAAGGTGGCAGAGAGTAAGGTTGTCTTCCTCGTATTGTACGTGGACGACATACTCTTGATAGGAAATGACATTCCTATGCTGCAATCGGTGAAGCTCTTCTTATCAAAAAGATTCTCAATGAAAGATCTTGGTGATGCCTCCTGCATATTGGGAATTATGATCTATAGAGATAGATCTAAACGGATATTGGGATTGTCCCAATCCAGGTACATTGACACCATACTAAAGAGGTTTAGTATGGAAGAGTCCAAACGTGGGTTTTTACCCACAATCTCAGGGCTCACTCTCTCCAAAGAGATGTCTCCCAAGACTGATTTGGAGAGAGCTCGCATGCAGGAGATACCCTATGCTTCCGTAGTAGGCTCAATCATGTACATGATGCTATGTACCAGACCTGATCTAGAATACTCACTAATTGTAGTGAGTAGGTATCAAGCTGATCCTGGAGAAAGTCACTGGACAGCTGTGAAGAGCATTCTCAAGTACTTCCGAAGGACTAAAGAGATGCTCTTGGTGTATGGTAACGGAGAACTCCAAGTGGAGTCCTTTACCGATTCGAGCTTCCAGAGTGATAAGGACGACTCTATGTCGCAGTCGGTATTTGTCTTTACCCTTTACGGAGGGGCGGTTAGCAGGAAGAGTTCCAAGCAAGAAACCGTGGCAGACTCGACGATGGAGGCTGAATACATCGCTGCCAACGATGCTGCCAAAGAGGCTGTCTGGATCAAGAAGTTCATTACTGAACTTGGAATGGTCCATCCATTGAGCATCCAATAAATTTGTATTGCGATAACAATGGAGCGGTGGCTTTGGCAAAGGAACCCAGATCCCATCAGCGATCGAGGCATATTCTGAGGCGGTATCACCTGATCCGGGAGATAGTTGATCGCCGGGAGATCGAGGTCAGGAGGGTTGACACGAAGAACAATACAGCGGATCCACTCACGAAGGCCATTCCCCAGATACAGTTTGAGAGACTCTTCGGGATGCTTGGTATGCGATACTATAGCAGCTGGCCCTAGTGCAAGTGGGAGATTGTTAGTTGTATGTATGCCCTAGAGGCCAGTATTGTACAAATGATGTATATTATATTGGATGCTTGGACATATATAGAGGACTTTCTTGCTCGATATGATAGTATGCTATCCGGTTGCCCTTTACTTTAACATGTATACTTGTCTCTTTATACAGTCTTATCATTACATGTCGGTAAAGCCCTTAGGATGTGTACTTGACTACCTGGACTATGATGCGGATCATACTAGTGGGGACATGGTAGTCCATAAGTACATCCTTTAAGGTCCCTAGTCGTGGGTGTATCGAGACGGGGCATCGATACAACGGAGTAGACTAGCGTATACGCATCTCGACCCATGAGATGGGCGATGGATGATCCCATATCCATTGGAGTTTGACATCAGAGATGGTATACGGGTGCTCAGTGGAGACTGGGAACACTGGACGGACTCGCCGAGAACTCCCAGATGGTATTATACCTTACGTCAGATGGCAGTTCTCTTGTGACACTTGTGCAGGTTAGTCTGTAGACCCGAGATCGTCATAGAGTCTTGTGTGATTCCTACTGTGCTTTGATTTCCACCTTACCACGTCCATGAGGGCATGCAAAACGGTGGTTTTTGGGTACAGTCCCGAGTCACATGGAGGCAATGAGCGATAGGAGGGATTTCGTCTCTCCCGGTATTGGGCAATGAGCTTGCTGATCTTCTGATCCCTCAATACCCGGGTAGCCGTTACGTCCAGCTAGTACCGCTGACGGTTTGTGGGTGCGTGATGTGATCATCACCTACTTCCGGCGTATTGACGAGTCTTTAGAGTGCTACACAGAGGTTTTACTGGCTCAGGCGAAACGAAATAGGAGCACGTATGTGATATGTGCGAGACCGAGAATAAATGCTTGTATGTGATACCGTATTATATTCTCGCGACTTTTTGTATCGGTCGGTCATATATGATATGACCGGGTTATCGAATCAAGTTTTGATTCGATAAGTCGATACGATGGATGTTAGCCAGTTATATGAGATATGACCGGATTATTAAGTCAAGTGTTGATTTAATAATTAAGTGTATATTAGATATACTAATTTACATTTGCTAACACTTGTTCACTTTAGGGTTTTTCTCACATGTGAACACTTGTATATATATATATATATGTGATATATATATTAAAGTGTTTTATTTTGTATCATGGTTGATGATACACTAGACTTGGATGTATGAGACTTACACCATGCTACATATTGTGTTGGGTTTTTATATTTTAAGCAATTACAAAATTAAGTGGAGGATTAAATCAATGCATGAAGCATGTGGAAGCTTGTGGATGCATTGACTAAGTCCACTTGAGTTTGTTTTTACCATAGATATTTTTTAACCCAACCATAAGTGTTAGCTATGGTTATGGATCTACAAGAGTTAGTAAATGATACTCACTGACCATGGTTAGCTTACTCACTTAATCATTATCCTCATTTCTTTTCTTTTGTTCATCATCTTCTTTTTCATTGAGCAAGAGAAAAGCAAGCTAGGGTTTGATCCAAAGTGAGAATCCTTGTGAGAAACAAAATTCGAAAGAGAACACATTTCCTATTTCTCCATCCTCTACTAGACTAGCACTTTAGTTTAGGGTGTTTTGTTCAGTTGATAAAATTGCACATTTAATATGACATTTTTCCTACTATTATTATATACTAAAAGGTGTTTATTATAATTTATGATACATATGAGGGTTTATCTGTAAAAATACTATTTTCATTGTGTTTATATATTATAAATAACATTTTGTAGGAAAAAGTAAGCATATAATATCCATGTAACATTTGGCCCATTTAAATATGCTTACCTTATTAATACCTTTGACCAATTCTTAATGGCTAAGTTAATATCTCAATAAAACAAACTTTACTAATATTGTTTGTTGAGTTATTGTGCAGAATTTTCAGGGCTGAAATCAAGAAAATCAAAGTTGGCAAATCAAATCTACCAAAGATATTCAAGAAACTAATTCTGGTAGAAATGTAGAAAAGATTTTCAAAGTCTAGATACTCAAAAGATTACCAAGTGTTACAGATATGAAGCTACAAAAATTAGAGGCCATGATCTCACCAAAAGGGGGCGGATCTGCGGCCAAACATATCCAATGGCCGCGGTTCCGCCACGGATTTGAAGAGTTGAGATATGGGATTGTGGTGGTTAGGATCCTAACAACTAGTTTCCATATTAGGAAACTAGGGTTCTGGCTCTGTGACTATAAATAAGGACCGGGAGCCTCTTGGAAAAATCATCAAGCCGAAGAGATCACGAAGCTCCCGACGCTCATGCATCCAGGCTGATCATTGACTGTTCGACTACCTCCTTAGGAGAGATCGAGAAGCACTAGTTTGTAATCATTTTCTACGGAATAAAAGTGTAACTTGTTCAGTTGATTAATAAAGGTAGTTCTTTTTAATTGTTTTTGCATTTTACATTATGTTCTCCCTCTCTTTCTTTTCATCTTCTTCTCCCAACATGCGCGAGTAATTCTCCGCTTGTTGGGGTTCGTAGGATTAGGGTAAGCTAATGGACGATGAAAATAACTAAACCCTTTTTAAGTCCTATAAAGTTTAGGAACTTTATCAAAAGAATCATTAATATCCTAATCGGGCGCGCTAGCAATTCTTTGCTAGTTCCGACCGCGATTAGAGATTGGATTAATGATTGCTTTGGTAAAGGCTAGATATGAACGGAGTTCCGTGTCGAGATAAGGGTTAAGAGTGGGATTCCTTTTCTCTCCAGAAAGCCTAATCTACACGCATCACCGTCGTTCTAGTTCTAAATCTATTAATGGATAAAAATGGCAATTTTTAATTAATCGTACATAACTACTAAATCCTAAGGAACCCTACAAGCCCTCTTATTATATTAATTATATCTTTAAAATAATCTAGATCTATATTTTACATTCTTGTTTAACGTAGATCTAGAAAACATTCTATAAAATTCTTATTTCTTTCTCTTTCTCAACACATCTAAAGTAAAAGTAAAAGGTTCCACGTTTCCCAGAGGACGACCCATACTCATCTCGGTCTAGCTATATGCGACACCGTTATTGATTGCGGTTAACTACAAACAAACATTTTCGTGTCAAACAAATGGCGCCGTTGCCGGGGATACGTGCGTAATTTTTTATTTTTACTATTTGTGTTGAATTCTTAGACGAGCCATATCATTATTAAAACAAAACTGCAAATTGCATATTTAACGATTTGTGCATGAATTTTTGCAAGGAGATCTGGAGTCACAGAATTAAGGAGAACAGGAAACAGAGACATTTTAGAGATCCAGAGGAGCACAGAAGGGTAGACAAATAATTTCATCAACTGTTCCTTCTACCACGCGGCGGAACCGCAGCAAAAGCACCCATTCTGCGGCGGAATCGCGGCAGGTTGGAGGAATTAGGGATTCAATCTTCTCTGGTATCTTTCTTAACTCCTTCTCTCTCTCTTCAAATCCAATAAAATCTATTTTCTGCAGGATTCTTTGCAAAATCGCGCCGCTAAAAAAAAAATCTTTTTGCAAAAGTTTTGTGATTGGTTTTGTTTTGCATATTTAATACGGATTTCTAAGGGGCAAAGACCAAATCAAGATTAGGTGGGGATTTCATCACCCTTCCTAAGCCCCACAAATCACAAACCGAGCATCTGCATCAACCCTACAATAATTTAAAAAATATCTAGACCAGACTCTAAGGACTGTCGCGCTCATTAAGGACAAAGGAAGGTCGTGGGTAATCTATCGTTTATCCGCATTACTTTTGTAGTGCCTAGGCAAGTGTGACAAAGGCTAGTGGTTTTTAATTAGGCCCACGACGTGGTTCCTTTCCACTTACCTGGCACTTACCAGGCTACAGGGGTAGTACGGAGGCGGTAGAGGATTGATCCTGCGGCTTGTCCTTTGGAAGTCTAGGAGCGGTCTAGAGACTGGACCTAGGTGACCTTAGTTTTAGGGTTGCTTGTGCATCTTAGTGTGATTTGTCTTGAGTCCCACTTTTTCAAAAACAAACCAACTTTTAAACCACACACACGCTGCCACTTGCACTAAACCCGCTTAGTGCATGCTCGGCTGGACACGGGATCCTAGTGCCCATCTTGTCCGCGTTCCTGCTATCGACGCGGAAGTCGGTACTTCTTCATCTTCTTTTCCCCCACCACACACCACATCGACCGAGATGGACGGCACTCCATCTAATTATAACACCACGCTGCCACCGCCCGCAGGTGAGCAGAATCCACCGCGCGTCTCTCTCCAAGAGAGATGCTATCCTATTCGTGGTCCTCTTCCTACTTGTCTATCTCTTCCACCACCTAACGGGGATATTTTCGAAATTAAACCCCACTACATCAATCTGCTGCCCAAATTTCACGGGCTTGAGTCAGAAGATGCGTACGTTTTCATCACCAAATTCGAAAACGTATGCGCAATGATGGGTACTTCACAATTGACTTTAGATGCTATGCGCTTACGTCTTCTCCAATTCACACTGTGCGACTTGGCAGAAAAATGGCATTATAATACTGCCGCACACTCTATCACTAATTGGGATGAATTCGTCGTAGCATTTCTTAAGAAGTTTTACCCAAATCATAAGACTGCACATGTTAGGAGCGAGATCAACCAGTTCACCCAGTTTCCCAATGAACCATTTTGGAAGTGCTTTGAACGTTTCAAAGATCTGCTTGTCCAATGCCCCCATCACGGAATACAAAGATGGGATTTACGTCGGATTATATATGAGGGCATTAATCCAGCGACAAAGTAGATACTTGAAACAATGTGTCAATGCAATTTCATGTCTAAAGACGACGGTGAAGCTTGGAAATATCTGGAAGACCTTGCTGAACACACGTTGCAGTAGGAAAGTGTAAGACCACCTTCAACTAAGGGAGGTATTCACCAGCTCGATGTTTCTATCGCAGTAAAAGCCGAAATGGCAGCGATTCAGAAGAAACTCGATGCTATTGAAAACAAGTTCTCAACATTCTCCCTAAATCAGGTCACGCTTCCTAAGACCGTCTGTGGTTGCTGTTCGGATCCTTCACACTTAACGGAAGAATGTCCTAATGCATCATTTCAAGCTAATGCTGCTTTTCAGCAGCGACCTAGAAACGATCCTTATTCTTCCACATACAATCAAGGATGGAGGAATCATCCTAACTTTGCTTGGAATCAAAACCAACAAAGCAATTATCAAAGACCTCCTCCACAGCAACCACAACCATAGAATCAACCCCCTTTCAGTCACAGAATTTCCAAAATCCGGCCAACATTTCTACACCACAAGTGGCCGGTACTGACAACTCACTTCCACAAACTTTGGATATGTTCATGAAACAATCCATGCAAAATTCGGCTGAGATGAGGTCTTCTATTGATACCATAACAAAAAACTCCGCCTCCCATGGTGAGAGTATTAAATCATTAGAAAACCAAATCGCACAGTTAAACGCCGCAATGAGTGCGGGAGAGAAAGGGAAACTCCCATTTCAACCCCTACCGAATCCTGGCCATTCACAAAATCATAATGTGAGTGCTGTTACCACGTTGAGATCGGGAAAAGTGTTGAATAACCGAGTGGGTGAGCAATGTGATGATAGTGACACCAATGATACCCCAGCTTCTTCTTCTTCCCCTAATTCGTCTAGTCTCCCACCTTCACCCGAGCCTATTCTCCGTTTTCCCAAAGGCTCGAACACTTCGCCAATTTCGCCAAATCTATCTAAGTCGATTCCCACTCCAGTTTTGGGATCGAATCCGTCCCCACAGTCTTCTCCACAAACGTTGGACCCAAAACTTATTGATCAAGCACCTTATCCAAACAGGTTAAGGAGCAATAGACCAAGTCCACAAATGGAGAAGATTGTGGAAATTTTTAAGCAAGTTAACATAAACATTCCTCTCCTAGATGCTATTCAACAAGTTCCGTTATATGCGAAAATCCTAAAGGACTTGTGCACCAGGAAGAGAAAAGTTCAAGTACCTAAAAAAGTTTTCCTTGCGAGTAATGTGAGCACTGCTTTTACACAACAACTACCCAAGAAACGAAAAGACCCCGGAAGTCTTAGAATTTCTATTTCCATTGGGGGTAAAAATATCAATCGTGCTCTACTCGATTTAGGTGCTAGTGTTAACTTGCTTCTGTATTCTGTTTATGAGCAATTAGGGATCGGAGAATTAAAGCCTGCGCATTGCACTCTTCAGATGGCTGATCGATCTATCACCCAACCAAGGGGTGAGCTAGAGGATGTGTTAATCAAAGTCGGGGAATTCATATTCCCTGTGGACTTTATCGTTATTGATACACAACCTATGGCAAACCCACGCAATCAAATCCCGGTGATACTCGGTCGACCCTTTTTAGCCACATCCAATGCTGTAATCAATTGTAGAAACGGCTCTATGACCCTATCCTTTGGAAAGAAGTCAATTGAGCTTAACATTTACAAGTTGGGAAGTGAACCCTCCGATCCCTATGCTCATGTGTGTTCTGTCGAATTAATGGATGTCGACAGTAGCGAATATGATCAACCTCATAATTCTGACTCTTTTCATATGTTGTTGCTTGACACGGACTCTTCCACCGAGTTGTCCGGGTCAACATCTAACGCTGATAAGGAACTTTTTATAGAGTCTGACGATCACCCCATTTTTTCTGATGACATTATTCTTCGGGGTATCAATGAAAGCTTTGAGGAAATTTTCGCTGATGAACTCGCATTTTTACAAGACACGGGTGTTGAGATGAATCAACTCCAAGTTGAAGAAATTGGACCTCCACCCCTTCTTTTGGACAATCATGACAATGCGAGTAATCCATCATTACTATCACTGTGTCGTCTCTCCAAATTGAGACGCAATCCTTTTCCTTTACACCTCTTATCACCTCCCCACTTCTTCTTGTCGAAAGGTGACATGTTCTTCCACCACCCTTGGTGCTTCATCGATAAAATTTTTGAATGGTTGGTGTTGACCTTCGGCCTTTGCAAAGTTTGGCATTGACCAATAACCTTGACCCCCTCGTGTTATTTTAAAAGATTAAAATTGTTTAACTCATGTTTTGGGGGGTGTATATTTTGGGCTCTTGAAAGAAAATGATTGTGAGCCTATAATAAGTTTGGGGGAGGATTTTCACATTCATATATTCTTGCTCCCATTAATAATTTCCTCCCAAGTCTACATGTTCTTGAGCTTAACCGATGACATCAGTGAGGACACTGCTGTAAACAGGTTTGGCGGAGGTTTGTGCTTATTCACACATCAATTTGCATCATACTTTGCATAAGCACAACATTTTAAAAAATTTAAAAAATTTTTTTTTTACAAAAGAGTAGAAAGTGATAAATTACATCCAAAAGATAGGAATAGTTTAAGAAAACCAAGAAAATTAGAAGTTTTCTTAAACGAACTGGTAATAAGTAGTTATGAGCTGTTGTCCCAAGGGTTAGTAAGATGAAGGAAATCACTAATCTGAGAATAAAAATAAGTCTGAAAAATAGTTTCTATCCTGGAAGCCAAACATTTGAATGTTGATACCCTACTATATACATTTACACACGTCTTGAAACTCGGGATAGTAGAGGATACCTTGAAATGCTCTTGTCTAAAAGCCAAAGTATGAAGGAAATGAAAAAAATAAAAAAAATGAATAAAATATAAAAATGGTGAAAAGAAAAAAATGAACACTGGTTTTGTATCGCCAAGGCAGCAATAAAAAAATATAGCGAGGGTGCCTCTTCACCTAGTGCCCTAAGGCCAACTGGTCTGGGAGTCACTGCTAAGCCTTAGGTGGTGCAGGACGAGGAAAATATTATCACCTAATCAGCAAGCACATAAGTAATCGGTCTGTTAGTACCTCAAGAAGTATTAACGGTCGCATGAAAATGTGTAAGCAAATCTTAATATTCATCAAATTAAAAAGTACTAAGGTAGATGGACAAGAGTATGATAGCTTGAATTGAATTCTCCGAGTGTAGGGATGTTCTTTACACACACGTAGGGGTATATGATCAATGTTTGGATGAAAGGTAGGAATGAAGAATAAAGACGATGTTTTATTGAGGGATGATGTGATTTGTAACATTTTTTCATGACTATTAAGATAGGGCTCATGACAACTGAAAAGTTAATATAGTTGGAAACTCTTATTTTCAAAGTCTTTCTTTTATGGTTCTTATCTTTATATGTAAATTTCACCATCTCTCTTTTGTTATTGGATTTTGTGGGTGTAATCCGCTGAAAACCCTCAGGAGACAACACTCCTCCTACTAGGGACACCTAGAGGTTTAACGGCTTGTTGCACGTGCTCAGTGCAATCGTGTTGCCTACGAAAGTGTGCTTAGCTTTCTCCTTTCTTTTTCTCCTTCTCTTGAATAAACTAGTTTGCTCGGGACGATCAAAGATAAGTTTGGGAGTATTTGTTCAGTTGATAAAACTGCACATTTAATATGACATTTTTCCTACTATTATTATACTAAAAGGTGTTTATTATAATATATGATACATATGAGTGTTTATCTGTAAAAATACTATTTTCATGTGTTTATATATTATAAATAACATTTTGTAGGAAAAAGTAAGCATATAATATCCATGTAACATTTGGCCCATTTAAATATGCTTACCTTATTAATACCTTTGACCAATTCTTAATGGTTAAGTTAATATCTCAATAAAACAAACTTTACTAATATTGTTTGTTGAGTTATTGTGCAGAATTTTCAGGGCTGAAATCAAGGAAATCAAAGTTGGCAAATCAAATCAACCAAAGATATTCATGAAACTAATTCTAGTAGAAATGTAGAAAAGATTTTCAAAGTCAAGATACTCAAAAGATTACCAAGTGTTACAGATATGAAGCTATAAAAAATAGAGGCCATGATCTCACCAAAAGGGGGCGGATCCGCAGCCAAACATATCCAATGGCCGCGGTTCCGCCACGGATTTGAAGAGTTGAGATATGGGATTGTGGTGGTTAGGATCCTAACAACTAGTTTCCATATTAGGAAACTAGGGTTCTGGCTCTGTGACTATAAATAAGGACCGGGAGCCTCTTGGAAAAATCATCAAGCCGAAGAGATCACGAAGCTCCCGACGCTCACGCATCCAGGCTGATCATCGACTGTTCGGCTACCTCCTTAGGAGAGATCGAGAAGCACTAGTTTGTAATCATTTTCTACGGAATAAAAGTGTAACTTGTTCAGTTGATTAATAAAGGTAGTTCTTTTTAATTGTTTTTGCATTTTACATTATGTTCTCCCTCTCTTTCTTTTCATCTTCTTCACCCAACATGCGCGAGTAATTCTCCGCTTGTTGGGGTTCGTAGGATTAGGATAGGCTAATGGACGATGAAAATAACTAAACCCTTTTTAAGTCCTATAAAGTTTAGGAACTTTATCAAAAGAATCATTAATATCCTAATCGGGCGCGCTAGCAATTCTTTGCTAGTTCCGACCGCGATTAGAGATTGGATTAATGATTGCTTTGGTAAAGGCTAGATATGAACGGAGTTCCGTGTCGAGATAAGGGTTAAGAGTGGGATTCCTTTTCTCTCCAGAAACCCTAATCTACACGCATCATCGTCGTTCTAGTTCTAAATCTATTAATGGATAAAAATGGCAATTTTTAATTAATCGTACATAACTACTAAATCATAACGAACCCTACAAGCCCTCTTATTATATTAATTATATCTTTAAAATAATCTAGATCTATATTTTACATTCTTGTTTAACGTAGATCTAGAAAACATTCTATAAAATTCTTATTTCTTTCTCTTTCTCAACACATCTAAAGTAAAAGTAAAAGGTTCCACGTTTCCCAGAGGACGACCCGTACTCATCTCGGTCTAGCTATATGCGACACCGTTATTCATTGCGGTTAACTACAAATAAACATTTTCGTGTCAATCATGTTTACTTCACTAATTATCTAGTTAGTGAAGTAGGAGCTTGAGTCGGAATTCCCTCGACGTAGATCATCTTCGGCCTCGGAGACTTCAAGCAAGGTCGCATCCTTCGCGTCGTGAAGCCATGCAAGAGCCCGGGAGAACCTTGATCGCAGCGAAGGGACTTCAACAAGGAGCAAATGAAGTGGAGGACCAATCTACAAAGGTTGTATATCGCGTTCCCTTTAGTGTAAAGTTGTTTCTTGCTAAATGATTCGCCTAAACTGTAGTTAACGATCTTGCTTAGTGTTATTCGGCACATAAAAATTTAATTTTGGCATGGTCGATGCCTTGTAGAGCCTCATTAGTGTGCCTAGTAACCCTACAATTACTATACATGAGATGTATATTGTAGTGGATGCTTGGACATATATAGGGAGGACATTCTTGCTCGACATGATAGTATGCTATCTGGTTACTCTTTACCTTAACGTGTATATTGATTGTCTCTCTGTTACATGTTGGTAAAGCCCTAGGATGTGTACTTAACTACCTGGACTATGATGCGGATTATACTAGTGGGGACATGGTAGTCCATAAGTACATCCTTTAAGGTCTCCAGACGTGGGTGTATCGAGACGGGGCATCGATACACCGGAGTAGACTAGCGTATACGCATCTCGACCCATGAGATGGGCGATGGATAATCCCATATCCATTGGAGTTTGATATCAGAGATGATATACGGGTGCTGAGTGGAGACTGGGAACACTGGACGGACTCGCCGAGAACTCCCAGATGGTATTATACCTTACGTCAGATGGCAGTTCTCCGGTGACACTGGTATAGGTTAGTTTGTAGATCGTCATAGAGTCTTGTATGATTCCCACTGTGCTTTGATTTCCACCTTACCACGTCCAAGAGGGCATGCAAAATGGTGGTTTTTGGGTATAGTCCCGAGTCACATGGAGTCAATGAGCGATAGGAGGGGTTTCGTCTCTCCCGGTATTGGGGGTTGATGTTGCGCTATGCTCGATTGGCCATAACAGGGAAGTCCCTGGCCAGGGCTGGTTTAGAGATATACTGGTAAGTGTTACCAGTAGTTTCTCGACCCGTTTTGAGCTTCATATCGGCATGACTTATCGGTTATTGGGGTCTGACGTTTTACCACCCCTAGACTTGATATGCGACATATCAAACGAGGAGACTGGACTGTACGGTAGTGTCACTGTCAGGCATTTTGCAGGAGTTGGAGCGGGCTTGGTTGCTGATCTTCTGATCGCTCAATACCCGGGTAGCCGTTACGTCCATCTAGTACCGCTGACGGCTTGTGGGTGCTTGATATGATCATCACCTACTGCCGGCGTATTGACGAGTCTTTAGAGTCCTACATAGAGGTTGTACTCGCTCAGGCAAAATGAAATAGGAGCGCATATGTGATATGTGCGGGACCGAGAATAATGCGTGTATGCGATACCGTATTCTACTCTCGCGAGTTTGTGTCGATCGGTTATATGCGATATAACCAAGTTGTCGAATCAAGGGTTGATTCGATAAGTCGATGCATTCGATGTTAGTCGGTTATATGAGATATAACTGGATTATTAAGTCAAGTGTTGATTTAATAATTTAGTGTATAATTGTATATGTGATATACTGATTTACATTAACTAACATTGGTTCACTTAAGCATTTATTTTTTTCACTTGTGCACAAGTTAATATATATGTGAAATATATTTATTAGTGTACAAATTGTATCATGGTTGTTGATACATATTACATTGGTGTATAAGACTTATACCATACTAATTATATTTGTTAGGTTTTTATATTTAAAGTAATTCAAAAACAAATGGATAATGAGCACAAATGCATGAAGCTTCATGAAGCTTATGTTGCATTGACTTAGTCCACTAGTTTTGTTTTACTTAAGATATTAGTTAACCTAACCACTATGATTACCCATGGTAAAGTCTCTACATGAGTTAGTATATGATACTCACTCACCATGGTTAGCTTATTCTCTCTCTTGATTATTTTTCATATTCATTTTGAGCTCATCTTCTTCCTCCTCTAAATTTCTTTCTAGGGTTTGAAATAAAGAGAGAATCAAAGTGAGAAAAGAAATTCTAATTGTACCCATTTCCTATCTCACCATCCTCTACTAGACTAGCACTTTAGTTTAGTGTGTTTGCTTCACTAATTCTTTGGTTAGTGAAGTAGAAGCTTGAGTCCGTATTCCTTCAACGTAGATCATCTTCGGCCTCGAAGACTTCAAGCAATACCGTTGCAACTTTTTCATGAAGCCGTCCGAGAGCCCAGGCGCACGTGATCGCAGCGAAGGGAGTACAACAAGGAGCTTTAGAAGTGAAGGACCGATCTACAAAGGTTGTATTTCGTATTCACTTAGAGTTAAAGAGTTTAACTTGCTTTAGTTTTCGCCTAATCTCTAGTTAACGATCTCGTTTAGGGTTATTCGGCACGGCTAAAATATTAATCGGGCATGTTTGATGCGTTGTAGAACCTTGTTAGTGTGCCTAGTAACCCTGCAAGTAGCACTTAGTATTCATGCTATGCATGTTGGCCTTCGTCAAGGCATAGTTTATGGTAGCTATTTGTTAATTTTCTGCTGCAAAGATAGATGCGTTGGTTTGGGACAGTCGTACTACTATTTTGGCCTTCGTCAAGGGTATGTATGGGTGGGTTCAAATTAACCTTGATAATAACGGGTAGAACTTGACATGTGACTTATGATATGTTGGCCTTCCTCAAGGTCATAAAAGCATGGGGTAAAAATCACATTGGGAGTTTCTAAAGAAACTGAAACTTGCCAGATATGCGGATACCTTCTAGAGTGTGATAACGTGAGTGGATTCCATCACGTTATCATGCGATGATAGTTGGATCCCGATTCCCACTGATAAGTTGGTTTACTCCTCGGGCGATACTGACTAATTCTTCTTTCAGGTTTGGAGGAGAATTTGAGGTTACAGTGGGAGGTTTCCTGATTAGATAAATTGATAACCATTCTGATCTAGGTTAGAGTGCACGACGAGTGTTTCTTTTCTCTCTCTCTTTGGCAGCGACCATGGCCCGACACTTGACTATGACTCAGTGACCAAGATTAACCGAACCTTCTTAAAACACTGGATTTTGGATTGTCAGAGCTGCAAACCTCATTGCCACTCCTACATTTACCCTTTTCTCCAGAACACCCCGTATTACTACTGTTAGTGTATATGCCCTAGAGGCCATTACTGTATCATACTGATTTGTATATTACTTAATGGAAGCTTGGGATATTCACCTTGTATAAACAATCTTGCTCAATATAGTAGTGTGCTACTTGGTTTGTTTCTACTTCAATGTGTACATGTGTTTATTTTAGTATATCACCTATACACATTAGTGGAGCCCTTAGGATCTTTGCTTGATTACCAGCGTTGTGATGGCAGTCACACTAGTGGGGGCTGGGTAATCTATAAGCACATCCTTATACAGGTCCCTAGTCGCAGGACTGTCGAGACAGGGCATCGATACTCCGGAGTAGACTAGCGTATGCGCTTCTCATCCCAGTGTGGGAGATGGTCTGTCCCACAGCCATCAGTATGTCGTACTGGAGATAGTATACGGATGCTCGTTGGGTTACGAGTACACTGGACAGGACTCGTCGGGAACTGACAAGTTGGTATTATACCTATCGTCAGTTATCAGTTCCCAGGTGACATGAGTACAGCTTAGTCCGCTGACTTGACACTGTCGCTTCGCCTCGAGTGTGTTCCCACTATACTTTGAGTACTACCCTACCACGGCTCAAAGGAGTCGTGCAAACAGGTAGTAGTTGGGTACAGTCCTGAAGCACTTGGAGGCAGTGACGGTTAGACAGGATTCGTCTCTCCCGGTATTGGGGGTTGACATCACGCTGTGTCTAGGAGAGCCATTACACGAGTAGTCCCTGGCCAGGGCAATCGAGATATACTGGTAGGCTTCCAGTGTTATCTCAGGGTGTTTCGGGCTTCACTCCGACACGACTTGTACCGCTATTAGGGGACTGACGTTTACCGCCCCCTAGGCCCGCCATGCGATGTATCAGACGAACAGACCGGACTGTACGGAGACTATCACATTCAGACTCAGTAGGAGTTCAGATGGGGTTCACCCCGTCAGTCTTCTTATCGGCATCTACCTGGGGACCGTTACGCACAGCTAGTGCCGCTTGCGGTCTGTGGTTAAACCCACTGCATGCGTAGTGTCGAGTCTTTAGAGTCCCACACAGAGGGCTATTCGCCTCTGGGCAAAACAGAGTAGAGGTCGCATGGTTTTGAGACAGGGTTCGTTCTCATCCGCGCACTTGTGCACGTTTGGAGTCCGGACAGATATTACTAGCAGGCTCTGGTTTGAGCCAGATACTGGTATATGTTTTGGGGTTGATTTTATCTCATAGTATTCATGTTCCTCGGAACAAGAATGCGGGAGTGTATGCACAGTTGATTGAGGTGGAGGAAGAGGATTTTCATTAGGGTTTCGGAACGGGTGCGTATGCACAGTTGACAGTCGTCTTTTTCCAAACCCTAATGGATTTATGATATATCAATTAATAATATTAATTAAATGAAATTGTGTCTTGGTTGGGTTTGTTGACTTGTTGACCAAGGTTGACTAGTTGACCATAGTTGAAAGTTTGACCATCATCATTACATATCAAAGATGCTCTTTGATTCTAGCAAAATCTTTTAATGTGTGTAATGATAATGGTCACTCCAAACCATCCATCAACTATTTCATTTACATTATTATTATTATTTTTGATAATTCATTTCTTCTTATGTTATGGTTGTAAAATGAAAAGCTCTCATTCTATCATAACACTTCTCTCTCCTCTCTTCTTCTTCCTCCTCCTCTAGTTCAAGGAGCTCCCTTCTCATGTGTTGAGAATCCATCTTCTTGAGATAAAAACACCCCAAAGCCACTCTCTACTCACTCTAGGGTTAGAGGTTTAGCAAGCCAAAGATCCTAGTTCACTCAAAGTTCGAGAAAGAGCCCGAAGGTTGAACCCTCAGGTGGATCCATCTTTGACGGAAGAAGGCGACGAGGAAAGCACCATCAACCCCTACAAAGGTTTCAAGAAGAAGGAGTTCAAGTTAGGTATAACCTCTTTTCCGAGTAGCTAAGTCTCTTTAGCTTTCTTGCTAGTTTAGTTTAGAAAAGATCCCGACTTTGTTAGTCCATGTTGCCCCATGCGCTAAAAATTTGATTTTTATACCGTTTCCGCCTCCCCGCAAGAACCGGGGTTGGCAACGTGGACATACAGTGGTATCAGAGCCTAACTAAACTTAAATTAGCTTAGTAGTAAAGTGTATGGAAGTTCGATCGGAAAAATCGCAAAAACCGGAAAATCAAAACCCTAACTTTCTGTTGAAATTTTGTGCTCTAAATATAAAAAGTTTTACTCCTAAAATCGGCTCAGGGTTTTGTGAAAACACCCACCAAAAACGGCCGCCTGATTCTCTCAAACTGCCGCGGTTCCGCGGCGATAGGTATGCATTTGCCGCGGAACCACCGCCGTTTTGGCTCCTCTCGTGATCGGGTTTTGTGCAGTGTTCTTCTAGTAGGGTTTTGGGATTTTTCAGATGGTTTATTTGTGCCCAAATTTTCCAGAAAAGAAATTTGTTTTTTGGGGCCTATAAATCCGTATTTTTATCGAACTTCACTGCACTTTGACTATAATGGTTATATCTGTGATGTTTATATGTATTGAACGTCGGCTAATTGCTATATGTCGATTAGTTGGGGTTATACATATCTGTGATCTGTGTTTGATGATGGTTTGTGTATATGAATGCGTTGGACTGTCGCGGGTGAATAGCCGGGGTGGATGTGAGATGAGTGTTTCTTTTTCTTTCATTCATTGTAAAATGTAAATTGATGTAATATTATTATTTGTTTGGCCGCACAACCGGGTCGGGGTTGTAGCCGTCATTGTATAATTCTTTTTACTGTTTTTGCTCTTAGGATAGACCCACGGAGGGGTGCACAAATTACCGGGTATCTCGAAGTGCCGAGTGGCCTACTCACGGCGTTGAGGGAGGTTGCTCCACTTCGGGTACTTGGCGGGTAGTTTGCCGCACCCGTAGGGGTCTTGGGTGGGGTATTGGCTATTCACCGCGACCGTGTAATCCGCTTTTCGTTGCAGGCTCGAACGGATTGCGGATTCCTAGTATATCCAATGTATTCATCTGTGATCTGTAATGTCTATCATTGCTATATATTTATAACTATTTAGGCGTTGCTTATGTTTTACTGCCGTGCTAGCCCTGCCCCCGCTCTGTCGTTAGTTAAGTAACCTAACGGGTAATGACAGGGCCCCGTGGCGAATGCGAATGGCATAAGCGTACGTCATATTTTGGTTGTTTTCTGCAATGGTAGGATTAAATGATGGGACGCATTAAAAGAACTAATACAAGAATATCACGCATTAAAAGAACTAATGCAAGATAATAAACCAAGCTAAAGTCGTTGGAACACTTTCGAAAAACCACTCGGTTCTTTTCAAAACTAACTTTTAAATGCGGTGCTTGAGCCACTCCTTTTAAAAGCTATCTTGTTCCATCGATTATATCAAGTTCTCTACGTTCACGGTTTCGCCAAAACCATTCGTAGCCCTCCGTCGTTTCACATGAATAGTCAATAGTATTCAAGCTGTGTTTGTTGGCCAAAGTCAAGGCATAGTGATTGGTAGCTATTGGGTATTCATGTGCAGCATAGATAGATGCGTTGGTTTGGAACGGTCGTACTGCCTTGTTGGCCAAAGTCAAGGGTAGGTACGGGTGGATTCAAATTAATCTGGAGAACGACGGGTAGAACTTGACATGTGACTTATGATTTGTTGGCCAAAGTCAAGGTCATAAGAGCATGGGGCAAAAATCCACATCGGGAGTTTCATAAGTACTGAAACTTGCTAGATTTGCATACCATTTGGAGTGTGGCGATTCTGGTAGGATTTCTTCAGTTTCGTCACGCGATGATATTTGGATCCCGATCCTACTGTGAGTATATGCTACTCCTCGGGAGATTTCTCACTAAACGATCAATGCTATAAACCTAGTAGGTGTCTAGAAAGGTGTTAGCGGGGCTACGCCCCCAGGGAAAAGAGGTTCTTAAATTAAGGAACTTCGCGAAAGCGTTGGAAAACCTCCCTCGAAGTACAGACACTGTCCCGGCTGAACGGTTAAGCAAGTATTGTGCGGTGGGATTGATCCCGACTAATTCTTCCTTTATGGTTTGAGGAGGGATTCGAGAGACAGTGGGAGCCATCCTGTTTAAACAAACTAAAAACCATTCTAAACTTGCAAGAGCATCATGTTGAGTGTTTCTTCTTCTCTTTCCTAATTGCAGCGACCAATCGACATGACTGGACTTAAGTTACTTCTAGATAAAAACATATTGACATGGCCAAACTACAAAGATTGGCTCAGGAATGTCAAGATGGCAATCACTTACGACAAGCTGGGGTATCTTCTTACCACCAAAGCTCCCCCCGTCCCAGGTCCCACCTCCAGCGTCGCGGATAAGGAAATCCGTAAGACTTGGGAGATTGATTGTGCGAAGGCCAAGTGCCTCGTGCTTGCCTCTATGGACAACGAACATCAGAGGAGGCACGAGAATATGGACCTAGAATCCATATTTCTTCATACAAAAGAACTGTATGGAGAGCAGTCTCGTATAGCAAGATACGAAGTGTCGAAGAAGTTATTTTCGGCAAAATTGGCTGTCGGATCATCGGTAGCGGAACACGTGCTTAAGATGATTGGCTACATTGAGGAGCTCGCGGAACTTGGGACCACGTTGGAGAGTGAGCTCTATACGGACTTAATTCTCCAGTCCCTTCCTTCCACTTACGCCCAGTTTATACTGAACTTCAACTTACAAGAAAAAGAAGTTGAACTTTCAGAACTCCTCAACATGCTGAGGAGCGCAGAGGGCACCCTACAGAAAGGTAGGGAAACATCCACTTTGTTTGTAGGAGGATCTTCTTCTTCTAGGTCCAAGGCGAAAGCCAAGGGAAAGAAGAGGAAAGCCCCCGCCAAACCAAGGGGCGGTGTTAGTAAAGTGGATACGAAGGGAAAGGAAAAGGCAACAAAGATAGCGGGGAAGCTTGTGGGTAAAGAAGAATGCTTCTATTGTCATAAGAGTGGACACTGGAAGAAAGATTGCAGGGCTTGGAAGGCCAGGACACAGGAACTGAAGCAGGTTGCGGCTTCAGCTTCAGGTGTGTATGTTATTGAAAACTGTCTTTCTATAAACTCTACTTCCTGGGTATTGGATACCGGATCAGGATCTCATATCTGTAATTGTTTGCAGGCGTTGAGAAACCGTAGGGTTTTGAAGGCAGGTGACATGACCTTCAGAGTTGCAAACGGAGCTAGCATGGATGCTAAAGCCGTGGGGGACTATCACCTGGGAATGTCAGATGGGCATGTTTTGGTTTTGCGTAATTGCTTTTTTGTACCCAACGCAACTTGTAATATCATTTCTGTATCTTTGGTTTCTAAAAAAGGTTATGAATTTGCGTTTGTAAGCAATGTTGTAAACATTCACCTTAATCAAGTTCTGATTGGGTCAGGTACATTGAGCAATGGTATATACGTATTAAACCAACCACAGATTTTCAATGTCCAGAATACACACAAAAGAAAGTCTCCAGATATCAATCAGACTTTCTTATGGCATTGTAGACTGGGTCACATCAATGAGAGAAGGTTGACTAAGTTACATGCAGAAGGATATTTGAATCCGTTCGAATATCAATCGTATGCCACTTGTCAATCCTGTCTCAAAGGAAAGATGACAAAGACTCCGTTCACTGGACACGGAGTAAGAGCGATCGAGCTCTTGGGGCTCGTACACAGCGACGTGTGCGGTCCAATGTCTATACATGCGCGAAGCGGTTACTCTTACTTCATTACTTTTAAGGATGATTTTTCAAGGTACGGTTATGTCTTCTTAATGAAACATAAGTCCGAAGCCTTTGAAAAGTTCCAGGAATATAAGAATGAAGTAGAAAAATAAACCGGCAAAAGTATCAAGATTCTAAGATCGGATCAAGGTGGAGAATACTTAAGTGCCGAGTTCCTGAATTATTTAAAAGAGAATGGAATTCTCTCTCAGCTTACTCCTCCCTACACTCCGCAACATAACGGTGTATCGGAGAGACGGAACCGAACCCTATTGGATATGGTACGGTCCATGATGAGTAACGCTGAGTTACCGCGATCATTCTGGGGGTATGCGCTAGAATCAGCTGCATACCTTTTGAACCGAGTTTCTACTAAAACTGTGCCTACTACACCATATGAGATGTGGTGTGGGAAGAGACCCTATCTTAAGCACATTAAGACATGGGGATGTCCAACTTTTGTTAAAAAGCAGCATGCGGACAAGCTCGAGGCACGCTCAGTACAGTGTAAGTTAGTGGGATATCCAAAGAACTCCAAGGGATATTTCTTCTACTGCGAAAAGGAACAAAAAGTTCTTGTTTCTCGTCATGCCTACTTCTTGGAAACTGAGTTTTCGGAAACCCAGATAAGTGGAAGCATAGTAGAACTGGAAGAAATTCCAGAACCACGAGCCATTACTGAAAGCTTAGTGGAACCAGAGGGTTCAAAAGAACAGGACATTCCTACGCCGCTCCGCAGGAGTAGTAGGCAGTCTCATCCGCACGAGAGATACTACGGTTTTCTCATAGACGGGGATAGAGAGGATTGCATCATAGATAATGATGAGCCTACTAGCTTCCAGCAGGCCATTCAGAGCGTTGACTCGGTAAAATGGCTGGATGCAATGCGGACCGAAATGGAGTCCATGTACACCAACAAAGTATGGACGTTGGACATTGCTCCAGACGGGGTAAAACCCGTAGGATGCAAGTGGATCTTCAAAAGGAAGATTGGTGTAGATGGACAGGTTGAGACCTATAAAGCTAGACTTGTTGCAAAGGGTTTTCGTCAAAGACCTGGTTTGGACTATGATGAAACCTTTTCTCCAGTGGCTATGCTGAAATCCATTCGGATCCTTCTTGCCATTGCTGCCTTCCACGATTATGAGATCTGGCAGATGGACGTAAAAACCGCTTTTCTAAATGGAAATTTAGAGGGGTGTGTCTATATGGACCAGCCAGAGGGTTTCATTCAGAGTGGGAGCAGCGGAAAGGTGTGCAAGTTGCTTAAGTCCATCTATGGACTAAAGCAGGCATCGCGGAGTTGGAACATCTGCTTTGATGAGACGGTCAAAGAATTTGGCTTTATCAAAAATCCAGATGAACCATGCATCTATAGTAGATTTGTAGCGAGAACTGTAGTATTCCTCGTTTTATACGTGGATGATATTCTCTTAATAGGAAATGACATTCCTATGCTGCAATCTGTCAAGGGGTTCTTGTGACACAGGTTCTCCATGAAAGACCTGGGTGATGCCTCCTACATCCTGGGGATCCGGATCCATCGTGATAGATCCAAGAGGATATTAGGACTTTCTCAGTCCAGGTACATCGACACCATACTGAAAAGATTCAGTATGGAAGATTCCAAGCGCGGTAACCTACCGGCTTGTCACGGGATCACCCTCTCTAAATAGATGTCTCCCAAGACTGATTTGGAGAGGGGTCGCATGTCTATTATACACTACGCTTCTGCGGTAGGCTCTATAATGTATGCGATGTTATGTACCAGACCGGATGTAGCTTATGCACTGAGTGTAGTAAGCCGGTATCAGTCAAACCACGGGGAGAAACACTGGATAGCGGTAAAGAACATTCTCAAGTACCTGAGAAGGACTAAGGAGATGTTTTTGGTGTATGGCGGAAAAGACCTCCAGATCGAGGCCTTTGCTGACTCCAGCTTCCAGAGTGACAAGGATGATTCCAAGTCCATGTCGGGTTTTGTCTTTACCCTCAATGGAGGGGCGGTGTGTTGGAAGAGTTCCAAACAGGAAACCGTTGCAGACTCGACTATGGAAGCGGAATACATCGCTGCATCTGATGCCGCAAAAAAAGCCGTCTGGATGAGGAAGTTCTTGAAAGAACTTCAGGTGGTTCCGTCCATTGTTGATCCAATACCTCTGTATTGCGACAACAAAAGGGCTATAGCTTTAGCGAAGGAACCAAGGTCCCATCAGAAATCCAGACACATCTTGAGGCGGTATCACCTGATCAGGGAGATCGTGGATCGCCAGGAGATCGAGGTTCGGAGGGTTGCTTTAGAAGAAAACACTTCAGATCCATTCACCAAGGCCTTGCCCCAGACTCAGTTCGAGCGGCTGATTGAGATGATAGGTCTTCGATACGCCAATACATGGCCTTAGTGCAAGTGGGAGATTGTTAGTGTATATGCCCTAGAGGCCATTACTGTATCATACTGGTTTGTATATTACTTAATGGAAGCTTGGGATATTCACCTTGTATAAACAATCTTGCTCAATATAGTAGTATGCTACTTGGTTTGTTTCTCCTTCAATGTGTACATGTGTTTATTTTAGTATATCACCTATACACATTAGTGGAGCCCTTAGGATCTTTGCTTGATTACCAGCGTTGTGATGGCGGTCACACTAGTGGGGGCTGGGTAATCTATAAGCACATCCTTTTACAGGTCCCTAGTCGCAGGACTGTCGAGACAGGGCATCGATACTCCGGAGTAGACTAGCGTATGCGCTTCTCATCCCAGTGTGGGAGATGGTCTGTCCCACAGCCATCAGTACGTCGTACTGGAGATAGTATACGGGTGCTCGTTGGGTTACGAGTACACTGGACAGGACTCGTCGGGAACTGACAGGTTGGTATTATACCTATCGTCAGTTATCAGTTCCCAGGTGACATGAGTACAGCTTAGTCCGCTGACTTGACACTGTCACTTCGCCTCGAGTGTGTTCCCACTATACTTTGATTACTACCCTACCACGGCTCAAAGGAGTCGTGCAAACAGGTAGTAGTTGGGTACAGTCCCGAAGCACTTGGAGGCAGTGACGGTTAGACAGGATTCGTCTCTCCCGGTATTAGGGGTTGACATCGCGCTGTGTCTAGGAGAGCCATTACACGAGTAGTCCCTGGCCAGGGCAATCGAGATATACTGGTAGGCTTCCAGTGTTATCTCAGGGTGTTTTGGGCTTCACTCCGACACGACTTGTACCGCTATTAGGGGACTGACGTTTACCGCCCCCTAGGCCCGCCATGCGATGTATCAGACGAACAGACCGGACTGTACGGAGACTGTCACATTCAGACTCAGTAGGAGTTCAGATGGGGTTCACCCCGTCAGTCTTCTTATCGGCATTTACCTGGGACCGTTACGAACAGCTAGTGCCACTTGCGGTCTGTGGTTAAACCCACTGCCAGCGTAGTGTCGAGTCTTTAGAGTCCCACACAGAGGGCTATTCGCCTCTGGGCAAAACAGAGTAGAGGTCGCATGGTTTTGCGACAGGGTTCGTTCTCATCCGCGCACTTGTGCACGTTTGGAGTCCGGACAGATATTACTAGCAGGCTCTGGTTTGAGCCAGATACTGGTATATGTTTTGGGGTTGATTTTATCTCATAGTATTCATGTTCCTCGGAACAAGAATGCGGGTGTGTATGCACAGTTGATTGAGGCGGAGGAAGAGAATTTTCATTAGGGTTTCGGAACGGGTGCGTATGCACAGTTGACAGTCGTCTTTTTCCAAACCCTAATGGATTTATGATATATCAATTAATAATATTAATTAAATGAAATTGTGTCATGGTTGGGTTTGTTGACTTGTTGACCAAGGTTGACTAGTTGACCATAGTTGAAAGTTTGACCATCATCATTACATATCAAAGATGCTCTTTGATTCTAGCAAAATCTTTTAATGTGTGTAATGATAATGGTCATTCCAAACCATCCATCAACTATTTCATTTACATTATTATTATTATTTTTGATAATTCATTTCTTATTATGTTATGGTTGTAAAATGAAAATCTCTCATTCTATCATAACACTTCTCTCTCCTCTCTTCTTCTTCCTCCTCCTCTAGTTCAAGGAGCTCCCTTCTCATGTGTTGAGAATCCATCTCCTTGAGATAAAAACACCCCAAAGCCACTCTCTACTCACTCTAGGGTTAGAGGTTTAGCAAGCCAAAGATCCTAGTTCACTCAAAGTTCGAGAAAGAGCCCGAAGGTTGAACCCTCAGGTGGATCCATCTTTGACGGAAGAAGGCGACGAGGAAAGCACCATCAACCCCTACAAAGGTTTCAAGAAGAAGGTGTTCAAGTTAGGTATAACCTCTTTTCCGAGTAGCTAACTCTCTTTAGCTTTCTCGCTAGTTTAGTTTAGAAAAGATCCCGACATTGTTAGTCCATGTTGCCCCATGCGCTAAAAATTTGATTTTTATACCGTTTCCGCCTCCCCGCAAGAACCGGGGTTGGCAACGTGGACATACAACTACGAACATCCACTTCCATTGGATAAAACCATCTTATGGGTATATACGAACTCGAAGGAACCTGTTCCAGATTCGATGATGGTTTCCGGTTCTGGAGAAAATGAATAGGACTATTCAGTTGTCTTTTCCTTTTACCTTCTCTTCGGTTACGAGTGCTCCTTGGATTAGGACAGAGCACCTATTATGCTAATTGGATAGTCTTTTTCCAAACCATAGGCAGGTGCCGAACGGTAGGGAATGAAGAAAACCAATTAGCCTAAAAAAGGTGTACAGAAGGTACTAAGAAAAGACAAATAAAGAGATTAGTAAGAGGGCAAAGTAAATTGCGACTGCTATTCACGACCAAACCAAGTATTTCTTCGCCAATCCTACATCACCTTTGTATTTCTCCGGAACACCCCGTATCACTACGAAGATCCACAGTTTATTGGATACTCCATCGTATGGTTATATACGAACTCGAAGGAACTTGTTCTAGTTCGGGGATGGATTCTGGTTCAGGAGAAATAGGAATAAGGTTTTATTCAGTTGTCTTTTATCTTCACCTTCTCTCAGGTTACGAGTACTCTTAGGATTAGGAGAGTACACCTATTATGCTTATTAGATAGCCTTCTTCCAAACTATAGGCTGGTGCCAAACGGTAGGGAAGGAAGAAAACCATTTAGCCTAAAAGGGTGTACAGAAGGTAAGGAATACAGACATATAAAGGGATTTGGAGAGATGGCAAAGAAATATACTATTACAGTTGTGAATCTGATAAAGGAAGAGGCATTACTAGGAATACCCGGTTACCCCTTCGAAACATTTACATGTTTCGGTTTCACTGTGTAGTGTTAAAAGAAAACTGATTTCCCAATTAGCCCTTGCTCCAGGGTATGTATTTACCAGGTTTGATTATCACATCTGTATGGTTTTACAGACGATGAGTGGGAGAAAGTTATTAGGAATTGGGTGATCATCCTCATTATATCGGGATTCGTTGTAATTGGTGATATTTGAGGAAATCGCCTGGGTTGTTTGCCGGACGACAAATTTTTGGTTTTGAATATCCGTTGTTATGCACCAATTTCAAATTGATATATCTGTACGCTTATTTTTATAAAGTGAGATATAACCTTTTGAAATTATGTCCATGACATTTACCTATATCAGTGGATGGTTAGGTAAGGAGCATTAAACGGTGTAATTATTCTTAACCATAAGTACAGTTTTCAACCTACGACACACAGGGAATGAGTTATTAGACTCAAGAGACTTATACAGAGTATTGTATGTTGTCCAGTGTCCATTAGGACAGAGGGGTTAGTACTCGTACTATATTCTGTTTACTTATGACTTCACTAGTTCTTAAACATGTGTTTCATAGAAATTCAAGGTCTATGTTTTGAGAAGTTATAGGTATAAGAATAAAGTAGAGAACCAGGCGTTGCAAGTATCAGGATTCTTCAAGTTAATCGAAGATGTAGATACTTGTGTATGGTATTCAGTTGATAGTAATGATTAAGAGAACTTGCTTCGCTTTCAGGTTACTCATAATTGGAAGCACTCCTAAGTTGAATAATACTGATCTGCCTCTCTCCATTTAGTTAACATGCACTGGAGACAGTTGCATGATTTGAATCTGGTTCCAATTAAATCAGTGCATCTGTTTCTATATTGGATATAGAACGGTTCATATCTTAATGTTGTTAAGGTACGGGGAGTTGTCCGGCTTATGCTTAAAACCAGACTCCGGATAACTCAAGGCACGTTTCTGTAATATCTGTTTGTGGGTTGACCCGGGCTATGACGAGGGTTAACTTTCTGCCATCTGGAAGATCAATAGTGATATTGTTCTTTACTCTCCACAGTTTTAATAAAAATGGATTTTTTTTCATAAAACAGTGGTGGGAGTATGGTAGAACTGGAAGTGATTCCAGAACCGCAAACGATTACTGAAAATTTGATAAGAACCTGAAGATTCAATCTGGTTTGACATTCCATTGGCCACTCCGCAGATATGGTGGGTAACTTCAGGCACTCGAGAGGTACTTCGGTATGCTCAAAGACGGTGTCAGGGAGGTTCTTGTTTACCCAGATTTACTATTGCTGTTGTTCCAGACTATGAGATCCGGCAGGAGGATGAGTATAGCGTCGTTCTAAATCAGCTTTAGAAGTGTACGTGTATGTGACTCTGCTAGAGGGTTGTCGTAGTCAATGGGAGCAGCGGAAGCATAGTGGACAAGTAGCTTGTGTCTATTTATAGACTAAAGCAGATATAGCGGAGATAGATCATCTATTTCTGATGTGACGGTCATAGGTTTGACTTCATCAGAGTAAAGGATGGATCTGTTAAGAAGGTAGTGGGTGTGATGTCCTGGTATTTAGATGACATACACAGAGTAGGAAGTGAAATTCCTATACTACGATCGGTTATACTTTGGTTGTCACACAGTGGTTTCTCCACATAGGACTTGGATATTATATCAGACTTTCTGGTTACTAGATCTATGGTTTTAGATCTAGATTTGGGAAGTGTCCCAATCAGGGTACTTAGATAACATTCTAAAGGTATTTAGAATGGATGACTCCTGGCACTGTAGTGTACCTGCAGGTGATGGAGTCACCCTCTCTAAAGGTGTCTTACAGACTAAAGGGGAGAGGGATGTGCATGATTGGCAGATCACTTGCTTAGGCAATTGAGTCAATCATGAGATGTCAAGTACCACACCAGACGTTGTTTTTGCACTAAATGCAATAAGTTAATATTAATCCTATCCTGGAGAAACGTTCGGAAGCAGTTTTAGAACATAAGTGGATGTTCTAGGGATATGATAACAACAACCTCTTTTAGGAAACAATTATCATTCCCGGCTTCCAAGGTGACACGGATGACAGAGTGACTATCAGAGTTATAGTTATCCCTCTGACGAGGGGCAGTATTTTGGACAGGTGGTCCAAGCGGATACTGAGGGAGGTATGGCGCGGGATACTGATTAAGTTCAGTTGACGATACAGTCTAAGAAATTTGGATTTGGAGTTCATTTATGAACTAGGTCCCATCAGATATCCAGACATATTCTAAGATAGGTATTGCTCATTTCGGGAGATGGCTTTCTCCTCGGACTTGAGAAAAAGAGAGACATAGAAAGAAACATCAGGGCGGATCCACTCACTGAGGCTATTCCTCGAACGCAATAGTTTTGCAAACAGGTTTTGTAAAACAGATTAGTAGTGGAGTTGGGTGTTCGGTATCACACGGGCTGTGAGTATGCGGCATCTCAATAATTAGCCTTGAGTGCAAGTGGGAGATTATTGGATATAGTGCCCTCAGAGTCAATTATTGGATCGCATGCACGTGATTGTAATGATTGAGGGAGGACCTATCCCGGTAGGACAGTCTTACTCAAGATGATAGTATGCTATCTGTTTTATCTTTATCATCGTGTACTGCTTCAAGTACATCACTATTGCACGCTGATAGAGCCTTAGGATTCTTGCTTGACTGCCAGTAGTATGATGGCGATCATATACGTGGAAGCTGGGGTCTATAAGCACATCCTTAAAAGGTCCCTAGTTGTGGGAGTTTTCGAGACAGGGCATCGATACCCCAGAGTAGACTAGTGTATACAGTCGAGACCCCGACGAGGGGCGGTGGCCGGTCTCACAAGCCATTGGTATCAGTTCGTTCACCTAAGATGTATACAGGTGCTTATTGGGTTATGAGTAAACCGGACAGGAGTCGCCGGGAACATGCTAGTTGGTATTATACCTGACGTCAGATAGCAGTTCCCTGGTGACATGTGTACAGGTTAGTTCATTAACCTGAGATCGTCATTTGTCTCGTGTGAGTTCCCACTGTGCTTTGATTACTACCCTACCACGGCTCAAAGGAGTCGTGCAAACAGGTTTTAGTTGAGTACAGTCCTGAGCCACATGGAGGCAGTGAGCGGATTGGCAAGGGTTTCGTCTCTCCCGGTATTGGGGGTGAAATTGCGCTGTGTCTAGGAGAGCTATTATACGAAGTCCTTGGCCAAGGCAGGAGATTTACTGGTAGGTATTCCAGTAGTATCTCCGGGTGTTCTGGGATACACTCCGACACGACTTGTACCACTTTTGGGGGTCTGACTTTTACCAACCCCGAGGCCCGCCATGCGATGCTCATAAACGAACGGACCGGACTGTAGGGATATTGTCACTGACAGGCTTAGTAGGGTATCAGGATGAGTTTGCTCATCGACCTCCCTTTTGGTCAATACTTGGTAGCCTATTACGTACGGCTAATAACTCTGACATGCTAGTGGTTAAATCCACAACCAATGTATTGACGAGTCTTTAGAGTCCCCCACAGACAGTTTCTCAAGTTTCGGGCGAAACGTTGTAGAGGCCGTATGATATATGGCAGGGTTCGATCATATACGTGCGGTATTGCACGGATCATGATCGGACGAATCATACTAGTGGGCTTTGGTTTAAGACGGATCCTAGTATTAGATTTGTTGGATTACTTTAGTCTCATCGCATTCGCATTCAGTCGGAATGCGGATGCAGGTATGTATATACATGTGAGGGGTATCCTTGTGATCCGTCATGAGTTTACTTTAGATGTTGCCGTATCTTTTTATTGTTGCAAACATTTGGATTAATGTTTGTTAATGGAAATTGTGAGCTAGATTTTATCATGACATGAATTAAATGTGACATGAACACATTAGTGACTCATGGTCTCTTTTTATGTGTTAATGTCACATTATATGATGTTTTTGGGTTGAAATGATGAGAGAGGAGAGAGAGGGGAAGCCAACGTCATGGGTGAGCTCTCATATTATTCTATACACTCTCTCACTCTTATTATTTCCATTACAAGAAAAGAAAAGATGAGAAAGACTTCTCTTCTTCTTCTTCTTCCTCTAGCATACATTCTCCATTAATGGTTTCATATCTAACCTCCATCCAAATCAATGGATACAAGAGACAAAGTGATCATAAACATTCTCTACAACACCTTGGACACGTCGGCTAGCACACTTCATGCCCGAGTTGCTTCGGACGAAGCGGGATCCCGTAAAAGGAATTGATGATGTGGTGCCCTTTCCGACGAGGAGATCGAGACCGGAGATGCCGCGAGGAGCTTGGGATCGTGGCAAAAGACCGAAGGACACGGATCGATCGGTATAGCTTGTTAGTGTATATGCCCTAGAGGCCATTACTGTATCATACTAGTTTGTATATTATTTAATCGAAGCTTGGGATATTCACCTTGTATATACAATCTTGCTCAAAATAGTAGTATGCTACTTGGTTTGTTTCTACTTCAATGTGTACATGTTTTTATTTTAGTATATCACCTATACACATTAGTGGAGTCCTTAGGATCATTGCTTGATTACCAGCGTTGTGATGGCAGTCACACTAGTGGGGGCTGGGTAATCTATAAGCACATCCTTATACAGGTCCCTAGTCGCAGGACTATCGAGACAGGGCATCGATACTGCGGAGTAGACTAGCGTATGCGCTTCTCCTCCTAGAGTGGGAGATGGTCTATCCCACAGCCATCAGTACGTCATACTGGAGATAGTATACGGGTGCTCGTTAGGTTATGAGTACACTGGACAGGACTCGTCGGGAACTGATTGGTTGGTATTATACCTATCGTCAGTTATCAGTTCCCAGGTGACATGAGTACAGCTTAGTCCGCTGACTTGACACAGTCACTTCGTCTCGAGTGTGTTTCCACTGTACTTTGATTACTACCCTACCACGGCTCAAAAGAGTCGTGCAAAGAGGTAGTAGTTGGGTGCAGTCCCGAAGTACTTGGAGGCAGTGACGGTTAGACAGGATTCGTCTCTCCCGGTATTGAGGGTTGACATTGCGCTGTGTCTAGGAGAGCCATTACACGAGTAGTCCCTGGCCAGGGCAAGCGAGATATACTGGTAGGCTTCCAGTGTTATCTCAGGATGTTTTGGGCTTCACTCCGACATGACTTTGTAAGTCCACGTTGCCCTCCCCGGTGCTTGCGAGGAGGCGGAAAACGGAATAAAAATTGTATTTTTACTACTCTAGGCAACATGGACTAGACAAAGTCGGATCTTTGCTAAACAAAAACTAGCTAAAGCTAACTAGAAATAGCTATAGGGTAGAAAGGTTATACCTTGGGCTTTATGTCCTTCTCTCCTTGCTCCTTGGAGTAGTAGAAAGGGATCACCTTTGTCGTCTTCTCACGTCAAAGAAGGATCCACCCGAAAGCCTCAACCTTTGGCTTCAACTTCAAGCTAGAAGTAACTAGGGTGCTAGAAGTGCTAATCCTAGAACCCTAGATGAGAGTAGAGATTACTATGGAGTGGTTTTTCTCAAGCTCAAGTGTTTCTCAACACATGAAAGGGGCGAGCTTGAGGAAGAGGAAGAACAAGAGAGAGAAAGTATATGATAGAATGAGAGAATTATGAAGCATTCTCACATATATGTGTGAATTATTGTAAATTGATAATTAGTGAGATAATTGTCATGGCTTAATCAAGACATGACCATTATCATTTCATTTTTAATGCAAATTGCAAGGATCAAAGAGTATCTTCCAAATGAAATGATGATGGTCAAAGAGTTAACCTAGGTCAACAAGTCAAGAATGTCTAATGGTCAACAACCCTAACCATGCACAATTATATTAAACTAATATCAATTAACCATAATACACACATAAGCATTAGGGTTAATAAAATGACAATGGTCATTAACCCTAATCAAAGTCCTCTCCCTCTGTCTCAATCAACTGTGCATACGCACCCGTATTCGTGATTCGAGGAACACGTACACAATGAGATAAAACCAATCCCAAATCATATACTAGGATCCGGCTTAAACCAAAGCCCGCTAGTATAAGCTGTCCGGACAGCAAACGTGCACAAGTGCGCGGATGTGAACGAACCCTGTCGGAAAACCATGCGACCTCTACTCATTTTGCCTAAACGCGAGTAGCTCTCTGTGTGGGACTCTAAAGACTCGACACTACGCTGGCAGTGGGTTTAACCACAGACCGCAAGCGGCACTAGCTGTACGTAACGGTCCCCAGGTAGATGCCGATAAGAAGACTGACGAGGTGACCCCATCTAAACTCCTACTAAGACTGTATGTGATAGTCTCCGTACAGTCCGGTCTGTTCGTCTGATACATCGCATGGCGGGCCTAGGGGGCGGTGAACGTCAGTCCCCTAATAGCGGTATAAGTCGTGTCGGAGTGTAGCCTAGAACAGCCTGAGATAACACTGGAAACCTACCAGTATATCTCGCTTGCCCTGGCCAGGGACTACTTGTGTAATGGCTCTCCTGGACACAGCACGATGTCAACCCCCAATATCGGGAGAGACGAATCCTGTCTAACCGTCACTGCCTTCAAGTGCTTCGGGACTGCACCCAAAAACTACCTGTTTGCACGACTCCTTTGAGCCGTGGTTGGGTAGTAATCAATGTGCAGTGGGAACAAACTCGAGGCGAAGTGACAGTATCAAGTCAGCGGACTAAGCTGTACTCATGTCACCTGGGAACTGATAACCGACGAGTCCTGTCCAGTATACTCGTAACCTAACGAGTACCCGCATACTATCTCAAGTAGGATGTACTGACGGCTGTGGGACAGACCGTCTCCCATGCTCGGATGAGAAGCGCATACGCTAGTCTATTCCGGAGTATCGATGCCCTGTCTCGATAGTCCAATGACTAAGGACCAGTATAAGGATGTGCTTATGGATTACCCAGCCCCCACGAGTGTGAGCGCCATCACAACGCTGGTAATCAAGCAATAATCCTAAGGGCTCTACTAATATGTATATCAGCAATATGCTAAATGAAACACATGCACATATTAAAGCAGAGACAAACCAAGTAGCATACTACCATTTCGAGCAAGATTGTATATACAACTGTGAATATCCCAAGTTTCCATCAAGTAATATACAAACTAGTATGATACAGTAATGGCCTCTAAGGCATATACATTAACAATCTCCCACTTGCACTAAGGCCATATACTGGCGTATCGAAGACCTATCATCTCGATCAGCCGCTCGAACTGAGTCTGGGGCAAGGCCTTGGTGAATGGATCTGCAGTGTTATCTTCTGAAGCAACCCTCCGAACCTCGATCTCCTGGCGATCTACGATCTCCTTGATCAGGTGATACCGCCTCAAGATGTGTCTGGATTTCTGATGGGACCTGGGTTCCTTCGCTAAAGCTATAGCCCCGTTGTTGTCGCAATACAGAGGTATTGGGTCAACAATGGACGGAACCACCTGAAGTTCTTTCAAGAACTTTCTCATCCAGACAGCTTCTTTTGCGGCATCAGATGTAGCGATGTATTCCACTTCCATAGTCGAGTCAGCAACGGTTTCCTGTTTGGAGCTCTTCCAACACACCGTCCCTCCATTGAGGGTAAAGACAAAACCCGACATGGACTTGGAATCATCCTTGTCACTCTGGAAGCTGGAGTCAGCAAAGGCCTCAATCTAGAGGTCTTTTCCGCCATACACCAAGAACATCTCCTTAGTTCTTCTCAGGTACTTGAGAATGTTCTTTACCGCTATCCAATGTTTCTCCCAGGGTTTGACTGATACCTGCTTACCACACTCAGTGCATAAGCCACATCTGGTCTGGTACACAACATCGCATACATTATAGAGCCTACCGCAGAAGCGTAGGGTATAATAGACATGCGATCCCTCTCCAAATCAGTCTTGGGAGACATCTTTCTGGAGAGGGTGATCCCGTGACAAGCCGGTAGATTACCGCGCTTGGAATCTTCCATACTGAATCTCTTCAGTATGGTGTCGATGTACCTGGAAGTCCTAATATCCTCTTGTATCTGCACGGTAGTTCCGGATACCTAGAATGTATGAGGCATCACCCAGGTCATTCATAGAGAACCTGTGTGACAAGAACCCCTTGACATATTGTAGCATATGAATGTCATTTCCTATTAAGAGAATGTCATCCACGTATAAAACGAGGAATACTACAGTTCTCGCTACAAATCTACAATAGATGCATGGTTCATCTGGATTTTTGATAAAGCCAAATTCCTTGACCGTCTCATTAAAACAGATGTTCCAACTCCGCGATGCCTGCTTTAGTCCATAAATGGACTTAAGAAACTTGAACACCTTTCCGCTGCTCCCACTCCGAATGAAACCCTCTGGCTGGTCCATATAGACACACTCCTCTAAATGTCTATTTAGAAAAGCGGTCTTTACGTCCATCTGCCAAATCTCATAATCGTGGAAGGCAGCAATGGCAAGAAGGATCCAAATGGATTTCAGCATAGCTACTGGAGAAAAGGTTTCGTCATAGTCCAAACCAGGTCGTTGACGAAAACCCTTTGCAACCATTCTAGCTTTATAGGTCTCAACCTGTCCATCTACACCAATCTTCCTTTTGAAGATCCACTTGCATCCTACGGGTTTTACCCCATCTGGAGCAATGTCCAACGTCCATACTTTGTTGGAGTACATGGACTCCATTTCGGTCCGCATTGCATTCAGCCATTTTACCGAGTCGACGCTCCGAATGGCTTGCTGGAAGCTAGTAGGCTCATCACAATCTATGATGCAATCCTCTCTATCCCCGTCAATGAGAAAACCGTAGTATCTCTCAGGCGGATGAGACTGCCTACTACTCATGCGGAGTGGCATGGGAATGTCCTGATCTTTCGAACCCTCTGGTTCTACTAAGCTTTCAGTAATAGCTCGTTGTTCTGGAATTTCTTCCAGTTCTGTTGCTGCGCTCCTACTTATTTCTTTTTCTATGAACTGGTGTTTCTAGAAAGTGGGCATGGCGAGAAACAAAAACTTTTGTTCCTCTTCGCAATAGAAGAAATATCCCTTGGAGTTCTTTGGATATCCCACAAACTTGCACTGTACTGAGCGTGCCTCGAGCTTGTCCGCATGCTGCTTTTTTACAAAAGCTGGACATCCCATGTCTTAATGTGATTAAGATAGGGTCTGTTCCCACACCACATCTGATATGGTGTAGTAGGCACGGTCTTAGTTGGAACTCGGTTCAAAAGGTATGCAGCTGATTCTAGCGCATATCCCCAGAATGATCGCGGCAACTCAGCGTTACTCATCATGGACCGTACCATATCCAATAGGGTTCGGTTCCATCTTTCCGATACACCGTTATGTTGCGGAGTGTATGGAGGAGTAAGCTGAGAGAGAATTCCATTCTCTTTTAAGTAACCCAGGAACTCGGCACTCAAGTATTCACCACCTCGATCAGATCTCAGTGCCTTGATACTTTTGCCTGTTTGTTTTTCTACTTCATTCTTGTATTCCTGAATTTTTCAAAAGCCTCGGATTTATGTATTATTAAGAAGACATAACCGTACCTTGAAAAGTCATCCGTAAAAGTAATGAAGTAAGAATAACCGCTTCGCGTATGTGTAGACATTAGACCGCACACTTCACTGTTTACGAGTCCCAAGAGCTCGCTCGCTCTTACTCCGTGTCCAGTGAACGGAGTCTTTATCATCTTTCCTTTGAGACAGGATTGACAAATTGCATACGATTGATATTCGAACGGATCCAAATATCCTTCTGTATGTAACTTAGTCAACCATCTCTCATTGATGTGACCCAGTCTACAATGCCATAAGAAAGTTTTATTGATTTATGGAGACTTTCTTTTGTGTGTATTCTGGACTTTGAAAATCTGTGGTTGGTTTAATACGTATATACCGTTGTTCAATGTACCTGACCCAATCAAAACTTGATTAAGGTGAATGTTCACTACATTACTTACAATGCAAATTCATAACCTTCTTTAGATAATAAAGATATATAAATGATATTACAGGTTGCATTTGGTACATAATAACAACTACGCAAAACCAAAATTGTCCATCCGACAATCCCAGGTGATAGTCCCCCACGGCCTCAACATCCATGCTAGCACCGTTTGCAACTCTGAGGGTCATGTCACCTGCTTTCAAAACTCTACGCTTTCTCAACGCCTGCAAAGAATTACAGATATGAGATCCTGATCCGGTATCCAATACCCAGTATGTAGAGTTTATTGATAGACAGTTTTCAATAACATACACACCTGAAGGTGAAGCCGCAACTCGCTTCAAATCCTGTGTTCTGGCCTTCCAAGCCTTGCAATCCTGTTTCCAGAGACCACTTTTGTGACAATAGAAGCATTCTTCCTTCCCCAAGAGCTTTCTCGCTACCTTTGTTGCCTTTCCTTTTCCCTTCGTATCCACTTTACTGACACCGCCTCTTGGTTTGGCGGGGGCTTTCTTCTTCTTACTGTTGGAGATAGTGCCCTCAGAGTCAATTATTGGATCACAGGCACGTGATTGTAATGATTGAGGGAGGACCTATCCCGGTAGGACAGTCTTACTCGAGATGATAGTATGCTATCTGGTTTTACCTTTATCATCGTGTACTGCTTTAGGTGACCTTACAGGTCGCTATTACACGCTGATAGAGCCCCTAGGATTCTTGCTTGACTGCCAGCAGTATGAGGGCGATCATATACGTGAGAGCTGGTGGTCTATAAGCACATCCTTAAAAGGTCCCCAGTCGTCGGAGTTTCGAGACAGGGCATCGATTCTCCAGAGTAGACTAGTGTGTATACAGTCGAGACACCGACGAGGGGCGGTGGCCGGTCTCACAAGCCACTGGTGTCAGTTGGTTCACCGAAGATGTATACAGGTGCTCATTAGGTTATGAGTACACCGGACAGGACTCGCCGGGAACATGCTAGTTGGTTTTATACTTGACGTCAGATAGCAGTTCCCTGGTGACATGTGTACAGGTTAGTTCATCGACCTGAGATCGTCATTTGTCTCGTGTGAGTTCCCACTGTACTTTGATTACTACCCTACCATGGCTCAAAGGAGTCGTGCAAACAGGTTTTAGTTAGGTACAGTCCCTAGCCACATGGAGGCAGTGGGCGGATCTGCAGGGGTTCGTCTCTCCCGGTATTGGGGGTGAGGTCGCGCTGTGTCTAGGAGAGCCATTACACAAAGCCCTCGGCCCGAGGCAGGAGATTTACTGGTAGGTATTCCAGTAGTATCTCAGGGTGTTCTGGGCTACACTCCGACACGACTTGTACCGCTTTTGGTGGGGTCTGACTTTTACCAACCCTCTAGGCCCGCCATGCGATACTCATAGACGAACGGACCGGACTGTACGGATATTGTCACTGACAGGCTCAGTAGGGTGTCTGGATGAGTTCGCTCATCGACGTCCCTTTTGGTCAATAGCTGGTGGCCCGTCACGTATGGCTAATACCTCTGACGTGCTAGTGGTTAAATCCACAGCCATAGTATTGTCGAGTCTTTAGAGTCCACCACACAGACAGTTACTCAAGTTTCGGGCGAAACGCTGTAGAGGCCATATGGAGATATGGCAGGGTCCGATCAGATACGTGCGGTATTGCACGGATCAGGATCGGACGGTTTGTACTAGAGGCCGTATAGATATATGGCAAGGTTCGATCAGATACGTGCGGTATTGCACGCATCAGGATCGAACGGATTTTACTAGCCGGCTTTAGTTTAAGCCGGATCCTAGTTTAGTACAGTGTAGATTTTGTCTCATTGCATTTGTATCCGGTCGGAATACAGATGCGGGTGTGTATGCACAGTATCGGGGTTTTCCTGTAATTTATTACGGGACCAGTTTTCTGGAGTTGCCAGTTTGCATTCCGTTCGTCCGGCCGGTTTTCCTTTGTTCTTTCCCGGCCGGACTTTTCCGATGGAGGGGGTTATTTGCAAGTTTGCAAATAACATTTTGTGGAGGGGTTTACTTGCATTATGTGGCATCATGATGAGATTCTTTTTCCATCCATTCTTTGCTTATTTGTGATTAGAAATGAGATGAAGGTTGATTTGATTTAGTTATCATTTCTTTTTGGATGTGGTCACCCATTGCTTTTACTACACTCACCTCCCTCTTGTATTATGCTTTTTTCACTCCACCACCATTTCTAATGAGAGAGGGCCGGCCACTTGGAGGGAGTGAGATGAGAGATTCATTTTTGTGGTGGCACATATTTCTTCATCTCATTCTTCTTGTTTTGGAAAAATGAAAGCACCATCTTTCCTTAACCTCATTCCTCCATCACCAATGGCAACTTCACTACCCCAAATGAGACAACCATTCTACACTAGCCTACAGCACTTCTTGGACGCGTCGGCTAGCCAACTTCGCGCCCGAGTTGCCTCGGTCCAGAGGTGGGAGCCCGTAAAAGAAATCGGCTACGTGGTGCCCTTTCCGACGAGAAGACGACGAATGGTGATTCCGCGGGAGATCGGGACGACGACAGAGAAGACCGAAGGACACGGATCGCTCGGTATATCTCTCACCCCATCTCTTGTTAGCTAGTATCGGTTAATGGTTACGATCCGGGTTTATTGTCCGCGGTAGCGCCAGTTTAGAAGTTAAGAAAAAATTTGATTCCGCATTTTGGCCTCGGATAGACGGCCGAGGGCGCTACCGTGGAGCAACATGGTATCAGAGCCACGCCATTAACCTAGTCTAGCTTTGTCTAATGTGTTTTACATTTCCAATCGACCAAAATTCCAAAAACCCGCGTTTTCTTCACATCAGTTTTCTGTCGAATTTTTTCTGGCTCTAAAAATTTTTCAGGTTGTACAAAACTGATGTACTGGAAGTCCTAAGAATTATGGAGAAATTCGAGACGTTCATCTCTCAAGGGGAGCGCGGAACAGCAGCCAAACCCTACTTAGCGCCGCGGTTCCGCCGCGGTATGGAGGGATCGACGTGTCGAATTTTTCCAGTGGGCTTCCGGGGTGAAAATAGGGTTTCTGGAATATTATGTTTGGGCCCAGAATTTTCTGTGTGTGCTACAGTAAGTACCCACTTGGTAATTTCAATCGATCGGATATTTTAAACACATTGGTTCACAGTATTTACATTATATCTGCGACCGTGAATGTCACCTTATCGGTAAATCCTGTCTAACTGCTATAGCCCGGTTAGACGGATTTGCGAACGTGACATTCACGTTGATGTCTTGTGATTTTGCTGTGATGTTGCGGATCGGTCGTGGGGGATAGCCTGGATGCAATGTTAGTACAGTTTTGTTTATATGTACATTTGATATTGCGGGGCGAGCGTCTGACATGTGGACTGCCGTCACTGCCTATTTGTATTATTCTTTGGGGCACCACCCGTTGTATGTATATTTTACTTTCTGTACTAGGATTACCCCACGGAGGGGTGCACGGATAGCCGGGTTCTAGAGGGCAACAGGCCCGCATCTCATGGCATTGAGACAGAGGGGGATTCATTCTAGAATTGGTGGGCCATTCGCCGCACTCATAGGGGGTACAGGTTGACCCACGAGGGGTGCCCAAGTTATCGGATTCCGTGAAGTGCTGGGTGGTCCATTCACGTTGCTGAAGGGGGCTGACTCGCTTCAGGTTTTGGCGGGTAACTTGCTACGGCCGTAGGGGTCTAGGATTTCATTGCACAGGCTATCCACATGACCAGGGGAACGTCGGGTTTTAGCAGCGGCTCTGTGAAACCCGGGGATCCCAGATATCTGTATTGTTCTGTAATGCTATACATTTCTGTGATGTTGCATTTTATCACGCCTTGAGCGAAATATAATAGATTGGTAAATAGATTAGTAGATGTTGTATATGTTTTTCATCCGCGCTAGTCCAGTCCCCGCTCTGTCGTTAGTTAGCTAACCTAATGGGTAATGACGGGACCCAGTGGCGAATGCGGATGGCATATACGTACATCAGTATATTTTCGTTCTTTGTGGTGTGATCAATTGAGGGGACTGCGTTGATTCGGATCAATGCAAGCTAAACAAACCTACTCTGATGTTGTTGAACATTTTTCAAAAAGCTGTTATTGCAAGGGCGTTCTCTTTTGTTTTGCATCGTGGTATTCAGTTGGAATATCCTGCTCCTCAGTCGACGAGGCAAGGGCCGAGATCCCTTCAGCGGGAGTGACCCCATGGACAGAAGTTTGCGTTAGGGCAATAACTTCACTATAGCCGATTACTTTTGCTTTGCATCGTGGTATTCAGTTGGAATATCCCGCACCTCATTCTACGGGGAAAGAGCCGAGATCCCTTCACCGGAGTGACCTTTTTAGCAATGGTTTTCGTCACTATATTTTTATAAAAGGCTATGCAGTTCCTTCAACGATATCAAGTTCATTACGTTAAAGGTTTTTCGCCAAAAACTAGACGTAACCCTCCGTCATTTCTTACAAGTATTACTTAGTATTCGTGCTGTGTTTGTTGACTGTGTCAAGGCGTAGTGTGAGGTAGCTAAGTAGTGTTTGTTTGTAGCATATTAATGGGAATTGGTTAGGACAGTCGTGCGGCCTTGTTGACTGTGTCAAGGGCTCATACGGGTGGGTTTAATGCAATCCAGGATAATGACGGGTTGAACTTGACTAGGACTCTTTGATTTGTTGACTGTGTCAAGGTCACTTGGTCCTAGGGGTAAAAATCACATCGGGAGTTTCAAAGAACTGAAACTTGCCAGACATGCGCATACCTTCTGGAGTGTGATAATGTGAGTGGATTCCGTCACGTTGTCATGCGATGATAGTTGGATCCCGATTCCCACTGATGAGTTGGTTTACTCCTCGGGTGATCCCGACTGATTCTTCTTTCAGGTTTGGAGAAGAATTTGATGGTACAGTGGGAGGTTTCCTGATTAGATAAATTGGTAACCATTCTGATCTAGGTTAGAGTGCACGCTGAGTGTTTCTTTTCTCTCTCTCTTTGGCAGCGACCATTGACCCGACCCTAGACTATGACTCAGTGACCAAGTTGACCGAACCTTCTAACACCGGATTTTGGATTGTCAGAGTTGCAGACCTCATTGCCACTCCTAGTTTTACCCTTTCTCCAGGACACCCCGTATTACTACGAACGTCCACTTCAATTGGACAAAACCATCGTATGGTTATATACGAACTCGAAGGAATTCGAGGATGGTTTCCGGTTCTGGAAAAAACGAATAGGACTATTCAGTTGTCTTTTCCTTTTACCTTCTCTCGGGTTGCGAGTACTCCTTGGTTTAGGAGATAGTACACCTATTACGCAAATTGGATAGTCTTCTTCCAAACCTTAGGCTGGTGCCGACCGGTAGGGAATGAAGAAAACCAATTATCCTAACGGTGGTGTACAGAAGGTATTAAGTTAAGACAAAGAAAAAGATTAGTAGGAGGGCAAAGTAAATTGCGACTGATATTCACGACCAAACCAAGTATTTCTTCGCCAATCCTAAATCACCTTTGTATTTCTCCAGGACACTCCGTATCACTACGAAGATCCACAGTTTATTGGATACTCCATCGTATGGTTATATACGAACTCGAAAGGAACTTGTTCCAGTTCGGGGATGGATTCTGGTTGAGGAGAAATAGAAATAAGGTTTATTCGGTTGTCTTTTATCTTCACCTTCTCTCGCATTGGAGTGATCCTAGGATTAGGACAGTACACCCATTATGCTTATTAGATAGTCTTCTTCCAAACCATAGGCTGGTGCCGAACGGTAGGGATAGAAGAAAACCATTTGGCCTAAAGGGGTGTGCAGAAGGTAATGACTAAAGACATATAAAGGGATTTGGACAGATGGCAAAGAGATATACGGTTACAGTTATGAATCTGGATAATGGTAGAGGCATTACTAGGAATACCAGGATACCCCATCGAAACATTTCAATGTTTCGGTTCAACTATGTACTGTGTAACTGTTAAAAGAAAACTGATTTCCCGATTAGACACTTGCTCCAGGATATGTATTTACCAGGTTGGATTCTCACATCTGTATGGTTTTACAGATGATGAATGGGAGTAAGTTATTGGGAATTAGGTGACCATCCTCATTATATCGGGATTCGTTGTAATTGGTGATATTTGAGGAAGCCACGTGGGTTGTTTGCGGTCGGCAAATATTTGGTTTTGAATATCCGTTGCTATGCACCAATTTCAAATTGATATATCTGTACGTCTATTTCATAGAGTGAGATATACCTTTTTGAAATTATGTCTATGACATTTACCTATATCAGTGGATGGTTAGGTAAGGAGTATTGAACATCGGTGTAAATCTTCTTAACCATAAGTACAGTTTTCAACCTACGACACACAGTGAATGAGTTATCAGACTCAAGGGACTTGTACAGAGTATTGTATGTTGTCCAGCGTCCATCAGGACAGAGGGGTTGGTCCTCGTACTATATTCGGTTTACTTATGACTTCTCTAGTTTTTAGACAGCTGTTTCGTGGAAACACAGGGTCCGAATTTTGAGAAGTATAGGTATTTGAATAAAGTAGAGAACCAAGTATTGCAAGTATCGGAATTCTTCAAAGTGATCGAAGATGTAGATACTTGTGTATGGTGTTCAGTTGATAGTAATGATTAAGAGAACTTGCTTCTCTTTCAGGTTACTCATAATTGGAAGCATTCCTAAGTTGAATAACGCTGATCGGCCTCCTTCCATTTAGTTGACATGCACTGGAGATAGCTGCATGATTTGAATCTGGTTCAATTAAATCAGTGCCTCTGGTTCTATATTGGATATAGAACAGTTCATATCTTAACGATGTTAAGGTACGGGGAGTTGTCCGGCTTATGCTTAAAACCAGACTCCGGATAACTTAAGGCACGTTTCTGTAATGGCTGTTTGTGGGTTGACCCAGGCTATGACGATGGTTGATTTTCTACCATCTGGAAGATCAATAGTGATATTGTTCTTGACTCGCCACAGTTTTAACAAAAATGGATTTTTTCAGAAAACAGCAGTTGTAGTATGGTAGAACTGGAAGTGATTCCAGAACCGGAAACGATTACTGAAAATTTGAAAGGAACCTAAAGATTCAATCTGGCTTGACATTCCATTAGCCACTCCACAGATATGGTGGGTGTAGCGTCTTGAAAAGTCGTTTTGGAGTTTTCCTGAAAATCGGTGAAAATTCGGTATTTTTCGAAAACCGTCTTTTTTGTTATTTTGCAGTTTAGGACTAATTATACCTAAAATGGATAGGTAACTGCTTGTTCTTAGTAGCTAATGAGTTACTTATGAAATTTTGGTCATTTAAAAAATTTTCCCTATTTTTCAATTTTTTTAATATTATTTTAAGCCGGTAAGAAAATACATTAAATTAGCGATAAATACAAATTTAATTGGGCTAAATTTAAGCTTCAAAATCATGTTAATTAAAATTTAGTTATAACATAAATTTTTAGTATTTTATTTTAAGTTTTAACTAATTTTTAAGATGGAAAACGAAATTTATTGAAATTAAGCTTAAACTTGCAATTTTGGACTTGTAGGGGGTCTTTTTGCAAAAAATTTTTTGTGCACTCTCACACACACATCCTCACATCTCCTTGGCTGTCCCAAACTGCAGAAAATTTCCCCTCTCTCTTTTGTTTTAAAATTCTTTTGTTAAGGATGAATTGTGTTGAATGTGTATGTTTAAAATATTGTATGTTGAAGGTATGGTGCTTTGACTTTGAGGGGGGTTGACCATGACTTTTTCCATACACCCACACCACTCCCCTCTCCCTCCTCTGGCCGAAATCTACAGCCCCTCCCCTCTTCATCATTTTTCTTTTCATCTTGTTCAAAAATTCATCAAGTTGCTCCAAAATTCAAGCTAAAACTCACAAATTAAAACCCCATTCTTCATCCCTTTTCTCTTCACCTCTCTTGCTTGGAATCATGGTGCTAGGAGGCCATCATTGAGGCAAATTTCTTCTTGCTAGATCCATAGGTTTGAGGTATAATTTCTACTCTTTTAATTTCTTATGGTTAGAATACTTTAATCTAGTTGCTTAGTGTTAATTTTAGTGTTAATCCTAATCTAGTTTTTTTTAGTTAATGATTGAAAATTAAACTAGGGTTTCTTGAAACCATATTTTAGTCAATTAAGTCTTTTTAATTAACCTAGTTGTTTACTTAACCAATTTATATGGTTACTTTGCTTAAGTGGCTTCATATTAGGCTAATCTATGTTAAAGTTGTGTGAAATTTTCATTAAGGTTGCTAATTATCAAAATCAAGAAAAGATTTGTGTATGGAATGTGGGTTTGATGCATGGTAAAGGGGTTAATTTTATTGTAGTGGCTTTCTAATGGTTTAATTTGGATATTTGTGTGATAATGTGTGCACTTTGTCGCAAATTGTCGATGTTTGCACCAAATTTGCAAACTTCTAGCTTACTAGGTTTTTATTATATTATTGTGGCGAATTAATTGCGATATCTAGATTATATTGTTGGCTTATCCTATGACATTTAGGATGCGTGAGTGCGGATTTTTGAGTAATCGGGTTTTAGTTTTGCCGGGCGACCAAATCGGCGATTTTTGCAGTTTTTTTGCGATTTTCGCGTGTGTTCCGCGCACCTTGTGCACGTTGTACCTAGCTGTGAACGTTAGTGTTTTCGTTTGGGTTTGCGTCGTTCTTGATATGTAACCTTATGTTTGGTATTGATGTAAATTCCAGGTTCGGTCGCGGAGACGTCAGACGCGGCTCGAAAGGGGAAAGTGGTGATCGGACGTGACTAGCTAGGGATTTCTGTGAGTAGATGTAACATCTACGGGGGACTATCGTTGGATGGCGCAAGCCGCCCGATAGTTTTAGTAACTTAAAAGATTCTTAGTGATGTTAGTAATTAGGGGTGATTAATACTTGTATGATTATTTGCCACATTCATGCCCTATATTGACATACATACGAAACATTTTATAGGACACCTGCACCATTGCCAGGGTTTTTATATGCAGCACGAGCACTATTCATGCTTACACACACACCCTGGTAATTGCCATGCCACCACACTAGATAACCTATAATTTGAAACCTTTTACTAATTGATGCTTAAACCTGTGCTATTGCCTTTAATTCCTTAAAATGAAATCGTAGGATTGCCGTTTATGTGCATGTACCTCATCATATTATTTGTTCATGCCTAGTCTATTAATCATACATCGTAGCTTAATTATTGATATCATATCCATTCATCACCATTGATATATGCACTTATGAGGATTTCTTGAGATTTTATGATATTTCTGGATTTCGGGGGAAAGCTGCAAAATTTCTAAACTTATTATGTTTTTAAAATATGTAATTGCGGTTTTATAGTGATGTAAAGTGTCGTCCACCATGAGTTTGCTGTGGTTTTCGAGATCCGTGTCGAGGAGTGGAGGAACCGTCACGGGTACATGGTGGGCCCGGTATGGTACCCCAGGGAAAGAGGAATGTGGTGTTGACGTTGAACCTGGCAGGGGACGGATTACCTACCGGTGACTGTTTGGCACGGCGGATATCCAGAGGATACCGACCGTGGCCGCGAGATGATGAGATTTTGATATTGAGCTGGGTCAGCCGGATGGCTGAGGCCAGAGACACTATGACATGGATATATGAGATTTGTGATAGTTTTGAGGTGTCGCTGCTGGACACAGGTTCTTGTTGATTCTATTGGTATTGTGCTGGTATTTCAAAAGAGATTCTTAAAGGGAAAAACATGTTTTCTTATACTTACACATTCAGATCACGAGTTGATTCGCATTGCATTCATACCTGCTAGTATATTCATATTGCATACCTACCTGCCATTATGTCCTGCCATACCTGTATTATAGATGCTAGGATGCTTGTGTGCATGCATTCGATAGCCTGTGTAGATGTTATTTATTACTCACGAGTTGGCAACTCACCCCCGTTGTGCCACAGCCTTTTTCAGGTCCGCTCCGTCAGTACAGTAGCGGCGGGCGCACTTGCTTCTTTTGCCTGGACTCGAGGTTTTGCTCTTAGGTGGGTTATATCATTATTTTTGTAACACCTTGTATATTCTTTGTATCTAGTGTACTCCATCTACTGTTTCTATCAGTATTGTTGTATATTGACCTAGAGATGAGACTGTGAGATTTGTGGACTTTTTATGCTGTATTTTGGGGTCGAGCTCACTTGAGTCGACGTGCTGTTTTCTCATGCTCCTTTATTATTATTTTTGCATGTTGTTGTTTTAAATTGCGTGGGATTTGTGACCGCCTTGTGGCGAAGAGCTAGCTCCCTCTTGGGGATGCCTTATTTGTTGGATTCATATATATTCTTGTTGTACCCATTTTGGGGGCCAGTATTTACAAAGGAGACTCTGCCGAAATTTTCGGAAAAATTTGCATTGTTTTTAAAAAAGGTTTTTATGTGACTTATTGATAAACTCGTTTTCAATTGATTGGGTTTTCTACACTCTTTTGGTCATTTGGTTTTGGTTCTGGGCTTTGGCTTACTTATTTTACGGACGCCTTGAGACGTTTCGTAAACTTAAGTGCCAGTCACGTCCGTACCCTGCGGGTCGTGACAAAGTTGGTATCAGAGCGATAGGTTTTACCTTTTTGAGTGTAGGATGACCCTTGGTAGATGGAGTAAGTGACTTAAGTAGGGTAACGTAGCGTGTGTATGTCCGCGGCATACTTGCGATACGGTACTCCGCCTGAGTGACTTTAGGATATACTTGCTTGAAAATTCCTTCTTCAATTCCGTGTATCCTATGATCCTATTGCACTATTCTTACTATCCATTTTCCTGTAACAGCCACTATGCCGCCGAAGGCTACGAGGGCACAGAGGGCTGCCGCCCGAGACGAGATTCGAGCTTGCTCGTCCGAGACTAGGACTGAGCAGGGTGGTATGCCTACGCCGCAAGGACAGACCGATCCACCTTCCCCAGGCCGTATGGATAGGCTCGAGACTGGTATGGAGGAGTTGCGACAGATGATGTGGAGTATGCAGGAGCTACGTCAGATGGTAGGATCCCTAGTTGCAGCCAATCGTACACCGAGGCCGGATGACGCACCTACTACATCACAGACGACCATGATGCCTGCTCCTACTACTACCACCATGGCCATTCCGGTTTCGCTACAGGATTTCATGAGGCTGAGACCTCCAGTATTCACCGGTACCGAGGCAGCGGAGGACCCACAGACGTTCCTTGACAGTTTAGCAAGGATCTGCCGTTCGCTGAGATGTTCGGATGATCGATGGGTAGAGCTTGCGAGTTTCCGACTAGAGGGTCTCGCACAGACATGGTGGGAGTCAGTCTTGAGAGGTCGAGCTGCAGGTCTACCGCCTATGACTTGGGTCGAGTTACAGCGGTCTTTCTAGCTCGTTTCCTCCCAGAGAGCGTTCGTGACGCCAGAGCTTGTAGCTTCGAGGCCTTAGTCAAGCCACCTGGGATGACGGTGTCTGAGTATGACATCCAGTTTACGCAGTTATCCCGATATGCTCCGTATTTGGTGGATACCAAAGAGAAGATAGTGAAGAGGTTCGTACAGGGACTTGATGCCCAGCTATATCTTGCCATTGGCGCCCAGCACTACAACACTTATTCAGCTGCTATGGATACGGCATTGCGGATGGAGGCACGCATATCACAGACTTCGGCCGTTTCTGGGCCGAAGAGGAGTCGCACCGATGTACCGTCTCAGAGGCAGCGCGCCAGATTCTTTTCGAGAGATAGGCCTGGCAGAGGATTTGGACGGGGACAGTTATATGGTTCTTATCCCCAGGGACAGCAGCCGTCGCCAGGGTGTTTTGGGTGCGGGAGTCCACACCATCTTGTCAGAGATTGTCCGGCGAGACGACAGGGAGCAGCGACAGTTCCGCATGTGACCCTACCACCATCATCACCCCTCCTCAGAGATCCCTACTTCCTATCACTGGCGATGCTCCACACCAGTTAGGTGCACCCAGAGGCCGTGGACGCGGCGGTCCTGTTCAGAGAGGACGAGGAGGCAGAGGCCGAGGTCGAGGTCAGCCCGCTATCGGTGGAGGACAGGCCCGAGTATTTGCTTTGACACCGCAGGATACGCAGGCATCCAATGCCGTTGTGACAGGTACCTTACCAGTTTGTTCTTTCGACGCGCGGGTATTATTTGACCCAGGTTCCACACATTCGTACGTCTCTACACACTTTGCACCGATGTTGGGCCGTGAGTCGTCGTCGTTAGATCATCCGCTTGTTGTTAGTACTCCGGTAGGCGAGTCGTTTGTCGCTCGTTTTGTTTTTCGATTGTGTTCCGTTCGTATCGGGGAGAGGGATTCATCGGTTGATTTGATTCTCCTCGATATGTTGGACTTTGACGTGCTTCTGGGCATGGATTGGCTAGCCACTTGTTATGCTTCGGTGGACTGCCGTGAGAAGGCAGTCAGATTTAGCTTTCCCGGAGAGCCAGTCCTTGTTATTCAGGGAGACCGCAGCGTCACCCTTCCCAGCTTGATTTCGTCTCTTCGCGCTGGTCAGCTCTTGCGGAAGGGATGTCAGGGATTCTTAGCGTATATTTGTGATACTCGAGCTGCAGAGGTTCCGTTGGACCGGGTCCCGGTTGTTTGTGAGTTCCCTGATGTTTTCCCTGATGAGCTACCTGGGCTACCATCTGAGCGCGACGTTGAGTTCTGCATTGATTTGATTCCCGGCTCGGGGCCTATTTCTATACCGTCTTATCGGATGTCCCCGGCAGAGCTTCGAGAGCTGAAGGATCAGTTGCAGGATTTGTTAGATAAGGGGCTTATTCGACCTAGTGTTTCTCCGTGGGGTGCTCCGGTCCTGTTTGTCAAGAAGAAGGATGGAAGTTTGCGCTTATGTATCGACTACCGCCAGCTGAACAAGGTTACCGTGCGGAACTGATATCCGTTGCCGCGCATTGATGATCTGTTCGACCAGCTTCAGGGTGCGGGGTATTTTTCGAGGATCGACTTGCGATCAGGATACCATCAGCTGCGAGTTCGACAGGAGGATATACCGAGGACAGCTTTCCGCATGCGCTACGGCCACTACGAGTTTTTGGTGATGTCGTTCGGACTCACCAACGCCCCAGCAGCATTCATGGATTTGATGAACCGTACATTCAGGCCGTATCTTGACTTGTTCATCATCGTGTTTATCGACGATATCTTGGTGTACTCCCGGAGCAGAGAGGAGCACGAGCAGCACTTGCAGATTACGTTACAGACACTGAGGGAGCACCAGCTGTTCGCAAAGTTCTCCAAGTGTGCTTTCTGGCTGGACAGCGTTGGATTCTTGGGTCACGTGGTTACGAGAGACGGCATTTGTGTGGAACCGAAGAAGATTGAGGCTGTTCAGCAGTGGCCCCGACCTACATCGGTTACTGAGATCTGTAGTTTTCTAGGCCTGGCAGGCTATTACAGGCGTTTTGTTCAGGACTTCTCCCGTATAGCTGCACCTTTGACCGGTTTGACCCGGAAGGGAGTTCCTTTCGTCTGGACGGAGGAGTGCGAGCGCAGTTTTCAGCAGCTGCGGACATGTTTGACTACGGCGCCGGTATTATCTTTGCCTTCGGGATCAGGCGGATTTGTGGTCTACTTCTATGCTTCGCGAGTGGGATTAGGATGCGTATTGATGCAGCATGGCCGGGTGATCGCTTATGCTTCTCGGCAGCTGAAGAAGCATGAACATAACTACCCCACTCATGATTTGGAGATAGCTGCAGTGGTCTTTGCACTGAAGATTTGGCGACATTACCTATACGGCGAGTCGTGTCAGATATTCACAGATCACAAGAGCTTAAAGTACATATTTCAGCAGTGAGATCTAAACCTCAGACAGCGTCGTTGGATGGAGTTGGTGAAAGACTTTGACTGCGAGATCTTATATCACCCAGGCAAGGCGAACGTGGTGGCAGATGCTTTGAGCAGGAGGCCCGGGGTAGCCTATCCTTTTTGCGCGCAGTGCAGAGACAGTCGTCAGCAGATTGGCAGATTTTATGCGACAGCCGAGTTGAGTTCGAGTTCACTCAGACAGGGGGACAGCTCGCGCATGTTCGTGCACGCCCACAGTTGCTTGACCGTATATATGAGGCACGGCGCAGTGACGACCGTTGCTCAGAGATCATGGCACCGATGGGACAGGGCAGATTTTCCGAGTTCGTGATTGACGATTAGGGGATTTTACGCTATAGATCTAGACTGTGCGAACCAGATGCTGATGGATTACGGCACGACATTCTTGAGGAGGCACACCGATCAGTGTATAGTGTCCATCCCGGTTCCACCAAGATGTACCATGATATGAGAGAGACCTACTGGTGGGACGGGATGAAGAGGGACATTGCGGAGTTTGTATCGAGATGCCTGACTTGTCAGCAAGTCAAGGCCGAGCACCAAAGGCCCGCAGGAGAGCTACAGCCGTTACCCATTCCAGAGTGGAAATGGGAGCAGATTTCGACGGACTTCGTTGTGGGTCTACCCAGGACCAGTCGAGGGTACAACTCCATCTGGGTGATCGTAGATCGATTGACGAAAGCGGCTCACTTCCTGCCAGTGAAGACCACTTTCAGCTTCGCTCAGTATGCCCAGCTTTACATCGACAAGATCGTACGGTTGCATGGCGTACCGACTTGTATCGTGTCAGATCGAGGCACCCAGTTCACCAGCCGACTTTGGCAGAGACTTCAGGAGGCTTTGGGCACTCGTTTGAGCTTCAGCACAGCGTTTCATCCGCAGACCGACGGACAGTCAGAGCGGACCATTCAGACTCTCGAGGACATGCTCAGATCAAGCGTTTTAGACTTCGGCGGTAGCTGGGATCGTCATTTACCTCTAGTGGAGTTCTCCTACAACAACAGCTTCCAGGATACTATTCAGATGGCACCTTTCGAGGCATTGTATGGGAGGAGATGCAGATCGCCCGTCTGTTGGACAGAGCTCAGCGAGAGCAGTATTTTGGGGCCGCAGCTTGTTGAGGAGACGACAGCGAAGATACAGTTGATTCGAGACCGGATGAGGGCAGCTCAGAGCAGACAGAAATCCTATGCAGACAGGCGCCGTCGCAGGTTAGAGTTCGCAGTTGGCGACCATGTTTTTCTGAGGGTCTCTCCGATGAAGGGCGTGATGCGTTTTGGGCGAAAGGGGAAGCTTAGCCCTAGATTCGTAGGTCCCTTCGAGATCCTCGAGCGTGTTGGCGATGTTGCATATCGTTTGGCCCTTCCACCCAGCTTTCCCGATGTTCACCCCATCTTCCATGTTTCGATGCTCCGCAAGTACCTTCACGACCCTTCGCATGCGATTCAGCACCCGACAGTCCAGCTGGAGCGCGACCTTTCTTTTGCAGAGCAGCCGGTGGCCATCCTGGATCGGCAGGTGAAGAAGTTGAGATCGAAGATTATACCAACCGTCAAGGTCCTTTGGCGTAGCCCGAGCAGCGAGGAGGTTACCTGGGAGACCGAGAGCGAGATGAGGAAGAAATATCCCCATCTCTTTGAAGGTACGCGTAGCTATATTTTTAAATTCGGGGACCGAATTTCTTTAAGGGGGGAAGATTGTAGTGTCTTGAAAAGTCGTTTTGGAGTTTTCCTGAAAATCGGTGAAATTTCGGTATTTTTCCGAAAACCGTCTTTTTTGTTATTTTGCAGTTTAGGAATAATTATACCTAAAATGGATAGGTAATTGCTTGTTCTTAGTAGCTAATGAGTTACTTATGAAATTTTGGTCATTTAAAAAAATTTCCCTATTTTTCAATTTTTTTAATATTATTTTAAACCGGTAAGAAAATACATTAAATTAGCGATAAATACAAATTTAATTGGGCTAAATTTAAGCTTTAAAATCATGTTAATTAAAATTTAGTTGTAACATAAATTTTTAGTATTTTATTTTAAGTTTTAACTAATTTTTAAGATGGAAAACGAAATTTATTGAAATTAAGCTTAAACTTGCAATTTTGGACTTGTAGGGGGTCTTTTTGCAAAAAAAATTTTGTGCACTCTCACACACACATCCTCACATCTCCTTGGCTGTCCCAAACTGCATAAAATTCCCCCTCTCTCTTTTGTTTTAAAATTCTTTTGTTAAGGATGAATTGTGTTGAATGTGTATGTTTAAAATATTGTATGTTGAAGGTATGGTGCTCTGACTTTGAGGGGGGTTGACCATGACTTTTTCCATACACCCACACCACTCCCCTCTCCCTCCTCTGGCCGAAATCTACAGCCCCTCCCCTCTTCATCGTTTTTCTTTTCATCTTGTTCAAAAATTCATCAAGTTGCTCCAAAATTCAAGCTAAAACTCACAAATTAAAACCCCATTCTTCATCCCTTTTTCCTTCACCTCTCTTGCTTGGAATCATGGTGCTAGGAGGCCATCATTGAGGCAAATTTCTTCTTGCTAGATCCATAGGTTTGAGGTATAATTTCTACTCTTTTAATTTCTTATGGTTAGAATACTTTAATCTAGTTGCTTAGTGTTAATTTTAGTGTTAATCCTAATCTAGTTTTTTTTTAGTTAATGATTGAAAATTAAACTATGGTTTCTTGAAACCATATTTTAGTCAATTAAGTCTTTTTAATTAACCTAGTTGTTTACTTAACCAATTTATATGGTTACTTTGCTTAAGTGGCTTCATATTAGGCTAATCTATGTTAAAGTTGTGTGAAATTTTCATTAAGGTTGCTAATTATCAAAATCAAGAAAAGATTTGTGTATGGAATATGGGTTTTGATGCATGGTAAAGGGGTTAATTTTATTGTAGTGGCTTTCTAATGGTTTAATTTGGATATTTGTGTGATAATGTGTGCACTTTGTCGCAAATTGTCGATGTTTGCACCAAATTTGCAAACTTCTAGCTTACTAGGTTTTTATTATATTATTGTGGCGAATTAATTGCGATATCTAGATTATATTGTTGGCTTATCCTATGACATTTAGGATGCGTGAGTGCGGATTTTTGAGTAATCGGGTTTTAGTTTTGCCGGGCGACCAAATCGGCGATTTTTGCAGTTTTTGCGATTTTCGCGTGTGTTCCGCGCACATTGTGCACGTTGTACCTAGCTTGTGAACGTTAGTGTTTTCGTTTGGGTTTTGCGTCGTTCTTGATATGTAACCTTATGTTTGGTATTGATGTAAATTCCAGGTTCGGTCGCGGAGACGTCAGACGCGGCTCGAAAGGGGAAAGCGGTGATCGGACGTGACTAGCTAGGGATTTCTGTGAGTAGATGTAACATCTACGGGGGACTATCGTTGGATGGCGCAAGCCGCCCGATAGTTTTAGTAACTTAAAAGATTCTTAGTGATGTTAGTAATTAGGGGTGTAATACTTGTATGATTATTTGCCACATTCATGCCCTATATTGACATACATATACGAAACCATTTTATAGGACACCTGCACCATTGCCAGGGTTTTTATATGCAGCACGAGCACTATTCATACTTACACACACACCCTGGTAATTGCCATGCCACCACACTAGATAACCTATAATTTGAAACCTTTTACTAATTGATGCTTAAACCTGTGCTATTGCCTTTAATTCCTTAAAATGAAATCGTAGGATTGCCATTCATGTGCATGTACCTCATCATAATATTTGTTCATGCCTAGTCTATTAATCATACATCGTAGCTTAATTATTGATATCATATCCATTCATCACCATTGATATATGCACTTATGAGGATTTTTGAGATTTTATGATATTTCTGGATTTCGGGGGAAAGCCGCAAAATTTCTAAACTTATTATGTTTTTAAAATATGTAATTGCGGTTTTCTAGTGATGTAAAGTGTCGTCCACCATGAGTTTGCTGTGGTTTTCGAGATCCGTGTCGAGGAGTGGAGGAACCGTCACGGGTACATGGTAGGCCCGGTATGGTACCCCGGGGCAAGAGGAATGTGGTGTTGACGTTGAGCCTGGCAGGGGATGGATTACCTACCGGTGACTGTTTGGCACGGCGGATATCCAGAGGATACCGACCGTGGCCGCGAGATGATGAGATTTTGATATTGAGCTGGGTCAGCCGGATGGCTGAGGCCAGAGACACTATGACATGGATATATGAGATTTGTGATAGTTTTGAGGTGTCGTTGCTGGACACAGGTTCTTGTTGATTCTATTGGTATTGTGCTGGTATTTCAAAAGAGATTCTTAAAGGGAAAAACATGTTTTCTTATACTTACACATTCAGATCACGAGTTGATTCGCATTGCATTCATACCTGCTAGTATATTCATATTGCATACCTACCTGCCATTATGTCCTGCCATACCTGTATTATAGATGCTAGGATGCTTGTGTGCATGCATTCGATAGCCTGTGTAGATGTTATTTATTACTCACGAGTTGGCAACTCACCCCCGTTGTGCCACAGCCTTTTTCAGGTCCGCTCCGTCAGTACAGTAGCGGCGGGCGCACTTGCTTCTTTTGCCTGGACTCGAGGTTTTGCTCTTAGGTGGGTTATATCATTATTTTTGTAACACCTTGTATATTCTTTGTATCTAGTGTACTCCATCTACTGTTTCTATCAGTATTGTTGTATATTGACCTAGAGATGAGACTGTGAGATTTGTGGACTTTTTATGCTGTATTTTGGGGTCGAGCTCACTTGAGTCGACGTGCTGTTTTCTCATGCTCCTTTATTATTATTTTTGCATGTTGTTGTTTTAAATTGCATGGGATTTGTGACCGCCTTGTGGCGAAGAGCTAGCTCCGTCTTGGGGATGCCTTATTTGTTGGATTCATATATATTCTTATTGTACCCATTTTGGGGGCCAGTATTTACAAAGGAGACTCGGCCGAAATTTTCGGAAAAATTTGCATTGTTTTTAAAAAAGGTTTTTATGTGACTTATTGATAAACTCGTTTTCAATTGATTGGGTTTTCTTCACTCTTTTGCTCATTTGGTTTTGGTTCTGGGCTTTGGCTTACTTATTTTACGGACGCCTTGAGACGTTTCGTAAACTTAAGTGCCAGTCACGTCCGTACCCTGCGGGTCGTGACAAAGTTGGTATCAGAGCGATAGGTTTTACCTTTTTGAGTGTAGGATGACCTTTGGTAGAAGGAGTAAGTGACTTAAGTAGGGTAACGTAGCGTGTGTATGTCCGCGGCATACTTGCGATACGGTACTCCGCCTAAGTGACTTTAGGATATACTTGCTTGAAAATTCCTTCTTCAATTCCGTGTATCCTATGATCCTATTGCACTATTCTTACTATCCATTTTCCTGTAACAGCCACTAAGCCGCCGAAGGCTACGAGGGCACAGAGGGCTGCCGCCTGAGACGAAATTCGAGCTGGCTCGTCCGAGACTAGGACTGAGCAGGGTGATATGCCTACGCCGCAAGGACAGACCGATCCACCTTCCCCAGGCCGTATGGATAGTCTCGAGACTGGTATGGAGGAGTTGCGACAGATGATGTGGAGTATGCAGGAGCTACGTCAGATGGTAGGATCCCTAGTTGCAGCCAGTCGTACACCGATGCCGGATGACGCACCTGCTACATCACAGACGACCATGATGCCTGCTCCTACTACTACCACCATGGCCATTCCGGTTTCGCTACAGGATTTCATGAGGCTGAGACCTCCAGTATTCACCGGCACCGAGGCAGCGGAGGACCCACAGACGTTCCTTGACAGTTTAGCCAGGATCTGCCGTTCGCTGAGATGTTCGGATGATCGATGGGTAGAGCTTGCGAGTTTCCGACTAGAGGGCCTCGCACAGACATGGTGGGAGTCAGTCTTGAGAGGTCGAGCTGCAGGTTTACCGCCTATGACTTGGGTCGAGTTTACAGCGCTCTTTCTAGCTCGTTTCCTCCCAAAGAGCGTTCGTGACGCCAGAGCTCGTAGCTTCGAGGCCGTAGTCAAGCCACCAGGGATGACGGTGTCTGAGTATGACATCCAGTTTACGCAGTTATCCCGATATGCTCCGTTTTTGGTGGATACCGAAGAGAAGATGGTGAAGAGGTTCGTACAGGGACTTGATGCCCAGCTATATCTTTCCATTGGCGCCTAGCACTACGACACTTATTCAGCTGCTATGGATACGGCATTGCAGATGGAGGCACGCATATCACAGACTTCGGCCGTTTCTGGGCCGAAGAGGAGTCGCACCGATGTACCGTCTCAGAGGCAGCGCGTCAGATTCTTTCCGAGAGATAGGCCTGGCAGAGGATTTGGACGGGGACAGTTATATGGTTCTTATCCCCAGGGACAGCAGCCGTCGCCAGGGTGTTTTGGGTGCGGGAGTCCACACCATCTTGTCAGAGATTGTCCGGCGAGACGACAGGGAGCAGCGACAGTTCTGCATGTGACCCTACCACCATCACCACCCCTCCTCAGAGAGCCCTACTTCCTATCACTGGCGATGCTCCACGCCAGTTAGGTGCACCCAGAGGCCGTGGACGCGGCGGTCCTGTTCAGAGAGGACGAGGAGGCAGAGGCCGAGGTCGAGGTCAGCCCGCTATCCGTGGAGGACAGGCCCGAGTATTTGCTTTGACACCGCAGGATACGCAGGCATCCAATGCCGTTGTGACAGGTACCTTACCAGTTTGTTCTTTCGACGCGCGGGTATTATTTGACCCAGGTTCCACACATTCGTACGTCTCTACACACTATGCACCGATGTTGGGCCGTGAGTCGTCGTCGTTAGATCATCCGCTTGTTGTTAGTACTCCGGTAGGCGAGTCGTTTGTCGCTCGTTTTGTTTTTCGATTGTGTTCCGTTCGTATCGGGGAGAGGGATTCATCGGTTGATTTGATTCTCCTCGATATGTTGGACTTTGACGTGCTTCTGGGCATGGATTGGCTAGCCACTTGTTATGCTTCGGTGGACTGCCGTAAGAAGGCAGTCAGATTTAGCTTTCCCGGAGAGCCAGTCCTTGTTATTCAGGGAGACCGCAGCGTCACCCTTCCCAGCTTGATTTCGTCTCTTCACGCTGGTCAGCTCTTGCGGAAGGGATGTCAGGGATTCTTAGCGTATATTTGTGATACTCGAGCTGCAGAGGTTCCGTTGGACCGGGTCCCGGTTGTTTGTGAGTTCCCTGATGTTTTCCCAGATGAGCTACCTGGGCTACCACCTGAGCGCGACGTTGAGTTCTGCATTGATTTGATTCCCGGCTCGGGGCCTATTTCTATACCGCCTTATCGGATGGCCCCGGCAGAGCTTCGAGAGCTGAAGGATCAGTTGCAGGATTTGTTAGATAAGGGGCTTATTCGACCTAGTGTTTCTCCGTGGGGTGCTCCGGTCCTGTTTGTCAAGAAGAAGGATGGAAGTTTGCGCTTATGTATCGACTACCGCCAGCTGAACAAGGTTACCGTGCGGAACTGATATCCGTTGCCGCGCATTGATGATCTGTTCGACCAGCTTCAGGGTGCGGGGTATTTTTCGAGGATCGACTTGCGATCAGGATACCATCAGCTGCGAGTTCGACAGGAGGATATACCGAGGACAGCTTTCCGCATGCGCTACGGCCACTACGAGTTTTTGGTGATGTCGTTCGGACTCACCAACGCCCCAGCAGCATTCATGGATTTGATGAACCGTACATTCAGGCCGTATCTTGACTTGTTCATCATCGTGTTTATCGACGATATCTTGGTGTACTCCAGGAGCAGAGAGGAGCACGAGCAGCACTTGCAGATTACGTTACAGACTCTGAGGGAGCACCAGCTGTTCGCAAAGTTCTCCAAGTGTGCTTTCTGGCTGGACAGCGTTGGATTCTTGGGTCACGTGGTTACGAGAGACGGCATTTGTGTGGACCCGAAGAAGATTGCGGCTGTTCAGCAGTGGCCCCGACCTACATCGGTTACTGAGATCCGTACTTTTCTAGGCCTGGCAGGCTACTACAGGCGTTTTGTTCAGGACTTCTCCCGTATAGCTGCACCTTTGACCGGTTTGACCCGGAAGGGAGTTCCTTTCGTCTGGACGGAGGAGTGCGAGCGCAGTTTTCAGCAGCTGCGGACATGTTTGACTACGGCGCCGGTATTATCTTTGCCTTCGGGATCAGGCGGATTTGTGGTCTACTGCTATGCTTCGCGAGTGGGATTAGGATGCGTATTGATGCAGCATGGCCGGGTGATCGCTTATGCTTCTCGGCAGCTGAAGAAGCGTGAACAGAACTACCCCACTCACGATTTGGAGATAGCTGCAGTGGTCTTTGCACTGAAGATTTGGCGACATTACCTATACGGCGAGTCGTGTCAGATATTCACAGATCACAAGAGCTTAAAGTACATATTTCAGCAGTGAGATCTAAACCTCAGACAGCGTCGTTGGATGGAGTTGGTGAAAGACTTTGACTGCGAGATCTTATATCACCCAGGCAAGGCGAACGTGGTGGCAGATGCTTTGAGCAGGAGGCCCGGGGTAGCCTATCCTTTTTCCGCGCAGTGCAGAGACAGTCGTCAGCAGATTGGCAGATTTTATGCGACAGCCGAGTTGAGTTCGAGTTCACTCAGACAGGGGGACAGCTCGCGCATGTTCGTGCACGCCCACAGTTGCTTGACCGTATATATGAGGCACGGCGCAGTGACGACCGTTGCTCAAAGATCATGGCACCGATGGGACAGGGCAGATTTTCCGAGTTCGTGATTGACAATTAGGGGATTTTACGCTATGGATCTAGACTGTGCGTACCAGATGCTGATGGATTACGGCACGACATTCTTGAGGAGGCACACCGATCAATGTATAGTGTCCACCCCGGTTCCACCAAGATGTACCATGATATGAGAGAGACCTACTGGTGGGACGGGATGAAGTGGGACATTGCAGAGTTTGTATCGAGATGCCTGACTTGTCAGCAAGTCAAGGCCGAGCACCAGAGGCCCGCAGGAAAGCTACAGCCGTTACCCATTCCAGAGTGGAAATGGGAGCAGATTTCGACGGACTTCGTTGTGGGTCTACCCAGGACCAGTCGAGGGTACAACTCCATCTGGGTGATCGTAGATCGATTGACGAAAGCGGCTCACTTCCTGCCAGTGAAGACCACTTTCAGCTTCGCTCAGTATGCCCAGCTTTACATCGACGAGATCGTGCGGTTGCATGGCGTACCGACTTGTATCGTGTCAGATCGAGGCACCCAGTTCACCAGCCGACTTTGGCAGAGACTTCAGGAGGCTTTGGGCACTCGTTTGAGCTTCAGCACAGCGTTTCATCCGCAGACCGACGGACAGTCAGAGCGGACCATTCAGACTCTCGAGGACATGCTCAGATCGTGCGTTTTAGACTTCGGCGGTAGCTGGGATCGTCATTTACCTCTAGTGGAGTTCTCCTACAACAACAGCTTCCAGGATACTATTCAGATGGCACCTTTCGAGGCATTGTATGGGAGGAGATGCAGATCGCCCGTCTGTTGGACAGAGCTCAGCGAGAGCAGTATTTTGGGGCCGCAGCTTGTTGAGGAGACGACAGCGAAGATACAGTTGATTCGAGACCGGATGAGGGCAGCTCAGAGCAGACAGAAATCCTATGCAGACAGGTGCCGTCGCAGGTTAGAGTTCGCAGTTGGCGACCATGTTTTTCTGAGGGTCTCTCCGATGAAGGGCGTGATGCGTTTTGGGCGAAAGGGGAAGCTTAGCCCTAGATTCGTAGGTCCCTTCGAGATCCTCGAGCGTGTTGGCGATGTTGCATATCGTTTGGCCCTTCCACCCAGCTTTCCCGATGTTCACCCCGTCTTCCATGTTTCGATGCTCCGCAAGTACCTTCACGACCCTTCGCATGCGATTCAGCACCCGACAGTCCAGCTGGAGCGCGACCTTTCTTTTGCAGAGCAGCCGGTGGCCATCCTGGATCGGCAGGTGAAGAAGTTGAGATCGAAGATTATACCAACCGTCAAGGTCCTTTGGCGTAGCCCGAGCAGCGAGGAGGTTACCTGGGAGACCGAGAGCGAGATGAGGAAGAAATATCCCCATCTCTTTGAAGGTACGCGTAGCTATATTTTTAAATTCGGGGACCGAATTTCTTTAAGGGGGGAAGATTGTAGCGTCTTGAAAAGTCGTTTTGGAGTTTTCCTGAAAATCGGTGAAAATTCGGTATTTTTCCGAAAACCGTCTTTTTTGTTATTTTGCAGTTTAGGACTAATTATACCTAAAATGGATAGGTAATTGCTTGTTCTTAGTAGGTAATGAGTTACTTATGAAATTTTGGTCATTTAAAAAATTTTCCCTATTTTTCAATTTTTTTAATATTATTTTAAGCCGGTAAGAAAATACATTAAATTAGCGATAAATACAAATTTAATTGGGCTAAATTTAAGCTTTAAAATCATGTTAATTAAAATTTAGTTGTAACATAAATTTTTAGTATTTTATTTTAAGTTTTAACTAATTTTTAAGATGGAAAACGAATTTTATTGAAATTAAGCTTAAACTTGCAATTTTGGGCTTGTAGGGGGTCTTTTTGCAAAAAAAATTTTGTGCACTCTCACACACACATCCTCACATCTCCTTGGCTGTCCCAAACTGCAGAAAATTCCCCCTCTCTCTTTTGTTTTAAAATTCTTTTGTTAAGGATGAATTGTGTTGAATGTGTATGTTTAAAATATTGTATGTTGAAGGTATGGTGCTTTGACTTTGAGGGGGGTTGACCATGACTTTTTCCATACACCCACACCACTCCCCTCTCCCTCCTCTGGCCGAAATCTACAGCCCCTCCCCTCTTCATCATTTTTCTTTTCATCTTGTTCAAAAATTCATCAAGTTGCTCCAAAATTCAAGCTAAAACTCACAAATTAAAACCCCATTCTTCATCCCTTTTTCCTTCACCTCTCTTGCTTGGAATCATGGTGCTAGGAGGCCATCATTGAGGCAAATTTCTTCTTGCTAGATCCATAGGTTTGAGGTATAATTTCTACTCTTTTAATTTCTTATGGTTAGAATACTTTAATCTAGTTGCTTAGTGTTAATTTTAGTGTTAATCCTAATCTAGTTTTTTTTTAGTTAATGATTGAAAATTAAACTAGGGTTTCTTGAAACCATATTTTAGTCAATTAAGTCTTTTTAATTAACCTAGTTGTTTACTTAACCAATTTATATGGTTACTTTGCTTAAGTGGCTTCATATTAGGCTAATCTATGTTAAAGTTGTGTGAAATTTTCATTAAGGTTGCTAATTATCAAAATCAAGAAAAGATTTGTGTATGGAATGTTGGTTTTGATGCATGGTAAAGGGGTTAATTTTATTGTAGTGGCTTTCTAATGGTTTAATTTGGATATTTGTGTGATAATGTGTGCACTTTGTCGCAAATTGTCGATGTTTGCACCAAATTTGCAAACTTCTAGCTTACTAGGTTTTTATTATATTATTGTGGCGAATTAATTGCGATATCTAGATTATATTGTTGGCTTATCCTATGACATTTAGGATGCGTGAGTGCGGATTTTTGAGTAATCGGGTTTTAGTTTTGCCGGGCGACCAAATCGGCGATTTTTGCAGTTTTTGCGATTTTCGCGTGTGTTCCGCGCACCTTGTGCACGTTGTACCTAGCTTGTGAACGTTAGTGTTTTCGTTTGGGTTTTGCGTCGTTCTTGATATGTAACCTTATGTTTGGTATTGATGTAAATTCCAGGTTCGGTCGCGGAGACGTCAGACGCGGCTCGAAAGGGGAAAGCGGTGATCGGACGTGACTAGCTAGGGATTTCTGTGAGTAGATGTAACATCTACGGGGGACTATCGTTGGATGGCGCAAGCCGCCCGATAGTTTTAGTAACTTAAAAGATTCTTAGTGATGTTAGTAATTAGGGGTGTAATACTTGTATGATTATTTGCCACATTCATGCCCTATATTGACATACATATACGAAACCATTTTATAGGACACCTGCACCATTACCAGGGTTTTTATATGCAGCACGAGCACTATTCATGCTTACACACACACCCTGGTAATTGCCATGCCACCACACTAGATAACCTATAATTTGAAACCTTTTACTAATTGTTGCTTAAACCTGTGCTATTGCCTTTAATTCTTTAAAATGAAATCGTAGGATTGCCATTCATGTGCATGTACCTCATCATATTATTTGTTCATAGCCTAGTCTATTAATCATACATCGTAGCTTAATTATTGATATCATATCCATTCATCACCATTGATATATGCACTTATGAGGATTTCTTGAGATTTTATGATATTTCTGGATTTCGGGGGAAAGCCGCAAAATTTCTAAACTTGTTATGTTTTTAAAATATGTAATTGCGGTTTTCTAGTGATGTAAAGTGTCGTCCACCATGAGTTTGCTGTGGTTTTCGAGATCCGTGTCGAGGAGTGGAGGAACCGTCACGGGTACATGGTGGGCCCGGTATGGTACCCCGGGGCAAGAGGAATGTAGTGTTGACGTTGAGCCTGGCAGGGGACGGATTACCTACCGGTGACTGTTTGGCACGGCGGATATCCAGAGGATACCGACCGTGGCCGCGAGATGATGAGATTTTGATATTGAGCTGGGTCAGCCGGATGGCTGAGGCCAGAGACACTATGACATGGATATATGAGATTTGTGATAGTTTTGAGGTGTCGTTGCTGGACACAGGTTTTTGTTGATTCTATTGGTATTGTGCTGGTATTTCAAAAGAGATTCTTAAAGGGAAAAACATGATTTCTTATACTTACACATTCAGATCACGAGTTGATTCGCATTGCATTCATACCTGCTAGTATATTCATATTGCATACCTACCTGCCATTATGTCCTGCCATACCTGTATTATAGATGCTAGGATGCTTGTGTGCATGCATTCGATAGCCTGTGTAGATGTTATTTATTACTCACGAGTTGGCAACTCACCCCCGTTGTGCCACAGCCTTTTTCAGGTCCGCTCCGTCAGTACAGTAGCGGCGGGCGCACTTGCTTCTTTTGCCTGGACTCGAGGTTTTGCTCTTAGGTGGGTTATATCATTATTTTTGTAACACCTTGTATATTCTTTGTATCTAGTGTACTCCATCTACTGTTTCTATCAGTATTGTTGTATATTGACCTAGAGATGAGACTGTGAGATTTGTGGTCTTTTTATGCTGTATTTTGGGGTCGAGCTTACTTGAGTCGACGTGCTGTTTTCTCATGCTCTTTTATTATTATTTTTGCATGTTGTTGTTTTAAATTGCGTGGGATTTGTGACCGCCTTGTGGCGAAAGGCTAGCTCCAGCTTGGGGATGCCTTATTTGTTGGATTCATATATATTCTTGTTGTACCCATTTTGGGGGCCAGTATTTACAAAGGAGACTCTGCCGAAATTTTCGGAAAAATTTGCATTGTTTTTAAAAAAGGTTTTTATGTGACTTATTGATAAACTCGTTTTCAATTGATTGGGTTTTCTTCACTCTTTTGCTCATTTGGTTTTGGTTCTGGGCTTTGGCTTACTTATTTTACGGACGCCTTGAGACGTTTCGTAAACTTAAGTGCCAGTCACGTCCGTACCCTGCGGGTCGTGACAGTGGGTAACCACAGGAACTCGAGAGGTACTTCGGTATGCTCAAGGACGGTGGCAGGGAGGTTCTTGTTTACCCAGACTTGCCATTGCTGTTGTTCCAGACTGCGAGACCCGGCATGAGGATGAGTATAGAGTCATTCTAAACTGGCTTTAGAAGCGTACGTCTATATGACTCTGCCAGAGGGTTGGCGTAGTCAGTGGGAGCAGCGGAAGCATTGGTGGACAGTTGGCTTATGTCTATTTATAGACTGAAGCAGATATAGCGGAGATAGATCATCTATTTCTGATGTGAAGTCATAGGTTTGACTTCATCAGAATAGGGGATGGATCTGCTAAGGAGATAGTAGAGTATAATGTCCTGGTATTTGGATGACATACACTGAGTAGGAAGTGATATTCCTATACTACGATCGGTTATACTTTGGTTGTCACACAGTGGTTTCTCCACACATGACTTGGATATTATATCACATTCTGGTTACTAGATCTATGGTTTTAGATCTAGATTTGGGTGGTTTCCTAATCTGGGTACTTAGACAGCATTCTAAGAGTATTTAGAATGGAGGACTCCTGGCACGGTAGTGTACCTGCAGGTGATGGAGTCACCCTCTCTAAAGGTGTCTCACAGACTAAATGGGAGAGGGATACGCATGATTGGAAGATCACTTGCTTAGGCAATTGAGTCAATCATGAGATGTCAAGTACCACACCAGATGTTGTTCTTGCAGTAGGTGCAATAAGTTGATATTAATCCAATCCTGGAGAAACAGTCGGAAGCAGTTTTAAAACATAAGTTGATGTTCTAGAGATGTGATAACGACAGCCTCTTTTTGGAGACGGTTATCATTCCAGGCTTCCAAGGTGACATGGATGGCAGAGTGGCTGTCAGAGTTATAGTTTCTCCTTCTGACGAGGGGCAGTATTTTGGACAAGTGGTCCAAGGCAATACTGAGGGAGGCATGGCACTGGATACTGATTAAGTTCAGTTATCGATACAGTCTAAGAAGTTTGGATTTGGAGTTCATTTATGAGCTAGGTCCCATCATATATCCAGATATACTCTAAGACAGGTATTGCTCATTTCGGGAGATGGTTTTCTCTGCGAGCTTGAGATATAGAGAGACATAGAAAGAAACATCACAGCGGATCCACTCACTGAGGCTATTCCTCGAACGCAATAGTTTCGCAAACGAGCTTTGTGAGATTGACTAGTAGAGGAGTTGGGTGTTCGGTATCAAACGGGCTGTGAGTATGCGACATCGCAATAATTAGCCTTGAGTGCAAGTGGGAGATTGTTGGAGATAGTGCCCTCAGAGTCAATTATTGGGTCACAGGCACGTGATTGCAATGATTGAGGGAGGACCTATCCCGGTAGGACAGTCTTACTCGAGATGATAGTATGCTATCTGTAGGGTTCCTAGGCACGCTAATGAAGTCTCACAAGGCATCAACCATGCCAATATTAAATTTTACCGTGCCGAGAAACCCTAGACAAGATCGTTGACTAGAAATTTAGGCGATACAGTAAACTAGTTAACATCTTAACTAAAGGAGAGAGGCTACAACCTTTGTATATCCGGTTCTCCACTTCCTTAGCTCCACGTATGCGTCCTCTCACTGTCCATCTTGAATCCCGAACTCAAACGTCGGCTTCATCGGAGAATTGGGCGGACTAGGTCGTCGGCTTCGTGCCGAAGATGATCTACGTCGAGGCATCACAAGTTTAAGCTCCGACTTCACCAAGTTGTGAAACTTGTGAAGAAAACACCCAAAACAACTTAGCAAGAGGTAGAGGGTGAAGAAATAGGAGGTGGGTTCACTTTAGAATTGGATTTCTCACACTTTTGTTCAAGATGCCATTGTTGAAGACAAGGTTTTTCTTGAAGAAGAAGAAGGAGAATAAGAAAGAATATGATAAGTTTCTTATTTAAAAATGAAACTAATATGAATACTTATCATATCTTGACCATGGTCAAGTGTAGAGATTAAACTAAGCTTAGTTGGAATGGTTAGGGTTAAGGATGAGATAAGGATGGTGGACTTTGTCAAAGCTTCAAGAAGCTTCAACATAGATACAAAATAAGCCACCATTCTTAATAATATCCAAAATGAATAAATAAATAAATAACTAAGTAAATAATCAAAACCCTAACCATCCATATAACCATGGTTTAATCTTTACACAAACCCAAGTGAGCAAGTATCATCAAACATGATACAAACAAGTGCACAAAAAATATATCACATATACAATGTGCATCAAGTGAGAAAATCCTTTTAAAATGAACCAATACTAGTTAATGCAAAGCAATATATCAAATATATAATTATACATTAAATCATTAAATCAACACTTGATTTAAAGATCCCGTCATATCGCATATAACCGACTAGTATCCAATGTATCGGCTTATCGAATCAATCCTTGATTCGATATCTAGGTTATATCGCATATAACCAATCGATACATTCATCGCGAGAATGAAATACGGTATCACATACACGCATTATTCTCGGTCCTGCACATATCTCATATGCGCTCCTATTTCGTTTCGCTTGAGCCAGGAAACCTCTGTGTAGGACTCTAAAGACTCGTCAATACGCCGGTAGCAGATGATGATCATATCAAGCACCCACAAGCCGCAAGCGGTCTGCTAAACGTAACGGCCACCCGGGTATTGAGCGATCAGAAGATCGACGAGCTTGCCCGCTCACACTCCTGTGAATCCAACCAGTAACACTTACCGTACAGTCCGGTCTGTTCATCTGATATGTCGCATATCAAGTCTAGGGGTGGTATACGTCAGACCCCAATAACCGATAAGTCGTGCCGATGTGAGGCTCATAACGGGTCGAGAAACTACTGGTAACACTTACCAGCAAATCTCTGATCAGCCCTGGCCAGGGACTTCCCTGTTACGGCCAATCGAGCACTGCGCAACATCAACCCCCAATACCGGGAGAGACGAAACCCCTCCTATCGCTCATTGCCTCCATGTGACTCGGGACTGTACCTAAAGACCACCGTTTTGCACGCCCTCATGGACGTGGTAAGGTGGAGATCAAAGCACAGTGGGAATCACACAAGACTCTATGACGATCTCGGGTCTATAGACTAACCTGTACAAGTGTCACCTGAGAACTGCCATCTGACGTGAGGTATAATACCATTTGGGAGTTCTCGGCGAGTCCGTCCAGTGTACCCAGTCTCCACTGAGCACCGGTATACCATCTCTGATGTCAAACACCAATGGATATGGGATCATCCATTGCCCATCTCATGGGTCGAGAAGCGTATACGCTAGTCTACACTGGTATATCGATGCCCTGTCTCGATACACCCACGACTAGGGACCTTGAAGGATGTACTTACGGACTACCATGTCCCCACTAGTATGATCTGCATCATAGTCCAGGTAGTCAAGTACACATCCTAAGGGCTTTATCAACATGTAACTATAAGACAGTTTAAAGAGACAAGTGTACATGTTAAGATAAAGAGTAACCAGGTAGCATACTATCATATCGAGCAAGAAAGTCATCTCTATATATGTCCAAGCATCCAATATAATATACATCATCTGTACAATACTGGCCTCTAGGGCATACATACAACTAACAATCTCCCACTTGCACTAGGGCCAGCTGTTGTAGTATCGCATACCGAGCTTCCCGAAGAGTCTCTCAAACTGTATCTGGGGAATGGCCTTCATGAGTGGATCCGCCGTGTTGTCCTTCGTGTCAACCCTCCTGACCTCGATCTCCCGGCGATCAACTATCTCCCGGATCAGGTGATACCGCCTCAGAATATGCCTGGATCGCTGATGGGACCTAGGTTCCTTGGCCAAAGCCACCGCTCCATTGTTACCGCAATACAAAGGTATTGGATGCTCAATGGATGGAACCACTCCAAGTTCAGTAATGAACTTCTTGATCCAGACAGCCTCTTTGGCAGCATCGTTGGCAGCGATGTATTCAGCCTCCATCGTCGAGTCTGCCACGGTTTCCTGCTTGGAACTCTTCCAGCTAACCGCCCCTCCGTAAAGGGTAAAGACAAAGCCCGACTGCGACTTAGAGTCGTCCTTATCACTCTGGAAGCTCGAATCGGTAAAGGACTCCACTTGGAGTTCTCCATTACCATACACCAAGAGCATCTCTTTAGTCCTTCGTAAGTACTTGAGAATGCTCTTCACAGCTGTCGAGTGACTCTCTCCAGGATCAGCTTGATACCTGCTCACTATACTTAGTGAGTATGCTACATCGGGTCTGGTACATAGCATCGCATACATGATAGAGCCTACAGCCGAATCATAGGGTATCCCTTGCATGCGAGCTCTCTCCAAATCAGTCTTGGGAGACATCTCTTTGGAGAGAGTGACTCCAGAGATCGTGGGCAAGTTCCCACGCTTGGATTCTTCCATACTAAACCTCTTTAGTATGGTGTCAATGTACCTGGATTGGGACAATCCCAATATTCGTTTGGATCTATCTCTATAGATCCTGATTCCCAATATGCAGGAGGCATCACCAAGATCTTTCATCGAGAATCTTTGTGATAAGAAGAGCTTGACCGAATGCAACATAGGAATATCATTTCCTATCAAGAGTATGTCGTCCACGTACAATACGAGGAAGACAACCTTACTCTCTGCTACCTTCCTGTAGATACAAGGTTCATCTGGGTTTTTGACGAAATCAAACTCTTTGATAACGACGTCAAAGCAGATGTTCCAACTCCGCGATGCTTGCTTTAATCCATAAATGGATTTAAGCAGCTTGCACACCTTGCCGCTGCTCCCACTGTCTACGAAGCCCTCTGGCTGAGTCATGTACACGCACTCTTCTAAATCACCATTTAGAAAGGCGGTCTTAACATCCATTTGCCAGATTTCGTAATCATGGTATGCAGCGATGGCAAGCATGATCCGGATGGATTTAAGCATAGCCACTGGAGAAAAGGTTTCGTCATAGTCCACACCTGGTCTTTGGCGAAAACCTTTTGCAACAAGTCTAGCTTTGAAAGTCTCCACTTTCCCATCTACACCAAGTTTTTTCTTGAAGATCCATTTGCTCCCAATTGGTTTTACCCTTTCAGGAGCAACTTCCAAAGTCCATACTTTATTGGTGTACATGGAATCCATCTCGGACCGCATAGCATCCAGCCATTTCACTGAGTCCCCACTCGTGATGGCCTGCTCGAAGCTAGTTGGGTCATCATCCTCCATGATGCAATCCTCACTGCCACCATCAATGAGAAAACCATAGTATCTCTCAGGTGGTCGAGAAACCCTACTAGATCGGTGGAGAGGCTGGGGTACGTCGGGCACCACTGAATCCTCTGGTTCTACTAAATCATTAGTTGCAGTTTGTGGTGCTGGAACCTCTTCCAGTTCTACCTCTTTGCCATTAATTTCTTTTGCAAGAAATTCCCTTTCCAAAAAGGTGGCATGTTGAGCAACAAACACTCTTTGTTCCTCAGCTTGGTAGAAAAAATATCCTTGAGAATTCTTAGGATATCCCACAAACTTGCAAAGGACTGATCGTCCCTCGAGTTTGTCCGGATTTTGCTTTTTGACATAGGCCGGACAACCCCATATCTTAATTCGTTTAAAATATGGTCTCTTCCCACTCCATATCTCATATGGTGTGGTAGGTACAGATTTAGACGGAACCAGATTCAATAGGTATATGGCTGTCTCAAGCGCATACCCCCAAAAGGAAATAGGTAACTCAGCATTGCTCATCATTGAACGCACCATATCTAATAGGGTGCGATTCCTTCGCTCCGATACACCGTTATGCTGTGGTGTATAAGGAGGAGTAAGCTGAGAGAGAATCCCATTCTCTTTTAGATAATCCAGGAATTCACTGCTTAAGTATTCACCTCCTCGATCAGATCAAAGAATCTTAATACTTTTGCCCGTTTGGTTCTCTACCTCGTGCTTATATTCTTTGAATTTCTCAAAAGCTTCAGACTTGTGTTTCAACAGGAACACATGCCCGTATCTAGAGAGATCGTCAGTGAATGTAATGAAGTAGGAAGAACCATTTCTGGCGTGTGTAGACATAGGACCGCATACATCACTATGCACCAGTCCCAAGAGTTCAGTAACTCTTTCTCCGTATCCCGTAAACGGAGTTTTGGTTATCTTGCCTTTGAGACATGACTGGCAAGTGTCATAAGATGAAAATTCGAATGGTTTCAAATATCCATCCTTATGCAACTTAGCCAGTCGTGTCGCATTGATGTGACCCAGTCTACAATGCCACAAGAAGGATTCGTTCAGTTCTGAACTCTTCCTCTTGTGTGTGTTTGTTATGCTCAGAACAGTTGATTGATTTAGAACATAAATGCCATTGCACAACGTGCCTGATCCAACCAACTTTTGGTTACGGAAAATATTCATAACATTGTCCTGTAATACAAATCTATATCCCTCTTTACTTAATAAAGAAACTGATATAATGTTGCATATCAGGTTCGGCATGTAATAGCATTCGTTCAGAACCAATGTATTACCAGTTGGTAACACTAGGTGATATTCCCCGACAGTCTTAGCTGCAACAATTGCACCATTTCCAACTCTAATGTCTTTATCACCTTCTCCAAGTTCTCTACCTTTTCTAAGCCCATGTAACTGATTACATATATGGGATCCTGACCCGGTATCTAATACCCAGGACGTAGAGCAAATGGAGAAACAGTTCTCTGTAACGAACACACCCGAAGAAAATGCATCATCATTTACTTTCTTCATTCGGGTGGCATGGGAATCCTGGTATTCCCCTATATCCTGTTCATTCCTATAACTCTTATAGGAAAGAACGGAACCAACGTTCCCCAGCACAGTATAACATGCGGGTTTGGTCAATACATCCATATTATTATCTTTGTTAGGGCATGAAATGGTCGCTACCTGGAGAGAGAGAGAAGAAAACACTTTAGCGTATGCTCTTGCAAGATCAGATTGGTTATTATCTTATCTAATCAGGATGGCTCCCACTGGTTTTTATCAAATCTTCCTTCAATCCTTAAAAGGAAAGACAAGCCGGGATTAATTACACCCTACAACTTCGTCGATCTTTCAGCCAGGCCAGTGTCGGTACTTTGAGGGAGGTCCCCCGTGCTTTCGCACGAACCTAGTTAATGTAAACCTCGTTTTCCCAGAGGCGTAACCTCGTTAACACCTTTCTAGACACCTACTTGATCGGCTAATTGTAATGTGTAAAACTCTCCCAGGAGTAACTCTTACTCGCAGTGGGTATCGGGATCCAACTATCTCATAGAAGGTATGCAATCTCATTGCAAATTTCAACACTTGAAATTCCCGATAATGCTTTTCCCCCTAGCGATCTATGACCTTGACTAAGTCAACAAACCATAAATCGCAAGTCAAGTTCAACCCGTACATTTCCCGATTGAATTAAACCCACCCGTACGACCCTTGACTGAGTCAACAAGGCCGTGTGAATGCTCTAATCCAATCACATCTCATGTTGTTACAGATAAACATAATTTAGCTACCATACACTATGCCTTGACTAAGTCAACAAACATAGCACGAATACTAAATAATATCTATCTGAAATGACGGAGGGCTACGCGGGTTCTTTCAGAAAAAACCATGAGCGTAATGAACTTGATATCGTTGTAGACTCAAATGAAGTTTTGAAATAGAGTGATTTTGAGGCTTTTCTAGTTTTGCTAAAGGGGTCACTCGCGGTGAAGGGATCGTCGGCCCTTTCCTCGTCGAATGAGGTGCAGGATATATCATATATATCACTATGAAAACCAGAAACTATAGAAGCAGTCAAAAGCAAACCGAGTGTGTAGCATCTGCCAGTTATTGCTAAAGGAGTCACTCCCGGTGAAGGGATCTCGGTCCTTTCCTCATCGAATAAGGTGCAAGATATATCACATATACCGCTATGCAAAGCAAGAACTGTAGCTACCTGTTTTGTTAAAAATTTGATTCTACAACATCTTAGGTTTCTTTTCTTTCATTAATCACATTAATGAAGTCCCATCATTTAAATACCTAAACATCACAGATAAATACGACGTACACTTATGCCATCCGCATTCGCCTCGATGTCCCCTCGTGCACCGTTAGGTTAGGTAACTAACGACAGAGTAGGGCAGGGTTAGTGCGGGTGTAAAACATAAGTAACGTCTATATAATATATCATATATACTATATACTGTATCTATCAAAGAACATCACATGATCATATCACAGATATCGCAGCAGAAGAAACATATGAAACATTGGATATACTAGGACGTCCGTGTTTTCAATACGAGCCAGTATAAAACACGGATTCCACGGTCGTGATGAATAGCCAATCCCACACCCCTAGACCCCTACGAGAGCGGCAATCAACCCTGCCAATTCTAGGGTTAGGAGACCCGGACTCGACTCCTCGAGTTGGTTTCCCACTGGACCCCAGAACCCGGTTACTTGTGCTCCCCTCCTTGGGTCTATCCTAATGCGGAAAAGTAAATAATATACAAAAGGTGACAACTTCCGCTACCTGGAAGTGCCCCAAATAAAAGAATATCACATACAAGTTTTTACATGAATGAAAATGAAAAACACTCATCTCACATAAAAAACCCCGGCTATTCAAACACGACGATCCAATATAACATATCCAGCAACACATAACATCACATGTCATCAACGTAAGTAAATATGCGCATCCCAATTGTCGTTGACATATAACAACGAAACCGGCGATATTACATATTACACTTACGGTCACAGAAAAGAAAGTGTAAAACTACAACAGTTGGAATCCGCAACCTCTTTAGACATCACATGCCTAATCAAATGAAATACTTAGACATCACATGCCTAACAGTTATAAACCCCGCATTTTAGTCTCATTATCGAAAACTCTTTTCAATATCAAGTGAAACTAAACAGCTAGATTTATAACATTCATTCAGTTATCTCATAACTGCTTGTGAATTCCAATTATTGTATCACATTCCAGATAAACAGAAAATGTTAAACTTTCCGATCGAACAGTCGAATACCCAAGTTTTCCCGATAATGCTCAACACATGAAATAAGTCTAACAACATTCAGTTCGTGCCTCAGTACCAACGGTCCAGCCATAGAAGGGTCAAGCCAACGCCTCACATGTGGCACGCCGTACTGCCCCAAACCCGAAGGTTCAAAGGGCTGTTCAAGACGGTCACATAATCGAGTTAAGGTTTGTTGTCTTCTAGAGGGTCCATCGCGTTACTTGCACTACATAACGTCGTTAAACTATGGAAAAATTCAACACTTGGAAATTTCCCGACAGGGGAAAAGTTGGGTATTTATATCCGGTCGAACTTTTTAACAAATTCAAAAAAATTATCCGGAATCCACACAGACAAAATCTGATAATCCGATCGAATCATCGATTCCCCAAAACAACCTGGAATATTCAACACTTGAATAAATATTAAAAATACCCAGAGAACTCAGCACTGTTAAATAGGAATTACTGTGCAAATTGATAGGGATGACGTCATCAAGTGGCGGCGGAACCGCCGCACGAGCCAGCTCATGCCGCGGTTCCACGGCTGTTTAAGCTCCAAACAGTGTCGTATTTGCACAGTAATTCTTACAATTTCCTGCTGAATTTTTTAGGAATTTTTAATCTGGAAAAATCCCAGTTTTTAGAAAAAGTCCAGAGAGCATCAAAAAGTTAGGTTTTCGGGTTCGATCGGGTTTCAAACATCGTCTAGACTTCGCCTAAGGCTCTAGCTAGGCTCTGATACCACTGTAGGGTTCCTAGGCACGCTAATGAAGTCTCACAAGGCATCAACCATGCCAATATTAAATTTTACGGTGCCGAGAAACCCTAGACTAGATCGTTGACTAGAAATTTAGGCGATACAGTAAACTAGTTAACATCTTAACTAAAGGAGAGAGGCTACAACATTTGTAGATCCGGTTCTCTACTTCCTTAGCTCCACGTATGTATCCTCTCGCTGTCCATCTCGAATCCCGAACTCAAACGTCGGCTTCATCGGAGAATTGGGCGGACTAGGTCGTCGGCTTCGTGCCGAAGATGATCTACGTCGAGGCATCACAAGTTTAAGCTCCGACTTCACCAAGTTGTGAAACTTGTGAAGAAAACACCCAAAACAACTTGGCAAGAGGTAGAGGGTGAATAAATAGGAGGTGGGTTCACTTTAGAATTGGATTTCTCACACTTTTGTTCAAGATGCCATTGTTGAAGACAAGGTTTTTCTTGAAGAAGAAGAAGGAGAATAAGAAAGAATATGTTAAGTTTCTTATTTAAAAATGAAACTAATATGAATACTTATCATATCTTGACCATGGTCAAGTGTAGAGATTAAACTAAGCTTAGTTGGAATGGTTAGGGTTAAGGATGAGATAAGGATGGTGGACTTTGTCAAAGATTCAAGAAGCTTCAACATAGATACAAAATAAGCCACCATTCTTAATAATATCCAAAATGAATAAATAAATAAATAACTAAGTAAATAATCAAAAACCTAACCATCCATATAACCATGGTTTAATCTTTACACAAACCCAAGTGAGCAAGTATCATCAAACATGATACAAACAAGTGCACAAAAAATATATCACATATACAATGTGCATCAAGTGAGAAAATCCTTTTAAAATGAACCAATTCTAGTTAATGCAAAGCAATATATCAAATATATAATTATACATTAAATCATTAAATCAACACTTGATTTAAAGATCCGGTCATATCGCATATAACCGACTAGTATCCAATGTATCGGCTTATCGAATCAATCCTTGATTCGATATCTAGGTTATATCGCATATAACCAATCGATACATTCATCGCGAGAATGAAATACGGTATCACATACACGCATTATTCTCGGTCCTGCACATATCTCATATGCGCTCCTATTTCGTTTCGCTTGAGCCAGGAAACCTCTGTGTAGGACTCTAAAGACTCGTCAATACGCCGGTAGCAGATGATGATCATATCAAGCACCCACAAGCCGCAAGCGGTCTGCTAAACGTAACGGCCACCCGGGTATTGAGCGATCAGAAGATCGACGAGCTTGCCCGCTCACACTCCTGTGAATCCAACCAGTAACACTTACCGTACAGTCCGGTCTGTTCGTCTGATATGTCACATATCAAGTCTAGGGGTGGTATACGTCAGACCCCAAAAACCGATAAGTCGTGCCGATGTGAGGCTCATAACAGGTCGAGAAACTACTGGTAACACTTACCAGCAAATCTCTGATCAGCCTTGGCCAGGGACTTCCCTGTTACGGCCAATCAAGCACTGCGCAACATCAACCCTCAATACCGGGAGAGACGAAACCCCTCCTATCGCTTATTGCCTCCATGTGACTCGGGACTGTACCCAAAGACCACCGTTTTGCACGCCCTCATGGACGTGGTAAGGTGGAGATCAAAGCACAGTGGGAATCACACAAGACTCTATGACGATCTCGGGTCTACAGACTAACCTGTATAAGTGTCACCTGAGAACTGCCATCTGACGTGAGGTATAATACCATCTGGGAGTTCTCGGTGAGTCCGTCCAGTGTACCCAGTCTCCACTGAGCACACGTATACCATCTCTGATGTCAAACACCAATGGATATGGGATCATCCATTGCCCATCTCATGGGTCGAGAAGCGTATACGCTAGTCTACACTGGTATATCGATGCCCTGTCTCGATACACCCACGACTAGGGACCTTGAAGGATGTACTTACGGACTACCATGTCCCCACTAGTATGATCTGCATCATAGTCCAGGTAGTCAAGTACACATCCTAAGGGCTTTATCAACATGTAACTATAAGACAGTTTAAAGAGACAAGTGTACATGTTAAGATAAAGAGTAACCAGATAGCATACTATCATATCGAGCAAGAAAGTCATCTCTATATATGTCCAAGCATCCAATATAATATACATCATCTGTACAATACTGGCCTCTAGGGCATACATACAACTAACACTATCTGGTTTTACCTTTATCATCGTGTACTGCTTTAGGTGACCTTACAGGTCGCTATTACACGCTGATAGAGCCCCTAGGATTCTTGCTTGACTGCCAGCAGTATGAGGGCGATCATATACGTGAGAGCTGGTGGTCTATAAGCACATCCTTAAAAGGTCCCTAGTCGTGGGAGTTTCGAGACAGGACATCGATTCTCCAGAGTAGACTAGTGTATACAGTCGAGACCCCGACGAGGGGCGGTGGACGGTCTCACAAGCCACTGGTGTCAGTTGGTTCACCTAAGATGTATACAGGTGCTCATTGGGTTATGAGTACACCGGACAGGACTCGCCGGGAACATGCTAGTTGGTTTTATACTTGACGTCAGATAGCAGTTCCCTGGTGACATGTGTACATGTTAGTTCATCGACCTGAGATCGTCATTTGTCTCATGTGAGTTCCCACTGTACTTTGATTACTGCCCTACCACGGCTCAAAAGAGTCGTGCAAACAGGTTTTAGTTGGGTACAGTCCCGAGCCACATGGAGGCAGTGAGCGGATCTGCAGGGGTTCGTCTCTCCCGGTATTGGGGGTGAGGTCGCGCTGTGTCTAGGAGAGCCATTACACAAAGCCCTCGGCCGAGGCAGGAGATTTACTGGTAGGTATTCCAGTAGTATCTCAGGGTGTTCTGGGCTACACTCCGACACGACTTGTACCGCTTTTGGGGGTCTGACTTATACCAACCCCCTAGGCCCACCATGCGATACTCATAGACGAACGGACCGGACTGTACGGATATTGTCACTGACAGGCTCAGTAGGATGTCAGGATGAGTTCGCTCATCGACGTCCCTTTTGGTCAATAGCTGGTGGCCCGTCACGTATGGCTAATACCTCTGACGTGCTAGTGGTTAAATCCACAGCCATAGTATTGACGAGTCTTTAGAGTCCACCACACAGACAGTTACTCAAGTTTCGGGCGAAACGCTGTAGAGGCCGTATGGAGATATGGTAGGGTCCGATCAGATACGTGCGGTATTGCACGGATCAGGATCGGACGGTTTGTACTAGAGGCCGTATAGATATATGGCAAGGTTCGATCAGATACGTGCGGTATTGCACGCATCAGGATCGAACGGATTTTACTAGCCGGCTTTGGTTTAAGCCGGATCCTAGTTTAGTACAGTGTAGATTTTGTCTCATTGCATTTGTACCCGGTCGGAATACAGATGCGGGTGTGTATGCACATTATCGGGGTTTTCCTGTAATTTATTACGGGACCGGTTTTCTGGAGTTGCCAGTTTGCATTCCGTTCCGGCCGGTTTTCCTTTGTTCTTTCCCGGCCGGACATTTCCGATGGAGGGGGTTATTTGCAAGTTTGCAAATAACATTTTGTGGAGGGGTTTTCTTGCATTATGTGGCATCATGATGAGATTCTTTTTCCATCCATTCTTTGCTTTATTTGTGATTAGAAATGAGATGAAGGTTGATTTGATTTAGTTATCATTTCTTTTTGGATGTGGTCACCTATTGCTTTTACTACACTCACCTCCCTCTTGTATTATGTTTTTTCACTCCACCACCATTTTTAATGAGAGAGGGCCGGCCACTTGGAGGGAGTGAGATGAGAGATTCATTTTTGTGGTGGCACATATTTCTTCATCTCATTCTTCTTGTTTTGGAAAAATGAAAGCACCATCTTTCCTTAACCTCATTCCTCTATCAACAATGGCAACTTCACTACCCCAAATGAGACAACCATTCTACACTAGCCTACAGCACTTCTTGGACGCGTCGGCTAGCCAACTTCGCGCCCGAGTTGCCTCGATCCAGAGGTGGGAGCCCGTAAAAGAAATCGGCTACGTGGTGCCCTTTCCGACGAGAAGACGACGAATGGTGATTCCGCGGGAGATCGGGACGACGACGAGAAGACCGAAGGACACGGTTCGCTCGGTATATCTCTCACCCCATCTCTTGTTTGCTAGTATCGGTTAATGGTTACGATCCGGGTTTATTGTCCGCGGTAGCGCCAGTTTAAAAGTTAAGAAAAAATTTGATTCCGCATTTTGGCCTCGGATAGACGGCCGGGGCGCTGCCGTGGAGCAACACTTACCCTTGGCTTTCGCCCTGGATCTAGAAGAGGAAGATCCTCCTACAAACAAAGTGGATGTCTCCCTACCCTTCTGTAGGGCGCCCTCAGCACTCCTCAACATGTTCAGAAGTTCGGAAAGTTCAATCTCCTTTCCTTGCATGTCGAAGTTTAAGACAAACTGGGCGTAAGTGGAAGGAAGGGACTGGAGAATCAAATCAGTATAGAGTTCATCCTCCAACGTGGTCCCAAGGTCCACGAGCTATTCTATGTAGCCAATCATCTTAAGCACGTGTTCTGCTACCGATGATCCGACGGCCAATCTTGCCGAAAATAGTTTCTTCGACACTTCGTATCTTGCGATACGAGACTGCTCTCCATACAGTTCTTTTGTATGGAGAAATATGAACTCCAGGTCCATATTCTCATGCCTCCTCTGATGTTCGTTGTCCATCGAGGCAAGCACAAGGCATTTGGCCTTCGCGCAATCGATCTCCCATGTCTTACGGATTTCTTTATCCGCGACGCTGGAGGTGGGACCTGGGATATGGGGAGCTTTGGTGGTAAGGACATACCCCAACTTGTCGTAAGTGATTGCCATCTTGACATTCCTGAGCCAATCTTTGTAGTTTGGCCCTGTCAGTATGTTTTTATCTAGTAATAACTTAAGTCCGGTCATGTTGAATGGTCGCTGCAATTAGGAGAGAGAAAAGAAACACTTTAGCATGATGCTCTTGCAAGTTTAGAGTGGTTTTTAATTTGTCTAAACAGAATGGCTCCCACTGTCTCTCGAATCCCTTCTCAAACCGTAAAGAGAGGATTAGCCGGGATCAATCTCACCGTACAATACTTGCTTAACCGTTCAGCCAGGCCAGTGTCGGTACTTCGAGGGAGGTTTTCCAACACTTTCGCGAAGTTCCTTAATTTAAGAACCTCTTTTCCCTGGGGGCGTAGCCCCGCTAACACCTATCTAGACACCTACTAGGTTTATAGCATTGATCGTTAAGTTAGAGTTTTCCCGAGGAGTAGCATATACTCACAGTGGGATCGGGATCCAAATATCATCGCATGATAAAACCGAAGGAATCCTACCACAATCATCACACTCCAAATGGTATGCAGCGCTAGCAAGTTTCAGTACTTATGAAACTCCCGATGTGGATTTTTTCCCCATGCTCTTATGACCTTGACTTTGGCCAAAATATCATAAGTCACATGTCAAGTTCTACCTGTCCTTCTCCTGGTTAATTTGGACCCACCCGTACCTACCCTTGACTTTGGCCAAAATGGCAGGACGACTGTCCCAAACCAACGCATCTATCTATGCTGCACATGAATACCCAATAGCTACCAATCACTATGCCTTGACTTTGGCCAAAATACATAGCTTGAATACTTTTGACCATTCGTGTGGAATGACGGAGGGCTACGAATGGTTTTGGCGAAACCGTGAACGTAGTGAACTTGATATAATCGATGGAACGAGATAGCTTTTAAAAAAGAAGTGGTTCAAGCTCCGCGTTTAAAAGTTTAGTTTTGAAAAGAATCGAGTGGTTTTCAAAGTGTTATGATCGACTTTTACTTGGTTTATTTTCTTGTATTAGTTCTTTTAATGCGTCCCATCATCTAATCCTACCATTGCAGAAAACAACCAAAATATGACGTACGCTTATGCCATTCGCATTCGCCACGGGCCCCGTCATCACCCGTCAGGTTACTTAACTAACGACAGAGCGGGGGCCGGGCTAGCGCGGCTGTAAAACATAAGCAACGCCTAAATAGTTATCATATATAAATATATAGCAATGATAGACATTACAGAGATGAATACATTGGATATACTAGGAATCCGCAATCCGTTCGAGCCTGCAATGAAAAGCGGATTACACGGTCACGGTGAATAGCCAATACCCCACCTAAGACCCCTACGGGTGCGGCAAACAACCCGCCAAGTACCCGAAGTGAAGCAACCTCCCTCAACACCGTGAGTAGGCCACTCGGCACTTCGAGATACCCGATAGTTTGTGCACCCCCTCCATGGGTCTATCCTAGGAGAAAAAACAGTAAAAAGAATTATACAATGACGGCAACAACCCTGACCCGGTTTCCCGGCCAAACAAATAATAATACATCAATTTACATATTATAATGAATGAAAGAAAAAGAAACAATCATCTCACATCCACCCCGGCTATTCACCCGCGACAATCCAACGCATTCATATACACATACCATCATCAAACACAGATCACAGATATGTATAACCCCCACTAATCGACTTATAGCGATTAGCAGACGTTCAATACATATAAACATCACAGATATAACCCATTAGTCAAAGTGTAGTGAAGTTCGATCAAAAATACGGATTTATAGGCCCCCAAAAACAAATTTCTTTTCTGGAAAACCTGAGCATAAATAAACCATCTTAAAAATCCCAAAACCAAGCCATAAGAACACTGCACCAAACTCGACCCAGGACCGAGTCAAAACGGCCGCGGTTCCGTGGCAATAGGCATGCTTTTGCGGCGGAACCGCCGCGCATTGAGCGATTCATTGGATCGTTTTTAGTGGCTTTCTTCACAAACCATGAGATGATTTTTGACGTAAGATTTATTTTATTTTGAACAGAAAAAAATTCAACAGAAAGTTAGGGTTTTTTTTTTTTTAGTTTTATGATTTTTCCGATTGAACTTCCATACACTTTACTACCTAGTTAGTTTATGTTTAGTTAGGCTCTGATGATACCACTGTAAGTCCACGTTGCCCACCTCGGTGCTTGCGGGGAGGCGGAAAACGGAATAAAAATCGGATTTTTACTACTCTAGGCAACATGGACTAGACAAAGTCGGATCTTTGCTAAACAAAAACTAGCTAAAGCTAACTAGAAATAGCTATAGGGTAGAAAGGTTATACCTTGGGCTTTATGTCCTTCTCTCCTTGCCCCTTGGAGTAGTAAAAGGGATCACCTTTTTCGTCTTCTCACGTCAAAGAAGAATCCACCCGAAAGCCTCAACCTTTGGCTTCAACTTCAAGCTAGAAGTAACTAGGGTGCTAGAAGTGCTAATCCTAGAACCATAGATGAGAGTAGAGATTACTATGGAGTGGTTTTTCTCAAGCTCAAGTGTTTCTCAACACATGAGAGGGGAGAGCTTGAGGAAGAGGAAGAACAAGAGAGAGAAATTATATGATATAATGAGAGAATTATGAAGCATTCTCACATATATATGTGAATTATTGTAAATTGATAATTAGTGAGATAATTGTCATGGCTTAATCAAGACATGACCATTATCATTTCATTTTTAATGCAAATTGCAAGGGTCAAAGAGCATCTTCCAAATGAAATGATGATGGTCAAAGAGTCAACCTAGGTCAACAAGTCAAGAATGTCAAATGGTCAACAACCCTAACCATGTACAATTATATTAAACTAATATCAATTAACCATAATACACACATAAGCATTATGGTTAATAAAATGACAATGGTCATTAACCCTAATCAAAGTCCTCTACCTCTGTCTCAATCAACCGTGCATACGCACCCGTATTCATGATCCGAGGAACACGAAAAAAATGAGATAAAACCAATCCCAAATCATATACTAGGATCCGGCTTAAACCGAAGCCCGCTAGTATAAGCTGTCCGGACAGCAAACGTGCACAAGTGCGCGGATGTGAACGAACCCTGTCGCAAAACCATGCGACCTCTACTCATTTTGCCTAAATGAGAGTAGCTCTCTGTGTGGGACTCTAAAGACTCGACACTACGCTGGCAGTGGGTTTAACCACAGAACGCAAGAGGAACTAGCTGTACGTAACGGTCCCCAGTTAGATGCCGATAAGAAGACTGACGAGTTGACCCCGTCTGAACTCCTACTGAGCCAGTATGTGACAGTCTCCGTACAGTCCGGTCTGTTCGTCTGATACATCTCATGGAGGGCCTAGGGGGCGGTGAACGTCAGTCCCCTAATAGCGGTACAAGTCGTGTCGGAGTGTAGCCCAGAACACCCTGAGATAACACTAGAAACCTACCAGTATATTTCGCTTGCCCTGGCCAGGGACTACTTATGTAATGGCTCCCCTGGACACAGCGCGATGTCAACCCCCAATACCGAGAGAGACGAATCCTGTATAACCGTCACTGCCTCCAAGTGCTTCGGGACAGCACCCAAAAACCACCTGTTTGCACGACTCCTTTGAGCCGTGGTAGGGTAGTAATCAAAGTGCAGTGGGAACACACTCAAGGCGAAGTGACAGTGTCAAGTCAGTGGACTAAGCTGTACTCATGTCACCTGGGAATTGATAACTGACGATAGGTATAATACCAACCAACAGTTCCCGACGAGTCCTGTCCAGTGTACTCGTCACCTAACGAGCACCCGCATACTATCTCAAGTACGACGTACTGACGGCTATGGGACAGACCGTCTCCCACGCTGGGATGAGAAGCGCATACGCTAGTCTACTCCGGAGTATCGATGCCCTGTCTCGATAGTCCAACGACCAGGGACCAGTATAAGGATGTGCTTATGGATTACCCTGCCCCCACGAGTGTGAGCGCCATCACAACGCTGGTAATCAAGCAATAATCCTAAGGGCTCTACTAATATGTATATCAGCAATATGCTAAAAGAAACACATGCACATATTAAAGCAAAGACAAACCAAGTAACATACTACCATTTCGAGCAAGATTGTATATAAAACTGTGAATATCCCAAGCTTCCATCAAGTAATATACAAACTAGTATGATACAGTAATGGCCTCTAGGGCATATAGACTAACAGACTTATACCGCTATTAGGGGACTGACGTTTACCGCCCCCTTAGGCCCGCCAAGCGATGTATCAGACGAACAGACCGGACTGTACGGAGACTGTAACATTCAGGCTCAGTAGGAGTTCAGATGGGTTTCACCTCGTCAGTCTTCTTGTCGGCATCTACCTGGGACCGTTACGCACAGCTAGTGCCGCTTGCGGTCTGTGGTTAAACCCACTGCCAGCGTAGTGTCGAGTCTTTAGAGTCCCACATAGAAAGCTATTCGCCTTTAGGCAAAAGAGTAGAGGTCGTATGGTTTTGCGAAAGGTCGCATGATTTTGCGACAGGGTTCGGTCACATCCGTGCACTTGTGCACGTTTAGTGTCCGGACAGTTAACACTAGCGGGCTTTGGTTTAAGCCAGATCCTAGTGTACGTTTTGGGATTGGTTTTTTCTAGTATGTATTCGTGTTCCTCGGAACGCGGATGCGGGTGTGTATGCACAGTTGACGAAGAGAAAGAGACAGAGGATTCTCATTAGGGTTGTTGACTGTTGACTGTTGACCATTAACATTTTGCTAAACCCTAATGAGAATATGATATATGATTAACAATAATATTAATTAAGTATTATAGTGACATGGTTGTTGAGGGGTTGACTTTGTTGACTTGTTGACTTTGTTGACCGGTTGACTAGGTTGGACTAGTTGACCATCATCATGACAATAGCTATCATTTCATGGCAAAGACTTTTTGCTTGCTTGTTTATCTTGTGCAAAATGAGTGCATGAAATGATATGGCTATTGTAGCTTAAACCATCACTAATACTTGATTGCTATTATTGGTTATGATGGCTTTGGATTATGAGAGCCGAGAGAGAAAAGTCTTGCTCATTCTATCATTTCCATTCACTCTCTTGGCTTGAGCACTCACCCTCTTCCTCTTGCTCTCCCTTTATCTCTAGTCTATGGTTTATTTTTCTCATGAGTTGAGAAGCAAGAACCATAGAGAAAAATCCCAACACACTCTCCTCTACTCACTCTAGTTCACAAAGTTTAGCAAACCGAGTGAACTAGTTTCTTCAAAGCTCGAAGAGGAAGCCAAAGGTAGAAGCTTTCGGGTGGATCGATCTTCGGCGCAAGGAGACGACGGGGTGAAGCCGATCCGTACACCATCGAGGTTTGAAGATGAAGGAGTTCAAGAAAGAAAGGTATAACCCCCTAACCGAGAAGTTAACAACTCCTAGTTAGGTTGTTAGTTAGATGTTTAACAAAGATCCGGTTTTGAGTCCATGTTACCGCCTCTAGAAAATCGTTTTTCATCAAATTCCGCAAGCTCGTAAGTACTGGGAGAGGTAGCATTGACTTACAGTGGTATCAGAGCCTAGTTAAACTCTATCTAACATGTTAGCAAAGTAACTAGAAGATCGATCAAAGAAAAAGTCGCGAAATAAACCCGATATGTCAAGTTTCTGCCGAATTTTTTTCTGTTCAAAAAATGATAAATTTCATCTTAAAAATCGGCTCAGGCTTTTTATTAAACACCCACAAAATTTGGTCCCACGAACCGGTCAAAGCGCCGTGGAAACGCGGCGGGAGCACGCTCACACCGCGGTTCCGCGGCCGAGTTGACTCGGCCGGGGTCCAAATTTTGTGCAGTGTGTTTCTGGGGTTGTTTTGGGATTTTTTTAGAATACGTCTTTTCAGCCCAGATTTTCCAGAAAGAAAATTTGTGTTTGGGGCCAAAAAATCTGTATTTTTGATCGAACTTCTAAAGACTTAAGCTGCCTGGTTTTTTTATCTGTGATGTGATATTTGTATTGAACGCCTGCAAATCACTATATGTTGATTAGTGGCGGTTATACAAATCTGTGATCTGTAATGTTATTGGTATGTGTATATGAATTCATTGGATTGTCGCGGGTGAATAGCCGGGGGTTGTGAGACTAGAGTTTTCTTTTCTTTCAATTCATGTAAATTTGTAAATTGATGTAATAATTATTTGTATGGCCGCACAACCGGGTCGGGGTTGTAGCCGTCATTGTATAATTTCTTTTTAATGTTTTTGCTCCTAGGATAGACCCATGGAGGGGGTGCACAAACTACCGGGTATCCCGAAGTGCCGAGTGGTCTACTCACAGAGTTGAGGGAGGTTGCTTCGCTTCGGGTACTTGGCGGGTAGTTTGCCGCACCCGTAGAGGTCTTGGGTGGGGTATTGGCTATTCACCGCGACCGTGTAATCTGCTTTTCGTTACAGGCTCGTACGAATTGAGGGTTCCTAGTATATCCAATGTGTTCATCTGTGATCTGAAATGGCTATCATTGCAATATATCTATATATGATATTATTTAGGCGTAGCTTATGTTGTACAGCCGCGCTAGCCCAGCCCCCGCTCTATCGTTAGTTAAGTAACCTAACGGGTAATGACGGGGCCCCGTGGCGAATGCGAATGGCATAAGCGTACGTCATATTTTGCTTGTTTTCTGCAATGGTAGGATTAAATGATGGGACGCATTAAAAGAACTAATGGAAGAATAACACACATTAAAAGAACTAATGCAAGAAAATAAACCAAGTAAAAGTCATTGGAACACTTTCGAAAAACCACTCGGTTCTTTTCAAAACCAACTTTTAAATGCGGAGCTTGAGCCACTCCTTTTAAAAGCTATCTCGTTCCATCAATTATATCAAGTTCACTACGTTCACGGTTTTGCCAAAACCATTCGTATCCCTCCGTCGTTTCACATGAATGGTCAATTGTATTCAAGCTATGTTTGTTGGCCAAAGTCAAGGCATAGTGATTGGTAGCTATTGGGTATTCATATGCAGCATAGATAGATGCGTTGATTTGGAACAGTCGTACTGCCTTGTAGGCCAAAGTCAAGGGTAGGTACGGGTGGATTCAAATTAACCAGGAGAACGACGGGTAGAACTTGACATGTGACTTATGATTTGTTGGCCAAAGTCAAGGTCATAAGAGCATGGGGCAAAAATCCACATCGGGAGTTTCATAAGTACTGAAACTCGCTAGAGTTGCATACCATTTGGAGTGTGATGATTCTGGTAGGATTCCTTCAGTTTCATCATGCAATGATATTTGGATCCCGATCCTAGTGTGAGTATATGCTACTCCTCGGGAAATTTCTCACTAAACGATCAATGCTATAAACCTAGTAGGTGTCTAGAAAGGTGTTTGCGGGGCTACGCCCCCAGGGAAAAGAGGTTCTTAAATTAAGGAACTTCGCGAAAGTGTTGGAAAACCTCCCTCGAAGTACCGACACTGGCCTGGCTAAACGGTTAAGCAAGAATTGTACGGTGAGATTGATCCTGACTAATTCTTCCTTTTTGGTTTGAGGAGGGATTCGAGAGACAGTGGGAGCCATCATGTTTAGACAAACTAAAAACCACTCTAAACTTGCTAGAGCATCATGTTAGTTATATGTATGCCCTAGAGGCCATTACTGTATATAGGATGTATATTGTAGTGGATGCTGGGACATATATAGGGAGGACTTTCTTGCTCGACATGATAGTATGCTATCTGGTTACTCTTTACCTTAACGTGTATACTGATTGTCTCTCTGTTATATGTTGGTAAAGCCCTTAAGATGTGTACTTGACTACCTGGACTATGATGCGGATCATACTAGTGGGGACATGGTAGTCTATAAGTACATCCTTTAAGGTCCCTAGTCGTGGGTGTATCGAGACGGGGCATCGATATACCAGAGTAGAATAGCGTACACCTTCTCGACCCATACAGATGGGCGATGGATGATCCCATATCCATTGGTGTTTGACATCATAGATGATATACGGGTGCTCAGTAAAGACTGGGTACACTGGACGGACTCGCCGAGAACTCCCAGATGGTATTATACCTCATGTCAGATGGCAGTTCTCTGGTGACACTGGTACAGGTTAGTCTGTAGAGCCGAGATCGTCATAGAGTCTTGTGTGATTCCCACTGTGCTTTGATTTCCACCTTACCATGTCCAAGAGGGCATGCAAAACGGTGGCTTTTGGGCACTGTCCCGAATCACATGAAGGCAATGAACGATAGGAGGGGATTCGTCTCTCCCGGTATAGGGAGTTGATGTTGTACTGTGTTCGATTGGCTATAACCGGAAATCTCTGGCCAGGGTTGCTGAGATTTTCTGGTAAGTGTTACCAGTAGTTTCTCGAGCTGTTATAGACCTCATATCGACACGACTTATCGAGCTATTGGGGTCTGACGTTTACCACCCCTAGGCAAGATATGCGACATATCAGACGAACGGACCGGACTGTACGGTAAGTGTTGCTGGTTGGATTCACAGGAGTGTGAGGGGGCTTGCTCGTCGATCTTCTGATCGCTCAATACCGGGGTGGGCGTTACGTTTAGCAGACCGCTTGTGGCTTGTGGGTGTTTGATATGATCATCGCCTGCTGCCAGCGTATTGACGAGTCTTTAGAGTCCTACACAGAGGTTTCCTGGCTCAAGCGAAACGAAATAGGAGAGCATATGAGATATGTGCGGGACCGAGAATAATGCGTGTATGTGATACCGTATTCCATTCTCGCGATGAATGTATCGATTGGTTGTATGCGATATAACCTAGTTATCGATTCAAGGATTGATTCGATAAGCCGATAGATTGGATATTAGTCGGTTATATGAGATATGACCGGATCGTTAAATCAAGTGTTGATTTAATGATTTAATGCATAATTCTATATTTGATATATTACTTTGCATTAACTAGTATTGGTTCACTTTAAATGGATTTTCTCACTTGATGTGCACATTGTATATGTGATATACTTTTGTACATTTGATTGTATCATGTTTGATGATACATGCTAGTTTGGGTGTATGTTTGGTTTAAACCATGGTTGGTCAATGGTTTGGGTTTCACTTGATTTATTTGCTTATTTATTTATTTATTCATTCATTTTGGCAAAAGGAAAAATGGTGGCTTGATTTGTTTTCTAGTTGAAGCTTCATGAAGCTTTGAAAAAGTCCACCATTTTTGTTTCATGCTTAACCCTAACCATTCAACCTAGCCTTAGTTTATTCTCTACACCTAACTATGGTTCCAAATATGATAAGTATCATTTGGTTTTCTATTTTTGAAAATAACTTAACATATTCTTTTTCCTTCTTCTTCTTCTTCTTCAACAAAGAAGAAAGCTTGCAACCATTAATGGCATCTTGAGAAAAAGAGTGAGAAATCCAATTCTAAAGTGAACACACTTCCTATTTCTTCATCCTCTACCACTTGCCAAGTAGTATAAGGTGTTTTCTTCACAAGTTTCATGGCTTGGTGAAGTTGGAGCTTGATCTTGTGTTGCCTCGACGTAGATTATCTTCGGCATCGAAGTCGACGACCTAGCCCGCCCATTTCTCCGATGAAGCCGACGCTAGAGCCCGGGATCCGATGATCGCAGCGAGGAGACATCATCACGAAGCTATGGAGGTGGAGGACCGGATCTACAAAGGTTGTATTTCTGTTCACTTATTAGTAAAGCAGTTTACTAGTTGCTTGTTTCGCCTGAAATTCTAGTCAACGATCCGTATTAGGGTTTCTCGGCACTTGTAAAATTTGAATTTGGCATGGTTGATACCTTGTGAGACCTCTAGTGAGTTCCTAGGAACCCTACAGTGGTATCAGAGCCTAGCTAGAGCCTTAGGCGATGCGTAGACGATGTTAGAAACCCGATCGAACCCGAAACCCTAACTCCAAATCACTCTCTGGAAATTTTCTCAAAATTTGGATTTTTGTGTATTAAAAATTGCCAAAAAATGCAGCAGGGAATTTTATGAATTACTGTGGAGCACGTGCTCATGATTCCTCTAAAGTGCGGCGGAACCACAGCACGAGCATGGCTCGTGCGGCGGTTCCGCGGCCAAGTAGTCACATCAGCTTTTGTAATTTGCACAGTAATTACTAATTCTTAGTGCTGTATTTTATGGGATATTTTAACATTTACTCAACAGTTGATCATTCTGGGGTTGTTTTGGGGATTCGATAATTCGATCGGATTGTCTAATTTTGTCTGTGTGTATTTCCGGATAATTTAGAGTATGTTAAAAAGTTCGACCGGATATAAATACCCACTTTTTCCCCTGTCAGGATATTTCCAAGTGTTGGATCTTTCCGTGGTTTAAAGACGTTCTAAGTAGTGCAAGTAACGCGATGGACCCTCTAGAAGACAACAAACCTTAACTCGATTATGTGACCGTCTTGAACTGCCCTTTGAACCTTCGGGTTTGGGGCAGTACGGCGTGCCACATGTGAGGCGTTGGCTTGACCCTTCTACGGCTGGACCGTTGGTACTGAGGCATGAACTGAATGTTTTTAGACTTATTTCATGTGTTGATCTGTATCGGGAAAATGTGGGTGTCTGAATGTTCGATCGGAAAGTTTAATATTTTCTATTTATCTGGAATGGGATACAACAATTGGAATTCACAAGGTGTTATGAGATAACTGATATGAATGTTATAAGCATAGCACTTTAGTCTCACTTGATCGGTTGCCACGGGATTTTGATGTGATCAAAAGTCCGTTGCGATCGCGTAGCGTACGCGGATACTCACCGGTAAACTTAATAGATAGCCACACCCTATAGCCCCGACCAAGTGACTGTAGGAGAACCCCATCGCTGAAAACATCCGTTCGGGTGCTCGCGGTAGCGGTGTTCCGCCTTGGTGCACTTCGTCGACGGCATCGGGGGTGCGGCTGCCTACTAAAGTTTGCGACGGGAATTCGATCAGAATATCGGGAATCTTGCTGAATTGCCCGACTTGATATTGAAAAGAGTTTTCGATAATGAGACTAAAATGCGGGGTTTATAATTGTTAGGCATGCGATGTCTAAGGAATTCATTTGATTAGGCATGCGATGTCTAAAGAGGTTGCGGATTCCAACTGTTGTAGTTTTACACTTTCTTTTCTGTGACCGTAAGTGTAATATGTGATATCGCCGGTTTCGTTGCTATATGTCAACGACAATTGGGATGCGCATATTTACTTACGTTGATGACATATGATGTTATGTGTTGCTGGATATGTTATATTGGATCGTCGTGTTTGAATAGCCAGGGTTTTTTATGTGAGATGAGTGTTTTTCATTTTCATTCTTGTAAAAACTTGTATATAATATTCTTTTATTGTGGCACTTCCAGGTTGCAGAAGTTGTCACCGTTGATGTATATTATTTACTTTTCCGCACTAGGATAGACCCAAGGAGGAGGGCACAAGTAACCGGGTTCTGGAGTCCAGTGGGAGACCAACTCGAGGAGTCGAGTCCGGGTCTCCTAACTCTAGAATTGGTAGGGTTTCTTGCCGCTCTCGTAGGGGTCTAGGGGTGTGGGTTTGGCTATTCATCTCGACCGTGGAATCCGTGTTTTATTCTGGCTCGTATTGAAAACACGGACGTCCTAGTATATCCAATACTTCATATATGTTTCTTCTGCTGCGATAACTGTGATATGATCATGTGATGTTCTGTGATAGATACAGTATATATGATATATTATATAGACGTTACTTATGTTTTACACCCGCGCTAGCCCTGCCCTGCCCTGCCGTTAGTTACCTAACCTAACGGTACACGAGAGGACATCGAGGCGAATGCGGATGGCATAAGTGTACATCGTATTTATCTGTGATGTTTAGGTTTTTAAATGATGGGACTTCATTAATGTGATTAATAAAAGAAAAGAAACCTAAGATGTTGTGGAATCGAATTTCTAAATAAAACAGGTAGCTACAGTTCTTGCTTTGCATCGCGGTGTTCCTTGTAGAACATCCTGCACCTTATTCGATAAGGAAAGGACCGAGATCCCTTCACCGGGAGTGACTCCTTTAGCAATAACTGGAAGATGCTACACCCCTCGGTTTGTTTTTTGATTGCTTCTATAGTATCTACTTTGCACAGTGATATATATGATATATCCCGCACCTCATTCGACGAGGAAAGGATCGACGATCCCTTCACCGGGAGTGACTCCTTTAGCAAAACTAGAAAAGCCTCAAAAACACTCCATTTCAAAATTCATTCGATCCTACAACGATATCAAGTTCATTACGCAATAGGTTTTCAGAAAAACCTGTCGTAGCCCTCCGTCATTTCAGATAAGTGGTAGTTAGTATTCGGGCTGCGTTTGTTGGCCTGCGTCAAGGCGTAGTGTGCGGTAGCTAACTAGTATTTATCTGCTTATGCATATGATGCAGATTGGATTAGGGTAGTCGTGCGACTTTGTTGGCCTACGTCAAGGGTCGTGCGGGTGGGTTTAATTCAATCAGGAAATGACGGGTTGAACTTGACTAGCGCACTATGGTTTGTTGGCCTGCGTCAAGGTCATAAGACGCTAGGGGCAAAATTATCGGGAATCTCAAGTGTTGAAATTTGCAATGAGATTGCATACCTTCTATTAGATAGTTGGATCCCGATACCCTCTGCGAGTAAGTGTTACCCTTGAAAGAGTTTTACACATTACAATTAGCCGATCTAGTAGGTGTCTAGAAAGGTGTCAATGGGGTTATGCCTCTGGGAAAACGAGGTTTATTGTAATTAGGTTTGTGCGAAAGCACGGGGGACCTCCCACAAAGTACCAACACTGGCCTGGCTGAAAGATTGGCGAACTTGTAGCGTGTAATTAAGCCCGGCTAGTCTTTCCTTTTAGGGTTTGAAGGAAGATTTGATAAAAACAGTGGGAGCCATCCTGATTAGATAAAATAATAACCAATCTGATCTTGCTAGAGCATACGCTGAGTGTTTCCTTCTCTCTCTCTCTAGGTAGCGACCATGTCACGCCTTAATCAAGATAATAATACGGAATATTGCCCGAACCCGATTGTTATACTGAGCTGGGGAACGTTAGTCCCGCTCCAACTTATAATTGTTATAAGACAGAGAAGGAAATTGGGGAATACCAGAATCCCCGTGCTGCCCAAACGAAGAAAGTGCATGTTGATGCATCATCTTCGGGTGTGTTTGATACAAAGAACTGTTTCTCTGTATCCTCTACGTCTTGGGCATTTGATACCGAATCAGGATCCCAGATATGTAATCTGTTACATAGGGCTACAGATAGGTAGAGAACTGAGAACGGGTGATAAGTTTCATGAGACAGAAAACGGGGCAAGTGTTGCAGCCAACTCTGTTGGTCACTGTCACCCTGTATTACAAATACATTGATTCTGAACGAATGTTATTAGATACCGAACCTGATATACAAAATCATATCAGTTTCTTTATTAGTAAAGAAGGATATAATTTTGTATTGTTGGATAATGTTTTGAACATTTCCTACATCAAAAGTTGATCGGTTCAGGCACGTTATCTAAAAGCATTGACGTTCTAAATCAAACTACAGTTCTTAGTATACAGAACACACACAAGAGGAAGAGTTCAGAAATGAACGGATCCTTCTTGAGGTATTGTAGACTAGGTCATATCGATACGACCCGACTAGCTAAGTTACATATAGATGCATATTTAAACTAGTTTGAATTTACATCTTATGAAACATGCCAGTCATGTCACAAAGATAAAATGACCATAGCTCCGTTTACTAGAAACAAAGAAAGAGTTAGTAAACTCTTGGGATGATACATGTTGATGTATGAAGGTCCCCTGTCTACACATGCCAAGACCGGTTCTTTATACTTTATTACATTCTCTGATGATCTCTCAAGATTCAGTCATATGTTCCTGTTGAAACATGAGTCCGAACCTTTTGAGATATTCACAGAATATAAGTTAGAAGTAGAGAACCGAATACGGGTATAAGTATTATGTCCTTTGATGTGATCGAGGAGGAGAATACTAGAGCACGGAAATCGTGGACTATTCTAAAGGAGAATGAGATTCTCTCTCAGAACTACTCCTCCGTATACACCACAGCACAACGGTGTATCGGGACGGAGCAATCACACCCTATATGATAAGGTGTGCTCTATGATGAGTACTACTGAGTTACCTATTTCCTTTTGGGAGTTATGCACTTGGGAAGTTGCATACCTATTGAATAGGGTTTCAATCAAATCAGTTTCCTACCAATTCATATGTGATATGGAAAGGGAAGAGCCCATATCTTAAGTCAGTTAAGATTTGGGGTTGACCGGCCTATGTCTAAAAGCAAAATCTGAACAAGCTCGAGGAAAGTTCTGTTATGTAGAACTGGAAATGTTTCAGCTATACAAATTGCAGCTGATGACTTGGTTGAACCAAAGGATTCAATAGTTACCAACGAACCTCAGCCTCTCCACCGATCTAGTAGGTTTCCTCACCCACCTGAGAGATACTTCGGTTTCTCTTCGACAGTGGGATCGAGGATTGCATCATGAGATGATGACCCAACTAGTTTCGAGCTGGCCATCAGGAGTAAGACTCTGTAAGAATGGCTGGATGCTTAGTGATCTGAGATGGAATCCTTATACACCAACAAAGTATGGACTTTGGTTGCTTTATCTGAAGGGTTAAATCCCCATCAGGAGCAAGTATATCTTGAGAAGATTACTTGGTGTACATGGAAAAGTTGAGATTTTCAAAGCTAGACTTGTTAAAGGTTTGCATCATTGACCAGGTATGGATTATGTTGAAACCTTTTTCTAAGGATCTATGGTTAAGTCCATCCAGATCCTACTTGCCACGGCTACATACCATGACAACGATATCTGGCGGTTAGGTGTCATGACTGCTCTTCTAAATGATATTTTAGAAGAGAGAGTCTATAAGTACACAGTCAGAGGGCTTCGTAAACAGTGGGAGTAGCAGAAACGTGCACAAGTTGCTTTATAGGATAAAGCAGGCATCGCGGAGTTGGAACGTCTGTTTTGATGTGGTAGTCAAAGAGTTTGACTTCATCAAAATGGTAGATGAACCTTGTATATACAAAAAGGTAGTGGGAAGTATGGTAGTGATCTTCTTAGAGTACCTGGATGACATACTCTTGATAGGGAAGGAGTTTCTTATGCTACACTCGGTCGATCTCCGCTTATCACATGGATTCTCCATATAGGATCAAAGTGATACCTCTTAAATCCTGAGTTTTCATCTATGAGATAGATGTTATTTGGGTGTTAGAATACTCACTAGCTGTAGTGAGATGGTATCAATTGATCCTGAGGAGAATCACTGGAAAGGTTCCAAGGTGATAAAAACGACTGAATGTCAGTCACAGGCATTGTCTTTGCCCTCAGTAAAGGGACGGTATGTTGGAAGAGTTCCAAGCTAAATACCGTGGCATACTAGACGATAAAGGCTGGATACATCGCTACTTAAGATGCTACCAAAGAGGCAGTCTGGATGTATATTTGTTCATGAGATGAACTTAGTTCCTCCCATTGTGTGACAATGGAGTTGTGGCTTATGCCAAGGAACGTCCGTCCCATCAGTGATCCAGACGTATTCTAAGGCAGTATCACCTGATCATGGAGATAGTTGATTTCCAGGGTGATCAAGGTTAGGAGAGCAGACTCAGAGGATAACACGGCGGATCCACTCACGAAGGCCTATTCCCAGAGAGAGACTTTTATGGGATGGTTGAGTATGAGATACTGCAACCACTGATACAGATGGCCCTAGTGCAAGTGGGAGATTGTTAGTTATATGTATGCCCTAGAGGCCATTACTGTACATAGGATGTATATTGTAGTGGATGCTGGGACATATATAGGGAGGAATTTCTTGCTCGACATGATAGTATGCTATCTGGTTACTCTTTACCTTAACGTGTATACTGATTGTCTCTCTGTTACATATTGGCAAAGCCCTTAGGATGTGTACTTGACTACCTTCACTATGATGCAGATCATACTAGTGGGGTCATGGTAGTCTATAAGTACATCCTTCAAGGTCCCTAGTCGTGGGTGTATCGAGACGGGGCATCGATTTACCAGAGTAGACTAGCGTATACCTTCTCGACCCATACAGATGGGCGAAGGATGATCCCGTATCCATTAGTGTTTGACATCAGAGATGATATACGGGTGCTCAGTAGAGACTGGGTACACTGGACGGACTCGCCGAGAACTCCCAGATTGTATTATACCTCACGTCAGATAGCAGTTCTCTAGTAACACTGGTACAGGTTAGTCTGTAGACCCGAGATCGTTATAGAGTATTGTGTGATTCCCACTATGCTTTGATTTCCACCTTACAACGTCCAAGGGGGCGTGCAAAACGGTGGCTTTTGGGTACAGTCCCGAATCATATGGAGGTAATGAGCGATAGGAGGGGATTCGTCTCTCCCGGTATAGGGAGTTGATGTTGCACTGTGTTCGATTGGCTATAACCGGAAATCCCTGGCCAGGGTTGCTGAGATTTTCTGGTAAGTGTTACCAGTAGTTTCTCGAACTGTTATAGACCTCATATCGACACGACTTATCGAGTTATTGGGGTCTGACGTTTACCACCCCTAGGCAAGATATGCGACATATCAGACGAACATACCGGACTGTACGGTAAGTGTTGCTGGTTGGATTCACAGGAGTGTGAGCGGGCTTGCTCGTCGATCTTCTGATCGCTCAATACCCGGGTGGCCGTTACGTTTAGCAGACCGCTTGCGGCTTGTGGGTGTTTGATATGATCATCACCTGCTACCGGCGTATTGACGAGTCTTTAGAGTCCTACACAGAGGTTTCCTGGCTCAAGCGAAACGAAATAGGAGCGCATATGAGATATGTGCGGGACCGAGAATAATGCGTGTATGTGATACCGTATTCCATTCTTGCGATGAATGTATCGATTGGTTGTATGCGATATAACCTAGTTATCAATTCAAGGATTGATTCGATAAGCCGATACATTGGATATTAGTCGGTTATATGAGATATGACCGGATCGTTAAATCAAGTGTTGATTTAATGATTTAATGCATAATTATATATTTGATATATTACTTTGCATTAACTTGTATTGGTTCACTTTAAATGTATTTTCTCACTTGATGTGCACATTGTATATGTGATATACTATTGTACATTTGATTGTATCATGTTTGATGATACATGCTAGTTTGGGTGTATGTTTGGTTTAAACCATGGTTGGTCAATGGTTAGGGTTTCACTTGATTTATTTGCTTATTTATTTATTTATTCATTCATTTTGGTGAAAGGAAAAATGGTGGCTTGATTTGTTTTCTAGTTGAAGCTTCATGAAGCTTTGAAAAAGTCCACCATTTTTGTTTCATGCTTAACCCTAACCATTCAACCTAACCTTAGTTTATTCTCTACACCTAACTATGGTTGCAAATATGATAAGTATCATTTGGTTTTCTATTTTTGAAAATAACTTATCATATTCTTTTTCCTTCTTCTTCTTCTTCTTCAACAAAGAAGGAAGCTTGCAACCATTAATGGCATCTTGAGAAGAAGAGTGAGAAATCCAATTCTAAAGTGAACCCACTTCCTATTTCTTCATCCTCTACCACTTGACAAGTAGTATAGGGTGTTTTCTTCACAAGTTTCATGGCTTGGTGAAGTTGGAGCTTGATCTTGTGTTGCCTCGACGTAGATCATCTTCGGCATCGAAGTCGACGACCTAGCCCGCCCATTTCTCCGATGAAGCCGACGCTAGAGCCCGGGATCCGATGATCGCAGCGAGGAGACATCATCACGGAGCTATAGAGGTGGAGGACTGGATCTACAAAGGTTGTATTTCCGTTCACTTATTAGTAAAGCAGTTTACTAGTTGCTTGTTTCGCCTAAAATTCTAGTCAACGATCCGTATTAGGGTTTCTCGGCACTTGTAAAATTTGAATTTGGCATGGTTGATGCCTTGTGAGACCTCTAGTGAGTGCCTAGGAACCCTACACATCATGCTGAGTGTTTCTTCTCTCTCTCCTAATTGCAGCGACCAATCGACATGACTGGACTTAAGTTACTTCTAGATAAAAACATACTGACAGGGCCAAACTACAAAGATTGGCTCAGGAATGTCAAAATGCCAATCACTTACGACAAGCTGGGGTATCTTCTTACCACCAAAGCTTGATTCTACAAAGATGGACGACGAACATCAGAGGAGGCACGAGAATATGGACCTCGAATCCATATTTCTCCATACAAAAGAACTGTATGGAGAGCAGTCTCGTATCGCAAATACGAAGTGTTGAAGAAGTTATTTTCGGCAAGGTTGGCCGTCGGATCATCGGTAGCGGAACACGTGCTTAAGATGATTTGCTACATAGAAGAGCTCGTGGACCTTGGGACCACGTTGCAGAATGAGCTCTATACGGACTTGATTCTGCAGTCCCTTCCTTCCACTTACGCCCAGTTTATACTGAACTTCAACTTACAAGAAAAGGAAGTTGAACTTTCAGAACTCCTCAACATGATGAGGAGCGCAGAGGGCACCCTACAGAAAGGTAGGGAAACATCCACTCTGTTTGTAGGAGGATCTTCCTCTTCTAGGTCCAAGGCGAAAGCCAAAGGAAAGAAGAAGAAAGCCCCCGCCAAACCAAGGGGCGGTGTTAGTAAAGTGGATACGAAGGGAAAAGAAAAAGTAAAAGCAACAAAGAAAGCGGGGCAGCTTGTGGATAAAGAAGAATGCTTCTATTGTAATAAGAAGGGACACTGGAAGAATGATTGCAGGGCTTGGAAGGCCAGAACACAGGATCTGAAGCAGGTTGCGGCTTCAGCTTCAGGTGTGTATGTTATTGATAACTGTCTTTCAATAAACTCTACTTCCTGGGTATTGGATACCGGATCAGGATCTCATATCTGTAATTCTTTGCAGGCGTTGAGAAACCGTAGGTTTTTGAAGGCAGGTGACATGACCCTCAAAGTTGCAAACGGAGCTAGCATGGATGCTAAGGCCGTGGGGGACTATCACCTGGGAATGTCAGATGGACATGTTTTGGTTTTGCGTAATTGCTTTTTTGTACCCAACGCAACTTGTAATATCATTTCTGTATCTTTGGTTTCTAAAGAAGGTTATGAATTTGCGTTTGTAAGTAATGTTGTAAACATTCACCTTAATCAAGTTCTGATTGGGTCAGGTACATTGAGTAATGGTATATACGTATTAAACCAACCACAGATTTTCAATGTCCAGAATACACACAAAAGAAAGTCTCCAGAAATCAATCAGACTTTCTTATGGTATTGTAGACTGGGTCACATCAATGAGAGAAGGTTGACTAAGTTACATACATAAGGATATTTGGATCCGTTCGAATATCAATCGTATGCCACTTGTCAATCCTGTCTCAAGGGAAAGATGACAAAGACTCCGTTCACTGGACACGGAGTAAGAGCGAGCGAGCTCTTGGGACTCGTACACAGCGACGTGTGCGGTCCAATGTCTACACATGCGCAAAGCGGTTATTCTTACTTCATTACTTTTACGGATGACTTTTCAAAGTACGGTTATGTCTTCTTAATGAAACATAAGTCCGAAGCCTTTAGAAAATTCCAGGAATATAAGAATGAAGTAGAAAAACAAACCGGCAAAAGTATCAAGATTCTAAGATCGGATCGAGGTGGTGAATACTTGAGTGCCGAGTTCCTGGACTATTTAAAAGAGAATGGAATTCTCTCTCAGCTTACTCCTCCATACACTCCGCAACATAACGGTGTATCGGAGAGACGGAACCGAACCCTATTGGATATGGTACGGTCCATGATGAGTAACGCTGAGTTACCGCGATCATTCTGGGGGTATGCGCTAGAATCAGCTGCATACCTTTTGAACCGAGTTCCCACTAAGACTGTGCCTACCACACCATATGAGATGTGGTGTGGGAAGAGGCCCCATCTTAATCACATTAAGACATGGGGATGTCCAGCTTTTGTTAAAAAGCAGCATGCGGACAAACTCGAGGCACGCTCAGTACAGTGCAAGTTCGTGGGATATCCAAAGAACTCCAAGGGATATTTCTTCTACTGTGAAGAGGAACAAAAGGTTTTTGTTTCTCGTCATGCCTACTTCTTGGAAACTGAGTTTTTGGAAAACCAGATAAGCGGGAGCACAGTAGAACTGGAAGAAATTCCAGAACCACGAGCTATTACTGAAAGCATAGTAGAACCAGAGGGTTCGAAAGAACAGGACATTCCTACGTCGCTTCGCAGGAGTAGTAGGCAGTCTCATCCGTCCGAGAGATATTACGGTTTTCTCATAGACGGGGATAGAGAGGATTGCATCATAGATTATGATGAGCCTACTAGCTTCCAGCAGGCCGTTCAGAGCGTTGACTCGGTAAAATGGCTGGATGCAATGTAAACCGAAATGGAGTCCATGTACACCAACAAAGTATGGACGTTGGACATTGCTCCAGATGGGGTAAAACCCGTGGGTTGCAAGTGGATCTTCAAAAGGAAGATTGGTGTAGATGGACAGGTTGAAACCTATAAAGCTAAACTTGTTGCAAAGGGTTTTCGTCAAAGACCTGGTTTGGACTATGACGAAACCTTTTCTCCAGTGGCTATGCTGAAATCCATTCGGATCCTTCTTGCCATTGCTGCCTTCCACGATTATGAGATTTGGCAGATGGACGTAAAGACCGCTTTTCTAAATGGAAATTTAGAGGAGTGTGTCTATATGGACCAGCCAGAGGGTTTCATTTAGAGTGGGAGCAGCGGAAAGGTGTGCAAGTTGCTTAAATCCATCTATGGACTAAAGCAGGTATCGCGGAGTTGGAACATCTGTTTTGATGAGACGGTCAAGGAATTTGTCTTTATCAAAAATCCAGATGAACCATGCATCTATAGTAGATTTGTAGCGAGAACTGTAGTATTCCTCGTTTTATACGTGGATAACATTATCTTAATAGGAAATGACATTCCTATGCTACAATCTGTCAAGGGGTTCTTGTCACACAGGTTCTCCATGAAAGATCTGGGTGATGCCTCATACATCCTGGGGATCCGGATCCATCGTGATAGATCCAAGAGGATATTAGGACTTTCACAGTCCAGGTACATCGACACCATACTGAAAAGATTCAGTATGGAAGATTCCAAGTGCGGTAACCTACCGGCTTGTCACGGGATCACCCTCTCTAAAGAGATGCCCCCCAAGACTAATTTGGAGAGGGATCGCATGTCTATTATACCCTACGCTTCTGCGGTAGGCTCTATAATGTATGTGATGTTGTGTACCAGACCGGATGTAGCTTATGCACTGAGTGTGGTAAGACGGTATCAGTCAAACCCTGGGGAGAAACACTGGATAGCGGTAAAGAACATTCTCAAGTACCTGAGAAGGACTAAGGAGATGTTCTTGGTTTATGGGGGAAAATACCTCCAGATCGAGGCCTTTGCTGACTCCAGCTTCCAGAGTGACAAGGATGATTCCAAGTCCATGTCGGGTTTTGTCTTTACCCTCAATGGAGGGGCGGTGTATTGGAAGAGTTCCAAACAAGAAACCGTTGCTGACTCGACTATGGAAGCGGAATATATCGCTGCATCTGATGCCGCAAAAGAAGCCGTCTGGATGAGGAAGTTCTTAAAAGAACTTCTGGTGGTTCCGTCCATTGTTGATCCAATACCTCTGTATTGCGACAACAACGGGGCTATAGCTTTAGCGAAGGAACCCAGGTCCCATCCGAGATCCAGACACATCTTGAGGCGGTATCACCTGATCAGGGAGATCGTGGATCGCCAGGAGATCGAGGTTCGCTGGGTTGCATCAGAAGATAACACTGCAGATCCATTCACCAAGGCCTTGCCCCAGACTCAGTTCGAGCGGCTGATCGAGATGATAGGTCTTCGATACGCCAGTACATGGCCTTAGTGCAAGTGGGAGATTGTTAGTGTATATGCCCTAGAGGCCATTACTGTATCATACTAGTTTGAATATTACTTAATGGAAGCTTGGGATATTCACCTTGTATATACAATCTTGCTCAAAATAGTATTATGCTACTTGGTTTGTTTCTACTTCAATGTGTACATGTGTTTATTTTAGTATATCACATATACACATTAGTGGAGCCCTTAGGATCTTTGCTTGATTACCAGCATTGTGATGGCAGTCACACTAGTGGGGGCAGGGTAATCTATAAGCACATCCTTATGCAGGTCCCTAGTCGTAGGACTATCGAGACAGGGCATCGATACTCCGGAGTAGACTAGCGTATGCGCTTCTCATCCCAGAGTGGGAGATGGTCTGTCCCACAGCCATCAGTACGTCGTACTGGAGATAGTTTACAGGTGCTCATTAGGTTACGAGCACACTGGACAGGACTCGTCGGGAACTGATTGGTTGGTATTATACCGATCGTCAGTTATCAGTTCCCAGGTGACATGAGTACAGCTTAGTCCGCTGACTTGACACTGTCACTTCGTCTCGAGTGTGTTCCGACTGTACTTTGATTACTACCCTACCACGGCTCAAAGGAGTCGTGCAAACAGTTAGTAGTTGGGTGCAGTTCCGAAGCACTTGGACGCAGTGACGGTTAGACAGTTTTCGTCTCTCCCGGTATTGGGGGTTAACATTGCGCTGTGTCTAGGAGAACCATTACACGAGTAGTCCCTGGCCAGGGCAAGCGAGATATACTGGTAGGCTTCCAGTGTTATCTCAGGGTGTTTTGGGCTTCACTCCGACACGACTTGTACCGCTATTAGGGAACTGACGTTTACCGCCCCCTAGGCCCGCCATGAGATGTATCAGACGAACAGACCAGACTGTACGGAGACTGTCACATTCAGGCTCAGTAGCAGTTCAGATGGGTTTCACCTCGTCAGTCTTCTTGTCAGCATCTACCTGGGGACCGTTACGCACAGCTAGTGCCGCTTGCGGTCTGTGGTTAAACCCACTGCCAGCATAGTGTCGAGTCTTTAGAGTCCCACACAGAATGCTATTCACCATTAGGCAAAAGAGTAGAGGTCGCATGGTTTTGCGACCGGTCTCACGGTTTTGCGACAGGGTTCGGTCGCATCCGTGCACTTGTGCACGTTTAGTGTCCGGACAGTTAACACTAGCGGGCTTTGGTTTAAGCCAGATGCTAGTGTACGTTTTGGGATTGGTTTTTTCCAGTATGTATTCGTGTTCCTCGGAACGCGGATGCAGGTGTGTATGCACAGTTGACGGAGAGAAAGAGGCAGAGGATTCTCATTAGGGTTGTTGACTGTTGACTGTTGACCATTGACTTTTTGCTAAACCCTAATGAGAATATGATATATGATTAACAATAATATTAATTAATTATTATAGCGGAATGGTTGTTGAGGGGTTGATTGAAAGAATTAAAGTTAACCGCAATCAAGACGGTGTCGCTATGCAGCTAGCCGGTTGAGCACGGGTCGATCCACAGGGAGAAGGTTATATGTCCTTTCTTGTTTTAGACGAGTCAATAAAGAATTGTATGTGTTTGTTCAATCTAACCTATGTGTACTATTTGCAAGTATAAAGTTGTTAAGAAAAAGATACGAGATTGTAAGCTAAAGAAATTCGTACTCAAAACCTTTGAGCTGAGTCTTGACCAATTGAAGCTAAAGAAATCGGCAACAACGTGGATTAGGGGATTTAAGCACGGTATTCGTGGAATACGGCTTATTTACCCTTGTCCTTCCGTTCTTGTCTCTTGCTTTCACCTCCGGCCAAACCGAACGCAACCGGTCGCGGTTAGGAATCACCGTTACCTTGTTAGGGTAGGGTGCCTCACGGAGCGCTTGCGTATGGTTTGGGCGGAGTTCAATGGAAAATAACGGGAAAAGGAAATGAGAAAGAAGATATTAACTTACAATATCGTATTTCATCTTAACAACAATAATTACAACCATTCACAAAAATGAACAAAAGAGAGCAAAAGAAAAGAACAAAGAAAAGAAAAGATTACAAATAATTAAGTGCAAGGAATTTAAGTGCATGAAATAAATTGCAAGTAATTAAAGACAAGAATGAAAAATGCAAGAAAGTAATTACAAGAACCATAGAACTCAAAACAAGCATGGGATCAATAGCCAACCCTTAAACTTGCAAGCTCAATCAAAAGGTTGCAAGATCAAGAGAAGGGTAAAGAACTCATGTGAAATGAAGCACTAAGGAGAAAGCAAAATGATACAACCCCTTGAGACCAATGACCAAAACTTAAACTTGCAAGCTCACTTAAGAGGTTGCAAGATCAAGTTAAGGTAGAGAGCTCAAGGGGGAAGCTAAACAAAAAGAATAATACAAAAACCTTCATCTTTATTCACATCCACTCAATGCTCTCACTATATTTCCATGGAGGAAGAATGAAGAAGAAGAAGAAGAAGAAGAAGAACTAAAACTACAAAAAGAGGCAAAAGAATTGGACCCTTGGCTTGGCTCAGATCTGCTGTATTTATAGGCAGGGAAATGAAACCCTAGGGGCAAATTCTGACATAAAATGAAGTACCCAAAGTGCCCATGAAAAACGACAGAATGAAGACCCCATATGGCCGCGGATCCGCGGCCAATACCCCCTATTGGCCGCGGATCCGCGGCCCTTTGGTGGTGTTGGGCTGTGGGCTTTTGTCGGGGTCCCTGGTTTGTTGTCCTCTTCAGTGTGGTATATGACTTTTCTCAGAATCTCTTCACAATAATTCCAGAATTCTAGCACAACAAAAAGGTGATGTGATGTGGATCTTTTGCCATGATTTCCTCGAGCTCCGCGTAGATTTCTTGGATCTTGTGTTGACCTAGAGCTTTGTGCATGACATGACAATCGATTTGCCATTTTGTCCCTTAACTGGTATGTGGCAACACACGGATAGAGAGCGGAGACCGTGTTTTATCTGTTGTTGGCAGTAATCCGGAATTTGTCGTACTTTTCCATGATATTCATTGTTCCGAGCCGAGAACCTGTATTCTGCAATTATGTAGCAAACACTGATCAAAAGTACCTACCTATAAACACACGAGCGTAAGAATGGGCGGTATAAAATGCAGTATTCTGTTATGAACAGGGGTTGACTTTGTTGACTTGTTGACTTTGTTGACCGGTTGACTAGGTTGGACTAGTTGACCTTCATCATGATAATAGCTATCATTTCATGGCAAAGACTTTTAGCTTGCTTGTTTATCTTGTGCAAAATGAGTGCATGAAATGATATGGCTATTGTAGCATAAACCATCACTAATACTTGATTGCTATTATTGGTTATGATGGCTTTGGATTATGAGAGCCAAGAGAGAAAAGTCTTGCTCATTCTATCATTTCCATTCTCTCTCTTGGCTTGAGCTCTCACCCTCTTCCTCTTGCTCTCCCTTTCTCTCTAGTCTATGGTTTATTTTTCTCATGAGTTGAGAAGCAAGAACTATAGATAAAAATCCCAACACACTCTCCTCTACTCACTCTAGTTCATAAGGTTTAGCAAACCGAGTGAACTAGTTCCTTCAAATCTCGAAGAAGAAGCCAAAGGTAGAAGCTTTCGGGTGGATCGATCTTTGGCGCAAGGAGACGAAGGGGTGAAGCCGATCCGTACACCATCGAGGTTTGAAGACGAAGGAGTTCAAGAAAGAAAGGTATAACCCCCTAACCGAGTAGTTAACAACTCCTAGTTAGGTTGTTAGTTAGATGTTTAACAAAGATCTGGTTTTGAGTCCATGTTACCGCCTCTTGAAAATCGTTTTTCATCAAATTCCGCAAGCCCGTAAGTACCGGGAGAGGTAGCATGGACTTACATAGCTTTCCAACCCTCTCCCTAGATACCTAGTTGTAGGTTAATGGTTCGATCCGGGTTTTAAGTACACGATAGCGCAGGTTTCAAGTTAAGAAAAGTTTTTCGTTCCTCGGATAGACAGACGGGGCGCTATCACAGACTTACAGGCCTGCCTACCCCTCAGGGACAGATTTATCCGCCTTCCCCAGGACGCATGCACAGGCTAGAGTCAGGTATGCAGGAGCTACGTCAGATGATGGGAGGTATGCAGGAGCTACGTCAGATGATGGGATCCATAGTCGAGGCCATTCATGCACAGAGATCGGAGGACATACCTACCCCTGCATAGACAACGATTGTACGTGTTGCCCAGACAGTTGCTTCTACTACTACCGTAGCCATTCCCGTATCACTACAGGAGTTTATGAGGCTGAGACCTCCAGTATTCACCAGCACAGATGCAGCGGAGTATCCGCAGATATTCCTTGACATATTTGCTAGGATTTGCCTTTCGCTCAGATGTTCTGACGATAGATGGATGGAGCTTGCGATTTTTCATCTGGAGGGCCTTGCTCAGACGTGGTGCGAATCAGTCGAGAGAGTTCGAGCTGCAGGTCTACCTCCTAGGCTTGGGATGAGTTCACAGCAGTAGTTTTAGCCTGTTTCCTTCCAGAGAGCATTTGTGATGCTCGAGCTCGTAGTTTTGAGGCCTTGTGCAAGACACCAGGGATGACAGTATCCGAGTATAAAATCCAGTTTACTCAGTTGTCTTGATATGCTCCGTACTTGGTGGACACTGAAGAAAAAAGGATAAAGAGGTTTATGCAGGGACTTGACACCCAGTTATATCTTGCCATCGGCGCCCAGCACTTTAATACTTATGCAGCTGTTATGGATACGGACTTACGGTTTGAGGAGCGCATTTTAGGGACTTCGGTCGTTTTGGGGCCGAAGAGGATTCGTACAGATGTATCAGCTCCAGTACAGTTTGGCAGAAGCATGGTAGGCAGAGGTCATGACAAGTTCCTTCTGGGAGATGGCGGCGGCAGAGGAGTTAGACGGGGTCAGTTATTTGGTTCCTATCCGCAGGACCAGCAGGCATCGCCAGGATGTTTTAGGTGCGGGAGTCCGTACCATCGTATCAGAGACTGTATGGTGAGACAACAGGGAGCGGCGACAGTTCCACACGTAACCGTTCCACCTTCAGCACCTCCTCATAGACCTCTACTTCTTACCCCCGGTGATGCTCCACGCCTGTTAGACACCCCCAGAGGCCATGGACGCTGCAGTCCTATTCAGAAAGGATGAGGATGCAGAGGACAGCCAGCTACTGGTGGGGGACAGGCCCGAGTGTTCGCCTTGACTCCGCAGGATGCGCAGGTATCCAATGCCATTGTAACAGGTACCTTGCCAGTATGTTCTTTCGACGCACGGGTATTATACGACCCAGGTTTCACACATTCGTAGGTATCTACGCACTTCGCACCGAGGTTGGGTAAAGAGTCTTCATAGTTAGATCAGCCGCTTATTGTTGTTACTCCGGTAGGCGAGTCTTTTGTTTCTCGATTTGTATATCGATTGTGTCCTGTTCGTATTGGGGAGAGGGATTCTTTAGTTGATTTGATTCTCCTCGATATGTTGGATTTTGATGTTCTTCTAGGCATGGACTGGCTAGCCACATGTTATGCATCCGTGGACTGCCGTGAGAAGGCAGTCAGTTTTTGTTTTCCGGGAGAGTCAGTTCTTGTTATTCATGGAGACCGTAGCGTCACCCTTCCCAGCTTGATTTTGTCTCTTCGCGCTGGACAGCTCTTGAGGAAGGGATGTCAGGGATTCCTAGCGTATGTTTGTGATACTAGAGCTACAGAGGTCCCGTTGGACCAGGTCCCGATTGTTGGAGAGTTCCCTGATGTTTTCCCTGACGAGCTAACTGGGCTACCGCCTGAGTGCGATTTTGAGTTCTGCATTGACTTGATTCCCGGCACGGGGCCTATTTCTATACCGCCTTATCGGATGTCCCCTGCGGAGATTAGAGAGTTGAAGGGTCAGTTGCAGGATTTGTTAGATAAAAGGCTTATTCGACCTAGTGTATCTCCTAGGGGTGCTCCTGTCCTATTCATCAAGAAGAAGGATGGCAGTTTGCGCTTGCGTATCGATTACCGCCAGCTGAACCGGGTTACTGTGCGGAAGAGATATCCCTTGCCTCGTATCGATGATTTGTTCGACCAACTTCAGGGTGCGGGGCACTTCTCGAAGATTGATTTGTGATTAGGCTACCATCAGCTACGGGTTCGGCAGGACGATGTTCCGAGGATGGCTTTTCGCACGCGTTACGGACACTATGAGTTTTTGGTGATGTCGTTCGGACTCACCAACGCACCAACAGCGTTTATGGACTTGATGAACCGCATTTTCAGGCCGTATCTTGATCAGTTCATCATCGTGTTTATTGACGACATTTTAGTGTATTCCCGGAGCCGAGAAAAGCATAAGCAGCACTTGCGGATCATATTGCAGACCTTGAGGGAGCACCAGCTGTTCGCAAAATTCTCCAAGTGCGCATTCTAGCTTGATAATGTTGATTTCCTAGGTCACATGTTTACGAGTGACGGTATACGTGTGGACCCGAAGAAGATCGTGGTCGTTCAGCATTGGCCCAGACCAGTATCAGTTATAGAGATCCACAGCTTTCTAGGACTGGCCAGCTACTACCGACGATTTGTACAGGACTTCTCCCGTATTGCTGCACCGTTGACCGGACTGACCCAGAAGGGAGTTCCTTTTGTTTAGACAGAGACGTGCGAGCATAGCTTTCAGCAGTTGCAGACTCGTTTGACTACGGCGCCGGTGTTATCTTTGCCTTCGGGATCGGGCGGATTTGAGGTTTATTGTGACGCTTCTAGAGTGGGGCTAGGCCGTGTTTTGATGCAGCACGGCAGGGTTATCGCGTAAGCTTCTCGGCAGCTGAAGAAGCATGAACAAATTACCCCACTCACGATTTGGAGATGGCTGCATTGGTCTTTGCGCTCAAGATCTGGCGACATTACCTATACGGAGAGTCATGCCAGATATTCACTTACCACAAGAGCTTAAAGTATATATTTCAGCAGCGAGACCAGAACCTTAGACAACGTCGTTGGATGGAGTTAGTGAAGGACTACGATTGTGAGATCCTGTATCACCCGGGCAGAGCGAATGTAGTGGCGGACGCGTTGAGTAGGAGGCCCGGGGGTAATCTTTCTTGTTTGAGCACAGTACAGAGGCAGTCATCGGCAGATTGGCAGATTTTACGCGACAGCCGAGTGCAGTTCGAGTTCACTCCGATCGGGGGACAGCTTGCGCATATTCGTGCACGTCCACAGTTGCTTGACCGTATACATGAGGCACAGTACAGTGATGACCGTTGTTCAAAGTTCATAGCATAGATGGGACATGGCAGATTTTTCGAGTTCGTGATCGATGATCAGGGGATGCTACAATTTAGGACTAGACTGTGCGTACCAGATGCTAAGGGACTGAGGCGTGAGATTCTTGATGAGGCACATCGATCGGTGTACAGTGTTCATCCGGGTTCCACCAAGATGTACCATAACTTGAGAGATGTTTACTGGTGGGATGGGATGAAGAGGGACGTCACAGACTTCGTGTCGAGATGCCTGACTTGTCAACAAGTCACGGCCGAGCACCAGAGGTCGGTGGGAGAGTTGCAGCCTTTGCCCATTCCGGAGTGGAAATAGGAGCAGATTTCTATGGACTTCATTATGGGTCTACCCAGGACCAGTCGAGGGTATGACTCCATCTGGGTGATCGTGGATCGATTGACGAAAGCGGCTCACTTCCTGCCAGTGAAGCCACCTTCGGATTTGCTCAGTATGCCCAGATTTACATCGATGAGATCATACGGTTGGATGGCGTCCCGACATGTATTGTGTCCGATAGAGGCACCCAGTTTACCATCCGACTATAGCAGAGGCTTCAGGAGGGTTTGGGCACCCGCTTGAGTTTGAGCATAGCATTTCATCCGCAGACCGACGGCCAGTCAGAGCGGACTATTCAGACTCTCGAGGACATGCTCCGAGCATGCGTTTTTGACTTCAGAGGTAGCTGGGAATACCATTTGCCCTTAGTAGAGTTCTCCTACAACAACAGCTTCTAGGAGACTATTCAGACGGCACCATTCGAGGCTCTATATAGGAGGAGATGCAGAACGCCCGTCTGTTGAACAGAGCTCAGCGAGAGTAGTATTTTGGGGCCGCAGATTGTTGAGGAGACGACCGCCAAGATCCAGTTGATTCGTGATAGGATGAGAGCAGCCCAGAGTAGGCAGAGATCTTATGCGGACCGTCGTCGGCGTAGACTTGAGTTTTCTGTTGGCCATCATGTTTTCTTGAGGGTCTCTCCATTGAAAGGTGTGATGAGATTTGGGAGGAAGGGGAAACTTAGTCCCAGATATGTGGGCCCCTTCGAGTTCCTCGAGCATGTTGGTGCAGTTGCGTATCGGTTAGCTCTTCCACCCAGTTTTCCAGACATTCACCCCGTATTTCACGTTTCGATGCTCCGCAAGTATCTTCATGATCCTTCGCATGCGATTCAGCACCCGACGATCCAGCTGGAGCGCGACCTTTCTTTTACAGAGCAGCCGGTGGTCATCCTGGATCGGCAGGAGAAGAAATTGAGATCGAAGGTTATACCGTCCGTGAAGGTCCTTTGGCGTGGCCCGAGAAGTGAAGAGGTCACCTGAGATACCGAGGACGAGATGAAGAAGAAATATCCCCATCTCTTTGAAGGTATGAGTAGCTAGATTTTTAAATTCGGGGACCGAATTTCTTTAAGAAGGGAAGATTGTAACACCTTGAATTTGTCTAGATTAAGTTCGTGTTAATTAGCGATAATGCGTGTTTTTCATAAAATCTCGTAATTTTTAAATTTCCACATAAACTGGGATAAAATAAGTTTTAATTGTGAAAATATGTGTTTTTTTATGTATAAATGGGTTTTATTAATTATAAATTAGCTTAGTATTCACTTAATTAGAAAATTTCCTTAATTACATTTTCCTAAGAAAAAAATTAGTGTAACTTGCATGCACACTTAACACATTGTAACACATTCCTCATTTTCCCTCTACATTCAAATTCGTTTCATTCTACTTTTTAAAATAAAACCCTTAACAATTAAACCATAAAAGAAATGGGAAAATGAGAGAAAAGAGAGAGCATGGGGGGCATTTATTAAAGCATGGGAGATGTTTGACTTGGGCACCCTCTCTCTCACACTCTCTCTCCTATAACCAACAGCAGCCCCCGCAACAACTCAGCTCCCCCTTCATCTTCTTCTTCTTCTTCTTGCATCCTAGCCCAAACCCCCTCACAAAAATCCATCTTTCCTTCATTTAAACCCTTGAAAACACCTCCTTTGTTGGTTTTAATGGCAAGACTTGGTCTTTGAAGGCAAGTGCAGCAAGTTAGACTTTCCTAAGACCAATTTGAGGTATTAAGCTCACCTTAATCACTTTATTGCTTAACTTGTAGTTTAATTAGCTAAATCTAGTGCTTTAGTGAGTTTTAGTGCTAATCTTTTGGTTTAAGTGAAGATTAGGTTAAGTTAGGGTTATTAAGGCTTGTTTAACTTAATTAAGTTCTATTAGTGTCTTTTAATCCATGTAATTGCTTCAGATTTCACTAAATTACCTTATTGTTTTAAATTAGTGCTTAATTTGTGTTTTAGTATAGATTTATGCAAGTTTTGGAATCTTCTTTTGATCCGAGTGCATCTGGTAAAAGTTGCAACTACTGGAGCATATTTACTAGAGTTAGACCACACACACGAAGCACGAGACCCCTATTCCCATTCTTGGCCGCAATTAAAAGGGTTCTGGCCGCAAATTGCGGCCAGGTAGTGGGTGTTTCCCCCAATCAGAGCAAAGCTCTGTTTGAAATTCAAATTTAAAAAAACTTGATGCAACGCTTCAGATCCAGCGCTAGGCGCGCTGCGTGCTACGTGTCAAACATGGATGCGCTAGCACCAGGTGCGATGCGCCCTAGGCAGGGCACCATGTGTGCGCTAGCGCTGGGAACGCTGCTCGCGCTGCGCGCCACGTGTCAAACACGGGCGCGCTAGCGCAGGCTGCGCTGCTCTCTGAGGAGCACACCACGTGCAAAGCATGGGTGCGCGAGCGCAAAGTGTGCTGCGCTCTGAGCAGCGCACCACGTGCAAAGAACGGGTGCACCGGCACTGGAATTATAAAATTCCCCACCGTTAGATCAAAAGATCTAATAATGATAAATTATTAATTAATTAGAATTAAAATTCTGTTATGGAAAGATTTTCCAATCTTGTTAAAAACAAGAAGATTGTCTTCTGTAAAACAGTTGCCCTAGGATCAAAGATCCAACGGTGGAAAATATCCCTAAATCAATCAGAGAAAGATCTCTTTAACTGATTCAACAAATCAACTTGCCCTTTATAAAGGCCCCGAGACTTCAAGTTAGATATAGAGAAACCCCCCTATAAACTTTGGGAAATTCAAAGAGAGAAGAGCAAGCTCTTAGCAAAAGAAGACTATTTCTTCAAGGTAAAGACCATGAAGGACGAACACAGAGATGAAATCATCTCATTAATGAAGAATTATCTTCTTAAAAGATCATAGATCTACAAAGACCAAGGTCTTTCATAAAAAGATCTCATCATAAAAATAAATAAGTACTTACTTCATTCACAGATCATTGATCTATAAAGGCAAAGCCTTTCAAAAATAAGAACCATTGTTCTTGAATCTTGAGACAAAGTCTTTTTTAAAAGAACATAAATTTGTTCACAGATCATAAAAATTGATCAAATGCGCTTTGCGCTATTGAAATGTGCCTTGCGCTATTGAAATGTTCCTTGCATTCTTGAACTGTGCTTCTGCGCTCTCTGGACCGGCGCTCAACGCCAAAATGCGCCATGTGTCAACCACGTATGCAATTTGCGCTTTGCGCTTCTGAGATAGCGCACTGCGCTCGTGGGTTGGCGCTCAGCACCAAGCGCGCCACGTGTCATTCACGTGTGCGCCTCTAAATTGATAGCGCAATGCGCTCATGGACTAGCGCTTAGCGCTCACAAACTGGCGCAATGCGCCCATCATCTGGCGCTTAGAGCCAAGCGCGACACGTGTCCTTCTCGTGTGCGCTACTTTGCAGAAGCGCACCGTGCTCTTTAACTACCGCAAAGCGCCTGGAGCGCCACGTGTTGCGCTGACAGAACATAAATTGTTCTGATGAATGCTATGCATTATATACAAGACAAAAAAGGTGTCAAGATCTAATGCTCAGCATTATTAAAAGGGCCAAGCCCAAATAAAGGCTTAATAGCCAGAATAAAAATGTTAAACATTTATTGGACTTAGCCCAAAATTGGCCATATGTCCTCAACTCATATTTATTTTAGCCTATCTGCTCATGAATATTTAACAGATCTTAGTCCCAAATTGGACTACAGATCTTTTCAACCAACTCACGCCATTTCGAGGGTACATCTCTGAAATTCTCTGATACATGTCGTTGTAATCCTTCAACGTCATCAGAGAGGTGACGGGTCCTGACAACCATACATTCTACGGACTTCGATGTCCTTAACCCGGATTGTAGGGTCCTTAAACTCACGGACTATGATGTCCTTAACCCGGACTGTAGGGTCCTTAAACTCACGGACTACGATGTTCTTAACCTGGACCGAGATGTCCTTAAACTAACACTGGACCATAATTTCCTTAAACTAACGTTGGACCACCATGTCTTTAAAACTGGTAATCGACCGCAATGTCCCTAAACTAAACAATATAGCCCAAATGCTCTTTTGTTGGATCTAAATGATCCCGTTAAGTTGATCTTAGTCTAAAACTAGATTAACGTATCCTTAACAAATTTTTAAGTTGACCTTAGTCTCAAATAAGACAACCGTATCCTTAAACCCAACCCCCAAACCCAAATCTAAGAAAGTATGGATTTGTACTAATCCACGCCCTATGGGTGACAACATAAATTAGACCCCGTATACAATCCATGGGCAACCAAAAACAAAACAAACACCCACGACACGAAGTGACCATCTGGAGAAGGAGAAAGTGGTTACCGCAATGCTGTAGCGTAATTAACTGCAGGGGCTTGCGGCTGTGAGGAAGAGCGTCCCCACAATCAAAAACCCCTCAAATGAGGGGGAATCTGACAAAGTCTGCTACATCGGCCGCATCCGTTTATACCTTCGATACATGGTGCCCTAAATCAACTTGGCATCTTCGGAGTGGTGGACGGATAGCACCAATTAGCATCTGCCCCGGAATTCAGGCAAGACGTCCGCCGCGTCATCGTCCGCGTCTTTCGGCGGGGAACAGATTCTCGCACGCCCGGTGGGACCTTTTCCTCTTTCTACTCCACACATCGTGTCTCGTATTCGCGAATGAATCGCTGTTTCCTATGGTTGCCCCTGGATTCGAGGTACTAAGATTTGGTGTCTTGCTCCATGCAGAAAACAGAAGAGCAATGGCTTCAAACTGCACTAACTGCAACTGTAACTCTCTCTCCGTCCCGTCCGGAGGAGTGACTTACGGGCCCTAAGCGGCCTCCATCTTCGCCATGCCGGTGGAACAAGTGACCCAAGCCACCACTGGGCTGTTCTTTGGGACTATGCTCCCACCAATGAGCTTCAATGCCCTCTGTCGTTGCAAGAAGCCCCGAAGAAGTCGGTCTTTGATCGGCTTATCACTACCGCGACCCCTCTCAGCGGGTCTCCCAAACCAAGCGCCTCAGTCTTTGACAGGTTGGGCCAAAACTCATGTGGGCCCATGAAGAAGCCTGTGATACGAGAAAGGGTTATCCCTAAGCGGATAGCCATTCCTGCTCCTGAAGTCGTCAAGGCGGCCTCTCCTGCCAAAGGGTCGGTATTCACATGACTGACAGTTTCAGCTCCTGTTCCAGGAGAAATCATTAAGGCTGCTCCCCCTGCTCGGAAGTCTGCCTTCGATAGGTTGGCTATCCCCACTCAGCGGGCATCAGTTTTCAATAGGCTGACAACGACAACTTCTGACCAACACAGGGGGCATGAGGAAGTCACTCCTACGGCTGAAATAATCCCAACGGCTCGACACGCTCGACGTCGCCACTGGCACCGAGTAAGGATGGCTGGGAGCAACTCCCCTTTTGGACTGACTCCGCCGGCTCCAACAATGGAAATCAATGCTGCTATTCCAACTGGGAACAGCTTTGAACCGCTGAGGAGAGTGCGCAAAAACACTCCGACTACCATGCTGAAGAGATCTCCTCCATATATGGAGAAAACCCCAAAGCCAATTCTGGAGCAGTCCCCTCAGTGGCTGTCGTCTAAAATTTACAAGGTCTGTCGTTAAGTCCAGGACTCGGTGATTGATCAAGATTACTCTCGCCTACAGAAAAAGGTGAAAGTTCAGCGAGAAGACGACTATCCTGTCAAGCCACAAAAGGCGACAACTACTCGGGTGCCCACAGCAGCGGCCCCCTCAACTTCGACTGCCCACAAGAGGAAAAGGCCGGAGAAAATCCCTGCGTCTGCGACGAATCGCAAGACCACCGAACCTAAACACCACAACGCTGGAGGCATGGTAGTGCATACCGTCTATATGGCATCCGGAAAAGAGGATATCCGTATCTCCACAGGTCATCGACTGCTTACGCGATCAGTGACTAAGGCTCAGGAGCAACAACAACAAAAGCTTCAAGAAATGCTAACGGCTATGGCCGCACTTACGGGACCGAAAGCAAGCCCGGAGACATCCTCGGAGTAGCGCCGTGAGCAGGAAACCGATGCCGAATTCCTTTGGAGAATCCTCGAGAAAAGGGACAAAGAGGCAGCAGAACAAGCTGCCAACATAAAACTAATGACCCTTTTTATTTCAGGACATGGTCGGGATGATGTTACAGCCGGATCCTCCATCTGAAGACCCTCCGATTACCCTCGAAGACGACAGAGGAGAGACATCAAACCCTCTTCTGACTCTATCAGCAGCCAAAGAGGAGACTATCTCCAAAGCCGCCATGGATGACTGTATCGCTCAACAAATACGAGCTCATCAGGTGAACTAAGTGGCCGGTCAAATTGGTAAGACTGGACGACCATATCCGGATTGGTACGACCAAATAAAGTACCTGCCGGGATACACGATCCCCAAGTTCCACATATATAAGGGAACAGGAAATCCACAACAGCATGTTGCTCAATTCAGGGCTCTGTGCGGTAATACTGGAGGTGATGATAATCTGCTGTTACGCCAGTTTGTTGGCAGCTTGTCGGAGACTGCGTTCGAATGGTACTTTGAACTCCCGAACGACTCTTTCAAGACATTTGCGGAGATGGAGCTGCTGTTCACCCAGCGTTTCGCAAGTGCTAGCGAACGCACCCCAATCACGACATTGATCAATGCCAGGGTGAAGCCTGGAGAAACATGGGTTCAGTATGCAATACGGTGGCGGAATCTATGGTCAAAATGTGAGCAGCGCATAGAATAGTCTCCTGTAGTAGGCATGTTTGTGGGAACCCTCGATCCGCAGGCGACCATATCCCAATGCATGATGTTTTTCAAGCCGACCACCTTCCAGGCCTTGATCGAAAAGCTGGCCCAAATGGACCAGATGGGCCATAGACCGTCCACTTCAAAGACGGATCCTTGGAATAAAAAGGGCAAAGGGAAAGCAACCTTCGTCGCCAACGCTCAACAACAAACGAGTGGCCTGAGACCGGTTGTTCGCCAAAGCAACAAGCGGCAATCCCTCGATGAGAAGTTGAGACCTCCTTACTCGTTTCCCCGGGATAAAAAAAGGAAACTGTTTGAACTGGCAGTGCGCAATGGGCTCATCACTCTACCAGAGTCGAGACACCCAACGCGACCGAATGACGTCAACGATCCTAATTACTGCCCCTAGCACCGAGTATTGGGCCATCCGATCGAAGACTGTTACGTCTTCAAAAACTGGGTTGAAGACCAATACCAACAGGGCAAGTTCGCGCTATCTGAAAACTGGAAGGTGGATCCGGCACAACAACACACTCCTAAAAGGGTGGACACACTGGGGGCATCGTGCTCTTTTATAGAAGAAGCTCCATGGGAGGTCGCTCTTTCAGCCAATACGAAAAGAATGCTGAAGGATCTTCACACATGCCCGGCAATCAAGTGGAAAAGCACGCTAGAACCTGAGATCATTGAGGGAATGCTAAAACCGCACCCGATGCCGAGAATCGGTAGCGATGGTCAAAACGCTCAGGCCCAGCCGTCAAAGTCTTCAAAGAAGAAGAAAAAGCCCGTGAAGTTTGATGACAAGCGGATAGATCTGCAAAATCATATTGACGCGCTGGAGGAATATAACCAGAAGGCGCAGACCCCGGTCACACTCTACGAATTTCTCAACAATATCCTTGAGAGCGGAGATAATGACAATAACGACGGAGATGACTCGTCATAAGAATCTGAGGACTATGTGGCAAGTTGCCACATGGTCTCTCATTCGGCGTTAACTAACGAAGACGCTCACTCGGCGATAGAAGACATCATCAAAGAGCTGGGCGTAGGATCGAAGCCAAAACCCTTGGAACCGTCTGACGAGATGATCGACTTGCTACTGAACGAAGCCCGTCAGAAAAGAAAAGCCAATCGAGAGCGCGGACTGGCTATATTCGAAAAAGCCAAACGCCGACGACTGAATGAAAAGGTCGAGGCACCCCAACCGGATCGAAGCATCCCTATCGTCAACAAAAGCAAGCTTAAAGTAAGGAAACGATTCGCTGGAGCCCCGTCAATAGGAATGAAGTTGCTCTATTTCAGTGGAAATTCTCCTGGAAGTATACATCTTGATGAAGCGGACATACATCCTAACTTCTGCTTATACCATCAGAGGATGGAACACCCTACCGAAGAGTGCATAGCCTTTAAAAACTGGTGGCATGGATATGTTGTCCACCGACAACACTTCAACGAGTGAAGCGCAAGGCCCGTCAGGAACAGAAAAGCACGACAGATGAGCGCAAAAGAGCTGCTGGCAACATTCACATAGTCGACACCAAGGAATCGTGAGTTGTCACCTTTGGAAGCGACTCTGACAAAGAAATCTCCCTCAGCCCTCTCTTCAAGGAATCCACCTCCGACACAAAAGATGCGGAGATTTGCGAGAAAATCTAGCTGCGTAATCGTACGTTGCCCGAAAATCTCGGACCTATGAATAAATGACCGAAATGTCGTTAAACTAATACAAACCCGCGGCATTCTCAGGCTAACATGGTAAAAATAAATAAATAAATAAATAATGGGTACATCCATAAGCAAAATGGGCACGGATGAAAACCCGAAAGGGCTCCGTGTGTAAAAACAGCAGGACTACCAGTGAGTTTTGTGAAAACCCGAAAGGACGCAATCTCGTTAAAAGACACTTGCAAGGTCCTCTCGACTTTGTGAGGAGAAAATACCTGCGTGAGATCCTTACGACTCATAAGGGAGCAACACACTTAGGAATCCCCAAGATTCTTAAGGAGAAATTACACTTGCAAGATCCTCACGACTCGTAAGGAGAATTCCACTTTGAGACCCTCACGGCTCATAGGATTCAAAAGCCTTATGCTACAGGGATCTGAACCCGTTCTTAAGCCATCACAACCTCCAATGCTGCCCTACAAGCGGTTCAATGCTGACCCTTGTATACAATCCACGGGCGCGAATAAACATTTCCCTAATAAGAGACCATACACTTGGGAATCCTCACGATTCATAAAGAGAAAACGCACCTACGAGATCCTCACGACTCACAGGGAGAAATATCTTTATGAGACCCTTATGGCTCATGAAGTCAAAAGCCTTAGTCGACAGGATCCTAACCCTGTTTGCTAAACCATCTTTGTTCGAACCGAAAAAGGCAAATTATGATTCCCTCCTGGCAATATCCCAGTCGTAGCGATGCTGATGCCTAAATCGGTATCAAATTCTAAGCCCTTTCACGGCAAATGATGATTCGCTCATGGCAATATTCCAGTCGCAGCGATCCTGATGCTAAGATTGGCACCGGGTTCCAAGTTCCACACTCGCGATAAAGATTCAGCGAGCCAAAAATTCATATTAAACAACCAAAATGATGGGGCAACTTGCAACAAAATCAGCAAATAAAAGATATGCATACAAAAACAGCTGAAATGATTGGGCAACTCGCAATAAAAAGCAGCGAGTAATAACAAGAATAGCCGAAATGATTGGGCACCGTGAAAAATAGCCGAAAAGATTGGGCAATCGCGACATTCGCGATATAAAAGCTGAAATGATAGAGCGTCGAGGAAAAAGAAAAAAAAAAGAAAGAATGAAACTTTTTGCCATGCAGGTGAGGTCACATTGACCCCTGTAAACAATCCATGGGCACAAACAAGAAGGGAACCATATCGTCCCACCAAGCTTCGTCGAAGCGGAGCCAAATCTCGACGGTTCGTAGACAACCTGGAGACAACCTCGACATTGGTCGCAATATTGCAGACACAATGTTGACAAACAAAGCAAAGGAAGAACCTTAGCTTCAGTGTCTCAACATCAACATCGACAACTTGAAGATCACCAAAGGCGTTTCTCTTCACTCCAACCAGATGCAGACATGATGTCAACAACTGACCTCAGAGTCGCAACGAAACGGAGCCATGGCAAAGTCCCTAGTTCCAAATCTCATTGACCACATCTACGGCCTGAAGACCAACAACGGTGTCCCTCCTCATTCCAGCAGGATTCAGACGCTGCAATCAACCTTGGAGTCATGGCAAAGTCCCTACTCCAAATCTCAACGGTTCACAGACAACCTAGAGACCACTCCGACATTCGTCTCGTTACAACAGACGCAACGTTAGCAAATGACCCCATCATGGAAGTACGTCATCCACATGACGCCGTCGCGGAAATACGTCATCCAAATGACCATGTCACGGAAGTACGTCATCCAAATGACCCCGCCGTGGAAACACATCATCAAATGACCCCGTCACGGAAACACGTCATCAAATAACCCCGTCTCGGAAATACGTTATCCAATGACCCAGTCTCGGAAAACAGGTCTCAACCCCAGGGAAATCAGTATCCTTGGCGACCTCCTCGATTCAGGGAAATCAGTGTCCTTGACGAGAGCATATCGATTCGCATCGACCCACAAAGAAATCATCACCTTTGCAGGAATACCTCGATTCTTCTCAACCTCCGAGGAAATCAGTGTTCTTGGCAATACCTCGATTCAGGGAAGTCAGCATCCTTGACGAGAGCATCTCAATTCGCATTGACCCGCAGAGAAACCAGTGTCTCTGCGGGAATTTACAACGTTAGCAAAACGGAGCCATGGCAAAGTCCCTTGTTCCAAATCTCAACGGTTCACCAACAACCTAGAGACCACCTCGACGTTCGTCTCAATACAGCAGACGCGATGTCACCCCAGCGTTCTTCCCCCAACAGGATGCAGACGAGACACGACAACGGAGCCATGGAAAAGTCCGTAGTTCCAAGCCTCGACGGTTCGCCAACAACCTATAGACAAACCGCGACATTCGTCTCGATACAGCAGACGCAATGCCAGCAAAACGAAGCAAAGGCCAAATTCCTAGCTTCAGGGTCTTGACGGCAACTCATATAAAACCTGAAAGACTATCGGAGATCATCTGACACCAGCGCGGAGTGGTTATGACTCATCGGGGCTCCCAAACTGAGCCTAACCTCAAGTAAAAAGCGACATGGAATATCCCTAACGCTCGCTCTTTCGACAGTAATATCACCTGGAAGATTGCTTTAAGACGTCTTGTCCAGCCCCCGAAGGGATCAGAGACACGACAGTTGTGGGGCTACTCGAACAACAAGATTATGCATCGAGGAATACACCAGCCGATGCGACAGGTAAAAAACCCTAGTACCACAGACCCTAACGAACTTCTATTAGCAGGAGTTAACTGTGACGTTAAGACATTCTTGCGGGAACTTCTTGATTTGTCTCGACTCGTAAGGAAATTAGTGTCCTTGTGAGTACTTCTCGATTCGTCTGGACTCGTAGGAAAAGCCTTAGGCAATAGGGATAAGGACCTCTTTCCTAAGCACTGTGGCCCTGCAAGTCGGTCCAAAATAGACTCTTGCATACAATTCACGGACTACACTCTCCAAAGTCGAACCTCGACAAGGAGGGAAACAACCACTTACGAGTCATCTTGACTTGTAAGAGGGAAAATTCTCTTGTGAGATCCTTACGACTCTTAAGAGAAAACGCACTTAGGAATCCTCACGATTCCTAAGGAGAAAATACACCTGTGGGATCCTCTCGACTCGCAGGGAGAAAAGTCTTTATGAGACCCTCACGGCTCATATAGTTGAAAAGTCTTAGGCAACGGACCTGAACCTGCTTCCTAAGCCATCACTACCCCCTCGAAAAAGCCAAAAAAGATGCTCACTCTATCATCTGCCGATTATGCTTGCTAAGGTGACATGCCGATAACAAAAGAAAGAAGAAAGCAAGAAATAACACAAGACATTGCGAAAGAAATGTATCTTTTATTCATGAATTCAATTGGGTACAAAACACATCATGTGAAAGAATAAAAGAATGAATACATTTTATTTAAAATTACAAATGGTACAAAAAAAACAATTATTGAGAGGGAAGCGCTTTCGATAGTCCGATCAGCCGCACGCGCACTTCCCTCATCCCCTTTTCTTGATCAGCTGCCGCAGTCAAGTCTGCTTCGACTTGAGCTCATTGCTGCAAGTAAGATGAAAGTTGTTCCTCGACGGCCCGCTGAGCTGCCTCACGATTTTGTACATCCCGCTCGACGACGTCGAGCTTCTGCCTGAGTGTTAACCTGTCAGAGATGCATCGCAGAAGGCCTTCAAAAGATAACTTTCAACTGGGCATCCTTCGCATCAACCTGATCATGCATTCGAGCAGATTCGCTTGAAGTCTCTCCGCACTCCTTACATTTTAAGACCGCCTCTTGTTCAAGATGATGGTAGTAGGGAGTGCTCTGCTCAATCCACGCAGCCCGCTGGGTTTTCACTGCCAGGACTTCTGGAGCAGGACGTCCGACCTCGAGCTCATGCAAGCAAGCCTCAATCTTCCTGCAGTAATTAACCCAAGACTCAACAATGCCCTCAATATGAAAGTTCACGAGCATCGCCAGCATAGGGTTAACCTCCGTGGAAAAATCTACAGCTGAGGTGGGAGTCTCCACGTCAAGCTCCTCAATATAGTCGCTCAACATGCGCAGACTATTCGCGGCGCCTTTCGAGGATGCAAGTCGAGAAAAAGGGCCGGATGGCATTATGGTGCTAGAATCGAATGGAGCAAGAGTCGATGTGATTGCTGCAAAATAAATCATAGTCAGATTTCGGCTCAAGAAATAAAGAAAATACATGAACAATAGAGTCTACAATACCGGCTACAGCAGGGGACAGAGCTGGGAGTACTGGTGCCGCAACGATAGCCTCGTCCCCTCCTTCAATTTGTAAGGCAATGATTGATCGTTTCTTTGTGTGTCGTTTTAGAGAATGAATAGAATCACAATCAAAGAATTATTTGACCGCAATCAACTACGGTGTCGGATGTAGTTTGTAAGTGAGTGCGGATCGTCCACAGGGATTGTGCAATTCGTTTTTATATTTGCTTCGTTTGAATCAAAAAGTTAATCGAAAAGAAAAGAAAACAAGATTCCAGAATTTATCAATTGATTCGAGTGTCACGAGTTTAATCAAGAATCAAGAAACTGATAAACAATCAAGAATTGGGTTTCGATAATATTTCCAAACAAAATGTCAAGAATCTAAATGAGGCTCGTAGGAATCGATCGGATCTATAGACGTGATGTAATCTACAGATTTCATGTTCTTGTCCTTCAAAGGATTGATACTAGATCGATGATGATCGACGAGAGTTAGGGCTTTCTCGTGAAACTAGGGTTTCATCTTATCCCTTGTTCTTTTGTCGATATCATTCACATTCTAGCCTCTAGCAATTTCAAGAAACGATCGTAACTCCCCAATTTCGAGCGATATCATTCAAGAAAGCATCGTAACGAAATGGGTTGTCGGTTCTTGAACTTGCTAGGGTTTACAAAACTTGTAGGAATCAAGAATCGTTTTCAGATATATTACATCATCATTCTATTGATCGTCTCGGCTCCTTCACGAGCGGAGTATTACTCAAGTATCACAACAAGAATTACAACTAGAAATTTAGATTGAATCCTGATGCAAGAATTTAAAGAAAACAAGATAAAAGAAAATCACCTTTTATTTATATCAACAATTTGATTACAGTCGCTCAAGAACTACAAGAGGAAGAACTAAATTGTCAATTTGGCGTCGCTCGGCTCCGTGAGTCGCGGATCGTTTGGACCACTTGCTCTGTTGAAGATCGGCTCGGCTCATAAAAGGTTGCAAGGCTTCTTGCTTGATTGGGTACTCGGGATCTTGGCTTTTGGAGTTGGAATTAGGGTTAGGGTTTCACACAAGCCTTGTCACTAGACTTGTGGAAGAAGAAGATGAAGGGGATAAAATGAAGAAGTATCTAAGTCTTGGATAATGGATCCAAGTATCAAGTCCCACTTTAACCCTAGGTTTAGGCTTCTATTTATAGACTTCCCAAACCCTAGGTCTAGGTTTGAAATTACAATTCCCTCCAAAAGTTTGTTGAGGATTTTCTAGAAAAAGTTTGTTAGGAGCTAGCTTAGGGTTTAAGCTAGGATTATTTAAGCATTAGAAAACCCTAGTTTGCTGATCTGGCAGAAACCTCTGGAGTCTTCTAGAACTTGGAGTGTCTTTCTGAACTGTAGGAGCTGAGACAGGAGTTTTGGTGCAAATTTGGGAGGCTAAATGCTTGGACCCACCGCGGATCCGCGGCGCAAGTAGGCTCCTGCCGCGGATCCGCGGCTCTTTATGGGGCTTGGGCCTTGGGATCTCTGGTGTGGTCTTGTGATGGTATTTGGGGCTTCTTCTGATATGTTGATTTTTGTTTGTCCCTTTGGATTGATACCAGAACTGAAATCATTGAGTTGGCGTAACGTTTTAGCTGTACCCTGTAAATTTTGGCCTTTCTGCTGGATTTTCCTGCACAGATCTCAAAACAAGTGTTGCGCAATATAGCGAAGATGCGATGCCATGAAATGCCGTCAATTTCCTTTATAGTGTCGGTTTAAGAGTCTAATACATGCAATCTGATATTTTGCGACAGTTTTGCTAATATGTGAAATATGAATGCCATACACTTCTAAATGAGTGCAAATGATGAGGAAATTGCTGGCTAAAATATACAATATTTTCGACTAATCAAATTTCCCCAAACTTAATTTCGATCGTCTCGAGCGAACTGTTTTATTAAAAAGAGAAGGAGAAAATAAAGAAAGATAAAAACTAACTAGCACACTTTCGTAGGCAACACGATTGCACTGAGCACGTGCAACAAGCCTTTAAACCTCTAGGTGTCCCTAGTAGGAGGAGTGTTGTCTCCAGAGGGTTTTCAGCAGATTGCACCCACAAAATCCAATAATAAAAGAAAGATCATGAATATTACATTTAAAGACAAGAATCGTAAAAGAAAAGCCTTGAAAATTAGGGTTTCCAACTAAGCTAGCTTTTTGGTTGTCATGAGCCCTATCTTAATGGTCATGAAAAGATGTCAGAAATCACGTCCTCCCTCAATAAAACATCGTCTTATTCTTCATTCCTATCTTTCTTCCAAAACATCGATCATATCATCCTGCGTGTGTGTAAAGACATCCCTACACCCGGAGAATTCAATTCAAGCTATCATACTCTTGCCCATCAGCCTCAGTACTTTTTTATTAATGAATACTTATATGAGATTGCTCACACACTTTCATACGACCGTTAATACTTCTTGAGGTACTAACCGACCGATTACTCATGTGCTTGCTTATTTGGTGTATTTTCCTCGTCTTGCACCACCTCAGGTATAGCAGTGACTCCCAGACCAGTTGGCCTTAGGGCACTAGGTGAAGAAGCACCCTCGCTATATATATTTTTTTATTGCCCTTGGTGATAACAAAACCAGTGTCCATTTTTCTCACCACTTTATATTTTCTTCATTCATTTTTTTTTATTTCCTTCATACTTTTGGCTTTAAGACAAGAGCATTTTAAGGTATTCTCTACTATCCCAGGCTTTAAGACGTGTGTAAGTGCGAATAGCAGGGTATCAACGTTCAAAATGTTTGGCTTTCCAGAATAGAAACTATTTTTCAGACTTATTTTTATCCTCAGATTAGTGGCGTCCTTCATCTTACTAACCCTTGGGACAATGGCTCATAACTACTTATTACTAGTTCGTATAAGAAAACTTCTAATTTTCTTAGTTTTCTTAAATTTTTCCAATCTCATGGATGTAATTTTTCACTATCTAATCTTTTATTATCTTATTTATGTACAAAAAAATATTTTTATGTTTTGAAAATTTTTAAATTTTTATCGGTTTTCAAAAAAAATGTTTTGTGCTTATGCAAAGTATGATGCAAATGATGCGAAAATAAGCACAAACCTCCCCCAAACTTGTTTTCAACAGTGTCATCACTGTTGCCTTCTACTAAATCTCGAAAAACCTGTAAGCTTGGGAGGAATTTATTAGTGGGGGCAAATTATTTAAGTGAAGATTCTCCCCCAAACTTATTTTTGGCTCATCACTTTGTAAAAATCATCTTTTTAGGAGCCGGAAAAGAAATATACCCCCCAAACTTGAGTTATGCAATGTTAATCTTTGAAAATCACAAGTGGGGGTCAAAAATCATTGGTCGATGCCAAGCTTTACAAAGACCGAAGGTTAACACCAACCATTCAAAAAATTTATCAATGCAGTGCTCGGGTTGGTGGAAGAAGAAGTGGGGAAAGGGTAAGTGGTGGAATAGAATGTGTGTGCGTCTCATTTTGGAGAGACGATGCAGTGTATGTGATAGATTACTCGCATTCTTTTTATAAGTTAGAAAAAGGGGTGGAGGTTCAATTTCAGTGAGTGGAACCTGATTCATCTCAACACCCGTGTTATTCAGAAATGCGAGTTCATCAGCGAAGATCTCCTCAAAAGTTTCATCTATACCCCGAAGAATAATGTCATCACAAGGTGCGGGGTGATCTTCAGACTCTACAATCAGTTCATAATCAGTGTTAGTTGTTGACCCGGACATCTTGGTGGAAGAGTCCGTATGTGTATGATACAAAGTTGGGTCAACCAATAACGTATGAAAAGAGTCAAGATCAGTATTATGAGGGTCATCAAATTCGCTGCTGTCGACATCCATTAAGTCGACAGAACAAACCTGAGCAGTAGGTTCGGAGGGTACACTTCCCAACTTGTAAATGTTCATCTCAATTGTCCTCTTCCCGAAGGATAGGGTCATAGAACCGTTACGACAATTGATGATTGCATTGGAAGTGGCCAAAAAGGGGCGACCTAAAATCACCGGAATTTGATTCCATGAGTTCGCTACATGCTGTGTATCAATTACAATAAAATCCACAGGGAAGATAAATTCCCCGATTTTTATTAAAACATCCTCTAGTTCACCCCTAGGTCTGGTGATTGATCGGTCAGCCATCTGGAGAGTGCAAGGAGATGGTTTTAACTCTCCGATCCCTAACTGTTCATAAACTGAGAAAGGAAGCAGGTTAACACTTGCCCCAAGATCTAGTAGAGCACGGTTAATGTGTTTCTCCCCAATAGAGATGGAAATCATAGGATAACCACGATCCTTATGTTTTCTCGGTAATTGTTGGGGGAAAGCTGTGTCTACTGTTTTTTCCATGAATATCTTCTTGGGCATTTCTTTCTTCCTCTTTCTAGTGCAAAAGTCTTTAAAAACTTTCGCATATGCAGGGACTTGTTGGATAGCATCTAGAAGAGGGATATTTATGTTAACCTGTTTAAACATCTCAGTGATCTTCTCCATATGTGGACTTGGTGTGTTAGCCCTTAACCGATTAGGATAAGGTGCGTTAGCAATAAGCGCTGGGTCCATCATAGGAGAAGGAAGTGTGTGTGGAACCGATCCCAGAATAGAAGTGGGGATCGTCCGTGGAGGGGTAAAAGAGGTGGGCTGTAGTGGCGAGCCTTTTGGGAAATGGAGAATAGGCTCGGAAGAAGGTGGTGGGGTAGAAGAACTGGGGTCAGAACTAGAAGTGTGTGTGTGAGGAAAGGTCTCAGCCGGGGTGTTGATATGATTTTCAGTATCATCAACTTCTTCCCCAACATGATTGTCAAGCACTCTTCCAGATCTCAACGTGGTGATTGCATTCACATGATGTGAATAGCCAGGATTGGGTAAAGGTTGAGCTGGAAGTTTCCCTTTCTCTCTTGCACTCATTTCAGCTTTTAATCGTGCAATTTCTTCTTCCATCGATTTAATACTCTCATTTTGGGACGCAGAGTTTTTCTCAATTTTATCGACAGATGACTTCATTTCAGCCGAAACTTGCATGATATTTGTTAAGACTAAATTCATGTATTGTGCAAAAGAAGAGGATTCATCAGTTCCGGTCAACTGTAAAGGACTAGACAGTTCAGGTGTGTTGACCTGATTTTGAAAATTATGTGCTTGAAAGGGGTGCTGACTCAATTGAAGTTGTGGTTGCTGTTGTGGTGGAGGGACCCTTTGAAAATAGTTTTGGTTTGGAACCGTGTTTTGTGATTGTGATTGGTTCCAAGCAAAATTAGGGTGATTCCTCCAACCCTGATTATATGTGGAAGAAAAAGGATCGTTCCTAGGTCTTTGAAATGTGGCATTGGTATGCTCACGACCTTGAAACGGACATTCTTCCGTCAAGTGAGATGGATCAGAACAGCAGCCACATACAGTTTTGGAAAGTGACATTTGATTAAGGGAGGCGGCTAAAAATTTGTTTTCCATAGTCTCGAGTTTCTTGTGTATAGATGAAATGTCAGCTCTAACTCCTATGGAAACATCTGATTGGTTGTTGCCACTCCTAAATGATGGACTTTCCCACTGTAAAGACTTTTCAGCGAACTCTTCTAAATATCGCCAAGCTTCCCCATCATCCTTGGTCATGAAGGTACCTTGACACATGTTTTCAAGGCTCTGTTTAGTGTTAGGGTTACTGCCCTCATATATGATTCGGCAAAGCTCCCATCTCGGGATACCGTGATGAGGACATTGAACCATTAGATCCTTGAAACGTTCAAAGCATTTAGAGAATGGTTCAGCAGGGAGCTGGGCAAATTGATTCAGTTCGCTACGGATTCGAGCTGTCTTTTGTATTGGGTAAAATTTCTTAAGGAATGCAGCGACGAATTCTTCCCAATTCGTAATAGAATGTGCGGTAGTGTTATATAGCCACTTCTCGGCTATATCGCACAAGGTAAATGGAAGAAGTCGTAGACTCATAGCATCCACTGAAAGTTGTGACGTACCCATCATTGCACATACATTTTCAAATTTGGTAATGAAAACGTAAGCGTCCTCAGTCTCGAGTCCGTGAAATTTGGGTAAAAGATTGATATACTGGGGCTTAATCTCAAAGTTATCCCCATTGGCTGGTGGTGTGGATAAGCAGGTCGAAAGAGGACCTCGAATAGGGTAGCACCTCTCCTGGAGAGAGATGCGGGGTGGATTCTGCGCACCAACGGACGGCGGCAGATTAGGGTTAAAGAAGTTTGATGGAGGTGGATCCATCGGTGTGGGTGTGGTAGTGGGTAAAGAAAAGGTAAATGGAGAAATATCGACTTCGGAGTCGATAAAAGGTACGCGGACTAAACGGGCACTAGAATCCCGTGTCCAGCCTATCTTGTACTAAAAAGGGTTAGTACAAGTGGCAGCGTTGGCTTATAATTAGGGGTAAATGAATGCGGTGTTTGCTTTTGAAAAAGGGACGGATTTTTAAAAAAATATGATGCGACACAACAAATGCAGCACACCAGCCCTAGAATCTAGTGGTCACCTAGGTCCGGCTCTAGACCGCTCCTAACTGCCAAAAGACAAGTCGCGGGATAGAATCCTCCACTGCCTCTTTGTTCCCCTGTGGCCGGATAAGTGCCAGGAAAGTGGAAAGGTACTCCACTACGTAAGTAGTGGGCCTAATTAATAACCACTAGCCTTAGACACACTCGCCTTAGGCACCACAGGAAAACGCGGATAAGCAATGAATTACCCACGGCCTTCTTCTGTCCTAATTGAGCGCGACAGTCCTTAGAGTCATCTCTAGATTTCTTTTAATTAATGTGGGTCAATGCGGATGCAAGTTTGGTGGTTTTCGGGGCCTAGGAAGGGTAATGAAATCCCCACCTAATTTGTATTTGGCCGTGCCCCTTAATATCCGTATTTATAATGCAAACAACCAAGAAACAAAATCACGCACAAATTTACTTTTGCAATTTGCGAGCTGCGATTATTTGCAAAGAATCCTGCAGCAAATTATTAGTTGGAGCTAAAAAGAGGAGAGAGGAGAAGTCAAGAAAGTACCTGAAGCAAAAATTTTGCAGAGATCCCCTAAACTTGCCGCGTTTCCGCCGCAATAACCCTCAAATGCCGCGCTTCCGCGGTTCTATGATGAGATCACCCCACCAAAATTCTTCAGGGAGCTATGGTAGACTCCCTCAGCTCTCTGGTATTTTCCAAAAATTTTCGTCAATTTCCAGCAAGCTCCAGATCTCCTTGCAATGAAACACAACAAATTGTTTAGGGTTTGCACGAATTTTGATCTCAAAAATCACAATGAAATAAATCTTTCAATTCAAACTTTGATATAAAACGAATTAGCGCGCGATCCCCGGCAACGGCGCCATTTGATTGATCTAAAATTCAAGACTGTGTAGTGTGTATCAAATCAAATAGTCCCCGGCAACGGCGCCATTTGATTGATCGTATTCTTTGTGTGTCGTTTTAAAGAATGAACAGAATCACAATCAAAGAATTATTTGACCGCAATCAACTACGGTGTCAGATGTAGTTTGTAAGTGAGTGCGGATCGTCCACAGGGATTGTGCGATTCGTTTTTATATTTGCTTCGTTTAAATCAAAAAGTTAATCGAAAAGAAAAGAAAACAAGATTCAAGAATTTATCAATTGATTCAAGTGTCACGAGTTTAATCAAGAATCAAGAAACTGATAAACAATCAAGAATTGGGTTTCGATAATATTTCCAAACAAAATGTCAAGAATCTAAATGAGGCTCGTAGGAATCGATCGGATCTATAGACGTGATGTAATCTACAGATTTCATGTTCTTGTCCTTCAATGGATTGATACTAGATCGATGATGATCGACGAGAGTTAGGGTTTTCTCGTGAAACTAGGGTTTCATCTTATCCCTTGTTCTTTTGTCGATACCATTCACATTCTAGCCTCTAGCAATTTCAAGAAACGATCGTAACTCCCCAATTTCGAGCGATATCATTCAAGAAAGCATCGTAACGAAATGGGTTGTCGGTTCTTGAACTTGCTAGGGTTTACAAAACTTGTAGGAATCAAGAATCGTTTTTAGATATATTACATCATCATTCTATTGATCGTCTCGGCTCCTTCACGAGCGGAGTATTACTCAAGCATCACAACAAGAATTACAACTAGAAATTTAGATTGAATCATTATGCAAGAATTTAAAGAAAACAAGATAAAGGAAAATCACCTTTTATTTATATCAACAATTTGATTACAGTCGCTCAAGAACTACAAGAGAAAGAACTAAATTGTCGATTTGGCGTCGCTCGGCTCTGTGAGTCGCGGATCGTTTGGACCACTTGCTCTGTTGAAGATCGGCTCGGCTCATAAAAGGTTGCAAGGCTTCTTGCTTGATTGGGTACTCGGGATCTTGGCTTTTGGAGTTGGAATTAGGGTTAGGGTTTCACACAAGCCTTGTCACTAGACTTGTGGAAGAAGAAGATGAAGGGGATAAAATGAAGAAGTATCTAAGTCCTGGATAATGGATCCAAGTATCAAGTCCCTCTTTAACCCTAGGTTTAGGCTTCTATTTATAGACTTCCCAAACCCTAGGTCTAGGTTTGAAATTACAATTCCCTCCAAAAGTTTGTTGAGGAGTTTCTAGAAAGAGTTTGTTAGGAGCTAGCTTAGGGTTTAGGCTAGAATTATTTAAGCATTAGAAAACCCTAGTTTGCTGATCTGGCAGAAACCTCTGGAGTCTTCTAGAACTTGGAGTGTCTTTCTGAACTGTAGGAGCTGAGACAGGAGTTTTGGTGCAAATTTAGGAGGCTGAATCCTTGGACCCACCGCGGATCCGCGGCGCAAGCAGGCTCCTGCCGCGGATCCACGGCTCTTTATGGGGCTTGGGCCTTGGGCTCTCTGGTGTGGTCTTGTGATGGTATTTGGGGCTTCTTCTGATATGTTGATTTTTGTTTGTCCCTTTGGATTGATACCAGAACTGAAATCATTGAGTTGGCGTAACGTTTTAGCTGTACCCTGTAAATTTTGGCCTTTCTGCTGGATTTTCCTGCACAGATCTCAAAACAAGTGTTGCGCAATATAGCGAAGATGCGATGCCATGAAATGCAGTCAATTTCCTTTATAGTGTCGGTTTAAGAGTCTAATACATACAATCTGATATTTTGCGACAGTTTTGCTAATATGTGAAATATGAATGCCATACACTTCTAAATGAGTGCAAATGATGAGGAAATTGCCGGCTAAAATATACAATATTTTCGACTAATCAGGCTACAAGCAATACAAAGAATAATTAGCAATAATGTGACTGCCCGTAAAAGAAAGGATGTCGTTTATAAAAGATACTCACCGACACCAGCAGGCGGACTAATCTCTGATTGGAAGGAGAAGTGTGGGTGTAGCACCTGATACAGGTGATCAAAAAGGACTCCTGCAAAGAACGCAGTAATGCAATGTCAGTACGTAAATTATACAGCCTATAAATGAGACAGATGGGTCACAAATCCGCACCTTCCAACATCTGAGATGGTACGAGAGAAGGAAGAGGAGGGGTCACCGTCAAAGCGGTAGCTGATGGCGCTGCCTCGGGTAGTGCAACCTCAACACTCGCCAAACCTGCATTAGAAACGAGATAAATACTGTCAGGAAAGATTGAAAAGGATTGCAGAATAAAAAGAAAAGTAATGACCAAAATCTACCTAGAGTGTCGCTGGTCGGAACCGCGACGAGAGTGTCACTTGATACAATAACTTATTCACCCTCCTCCATCAGAACGGTTTCGCCGCCCGTAGCTTCATCCCCCGACACCACGAGAATCGTCGTTATACTCGCAGCGCCCGGCAGCGCTAAGGAGCCGCAAGTGGAAAGAGCGACGATCGGGGCAGTGCCTGACTCATGCGAAAGAGTGACTACCTCGGGCTCGGTGGTTGTAGCCGTCTCACCCATTGCCACCTCGGGCTCGACAATGGTAGCCATCTCACCTACCGCCATCTCGGGCTCGGTGATCATGACTGTCTCACCCAACGCTACCTCGAGCTCGGCAATTGTAGCCATCTCGCCTACCGCTGCCTTGGGTTCGGCGATCATGGCTACCTCCTCTACCATTACCCTAGGCTCAGTGGTCTCCGCCACTTCTTCGGTAAGAATCGGCCCTGCAAGATAGGATATATGAGAACCTGAAAATTAAAACTTTAACGGAAGAACCCAATGTCACGTTACCTTGAGTCGATTTTCTGATTGCTTCCCGAGCGGCACGGGCTGCCTGTGTTGGATATATGTATGCCCTAGAGGCCATTATATGATAGTGGATGTATTTATACATGTGTGTGTGTGTGTGTGTGTGTATTCGGTGTACATTCTTGCTCGACATGATAGTATGCTATCTGGTTCTTATTTATCTGACATGTTGATTTGATCATGCTTTTATTCATTCACACGTGTTGATAAAGCCCTGAGGATATAGACTTGAGTACTGTGATTATGATAGAGATCATACTAGTGGGACATCTGTAGTTTATAAGCATATCCTGGAATGTCCCTAGTCGTAGGTGTATTGAGACGGGGCATCGATATACCAGAGTAGACGAGCGTATATGATACTAGACCCATATGATGGGCGATGGATGTTCCCACATTCATCGATGTTTGACATCGAGATCGTATACGGGTGCTCAGTGGGACTGGGTACACTGGACGGACTCGCCGAGAACTCCTATATGGAATTATATCTATCGTCGGATAGCAGTTCTCAGGTGACACTGGTGCAGGTTAGTCTGTAGACCCGATATCGTCATAGAGTCTTGTGTGTTCTCCCTCTGTACTTTGATTACCATCCTGCCACGGCTCTACTGAGTCGTGCAAACAGGTGGCCGTTGGGTACAGTCCCGAGACACATGAAGGCGATGAGCGATAGGAGGGATTTCTTCTCTCCCGTTATTGCGAGTTGATGATATGCTGTGCTCGACTTGCTATATAAGTAAGTCCCTGGCCAGGGCTGTTGAGATTTGTTATTAAGTGTTATCGGTAGTTTCTCGATCTGTTATAGACCATTCATCGGCACGACTTATTGAGTTATTGGGGTCGACATTACCATCCCTAGACTTGATATGCAGCATATCTGACGAAAAGACCGGACTGTACGGTAGTGTTGCCGGTTGGCTCGACGGGAGTTGTGACATGTTCTCTTGTTTTCTTCTGATCGCTCAATACCCGGGTGGCCGTTACGTTTAGCTGACCGCTTGCAGCTTGTAGGTATTTGATATGATCATTACCTACTGCCGGCGTATTGACGAGTCTTAGAGTCCCACAATAAAGTTTCCTGGCTCAGGCGAAAAGATGTGGTGTGCATATGAGATATGCGCGGGGACCCGATTAAATACGGATATGTGATACCGTATATTAATCGGGCATTTTCTATTGGTCGGGTCGTATGTGATATGACCGGTTTGCAAAATCAAGTGCTGATTTAACAAATGACTTTTAGATTAATTCTTTAATCAAACTCTTTTTCTATTTTTGTATGCATGCATGTATGCACATGATGATGTGCATGGATACATACATACATACATACATTGTATCATGGTTGTTGATACATGTTTGGTGGCAATGCAAGACTTATATTGTAGAATTATCTATTTATTTATCATTTAGGAAAAGGGAAAGGATAATTCACACAAGGTTTATACTTATCATCTTTGACCATGCTTCAACCACTATTTAACCTTGAGTTAATTATCCTTTTTTCTTTAACCCATTTGATAAGAATCTAGATGATTCTAACCATGGTTGAAGTGAGATAGGATTAATATAGATTATTCTTTTCTCACTCCAATTATTATTCACTCTCATAACTTTTCTTTTGTGAGAAAGCTTAGCAACCATCTTCTTCTTCCTCTCTTGAGAATTTCCTTGAGTGAGGTTGAGAAAAAGTAAGAGTTTTGATTATAGAATACAAACCACATCATCATACTACACACATCTAGCCCATTTGTGTAGGGTGTTTGCTCTACTTCATTCACATATCTAGTAAAGCAAGGAGCTTTGGACAAAAGAGCTTCCGGTGGATCGTCGTGGACTAAGAAGATCTCAAGCGAACCTTTTTCCAACTCTCAAGTAGCCAAGGAGTCTAGCATAGGGAGCTACAAAGGTCGTACTCTCAAAACCCTAGCTTTTTCTACTTGTGATGATGTACATGTAAAGAAACCCTAAATTTCTAGTGATGATTCTTTGTATGTTCACTTAGCACTTTAAAATTTTGATTTTGAGACATGTGATGCTTCCAAACCCTTCATGAGGTGCTAGGTAAACCTAACATTGGTATCAGAGCCTAGCTAGAGCTTTAGGCGACGCTTTAGTGAAGTTAAAACTCCGATCGAACCAAAAATACGGATTTTTTAACCCTCTCTGGACATTTTTTGAAACTGTGTTATTTTCAGAATTAAAAATACTTAAAAAATTGAGCAGGCGAATATAAGAATTTCTGTAAAAAACGAAGCAATAATCCAAACACGCCGCCTCGGAACCGCGGCCAGACCTTGCTTGGGGCGCTGAACCGCGGCCGTACAGATGAATCATTGCCACGTGTTTACACAGTAATATTACTACCTTCTTGTATATATTTTTGGGTATTTTTAATATGATTAATGTGTTGAATGTTCTAGGGATTGTTTTGGATTCGCTGAATCGATCGGAATTTTAATTTCGTGCCTTTTTCGGATAATTTAGAAAGTATTAAAAAAGTTCGAACGGATATCATTAACTCATTTTTTTCCGGCACGAAAAATTTTCAAGTGTTGATTTTTTCTCGGGTTTAAATCTTTTGGAAATACGTGCAAGTTAAGTGGTGGACCCTCTAGAAGAACACAAACCATAACTCGATTATGTGACCGTCTGAACTGCCTTTAAACCTTAGGGTTTGGGGCAGTACGACGTGCCACATATGAGGCGTTGGCTTGACCCTTCTACGGCTGGACCGCTGCTACTGTGACACATTCCGGGTTTTTTGAACTCCGCTCAAGTGTTGAGCTTTAGGAAATTTTGGGTATTTGATTATTCGATCGAAAAGTTTAATACTGTCTATTTATCTGGAATGTGATACAATATGTGGAATTCACATAGTTAGGCATGAAATGCGAAGTATGTGATATTTCGGATTTACGATGTCTAAAAAGAATGTGGATTCCAAATGTTGTGGTTTTACACCTTCTTTTCTATGACCGTAAGTGTAGTATATCGCTTATCGCCTGTTTCCTTTCTATACATCAACGACAATCGGGGTACGCATACTTACTTACGTTGATGATATATGATATTATGTGTTGCTGAGATATGATGTGCAGGATTATCGCGATTGAATAGACGGGGGGTTTTATGTGAGATGAGAGTTTTATTTTCATTCATGTAAAATTCAAATATAATGTAATATTCTTTTATTTGGGGCACTTCCGGGTTGAGGTTGATGTCACCAGTGTTGTATAGTATTTACTTTTCCGCATTAGGATAGACCCAAGGAGGGGAGCACAAGTGACCGGGTCTGGGGTTCAGTAGGAGGCCATCTCGAGGAGTCGAGACCGAGTCTCCTGAATTCCACGATTGGTAGGGTCGCATGTCGCTCTCGTAGGGGTCTAGGGGTGTGGGCTTGGCTATTCATCGCGACTGTGGAATCCGTATTTTCTATTGTTGGACAAATACTAAATACGGACGTCCTAGTATATCCTACATTATATATGTGTTTCTGCTGCCTGTGTTCTGTGATATCTGAGACGAATGATATATTATATATGAGAAATATGTAAGTGCACGGCGGCGTCCCGGCCGTCAATCCGACGCCGGAATGCGGAAACGAAACTTTTCTAAAAACTAGAAACCGGCACCACTGCGCACTAAAATCCCGGATCGGTCCATTAACCTACTCCTACCAAATACGAGAAAGGGTAGAATGCTATACCCAGCGATCTGTGTCCTTCGGTCTTCGGCCTCCACTCCGATCTCCTCACGGAACCTCCGGTCTTCATCTCCTCGTCGGAACGGGCACCACATCGCCGTGTTCTTTTAGGGGCTCCCACCTCTGGACCGAGGCAACTCGGGCATGAAGTTGGCGAGCCGACGTACCCAAGGAATGTTGTAGGCAAGTGTAGAGAGGTATGTCTCTTTTGAGTTATGATGTTGCCATGGTGATGGAGGAATACAAAGATATGGAGATGAGCATATGAATTTTGAAGCAAGCAAAGCAAAGTGAGAATGAATCATTTCCCACTCCAAATATCATTTTCCTCCCTTGTGTGGCTGGCCCCTCTCTCTAAAAATGGTGGAGGTGCAATTGCAATAATGCAATAAAGAAATGTGTAGGATAAAGAGAGGAAAAAATGGTCACACCATTTCTAAATCAAATCCTATCATATTTAATGCAAAAGAAAAGACCTAAAAAGAATCTCATCATGCAAGAACGATCATGATGTCTCAATATACAATAAACCCCCTCCACAATTGCAAATTTGCAAACTTGCAAATTAGTCCCTTCCATCACTAAAATCCGGCCGTGAAGGAACAAAGGAAAACTGGCCGGAACGGAATGCAAACTGGCAACTTCAGAAAACTGATCCCGTAATAAATTACAGGAAAACCACGCGAATGTATATACATACCCGCATTTGTATTCCTACTGAATGCAAATGCATAGAGACAAAATCAACACTGTACACTACCAGGATCCGGCTTAAACCAAAACCCGCTAGTATTATCCGTCCGATCTTGATCCGTGCAATACCGCGCTTATCTGATCGAACCCTGCCATATCTCCATACGACCTCTATAGCGTTTTGCCCGAAACATGAGAGAACGGTCTATGGGGGACTCTAAAGACTCGTCAATACTTTGGTTGTGGGTTTAACCACTAGCACGTCAGAGGTATTTGCTTATACGTGACGGGCTACCAGGTATTGACCAAAAGGGACGTCGATGAGCGAACTCATCCTAACACACTACTGAGCCTGTAAGTGACAATATCCGTACATTCCGGTCCGTTCGTCTATGAGCATCGCATGGCGGGCTCAGGGGCTTGGTAAAAGTCAGACTCCCAAAAGTGGTACAAGTCGTGTCGGAGTGCAGCACAGAACACCCTGAGATACTACTGGAATACCTACCAGTAAATCTCCTGCCTTGGCCAAGGACTCTCATGTACTGGCTCTCCTAGACACAGCGCGACCTCAACCCCAATACTGGGAGAGACGAACCCCTGCAGATCCGCTCACTGCCTCCATGTGGCTCGGGATTGTACCCAACTAAAACCTGTTTGCATATCTCCTTTGAGCGTGATAGGGAAGTAATCAAAGCACAGTGGGAACTCACACAAGACAAATGACGATCTCAGGTCGATGAACAAACCTGTACACATGTCACCAGGGAACTGCTATCTGACATCAGGTATAATACCAACTAGCATGTTCCCGGCGAGTCCTGTCCGGCGTACTCATAACCCAATAAGCACCTGTATACATCTTAGGTGAACCAACAGACACCAGTGGCTTGTGAGACCGGCCACCGCACCTCGTCGGGGTCTCGACTGTATATACTAGTCTACTCTGGAGTATCGATGCCCTTTCTCGAAACTCCCACGACTAGGGACATTCTAAGGATGTGCTTATAGACCCCAGCTCCCACGTATATGATCGCCCTCATACTGCTGGTAGTCAAGCAAGAATCCTAGGTGCTCTATCAACGTGCAATAGTGACCTATATGGTCACCTAAAGCAGTACACGATGATAAAGATAAACCATATAGCATACTATCATCTTGAGTAAGACTGTCCTATCGGGACAGGTCCTCCATCAATCATTGCAATCACGTGCCTGTGATCCAATAATTGACTCTCAGGGCAATATCTCCAACAATCTCCCACTTGCACTCAAGGCTAATTATTGCGATGTCGCATACTTACAGCCCATGTGATACCGAACACCCAACTCTTCTACTAGTCAGTCTCACAAAGCACGTTTGCGAAACTATTGCGTTCGAGGAATAACCTCAATGAGTGGATCCGCTGTGATGTTTCTTTCTATGTCTCTCTTTATCTCAAGTTCGCGGGGAAACCCATCTCTCGAAATGAGCAATACCTGTCTTAGAATATGTTTGGATGTCTGATGGGACCTAGTTCATAAGTGAACTCCAAATCCAAACTTCTTAGACCGTATCGTCAACTGAACTTAATCAGTATCCTGCGCCATGCCTCCCTCAGTATCCGCCTGGACCACCTGTCCAAAATACTGCCCTTCTTAAGAGGGAAAACTATAACTCTGATAGCCACTCTGTCATCCGGGTCACCTTGGAAGCCTGGAATGATAACCGTTTCCTGAAGGAGGCTGCCGTTATCATATCCCTAGAACATCCACTTATGTTATAAAACTGCTTCCGAATGTTTCTCCAGAATTGGATCAATATCTACTTATTGTATCTCTTGCAAAAACAACATCTGGTGTGGTACTTGACATGTTATGATTGACTCAATTGCCTAAGCATGTGATCTGCCAATCATGCACACCCCTCTCCTCTTTAGTCTGTAAGACACCTTTATAGAGGGTGACTCCATCACCTGCAGGTACACTACCGTGCCAGGAGTCGTCCATTCTAAAAACTCTTAGAATGCTGTCTAAGTACCCAGATTGGGAAACCACCCAAATCTAGATCTATAGATCTAGTAACCAAAATGTCTTGATATTATATCCAAGTACCATGTGGAGAAACCAATGTGTGACAACCAAAGTATAACCGATCGTAGTATAGGATTTTTACTTCCTACTCTGTGTATGTCATCCAAATACCAGGAAATCACACCCTACTACCTTCTTAACAGATCCATCCCCTTATTCTGATGAAGTCAAACCTGTGACTGTCACATCAGAAATTGATGATCTTTCTCCGCTATATCTGCTTTAGTCCAAAGTTAGACATAAGCTACTTGTCCACTATGCTTCCGCTGCTCCCACTGACTACGACAACCCTCTGGAAGAGTCATATACAGGTACACTTCTAAAGCCAGTTCAGAACGACGCTATATTCATCCTCCTGCCGGGTCTCATAGTCTGGAACAATAGCAATGGCAAGTCTGGGTAAACAAGAACCTCCCTGCCACCGTCCTTGAGGATACCGGAGTACCTCTCGAGTGCCTGAGGTTACCCATCCTATTTGCGGAGTGGCCAATAGAGTGTCAAACCAGATTGAATCATTAGGTTCTTATCAAATTTTCAGTAATCGTTTGCAGTTCTGGAATCGCTTCCAGTTCTACCATACTCCCACTACTGTTTTCTGAAAAAGTCCATTTTTGTTAAAACTGTGGCGAGTCAAGAACAATATCACTATAGATCTTCCCGATGGTAGAAAGTCAACCCTCGTCTTAGCCCGGGTCAACAAACAAACAGCCATTACAGAAACGTGCCTTGAGTTATCCAGAGTTTGGTTTTAAGCATAAGCCGGACAACTCCCCGTACCTTAACATCGTTAAGATATGAACTGTTCTATATCCAATATAGGAACAGAGGCACTGATTTAATTGAACCAGATTCAAATCATGTAGCTGTCTCCAGTGCATGTGAACTAAATGGAAGGAGGCCGATCAGCGTTACTCAACTTAGGAATACTTCCAATTATGAGTAACCTGAAAGAGAAACACGTTTCTCAAAACCATTACTATCAACTGAATACCATGCATAAGTATCTACATCTTCGAACACCTTGAAGAATCTCGAGACTTGCAACACCTGGTTCTCTACTTTATCCTTATACCTATAACTTCTCAAAATTCGGACCTTGCGTTTCTACGAAACACTTGTCTAAAAACTAAAGAAGTCATAAGTAAACCGAATATAGTATGAGGACCAACCCCTCTATCCTAATGGACACTGGACAAAATACAATACTCTGTATAAGTCCTTTGAGTCTAATAACTCATTCCTTGTGTGTCGTAGGTTGAAAACTGTACTTATGGTTAAGAAGAATTACACCTTTGTTTTAATGCTCCTTACCTAACCATCTACTGATATAGGTAAATGTCATCGACATAATTTCAAAAAATTATATCTCACTTTATGAAAATAAACGTACAGATATATCAATTTGAAATTGGTGCATTATAACGGATATTCAAAACCAAATATTTGCTGTCCGGCAAACAACCCAGGTGACTTCCTCAAATATCACCAATTACAACGAATTCCGATATAATGAGGATGATCACCTAATTCCCAATAACTTACTCCCACTCATCATCTGTATAACAGTACAGATGCGATAATCATACTTGGTAAATACATACCCAGGAGCTAGGGCTAATTAGGAAATCAGTTTTCTTTTAACAGTCCACAGTGAAACTGAAACATTGAAATGTTTCGATGGGGTATCCCGGTATTCCTAGTAATGCCTCTTCCATTATCCAAATTCACAACTGTAACCGTATAATTCTTTTCCATCTCTCCAAATCCCTTTATATGTCTTTATTCACTACCTTCTGTACAACCTCTTAGGCTAAATGGTTTTCTTCCTTCCCTACCGTTCGGCACCAGCCTATGGTTTGGAAGAAGACTATCCAATAAGCATAATGGGTGTACTGTCCTAATTCTAGGAGCACTCGCAATGCGAGAGAAGGTGAATATAAAAGACAACCGAATAAACCTTATTCCTATTTCTCCTGTACCAGAATCCATCCCCGAACTGGAACAAGTTCCTTTCGAGTTCGTATATAACCATACGATGAAGTATCCAATAAACTGTGGATCTTCGTAGTGATACGGAGTGTCCTGGAGAAATACAAAGGTGATTTAGGATTGGCGAAGAAATACTTGGTTTGGTCATGAATAGAAGTCGCAATTTACTTTGCCCTCTTACTAATCCCTTGATATGTCTTTACTTAATACCTTCTGTACACCATCGTTATGCTAATTGGTTTTCTTCATTCCCCACCGTTCGGCACCAGCCTAAGGTTTGGAAGAAGACTATCCAATTTGCGTAATAGGTGTACTGTCTCCTAAACCAAGGAGTACTCGCAACCTGAGAGAAGGTAAAAGGAAAAGACAACTGAATAGTCCTATTCGTTTTCTCCAGAACCGGGAACCATCCTCGAATAAATTCCTTCGAGTTCGTATATAACCATACGATGCTTTTGTCCAATGGAAGTGGACGTTCGTAGTAATACGGGGTGTCTTGGAGAAAAGGGTAAAAGTAGGAGTGGCAAAGAGGTTTGCAACTCTGACAATCCAAAATCCAGTGTTTAAGAAGGTTCGGTTAATTTTGGTCACTGAGTTATAGTCAAGAACCGGGTCATGGTCGCTGCCAAAGAGAGAGAGAAAAGAAACACTCAGCATGCACTCTAACCTAGATCAGAATGGTTATCACTTTATCTAATCTGGAAACCTCCCACTGTAACGTCAAATTCTTCCCCAAACCTGAAAGAAGAATTAGTCGGGATCACCCGAGGAGTAAACCAACTCATCAGTGGGAATCGGGATCCAACTATCATCGCATGATAACGTGACGGAATCCGCTCACGTTATCACACTCCAGAAGGTATCCGCATATCTGGTAAGTTTTAGTTTCTTAAGAAACTCTCTATGTGGATTTTTACCCCATGCTCTTATGACCTTGACTTTGGCCAACAAATCATAAGTCACATGTCAAGTTCTACCCATCATTCTCCAGGTTAATTTGAACCCACCCGTACAAGCCCTTGCCTTTGGCCAACAAGGCTATACGACTGTCCCAAACCAACGCATCTATCTATGCTGCATATGAATACCCAATAGCTACCAATCACCGTGCCTTGACTTTGGCCAACAAACACAGCTTGAATACTTATTGACTATCCATATGAAACGACGGAGGGCTACGAATGGTTTCTAGCGAAAACCTTTAACGTAATGAACATGATATCGTTGAAGGAACCGAATAGCTTTTCAAAAATATAGTGGGGAAAACCTTTGCTAAAGAGGTCACTCCCGGTGAAGGGATCTCGGCTCATTCCCCGTAGAATGAGGTGCAGGATATTCCAACTGAATACCACGATGCAAAGCAAAAGTAAACGACTATAGTGAAGTTATTGCCCTGACGCAAACTTCTGTCCAAGGGGTAACTCCCGGTGAAGGGATCTCGGCCCTTGCCTCGTTGACTGAGGAGCTGGATATTCATAACCGAATACCACTGTGCAAAACAAAAAAGAACGCCCTTGCAATAACAGCTGTTTGAAAAATGTTCCAACAACATCAAAATAGGTTTGTTTAGCTTGCATTGATCCGAATCAACGCAGTCCCATCAATTAATCACACCAATAAAGAACGAAAATAATGATGTACGTATATGCCATCCGCATTCGCCACTGGGTCCCGTCATCACCAGTTAGGTTATTTAACTAACGACAGAGTGGGGACTGGACTAGTGGGGATGCAAAATATATACAACATCTACTAGTATATATATCAATATATAATATTCGCTCAAGGCGTGATAAAATGCAACATCACAGAAATGTAATAAGCAGCATAGAACAATACAGGTATCTGGGATCCCCAGGTTTCATAGAGCCGCTACTGAAACCCGACGTTCCCCTGGTCATGTGGATAGCCTGAGCAATGAAATCCTAGACCCCTATGGGCGCGGCAAGTTACCCGCCAAAACCTGAAGCGATGCAGCCCCCTTCATCAACGTGAATAAACCACCCAGCACTTCACGGAATCCGGTAACTTGGGCACCCCTCCTGGGTCAACCTGTACCCCCTACGAGTGCGGCGAATAGCCCGCCAATTCTAGAGTAATGCCCTCTCCGTCTCAAAGCCATGAGCTGCGGGCTCGTTGCCCTCTAGAACCCGGCTATCTGTGCATCCCACCACGGGGTAATCCTTGTACAGAAAGTAAAATATACAACGGGTACATCGACCTCAGCCCGGTCGTGCCCGAAAAGAATAATATACAAACAGGAAGTAACGGCAGTCCACATGTCGGACGCTCGCCCCGCAATATCAAATGCACATATGAAACCAAACTTTACTACCATTGCATCCAGTCTATCCCCCACGACCAATCCGCAACATCACAGCACAACACAGAACATCAACGTGAATGTCACGTTCGTAAATCCATCTAAAAGGGCTATAGAATATAGATAGGATTTACCGATCAAGTGACATTCACGGTCGCAGATATAATGTAAATACTGTGAACTAACATGTTTAAAATTTTCGATCGACCAAATTTACCGAAGTGGGCCCTAAGCACAACTGTACCACTCAAAGAAAATCTGGGCCCAAACAGAATATACCAAAAACCCCATTTTCAAGTCAGAAGCCCTCTGTAAAATTTTGGTGCAGTAAGGAGTCAAAGTTGCGGCGGAATTGCGGCCAATGCATGGGTTTGGCCGCGGTTCCACTGTGGAACAGTGTCATCATGCGACCAAATTTTTACAGAAGTCTTAGAATTGCCTGCATGTATTTCTGCAACACCTTGAAAAATTTTTAGAGCCAAAAAAAATTTCAACAGAAACTAAAGCAATGAAAACACGGTTTTTTAAAATTTGTCCGATCGAAGTTCTAAACACGTTAGAGCAAGCTAGACTAGGTTAATGGTGTGGCTCTGATACCAATGTAAGTGCACGGCGGCGCCCCGGACGTCAATCTGACGCCGGAATGCGGAAACAAATCTTTTCTAAAAACTGGAAACCGGCACCACCGCGTACTAAAATCCCGGATCGGGCCATTAACCTACTCCTAGCAAATACGAGAAAGAGTAGAATGCTATACCGAGCGATCCGTGTCCTTCGGTCTTCGGCCTCCACTCCGATCTCCTCGCGGAACCACCGGTCTTCATCTCCTCGTCGGAACGGGCACCACATCGCCGAGTTCTTTTACGGGCTCCCACCTCTGGACCGTGGCAACTCGGGAACGCAGTTAGAAAGCCGACGTACCCAAGGAATGCTGTAGGCAAGTGTAGAGAAGTATGTCTCTTTGGGGTTATGAGGTTTCCATGGTGATGGAGGAATAAAAAGATATGGAGATGAGCATAAGAATTTTGAAGCAAGCAAAGCAAAGTGAAAATGAATCATTTCCCACTCCAAATATCATTTTCCTCCTTTGTGTTGCCGGCCCCTCTCTCTAAAAATGGTGGAGGTGCAATTGCAATAATGCAAGAAAGAAATATGTAAGATAAAGAGAGGAAAAAATGGTCACACCATTTCTAAATCAAATCCTATCATATTTAAAGCAAAAGAAAAGACCCAAAAAGAATCTCATCATGCAAGAACCATCATGATGTCTCAATATACAAAAAAAAACCTCCACAATTGCTAATTTGCAAACTTGCAAATTAGCCCCTCCCATCACTAAAATCCGGCCGTGAAGGAACAAAGGAAAACTGGCCGGAACGGAATGCAAACTGGCAACTTCAGAAAACTGATCCCGTAATAAATTACAGGAAAACCCCGCGACTGTATATACATACCCGCATTTGTATTTCCACTGAATACAAATGCAAAGAGACAAAATCTACACTGTACAATACTAGGATCCGACTTAAACCAAAACCCGCTAGTATTATCCGTCCGATCTTGATCCGTGCAATACCGCGCGTATCTGATCGAATCCTGCCATATCTCCATACGGCCTCTACAGAGTTTCGCCCGAAACTTGAGAAAACGGTCTGTTGGGGACTCTAAAGACTCGTCAATACTTTGGTTGTGGATTTAACCACTAGCACGTCAGAGGTATTAGCCTATACGTGACGGGCTACCAGGTATTGACCGAAAGGGACGTCGATGAGCGAACTCATCCTGACACCCTACTGAGCCTGTCAGTGACAATATCCGTACAGTCCGGTCTATTCGTCTATGAGCTTCGCATGGCGGGCCTACGGGGTTGGTAAAATTCAGACCCCTAAAAGCGGTACAAGTCGTGTCGGAGTGCAGCCCAGAACACCCTGAGATACTACTGGAATCCCTACCAGTAAATCTCCTGCCTTGGCCAAGGACTTTCATGTACTGGCTCTCCTAGACACAGCGCGACCTCACCCCCAATACCGGGAGAGACGAACCCCTGCAGATCCGCTCACTGCCTCCATGTGGCTCGGGACCGTACCCAACTAAAACCTGTTTGCACGTCTCCTTTGAGCGTGGTAGGGTAGTAATCAAAGCACAGTGGGAACTCACATGAGAAAAATGACGATCTCAGTGTAAGTCCACGTTGCTCACCCCGGTTCTTACGGGGAGGCGGAAACGGCAAAAAACAATTTTTGGCGCAAAGGCAACATGGACTAAAAGCCGGATCTTTGCTAAACTAGAATCTAGCAAACTACAAGAGGCTTTAACTACTATGTCGTAGAAATTATACCTCACGAAACCGGTCCTTCGGGTCTTCCCTCCGCTGTCCGGCTCGTCCATCCACGCTCCGAGAGTCGATCCGGATCTTGGTCACCTCCGCGGCCTTCTTGAGTCGAAGACGATCCACCCAAGAGATGTACACCGAGCTCCACCTCGAGCCGAGGCAAGTAGGGCAACAAGATCGCTAGTCTTGAAGTCCTGGGTTATGTAGAGGTGGTTGATGGAAGTATTTTTCTATGTGGATTCTTTTTCTCTCAACACATGAGATCAAAAGAATATTTCAAGAGGAGGAAGATGAAGGAGATTAAGCAACCATGGAGCTCTCTTTCTTTCTTCTCACTTGCAAGAGAGAGAATGAGAAAAAGAAAATGAAATTATTAACTTAAGAAAAAAGGCACCATGGTTGCAATAATAGTAAAACAACATCATTACCAATCCTATCATGATAAAGTTGATGCTACATTGAATTGACCATTATCATAATCAAAAAGAAAAAGAAAATCCAAAGAAGAGTGTAGACCTCTCTTGAAGGTCAATAGTCAACACCGGTCAACGGGTCAACAAAGTCAAGAGAGGTCATGGTGGTCAAATGGTCAATGCAATTAGCCATCACAAAATTATCACAAAAAGGATTAGTAAAATAATGTCTCCGGCTCATAATGGTTTTGACCAAACGAATTGCCAAAACCCTAATGAGTCCGCCTCAAAATGGTTTTGACCGAATCAACTGTCAAAACCCTAATGAGCCTGCCACATAATGGTTTTGGCCGAACCAACTGCCAAAACCCTAATGGGGCACCTCCTCCTTCATCGTTCCTCAAAACTGTGCAAACACACCCGCATCCATATTCCGTAGAATGCGAATGCACAAAAGACAAAACAAATCCATCCGTGCAGTACTAGGATCCGGCTTAAACCAAAGCCCACTAGTATTGCCTGCCTGAACAGCATACGCACACAAGTGCACGTAAGTGATCGCAGCCCTGCCGTAAAACCATACGGCCTCTACACGTTTCGCTCAGTGCAGGGAAACGCTCTGTGTGGGACTCTAAAGACTCGACACTATGCTGGCAGTTAACCACAGACCGCAAGCGGCACTAGCTGTACATAACGGTCCCCAGGTAGATGTCGATAAGAAGGCCGATGAGGTAAACCCATCCGAACTCCTACTGAGCCTGTATGTGAAAATCTCCGTACAGTCCGGTCTGTTTGTCTGATACATCGCATGGCGGGCCTAAGGGGTGGTGAACGTCAGTCCCCCAATAGCGGTCAAGTCGTGTCGGAGTGAAGCCCAGAACACACAGAGATAACACTGGAAACCTACCGGTATATCGCGCTTGCCCTGGCCAGGGACCACTCGTGTAATGGCTTTTCTAGACACAGCGTGATGTCAACCCTTAATACCGGGAGAGACGAATCCTGTCTAATCGTCACTGCCTCCAAGTGCTTCGGTACTGCACCCAACTACTACCTGTTTGCATGACTCCTTTCAGCCGTGGTAGGGTAGTAATCTAAGTATAGTGGGAACACACTCGAGACGAAGTGACAGTGTCAAGTCAGCGGACTAAGCTGTACTCATGTCACCTGGGAACTGATAAACGACGATAGGTATAATACCAACCATCAGTTCCCGACGAGTCCGGTCCAGTGTACTCGTAACCTAATGAGCACCCGCATACTATCTCCTGTACGACGTACTGATGGCTGTGGGACAGACTATCTCCCCTGCTGGGATCAGAAGCGCATACACTAGTCTAATCCAGAGTATCTATGCCTTGTATCGATAGTCCTGTTGAAGATAGTTCCCTCAGAGTCAATTATTGGATCACAGGCACGTAATTGCAATGATTGAGGGAGGACCTGTCCCAGTAGGACAGTCTTACTCAAGATGATAGTATGCTATCTGGTTTATCTTTATCATCGTGTACTGCTTTAGGTGACCTTACGAGTCGCTATTACACATTGATAGAGCCCCTAGGATTCTTCCTTGACTACCAGCAGTATGAGGGCGATCATATACGTGAGAGCTAGAGTCTATAAGCACATCCTTAAAAGGTCCCTAGTCGAGTGAGTTTCGAGACAGGGCATCGATTCTCCAGAGTAGACTAGTATATACAGTCGAGACCGCGACGAGGGGCGATGGCCGGTCTCACAAGCCACTGGTGTCAGTTGGTTCACCTAAGATGTATACAGGTGCTCATTGGGTTATGAGTACACCGGACAGGACACGCCGGGAACCTGCTAGTTGGGATTATACCAGACGTCAGATAGCAGTTCCCTGGTGACATGTGTACAGGTTAGTTCATCGACCTGAGATCGTCATTTGTCTCGTGTGAGTTCCCACTGTGCTTTGATTACTACCCTACCATAGCTCAAAGGAGTCGTGCAAACAGGTTTTAGTTGGGTACAGTCCCGAGCCACATGGAGGCAGTGAGCGGATCTGCAGGGGTTCGTCTCTCCCGGTATTGGGGGTGAGGTCACGCTGTATCTAGGAGAGCTAGAACATGAAAAGTCCTTGGCCAAGGCAGGAGATTTCCTGGTAGGTATTCCAGTAGTATCTCAGGGTGTTCTGGGCTACACTCCGACACGACTTGTACCGCTTTTGGGGGTCAGACTTTTACCAACCCCCTAGGCCCGCCAGGCGATGCTCATAGACGAACGGACCAGACTGTACGGATATTGTCACTGACAGGCTCAGTAGGGTGTCAGGATGAGTTTGCTCATTGATGTCCCTTTTGGTCAATAGCTGGTGGCCCGTCACGTATGGCTAATACCTCTGACGTGCTAGTGGTTAAATCCACAGCCATAGTATTGACGAGTCTTTAGAGTCCACCACACACAGTTACTCAGCTTTCGGGTTAAACGCTGTAGAGGCCGTATGGAGATATGGCAGGGTTCGATCAGATACGTGCGGTATTGCACGGATCATGATCGGACGGATTTTACTAGCCGGCTTTGGCTTAAGCCGGATCGTAGTATTAGATAGTGTAGATTTTGTCTCTTTGCATTTGTGTTCAGTGGGAATACAAATGGGGGCATGTATATGCAGTAGCGGGGTTTTCCTGTAATTTATTACGGGATCAGTGTTCTGAAGTTGCCAGTTTGCATTCCGTTCCGGCCGGTTTTCCTTTGTTCTTTCGCGGCCGGACTTTCTGATGGAGAGGGTTATTTGCAAGTTTGCAAATAACTAATTGTTGAGGGGTTTCTTGCTTTTGTGGCATCATGATGAGATTCTTTTTCCATCCATCTTTGCTTTTTCATGATGCTTGGAATTGATTGAGATTAGAAGTTGATTTGATGATATTATCATTACCTTTTTGGATATGGTCACCCCTTTTGCTTTTACTACCTTCACCTCCCTTCTTGTTATTGATTGATTCCCTCCACCATTTCATGGGAGAAGGGGCCGGCCACATTTTGAGAGGGAGATGAGAGAATTTCATTTGGAGTGGTGGCATTATTCTTCATCTCATTTTTCTTGCTAGAAAATTGAAAGCACCAATTTTCCTTAACCTTTTCCTCTATCCTCCATGGCAACTAAACCCCAAAGAGACATAGACTCTACATTAGCCTACAGAAAATCTTGGACGAGTCGGCTAGCCAACTTCGCGCCTGAGTTGCCTCGGTCCAGAGGTGGGAGCCCGTAAAAGTATTCGGCTACGTGGTGCCCTTTCCGACGAGGAGTTGACGGACGGAGATTCCGCGGGAGATTAGAGTGGAGACGAAGACCGAAGGACACGGATCGCTTGGTATAGCTTCTATACTCTTTTCTAATTTGCTAGCAGTTAGGTTAATGGTCCGATCCGGGTGAACAGTGCGCGGTGGTGCCGGTTTGCTATTTTGCAAAGTTTTTTATTTCCGCATTTCCGGCGTCGGATCGACGGCCGGGGCGCCGTCGCGGACTTACATTGGTATGAGAGACATGCCGTTAACCTAGCATAGCTTCCTCTAGTATGTTTAAAACTCGATCGAACAAAAATCCCCAAAAACCGTATTTTCAATGCATTGTGTTTTCTGTTGAAATTTTTTCTGCTCCAAAAATTTTTCAGGTTGTTTCAGAATACTGTGCATGAAAATCTAAGAATTGTGTGAAAATTTGGTCGCGTGATCACTCCATACCGCCGCGGAACCGCGGCCAAACCCATGCTTGGGCTGCGGTTCCACCGCACTTTTAACTGATCAGCTCACCAAATTTTTCCAAATTGTCTTATACTTGGAAATAGGGGTTTTGGGATATTCTTTTTGGGCCCTGATTTTCTGTAAGTGCTACAGTAATGCTTTGGGGCCCACTTGGTAAAATTTGTTCGATCGGATATTTTAAACATGCTAGTTCACAGTATTAACATTATATCTGCGACCGTGAATGTCACTTGATCGGTAAATCCTGTCTAGCTGCTATAGCCCGGTTAGACGGATTTGCGAACGTGACCTTCACGTTGATGTTCCGTGTATTGCTGTGTTGTTGCGGATCGGTCGTGGGGGATAGCCTGGATGCAATATTAGTACAGTTTTGTTTTATATGTACATTTGATATTGCGGGGCGAGCATCCGACATGTGGACTGCCGTCACTGCCTGTTTGTATTATTATTTTGGGCCACGACCAGGTTGCGGTCGATGTACCCGTTGTATGTTTATTTTACTTTCTGTACTAGGATTGCCCCAAAGAGGGGTGCATGGATAGCCGGGTTCTAGAGGGCAACAAGCCCGCATCTCATTGCATTGAGACGATGGGGGATTTACTCTAGAATTGGCGGGCTATTCACCGCACTCGTAGGGGGTATAGGTTGACCCAGGAGGGGTGCCCAAGTTACCGGATTCCGTGAAGTGCTGGGTGGTCCATTCACGTAGCTGAAGGGGGCTGTCTCGCTTCAGGTTTTGGCGGGTAACTTGCCGCGCCCGTAGGGGTCTAGGATTTTCATTGCGCAGGCTATCCACACGACCAGGGGAACGTCGGGTTTCAGCAGCGGCTCTGTGAAACCCGGGGATCCCAGATATCTGTATTGTTCTGTGATGCTGTACATTTCTGTGCTGTTGCTTTTTTTTTTATCACGCCTTGAGCGAAAATTATATATTATATATATACTAGTAGATGTTGTATATGTTTTGCATCCGCGCTAGTCTAGTCCCCGCTCTGTCGTTAGTTAAGTAACCTAACGGGTGATGACGGCACCCAGTGGCGAATGCGGATGGCATATACGTACATCATTATTTTCGTTCTTTTTGTGGTGTGATCAATTGATGGGACTGCGTTGATTCGGATCAATGCAAGATAAAAAAAACCTATTCTGATGTTGTTGGAACACCTTTTCAAAAAGCTGTTATTGCAAGGGCGTTCTCTTTTGTTTTGCACAGTGGTATTCGGTTATGAATATCCAGCTCCTCAGTCGACGAGGCAAGGGCCGAGATCCCTTCACCGGGAGTGACCCCTTGGACAGAAGTTTGTGTCAGGACAATAACTTCACTATAGCCGATTACTTTTGCTTTGCATCGTGGTATTCAGTTGGAATATCCTGCACCTCATTCTACGGGGAAAGAGCCAAGATCCCTTCACCGGGAGTGACCTCTTTAGCAAAGGTTTTCGTCACTATATTTTTAAAAGCTATCAGTTCCTTCAACGATATCAAGTTCATAACGTTAAAGGTTTTCGCCAGAAACCATTCGTAGCCCTCCGTCGTTTCATATGGATAGTCAATAGTATTCAAGCTGTGTATGTTGGCCAAAGTCAAGGCACAGTGTTTGGTAGCTGTTGGGTATTCATATGCAGCTTAGATAGATGCGTTGGTTTGGGACAGTCGTACTGCCATTTTGGCCAAAGTCAAGGGTAGGTACGGGTGGGTTCAAATTAACCTGGATAATGACGGGTAGAACTTGACATGTGACTTATGATATGTTGGCCAAAGTCAAGGCCATAAGTGCATGGGGCAAAAATCCACATCGGTAGTTTCAAAAGAACTGAAACTTGCAAGATATGCGCATACCTTCTGGAGTGTGATAACGTGAGCGGATTCCGTCACGTTATCATGCGATGATAGTTGGATCCCGATTCCCACTGATGAGATGATTTACTCCTCGGGTGATCCCGGCTAATTCTTCTTTCAGGTTTGGGGAAGAATTTGACGCTACAGTGGGAGGTTTCCAGATTAGATAAAGTGATAACCATTCTGATCTAGATTAGAGTGCACGCTGAGTGTTTCTTTTCTCTCTCTCTTTGGCAGCGACCATTGACCCGACCCTAGACTATGACTCAGTGACCAAGTTGACCGAACCTTCTTAACTTTGGCTTTTGGATTGTCAGAGTTGCAAACCTCATTGCCACTCCTACTTTTACCCTTTTCTCCGGGACACCCCGTATTACTACGAACGTCCACTTCCATTGGACAAAACCATCGTATGGTTATATACGAACTCGAAGGAATTCGAGGATGGTTTCCGGTTCTGGAGAAAACGAATAGGACTATTCAGTTGTCTTTTCTTTTTTTTTCCCCTTCTCTCAGGTTTCGAGTACTCCTAGGTTTAGGAGTAGTATACCTATTACGCAAATTGGATAGTCTTCTTCCAAACCTTAGGCTGGTGCTGAACGGTAGGGAATGAAGAAAACCAATTAGCATAACGATGGTGTGCAGAAGGTATTAAGTAAAGACAAAGAAAGGGATTAGTAAGAGGGCAAAGTAAAATGCGACAGCTATTCACGACCAAACCAAGTATTCTTCGCCAATCCTAAATCACCTTTGTATTTCTCCAGGACACTCCGTATCACTACGAAGATCCCAGTTTATTGGATAATCCATCGTATGGTTATATACGAACTCGAAAGGAACTTGTTCCAGTTCGGGGATGGATCCTGGTTCAGGAGAAATAGGAATAAGGTAAATTCGGTTGTCTTTTATCTTCACCTTCTCTCGCATTGCGAGTGCTCCTAGGATTAGGAGTAGTACACCCATTATGCTTATTGGATAGTCTTATTCCAAACCATAGGCTGATGCCGAACGGTAGGGAAGGAAGAAAACCATTTGGCCTAAAGGGGTGTACAGAAGGTAATGGCTAAAGACATATAAATGGATTTGGAGAGATGGCAAAGAATTATACGGTTACAGTTGTGAATCTGGATAATGGAAGAGACATTACTGGGAATACCCGGATACCCCATCGAAACATTTCAATGTTTCAGTTTCACTGTGTACTGTTAAAAGAAAACTGATTTCCCGTTTAGACACTTACTCCAGGGTATGTATTTACCAGGTATGATTCTCACATCCGTATGGTTTTATAGATGATGAGTGGGAGTAAGTTATTGGGAATTAGGTGATCATCCTCATTATATCGGGATTTGTTGTAATTGGTGATACTTGAGGAAGTCACCTGGGTTGTTTACCGGTCGGCAAATATTTGGTTTTGAATATCCGTTGTTATGCACCAATTTCAAATTGATATATCTGTACGTCTATTTTTATATAGTGAGATATACTTTTTGAAATTATGTCTATGACATTTACCTATATCAGTGGATGGTTAGGTAAGGAGCATTGAAAAAGCGGTGTAATTCTTCTTAACCAAAAGTACAGTTTTCAACCTACGACACACAGTGAATGAGTCATTTGACTCAAATGACTTGTACAGAGTATTGTATATTGTCCAGTGTCCATTAGGACAGAGGGGTTGGTCCTCGTACTATATTCGGTTTACTTATGACTTCCCTGGTTCTTAGACAAGTGTTTCGTAGAAACACAGGGTCCGAATTTTGAGAAGTTATAGGTATATGAATAAAGTAGAGAACTAGGTATTGCAAGTATCAGGATTCTTCAAGGTGATCGAAGATGTAGATACTTGTATATGGTATTCAGTTGATAGTAATGATTAAGAGAACTTGCTTCTCATTCAGGTTACTCATAATTGGAAGCACTCCTAAGTTGAGTAACGCTGATCGGCCTCTCTCCATTTACTTGACATGCACAGGAGACAGCTGCATGATTTGAATCTGGTTCAATTAAATCAATGCTTCTGTTTCTATATTGGATATAGAACAGTTCGTATCCTGACATTGTAAAGGTACGGGGAGTTGTCCGGCTTATGCTTAAAACCAGACTCCGGATAACTCAAGACACGTTTCTGTAATGGCTGTTTGTGGGTTGACCCGGGCTATGACGAGGGTTGACTTTCTACCATCTGGAAGATCAATAGTGATATTGTTCTTGACTCGCCACAGTTTTAATTAAAAATGGATTTTTTCAGAAAACAGTAGTGGGAGTATGGTAGAACTGGAAGTGATTCCAGAACCGCAAACGATTACTGATGATTTGATAAGAACCTAAAGATTCAATCTGGTTTGACATTTCGCTAGGCCACTCCGCAGATAAAGTCGGTAACCTCAGGCGATCGAGAGGTACTTCGGTATGCTCAAGGACGATGGCAGGGATGTTCTTGTTTACCCAGACTTGCCATTGCTGTTGTTCCAGATTGTGAGACCCGGCAGGAGGATGAGTATAGCGTCGTTCTAAATTATCTTTAGAAGTGTACATGTATATGACTCTGCCAGAGGGTTGTCGTAGTCAGTGGGAGCAGCGGAAGCATTGGTGGAAATCATGCTTATGTCTATTTATAGACTAAAGCAGATATAGCGGAGATAGATCATCTATTTCTGATGTGACAGTCATAAGTTTGACTTCATCAGAATAGGGGATGGATCTGTTAAAAAGGAAGTAGGGTGTGATGTCCTGGTATTTGATGACATACACGGAGCAGGAAGTGATATTCCTATACTACGATCGGTTATACTTTGGTCGTCACACAGTAGTTTCTCCACATAGGACTTGGATATTATATCGGACATTCTGGTTACTAGATCTATGGTTTTAGATCTAGATTTGGGTGGTTTCCAAATCTGGTTTCTTTGACCGCATTCTAAGAGTATTTAGAATGGACGACTCCTGGCACGGTAGTATTCCTGCAGGTGATGGAGTCACCCTCTCTAAAGGTGTCTTACAGACTAAAAGGGAGAGGGATACGCATGATTGGCAGATCACTTGCTTAGGCAACTGAGTCAATCATGAAATATCAAGTACCACACCAGATGTTGTTCTTGCAGTAGGTGCAATAAGTTGATATTCATCCAATCCTGGAGAAACAATCGGAACCAGTTTTAGAACATAAGTTGATGTTCTAGGGATATGATAACGGCAGCCTCCTTCGGGAGACGGTTATCATTCCAGGCTTCCAAGGTGACCTGGATAGCAGAGTGGCTGTCAGAGTTATAGTTTTCCCTTTGACGAGGGGCAGTATTTTGGACAGATGGTCCAGATGGATATTGAGGGAAGGTATGGCGCAGGATACTGATTAAGTTCAGTTGACGATACAGTCTAAGAAGTTTGGATTTGGAGTTCATTTATGAGCTAGGTCCCATCAGACATCCAGACATTCTAAGACAGGTATTGCTCATTTCGGGAGATGGCTTTTTCTGCGAACTTGAGATAGAGAGAGACATAGAAAGAAACACCAGAGCGGATCCACTCACTGAGGCTATTCCTCGAACGCAATTATTTCGCAAACGAGCTTTGTGAGACTGACTAGTAGAGGAGTTGGGTGTTCGGTATCACACGGGCTGTGAGTATGCGACATCGCAATAATTAGCCTTGAGTGCAAGTGGGAGATTGTTGGAGATAGTGCCCTCAGAGTCAATTATTGGATCACAGGCACGTGATTGCAATGATTGAGGGAGGACCTGTCCTAGTAGGACAGTCTTACTCAAGATGATAGTATGCTATCTGGTTTATCTTTATCATCGTGAACTGCTTTAGGTGACCTTACGAGTCGCTATTACACATTGATAGAGCCCTTAGGATTCTTTCTTGACTACCAGTAGTATGAGGGCGATCATATACGTGAGAGCTGGAGTTTATAAGCACATCCTTAAAAGGTCCCTAGTCGAGGGAGTTTCGAGACAGGGCATCGATTCTCCAGAGTAGACTAGTGTATACAGTCGAGACCCCGACGAGGGGCGGTGGCCGGTCTCACAAGCCACCGGTGTCAGTTGGTTCACCTAAGATGTATACAGGTGCTCATTGGGTTATGAGTACACCGGACAGGACTCGCCGGGAACCTACTAGTTGGGATTATACCTGACGTCAGATAGCAGTTCCCTGGTGACATGTATACAGGTTAGTTCATCGACCTGAGATCGTCATTTGTCTCGTGTGAGTTCCCACTGTGCTTTGATTACTACCCAACCACGGCTCAAAGGAGTCGTGCAAACAGGTTTTAGTTGGGTACAGTCCCGAGCCACATGGAGGCAGTGAGCGGATCTGCAGGGGTTCGTCTCTACCGGTATTGGGGGTGAGGTCGCGCTGTGTCTAGGAGAGCCAGTGTAAGTGCACGGTGGCGCACCGGCCTCCATCCCGAGGCCAAATGTGGAAGCGATGGTTAACTTTAATTTTCTTGAACCGGCACCACCGCGCACTAAAACCCGGATCGTACCATTAACTAGTCCTAGCTAACTACTAGATGGGGAAGAGTGATATACCGAGTGATCCGAGTCCTCCGTTCTTCTCGTCGTCGTCCCGATCTCCCGCGGAATCTCCGGTCTCCACCAAGTCGCCGGAAGGGCACCACGTTGCCTGCTTCTTTTACGGGCTCCCGCCTCTATACCGAGGCAACTCGGGCATGAAGTTGGCGAGCCGACGTGCCCAAGGTCTGCTGTAGAATGTGTAGTGCTCATGTCTCATTTTGGGGTTCATGGAGGTGCCATTTTGGTGGAGGGATGATACATAAACTATTTAGAGGAACTTGGGGATTTTTGGAGCATGAAATGAACCAAAAACCCCACACCAAAATTTGGACGGCCCCCGTGAGGGAATGGCCGGCCATGACCATATGGTGGGGTTTTTAGAGGATCAAAAATAATGGGAGCCACTCTTTTTATCAAAACAAGAGAGAGAGGAATGGTTATCATATGAAGAAATGATCATAAAGGAACACCAACACACCACCAACCTCACCCTTCATCATCACCAACAATCATGTCCTACAAAAGTTAAGCCATGATGAAGATAGAAGTCAAGGTCAAAGAAGAGCAATCATGATACAACAAAATGCAAATAACACCCTCCACAAATGCTTATTTGCACAAATGCAAATAAGCCCTCCTCCACCAATCTTCGGCCAATGAAGGATACAAAGAAATATGGCCGAAACGAAAAACAAACTAGCAACTCCAGAAAACTGGTCCCGTAATAAATTACAGGAAAACCTCGATACTGTGTATACACACCCGCATCTGTATTCAGACCGAAATACAAATGCAATGAGACAAAATCTACACTGTACTATACTAGGATCCGGCTTAAACCAAAGCCGGCTAGTAATATCCGTTCGATCCTGATCTGTACAATACCGCACGTATGTGATCGAACCCTGCCATATATCCATACGGCCTCTAGTACTAACCGTCCGATCCTGATCCGTGCAATACCGCACGTATCTGATCGAACCCTGCCATATCTCCATACGGCCTCTACAGCTTTTCGCCCGAAACTTGAGTAACTGAATGTGGGGGACTCTAAAGACTCGTCAATACTATGGCTGTGTATTTAACCACTAGCACATCAGAGGTATTAGCCATACGTGACGGGCCACCAGCTATTGACCAAAAGGGACGTCGTTGAGCGAACTCATCCTGACACCCTACTGAGCTTGTCAGTGACAATATCCGTACAGTCCGGTCCGTTCGCCTATGAGCATCGCATGGCGGGCCTAGGGGTTGGTAAAAGTCAGACCCCTAAAAGCGGTACAAGTCGTGTCGGAGTGTAGCCCAGAACACCCTGAGATACTACTGGAATACCTACCAGTAAATCTCCTGCCTCGGCCGAGGGCTTCGTGTAATGGCTCTCCAAGACACAGCGCGACCTCACCCCCAATACCGGGAGAGACGAACCCCTGAAGATCCGCTCACTGCCTCCATGTGGCTCGGGACTGTACCCAACTAAAACCTGTTTGCATGTCTCCTTTGAGCGTGGTAGGGTAGTAATCAAAGTACAGTGGGAACTCACACGAGAAAAATGACGATCCCCAGGTCGATGAACTAACCTGTACACATGTCACCAGGGAACTGATATCTGACGTCAGGTATAAGACCAACTAGCATGTTCCCGGCGAGTCCTGTCCGGTGTACTCATAACCCAATGAGCACCTGTATACATCTTAGGTGAACCAACTGACACCAGTGGCTTGTGAGACCGGCCACCGCCCCTCGTCGGGGTCTCGACTGTATACACTAGTCAACTCTGGAGAATCGATGCCCTGTCTCGAAACTCCCACGACTAGGGACCTTTTAAGGATGTGCTTATAGACTACCAGCTCTCACGTATATGATCGCCCTCATACTGCTGGTGGTCAAGCAAGAATCCTAGGGGCTCTATCAACATGCAATAGTGACCTGTCAGGTCACCTAAAGCAGTACACGATGATAAAGATAAAACAGATAGCATACTATCATCTCGAGTAAGACTTTCCTACCAGGATAGGTCCTCCCTTAATCATTGCAATCACGTGCCTGTGATCCAAGAATTGACTATGAGGGCACTATCTCCAACAGCCAGAACATGAAAAGTCCTTGGCCAAGGCAGGAGATTTGCTGGTTGGTATTCCAGTAGTATCTCAGAGTGTTCTGGGCTACACTCCGACACGACTTGTACCGCTTTTAGGGGTCTGACTTTTACCAACCCCCTAGGCCCGCCATGCGATGCTCATAGACGAACGGACCGGACTGTACGGATATTGTCACTGACAGGCTCAGTAGGGTGTCAGGATGAGTTTGCTCATCGACGTCCCATTTGGTCAATAGCTGGTGGCCCGTCACGTATGGCTAATACCTCTGACGTGCGAGTGGTTAAATCCACAGCCATAGTATTGACGAGTATTTAGAGTCCACCACACACAGTTACTCAGCTTTCGGGCGAAACGCTGTAGAGGCCGTATGGAGATATGGCAGGGTTCGATCAGATACGCGCGTTATTGCACGGATCATGATCGGACGGATTTTACTAGCCGGCTTTGGCTTAAGCCGGATCCTAGTATTAGATAGTGTAGATTTTGTCTCTTTGCATTTGTGTTCAGTGGGAATACAAATGCGGGCATGTATATGCAGTAGCGAGGTTTTCCTGTAATTTATTACGGGATCAGTGTTCTGAAGTTTCCAGTTTGCATTCCGTTACCGCCTGTTTTCCTTTGTTCTTTCGCGGCCGGACTTTCTGATGTAGAGGGTTATTTGCAAGTTTGCAAATAACTAATTGTAGAGGGGTTTCTTGCTTTTGTGGCATCATGATGAGATTCTTTTTCCATCCATCTTTGCTTTTTCATGATGCTTGGAATTGATTGAGATTAGAAGTTGATTTGATGATATTATCATTACCTTTTTGGATATGGTCACCCCTTTTGCTTTTACTACCTTCACCTCCCTTCTTGTTATTGATTGATTCCCTCCACCATTTCATGGGAGAAGGGGCCGGCCACATTTTGAGAGGGAGATGAGAGAATTTCATTTGGAGTGGTGGCATTATTCTTCATCTCATTTTTCTTGCTAGAAAATTGAAAGCACCAATTTTCCTTAACCTTTTCCTCCATCCTCCATGGCAACTAAACCCTAAAGAGACATAGACTCTACATTAGCCTACAGCAAATCTTGGACGCGTCGGCTAGCCAACTTCGCGCCCGAGTTGCCTCGGTCCAGAGGTGGGAGCCCGTAAAAGTATTCGGCTACGTGGTGCCCTTTCCGACGAGGAGTTGACGGACGGAGATTCCGCGGGAGATTGGAGTGGAGACGAAGACCGAAGGACACGGATCGCTTGGTATAGCTTCTCTACTCTTTTCTAGTTTGCTAGCAGCTAGGTTAATGGTCCGATCCGGGTGAAAAGTGCACGGTGGTGCCGGTTTGCTATTTTGCAAAGTTTTTTGTTTCCGCATTTCCGGCGTCGGATCGACGGCCGGGGCGCCGCCGCGGACTTACAAGTCCTACGACTAAGGACCTGTATAAGGATGTGCTTATAGATTACCCAGCCCCCACGAGTGTGACTGCCATCACAACGCTGGTAATCAAGCAAAGATCTTAAGGGCTCTACTATTATGTATAAGCGATATGCTAAAAGAAACACATGCACATATTGAAGTAGAAACAAAACCAAGTAGCATACTACCATTTTGAGCAAGATTGTTTGTACAACTGTGAATATCCCAAGCTTCCATCAAGTAATATACAAACTAGTATGATACTGTTAGTTGTATGTATGCCCTAGAGGCCAGTATTGTACAGATGATGTATATTATATTGGATGCTTGGACATATATAGAGATGACTTTCTTGCTCGATATGATAGTATGCAATCTGGTTACTCTTTATCTTAACATGTACACTAGTCTCTTTAAACTGTCTTATGGTTACATGTTGGTAAAGCCCTTAGGATGTGTACTTGACTACCTGGACTATGATGCAGATCATACTAGTGGGGACATGGTAGTCCATAAGTACATCCTTCAAGGTCCCTAGTCGTGGGTGTATCGAGACGGGGCATCGATATACCAGAGTAGACTAGCGTATACGTTTCTCGACCCATGTGATGGGCGATGGATGATCCCATATCCATTGGTGTTTGACATCAGAGATGGTATACGGGTGCTCAGTGGAGACTGGGTACACTGGACGGACTCGCCGAGAACTCCCAGATGGTATTATACCTCACGTCAGATGGCAGTTCTCAGATGACACTTGTACAGGTTAGTCTGTAGACCCGAGATCGTCATAGAGTCTTGTGTGATTCCCACTGTGGTTTGATCTCCACCTTACCACATCCATGAGGGCGTGCAAAACGGTGGTCTTTGGGTACAGTCCCGAGTCACATGGAGGCAATGAGCGATAGGAGGGGTTTCGTCTCTCCCGGTATTGGGGGTTGATGTTGCGTTGTGCTCGATTGGCCGTAACAGGGAAGTCCCTGGCCAGGGCTGATCAGAGATTTGCTGGTAAGTGTTACCAGTAGTTTCTCGACCCGTTATGAGCCTCACATCGGCACGACTTATCGGTTTTTGGGGTCTGACGTTTACCACCCCTAGACTTGATATGCGACATATCAGACGAGGAGACCGGACTGTACGGGAAGTGTTGCCGATCGGCTCGACGGGAGTTGTAGCAGGTTCGCTTGTTCTCTTCTGATCGCTCAATACCCGGGTGGCCGTTACGTTTAGCTGACCACTTGCGGCTTGGGGGTGCTTGATATGATCATCACCCACTGCTGGCGTATTGACGAGTCTTAGAGTCCCATATAGGAGTTACCTAGTCCAGGCGAAACGTTGTGGTGCGCGTATGCGATATGCGCTTGGACCCGATTAAAGTACGTGTATGGGATACCGTATATTAATTGGGTGGCTTGCTAATGGTCGGGTCGTATGTGATATGACCGGATTAGTGAATCAAGTGTTGATTTATCATTAGCCTCTCACAACAAATCCTATCTTGTTTATTTTGGATGTATGCATGCATGTATGCATTCATTCTTGTTTATGTACATTTGGATGTGCATGCACACATGCATACATACATCACTTTATCATGGTTGTTTATACAATGAGAATGGTGGATGTGTAAGAATTACACCATGGTTATTTTTGGATTATTATTTGATTTAAATTAAAGCAAAAGGAAATGAAAAATGGGTTAAATCATTTAAGAGTTTCTACACTCTTCTTAACTCTACCATCCTCACCTAACTTTTAACCCATGGTTTATTTTCTTATTATGCTTTTAACTTAAATCAAATGATATCTTTAAATCTAACCATGGTTGGTTGTGAGAAAGAAAAATATATATAGTTATTTTTCTTTTCTCTTTATGATGATTATTCATTCTCTTCTTCACAAAAGACCACCATCTTCATCAATCTCCATGCTTTGCTCTCTAGTTCTTATAAGAGAGTAAAATACTCATAAAAATAGGATTTTGAAGTGAGATACATAGCCACAATATCATTCTAATCAAGGTTAGCCAACTTGATTAGAGTGTTCTCTTGGTTTTTCCAAAGTCGCTAGCTTGGACAAAGCGGACTCCGGGTGGATCATCGCTGACGTCGAGGAGTTCAAGCGGAGTTTTTCCAAACCCCAAGTAGCCGAGGAGTCTAGCGTAGGGAGCTACAAAGGTTGTAGTCTCTAAACCCTAACTTTTATTAGTTTAAAGTTTTGTAACATTAATTTTCTAGGATCGATTCCTTTGCGTGTTTGTTTAGCACAATTAAAACTTAAACTTTTGGACATGTGATGCTTCAAAACTCTTCATAGGGTGCTAAACAAACCCTTCAATGGTATCAGAGCCGACCTAGAACATTAGGCGACATTTTTACGAAGTGAAAACCCCGATCGGACAAAAATACGGATTCTTTGGGTGCTCTCTGGAAATTTTTTAAAAACTGACTTTTTTCAGAATTAAAAATTCTCAAAAAATAGAACAGGTAAAGATAAGACAAACTGGAAAATTCGTGGCCTTGAACAGTAAGTTTGACCGCGGATCCGTGGCCATTAGAAGGGATCTTTTGCTCCATTCTGCACAGTATTTTTCTTACCTGCTACAGTATATTTTGAGTATGTTTAATCTGAATCTGCTGTTGAAAATTTCTGGAGATGGTTTTGGACTCGTCTTTTCGATCGGAATTTTCATTTCGTTTTCTTTTCCGGGTAAACTAGAAAGTATTGAAGTGTTTGAACGAATATCATTTGCTCGCTATTCACGGGGTTTAAATACTTTGGAAATAAGTGCAAGTCTTTTTGCGGTGGTCCCTCTAGAAGACAACAAACCTTAACTCGATTATGTGACCGTCTCGAACTGCCCTTTGAACCTTAGGGTTTGGGGCAGTACGGCGTGCCACATGTGAGGCGTTGGCTTGACCCTTCTACGGCTGGACCGCTACTACTGTGTCACACTCCGGATTTTTGAACCCTGCTCAAGTGTTGAGCTTTAGTGAATCTTGGGTATTTGATCGGTCGTTCGAAAACTTTAATACTGTCTGTTTATTCGGAATGTGATGCAATGTGTGGAATTCACATTATAAGACATGAAATACGAGGTATGTGATATTTCGCATTTATGATGTCTAAGGATAATATGGATTCCAGATATTGCAGTTTTACACTTTCTTTTCTGTGACCGTAAGTGTAGTATGTCGATATCGCCGGTTTCCTTGCTATACATCAACGACAATTGGGGTACGCATACTTACTTACGTTGATGACATGTGATGTTATGTGTTGCTGGATATGTTATATTGGATCGTCGTGTTCGAATAGCCGAGGGGTTTTTATGTGAGATGAGTGTTTTTCATTTTCATTCATGTAAAAACTTGTATGTAATATTCTTTTATTTGGGGCACTTCCAGGTAGCGGAAGTTGTCACCCTTTGTATATCATTTACTTTTCCGCATTAGGATAGACCCAAGGAGGGGAGCACAAGTAACCGGGTTCTGGGGTTCAGTGGGAGACCAGCTCGAGGAGTCGAGTCCGGGTCTCCTAACCCTAGAATTGGTAGGGTTGCTTGCCGCTCTCGTAGGGGTCTAGGGGTGTAGGATTGGCTATTCAACACGACCGTGGAATCCGTGTTTTATACTGGCTCGTATTGAAAACACGGACGTCCTAGTATGTCCAATATTTCATATGTTTCTTCTGCTGCGATATCTGTGTTGTGACTCTGTGATGGATATAGTATATAGTATATAGTATATATGATATATTATATAGACGTTACTTATGTTTTACACCCGCGCTAGCCCTGCCCTGCTCTGTCGTTAGTTACCTAACATAACGGTGCACGAGGGGACATCGAGACGAATGCGGATGACATAAGTGTACGTCATATCTATCTGTGATGTTTAGGTATTTAAATGATGGGACTTCATTAATGTGATTAATGAAAGATAAGAAACCTTAGATGTTGTGGAATCGAATTTTAAACTAAAACAGGTAGCTACAGTTCTTGCTTTGCACAGCGGTATATATGATATACCCTGCACCTTATTCGATGAGGAAAGGACCGAGATCCCTTCACCGGGAGTGACTCCTTTAGCAATAACTGGCAGATGCTACACACTCGGTTTTCTTTTGACTGCTTTTAAGAGTTTTTGCTTTGCACAGTGATATATATGATATATCCCGCACCTCATTCGACGAGGAAAGGACCGAGATCCCTTCACCGGGAGTGACTCCTTTAGCAAAACTAGAAAAGCCTCAAAATCACTCCATTTCAAAACTTCATTTGATTCTACAACGATATCAAGTTCATTACGCAATAGGTTTTCAGAAAAACCTGCCGTAGCCCTCCATCATTTCAGATGAGAACTGTTTAGTATTCGTGCTGCGTTTGTTGGCCTTTGTCAAGGCGTAGTGTGCGGTAGCTGAATAGTGCTTATCTGCTAGTGCATATGATGCAGATTGTTTCAGGGTAGTCGTACGACCTTGTTGGCCTTTGTCAAGGGTCGTGCGGATGGGTTTGATTCAATCAAGAAATGACGGGTTGAACTTGACTAGCATCCTGTGATTTGTTGGCCTTTGTCAAGGTCATAGGACACTAGGGGCAAAATATAATCGGGAATTTCAAGTGTTGAAATTTGGAATGAGATTGCATACCTTCTATGAGATAGTTGGATCCCGATACCCACTGCGAGTAAGAGTTACTCCTGGGAGAGTTTTACACATTGGAATTAGCTGATCAAGTAGGTGTCTAGAAAGGTGTCAACGAGGTTACGCCTCTGGGAAAATGAGGTTTACATTAATTAGGTTCGTGCGAAAGCACGGGGGACCTCCCTCAAAGTACCGACACTGGCCTGGCAGAAAGATTGGCGAACTTGTAGTGTGTAATTAATCCCGGCTAGTCTTTCCTTTTAGGGTTTGAAGGAAGATTTGATAAAAAGCAGTGGGAGCCATCCTGATTAGATAAGATAATAACCAATCTGATCTTGCACGAGCATACGCTAAAGTGTTTTCTTCTCTCTCTCTCCAGGTAGCGACTATGTCATGCCCTAATAAAGATAATAATATGGATGTATTGACCGAACCCGCATGTTATACTGTGCTGGGGAACGTTGGTTCCGTTCTTTCTTATAAGAGTTATAGGAATGAACAGGAAATAGGGGAATACCAGGATTCCCATGCCACCCGATTTAAGAAAGTACATGTTGATGCATTTTCTTCGGGTGTGTTCGTTACAGAGAACTGTTTCTCCATTTGCTCTACGTCCTGGGTATTAGATACCGGGTCAGGATCCCATATATGTAATCAGTTACATGGGCTTAGGAAAGGTAGAGAACTTGGAGAAGGTGATAAAGACATTAGAGTTGGAAATGGTGCAATTGTTGCAGCTAAGACTGTCGGGGAATATCACCTTGTATTACCAACTGGTAATACATTGGTTCTGAACGAATGCTATTACATGCCGAACCTGATATGCAACATTATATTGGTTTCTTTATTAAGTAAAGAGGGATATAATTTTGTATTACAGGAAAATGTTATGAACATTTTCCGTAACCAAAAGTTGGTTGGATCAGGCACGTTGTGCAATGGCATTTATGTTCTAAATCAATCAACAGTTCTGAGCACAACAAACACACACAAGAGGAAGAGTTCTAAACTCAACGAATCCTTCTTGTGGCATTGTAGACTGGGTCACATCAATGCGACACGACTAGCTAAGTTGCATAAAGATGGATATTTAAATCCGTTTGAATTTTCATCTTATGACACTTTCCAGTCATGTCTCAAAGGCAAGATGACCAAAACTCCGTTTACGGGACACGGAGAAAGAGTTACCGAACTCTTGGGACTGATACATAGTGATGTATGCGGTCCCATGTCTACACATGCCAGGGATGGTTCTTCGTACTTCATTACATTTACTGACGATCTCTCTAGATTCGGATATGTGTTCCTGATGAAACACAAATCAGAAGTTTTTGAGAAATTTAGAGAATATAAACAAGAAGTCGAGAACCAAACCGGAAAAAGTATTAAGATCCTACGATCTGATCGAGGAGGAGAATACTTAAGCAATGAATTCCTGGATTTCCTAAAAGAGAATGGGATTCTCTCTCAGCTGACTCCTCCATATACACCACAGCACAATGGTGTATCAGAACGGAGGAACCGCACCCTATTAGATATGGTGTGCTCTATGATGAGCACAGCTGAGTTACCTATTTCCTTCTGGGGTTATGCGCTGGAGACAGCAGCATACTTATTGAATCAAGTTCCATCTAAATCTGTACCTACCACACCATATGAGATATGGAGTGGGAAGAGACCATGTCTTAAACGAGTTAAGATATGGGGTTGCCCGGCCTATGTCAAAAGACAAAATCCGGACAAACTCGAGGCACGGTCAGTTCTATGCAAGTTTGTGGGATATCCCAAACATTCACATGGATATCTTTTCTACCATACAGAGGAACAAAAAGTGTTTGTTTCTTGACATGCCACCTTTTTGGAAAAGGAATTTCTTGCAAAGGAAATTAGTGGCGATAAGGTAGAACTGGAAGAAATTCCGGCTACACAAACTCAAACTGATGATTTAGTGGAACCAGAAGATTCAGTAGCTCCCGACGAACCTCAGCCTCTCCGCCGATCTAGTAGGGTTCCTCGCCAACCTGAGAGATACTACGGTTTTCTCATGGATGGTGGGAGCGAGGATTGCATCATGGAGGATGATGACCCAACTAGCTTCGAGCAGGCCATCACGAGTGGGGACTCAATGAAATGGCTGGATGCTATGCGGTCCGAGATGGAATCCATGTACACCAACAAAGTATGGACTTTGGACGTTGCTCCTGAAGGGATAAAACCTATTGGGAACAAGTGGATCTTCAAGAAGAAACTTGGTGTAGATGGGAAAGTGGAGACTTTCAAAGCTAGACTTGTAGCAAAGGGTTTTCGTCAAAGACCAGGTGTGGACTATGACGAGACCTTTTCTCCAGTGGCTATGCTTAAATCCATCCGGATCATGCTTGCCATCGCTGCTTATCATGATTACGAAATCTGGCAAATGGATGTTAAGACCGCCTTTCTAAATGGTGATTTAGAAGAGTGCGTGTACATGACTCAGCCAGAGGGCTTCGTAGACAGTGGGAGCAGCGGCAAGGTGTGCAAGCTGCTTAAATCCATTTATGGATTAAAGCAAGCATCGCGGAGTTGGAACATCTGCTTTGACGTCGTTATCAAAGAGTTTGATTTCGTCAAAAATCCAGATGAACCTTGTATCTACAAGAAGGTGGCAGAGAGTAAGGTTGTCTTCCTCGTATTGTACGTGGACGACATACTCTTGATAGGAAATGATATTCCTATGCTGCAATCGGTCAAGCTCTTCTTATCACAAAGATTCTCAATGAAAGATCTTGGTGATGCCTCCTGCATATTGGGAATTAGGATCTATAGAGATAGATCCAAACGGATTTTGGGATTGTCCTAATCCAGGTACATTGACACCATACTAAAGAGGTTTAGTATGGAAGAGTCCAAGCGTGGGAACTTACCCACGATCTCTGGAGTCACTCTCTCCAAAGAGATGTCTCCCAAGACTGATTTGGAGAGAGCTCGCATGCAAGGGATACCCTATGCTTCGGCAGTAGGCTCTATCATGTATGCGATGCTATGTACCAGACCCGATGTAGCATACTCACTAAGTGTAGTGAGCAGGTATCAAGCTGATCCTGGAGAGAGTCACTGGACAGCTGTGAAGAGAATTCTCAAGTACTTGCGAAGGACTAGAGATATGTTCTTGGTGTATGGTAACAAAGAGCTCTAAGTGGAGTCCTTTACCGATTCGAGCTTCCAGAGTGATAAGGACGACTTTAAGTCGCAGTCGGGCTTTGTCTTTACCCTTTACGGAGGGGCGGTTAGCTGGAAGAGTTCCAAGCAGGAAACCGTGGCAGACTCGACGATGGAGGCTGAATACATCGCTGCCAACGATGCTGCCAAAGAGGCTGTCTGGATCAAGAAGTTCATTACTGAACTTGGAGTGGTTCCATCCATTGAGCGTCCAATACCTTTGTATTGCGATGACAATGGAGCGGTGGCTTTGGCCAAGGAACCCAGGTCCCATCAGCGGTCCAGGCATATTCTGAGGCGGTATCACCTGATCCGGGAGATAGTTGATCGCCGGGAGATCGAGGTCTGGAAGGTTGACACGAAGAACAACACGGCGGATCCACTCACGAAGGCCATTCCCCAGATACAGTTTGAGAGACTCTTCGGGATGCTCGGTATGAGATACTACAGCAGCTGGCCCTAGTGCAAGTGGGAGATTGTTAGTTGTATGTATGCCCTAGAGGCCAGTATTGTACAGATGATGTATATTATATTGGATGCTTGGACATATATAGAGATGACTTTCTTGCTCGATATGATAGTATGCTATCTGGTTACTCTTTATCTTAACATGTACACTAGTCTCTTTAAACTGTCTTATGGTTACATGTTGGTAAAGCCCTTAGGATGTGTACTTGACTACTTGGACTATGATGCAGATCATACTAGTGGGGACATGGTAGTCCATAAATGCATCCTTCAAAGTCCCTAGTCGTGGGTGTATCGAGACGGGGCATCGATATACCAGAGTAGACTAGCGTATATGCTTCTCAACCCATGTGATGGGCGATGAATGATCCCATATCCATTGGTGTTTGACATCAGAGATGGTATACGGGTGCTCAGTAGAGACTGGGTACACTGGACGGACTCGCCGAGAACTCCCAGATGGTATTATACCTCACGTCAGATGGCAGTTCTCAGGTGACACTTGTACAGGTTAGTCTGTAGACCCGAGATCGTCATAGAGTCTTGTGTGATTCCCACTGTGCTTTGATCTCCACCTTACCACATCCATGAGGGCGTGCAAAACGGTGGTCTTTGGGTACAGTCCCGAGTCACATGGAGGCAATGAGCGATAGGAGGGGTTTCGTCTCTCCCGGTATTGGGGGTTGATGTTGCGCTGTGCTCGATTGGCCGTAACAGGGAAGTCCCTGGCCAGGGCTGATCAGAGATTTGCTGGTAAGTGTTACCAGTAGTTTCTCGACCCGTTATGAGCCTCACATCAGCACGACTTATCGGTTATTGGGGTCTGACGTTTACCACCCCTAGACTTGATATGCGACATATCAGACGAGGAGACCGGACTGTACGGGAAGTGTCGCCGATCGGCTCGACGGGAGTTGTAGCAGGTTCGCTTGTTCCCTTCTGATCGCTCAATACCCGGGTGGCCGTTACGTTTAGCTGACCACTTGCGGCTTGGGGGTGCTTGATATGATCATCACCCACTGCCGGCGTATTGACGAGTCTTAGAGTCCCACATAGGAGTTACCTAGTCCAGGCGAAACGTTGTGGTGCGCGTATGCGATATGCGCTTGGACCCGATTAAAGTACGTGTATGGGATACCGTATATTAATTGGGTGGCTTGCTAATGGTCGGGTCGTATGTGATATGACCGGATTAGTGAATCAAGTGTTGATTTATCATTAGCCTCTCACTACAAATCCTATCTTGTTTATTTTGGATGTATGCATGCATGTATGCATTCATTCTTGTTTATGCACATTTGGATGTGCATGCACACATGCATACATACATCACTTTATCTTGGTTGTTTATACAATGAGAATGGTGGATGTATAAGAATTACACCATGGTTATTTTTGGATTATTATTTGATTTAAATTAAAGCAAAAGGAAATGAAAAATGGGTTAAATCATTTAAGAGTTTCTACACTCTTCTTAACTCTACCATCCTCACCTAACTTTTAACCCATGGTTTATTTTCTTATTATGCTTTTAACTTAAATCAAATGATATCTTTAAATCTAACCATGGTTGGTTGTGAGAAAGAAAAATATATATATTTATTTTTCTTTACCCTTTATGATGATTATTCATTCTCTTCTTCACAAAAGACCACCATCTTCATCAACCTCCATGCTTTGCTCTCTAGTTCTTATAAGAGAGTAAAATACTCATAAAAATAGGATTTTGAAGTGAGATCCATAGCCACAACATCATTCTAATCAAGTTTAGCCAACTTGATTAGAGTGTTCTCTTGGTTTTTCCAAAGTCGCTAGCTTGGACAAAGCGGACTCCGGGTGGATCATCGCTGACGTCGAGGAGTTCAAGCGGAGTTTTTTCAAACCCCAAGTAGCCGAGGAGTCTAGCGTAGGGAGCTACAAAGGTTGTAGTCTCTAAACCCTAACTTTTAATAGTTTAAAGTTTTGTAACCTTAATTTTCTAGGATCGATTCCTTTGCGTGTTTGTTTAGCACAATTAAAACTTAAACTTTTGGACATGTGATGCTTCAAAACTCTTCATAGGGTGCTAAACAAACCCTTCAGATACAGTAATGGCCTCTAGGGAATATACACTAACAATCTCCCACTTGCACTAAGGCCATGTACTGGCGTATCGAAGACCTATCATTTCGATCAGCCGCTCGAACTGAGTCGGGGATATGGCCTTCGTGAATGGATCTGCAGTGTTATTCTCCGTATTTACTCTCTTCACCTCGATCTCCTGGCGATCAACAATCTCCCTGATCTGGTGGTACCGCCTCAAAATGTGCCTGGACTTCTGATGGGACCTGGGTTCCTTCGCTAAAGCTATAGTGCCGTTTTTGTCGCAATACATCGGTATTGGATCAACAATGGTAGGAACCACCTAAAACTCCGTGAGGAACTTCTTCATCCAGACAGCTTCCTTTGCGGCATCGCAAGCAGCTATCTACTCCGCTTCCATAGTTGAGTCAGCAACGGTCTCCTGCTTGGAACTCTTCTAGCAAACCGCCCCTCCATTGAGGGTAAAGACATAACCCGACATGGACTTGGAGTCATCCTTGTCACTCTGGAACATGGAGTCGAAAAAAGGCCTCGAGCTGGTGGTCTTTTCCGCCATACACCAAGAACGTCTCCTTAGTCCTTCTCAGGTACTTGAGAATGTTCTTTACTGCTATCCAGTGTTTCTCCCCAGGGTTCGACTGATACCGGCTTACAACGCTCAATGCGTATGCTACATCTGGTCTGGTACATAACATCGCATACATTATAGAGCCTACCGCAGAAGCGTAGGGTATAATAGACATGCGATCCCTTTCCAAATCAGTCTTGGGAGACATCTCTTTGGAGAGGGTGATCGCGTGACAAGCCGGTAAATTACCGCGCTTGGAATCTTCCATACTGAATCTTTTTAGTATGTTGTCAATGTACCTGGACTTTGAAAGTGCCAACATCCTCTTAGATCTATCACGATAGATCTGGATCCCCAGAATGTAGTTGGCATCGCCCAGGTCCTTCATGGAGAACCTCTGTGACAAGAAACCTTTGACTGACTGTAGCATAGGAATATCATTTCCTATTAGGATAATGTCATCAACGTACAAGACGAGGAATACCACAGTTCTCCCTACAATCTTACTGTAAATGCATGGTTCATCTGGGTTTTTGATAAAGTCGAATTCCTTGACAGTATCATCAAAGCAGATGTTCCAACTCCGCGATGCCTGCTTCAGTCCATAGATGGACTTGAGAAACTTGCACACTTTACCGCCGCTCCCACTCTGAATGAATCCCTACGGCTGATCCATAAAGACGCACTCTTCCAAATTTCCATTTAGGAAAGCCGTCTTTACGTCCATCTGCCAGATCTTATAATCGTGGAAGGCAGCAATGGCAAGAAGGATCCGAATGGATTTGAGCATAGCCACTGGAGAAAAGGTCTCGTCATAGTCCAAACCAGGTCTTTGACGAAAACCCTTTGCTACAAGTCCAGGTTTATAGGTTTCAACCTGCCCATCTATACCAATCTTCTTTCTGAAGATCCATTTGCAGCCTGCGGGTTTTACTCCTTCTGGAGAAAAGTCCAAAGTTCAAACTTTGTTGGTGTACATGGACTCCATCTCGGTCCGCATTGCATCCAGCCATTTTATCGAGTCACCACTCTGAATGGCTTGCTGGAATCTAGTAGGCTCACCATAATCCATAATGCAATCCTCTCTATCCCCGTCTATGAGAAAACCGTAGTATCTCTCGGGCGGATGAGACTGCCTACTACTCCTGCGGAGTGGCGTAGGAATGTCCTGTTCTTTCGAACCTTCTGCTTCTACTAAGCTTTCAGTAATAGCTCGTGGTTCTGGAATTTCTTTCGGTTCTATTGCGCTCCCACTTATCTGGTTTTCCAAACACTCAGTTTCTAAGAAGCGGGCATGACGAGAAACAAAAACCTTTTGTTCCTCTGCGTAATAGAAAAGATACCCCTTGGAGTTCTTTGGGTATCCCACAAACATACACTATACTGAACGTGCCTCGAGCTTGTCCGCATGCTGCTTTTTTACAAAAGCTGGGCATCCCCATGTCTTAAAGTGTTTAAGACAGGGTTTCTTCCCACTCCACATCTGATATGCTGTGGTAGGCACTGACTTAGTAGGAACTTGATTCAAAAGATATGCAGCTGTTTCTAGTGCATAACTCTAGAAGGATCGCGGCAACTCAGCCTTACTCATCATGGAACGAACCATATCCAATAGGGTTCGATTCCGCCTTTCCGATACACCGTTGTGTTGTGGTGTGTATGGAGGAGTAAGCTGAGAGAGAATTCCATTCTCTTTTAAGAAGTCCAGAAACTCGGCACTTAAGTATTCACCACCTCGATCATATCTCAGTGTCTTGATACTTTTGCCTGTTTGTTTTTCAACTTCATTCATGTATTCCCGAAATTTCTCAAAGGCCTCGGATTTGTGCTTCATCAAGAAGACATGCCCATACCTAGAGAAATCATCTGTGAAAGTAATGAAGTATGAATAACCACTTCAGGCATGTGTAGACATTGGACCACACACGTCACTGTGTATGAGTCCCAAGAGCTAGCTCACTCTTTCTCCGTGTCCAGTGAACGGAGTCTTTGTCATCTTTCCCATGAGACAAGATTCACAAGTGGCATAAGACTGGTACTCGAACGGATCCAAGTATCCTTCTTTATGTAACTTTGTCAACCGTGTCTCATTGATGTGACTCAGTCTACAATGCCATAAGAAAGCCTGATTTCTTTCCGGAGACTTTCTTTTATGTGTTTTCTGGACACTGAAGACCTGAGCTTGATTCAAAATGTATATACCGTTTTTTAATGTGCCTGACCCAATCAGAACTTGATTTAGGTGGATGTTTACTACATCGCTTACAAAAGTAAAATCGCATCCTTCCTTAGAAAGTAAGGATACAGATATGATGTTACAAGTCGCACCTGGTACATAAAAACAGTCACGCGGAATCAATATCTGCCCAGTTGTCGGTCCTAGATGATATTCCCCTACGGATTCAGCATTCATGCTCATTCCGTTAGTAACCCTGAGAGTCATATCACCTTTCCTGATAACACTACGGTTTCTCAGAGCCTGTAACGAATTACAGATATGAGATCCTGATCAGGTATCCAATACCCAGGAAGTAGGGTTAACTGACATACAGTTCTCTATTACAAACACTGTAGGGTTCCTAGGTACACCAAGGAGGTCTCACAAGGCTTCAACCATGCCAATATAAAATTTTACAAGTGCCGAGAAACCCTAATGAGGATCGTTAACTAGAATTTTAGGCGAAACAAAGAAGCTAGTTAACAACTTAACTAAAAGAACGGAAATACAACCTTTGTAGATCCGGTCCTCCACCTCCATAGCTCCGCAATGATGTCTCCTCACTGTCCAAATCGAATCCCGGGCTCTAGCGTCGGCTTCATCGGAAAAATGGGCGGGCTAGGTCGTCGACTTCGATGCCGAAGATGATTTACGTCGAGGCATCACAAGATCAAGCTCCCACTTCACCAAGTCATGAAACTTGTGAATAAAACACCCTATACTACTTAGCAAGAGGTAGAGGATGAAGAAATAGGAGGTGGGTTCACTTTGGAATTGGATTTCTCACTTATTTGCTCAAGTTGCCATTGATGGAGCAAGGTTTCTTCATGTTGATGATGATGAAGAAGAAGAAGAAGAAAATATCATGATAAGTTAATCAAAAATGCAAAAGAAATGAATACTTATCATAATATGAACCATGGTTAGGTGTAGAGAATTGACTAAGGTTAGATGAATGGTTAGGGTTAAGCATGAAGACAAAATGGTCACTTTGGTCAAAGCTTCATGAAGCTTCAACAAGCTTCAAGAATGAAAGCAACCATTTTGTTTTCTTTTGCAATTTATTTTTAATCCAAATTAAAAAGATAAATGAATGAATAAATAAAAACACTAATCATTTACTTAACCAAGGTTTAATTCTTTACACTTAACCAAATGAGCAAGTATCATCAAACATGATAAAAACTTGTGCACAAAAATATATCACATATACAATGTGCACAAACAAGTGAGAAAAACCATTTAAAATGAACCAATACTAGTTAATGCAAAGTAATATATCAAATATATAATTATGCATTAAATCATTAAATTAACACTTGATTTAACGATCCGGTCATATCACATATAACCGACTAATATCAATAGTAACAACTTATCGAATCAACACTTGATCCGATAACCCGGCTATATCGCATATAACCGATCAATGTCACAAATCGCGAGAATCGAATACAGTATCACATACTGGTATTATTCTCGGTCCCACACATATCTCATATGCGCTCCTATTTCGTTTTGCTTAAGCCTGGAAACCTCTGTGTATGACTCTAAAGACTCGTCAATACGCCGGCAGCAGGTGATAATCATATCAAACACCCACAAGCCGCAAGCGGTCTGCTAAACGTAACGGCCACCCGGGTATTGAGCGATCAGAAGATCGACGAGCAATCCCGCTCATACTCCTGTGAATCCAACCAGTAACACTTACCGTACAGTCCGGTCTCGTCGTCTGATATGTCGCATATCTCGCCTAGGGGTGGTAAACGTCAGACCCCAATAGCTCGATAAATCGTGTCGATATGAGGCCTATAACAGTTTGAGATACCACAGGTAACACTTACCAGTAAATCTCAGCAACCCTGGCCAGGGATTTCCGGTTATAGCCAATCGAACACAGCGCAACATCAACTCCCTATACCGGGAGAGACGAATCCCCTCCTATCGCTTATTGCCTCCATGTGATTCGGGACTGTACGCAAAAACCACCGTTTTACACGCCCTCTTGGACGTGGTAAGGTGGAAATCAAAGCACAGTGGGAACCACACAAGACTCTATGACGATCTCGGGTCAACAGACTACTCTGTACCAGTGTCACCAGAGAACCGCCATCTGACGTAAGATATAATACCATCTGGGAGGTCTCGGCGAGTCCGTCCAGTGTACCCAGTCTCCACTGATCACCCTTATATCATCTCTGATGTCAAACACCAATGGATATGGGATCATCCATCGCCCATCTGTATGGGTCGAGAAGGTATACGCTAGTCTACTCTGGTATATCGATGCCCCGTCTCGATACACCCACGACTAGGGACCTTGAAGGATGTACTTATGGACTACCATGACCCCACTAGTATGATCCGAATCATAGTCCAGGTAGTCAAGTACACATCCTAAGGGCTTTACCAACATGTAACAGAGAGACAATCAGTGTACACGTTAAGGTAAAGAGAAACCAGATAGCATACTATCATGTCGAGCAAGAAAGTCCTCCCTATATATGTCCCAGCATCCACTACAATATACATCCTATGTATAGTAATGGCCTCTAGGGCATACATATAACTAACAATCTCCCACTTGCACTAGGGCCATCTGATAGCAGTGGTTGTAGTATCTCATACTCAACCATCCCATAAAGTCTCTCTCTGGGAATAGGCCTTCGTGAGTGGATCCGCCGTGTTATCCCCTGAGTCTACTCTCCTAACCTCGATCACCCTGGAGATCAACTATCTCCATGATCGGGTGATACTGCCTTAGAATATGTCTGGATCACTGATGGGACGGACGTTCCTGGCGTAAGCCACAACTCCATTGTCACACAATGGGAGGAACTAAGTTCATCTCATGAACAAATATACATCCAGACCGCCTCTTTGGTAGCATCTTAAGTAGCGACGTATCCAGCCTTTATCGTCTAGTATGCCACGGTATCTAGCTTGGAACTCTTCCAACATACCATCCCTTTACTGAGGGTAAAGACAATGCATGTGACTGACATTCAGTCGTCTTTATCACCCTGGAACACTTCCAGTGATTCTCCCCAGGATTGATTGATACCATCTCACTACTTCTAGTGAGATTCCTAACATCCAATTAGATCTATCTCATAGATCCAAAATCCAGGATTTAGTAGGTATCACTTTGATCCTATATATAGAATGATTGTGATAAGCGGAGATTGACCGAGCGTAGCATAGGAAACTCCTTCCCTATCAAGAGTATGTCTTCCACGTACTCTACGAGGATTGCTACCATACTCCCTACTACCTTTTTGTTTATACATGGTTCATCTACCATTTTGATGATGTCAAACTCTTTGACTAATCCATCAAAACAGATGTTCCAACTCCGCGATGCCTGCTTTATCGTATAAAGCATCTTACACACGTTTCCGCTGCTCCCACTGTCTACGAAGCCCTCTGACTGTGTACTTACAGACTCTCTCTTCTAAAACAACATTTAAAAAAGCAGTCATGACACCCAACCGCCAGATATCGTAGTTATGGTATGTAGCCGTGGCAAGCAGGATCCGGATGGACTTCAGCATAGGCACTGGAAAAGGTTTCATCATTATCCATGCCTGGTCGATGATGAAAACCTTTAACAAGTCTAGCTTTGAAAGTCTCAACTTTTCCATCTACACCAAGTAATCTTCTCAAGATATACTTGCTCCTGATGGGGATTTAACCCTTCAGATATAGCAACCAAAGTCCATACTTTGTTGGTGTATAAGGATTCCATCTCAGATCGATAAACATCCAGCCATTCTCATAGAGTCTCACTCCTGATGGCCAGCTCGAAACTAGTTGGGTCATCATCTCATGATGCAATCCTCGCTCCCACTGTCATAGAGAAACTGAAGTATCTCTCAGGTGGGTGAGGAACCCTGCTAGATCGGCGGAGAGGCTGAGGTTCGTTGGTTACTATCGAATCCTTTGGTTCTACCAAATCATCTGCTGTAGTTTGTATAGCTGGAACCTTTCCAGTTCTACAAAACAGACCTTGCCTCGAGCTTGTCCGGATTTTGCTTTTAGACATAGGCCGGACAATCCCGAATCATAACTAGCTTAAGACATGGGCTCTTCCCATACCATATCTTATATGGAGTGGTAGGCTGTGATCTGATTCGAACCTAATTCAATAGGTTTGCAGCTTCTCAAGTGCATAACCCCCAAAAGGAAAAAGGTAACTCAGTAGTACTCATCATAGAGCACACCATATCAAATAGGGTGTGATTGCTCCGCCCCGATATACTATCGTGATATGGTGTATACGGAGGAGTAATTCTGAGAGAGAATCTCATTCTCCTTTAGAATAGTCCAGGATTTCCGTGCTCAAGTATTCTCCTCCTCGATCATATCAAAGGACATAATACTTATACCCGTATTTTGGTTCTCTACTTCTAACTTATATTCTGTGAATATCTTAAAAGGTTCGGACTTGTGTTTCAACAGGAACATATATCTGAATCTTGAGAGATTATCAGAGAATGTAATGAAGTAGAAAGAACCGGTCTTGGCATGTGTAGACAGGGGACCTACATACATCAACATGTATCATCCTAAGAGTTCACTAACTCTTTCTCTGTTTCCAATAAACAGAGCTATGGTCATCTTATCTTTGTGACATGACTGGCGAGTATCACAAGATGTAAATTCAAACTGATTTAAATATGCATCTATATATAACTCCAGCTAGTCGGGTCGCATTGATATGACCTAGTCTACAATACCTCAAGAAGGATCCGTCCATTTCTGAACTCTTCCTCTTGTGTGTGTTCTGTATTCTAAGAACTGTAGTTTGATTTAGAACATCAATGCTTTTAGATAACGCGCCTGAACCGATCAACTTTTGATATAGTAAATGTTCAAAACATTATCCAACAATACAAAATTATATCCTTTCTTTACTAATAAAGAGACTGATATGATTTTGTATATCAGGTTCGGCATCTAATAACATTCGTTCAGAATCAATGTATTTTTAATACAGGGTGACAGTGACCGACAGACTTGGCTGCAACACTTGCCCCGTTTTCTGCCTCATGAAACTTATCACCCGTTCTCAGTTCTCTACCTACCTGTAGCCCTATGTAACTAATTACATATCTGGGATCCTGATCCGGTATCATATACCCAGGACGTAAAGGACATTGAGAAACAGTTCTGTATAATGAACACACCCGAAGATGATGCATCAGCATGCACTCTCTTCGTTTGGGCGGCACGGGAAATCTGGTATTCCCCAATTTCCTGCTCTGTCTTATAATAGTTATATGTTGGAGCGGGACCAACGTTCCACCGCTCAGAAAAACAAGCGGGTTCGGTCAAAATTCCGTATTATTATCTTGATTAAGGCGTGATATGGTCGCTACCAGGAGAGAGAGAGAAGAAAACACTCAGCGTGCGCTCTTGCAAGATCAAATTGGTTATTATTTTATCTAATCAGGATGGCTCCCACTGTTTTTATCAAATCTTCCTTCAAACCCTAAAAGGAAAGACTAGCCGGGATTAATTACACACTACAAGTTTGCCAATCTTTCAGCCAGGCCAGTGTCGGTACTTTGAGGGAGGTCCCCCGTGCTTTCGCACGAACCTAATTAATGTAAATCTCGTTTTCCCAGAGGCGTAACCCCGTTGACACGTTTTTAGACACCTACTTGATTGGCTAATTGTAATGTGTAAAACTCTCCCAGGAGTAACTCTTACTCGCAGTGGGTATCGGGATCCAACTATCTCGTAGAAGGTATGCAATCTCATTGCAAATTTCAACACTTGAAATTCCCGATAATATTTTGCTCCTAGCGTCCTATGACCTTGACGCAGGCCAACAAACCATAGTGCGCTAGTCAAGTTCAACCCGTCATTTCCTGATTGAATTAAACCCACCCGCACGACCCTTGACGCAGGCCAACAAAGTCGCACGACTACCCTAATCCAATCTGCATCATATGCATAAGCAGATAAATACTAGTTAGCTACCGCACACTGTGCCTTGACGCAGGCCAACAAACGTAGCACGAATACTAACTACCACTTATCTGAAATGACGGAGGGCTACGACAGGTTTTTCTGAAAACCTATTGCGTAATGAACTTGATATCCTTGTAGGATTGAATGAATTTTGAAATGGAGTGTTTTTTAGGCTTTTCTAGTTTTGCTAAAGGAGTCACTCCCGGTGAAGGGATCGTCGGTCCTTTCCTCGTCGAATGAGGTGCAGGATATATCATATATATCACTGTGCAAAGCAAAACTCTTAAAAGCAATCAAAAGACAAACCGAGTGTGTAGCATCTGCCAGTTATTGCTAAAGGAGTCACTCCCGGTGAAGGGATCTCGGTCCTTTCCTCATTGAATAAGGTGCAGGATATATCGTATATACCGCTATGCAAAGCAAGCACTGTAGCTACCTGTTTTGTTTTTTTTAATTCGATTCTACAACATCATAGGTTTCTTTTCTTTTCATTAATCATATTAATGAAGTCCCATCATTTAAGTACCTAAACATCACAGATAAATACGACGTACACTTATGCCATCCGCATTCGGCTCTATGTCCCCTCATGCACCGTTAGGTTAGGTAACTAACGGCAGGGCAGGGCGGGGCTAGCGTGGGTGTAAAACATAAGTAACATCGATATAATATATCATATATACTATATACAGTATCTATCACAGAACATCACATGATCACATCACAGATATCGCAGCAGAAGAATCATATGAAATATTGGATATACTAGGACGTCCGTGTTTTCAATACGAGCCAGTATAAAACACGGATTCCACGGTCGCGACGAATAGCCAAACCCACACCCCTAGACCCCCACGAGAGCGGCAAGTGACCTTACCAATTCTAGAGTTAGGAGACCCGGACTCGACTCCTCGAGTTGGTCTCCCACTGGACTCCAGAACCCGGTTACTTGTGCCCTCCTCCTTGGGTGTATCCTAGTGCGGAAAAGTAAATAATATACATCAACGGTGACAACTTCCGCAAACTGGAAGTGCCCCAATAAAAGAATATTACATACAAGTTTTTACAAGAATGAAAATGAAAAACACTCATCTCACATAAAAAAAAAACCCGGCTATTCAAACACGACGATCCAATATAACATATCCAGCAACACATAACATCATATGTCATCAACGTAAGTAATATGCGCATCCCAATTGTCGTTGTCATATAGCAACGAAACCGGCGATATCACATATTACACTTACGGTCACAGAAAAGAAAGTGTAAAACTACAACAGTTGGAATCCGCAACCTCTTTAGACATCGCATGCCTAATCAAATGAATTCCTTAGACATCGCATGCCTAACAATTATAAACCCCGCATTTTAGTCTCATTATCGAAAACTCTTTTCAATATCAAGTCGGGCAATTCAGCAAGATTCCCGATATGCTGATCGAATTCTCGTCGCAAACTTTAGTAGGCAGCCGCACCCCCGATGCCGTCGACGAAGTGCACCAAGGCGGAACACCGCTACCGCGAGCACCCGAACGGATGTTTTCGGCGATGGGGTTCTCCTACAGTCACTTGGTCGGGGCTATAGGGTGTGGCTATCTATTAAGTTTACCGGTGAGTATCCGCGTACGCTACGCGATTGCAACGGACTTTTGATCACATCAAAATCCCGTGGCAACCGATCAAGTGAGACTAAAGTGCTATGCTTATAACATTCATATCAGTTATCTCATAACACCTTGTGAATTCCAATTGTTGTATCCCATTCCAGATAAATAGAAAATATTAAACTTTCCGATCGAACATTCAGACACCCACGTTTTCCCGATACAGATCAACACATGAAATAAGTCTAAAAACATTCAGTTCATGCCTCAGTACCAACGGTCCAGCCGTAGAAGGGTCAAGCCAACGCCTCACATGTGGCACGCCGTACTGCCCCAAACCCGAAGGTTCAAAGGGCAGTTCAAGACGGTCACATAATCGAGTTAAGGTTTGTTGTCTTCTAGAGGGTCCATCGAGTTACTTGCACTACTTAGAACGTCGTTAAACTACGGAAAAATCCAACACTTGGAAATTTCCCGACAGGGGAAAAATTGGGTATTTATATCCGGTCGAACCTTTTAACATATTCGAAATTATCCGGAAAAACACACGGACAAAGTTTTACAATCCGATCGAATAATCGAATCCCCAAAACAACCCCAGAAAATTCAACTCTTAAATAATATTTAAAAATACCCAGAGAACTCAGCACTGAATAAAGGAAGTTACTGTGCAAAATTGGGAGGGTGACATCATCAAATGGCCGCGGAACCGCCGCAGAAGCCAGGCTTCTGCCGCGGTTCCGCCGCACTTTGGACACATCGTTATGAAAATTTTGCACCGTAATTCTTAGAATTTCCTGCTGAATTTTTAAGCATTTTTAATCTGGAAAAAACCCAGTTTTTTAAAAAAGTCCAGAGAGCATGACATTTTTGGCTTTCGGGTTCGTTCGGGTTTCAAACTTCGTCTACGCATCGCCTAAGGCTCTAGCTAGGCTATGATACCACTGTGGGGTTCCTAGGCACACCAAGGAGGTCTCACAAGGCATCAACCATGCCAATATAAAATTTTACAAGTGCCGAGAAACCCTAATGAGGATCGTTAACTAGAATTTTAGGCGAAACAAAGAAGCTAGTTAACAACTTGACTAAAAGAACGGAAATAAAACCTTTGTAGATCCGGTCCTCCACCTCCATAGCTCCGCAATGAAGTCTCCTCGCTGTCCAAATCGAATCCCGAGCTCTAGCGTCGGCTTCATCGGAAAAATGGGTGGGCTAGGTCGTCGACTTCGATGCCGAAGATGATCTACGTCGAGGCATCGCAAGATCAAGCTCCCACTTCACCAAGTCATGAAACTTTTGAAGAAAACACCCTATACTACTTGTCAAGAGGTAGAGGATGAAGAAATAGGAGGTGGGTTCACTTTAGAATTGGATTTCTCACTTATTTGCTCAAGTTGCCATTGATGGAGCAAGGTTTCTTCATGTTGATGATGAAGAAGAAGAAGAAGAAGAAAATATCACGATAAGTTAATCAAAAATGCAAAAGAAATGAATACTTATCATAATATGAACCATGGTTAGGTGTAGAGAATTGACTAAGGTTAGATGAATGGTTAGGGTTAAGCATGAAGACAAAATGGTCACTTTGGTCAAAGCTTCATGAAGCTTCAACAAGCTTCAAGAATGAAAGCAACCATTTTGTTTTCTTTTGCAATTTATTTTTAATCCAAATTAAAAAGATAAATAAATGAATAAATAAAAACCCTAATCATTTACTTAACCAAGGTTTAATTCTTTACACTTAACCAAATGAGCAAGTATCATCAAACATGATACAAACTTGTGCACAAAAATATATCACATATACAATGTGCATAAACAAGTGAGAAAAACCATTTAAAGTGAACCAATACTAGTTAATGCAAAGTAATATATCAAATATATAATTATGCATTAAATTATTAAATCAACACTTGATTTAACGATCCGGTCATACCACATATAACCGACTAATATCTATAGTAACAACTTATCGAATCAACACTTGATCCGATAACCCGGCTATATCGCATATAACCGATCAATGTCACAAATCGCGAGAATCGAATACAGTATCACATACTGGTATTATTCTCGGTCCCGCACATATCTCATATGCGCTCCTATTTCGTTTCGCTTGAGCCAGGAAAGCTCTGTGTAGGACTCTAAAGACTCGTCAATACGCCGGCAGCAGGTGATGATCATATCAAACACCCACAAGCCGCAAGCGGTCTGCTAAACTTAACGGCAACCCGGGTATTGAGCGATCAGAAGATCGACGAACAAGCCCGCTCATACTCCTGTGAATCCAACCAGTAACACTTACCGTACAGTCCGGTCTCGTCGTCTGATATGTCGCATATCTCGCCTAGGGGTGGTAAACGTCAGACCCCAATAGCTCGATAAGTCGTGTCGATATGAGGCCTATAACAGTTCGAGATACCACAGGTAACACTTACCAGTAAATCTCAGCAACCCTGGCCAGGGATTTCCGGTTATAGCCAATCGAACACAGCGCAACATCAACTCCCTATACCGGGAGAGACGAATCCCCTCCTATCGCTCATTGCCTCCATGTGATTCGGGACTGTACCCAAAAAACACCGTTTTGCACGCTCTCTTGGACGTGGTAAGGTGGAAATCAAAACACAGTGGGAACCACACAAGACTCTATGACGATCTCGGGTCAACAGACTACTCTGTACCAGTGTCACCAGAGAACTGCCATCTGACGTAAGATATAATACCATCTGGGAGTTCTTGGCGAGTCCGTCCAGTGTACCCAGTCTCCACTCTGCACCCGTATATCATCTCTGATGTCAAACACCAATGGATATGGGATCATCCATCGCCCATCTGTATGGGTCGAGAAGGTATACGCTAGTCTACTCTGGTATATCGATGCCCCGTCTCGATACACCCACGACTAGGGACGTTGAAGGATGTATTTATGGACTACCATGTCCCCACTAGTATGATCCGAATCATAGTCCAGGTAGTCAAGTACACATCCTAAGGGCTTTACCAACATGTAACAGAGAGACAATCAGTGTACACGTTAAGGTAAAGAGCAACCAGATAGCATACTATCATGTCGAGCAAGAAAGTCCTCCCTATATATGTCCCAGCATCCACTACAATATACATCCTATGTATAGTAATGGCCTCTAAGGCATACATATAACTAACATACACACCCGAAGCTGAAGCCACAACATGCTTTGAATTCTGGCTACTGGCTTTGCAAGCCCTGCAATCCTTCTGCCCATGTTCATTCCCGTAACAATAGGAACATCCCCCTTTTACTACATCCATTCCCGAAACTTCTGCCCATCCCTTTCTTTCTACTTCCCTGGTTTCCTTCAGGGTAGTAGGTAGAGACTGTTGAACTAAGTCAGTATCTGACCCGTTCTTCAACGTGGTCTTCAGGTCCGAGAGCTCAAAAGAGCTGGTCTCTGTAAGGACGTTGCCCCTTACAGATGACCCGATAGACAACCTCGATGGAAGCAATTCGTTCGAGGTCTCATATCTTGCGATACGAGATTGCTCTCCATATAAATCTTTGTTATGGAGGAAGATAGAAACTGAGTCCATCTTCTCGTGCTGCCTCTGGTTTACACTATCAACTGAGGCTAACACGAGGCACTTGGCTTTCGCACAGTTCTTTTCCGATGTCTCGCGGATATGAATATCCGTGACAGGGAAACTGGACCTGAGACGGCAGGGGTTGGATCAGTCAAGAGGTGTCCCAGCTTGTCATGAGCAATGGACATCTGGACAGACCTTTGCCAGTCATAACAGTCAGATAACAGTCAGATTCAGTCATTTTATTATCTAGATGTAACCTATGTCTGGTCACTTGGTTGCTGCAGTTCAAGAGAGAGAGAAGAAAACACTTTAGCATGATGCTCTTGCAAGTTTAGATTGGTTCTTAATTTATCTAAACAGGATGGCTCCCACTGTCTCTCGAATTCCTCCTCAAACCATAAAGGAAGAATTAGTCGGGATCAATATCACCGTACAATACTTGCTTAACCGTTCAGCCAGGCTGGTGTTGGTACTTCGAGGGAGGTTTTTCAACACTTTCGTGAAGTTCCTTAATTAAATAACCTCTTTTCCTTGTGGGCGTAGCCCCGCTAACACTTTTCTAGACACCTACTTGGTTTATAGCATTGATTGTTAAGTGAGAAAGTTCCGGAGGAGTAGCATATACTCACAGTAGGATCGGGATCCAAATATCATTGCGTGACAAAACTGAAGGAATCCTACCAGAATCATCACACTCCAAATGGTATGCAGCGCTAGCAAGTTTCAGTACTTTTGAAACTCCTGATGTGGATTTTTTCCCCATGCTCTTATGACCTTGACTAAGGCCAACAAATCATAAGTCATATGTCAAGTTCTATCCGTCTTTGTCCAGGTTGATTTGAACCCACCCGTATATACCCTTGACTATGGCCAACAAAGTAATACGACTGTCCCAAACCAACACATTCTATCTATGCAACATATGAATACCCACCAGCTACCAAACACTATGCCTTGACTAGGGCCAACAAACACAGCTTGAATACTGTTGAATATTCATATGAAACGACGGAGGGCTACGAATGGTTTTGGCGAAACCGTGAACATAGTGAACTTGATATAATCGATGGAATGAGATAGCTTTTAAAAAGGAGTGGCTTAAGCTCCGCATTTAAAAACTGGTTTTGAAAAGAACCGAGTGGTTTTCAAAGTGTTCCAACGACTTTTTCTTGGTTTATTTTCATGCATTAATTCCAATGCGTCCCATCATTTAATCCTACCATTGCAGAAAACAACGAAAATATGATGTACGCTTATGCCATCCGCATTCTCCATGGGGTCCCGTCATCACCCGTTAGGTTACTTAACTAACGACAGAGCGGGGGCTGGACTAGCACGGATGAAAAACATAAGCAACGCCTAAATAGATATCATATAGATATATATAAACATTCGTCACATGCAATGATAGTCATTCCAGATCACAGATGAATACAATGGATATACTAGGAATCCGCAATTCATACGATCCTGTAACGAAGAACGGATTACACGGTCGCGATGAATAACCAAACCCCACCCTAGACCTCTACGGGTGCGGCAAACTACGCGCCAAGTACCCGAAGCGAAGCAACCTCCCTCATCACCGTGAGTAGGCCACTCGGCACTTCGAGATACCCGGTAGTTTGTGCACCCCACCTTGGGTCTATCCTAGGAGCAAAAACAGTAAAAAGAAATTATACAATGACGGCTACAACCCCGACCCGGTTGTGCGGCCAAACAAATAATATTACATCAATTTACAAATTTTACATGAATGAAAGAAAAAGAAACTCTCATCTCACATCCACCCCGGCTATTCATCCGCGACAATCCACCGAGTTCATATCCACAAACCATCAACATTACAGATCACAGATATGTATAACCCCCACTAATCGACGTATAGCGATTAGCGGACGTTCAATACATATATCACATCACAGATAATATCCATTAGCCAAAGTCTACGGAATATCGATAAAAATACGGATTTGTAACCACTCCAAAAATCAATTTGTTCTCTGGAAAATCTAGGCAGAAACAACATGTACTGAAAATCCAAAAACAGCCAACTAAGCACACTGCACCAAACTCGGTCCACGGCCGAGTCAACTCGGTCCGCGGCCGAGTCAACTCGGCCGCGGATCCGCGGCAAGAAGCATGTTCTTGCCGCGGAACCGCGGTGCTTTGATCGGTTCAGTGAACCATTTTTGGTCTGTGTCATTAGAAAACCCTGAGACGATTTTTCAAATATTTTAAATCACTTTTTTAGCAGTATAAAAAATCGACAGAAACTTGGTTTTACCGGGCGTGTTTTGCGACTTTTTTCCGATCGATATTCTTAACACTTTGCTAACTTGCTAGTTTATGTTTAGCCAGGCTCTGATACCACTGTAAGTCCACGTTTGTAGGGTTCCTAGGCACCCTGATGAGGTCTCACAAGGCATCAACCATGCCCATTTCAAATTTTAACGGTGCCGAGAAACCCGACTACGGATCGTTGGCTAGAAAACTAGGCGAAACAAAACTAGTTAACAACTTAACTAAGGTTTATACGGAAATACAACCTTTGTAGACCCGGTGCTCCACCTCCATAGCTCCGCAACGAAGTCCCCTTGCTGTCCAGATGAATTCCCGGGCTCTAGCGTCGGCTTCATCGGAGAATAGGCGGGCTAGGTCGTCGATGTCCATGCCGAAGATGATCTACGTCGAGGCATCGCTAGATCAAGCTCCCACTTCACCAAGTCATGAAACTTGTGAAGAAAACACACTCTACTACTTGGCAAGAGGTAGAGGATGAAGAAATAGGAAGTGGGTTCACTTTAGAATTGGATTTCTCACTCTTTTTCATCACTTGCCATTGATGTAGCAAGCTTTCTTCTTGAAGTGAGGAAGAAGAAGAAAAGCAAGAAGATGATAAGTGTTATGATAAGTTAATTTAAAATAGAAAAGAAAATCAAAACATATCATAATCCAACCATGGTTATGTGTAGAGAGCAAACTATAGTTAGGTGAATGGTTAGGTTAGGCATAAAACAAAAATGGTGGACTTTATTCAAAGCTTCATGAAGCTTCAACAAAGAACAAAATTAGCCACCATTTTCCTTTTGCCAAAAAGAAATAAACAATTCAATAAATGAATGAATAAATATATAATAACCCTAACCATTTACTTAACTAAGGTTTAACTCTTTACACAAACCCTAGCATTCATGTATCATCAAACATGATACAATCAAGTGCACAAAAATATATCACATATACAATGTGCACAATTCAAGTGAGAAAATCCATTTAAAGTGAACCATTAATAGTTAACGCAAAGTAATATATCAAATATATAATTATGCATTAAATCATTAAATCAACACTTGATTTAACGATCCGGTCATATCGCATATAACCGACTAGTATCTAATGTATCGGCTTATCGAATCAACCCTCGATTCGATAACTAGGTTATATCGCATATAACCATTCGATACATTCATCGCGAGAATAGAATACGGTATCACATACATGCATTATTCTCGGTCCCGCACATATCTCATATGCGCTCCTATTTTGTTTCGCTTGAGCCAGGAAACCTCTGTGTAGGACTCTAAAGACTCGTCAATACGCCGGCAGCAGATGATGATCATATCAAGCACCCACAAGCCGCAAGCGGTCTGCTAAACGTAACGGCCACCCGGGTATTGAGTGATCAGAAGATCGACGAGCAAGCCCGCTCACACTCCAGTGAATCCAACCAGTAACACTACCGTACAGTCCGGTCTGATCGTCTGATATGTCGCATATCTCGCCTAGGGGTGGTAAACGTCAGACCCCAATAGCTCGATAAGTCATGTCGATATAAGGTCTATAACAATTCGAGAAACTACTGGTAACACTTACCAGTAAATCTCAGCAACCCTGGCCAGGGATTTCCTGTTATAGCCAATCGAACACAGCGCAACATCAACCCCCTATACCGGGAGAGACGAATCCCCTCCTATCGCTCATTGCCTCCATGTGACTCGGGACTGTACCCAAAAACCACCGTTTTGCACGCCCTCTTGGACGTGGTAAGATGGAAATCAAAGCACAGTGGGAACCACACAAGACTCTATGACGATCTCGGGTCAACAGACTACTCTGTACCAGTGTCACCAGAGAACTGCCATCTGACGTATGGTATAATACCATCTGGGAGTTCTCGGCGAGTCCGTCCAGTGTACCCAGTCTCTACTGAGCACCCGTATATCATCTCTGATGTCAAACACCGATGGATATGGGATCATCCATCGCCCATCTGTATGGGTCGAGAAGGTATACGCTATTCTACACTGGTATATCGATGCCCCGTCTCGATACACCCACGACTAGGGACTTTGAAGGATGTACTTACGGACAACCATGTCCCTACTAGTATGATCCGCATCATAGTCCAGGTAGTCAAGTACACATCCTAAGGGCTTTACCAACATGTAATAGAGAGACAATCTGTGTACACGTTAAGGTAAAGAGCAACCAGATAGCATACTATCATGTCGAGCAAGAAAGTCCTCCCTATATATGTCCCAGCATCCACAACAATATACATCCTATGTACAGTAATGGCCTCTAGGGCATACATATAACTAACAATCTCCCACTTGCACTAGGGCCATCTGTAGCAGTGGTTGCAGTATCTCATACTCAACCATCCCATAAAAGTCTCTCTCTGGGAATAGGCCTTTGTGAGTGGATCCGCTGTGTTGTCCTCTGAGTCTACTCTCCTTACCTCGATCCCATAGAGATCAACCATCTCCATGATCAGGTGATACTGCCTTAGAATATGTCTGGATCACTGATGGGACCGGCATTCCTTGGCATAAGCCACAACTCCATTGTCACACAATGGGAGGAACATAGTTCATCTCATGAACCAATATACACCCAAACAGCCTCTTTAGTAGCATCTTAAGTAGCGATGTATCCAGCCTTTATCGTCTAGTATGTCACGGTATCTAGCTTGGAACTCTTCCAACATACCGTCCCTCCACTGAGGGTAAAAACAATGCCTGTGACTGACATTCAGTCGTCTTTATCACCCTGGAACCCTTCCAGTGATTCTCCCCAGGATCGGTTGATACCGTCTCACTACAACTAGTGAGAGTCCTAACATCCAATTAGATCTATCTCATAGATCCAAAAACCCAGGATTTAGGAGGTATGACTTTGATCCTATATGGAGAATCATTGTGATAAGCGGAGATTGATCGAGCGTAGCATAGGAAACTCCTTCCCTATCAAGAGTATGTCATCCACGTACTCTACGAGGATCGTCACCATACTCCCTACTACCTTCTTGTTTATACAAGGTTCATCTACCATTTTGATGATGTCAACTTCTTTGACCGCTTCATCAAAACAGATGTTCCAACTCCGCGATGCCTGCTTTATCCTATAAAGCATCTTGCACACGTCTCCGCTGCTCCCACTGTCTACGAAGCCCTCTGGCTGTGTACTTATAGACACTCTCTTCTAAACATCATTTAGAAAAGCTGTCATGACACCCAACCACCAGATATCGTAGTCATGGTATGTAGCCGTGGCAAGTAGGATCTGGATGGACTTAAGCATAGCTACTTAGAAAAGGTTTCATCATCATCCATACCTGGTCAATGATGTAGACCTTTAACAAGTCTAGCTTTGAAAGTCTCAACTCTTCCATGTACACCAAGTAATCTTCTCAAGATATACTTGCTCCTGATGGGGATTTAACCCTTCAGATATAGCAACCAAAGTCCATACTTTGTTGGTGTATATGGATTCCATCTCAGATCACTAAGCATCCAGCCATTCTTACAGAGTCTTACTCCTGATGGCCAGCTCGAAACTAGTTGGGTCATCATCTCATGATGCAATCCTCGCTCCCACTGTCATAGAGAAACAGAAGTATCTCTCAGGTGGGTGAGGAACCCTACTAGATCGGCGGAGAGGCTGAGGTTCGTTGGTAACTATTGAATCCTTTGGTTCTTTCAAATCATCAGCTGCAGTTTGTATAGCTGGAACCTTTCCAGTTCTACATTACAGACCTTGCCTCGAGCTTGTCCGGATTTTGCTTTCAGACATAGGCCGGACAACTCCAAATCTTAACTAACTTAAGACATGGGTTCTTCCCATTCCATATCACATATGAAGCGGTAGGCAACTGATTTGATTAGAACCCTATTCACTAGGTATGCAGCTTCTCAAGTGCATAACACCCAAAAAGGAAATAGGTAACTCAGTAGTACTCATCATAGAGCACACCTTATCATATAGGGTGAGATAGCTCCGCACCGATATACCATCGTGCTATGGTGTATACGGAGGAGTAATGCTGAGAGAGAATCTCATTCTCCTTTAGAATAGTCCAGGAATTCTGTGCTCAAGTATTCTCCTCCTTGATTTCATCAAAGGACATAATACTTTTACCCGTGTTTTGGTTCTCTACTTCTAAATCATATTCTGTGAATATCTCAAAAGGTTCGGACTTGTGTTTCAACATGAACATAGGTCTGAATCTCGAAAGATCATCAGAGAATGTAATGAAGTATAAAGAACCGGTCTTGGCATGTGTAGACTGGGGACCTACATACATCAACATGTATCATCCCAAGAGTTCACTAACTCTTTCTCTGTTTCCAGTAAACGGAGCTATGGTCATCTTATCTTTGTGACATGACTGGCGAGTTTCATAAGATGTAAGTTTCACTAGATTGGTTATTATTTTATCTAATCAGGATGGCTCCCACTGCTTTTTATCAAATCTTCCTTCAAACCCTAAAAGGAAAGACTAGCCGGGATTAATTACACACTACAAGTTCGCCAATCTTTCAGCCAGGCCAGTGTCGGTACTTTGAGGGAGGTCCCCCGTGCTTTCGCACGAACCTAATTAATGTAAACCTCGTTTTCCCAGAGGCGTAACCTCGTTAACACCTTTCTAGAAACCTACTTGATCGGCTAATTGTAATGTATAAAACTCTCCCAGGAGTAACTCTTACTCGCAGCGGGTATCGGGATCCAACTATCTCATAGAAGGTATGCAATCTCATTGTAAATTTCAACACTTGAAATTCCCGATAATATTTTGCCCCTAGCAGCTATATGACCTTAACATAGTCAACAAATCATAAGTGCTAGTCAAGTTCAACCCGTCATTTCCCGATTGAATTAAACCCACCCGCACGACCCTTAACATAGTCAACAAAGTCGCACGGCTACCCTAATCCAATCACATCATATGCTTATGCAGATAAGCACTAATTAGCTACCGCACACTACGCCTTAACATAGTCAACAAACGTAGCACGAATACTAACCAGTACTTATCTGAAATGACGGAGGGCAACGACAGGTTTTTTCTGAAAACCTATTGCGTAATGAACTTGATATCGTTGTAGAATCAAATGATTTTAAAATCTAGTGCTTTTGAGGCTTTTCTAGTTTTGCTAAAGGAGTCACTCCCGGTGAAGGGATCGTCGGTCCTTTCCTCGTCGAATGAGGTGCGGGATATATCATATATATCACTGTGCAAAGCAAAAACACTTAAAAGCAATCAAAAGACAAACCGAGTGTGTAGCATCTGCCAGTTATTGCTAAAGGAGTCACTCCCGGTGAAGGGATCTCGGTCCTTTCCTCATCGAATAAGGTGCAGGATATATCATATATACCGCTGTGCAAAGCAAGAACTGTAGGTACCTGTTTTATTTTGAAATTCGATTCTACAACATCTTAGGTTTCTTTTATTTCATTAATCACATTAATGAAGTCCCATCATTTAAATACCTAAACATCACAGATAAATACGACGTACACTTATGCCATCCACATTCGCCTCGATGTCCCCTCGTGCACCGTTAGGTTAGGTAACTAACGGCAGAGCGGGGCAGGGCTAGCGCGGGTGTAAAACATAAGTAACGTCTATATAATATATCATATATACTATATACTGTATCTATCACAGAACATCACATGATCACATCACAGATATCGCAGCAAAAGAAACATATAAAATATTGGATATACTAGGACGTCCGTGTTTTCAATACGAGCCAGTATAAAACACGGATTCCACGGTCGTGATGAATAGCCAAACCCACACCCCTAGACCCCTACGAGAGCGGCAAGCAACCCTACCAATTCTAGAGTTAGGAGACCCGGACTCGACTCCTCGAGTTGGTCTCCCTCTGAACTCCAGAACCCGGTTACTTGTGCTCCCCTCCTTGGGTCTATCCTAGTGCGGAAAAGTAAATATTATACAAAGGGTGACAACATCCGCAACCTGGAAGTCCCCCAAATAAAAGAATATTACATACAAGTTTTTACATGAATGAAAATGAAAAACACTCATCTCACATAAAAACCCCCGGCTATTCAAACACGACGATCCAATATAACATATCCAGCAACACATAACATCTCATGTCATCAACGTAAGTAAATATGCGCATCCCAATTGTCGTTGACATATAGCAACGAAACCGGCGATATCACATATTACACTTACGGTCACAGAAAAGAAAGTGTAAAACTACAACAGTTGGAATCCGCAACCACCTCAGACATCGCATGCCTGACCAAATGAATTACTTAGACATCGCATGCCTAACAATTATAAACCCCGCATTTTAGTCTCATTATCGAAAACACTTTTCAATATCAAGTCGGGCAATTCAACAAGATTCCCGAAAAACTGATCGAACGCTCGTCGTAAACTTTAATAGGCGGCCGCACCCCAGACGCCGTCGACGAAGTGCACCAAGGCGGAACACCGCTACCGCGAGCACCCGAACGGATGCTTTCGGCGACGGGGTTCTCCTACAGTCACTTGGTCAGGGCTATGGCGTGAGGCTGTCTATTAAGTTTACCCGGCGAGTATCCGCGTACGCTACGTGATTGCGACAGACTTTAGATCACATCAAAATTCCGTAGCAACCGATCAAGTGAGACTAAACTGCTATGTTTATAACATTCATTCAGTTATCTCATAACTTCTTGTGAATTCCAATTATTGTATCCCATTCCGGATAAATAGAAAATGTCAAACTTTCCGATCGAACAATCGAACACCCAAGTTTTCCCGATGCAGATCAACACATGAAATATGAGTCTAACAACATTCAGTTCGTGCCTCAGTACCAACGGTCCAGCCGTAGAAGGGTCAAGCCAACGCCTCACATGTGGCACGCCGTACTGCGCCAAACCCGAAGGTTCAAAGGGCAGTTCAAGACGGTCACATAATCGAGTTAAGGTTTGTTGTCTTCTAGAGGGTCCATCGCATTACTTGCACTACTTAGAACGTCATTAAACTACGGAAAAATCCAACACTTGGAAATTTCCCGACAGGGGAAAAATTGGGTATTTATATCCGGTCGAACTTTTTAACATATTCAAAAATTATCCGGAAAGCCACATAGACAAAATCTGATACTCCGATCGAAACGCCGAATCCCCAAAACAACCCCAGAAAACTCAACTACATAGCTTATATTAAAATTACCCAGAAAACACAGGAATTAATTATAAACATTACTGTGCAAAAAGGAGTCAAAGAGTCAACAATATGGCCGCGGAACCGCCGCGCCACGTGGGCTCAGGCCGCGGTTCCGCGGCGTTATGACGGAGTTAGGTCTCCGTTTTTCACAGTATTTCATAAAAAAACCCTGCTTAATTTTCTGCATATTTTTAATATCGAAAAATCCACAATTTTCAAAAAAGGACAGAGAGCATGTTTGGAATTGGGTTTCGGGTTCGTTCGGACTTCAAATTGCGTCTAGACTTCGCCTAAGGCTCTAGCTAGGCTCTGATACCACTGTAGGGTTCCTAGGCACCCTGATGAGGTCTCACAAGGCATCAACCATGCCCATTTCAAATTTTAACGGTGCCGAGAAACCCGACTACGGATCGTTGGCAAGAAAACTAGGCGAAACAAAACTAGTTAACAACTTAACTAAGGTTTATACGGAAATACAACCTTTGTAGATCCGGTGCTCCACCTCCATAGCTCCGCAACGAAGTCCCCTTGCTGTCCAGATGAATTCCTGGGCTCTAGCGTCGGCTTCATCGGAGAATAGGCGGGCTAGGTCGTCGATGTCCATGCCGAAGATGATCTACGTCGAGGCATCGCTAGATCAAGCTCCCACTTCACCAAGTCATGAAACTTGTGAAGAAAACGCACTCTACTACTTGGCAAGAAGTAGAGGATGAAGAAATAGGAAGTGGGTTCACTTTAGAATTGGATTTCTCACTCTTTTTCATTACTTGCCATTGATGTAGCAAGCTTTCTTCTTGAAGTGAAGAAGAAGAAGAAAAGCAAGAAGATGATAAGTGTTATGATAAGTTAATTTAAAATAGAAAAGAAAATCAAAACTTATCATAATCCAACCATGGTTATGTGTAGAGAGCAAACTATAGTTAGGTGAATGGTTAGGTTAGGCATAAAACAAAAATGGTGGACTTTATTCAAAGCTTCATGAAGCTTCAACAAAGAACAAAATTAGCCACCATTTTCCTTTTGCCAAAAAGAAATAAACAATTCAATAAATGAATGAATAAATATATAATAACACTAACCATTTACTTAACTAAGGTTTAACTCTTTACACAAACCCTAGCATTCATGTATCATCAAACATGATACAATCAAGTGCACAAAAATATATCACATATACAATGTGCACAATTCAAGTGAGAAAATCCATTTAAAGTGAATCATTACTAGTTAACGCAAAGTAATATATCAAATATATAATTATGCATTAAATCATTAAATCAACACTTGATTTAACGATCCGGTCATATCGCATATAACCGACTAGTATCCAATGTATCGGCTTATCGAATCAACCCTCGATTCGATAACTAGGTTATATCGCATATAACCATTCGATACATTCATCGCAAGAATAGAATACGGTATCACATACACGCATTATTCTCGGTCCCGCACATATCTCATATGCGCTCCTATTTCGTTTCGCTTGAGCCAGGAAACCTCTGTGTAGGACTCTAAAGACTCGTCAATACGCCGGCAGCAGATGATGATCATATCAAGCACCCACAAGCCGCAAGCGGTCTGCTAAACGTAACGGCCACCCGGGTATTGAGCGATCAGAAGATCGATGAGCAAGCCCGCTCACACTCCAGTGAATCCAACCAGTAACACTACCGTACAGTCTGGTCTGATCGACTGATATGTCGCATATCTCGCCTAAGGGTGGTAAACGTCAGACCCCAATAGCTCGATAAGTCGTGTCGATATGAGGTCTATAACAATTCGAGAAACTACTGGTAACACTTACCAGTAAATCTCAGCAACCCTGGCCAGGGATTTCCTGTTATAGCCAATCGAACACAGCGCAACATCAACCCCCTATACCGGGAGAGACGAATCCCCTCCTATCGCTCATTGCCTCCATGTGACTCGGGACTGAACCCAAAAACCACCGTTTTGCATGCCCTCTTGGACGTGGTAAGATGGAAATCAAAGCACAGTGAGAACCACACAAGACTCTATGACGATCTCGGGTCAACAGACTACTCTGTACCAGTGTCACCAGAGAATTGCCATCTGACGTATGGTATAATACCATCTGGGAGTTCTCGGCGAGTCCGTCCAGTGTACCCAGTCTCTACTGAGCACCCGTATATCATCTCTGATGTCAAACACCGATGGATATGGGATCATCCATCGCCCATCTGTATGGGTCGAGAAGGTATACGCTAGTCTACACTGGTATATCGATGCCCCGTCTCGATACACCCACGACTAGGGACTTTGAAGGATGTACTTACGGACTACCATGTCCCCACTAGTATGATCCGCATCATAGTCCAGGTAGTCAAGTACACATCCTGAGGGCTTTACCAACATGTAATAGAGAGACAATCTGTGTACACGTTAAGGTAAAGAGCAACCAGATAGCATACTATCATGTCGAGCAAGAAAGTCCTCCCTATATATGTCCCAGCATCCACAACAATATACATCCTATGTACAGTAATGGCCTCTAGGGCATACATATAACTAACAACGTTGCTCACCCCGGTTCTTACGGGGAGGCAGAAATGGCGAAAAATAATTTTTGGCGCAAAGGAAACATGGACTAAAAGCCGGATCTTTTCTAAACTAGAAACTAGCAAACAACAAGAGGCTTTAACTACTATGCCGTAGAAATTATACCTCACGAAACCGGTCCTACGGGTCTTCTCTCCGCTGTCCGGCTCGTCCATCCATGCACCGAGAGTCGATTCGGATCTTGGTCACCTCCGCGGCCTTCCTGAGTCGAAGACGATCCACCCGAGAGATGTACACCGAGCTCCACCTCGAGCCGAGGCAACTAGGGCAACAATATCTCTAGTCTTGAAGTCCTAGGTTATGTGGAGGTGGTTGATGGAAGTATTTGTCTATGTGGATTCTTTTTCTCTCAACACATGAGATCAAAAGAATATTTCAAGAGGAGGAAGATGAAGGAGATCAAGCAACCATGGAGCTCTCTTTCTTTCTTCTCACTTGCAAGAGAGAGAATGAGAAAAAGAAAATGAAATTATTAACTTAAGAAAAAAGGCACCATGGTTGCAATAATAGTAAAACAACATCATTACCAATCCTATCATGATAAAGTTGATGCTACATTGAATTGACCATTATCATAATCAAAAAGAAAAAGAAAATCCAAAGAAGTGTGTTGACCTCTCTTGAAGGTCAATGGTCAACACCGGTCAACGGGTCAACAAAGTCAAGAGAGGTCACGGTGGTCAAATGGTCAATGCAATTAGCCATCACAAAATTATCACAAAAAGGATTAGTAAAATAATGTCTCCGGCTCATAATGGTTTTGACCAAACGAATTGCCAAAACCCTAATGAGACCGCCTCAAAATGGTTTTGACCGAATCAACTGTCAAAACCCTAATGAGCCTGCCACAGAATGGTTTTGGCCAAACCAACTGCCAAAAGCCTAATGGGGCACCTCCTCCTTCATCGTTCCTCAAAACTGTGCATACACACCCGCATCCGCATTCCGTAGAATGTGAATGCACAGAAGACAAAACAAATCCATCCGTGCAGTACTAGGATCCGGCTTAAACCAAAGCCCACTAGTATTGCCTGCCCGAACAGCATACGCACACAAGTGCACGTAAGTGATCGCAGCCCTGCCGTAAAACCATACGGCCTCTACACGTTTCGCTCAGTGCAGGGAAACTCTCTTTGTGGGACTCTAAAGACTTGACACTACGCTGGCAGTGGGTTTAACCACAGACCGCAAGCGGCACTAGCTGTACGTAACGGTCCCCAGGTAGATGTCGATAAGAAGGCCGATGAGGTAAACCCATCTGAAATCCTACTGAGCCTGTATGTGACAATCTCCGTACAGTCCGGTCTGTTCGTCTGACACATTGCATGGCGGGCCTAGGGGGTGGTGAACGTCAGTCCCCCAATAGCGGTACAAGTCGTGTCGGAGTGAAGCCCAGAACACCCTGAGATAACACTGGAAACCTACCAGTATCTCGCTTGCCCTGTCCAGGGATAACTCGTGTAATGGCTCTCCTAGACACAGCGCGATGTCAACCCCCAATACCGGGAGAAACGAATCCTGTCTAACCGTCACTGCCTCCAAGTGCTTCGGGACTGCACCCAACTACTACCTGTTTGCATGACTTCTTTGAGCCGTGGTAGGGTAGTAATCTAAGTACAGTGGGAACACACTCGAGGCGAAGTGACAGTGTCAAGTCAGCGGACTAAGCTGTACTCATGTCACCTGGGAACTGATAACCGACGATAGGTATAATACCAACCATCAGTTCCCGACGAGTCCTATCCAGTATACTCATAACCTAACGAGCACCCGCATACTATCTCCAGTACGACGTACTGATGGCTGTGGAATAGACCATCTCCCCTGCTGAGATGAGAAGCGCATACGCTAGTCTACTCCGGAGTATCGATACCCTGTATCGATAGTCCTACGACTAGGGACCTGTATAAGGATGTGCTTATAGATTACCCAGCCCCCACGAGTGTGACTGCCATCACAACGCTGGTAATCAAGCAGAGATCCTAAGGGCTCTACTAATATGTATAAGCGATATGCTAAAAGAAACACTTGCACATATTGAAGTAGAAACAAAACCAAGTAGCATACTACCATTTTGAGCAAGATTGTCTGTACAGCCGTGAATATCCCAATCTTCCATCAAGTAATATACAAACTAGTATGATACAGTAATGGCCTCTAGGGCATATACACTAACACTCAGGTCGATGAACTAACCTGTACACATGTCACCAGGGAACTGCTATCTGACATCAGGTATAATACCAACTAGCATGTTCCCGGCGAGTCCTGTCCGGTGTACTCATAACCCAATGAGCACCTGTATACATCTTAGGTGAACCAACTGACACCAGTGGCTTGTGAGACCGGCCACCGCCCCTCGTCGAGGTCTCGACTGTATACACTAGTCTACTCTGGAGTATCGATGCCCTGTCTTGAAACTCCCACGACTAGGGACCTTTTAAGGATATGCTTATAGACCCCAGCTCCCACGTATATGATCGCCCTCATAATGCTGGTAGTCAAGCAAGAATCCTAGGGGCTCTATCAACGTGCAATAGTGACCTATATGGTCACCTAAAGCAGTACACGATGATAAAGATAAACCAGATATCATACTTTCATCTTGATTAAGACTGTCCTATCGGGATAGGTCCTCCATCAATCATTGCAATCACATGCCTGTGATCCAATAATTGACTCTGGGGGCAATATCTCCAACAATATATAGTAGACGTTGCTTATGTTTTACACCCATGCTAGTCCCGTCCCGGTATGCCGTTAGATAAGTAACCTAACGGGGCATAACGGAACATTGCGGCGAATGCGGATGGCATAAGCGTACGTTGTATTTTCGTTTCTTTTCTGTGATTGGCTTAAGGACTTAAATGATGGGACTACATTAATATGATTAATGTAAAGAAAATAAACCTAAAAAGATGTTGTAGAATCGGATTTGAAAACCACTCGGCTCTTTATGAAAAAGCTACATTTCAAAACTGCGGAGCTCAAGCCACTCCTTTTGAAAACCATTTGATTCTACGACGATATCAAGTTCAAAGCGTTAAAGATTTTCTTAAAAATCATCCGCAACCCTCCGTCATTTTAGGAAGTAGAGTACTTAGTATTCGTGCTACATTTGTTGACTATAGTTAAGGCGTAGTGTACGGTAGCTAAGTGATGTCCTCCTACACTACATATGATGCAGATTAATTAGGACATTCTTATGACTTTGTTGACCATAGTTAAGGGTCATATGAGTGGGTCTAATTAATCAAGAAATGACGGGTAGAACTTGACTGGTACTTATGATTTGTTGACCATAGTTAAGGTCATAAGTACTAGGGGTAAAAACCGCATCGGGAATTTCAAGTGTTGAGATTTGCAATGAGATTGCATACCTTCCATATGATGGTTCGATCCCGATCCCACTGTGCGCAATAGTTGCTCCCAGGAGAGTTTTGCAGTTTACAATTAGCTAACTCATTAGGTGTCTAGAAAGGTGTTAACGGGGCTACGCCACTGGGAAAACGAGGTTTACATTACTTAGGTCCATGCGAAAGCACGGGAACCTTCCTCAAGTACCGACACTGGCCTGACTGAACGGTTAGCGAAGTTGTAGACAGTAATTAATCCTGGCTAGTTTTCTTTTAAAGGTTTGAAAGAAAAACTTGATTAAAGCAGTGGGAGATATCGATTAGACAAGATAATAACCAATCTGATCTTTGCAAGAGCATTCGCTAAGTGTATTCTTTTCTCTCTCTTAATGGCAGATACTAATGACTGGACTCAAGCTTCTACTAGATAAAAATAAACTGAATGGGACCAATTATAAAGACTGGCTGAGGGATCTAAAAATTACCTTGACTTATGATAAAGTATCATATGTCCTCACGGCTTCAGCCCCGCCCGTCCTAGGTCCAAAATCCTCAGTTGCGGATTAAGAAGTCCGCAAGACATGGGACGCTGACTGTGCCACGACCAAATGCCTTGCGCTTGCATCGATGGACAACACACATAAAAAGCAGCACAAGAATATGGACATTCAAGGCACATTCCTCCATACAAAGGAGTTGTATGGAGAGCAATCCTACGTATTACGATACGAAGCATCAATGAAATTGTTTCAGATGCGAATGGCCCCTGGCACACCGGTAAAAGACCATGTTCTGAAGATGATATCTCTCATAGAAGAGCTTGAGGACCTTGGATGGACGATGGACAATGAACAATATACGGATATTATTCTGCAGTCCCTCCCATCGACCTTTGCTCAATTCATAGTTAACTTCAACATGCAAAACATGGAGAGGGAACTACCTGAACTCCTTAATATGTTAAGGAGTGCAAAGAGCACACTGAAATCAGTGAAAACTCCCGTTTTGAGTGTTGGGCAATCTTCTTCTTCTCGCCCAAAGGCTAAAGCCAAGGGAAAGCTCAAGAAGAAGCCCACCAAGCCTAGGGGTGGAGTTAAAAAGGTGAAGGGGAAGGACAAGTGCAAAGCTGGAGAATCGGGGAAAGGGGAATGTTTTCATTTCCACAAAACAGGACATGGGAAGCGCAACTGTACAAAGTACTTAAATCTCAAGAAGAAGCATGGGGATGCTTCCGCTTCAGGTGTGTTTGTGACAGAAAATTGTTTTTCAATAAACTCTGCTTCCTGGGTATTAGATACCGGTTCAGGTTCTCACATTTGAAATTCTATGCAGGGGCTGAGAAATAGCAAGGTTTTGAAGACAGGTGACCATAATCTCCGCGTTGGAAATGGTTCCAATGTACATACAGTCGCAGTGGGAGAGTATCACTTGGGGTTGGTATCTGGGTGTATAATTGTTTTGAACCCATGTTATTTTCTACCAAGTATGCTTTGTAATATAATATATGTTTCTTTGTTAGACAATGAAGGATATAATTTTGTATTGCAGAACAATGTTATGAACATTCGCCTGAATCAAATATTGGTTGGGTATGGTACGCTTAATAACGGGATATACATCCTAAATCAACACACAGTTTTCAACATACAACACACTAATAAAAGAAAACTTTCAGAAATAAATGAAGCTTTTCTTTGGCACTGTAGACTTGGTCATATTAACGAAACAAGACTAAACAAGTTACACAAAGATGGATATTTAAACCCTTTTGAATATAAATCTTATGCGACTTGCCAGTCTTGTATCAAGGGTAAAATGACCAAAACTCCATTTACCGGACACGGAGAAAGAGCTACCGAGCTCCTAGGACTCATACATAGTGATGTATGCGGGCCAATGTCTACACAGGCTAGAGGCGGTTTTTCTTACTCCATTTCTTTCACTGACGATTTCTCAAGATTCGGTCATGTATTTTTTTTGAAGCACAAATCTGAAGCTTTCAAGAAATTTACTGAATATAAACTCGAAGTAGAAAAACAAACCGGCTTGAGTATCAAAATTCTTCGATCAGATCGAGGTGGGAAGTACCTCAGTACAGAATTTGCAAACTTCTAAAAAGAGAATGGGATTCTCTCTCAGCTCACTCCTCCTTACTAACCACTGCACAACGGTGTGTCTGAACGACGGAATCGTACCCTATTAGATATGGTCTATTCCATGATGAGTGATGCTGAGTTACCCGTCACATTTTGGGGGCATGGATTGGAAACTGCAGCGTTTCTACTGAACAGGGTCCCAACCAAAACTGTGTCTACCACACCATACGAGATATGGCATGGGAAGAGACCATCTCTTAAGAGAATTAAGATTTGGGGTTGCCCGGCCTATGTTAAAAAGCAGAATTCAGACAAACTCGAGACATGGTCGGTCATGTGTAACTTTGTGGGATATCCAAGGAACTCTTATGGATATCTATTCTACCACAAGTAGGAACAAAAGGTGTTTGTTTCTCAGTATGCCAAATTCGTAGAAAAAGAGTTTTTCACAGATAAAGATGATGTCAATGTGGTGGATCTATAAGAGGTTCTAGAGACACAAACTACAAATGATGACTTGGTTGAACCGGCTGTTGCAATAGAAACTGAGGAACCTCGGCCACTCCGTAGGTCTGGTAGGACTTCTCGCCCACCGGAGAGGTACTACGATTTCCTCATTGATGGTGACAGAGAAGACTGCATCATGGAGGATGATGATCCTACCAGTTTTCAGCAAGCTATCACGAGTGGAGACTTTGTGAAGTGGCTGGATGCCATGAGATCCGAAATGAAGTCTATGTACACCAACAAAGTATGGACTTTGGACGTTGTACCCCCTGGGGTAAAACCTATGGGGTGGAAATGGATCTATAAAAGAAAGATTGGTGTAGATGGGCAGGTAGAGACCTATAAGGCAAGACTTGTGGCGAAGGGCTTTCGTCAAAGACCAGGTTTGGACTATGACGAGACTTTTTCACCCGTAGCCATGCTTAAATTCATTCGGATCCTACTTGCTATTGCTGCTCACTACGACTATGAAATCTGGCAGATGGACGTTAAAACGGCATTTCTAAATAGGTATTTAGAAGAATGCGTTTATATGGATCAGCCAGAGGGCTTCATTGACAGTGGGAGCAGCGGGAAAGCATGTAGATTGCTTAAGTCCATATATAGGTTAAAGCAGGCATCACGGAGTTGGAGCATCTGTTTCGATGATGTTATCAAAGAGTTTGATTTCATCAAAAATCCAGATGAACCTTGTGTTTATAAGAAGGCTGTAGGGAGAGCTGTCACATTCCTCGTATTGTACGTGGATGACATTCTTCTGATAGGAAATGACATTCCTATGCTACAGTCAGTCAAATATTTCTTATCACTAAGGTTCTCCATGAAGGACCTGGGTGATGCCACATACATTCTAGGCATAAGGATTTATAGGGATAGATCCAAGAGGTTATTGGGATTGTCCCAAACCAGGTACATCAACACCATCGTAAAAAGGTTTAGTATGGAAGACTCCAAGAGGGGTGCCTTACCCGCTTTCCATGGGGTCACTATCTCCAAGGACTCTTGCCCAAAGACCGATGAAGAGAGCGCTCGCATGAGCATTATACCCTATGCTTCGGCAGTAGGATCTATAATGTATGCGATGTTGTGTACACGCCCAGATGTAGCTTATGCACTTGGTGTTGTAAGCAGGTATCAATCCAACCCAGAGGAGAATCACTGGATAGTTGTGAAGAACATTCATAAGTACTTACGAAAGACTAAATAATTGTTCTTTGTGTATGGTAATGGAGATCTCCAATGGAGGCCTTTACCGATTCGAGCTTCCAGAGCGATAAGGACGACAACAAATCTATCTCAGGGTTTGTATTTACCCACAATGGAGGGGCGGTAAGTTGGAAGAGTTCCAAACAGGATACCGCTGCAGACTCTACGATGGAGGCTGAGTACATTGTTGCAAATGATGCAGCTAAGGAAGCCGTCTGGATGAGGAAGTTCGTCTCGGAGCTAGGAGTAGTTCCAACCGTTATTGATCCAATACCATTGTATTGTGATAATAATGGGGCTATGGCGTTAGCCAAGGAGCCCAGGTCCCATCAGCGATCCAGACACATCCTGAGGCATTTTCATTTGATCCGGGAGATTGTAGATCGCCGCAAGATCGAGATTAGAAGAGTAGGCACAAAGAATAATGCCGCGGATCCACTCACCAAGGCCCTCCCTCAGCCGCAGCATGAGCGACTTTTTGAGATGTTGGGTATGAGATACGCCAATAACTGGCCTTAGTGCAAGAGGGAGATTGTTGGATATATGTATGCCCTAGAGGCCATTATATGATAGTGGATGTATTTATACATGTGTATATATATATATATATATATATATATATATATATATATATTCAGTGTACATTCTTGCTCGACATGATAGTATGCTATCTTGTTCTTCTTTATCTGACATGTTGATTTGATCATGCTTTTATTCATTCACACATGTTGATAAAGCCCTGAGGATATAGACTTGACTACTGTGACTATGATAGAGATCATACTAGTGGGACATCTGTAGTTTATAAGCATATCCTGGAATGTCCCTAGTCGTAGGTGTATCGAAACGGGGCATCGATATACCAGAGTAGACTAGCGTATATGTACTAGACCCATATGATGGGCGATGGATGTTCCCACATTCATCGATGTTTGACATCGAGATCGTATACGGGTGCTCAGTGGTGACTGGGTACACTGGACGGACTCGCCGAGAACTCCTATAAGGAATTATATCTATCGTCGGATAACAGTTCTCAGGTGACACTGGTGCAGGTTAGTCTGTAGACCCGAGATCGTCATAGAGTCTTGTGTGTTCTCCCACTGTAATTTGATTACCACCCTACCACGGCTCTACTGAGTCGTGCAAACAGGTGGCCGTTGGGTACAGTCCCGAGACACACGTAGGCAATGAGCGATAGGAGGGGTTTCGTCTCTCCCGGTATTAGGAGTTGATGCTATGCTGTGCTCGACCGGCTACAAGTAAGTCTCTGGCCAGGGCTGTTGAGATTTGCTGATAAGTGTTATCGGTAGTTTCTCGATCTGTTATAGACCATTCATCGACATGACTTATTGAGTTATTAGGGTCGACATTACCATCCCTAGAATTTATATGCAGCATATCTGACGAAGAGACCGGACTGTACGGTAGTGTTGCCGGTTGGCTCGATGGGAGTTGTGACAGGTTCGCTTGTTTTCTTCTGATCGCTCAATACCCGGGTGGCCGTTACGTTTAGCTGACCGCTTGCAGCTTGTAGGTATTTTATATGATCATTACCTACTGCCGGCGTATTGACGAGTCTTAGAGTCCCACAATGAAGTTTCCTGGCTCAGGAGAAAAGATGTGGTGTGCATATGAGATATGCGCGGGGACCCGATTAAATACGGATATGTGATACCGTATATTAATCGGGCATTTTTTATTAGTCGGGTCATGATTGATCTTAATTTCTTTGTGTGTCGGTTTAGAAAATAGAATTCACAATCAAAGAATTATTTGACCGCAATCAATAACGGTGTCGGATTGTAGATCATTAGTGAGTGTGGATCGTCCACAGGGATTGTGTGATTCGTTCGTATTTTGATTTGTTTGAATCGAAAACTTAATTGAAAAGAAAAGAAAACATGATTCAAGATTTTTATCGATGAGTTTCAAATATCACTATTCTAATCAAGAATCAAGAAAATGATAAACATCAAGAATCGAGTTTCGATAGAATTCCAATCACTTTAGGGTTTCAAGATTTAAAGTAAAGCTCGTAGGAATCGAGTAAATTGTAGATGTGATGAAGATTCAAGATTTCGATTTCTTATCTATTAACAAATTGATGCTAAATCGATGTAGAATTCATCGAGGATCAAGGATCTTGCGAAGAATTAGGGTTCCTCATCCTATCCTTTGTCCTTTCGATGAATAACATTCACTCGATAGCTTCTTGAAAGTCGAATGATCAATTGTTGATCTCAAGATCGTGCGAAAGGAATCAAGAACACATTTGCATCGATCTAGATCATCGATCAATCGATTTTCAAGAATTTACAATTGTTTTAAGACTTAAGAAAACGTTTAACAATTCATCGACATCATCATTTTACAATTGTTTCGATTCCTCCACGAGCGGAGTTTTATTCAAGCATCATCACAAAGTACATATTCAAGAATCAAAATGAATCATAATGCTCGAATTGAAATGTAAACAAGTTAAAGAATCTTCACCTTTATTACATCAACAAGTAGTTACAACTCTCAAGATTTACAAGAGGTAGGAACTTCGCTCGTAGAATCTTGCATCGCTCGGTTTCTTGAGTCTTGGATCGCTTCGATCTCGTGCTCCGTTGAAATCCGGTTCCGCTTCTAAAGGATCTTGAAGACTTGCTTGGCTTGCACTCAAAGAATCTTGAAGTTTCTTGATTTTGGATTGGATTAGGGTTAGGGTTTTGACACAAGCCTTGTCACTAGACTTGTAGAAGAAGATGAGAGAGTGAAGAAGAAGTGATTCCGGAAGAAATTTAACCCTAGATCTAGGCTCCTATTTATAGACTTCCCAAAACCCTAGATCTAGGATTTTAATTTCCCTCCAAAAGTTTGTTGAGGAGATTTGAATTTCCCTCCAGGAGTTAGTTAAGGAGAGCCTTCTAGAAGAGGTTTGTTAAGCCGAGCCTTCTAGATGTGCCACGTGGAGTTTCTACAATGTTTTGGAAGTTTGGGCCGTTAGCTGAGACACGTGTAGGAAATCTGGGCGTCTGAAGCCATCATAGCGCCGCGGAACGGCGGCGCAAGCGCGCTCCCGCCGCGGAACCGCGACGCTTCTTTAGCCTTGGGGCTTGCTTCTTTAACTGTGGACTTGGGCTGACATATAGGCCTTGTTATGATATGTTGAATTTTATTTGGCCTTCTGTATTGCTACCAGATCTTTAGCCTTTGAGTTGGCGTATTTTTGATCAGCTTCTTTTGGCTTTATTCCTGCAATTTCTCGAGACAAGTGTTGCGCAATATAGGGATGATGCGATGCCATAAAATACAGTCAATTTCCCTAGAAATGCCAGTTTTAAAGTCTAACAAATGCAATCCGACATTTCGGGTCTGTTTTGCTAATATGTGTAATATGAATGCCGAACACTTCTAGATGAGTGCAAATGATAGGGAAATTGCCGTGTTAAAAATGCAGTATTTTCGACTGATCGGGTCGTATGTGATATGACCGTTTTGCAAAATCAAGTGTTGATTTAACAAATGACTTTTAGATTAATTCTTTAATCAAACTCTTTTTCTATTTTTGTATGCATGCATGTATGCACATGATGGTGTGCATGGATACATACATACATACATTGTATCATGGTTGTTGATACATGTTTGGTGGCAATGCAAGACTTATATTGTAGAATTATCTATTTATTTATCATTTAGAAAAAGAGAAAGGATAATTCACACATGGTTTATACTTATCATCTTTGACCATGCTTCAACCACCATTTAACCTTGAGTTAATTATCCTTTTGTCTTTAACCCATTTGATAAAAATCTAGATGATTCTAACCATGGTTGAAGTGAGGAAGGATTAATATAGATTATTCTTTTCTCACTTCAATTATTATTCACTCTCGTAACTTTTCTTTTGTGAGAAAGCTTAGCAACCATCTTCTTCTTCCTCTCTTGAGAATTTCCTTGAGTGAGGTTGAGACAAAGTAAGAGTTTTGATTATAGAATACAAACCACATCATCATACTACACACATCTAGCCCATTTGTGTAGGGTGTTTGCTCTACTTCATTCACATATCGAGTAAAGCAAGGAGCTTTGGGCAAAGGAGCTTCGGGTGGAACGTCGTGGACCAAAAAGATCTCAAGCGAACCTTTTTCTAGCTCTCAAGTAGGCAACGAGTCTAGCGTAGGGAGCTACAAAGGTTGTACTCTCAAAACCCTAGTTTTTTCTACTTGTGATAATGTACATGTAAAGAAACCCTAAATTTCTAGTGATGATTCTTTGTATGTTCACTTAGCACCTTAAAAATTTGATTTTGAGACATGTGATGCTTCCAAACCCTTTATGAGGTGCTAGGTAAACCAACAGCCTGTCTGTAGGCGGTGGATAAGGAAGCTGGAGCATCCTCTGAAGGAGTAGGGGCAGGGGTGATGGTGCTCGAACTTGCACCCGCGGCCAAGGCGGCACTACGCTCCCTTGCCGCGCGCATTCTACGCTCCCTTTCCACTCGGTCCGTGAGAGCGGATCTTCTAGAAGCCTCCATCAATAGGACGTCATCGTCCGCGCCAAGGGTTACCTCTGGAGCCATTATCGCATCCGTCATCGGTTGTTTGAGTAAGGCCTCTTTCGGCAGTGCCAAGGAGGCCAGGACTTTGATGGATGGCCCGAGAAGCATCTCCGCATCAGCTTGCGGGATTGGCATTGTAGTCCCTGCGATAAGATAAAGAAGAGGTTAGATTGTCCATAAGAAAGGAGAATAAAGACAAAGTAAGCCGAAATAAACCAAGGCCTAACAAAGCGCGAATCCTCCCCTCCTCCTCCAAGGTCCTAAGGGAAGCCGCTAGAGCCTCTTCGGTGGAAAAGCCTGTTAAAGAAGAAAAAAGCATTAATCAAAACATGATGATAGAAATATAATGCAATGACGAAAGATACAGCTGATGGTTACCTGATCGCGCGAGGATAGCCAGTCCCGCTTCGTGGCTTGCCAATTGCTCAGAAGCTGCAATGGCAGCCGCCAGATCAGTATCGTCTGGCGGCATGAATAATCCCTCGTTTGTCCCATACTCGCTCAGACCCTCGCCGTAAGGAGAGTGAGGCTCCTAGCCATGTTCAACACCTTTATCAGACCGGGGAACTGGTGCTGAATGGCGTTCTCTGGCGTGAGGCCCATCACCATTGGCTTGGTGGCAAAAACATATTCGTCCGGAGGAAGCAGCTCCTCGTAGTGCTCCCCCCTGACCGGTAGACCAGAAACCTAAGCGAATTCTTCCAAGGAAATGGAGACCTCTCTATCCAATAGAAGGAAGGTATGGATCGGGATGTTCCACTGCTCCAAAAACGCCTTAATCCACCATGTGGGAGGTGCATAATACTGGAACAACGTAGCGTAGACCGCAGGGTATAGGCCGAGCTTTAGCAGCTGCGATTTCTTCGCAGACAAGATATACCGGGCCCACTGCAAGTACCCAGCCAGATGACGGGGAGTTAACCCGATGTTGTAGGGCTGTCCCCAAGGGCGCGACTCGCCTTGGCATATGCGCCGCCCAAAGGTGTCCAAAGCCTCCGGCGGCTGCATGGGTACGGCGGAGATCGAAGGTTGAAGGAGACCCTCCGAAGTCCAATTAACCACCTCCACGGCATAGTTCACCGGGGGTGCATCTGCATACAGGATCGCTGAGATAGGCTCCGAAGGCGTCGCACAAGAAAAGCTCCTGCGGCCTCTGATAATCTGGTCGTACCATCTACCCCACAAGTGAAGATTTTTGTGTTCCGGGTCATGGTCTTTGATGAGCGCGAGAACCTCCCGGTCCACAGGTGCCTCAGGGAATCCTCCCTCTGAACGGACGAACGGAAAGGAAGTGTCGATAGACATGTCGCCTGCGCAAAAAAAGGACAAAAGTCAACTGTCAGTGTTATAATTTAATTTAAATTCTGACACTTAGTACTTTAAAATTTGTACCACACAGCAATCCAGTGGAAAGGGGACCAAAGGGGAACCCACAAAATCTAGATGACAATGCATCAATTAATAAAATAGTCTCATCATTGGATGAGACTGTCATTTAAATGAGGAAATCCTCAGGAAAATTCTCATTAAATGAGAGATCCCTCGGGAAAAGGAGAAAATCTCCCTTTGAGAGTAAAGCTCTATGACAGAGTGACACTTGTCAAACTCTGATCATGAAGGAATAAAATTCCTCAAGAGCCTGGTTCTGTAGTGATGATGGAAAAACCCATCAGAAAAGAATTAATTAAAATTAATTTTTATGAATTTAAATAAAATAAAATAAAAAATTCTGGGATCTTCAAGATTCATGAACAAACTCTTAAGAGTTCTTCATCAAAGATTAAGAAATCTACATGTTATCAAAAGAGCAGAGCTCTGATTCATGGGCTTAGAAACCACAAGAAAAGATCTCTTTAGATCTAAGGGTTCAGGAGAGCAAAGCTCTGTTAATGAAACCCTAAATGGGTTTTCTTTAGATCATAGATCTATGAAGAGCAAGGCTCTGATTAATGGTTAAAAGCCTAATTTATTAAAAGTTTTAAACTTTACCTACGTTTTGACAGAGTTCTGACTCTTAAAAGGTTCTTAAACAAGAGAGCTATGCTCTGTGGGAGAATGAAATTCTCAGAAGAGATAATTCTCAATAAGAAGATGAGAATCATCTAAGCGGCCAAAGGTCCTATTAATAGGCTTTGAAACGCCTCTTCAAATTCTGAGTTGATCCAACGACAGAGATTTTGCCACCGCTGCACTCACGTGTGGGCCACGTGAGTGCAACGGTGTGGGGGCATTTGTTTCCCCAATCAGAGCAAAGCTCTATTTGAAATTCAAATTTCCAAAAAAATTGAAGCAACGCTTCAGATCCAGCACTAGGCGCGCTACGCGCTGTAAGTCTACGGTAGTGTTCATATCAGATTTTTGCATTTTCATACCACCCAATTTTTATCACATTGCATATCGGTAGGTACTCTTGAGCCGTGTTTGCTAGTCAATTGCAGGATACAGGTTCTCGGCTCTAAACGGTGAAATCCATGGAAAAACACGACAAAATCCGGGTTCCTGCCAACCACAGATAAAACACGGGTCTCAGCTCTTTATCCGTCTGTTGCCACATGTTAGTTATATGTATGCCCTAGAGGCCATTACTATACATAGGATGTATATTGTAGTGGATGCTTGGACATATATAGGGAGGACTTTCTTGCTCGACATGATAGTATGCTATCTGGTTGATCTTTACCTTAACGTGTATATTGATTGTCTCTCTGTTACATGTTGGTAAAGCCCTTAGGAGATGTACTTGACTACCTGGACTATGATGCGGATCATACTAGTGGAGACATGGTAGTCCATAAGTACATCCTTCAAAGTCCCTAGTCGTGGGTGTATCGAGACGGGGCATCGATATACCAGAGTAGACTAGCGTATACCTTCTCGATCCATACAGATGGGCGATGGATGATCCTATATCCATTGGTGTTTGACATCAGAGATGATATACGGGTGCTCAGTGGAGACTGGGTACACTGGACGGACTCGCCGAGAACTCCCAGATGGTATTATACCTTACGTCAGATGGCAGTTCTCTGGTGACACTGGTACAGAGTAGTCTGTTGACCCGAGATCGTCATAGAGTCTTGTGTGGTTCCCACTGTGCTTTGATTTCCACCTTACCACGTCCAAGAGGGCGTGCAAAACGGTGGTTTTTGGGTACAGTCCCGAGTCACATGGAGGCAATGAGCGATAGGAGGGATTCGTCTCTCTCGGTATAGGGAGTTGATGTTGCGCTGTGTTCGATTGGCTATAACCGGAAATCCCTGGCCAGGGTTGCTGAGATTTACTGGTAAGTGTTACCTGTAGTTTCTCGAACTGTTATAGACCTCATATCGACACGACTTATCGAGCTATTGGGGTCTGACGTTTACCACCCCTAGGCGAGATATACGACATATCAGACGATCAGACCGGACTGTACGGTAGTGTTAATGGTTGGATTCACTGGAGTGTGAGCGGGCTTGCTCGTCGATCTTCTGATCGCTCAATACCCGGGTGGCCGTTACGTTTAGCAGACCGCTTGCGGCTTGTGGGTGCTTGATATGATCATCACCTGCTGCCGGCGTATTGACGAGTCTTTAGAGTCCTACACAGAGGTTTCCTGGCTCAAGCGAAAGGAAATAGGAGCGCATATGAGATATGTGCAGGACCAAGAATGATACCAGTATATGATACTATATTTTATTCTCGCGATTTGTAACATTGATCGGTTATATGCGTTATAGCCAGGTTATCGGATCAAGTGTTGATTCGATAAGTTGTTACTATTGATATTAGTCGGTTATATGAGAGATGACCGGGTCGTTAAATCAAGTGTTGATTTAATGATTTAATGGATAATTATATATTTGATATATCACTTTACATTAACTAATATAGGTTCACTTAAATGGATTTTCTCACTAGAAGTTCACAAGTTGTATATGTGATATACTTTTGTGCACTTGATTGTATCATGTTTGATGATACATGTTAACTTGGTTAAGTGTAAAGATTAAACCATGGTTAAGTTAATGATTAGGGTTTTGCTTTTCTTTCTTATTTATTTATTTATTTATTTTGGAAAGAATAAAGATAAAATGGTGGCTTTCTTTGTTTGTAGTTGAATCTTCATGAAGGTTTGACTTTGTAACCATTTTGTCTTCATGCTTAACCCTAACCATTTAAATAAACCATGGTCTATTCTCTAAACTTAACTAGGGTTAGGATATGATAAGTATTCATATTATTTTCTATTTTGAAAATACTTATGATATTCTTTCTTCTTCTTCTTCATCTTCTTCAATGAAGAAAGCTTCACTTCATCAATGGTGACTTGATGAAATGAGTGAGAAATCCAATTCTAAAGTGAACCTACATCCTATTTCTTCATCCTCTACCTCTTGCCAAGTAGTATAGGGTGTTTCCTTCATAAGTTTTCTTGACTTGGTGAAGTTGGAGCTTGATCTAGCGATGCCTCGACGTAGATCATCTTCGGCATCGTCGTCGATGACCTAGCCCGCTTTTTCTCCGATGAAGCCGATGCTAGAGCCCAAGATCCGATTTGGACAGCGAGGAGACTTCATCGCGGAGCCATGGAGGTGGAGAACCGGAAATACAAAGGTTGTATTTCCGTTTACCATTTAGTTAAGTTGTTAACTAGTTTCTTTTTCGCCTAAACTTCTAGCCAACGATCCGTATTAGGGTTTCTCGGCACCTCTAATTTTTGAAATTGGCATGGTTGATGCCTTGTGAGACCTCACTAGTGTGCCTAGGAACCTTTTATTGGTATCAGAGCCTAGCTAGAGCCTTAGGCGATGCGTAGACGGAGTTTGAAGTCCGATCGAACCGAAACCCTAATTGGAATTTGCTCTCTGGACATTTTTGAAATTCGGGGATTTTTCAGAATTAAAATTATGCAGAAAAACCAGAAGGAAATTATAAGAATTACTGTGAAGTTCGATGACCTAATTCCATAAAAGTGCGGCGGAACCGCGGCATTAGCATGCTAATGTGGCGGTTCCGCGGCCCTTTTGTCTCTTCTCCCATTAAATTTTGCACAGTAATTCCTATTTTGCAGTGCTGGTGTTCCTGGGAATTTTTAATCTGAAATCAAGAGTTGAGTATTTTGGGTTGTATTAGGAGTTCGTACATTCGATCGGATTGTCAAACTTTGTCTATGTGTCTTTCCGGATAATTTTTTGAATATGTTAAAAAGTTCGACCGGATATAAATACCCAATTTTTCCCCTGTCGGGAAATTTCCAAATGTTGGATTTTTCCGTGGTTTAATAACGTTCTAAGTAGTGCAAGTAACGCGATGGTCCCTCTAGAAGACAACAAACCTTAACTCGATTATGTGACCGTCTTGAACTGCCCTTTGAACCTTCGGGTTTGGGGCAGTACGGCGTGCCACTTGTGAGGCGTTGGCTTGACCCTTCTACGGCTGGACCGTTGGTACTGAGGCATGAACTGAATGTTTTTAGACTTATTTCATGTGTTGATCTGTTTCGGGAAAACTTGGGTGTTCGAATGTTCAATCGGAATGTTTAACATTTTCTAATTATCTGGAATGTGATACAATAATTGGAATTCACAAGTAGTTATGTGATAACTGAATGAATGTTATAAATACAGCAGTTTAGTCTCACTTGATCGGTTGCCACGGAATTTTGATGTGATCAAAAGTCCGTCGCAATCACGTAGCGTACGTGGATACTCGCCGGGTAAACTTAATAGACAGCCTCACTCCATAGCCCCGACCAAGTGACTGTAGGAGAACCCCGTCGCCGAAAGCATCCGTTTGGGTGCTCCCGATAGCGGTGTTCCGCCTTGGTGCACTTCGTCGACGGTATCGGGGGTGCTGCCGTCTACTGAAGTTTGCGACGAGCATTCGATCAGGATGTCGGGAATCTTGTTGAATTGCCCGACTTGATATTGAAAAGTGTTTTCGATTTTGAGGCTAGAATGCGGGGTTTATAATTGTTAGGCATGTGATGTCTAAGGTATTCATTGGATTAGGCATGCGATGTCTAAAGCGGTTGCGGATTCCAACTGTTGTAGTTTTACACTTTCTTTTCTGTGACCGTAAGTGTAATATGTGATATCGCCGGTTTCGTTGCTATATGTCAACGACAATTGGGATACGCATGTTTACTTACGTTGATGACATGTGATGTTATGTGTTGCTGGATATGTTATATTGGATCGTCGTCTTTGAATAGCCGGGGGCTTTTATGTGAGATGAGTGTTTTTCATTTTCATTCATGTAAAATCTTGTATGTAATATTCTTTTATTGGGGCGCTTCCAGGTTGCGGAAGATGTCACCTTTTGTATATTATTTACTTTTCCGCACTAGGATAGACCCAAGGAGGGGAGCACAAGTAACCGGGTTCTGGAGTCTAGTGGGATACCAACTCGAGGAGTCGAGTCCGGGTCTCCTAACTCTAGAATTGGTAGGGTTGCTTGCCGCTCTCGTAGGGGTCTAAGGGTGTGGGTTTGGCTATTCATCGCGACCGTGGAATCCGTGTTTTATACTGGCTCGTATTGAAAACACGGACGTCCTGGTATATCCAATATTTCATATGTTTCTTCTGCTGCGATATCTGTGATGTGATCATGTGATGTTCTGTGATGGATACTATATATAGTATATATGATATATTATATAGACGTTACTTATGTTTTACACCCGCGCTAGCCCTGTCCCGCTCTGCCGTTAGTCACCAAACCTAACGGTGCACGAGGGGACATCGAGGCGAATGCGGATGGCATAAGTGTACGTCGTATTTATCTGTGATGTTTAGGTATTTTAAATGATGGGACTTCATTAATATGATTAATGAAATAAAAGAAAGTTAAGATGTTGTAGAATCGAATTTCAAAATAAAAAGGGTAGATACAGTTCTTGCTTTGCACAGCGGTATATATGATATATCCTGCACCTTATTCGATGAGGAAAGGACCGAGATCCCTTCACCGGGAGTGACTCCTTTAGAAATAACTGGCAGATGCTACACACTCGGTTTGTCTTTTGATTGCTTTTAAAAGTTCTGCTTTGCACAGTGATATATATGATATATCCCGCACCTCATTCGACGAGGAAAGGACCGACGATCCTTTCACCGGGAGTGACTCCTTTAGCAAAACTAGAAAAGCCTCAAAAGCACTCCATTTTAAAATCATTTGATTCTACAACGATATCAAGTTCATTATGCAATAGGTTTTCAGAAAAACCTGTCGTAGCCCTCCGTCATTTCAGATAAGTTGTATATAGTATTCGTGCTGCATTTATTGGCTTTCGTCAAGGTGCAGTGTGCGGTAGCTATATGCTGCTTATCTGCTGCATACGATGCGATTGGATTAGGGTAGTCGTGCGGCTTTGTTGGCTTTCGTCAAGGGTCGTGCGGGTGGGTTTAATTCAATCAAGAAATGTACGGGTTGAACTTGACTAGCGGGCTATGGTTTGTTGGCTTTCGTCAAGGTCATAGCACGTTAGGGGCAAAATATTATCGGGAATTTCAAGTGTTGAAATTTGCAATGAGATTGCATACCTTCTATGAGATAGTTGGATCCCGATACCCGCTGCGAGTAAGAGTTACTCCTGGGAGAGTTTTATATATTACAATTAGCCGATCAAGTAGGTGTCTAGAAAGGTGTCAACGAGGTTACGCCTCTGGGAAAACGAGGTTTACATTAATTAGCTTCGTGCGAAAGCACGGGGGACCTCCCTCAAAGTACCGACACTGGCCTGGCTGAAAGATTGGCGAACTTGTAGTGTGTAATTAATCCCGGCTAGTCTTTCCTTTTAGGGTTTGAAGGAAGATTTGATAAAAAGCAGTGGGAGCCATCCTGATTAGATAAAATAATAACCAATCTATTCTTGCAAGAGCGCACGCTGAGTGTTTTCTTCTCTCTCTCTCCAGGTAGCGACCATATCACGCCTTAATCAAGATAATAATACGGAATATTGACCGAACCCGCTTGTTATACTGAGCTGGGGAACGTTGGTTCCGCTCCAACTTATAATTGTTATAAGACAGAGCAGGAAATTGGGGATTACCAGAATTCCCGTGCCGCCCAAACGAAGAGAGTGCATGTTGATGCATCATCTTCGGGTGTGTTCGTTATAAAGAACTGTTTCTCTGTATCTTCTACGTCCTGGGTATGTGATACCAGATCAGGATCCCAGATATGTAACCTGTTACATAGGGCTACAGATAGGTAGAGAACTGAGAACGGGTGATAAGTTTCATGAGGCAGAAAACGGGGCAAGTGTTGCAGCCAAGTCTGTTGGTCACTGTCACCCTGTATTACGAATACATTGATTCTGAACGAATGTTATTAGATACCGAACCTGATATACAAAATCATATCAGTCTCTTTATCAGTAAAGAAATGATAAAATTTTGTATTGTTGGATAATGTTTTGAACATTTCCTATATCAAAAGTTGATCGGTTCAGGCACGTTATCTAAAAGCATTGATGTTCTAAATCAAACTACAGTTCTTAGTATACGGAACACATATAAGAGGAAGAGTTCAGAAATGAACGAATCCTACTTGAGGCATTGTAGACTAGGTCATATCAATGCGACCCGACTAGCTGAAGTTACATGTAGATGCATATTTAAATCAGTTTGAATTTACATCTTGTGAAACTTGCCAGTCATGTCACAGAGATATGATGACCATAGCTCCGTTTATTGGAAACAGAGAAAGAGTTAGTGAACTCTTGGGATGATACATGTTGATGTATGTAGGTCCCCTGTCTACAATTGCCAAGACCGGTTCTTTATACTTCATTACATTCTCTGATGATCTTTCAAGATTCAGACCTATGTTCCTGATAAAACACAAGTCCGAACCTTTTGATATATTCACAGAATATAAGCTAGAAGTGGAGAACCAATAGAGGGTATAAGTATTATGTCCTTTGATGTGATCGAGGAGGAGAATACTTGAGCACGGAAATCCAGGGCTATTCTAAAAGGAGAATGAGATTCTCTCTCAGCATTACTCCTCCGTATACACCATAGCACGATGGTATATCGGGGCGGAGCAATCTCACCCTATATGATAAGGTGTGCTCTATGATGAGTAATACTGAGTTACCTGTTTCCTTTTTGGGAGTTATGCACTTGAGAAGCTGCATACCTATTGAATAGGGTTCAAATCAAATCAGTTGCCTTCCACTTCATATTTGATATGATAAGGGAAGAGCCCATCTCTTAAGTTAGTTAAGATTTGGGGTTGTCCAGCCTATGTCTGAAAAGCATAATCCGGACAAGCTCGAGGCAAGGTCTGTTATGTACAACTGGAAAGGTTCCAGCTATACAAACAACAGCAGATGATTTGGTAGAACCAAAGGATTCAGTAGATTCCAACGAACCTCAGCCTCTCCGCCGACCTAGTAGGGTTCCTCACCCACCTGAGAGATATTTCGATTTCTCTATGACAGTGGGAGCGAGGATTGCATCATGAGATGATGACCCAACTAGTTTCGAGCTGGCCATCAGGAGTGGGTCTCTGTAAGAATGGCTGGATGCTTAGCGATCTGAGATGGAATCCTTATACTCCAACAAAGTATGGACTTTGGTTGCTATATCTGAAGGGTTAAATCCCCATCAGGAGCAAGTAAATCTTGAGAAGATTACTTAGTGTACATGGAAAAGTTAAGACTTTCAAAGCTAGACTTGGTAAAGGTTTGCATCATTGACCAGGTGTGGATCATGATGAAACTTTTTCTAAGGAGCTATGCTTAAGTCCATTCAGATCCTACTTGCCACGGCTACATACCATGACTATGATATCTGGCGGTTGGGTGCCATGACTGCTCTTCTAAAATGATGTTTTTGGATGAGAGTGTCTATAAGTACACATCCAGAGGGCTTCGTAGACAGTGGGAGCAGTGGAAACGTGTGCAAGATGTTTTATGTGATGAAGCAGGCATCGCGGAGTTGGAACAACTGTTTTGATGTGGTAGTCAAACAGTTTGACTTCATCAAAATGATAGATGAACCTTGTATACACAAAAAGGTAGTAGAGAGTATGGTGGTGATCCTCGTAGAGTACGTGGATGACATACTCTTGATAGGGAAGGAGTTTCCTATGCTACGCTCGGTCAATCTCCGCTTATCACAAAGATTCTCCATATAAGATCAAAGTGATACCTCCTAAATCCTGTGTTCTCATCTATAAGATAGATGTAGTTGGATGTTAGGATACTCACTAGATGTAGTGAGATGGTATCAATCGATCCTGGGGAGAATCGCTGGAAGGGTTCCAGGGTGATAAGGACGACTGAATGTTAGTCACAGGCATTGTCTTTACCCTCAGTAAAGGGACGGTATGTTGGAAGAGTTCCAAGCTAGATACCGTGACATACTAGACGATCAAGGCTGGATACATCGCTACTTAAGATGCTACCAAAGAGGCTGTCAGGGTGTATAATAGTTCATGAGATGAACTTAGTTCCTCCCATTGTGTGACAATGGAGTTGTGGCTTATGCCAAGGAACATTCGTCCCATCAGTGATCCAGACATATTCTGAGGCAGTACCACCTGATCATGGAGATAGTTGATCTCCAGGGGATCGAGGTTAGGAGAGTAGACTCAGAGGACAACACGGCGGATCCACTCACGAAGGCCTATTCCCAGAGAGAGACTTTTATGGGATGGTTGAGTATGAGATACTACAACTACTGCTACAGATGGCCCTAGTGCAAGTGGGAGATTGTTAGTTATATGTATGCCCTAGAGGCCATTACTATACATAGGATGTATATTGTAGTGGATGCTTGGACATATATAGGGAGGACTTTCTTGCTCGACATGATAGTATGCTATCTGGTTGATCTTTACCTTAACGTGTATATTGATTGTCTCTCTGTTACATATTGGTAAAGCCCTTAGGACATGTACTTGACTACCTGGACTATGATGAGGATCATACTAGTGGAGACATGGTAGTCTATAAGTACATCCTTCAAAGTCCCTAGTCGTGGGTGTATCGAGATGGGGCATCGATATACCAGAGTAGACTAGCGTATACCTTCTCGACCCATACAGATGGGCGATGGATGATCCCATATCCATTGGTGTTTGACATTAGAGATGATATACGGGTGCTCAGTGGAGACTGGGTACACTGGACGGACTTGCCGAGAACTCCCAGATGGTATTATACCTTACGTTAGATGGCAGTTCTCTGGTGACACTGGTACAGAGTAGTCTGTTGACCCGAGATCGTCATAGAGTCTTGTGTGGTTCCCACTGTGCTTTGATTTCCACCTTACCACGTCCAAGAGGGCGTGTAAAACGGTGGTTTTTTGGTACAGTCCCGAGTCACATGGAGGCAATGAGCGATAGGAGGGGATTCGTCTCTCCCGGTATAGGGAGTTGATGTTGCGCTGTGTTCGATTGCCTATAACCGGAAATACCTGGCCAGGGTTGCTGAGATTTACTGGTAAGTGTTACCTGTAGTTTCTCGAACTGTTATAGACCTCATATCGACACGACTTATCGAGCTATTGGGGTCTGACGTTTACCACCCCTAGGAGAGATATACGACATATCAGACGATCAGACCGGACTGTACGGTAGTGTTACTGGTTGGATTCACTGGAGTGTGAGCGGGCTTGCTCGTCGATCTTCTGATCGTTCAATACCCGGGTGGCCGTTACGTTTAGCAGACCTCTTGCGGCTTGTGGGTGCTTGATATGATCATCACCTGCTGCCGGCGTATTGACGAGTCTTTAGAGTCCTACACAGAGGTTTCCTGGCTCAAGCGAAAGGAAATAGGAGCGCATATGAGATATGTGCGGGACCGAGAATGATACCAGGATATGATACTATATTCTATTCTCGCGATTTGTAACATTGATCGGTTATATGCGTTATAGCCGGGTTATCGGATCAAGTGTTGATTCGATAAGTTGTTACTATTGATATTAGTCGGTTATATGCGATATGACCGGGTCGTTAAATCAAGTGTTGATTTAATGATTTAATGGATAATTATATATTTGATATATCACTTTACATTAACTAATATAGGTTCACTTAAATGGATTTTCTCACTAGAAGTTCACAAGTTGTATATGTGATATACTTTTGTGCACTTGATTGTATCATGTTTGATGATACATGTTAACTTGGTTAAGTGTAAAGATTAAACCATGGTTAAGTTAATGATTAGGGTTTTGCTTTTCTTTCTTATTTATTTATTTATTTATTTTGGAAAGAATAAAGAGAAAATGGTGGCTTTCTTTGTTTGTAGTTGAATCTTCATGAAGGTTTGACTTTGTAACCATTTTGTCTTCATGCTTAACCCTAACCATTTAAACAAACCATGGTCTATTCTCTACACTTAACTAGGGTTAGGATATGATAAATATTCATATTATTTTCTATTTTGAAAATACTTATGATATTATTTCTTCTTCTTCTTCATCTTCTTCAATGAAGAAAGCTTCACTTCATCAATGGTGACTTGATGAAATGAGTGAGAAATCCAATTCTAAAGTGAACCCACCTCCTATTTCTTCATCCTCTACCTCTTGCCAAGTAGTATAGGGTGTTTCCTTCACAAGTTTTCTTGACTTGGTGAAGTTGGAGCTTGATCTAGCGATGCCTCGACGTAGATCATCTTCGGCATCGTCGTCGATGACCTAGCCCGCTTTTTCTCCGATGAAGCCGACGCTAGAGCCCAAGATCCGATTTGGACAGCGAGGAGACTTCATCGCGGAGCCATGGAGGTGGAGAACCGGATCTACAAAGGTTGTATTTCCGTTTACCATTTAGTTAAGTTGTTAACTAGTTTCTTTTTCGCCTAAACTTCTAGCCAACGATCCGTATTAGGGTTTCTCGGCACCTCTAATTTTTGAAATTGGCATGGTTGATGCCTTGTGAGACCTCACTAGTGTGCCTAGGAACCTTTTACCACACACCAGTTTCGGAGACAAAATGACAAATCAATTGTCACCTTCATGCACAAAGCACAATGGCAACACCAAGCCCAAGAAATCTACGCGGAGCTCAAGAAAATCATGACAAAAGATCCATGTCCAATCACCTTTTGATCCACTAGAATTCTGGAAGAAGTATGGAAAGATTATCAGAAAATACATGTACCAGACAAGAAGGGACAGCAGACCAGGGCAGCATACAAAAGCCGACAGGCCAACTCACCCATAGGGCGGCGGAACCGCAGCCAATAGGGGGTATAGGCGGCGGTTCCGCGGCTGTATGGTGGCATCAGCCGACCAATTTCCAGGGGCTATTTGGTCTTTCCATGTTTGTTCTGATGGTTGCCCTAGATTTCCTTTTCCCTGCCTATAAATAGTCCAGAACCTTGTGAAGCCAAGGGTGCATAATCTTGTATTTTATTTTCTAGGTTTAGTTGTGTTCTTCTTCCTCCTCGCATCACTTCTCCATTAAAATCTTGTAGTGAGCTTTTGAGTGAAGAATGATGAATAAGGAAGAACCGTTTATTATTATGCTTGTCTTGCTCTCTTGTTAATTGTTGTAATTTTCATTTGTTAACTTAGTTGTTGTTATTTTTTTGTTGTTTCTTTCTTCTCTCTTTTCTTTATCCTTAAAACAACCATGATGCTTACGCTTGATCCTTGCCAAGGTGAGGTCGCAAATAGCTAGTTGTTATGTTCTAATCTCTTCTTTCTATCTTCCTCTTTTGTTTTGTTTTCTTTTCATTATGATGTGTGAGTAGTTTCATACTTGTTAGGGTAGGATAAGGGAAGTTTGAGAGAAGGAAATCTCTCTCACTCTTTCCTTGCCCAACAACTTAATTCGACTCCCGTTAATTGAACCACAATCCGCTCCTTACGGCACCCTATCCTACATGATAGCGGTGATTCCGTAGTGAGACCAGTTGTGGTTGAATTAACCGGAGGTTATGGCTAAGAGCCAAGAATGGACGGACAAGCACCAAAAGGAAGAACTTATGCGTTGGAAAGCCTAGCTTATACTCGCAAGTTCCTTCCTAGACGTGCTAATCCCTGTTGTTGCCGATTACCGTAACACCGATATTAAGAGGGGCAACGAAAGAAGTGGGAGACTCCTAACTCAAACTAACCTAATCCTAACCCTAACAAGCTCTCTTTACATATCATTTTAACACTTAGATAATCACCAACAAATCTGGACTCTCGGACTTAACTCGTTAAAACATATAGAAAAAGATTCCCATCTCCCTGCGGACGACCCGTACTCAACCGGCTAGCTACAAGCGAAACCTTCTTGATTGCGGTAATTAACTAAAACATGAACACGCAGAATCCCTAACAATCAAATGGCGCCGTTGCCGGGGAGACGATAGTTTATTTCTATGTGTAATTTCGGGTTAACTTGTGAATATAAAAACAACCGAAAAACAAAACAAAAAAATATACTTTGTAAAAAAATCATCTTGTTATTTTTGATTAGTTTTTGTGCAAGTGTGCAGGATAATACGGAGTTCAAGTTCAGTGCCAAAGACGTGGGAAGATAGACCCACATTTCGCGGCTACACCGCGACGGACAAAACGAAGCCAACGGTCTACTACAAGATTCTGGAGCGGATACAGTAATCAAATCAAGATTCAGGAAATCCAGAAGCAAAGAGGACACCCAAAGCAGAACCTACCAGAAAAATGAAGCAACAAAGACTCCATAAAGCCGCGGAACCGTGGCATAAGCTTGCTTAGGCCGCGGATCCGCGGTTCTTTGAGGGTATCAGGGTTCCAAAATTTTTGTAAGTCTCTCTCTGCTCTTCCCCACTCCTCTGGACTCCAATAAATTGTGTTTTCTGCAGCATTCTTTGCGCAAACTCTCTTCCCCCTTCCAATAAACTGTTCTTGTGCAGGATTCTTTGCGCCGCGCTAAAAATAAAAATTGTTTGCATTTGATTTGTTATCGCTTTGCATTCATTAATACGGACTTAAGGGGCTTGAAACCAATTCAGATTGGGTGGGGATTTCATCACCCTTCCCAGGACCCCAAAAATCACAAAAAGCATATGCATTGACCATTGTTAAAAATTAAAAAATACTAGACTCAGCCCTAAGGACTTCGCGCTCAATAGGACAGAGGACTAGTTACAGGCATCGGCCGTTTATCCTATCTGACTTTTGCGGTGCCTAGGCAAGTGTGACGAAGGAAAGTGGTTATTTAATTAAGGAACTTCGCGAAAGAGTTGGACAACCTCCTGTAAGTCCATATTGCGACCCCCGGTGCTTACGGGGAGGCGGAAACGGTATAAAAACAAATTTTTATCGCAAGAGGCAACATGGACTAAACAAGGTCGGGATCGTTGTCTAAACTAAACTAGCAAATACACTAAAAGGAGTTAGCTACTATGGAAGATGGTTATACCTAAACTTAAACTCCTTCTTCTTGAAATCTTGTAGAGGTTGATGGTTCTCTTTTCTTCGCCTTCTTCCGTCGAAGATGGATCCACCTCGAAGGTTCGACCTTTGGGCTCTTCCTCGATCTTTGAGTGAACTAGGGTTTCCGGCTTGCTAAACCTTCAACCTAGAATGAGTAGAGAGTGACTAGGGTTTGCTTTTCCTTTTAAAGAGAAGGATTCTCAACACATGAGAAGGTTTCTCTTTTCTAGAGGAAGAAGAAGATGAAATGAGGAGAGAGAGAGGTTATGATAGAATGAGCTATGTTTTTCTTTCTTGCAACCATAATGCCAAAAGAAAAGAATTATCTAATAATAATAATTGAAAATGAGAATAGTTGATGGTAATTTGGAATGACCACTACCATGCTTCATTTAAAAATGTAAGCATAAATCAAGGAGGACTTTTTAAACCATGATGGTGGTCAACATTCAACCATGGTCAACAAGTCAACCATGGTCAACAAGTCAACAAAATCAACCATAACAAAATTCTCATTTAATTACTATTATTAATAGATAATTCATAAATCCATTAGGGTTTGGAAAAAGATAACTGTCAACTGTGCATACGCACCCGTTCCGAAACCCTAATGAAATACCTCATCCTCCGCCTCAAGTAACTGTGCATACACACCTAAATTCTCGTTCCGAGGAACAAGAACACCAAGATATAAAAGCAACCCTCAAAACATATACCGGTATCTGGCTCAAACCAGAGCCTGCCAGTATAATCCGTCCGGACTCCAAACGTGCACAAGTGCGCGGATGAGAACGAACCCTGTCGCAAAACCATGCGACCTCTACTCTGTTTTGCCCAGAGGCGAATACCCTCTGTGTGGGACTCTAAAGACTCGACACTACGCTGGCAGTGGGTTTAACCACAGACCGCAAGCGGCACTAGCTGTGCGTAACGGTCCCCAGGTAGATGCCGACAAGAAGGCTGACGAGGTGAAACCCCATCTGAACTCCTACTGAGTCTGAATGTGACATTCTCCGTACAGTCCGGTCTGTTCGTCTGATACATCGCATGTCGGGCCTAGGGGGCGGTAAAACGTCAGTCCCCCAATAGCGGTACAAGTCGTGTCGGAGTGAAGCCCAAAACACCCTGAGATAACACTGGAAACCTACCAGTATATCTCGCTTGCCCTGGCCAGGGACTACTCGTGTAATGGCTCTCCTAGACACAGCGCGATGTCAACCCCCAATACCGGGAGAGACGAATCCTGTCTAACCGTCACTGCCTCCAAGTGCTTCGGGACTGCACCCAACCACTACCTGTTTGCACGACTCCTTTGAGCCGTGGTAGGGTAGTGATCAAAGTGTAGTGGGAACACACTCGAGGCGAAGTGCCAGTATCAAGTCAGCGGACTAAGCTGTACTCATGTCACCTGGGAACTGATAACTGACGATAGGTATAATACCAACCTTTCAGTTCCCGACGAGTCCTGTCCAGTGTACTCGTAACCCAACGAGCACCCGTATACTATCTCCAGTACGACGTACTGATGGCTGTGGGACAGACCATCTCCCACACTGGGATGAGAAGCGCATACGCTAGTCTACTCCGGAGTATCGATGCCCTGTCTCAATAGTCCTATGACTAGGGACCTGTATAAGGATGTGCCTATAGATTACCCAGCCCCCACTAGTGTGACTGCCATCACAACGCTGGTAATCAAGCAAAGATCCTGAGGGCTCCACTAATGCGTATAAGTGATATACTGAAATAAACACAAGTACACATTGAAGTAGAAACAAACCAAGTAGCATACTACTATATTGAGCAAGATTGTTTATACAAGGTGAATATCCCAAGCTTCCATTAAGTAATATACAAACTAGTATGATACAGTAATGGCCTCTAGGGCATATACACTAACAATCTCCCACTTGCACTAAGGCCATGTACTGGCGTATCGAAGACCTATCATCTCGATCAGCCGCTCGAACTGAGTCTGGGGTAGGGCCTTGGTGAATGGATCTGCAGTGTTCTCTTCTGAAGCAACCCTCCGAACCTCGATCTCCTTGCGATCCACGATCTCCCTGATAAGGTGATACCGCCTCAAGATGTGCCTGGATCTCTGATGGGACCTGGGTTCCTTTGCTAAAGCTATAGCCCCGTTGTTGTCGCAATACAGAGGTACTGGGTCAACAATGGACGGAACCACCTGAAGTTCTTTTAAGAACTTCCTTATCCAGACAGCTTCTTTTGCGGCATCAGATGCAGCGATGTATTCCGCTTCCATAGTCGAGTCTGCAACGGTTTCCTGTTTGGAACTCTTCCAACACACCGCCCCTCCATTGAGGGTAAAGACAAAACCCGACATGGACTTGGAATCATCCTTGTCACTCTGGAAGCTGGAGTCAGCAAAGGCCTCAATCTGGAGGTCTTTTCCGCCATACACCAAGAACATCTCCTTAGTCCTTCTCAGGTACTTGAGAATGTTCTTTACTGCTATCCAATGTTTCTCCCCAGGGTTTGACTGATACCGGCTTACTACACTCAGTGCATAAGCTACATCCGGTCTGGTACACAACATCGCATACATTATAGAGCCTACCGCAGAAGCGTAGGGTATAATAGACATGCGATCTCTCTCCAAATCAGTCTTGGGAGACATCTCTTTAGAGAGGGTGATCCCATGACAAGCCGGTAGGTTACCGCGCTTGGAATCTTCCATACTGAATCTTTTCAGTACGGTGTCGATGTACCTGGACTGTGAAAGTCCTAATATCCTCTTAGATCTATCACGATGGATCCGGATCCCCAGGATGTAAGAGGCATCACCCAGGTCTTTCATGGAGAACCTGTGTGACAAGAAACCCTTGACAGATTGTAGCATAGGAATGTCATTTCCTATTAAGAGAATGTCATCCACGTATAAAACAAGGAATACCACAGTTCTCGCTACAAATCTACTATAGATGCACGGTTCATCTGGATTTTTGATAAAGTCAAATTCCTTGACCGTCTCATCAAAACAAATGTTCCAACTCCGCGATGCCTGCTTTAGTCCATAGATGGACTTAAGCAACTTGCACACCTTTCCGCTGCTCCCACTCTGAATGAAACCCTCTGGCTGATCCATATAGACACACTCCTCTAAATTTCCATTTAGAAAAGCGGTCTTTACGTCCATCTGCCAAATCTCATAATCGTGGAAGGCAGCAATGGCAAGAAGGATCCAAATGGATTTCAACATAGCCACTGGAGAAACGGTTTCGTCATAGTCCAAGCCAGGTCTTTGACGGAAACCCTTTGCTACAAGTCTAGCTTTATAGGTCTCAACCTGTCCATCTACACCAATCTTCCTCTTGAAGATCCACTTGCATCCTACGGGTTTTACCCCGTCTGGAGCAATGTCCAACGTCCATACTTTGTTGGTGTACATGGACTCCATTTCGGTCCGCATTGCATCCAGCCATTTTACCGAGTCAACGCTCTGAACGGCCTGTTGGAAGCTAGTAGGCTCGTCATAATCTATGACGCAATCCTCTCTATCCCCGTCTATGAGAAAACCGTAGTATCTCTCGGGCGGATGAGACTGCCTACTACTTCTGCGGAGCGGCGTAGGAATGTCCTGTTCATTTGAACCCTCTGGTTCTACTAAGCTTTCAGTAATAGCTCGTGGTTCTGGAATTTCTTCCAGTTCTACTGTGCTCCCACTTATCTGGTTTTCCAAAAACTCAGTTTCCAAGAAGTAGGCATGACGAGAAACAAGAACTTTTTGTTCCTCTTCACAGTAGAAGAAATATCCCTTAGAGTTCTTTGGATATCCCACGAACTTACACTGTACTGAGCGTGCCTCGAGCTTGTCCGCATGCTGCTTTTTTACAAAAGCTGGACATCCCCAAGTCTTGATGTGACTGAGATGGGGCCTCTTTCCACACCACATCTCATATGGTGTAGTAGGCACAGTCTTAGTAGGAACTCGGTTCAATAGGTACGCAGCTGATTCTAGTGCATACCCCCAGAATGATCGCGGTAACTCAGCGTTACTCATCATGGACCGTACCATATCCAATAGAGTTCGGTTCCTTCTCTCCGATACACCGTTATGTTGCGGAGTGTATGGAGGAGTAAGCTGAGAGAGAATCCCATTCTCTTTTAAGTAATTCAGGAACTCGGCACTTAAGTATTCTCCACCTCGATCCGATCTTAGAATCTTGATACTTTTGCCGGTTTGTTTTTCAACTTCATTCTTATATTCCTGGAATTTTCCAAAAGCTTCGGTCTTATGTTTCATTAAGAAGACATAACCGTATCCTGAAAAATCATCCGTAAAAGTAATGAAGTAAGAATAACCGCTTCGCGCATGTGTAGACATTGGACCGCACACGTCGCTGTGTACGAGTCCCAAGAGCTCGCTCGCTCTTACTCCGTGTCCAGTGAACGGAGTCTTTGTCATCTTTCCTTTGAGACAGGATTGACAAGTGGCATATGATTGATATTCGAACGGATCCAAATATCCTTCTGTATGTAACTTAGTCAACCTTCTCTCATTGATGTGACCCAGTCTACAATGCCATAAGAAAGTCTGATTGATATCTGGAGACTTTCTTTTGTGTGTATTCTGGACATTGAAAATCTGTGGTTGGTTTAATACGTATATACCATTGCTCAGTGTACCATACCCAATCAGAACTTGATTAAGGCGAATGTTTACAACATTACTTACAAACGCAAATTCATAACCTTCTTTAGAAACCAAAGATACAGAAATGATATTACAAGTTGCGTTGGGTACAAAAAAGCAATTACGCAAAACCAAAACATGCCCATCTGACATTCCCAGGTGATAGTCCCCCACGGCTTTAGCATCCATGCTAGCTCCGTTCGCAACTCTGAGGGTCATGTCACCTTCCTTCAAAAACCTACGGTTTCTCAACGCCTGCAAAGAATTACAGATATGAGATCCTGATCCGGTATCCAATACCCAGGAAGTAGAGTTTATAGAAAGACAGTTTTCAATAACATACACACCTGAAGCTGAAGCCGCAACCTGCTTCAGTTCCTGTGTCCTGGCCTTCCAAGCCCTGCAATCTTTCTTCCAGTGTCCACTCTTATGACAATAGAAGCATTCTTCTTTTCCAACAAGCTTCCCCGCTATCTTTGTTGCCTTTTCCTTTCCCTTCGTACCCACCTTACTAACACCTCCTCTTGGTTTGGCGGGGGCTTTCTTCCTCTTTCCCTTGGCTTTCGCCTTGGACCTAGAGGAAGAAGATCCTCCTACAAACAAAGCGGGTGTATCCCTACCCTTCTGTAGGGTGCCCTCTGCGCTCCTCAGCATGTTGAGGAGTTCTGAAAGTTCAACTTCCTTTTCTTGCAAGTTGAAATTCAGTATGAACTGGGCGTAAGTGGATGGAAGGGACTGGAGAATTATATCCGTATAAAGTTCACTGTCCAACGTGGTCCCAAGTTCCGCGAGCTCCTCAGTGTAGCCAATCATCTTAAGCACGTGGTCCGCTACCGATGATCCGACGGCCAACTTAGTCGAAAATAACTTCTTCGACACTTCGTATCTTGCTATACGAGACTGCTCTCCATACAGTTCTTTTGTATGAAGAAATATGGATTCCAAATCCATATTCTCGTGCCTCCTCTGATGGTCGTTGTCCATCGAGGCAAGTACGAGGCACCTGGCCTTCGCGCTGTCAATCTCCCAAGTCTTACGGATTTCCTTATCCGCGACGCTGGAGGTGGGACCTGGGACGGGGGGAGCTTTGGTGGTAAGAAGATACCCCAGCTTGTCGTAAGTGATTGCCAACTTGACATTCCTGAGCCAATCTTTGTAGTTTGGCCCTGTCAGTATGTTTTTATCTAGAAGTAACTTAAGTCCAGTCATTTCGAATTTGGTCGCTGCAGGGGGGAGAGAAGAAACACTTTAGCACGATGCTCTTGCAAGTTTAGAATGGTTTTTAATTTGTCTAAACAGGATGGCTCCCACTGTTTCTCGAATCCCTCCTCAAACCACAAAGGAAGAATTAGCCGGGATCAATCCCACCGTACAATACTTGCTTAACCGTTCAGCCAGGCCAGTGTCGGTACTTCGAGGGAGGTTTTCCAACGCTTTCGCGAAGTTCCTTAATTAAATAACCTCTTTTCCCTGGGGGCGTAGCCCCGCTAACACCTTTCTAGGCACCTACTAGGTTTATAGCATTGATCGTTTAGTGAGAAATTTCCCGAGGAGTAGCATATACTCACAGTAGGATCGGGATCCAAATATCATCGCGTGACGAAAATGAAGGAATCCTACCATAATCATCACACTCCAAATGGTATGCAAATCTAGCAAGTTTCAGTACTTATGAAACTCCCGATGTGGATTTTTGCCCCATGCTCTTATGACCTTGACTTTGGCCAACAAATCATAAGTCACATGTCAAGTTCTTCCCGTCGTTCTCCAGGTTAATTTGAATCCACCCGTACATACCCTTGACTTTGGCCAATAAGGCAGTACGACTGTTCCAAATCAACGCATCTATCTATGCTGCACATGAATATCCAATAGCTACCAATCACTATGCCTTGACTTTGGCCAACAAACACAGCTTGAATACTATTGACTATTTATGTGAAACGACGGAGGGCTACGAATGGTTTTGGTAAAACCGTGAACGTAGTGAACTTGATATAATCGATGGAACGAGATAGCTTTTAGAAGGAGTGGCTCAAGCTCCGCATTTAAAAGTTAGTTTTGAAAAGAACCGAGTGGTTTTTCGAAAGTGTTCCATCGACTTAAACTTGGTTTATTATCTTGCATTAGTTCTTTTAATGCGTGATATTCTTGCATTAGTACTTTTAATGCGTCCCATCATTTAATCCTACCATTGCAGAAAACAACCAAAATATGACGTACGCTTATGCCATTCGCATTCGCCACGGGGCTCCGTCATTACCCGTTAGGTTACTTAACTAACGACAGAGCGGGGGCTGGGCTAGCACGGCTGTAAAACATAAGCAACGCCTAAATAGAAAGCAATGATAGACATTACAGATCACAGATGAATACATTGGATATACTAGCAATCCGCAATCCTTTCGAGCCTGGAACGAAAAGCGGATAACACGGTCGCGGTGAATAGCCAAATACCCCACCCAAGACCCCTACGGGTGCGGCAAACTACCAGCCAAGTCCTCGGTAGTTTGTGCACCCCTCCATGGGTCTATCCTAGGAGCAAAAACAGTAAAAAGAATTATACAATGACGGCTACAACCCCGACCCGGTTGTGCGGCCAAACAAATAATAATTATTACATCAATTTACATTTACAATGAATGAAAGAAAAAACAAAAGCTCATCTCACATCCACCCCGGCTATTCACCCGCGACAGTCCAACACATTCATATACACATTCCAGCACATTACAGATCATGTATAACCCCGACTAATCGACTTATAGCGATTAGCCGACGTTCAATACATGCAAACATCACAGATATAACCATCATAGTCAAAGTGTAGTGAAGTTCGGGAAAAATACGGAATTATAGGACCCCAAAAGGAAATTTCTTTTCTGCAAAATCTGGGCACATATAATATATTTCAAAAATCCCAAAACCAACACAGACACACACTGCACGAAAACGATGCAGAGAAGACGACAAAGCGCGGCGGTTCCGCGGCGGCTACCATAGCTTATGCGGCGGAAGGGCGGCGGTTTGGATGAATTACTGTATCGTTTTTCTTGGGTGTTCACACAAAACCCTGAGCTGAATTTACAAGTATAAAGTTTTTCATTTTGAGCCAAAAAAATTCCAACAGAAACTCAGGTTTTATGATTTTTCCGGTTTTGTGATTTTTCGTTTCCGAACTTCGTTACACTTCACTACCAAGCTAGTTTAAGTTTAGTTAGGCTCTGATACCACTGTAAGTCCATATTGCGACCCCCGGTACTTACGGGGAGGCGGAAACGGTATAAAAACAAATTTTTATCGCAAGAGGCAACATGGACTAAACAAGGTCGGGATCGTTGTCTAAACTAAACTAGCAAATACACTAAAAGGAGTTAGCTACTATGGAAGATGGTTATACCTAAACTTGAACTCCTTCTTCTTGAAATCTTGTAGAGGTTGATGGTTCTCTTTTCGTCGCCTTCTTCCGTCGAAGATGGATCCACCTCGAAGGTTCGACCTTTGGGCTCTTCCTCGATCTTTGAGTGAACTAGGGTTTCCGGCTTTCTAAACCTTCAACCTAGAATGAGTAGAGAGTGACTAGGGTTTGCTTTTCCTTTTAAAGAGAAGGATTCTCAACACATGAGAAGGTTTCTCTTTTCTAGAGGAAGAAGAAGATGAAATGAGGAGAGAGAGAGGTTATGATAGAATGAGCTATGTTTTTCTTTCTTGCAACCATAATGCCAAAAGAAAAGAATTATCTAATAATAATAATTGAAAATGAGAATAGTTGATGGTAATTTGGAATGACCACTACCATGCTTCATTTAAAAATGTAACCATAAATCAAGGAGGACTTTTTAAAGCATGATGGTGGTCAACATTCAACCATGGTCAACAAGTCAACCATGGTCAACAAGTCAACAAAATCAACCATAACAAAATTCTCATTTAATTACTATTATTAATAGATAATTCATAAATCCATTAGGGTTTGGAAAAAGATAACTGTCAACTGTGCATACGCACCCGTTCCGAAACCCTAATGAAATACCTCATCCTCCGCCTCAAGTAACTGTGCATACACACCTGCATTCTCGTTCCGAGGAACAAGAACACCAAGATATAAAAGCAACCCTCAAAACATATACCGGTATCTGGCTCAAACCAGAGCCTGCCAGTATAATCCGTCCGGACTCCAAACGTGCACAAGTGCGCGGATGAGAACGAACCCTGTCGCAAAACCATGCGACCTCTACTCTGTTTTGCCCAGAGGCGAATACCCTCTGTGTGGGACTCTAAAGACTCGACACTACGCTGGCAGTGGGTTTAACCACAGACCGCAAGCGGCACTAGCTGTGCGTAACGGTCCCCAGGTAGATGCCGACAAGAAGGCTGACGAGGTGAAACCCCATCTGAACTCCTACTGAGTCTGAATGTGACATTCTCCGTACAGTCCGGTCTGTTCGTCTGATACATCGCATGTCGGGCCTAGGGGGCGGTAAAACGTCAGTCCCCCAATAGCGGTACAAGTCGTGTCGGAGTGAAGCCCAAAACACCCTGAGATAACACTGGAAACCTACCAGTATATCTCGCTTGCCCTGGCCAGGGACTACTCGTGTAATGGCTCTCCTAGACACAGCGCGATGTCAACCCCCAATACCGGGAGAGACGAATCCTGTCTAACCGTCACTGCCTCCAAGTGCTTCGGGACTGCACCCAACCACTACCTGTTTGCACGACTCCTTTGAGCCGTGGTAGGGTAGTGATCAAAGTGTAGTGGGAACACACTCGAGGCGAAGTGCCAGTATCAAGTCAGCGGACTAAGCTGTACTCATGTCACCTGGGAACTGATAACTGACGATAGGTATAATACCAACCTTTCAGTTCCCGACGAGTCCTGTCCAGTGTACTCGTAACCCAACGAGCACCCGTATACTATCTCCAGTACGACGTACTGATGGCTGTGGGACAGACCATCTCCCACACTGGGATGAGAAGCGCATACGCTAGTCTACTCCGGAGTATCGATGCCCTGTCTCAATAGTCCTACGACTAGGGACCTGTATAAGGATGTGCCTATAGATTACCCAGCCCCCACTAGTGTGACTGCCATCACAACGCTGGTAATCAAGCAAAGATCCTGAGGGCTCCACTAATGCGTATAAGTGATATACTGAAATAAACACAAGTACACATTGAAGTAGAAACAAACCAAGTAGCATACTACTATATTGAGCAAGATTGTTTATACAAGGTGAATATCCCAAGCTTCCATTAAGTAATATACAAACTAGTATGATACAGTAATGGCCTCTAGGGCATATACACTAACACCTCCCACTTACCTGGCACTTATCTGGCCGCATTAGACGGAGAAGAGGCGGTTTGAGGTCCTTTTTCTAGCCCTCTGGAACAGTTAGGAGCAGGTCTAGTTGACCTAGGTGACCCTAGATCTAGGTGAGATTGTGCATATCTTATTTGTGATTGCTTAAAGCCGTAAGTCCGTACATATTTCTGTAAAGATCTTTCTAAAAAAACAAAAAAAAAGGAAAAAAATCAAAAACTTTTATAAAAACTTACCCTTTGTCGCCAAATCCATTTTTCACACACCACCCATCGTATTTCTCAATTGACGTTTTCTTACCCTCACATTCTCCGCTTTGACTATACTAAACTCGTTTAGTATATGTCCGCTTGGACTCGGGACACTAGCGCCCGTCTAGTCCGCGTTACGTTAGTCGCTACCGACTACGCGATCGACTCAGACGTCGAAACTCCGCCCACTCCACTTTCACCCCTTCCTTTGCCGGCCAACTCTGACGTTGACCGGAATTCTGTTCATACATCTTCACCTTCACCTTCACCAACCTCTTCTTCCGCGATGTCAGGATTTAATCCGAACATCTCTTTGACTACCCCTGGATTGGCTCCACCTCCTACGGAGACCAATAACCCACCACCACCGCCTGTTGTAGCGCCGCAGCGAATCGCACTCCAGGATCGTTTCTATCCCACCCATTCTGCACTTCCCACCTGCCTTTCTCTTCCACCGGCCAATGGGGATAATTTTGAAATTAAGCCCCACTTCATCAACAGGCTTCCACGGTTTCATGGGCTTGAATCTGAAGATGCCTATATCTTCATCAATAAATTTCAAAACGTTTGTGCCATGATGAAAACCACCCAACTGTCGGACGATGCTATACGTTTACGAGTCATTCCGTTCACTTTATGCGATCTTGCTGAAAAATGGCTGTATAGCACTGCTTCCCACTCCATAACCAGTTGGGACGAGTTTGTAAAAGCGTTTCTAAAGAAATTTTATCCGAATCATAAAACCGCAAGGATTCGAAATGAAATCAACCAATTCTCTCCGCTTCCTTCTGAACCCTTCTGGAAGTGCTTTGAACGGTACAAAGACCTTCTTGTTCAGTGTCCTCACCACGGTATAGAGAAATGGCAACTTTGCCAAACCTTATACGAGGGCCTGAACCCAGCAACAAAGCAGTTGTTGGAAACCATCTGTCAGGGCCACTTCCTATTGAAATCTGACGAGGAAGCATGGCAATTCTTTGACGACCTTGCGGAGCAAATACTACAATGGGAGAGCACCAGACCAACTTCTTCTTCTTCTACCTCCACTTCTACCGGTCAGTCTAGGGTAGGAATTCACCAACTTGATGTCTCTATTGCGATGAAAGCTGAAATGGCTGCAATAACGAGAAAGCTTGAAGCAATAGAGAGCAAATTCTCTTCTCCTGTTCTTCCCCTTCGTACCATCTGCGCTTGTTGTTCCGATCCTTCTCACTTAACCGAAGAGTGTCCTTACAATCCGCCATCGCAAGGACAGGATCAGGTTAATGCTGCATTTCAGCAAAGACCGAGGAATGATCCATACTCTTCCACCTACAATCCCGGTTGGAGGAACCACCCCAATTTCGCCTGGAATCAGAATCAGAATCAATTCCAAGGCAACAATTTCCAAAGGGCCCCTCCGCCGCAACAACAAGCGCAACAACAAACTCAACAGCAGTTTCAGCAGCCCTTCCAACCCCAACCTTTTCAAAATCAGACGAACAACTTTGCACCCAACAATTCTTTTCCACCAAACAACTTTGTTCCGTCAAACAACGATAAGGTTTCCTCGCTCGTACGAAGTCTGGAGGCGTTCGTTAAACAATCGACTCAGTCCACCGCAAACACCCAGTCTTCCATTCAGTCCTTAGTGCAACACACTGCCGCTCACGGGCAAAGCATCAAGACCATCGAGGCCCAGATTGCACAGCTGATTGCGGCCTTAAGCGAGCGAGAAAAGGGGAAGCTCCCGTCCCAGCCACTCCCAAATCCCGATCACCCACATAATGCACATGTTGCTCTTGAACAACAAAACCATAATGTGAGTGCCATGACCACACTGAGATCGGGAAGGATGCTGCAAAACAACATTGGCAAACGGATCAACAATGACACCCCGGCCGCTGCTTCTTCTTCTTCCTCCTCTTCTTCATCTTCTGAGCCTATTCTCCGTTCTTCACAAGGCTCTCCTGCCTCTTCTTCTGCTCTGAACGGACCCACTTCTCACTCCACGAAAACACCTGTTCTGGGATCCGTTCCAACTCCACAATCTCCTCCACAAGCATTAGACTCAACCAATCTTAAAAACGTCCCATTTTCAAACCGGTTGAGGTCTAACAAACAAAATCCTCAAATGGAGAAGATTCTGGAGTTATTTAAGCAGGTTAACATTAACATTCCTCTTTTAGATGCTGTCCAACAAGTCCCGTCCTACGCGAAAATCTTAAAGGACTTGTGCACGAAAAAGAGGAAGTCTCAGGTACCCAAGAAAGTTTTCTTGGCTAGTGCTGTGAGTGATGCCCTTACCCAATCTTTACCACAAAAACGGAAGGACCCTGGCTGTCCTACGATTTCAATTACCATTGGGGATAAGAACATCAACCGCGCACTATTAGATCTTGGTGCCAGTGTTAACCTGCTTCCGTATTCAGTATACGAGCAATTAGGCATCGGAGAGCTGAAACCCACGCACTGCACTCTCCAAATGGCCGACCGATCGATCACCCATCCTAGGGGTGAGCTAGAGGATGTGTTAATAAAAGTCGGGGACTTCATATTCCCCGTTGATTTCATTGTATTAGACACACAGCCTGTAGCTAACCCCCGGAATAAAATTCCGGTGATACTCGGTCGCCCATTCCTTGCAACCTCAAATGCTGTGATCAATTGTCGCAATGGTTCGATGAACCTCTCTTTTGGAAACATGACGATTGAACTCAATATTTTTACGTTGGGGAATCAGCCCGCCGAACCTAATGCTCATATACTGGACGTCTGCTCGATCCAGGAGATCACCCCAGAAGAGTGTGAATTTGAGGAGTTTCTGTTTTATCACGATAATCTTGACGCCACTAGTGCGTTTCTCTTCGAACCTGCTGCTGTTTCTGCGCCCGACAATGACTACGAGTGTTTCACGTTTTCAAACGATCTTAGCCGCGCACAACCCGAGTTTGAATCTTTCGAATTTCCGGATGAGTTACCTGAACCATCCGACTCGGTCGCCTACACTCGCTTTGAACCTTTGCTGGAGTCCTTTGAGTTCGAAACCTCTGCACCAATCTTGCCTTCAATCGTTTCACCTCCAGCGCTCGAACTCAAGCCTTTGCCGTCTCACCTTAAGTACGCTTACTTAGGTGAGAACGAGACCCTCCCTGTCATCATTTCGGCTTCTCTAGCTCCAGAGCACGAGAAAGCCCTTCTCGCGGTCTTGCACAGCAACAGGCAAGCTTTTGGCTGGTCCATGGCGGACATCAAGGAGATTAGTCCCCTGATCGTTGAGCATCACATTCATTTGATGGATGATGCCAAACCAGCTCGGGATCCATAAAGACGTCTCAATCCAGTCATGAAAAAGGCTGTGAAGAAGGAGATCGTAAAATGTCTAGATAGTGGTATCATTTACCCTATCTCTGATAGCCAGTGGGTTAGCCCCATCCACGTTGTCCCCAAGAAATCAGGTATAACGGTCATCACTAACGAGGCGAACGAGTTAATCCCTACTCGCACCAAAACTGGGTAGCGAGTGTGCATTGATTACAGAAAACTCAACGCCGCAACGCGGAAAGACCACTTTCCGCTACCTCTCATTGACCAAATGCTTGAACGATTGGCCGGACACGAGTACTACTGCTTTCTTGATGGCTACTCCGGCTATAATCAGATTCCCATCGCCGAAAAAGACCAGGACAAGACCACTTTCACTTGTCCTTTCGGCACGTTTGCATATCGTCGCATGCACTTTGGGTTATGCAATGCGCCCGCTACCTTCCAGCGGTGTATGATGGGAATCTTCTCAGACATGGTGGAAAAAATTCTGGAGATTTTCATGGATGATTTCTCCATCTTCGGCGATTCCTTCAACGAGTGTTTTCTGCATCTTGACGCTGTCCTTACCCGATGTAAGGACAAGAATCTCACTATGAATTGGGAGAAATGCCACTTCATGGTGCGCGAAGGTATTGTCTTAGGACATATCATCTCGCAAAATGGCATAGAGGTTGACAAAGCGAAGATTGAGGTCATTTCCAATCTCCCTCCTCCCCGATGCGTCAGAGATATCCGAGCCTTCCTTGGCCATGCCGGTTTCTATAGACGGTTCATCAAGGACTTTAGCAAGATTGCTAGGCCCTTGACTCTTTTGCTGGCAAAGGATACGCCATTCGACTTCAACTCGAGCTGTGTGACTGCATTCGAGTCATTGAAACGCTCACTCACTTCTGCTCCCGTTCTTTCTTCACCTGACTGGACGCACCCATTTGAGATTATGTGCGATGCATCCGACTTTGCCATTGGTGCTGTCCTTGGACAACACATCAACAAGATGCCGCATGTAATCTATTATGCGAGCCGAACCCTGAACGACGCCCAACTCAATTATACAACAACTGAGAAGGAATTCTTGGCTGTTGTATTTGCTTTAGAAAAGTTCAGGCCTTACCTCATCGGCTCTCCAGTCATTGTCTACACAGACCATTCTGCTCTGCGCCATCTTTTTGCGAAGAAAGATGCAAAATCTCGGCTAATACGTTGGATCCTATTGCTTCAAGAGTTTGACCTTGTCATTAAGGACAAACGAGGATGTGAAAACGTAGTTGCCGACCATCTCTCACGACTTCCTTCTTCGCCTTCGCTTCCAATTCCGATCAACGACGTTTTCCCGGATGAACAGCTCTTGACAGTATCTTGCGAACCCTGGTTCGCAGATATTGTGAACTATTTGGCCACAGGATTACTACCGACTGAATGGTCAAGTCAGGACAGACTTCGCTTCTTATCCCAAGTAAAACACTTTTACTGGGACGAACCCTATTTGTTCAAGTACTGTCCCGACCAGATTATTCGTCGGTGTGTCCCTGACGAGGAATTCAAGAGTGTGTTGTCATTTTGCCACGATCAAGCATGTGGCAGGCATTTTGGCCCCAGAAAGACAGCTGAGAAGATCATGCAATGTGGTTTCTACTGGCCACAACTCTTCAAAGACGCTCATGACTATTGCAAGACTTGCTCCCGGTGCCAACACATGGGCCGGATATCCCGGTGGAACGAGATGCCGCTCCAACCGATCTTGGTTGTGGAGATTTTAGATGTTTGGGGGATCGATTTCATGGGGCCGTTTCCCAGCTCTTTTGGGAACTTGTACATCCTTCTCGCTGTTGATTACGTCTCTAGATGGGTCGAGGCTGTGCCCAGCCGGACTAACGACAACTAGGTTTCTTAAAGAAAACATTTTCTCCCGTTTTGGGCACCCCCGAGCGATCATTAGCGACAATGGAAGTCATTTCTGCAACAAGACTTTCGAAGCCTTGATGCGGAAATACTCCATTAATCATAAGCTCTCTACGCCCTACCACCCCCAAACCTGCGGGCAGGCCGAAGTTTCAAATCGGCAAATCAAGCAGATACTGGAGAAGACGGTTTCCAAGAACCGTAAGGATTGGTCGCTGAAACTCACTGATGCCCTTTGGGCCTTTCGAACCGCTTATAAGACCGACCTTGGCATGTCTCCCTATCGGCTTGTGCACGGAAAAGCCTGCCACCTACCTCTCGAAATAGAGCATCGCGCATTTTGGACGATAAAAGAATTGAATCTGTCTCTCGAAGATGCGGGCAGCCATCGGAAGCTGCAGTTGAACGAACTGAGCGAGCTTAGGGACGAGGCTTACGATAACGCGGTTGTCGTTAAGAATCGAACGAAGGTGTTTCACGATAAACACCTTTTGTCCAAAACCTTCGTACCTGGTCAGCAGGTACTGCTTTACGACACCCGACTTCACTTCCATCCAGGAAAGCTCAGATCTCGCTGGAAAGGGCCGTATTTTGTGCGGAATGTGTATCCGCAGGGCGCTGTGGATTTGGAAAATCCAAAGGACGGTTCATTTTTCAAAGTAAACGGACACCGATGCAAACCGTACCTTAGCGTCGAACCAACAGAGGAGCTCCTGGTCTTACAGGAGCCGGTTTACCCTATATAACCTTCCTCTGCCTACCTCCAAACTTCGGTTATCCAGCCAAGAACAGTGGACACTGTTCCAAATAAGTTTGGGGGTATGTATAAACCATTTTTTATATATTTGTGTATATTCTTTTTCTTTTCTTTAAAAACAAAAACAAAAAAAAAATGTGTATCGCTAACCGACAATTTTTACCCTTCAAATGATCTCTTCATGCAATGACAGTGAGGACACTGTCCAGTTTAAGTTTGGGGGTACGCTCGTTACGCATTTCTTACCTTCGCATTCATATGTATATTCTGCATCTGCATATTAAAATCCATAAAATCCATAAAAATCTGAAAATTTTCTAAAAATATAAAAACTTTTCTGTCAAGTTAGGTTGTGGAAGAACTCTGATTCAACATTTCGACGGTTTTGTTTGATAAAATAAGAATAACTAAATCTTATGTTTAGATTTTGAAAACCTGAAAAATAACTCTCCTTTGAAGTTAACTATAGCTGATATACGTCTTTACATCACACTACACGTGTCGTGAGTTTTTGGAAATTAGATGACAAGTCTTTTACGTTTAAAAACTTTTAAATGGATCAATGATTTTCTGAGGATCAAATAGGTTTGTTCTGAAATAAGTAATATCAAGAATAGTTTATGAAGTAAGTGAATATGAAGGAATGTTATTGATGCCTTAATCGGAACTAAGTCTGAAAAATAACCTATCTGAAACTTGATTGGAATGATTACACACCGAACCCACTAAACACGTCTTTTATCCAAAAAAAAAATAATATAATTGAACTGCCGGTTATATCTCCGTTCGTATTAAATCATCATGATTTTTCACGCCAAACTGTCTTTTGTTTTTGGACCTAGGTAACTTGAGTAATTAAGTCCGCTGGGGTGTTTCTACACCTAATGCCCTAAAACCAACTGGTTTGGGTGCATTGGCCCAAAGCTCGCTAAGAAGCCTAGAAATTCCAGATTAAAACAAAGTCAAGCAAGTATTCTCTCCGAGTTAAAATTCCTAACGGTTCTTTGTGTGAGAATAATCTTGATAAAAGACAGGCTTTTATAAAAAAAAATTCAACGGAGATATGAAGGTTTTATTCTTTAATAAAGACTATTGCACGTTCACAGAGGTGTGTATGAAATGAAAACAAGAAAAAGGTGGAATGAAAAATAAGACCTAGTTTCCTATTAAGGAAGATAGAAATTCTAAAAGTTGAAACTTTACTGGAAAACGAAACTTGAAAAATGCTTAACTCTTTATAAAACTTATGTGATCCTTTCAAAATTCTTATCCGGGCTTTATTATGAGGACTTTATTCGACCTTTCTGGAACTTAACGACGCTATCTGCACTGCACGTAAAGACATATAAAATCTGTAGTTAAATAAGAAGCGAGGTGTGAAAAATAAAGGTTCGATAGTCTAGACTTAGGATAATAGAATTGTTATTTTCTGAAACAAAACTTTAGGGATTGAATCTTAGTTATTTTACAAAACTAGCTCGACCGGATTTTGTGGGTAGTATCCGCTGAAAACCCTTAGGAGACAACACTCCTCCTACTAGGGACACCTAGAGGTTTAACGGCTTGTTGCACATGCTCAGTGCAATCGCGTTCCCTGCAAAAGTGAGGTTAGGAAATTTTTTGTGAATAAATTGGTTTTGCTCGGGACGAGCAAATGATAAGTTTGGGGGTATTTGTTCATATCAGATTTTTGCATATTCATACCGCCCAATTTTTATCACATTGCATATCGGTAGGTACTCTTGAGCCGTGTTTGCTAGTCAATTGCAGGATACAGGTTCTCGGCTCTAAACGGTGAAATCCATGGAAAAACACGATAAAATCCGGGTTCCTGCCAACCACAGATAAAACACGGGTCTCCGCTCTTTATCCGTCTGTTGCCACACACCAGTTTAGGAGACAAAATGACAAATCAATTGTCTCCTTCATGCACAAAGCACAATGGCAACACCAAACCCATGAAATCAACGCGGAGCTCAAGAAAATCATGACAAAAGATCCATGTCCAATCACCTTTTGATCCACTAGAATTCAGGAAGAAATGTGGGAAGATTATCAGAAAATACATGTACCAGACAAGAGGGGACAGCAGACCAGGGCAGCACACAAAAGCCGACAGGCCAACTCACCCATAGGGCGGCGGAACCGTAGCCAATAGGGGGTATAGGCGGCGGTTCCGCGGCCGTATGGTGGCATCAGCCGACCAATTTCCAGGGGCTATTTGGTCTTTCCATGTTTGTTCTGATGGTTGCCCTAGATTTCCTTTTCCCTGCCTATAAATAGCCCAGAACCTTGTGAAGCCAAGGGTGCATAATCTTGTATTTTATTTTCTAGGTTTAGTTGTGTTCTTCTTCCTCCTCTCATCTCTTCTCCATTAAAATCTTGTAGTGAGCATTTGAGTGAAGAATGATGAATAAAGAAGAACCGTTTATTATTATGCTTGTCTTGTTCTCTTGTTAATTGTTGTAATTTTCATTTGTTAACTTAGTTGTTGTTATTTTTTTGTTGTTTGTTTCTTCTCTCTTTTCTTTATCCTTAAAACAACCATGATGCTTATGCTTGATCCTTGCCAAGGTGAGGTCGCAAATAGCTAGTTGTTATCTTCTAATCTCTTCTTTCTATCTTCCTCTTTTGTTTTGTTTTCTTTTCATTATGATGTGTGAGTAGTTTCATACTTGTTAGGGTAGGATAAGGGAAGTTTGAGAGAAGGAAATCTCTCTCACTCTTTCCTTGCCCAACAACTTAATTCGACTCCCGTTAATTGAACCACAATCGGCTCCTTACGGCACCCTATCCTACATGATAGCGGTGATTCCGTAGTGAGACCGGTTGTGGTTGAATTAACCGGAGGTTATGGCTAAGAGCCAAGAATGGACGGACAAGCACCAAAAGGAAGAACTTATGCGTTGGAAAGCCTAGCTTATACTCGCAAGTTCCTTCCTAGACGTGCTAATCCCCGTTGTTGCCGATTACCGTAACACCGATATTAAGAGGGGCAACGAAAGAAGTGGGAGACTCCTAACTCAAACTAACCTAATCCTATCCCTAACAAGCTCTCTTTACATATCATTTTAACACTTAGATAATCACAAACAAATCTGGACTCTCGGACTTAACTCGTTAAAACACATAGAAAAAGATTCCCATCTCCCTGCGGACGACCCATACTCAACCGGCTAGCTACAAGCGAAACCGTCTTGATTGCGGTAATTAACTAAAACTTGAACACGCAGAATCCCTAACAATCAGGTAGCGCCCCGGCCGTCTACAGATGCCAAATGCGGAACAAAAACTTTTTAATTGGCGCTATCGTATACTTTAACCCGGATCTGCCATTATTGCTAAACTAACAAACTGTAAAGAGAGTAGAAAGGTTATACCGAACGATCCGAGTCCTTCGTTCTTTAACCATCATCCCACGCTCCGTTGCGGCTGCTCCGATCTCTTCGATCTCCGATCTGCTCGTCCAGGTGGCACCACGTCGATGATTCTTTAAACGGGATCCCTCCTCTGACTCGAGGCAACTCGATCGTCAAGTTTGCTAAAAGAAACGACCAAGATTAATGTTGAGAATGAATAGAAGACATTGTCTCGTTCCGTCTAAAGCTATGGACGAACGGTTAATGAAGTTGCCAATTTATTCGGGTGATGGAATGAAACGAGCAATGAAATTTCCATACACCCCAAAATCTATCATAATCTTTTACAAATGAAACATCAAGTGAGTGTGAGGGGAGGGGGGCCGGCCATATATATAGGAGGTGGGGGGGTGAGTGCAGAAGGAGGGAGGTGACCACAAGAACAAAATATCAAGTGTGAACACAAGAAAATATCTAGTGTGAACACAAAGTGTGAACACAATAAATGCAACCAATGAAACATCAACACCATTCAAACTTAGTCACCTCTTCTAGAACCTTCTAGAAGCATGACTCACCCTCATCCAAGAAAAGATAAATCCGTCTTTAACCGAATGTTAAAAGACGTCTAATAGAAAACTGGAAACTGGCAACTTCCAAAAGTGATCCCGAAACGAATTTCTGGATAACTCCGTAACTGTATAAACATACCCGCATTTGTATTACGACCAAATACAAATGCAACTGAGACAAAGATATTATATCTACTCAATATAATACTCGGATCCGGCTTAAACCAAAGCCGACCAGTATCATCTGCCCGAAATCTGACACGTGCGTAAATGTACGTGCATTTTCCGAACACTGCCATAAAACCATACGGCCTCTACAACGTTTCGCCCGAACTTGGGAAACTGTCTGTGGGGGACTCTAATGACTCGTCAGTACCCTCGCAGTGGGTTTAACCACAAACCGTCAGCGGCACTAGCTATGCGTAACGGCTGCCCATGGACTGACCTCAAAGGAGGCCGATGAACGAACTCTTCCGGAAACCCTACTGAGCCTAACAGTGACAATGTATATACAGTCCGGTCCGTTCGTCAATGAGTATCGCATATCTGCCTAGGGGGCTAGTAACGTCAGACCCCCAATAGCAGTATAAGTCGTGTCGGAGTGTAGCCTAATAACACCCTGAGATACTTCTGGAGTACCTACCAGTAAATCTCCTGCCACGGCCGTGGGCTATGTGTAATGGCTCTCCTAGACACAGCACGATCTCGCCCCCAATACTGGGAGAGACGAATCCCCTGCCGATCCGCTCACCCGCCTGCATGTGGCTCGGGACTGAACCCAAAAACTACCTGTTTGCATGACTCCTTTGAGCCGTGGTAGGGTAGAAACCAAAGCACAGTAGAAACTCACACGAGACAAATGACGACCTCAGGTCGATGAACTAACCTGTACACGTGTCACCAGGGAACTGCTATCTGACGATAAGTATAGTACTAACTAGCATATTCCCGGCAAGTCCTGTCCGGTGTACTCATAACCCAATGAGCACCTGTATACATCTTAGGTGATCCAACTGACACCAGTGGATTGTGAGACCGGCCACCGCCCCTCGTCGGCGTCTCGACTGTATACACTAGTCTACTCCGGAGTATCGATGCCCTGTCTCGAAAACTCCCACGACTAGGGACCAAAATTAAGGATATGCGTATAAACTACCCAACTCTCACGTATATGATCGCCATCATACTGTTGGTAGTAAAGCAAGATCCTAAGGGCTCTATCAAAATGTAACATGTAATCAGTCACCTGAACATGCACACGACCGATAAAGGCAAACCAGATAACATACTATCATCTCGAGTAAGACTGTCCTACCTGTATAGGTCCTCCGCAATCATTGCAATCATGTACCAGCGATCCAATAATTGACTCTGAGGGCACTATCTCCAACAATCTCCTACTTTCACTTAAGGCTAATTATTGCGATGTCGACTACTCACAGCCCGTGTGAAACCGAACATCCAACTCCTCTACTAATCAGTTTCACAAAGCCCGTTTGTAAAACTATTGTGTTCGAGAAATAGCCTCAGTGAGTGGATCCGCCTAGATGTTTCTTTCTATATCTCTCTTAATCTCAAGTTCGCGGAGAAAGCCATCTCCCGAATCGAGTAATACCTGTCTTAGAATATGTCTGGATATCTGATGGGACCTAGTTCATAAATGAACTCCAAATCCAAACTTCTTAGACTGTATCGATCACTGAACCTAATCAGTATCCTGCACCAAGCCTCCCACAGTATCCTCTTGGACCACCTGTCCATAATACTGTCCCTCGTCAGAGGGAAAAACTATAACTCTGACAATCACTCTGCCATCCGTGTCACCTTTGAAGCCTGGAATGATAACCGTCTCCCGTCATCAAATCCGTAGAACATGTACTTATGTTCTATAACTGCTTCCTTATGTTTCTCCAGGATTGGATTAATACAAACTTATTGCATCTAGTGCAAAAACAACATCTGGTGTGGTACTTGACATCTCACGATTGACTCAATTGCCTAAGCAAGTGATCTGCCAATCATGCACATCCCTCTTCCCTTTAGTCTGTAAGACACCTTTAGAGAGGGTGACTCCATCACCTGCAGGTACACCACCATGCCAGCAGTCATCTATTCTAAAAACCATTAGAATACTGTCAAAGTACCCATATTGGGAAACTAACCAGATCCAGATCTAAAACCATAGATCTAGAAACCAGAATATCAAATATTATATCCATATCCTGTCTGGAGAAACAACTGTGTGACGACCACAGTACAACCGATCGTAGTATAGGAATTTTACTTCCTACTCTGTGTATGTCATCCAGATACCATGACATCATACCCTTCTACCTTCTTAACAGATCCATCCCCTATTCTGATGAAGTCAAACCTATGACTGTCACATCAAAATTAGATGATCTATTTTCGCTATAACTGCTCAAGTCTATAAATAGACATAAGCTACTTGCCCACTATGCTTCTGCTGCTCCCACTGACTACGACAACCCTCCTACCGGGTCTCATAGCCTGGAACAACAGTAGTGTCAATTCTGAGTAAATAAGAACCTCCCTGTCACCGTCCTTGATGCTACCGGAGTACCTCTCGGGTGTCTGAGGTTACCCACCATATCTGCGGAGTGGCTAATGGAATGTCAATCATGATTGAATAAATAGGTCCTATTAAATTTTCCGTAATCGTTCGCGGTTCTGGAATCACTTCCAGTTCTACCATACTCCCACTACTGTTTTCTGAAAAAGATCTATTTTACTAAAACTGTGGCGAGTCAAGAACAATATCACTATTGATCTTCCAAATGGTAGAAAATCAACCCTCGTCATAGCCAGGGTCAACCCACAAACAGCCATTACAGAAACGTGCCCTGAGTTATCCAAAGTCTGGTTTTAAGCATAAGCTGGACAACTCCCCGTACCTTAACATCTTTTAAGGTCTGAACCATTCTATATCCAATATAGAAACTTTGGCACTTATTTAATTGGAACCAGATTCAAATCATGCAACTGTCCCCAGTGCATATCAACTTAATTGAAAGAGGGTAATCAGCATTACTCAACTTAGGAATCCATTCAAATCATGCAACTGTCCCCAGTGCATATCTTTTAAGGTAATCACGCGCTGAGGAGTTATGCAAAAAAAAGAATAAAGATTTGAGAAAATCTTTTCTGTTTTTATTAAAACAAAAAGATTTCTTCTGTAAAACAGAGCCCTTCGGATTAAAGATCCAACGGTGGGGAAAATTCCCCAAATCACTCAGAGAATGATCTCTTTAACAAACTTTAACTAATTTATGGGCACTATAAAAAGTACCCTAGACCTCATTTCAAAGGAGAGGAACACCTTGCTAAAAAAAAAAGAGAGAAGAGAACTCTTGAAGAATAAAAAAAAGGTAAAAACCCTTGAAAGAAGAGAAATTTCTCTTGTGAACAAGATCATGGATCTTCAATAAATAAATAAATAAATAAATAAAATAAAAATAAAAATAGTGCCTTGCACTTGTTTTATGAACCATCGGTTCTTGAACCTAAAAGGTTCTTAAATTAATAGTGTTTTGCACTTTCATGAACCTTTGCTTCTCTGAGATAAGAAAAATAAGAAAAACTTGTTTTTCCTTAGATCTAAAAAAAAATAGTGCCTTGCACTTGTTTTATGAACCATCGGTTCTTGAACCTAAAAGGTTCTTAAATTAATAGTGCTTTGCACTTTCATGAACCTTTGGTTCTCTGAGATAAGAAAAACAAGAAAAACTTGTTTTTTCTTAGATCTAAATCAAATAGTGCCTTGCACTTGTTTTATGAACCATCGGTTCTTGAACCTAAAAGGTTCTTAAATTAATAGTGCTTTGCACTTCTTATGAACCACTGGTTCTCTAAAACAAGAAAAAAACAGAAATAAAAAAAATAGTGCTTTGCACTTTTATGAACCTTTGGTTCTTGAAATAAAAAGAAAAACTTGTTCTTCTTTGATCTAAATTAGATCAAGAAATCAAATAGTGCTTTGCACTTCTTTTATGAACCATTGGTTCTTGAATCTAAAAGATTCTCAAATTAATAGTGCTTTGCACTTATAAATTTGCACTGTTGTGCTTTTTGATTGGCGCAAAGCGCTTGATAAATGCAATGCATTTTCTAAAGGGCCAGGCCCAAACCAAAAAGACCTAGTAGGCCTAATTAAATTGCAGTGCAATAAAAAGGGCAGAGCCCAAACAAAATAGATGCTCTGCATCATTTATAAAAGGGCAGAGCCCAAACAAAACAAAAATAATGCAATGCATTATTTAAAAAGGGGCAAAGCCCTAACTCAGGCCTAATTGGCCAAAGACAAATAAAAATGTTGAACATTCAACTGGACTTAGCCCAGTCATGGCCATAAGTCCTCAAATTAAATTGACTGAGCACGGCTGCTCCCTAAATGAATTTACATCCGGTTCGAGGGTACATCTCCGAACTCCTCCGACCCCTATCGTTGTAATCCTTCAACGACGTCAGAGAGGTGACGGGTCCCAACGACCACACATGAATATAGACTGCGGGGTCCTTAAACTCGTGGACCGAAACGTCCCTAAACTAATATTGGACCGAGACGTCCTTAAACTAATATCGGACGGAGACGTCCTTAAATTAATGACGGACCGAAACGTCCCTAAACTAATATTGGACCACCACGTCCCTAAACTGGAATACGGACCACCACGTCCTTAAACTGGCACAATAGAGCCCAAATGCTCTTTTGTCGGACCTAAACGGTCCCGTTAAGTTGACCTTAGTCCCAAAATGGACTAACGTATCCTTAACAAACGTTTGAGTCGATCTTAGCCTCAAAAATGGCTAACGTATCCTCCAAACAGACTTTAGTCCCAAATTGGACTACGCATGTCCCTAAATTGGAACAATAGAGACTCCAAATGCTCTTTTGCCGGATCTAAACGGTCCTATTTAAGTTGATCTTAGCCCCAAACAAGGCTAACGTATCCTTAAACATTCAAATGAAATATAAAACACTAAATCAACTTCGGTTCGAAGGTACATCTCCGAACTCCTCTGACACCTGTCGTTGTAATCCTTCAACGACGTTAGAGAGGTGACGAGTCCCGACGGCCATATATTAAATGAATCACGTTTAAGTTGATCTTAGCCTCAACGAGGCTAACGCATCCTTAAACTAAAATATCAAACCCAAATCTAAGTAAATACGGATTTGGACTAATCCACGTCCTACGGGCGACGGTATTACTCAGTCTCCGTATACAATCCACGGGCAACCACAAACAAAACAAACACACACGACACGAAGTGAAATTCTGGAGAAGGAGAAAGTTGTTACCGCGATGCGGTAGCGTAATTAACTGCAGGGGCTTGCGCCTGCAGGGAAGAGCGTCCCCACAATTAAAAACCCCTCAAGCGAGGGGGAATCTGACGAAGTCTGCTACATCGGCCGCATCCGTCTAAACTTCCGATACACGGTGCCATAAATCAACTTGGCATCTTCGGAGAGGTGGACGGATAAAACCAAATAGCATCTGCCCCGAATCTCAGCGTCAGGACATCGCGGTCCTGTGCGCCGCCTTTCGGAGGGGAACAGATTCTGGCACGCCCAGTGGGACCTCTTCCTCTTTCCACTCCACACTTCGTGTGTCGTGTTCGCGAACAAATCGCGGTTTGCTGTGATTGCCTGTGGATTCAAGGTACTAAGATTTGGTGTCTTGCTCCATGCAGAAAACAGAAAATCGATGGCTTCGAACTGCACCGTCCGCAGCGATAACTCTCGCTCCGTCATTGCTGGAGGAGTGACTTATGGGCCCCAAGCGGCCTCCCTTTTCAAAATGCCGGTGGAGCAGGTGGCTCAAGCCACCACTGGACTATTTTTTGGGACCATGCTCCCATCAATGAGCTTCAACGCCCCAATGACATTGCAAGAAGCTCTAAAGAAGTCGGTTTTCGATCGACTCACCACTGCCGCGACCCCTCTCAACGAGTCGTCCAACTCCACTGCTTCAGTTTTTAACGGACTAGGCCAGTGCTCTAACAGGCTCATGAAGAAGCCTACCATACCAGAAGCCGTTATCCCGAAGTGGATAGCCATTCCAACTCCCGTTCCTGGCAAAATCACCAAGGTTGCTTCCCATGTTCAGAAGTCCGCTTCTGACAAGTTGGCCGTCCCCGTTCAACGGACGTCGATCTTTAAAAAGCTGGTACCAGTATATTCTGACCAATACAGGGGGCATGAGGAGGTCACCCCTATAGCTGAAACAACTCCATCAGCAAGGCACGCTCGACGTCGCCACTAGCGTCGAGTAAAGAAGGCTGGGGGCAACTCCCCCTCTGGGATAACTCCGTCAGCTCCGATGGTGAGGATCGATACTGCTGTTCCAATCAGGAACAGCTTTGAGTTGCTGAACTCGGTGCGCAGAAACTCTCCTACTGCGGTGCTAAAGCGAACTCCTTCATCTGTGAAGAATATTCCAGAGAAGAAGCTAGAGCAGCCCCCTCAACGGCTGTCCTCTAAAATTTACAAAGTCTGGTGACATGTCCAAGAGTCGGTGATCGATCAAGACTGCCTCCGACGACAGAAAAAGATGAAGGTTCGGCAGGGGAAGGATTACTCTGTCAAACCACAAAAAGCAAAAGCTACATGGGTGCCCACTACAACGGCTCCCTTAACTCCAATCACTCAAAAAAGGAGGCCACAAAAAGCCCCTGTGAACATGGCGAAGCATAAAAGCACTGAACACAAACGCCCTAAATCTGGGGGCATAGTAGTGCACACTGTTTATATGGCTTCTGGAAAGGTGGAAAGCTGCACTTCTACGGGCCACCGACCGCTCACCCGATCCGTGACGAAAGCCCAAGAGCAACAACAAAAGCTTCAGGAAATGATGACTACAATGGCTGCACTCACTGAGCCAAAAGAAAGCTCTGAAATGTCTTCGGATGAGCGTCAAGAACAAGAAACCGACGCTGACTTTTTACGCAGGGTCCTCGAAAAGAGGGACAAAGAAGCTGTAGAGCAAGCGGCTAACATAAAACAGATGGCGCTCCTCTTCCAAGATATGGTAGGGATGATGTTACAACCGGACCCTCCTGCTGAAGATCCTCCGATCGTCCTTGAAGACGACAGGGGAGAAACGTCAAATCCTCCGCCGGCTCTATCAACAGCCAAGGAGGAGGCAATCTCCAAAGTTGACCTAGATGAATATATAGCTCAGCAGATCCGGGTTCATCAGGCAAAAGAAGCGGCTGGGAAAATTGTTAGAACCGGACGACCGTATCCGAGCTGGTATGACCAAATCAATTACCCGCCAGGATATACGATCCCTAAATTCCACGTATATAAAGGGACAGGGAATCCGCATCAGCATGTCGCTCAATTCAGGGCCTTATGCGGCAATACTGGAGGCGATGACAAATTGTTGCTACGTCAATTCGTCGGCAGCTTAGCAGAAACAGCCTTTGAATGGTATTCGGAGCTACCTAACGACTCTGTCAAAACATTTGCAGAGATGGAACTGCTGTTTACAAAAAGATTCGCAAGTGCTAGTGAACGCACCCCGATTACAGCACTGATAAATGCCAGGATAAGGCCCGGCGAAACGTGGGTCCAATACCTAACACGATGGCGGAACCTATGGTCGAAATGCGAACAACGCATAGAAGAGGCACCTGCGGTAGGCATGTTTGTGGGCACTCTCGATCCGCAGGCGACCATCTCACAATGCATGATGTTCTTCAGGCCGACCACCTTCCAGGCCTTGATTGACAAATTAGCCCAAATGGACCAGATGGGCCATAGGCCTTCTTCTTCAAAGATAGAGCCTTGGAATGAAAAGGACAAAGGGAAGGCAACCTTCGTTGCCAATACTCAACAACGGTCGAACAACTCAAAGCCGGTCGTTCGCCAAAACAACGTGCGCCCACGCCCATCCCTCGAAGAGAGGCTGGGACGTCCTTACTCGTTTCCGCAGAATAAAACGAGAAGACTGTTTGAGCTGGCAGTGCGCAACAGACTTATTAATCTGCCGAGTCCAAAGCGTCTGTCGCAGCCAGGCGATCTTAATAATCCCAATTATTGCCCTTACCACCAAACGGTAAGTCACCCAATTGAGGATTGTTTCGTCTTTAAGGGATGGATCGAGGATCAATACCTGCAAGGCAAGTTCACACTGTCTGAAAGCTGGAAGGTAAACCCACCACAGCCGCACTCTCCAAGAAAGACGGACACGCCGGGGGCAACTTGTTCTTTCGTCGAGGATGAAAACGATGGAAAAAACTTATCGGATGAATCCGAAGACTACGTAGCGACTTGTCATGTGATTTCTCATTCACTGACGGATGATGAGGAGGATCCTTGCGCTGAGAAATCAACGGCGGACCCTGAAACAGAAATTCCGCGGCCGTCAGACAAGTTGATCGATGCCTTCCTAAATGAAATTCGTCTGAAAGCAAAAGCCAATCAAGAGCATGAAATGGCCATACTGGAAAGAACCAAGGTATTCCCGTCAAATCAAAAGCCATACACTGCGGGTAAAAACAAATTCAAGACGAGGAAACGGTTCGCCAAAGCTCTATCAGTAGGAATGAAGCTACCGCCCTCCGAAGAAAATTCTTTCTCTGAGGTAGAGATGCACCCTAATTTCTGTTTATATCATCAGAAGATCATACATCCTACCGAAGACTGCGAATCCTTTAACTGTTGGTGGCAAGGGTATGTCGCTCAAAAGCGACACTTCGACAGGACAAAGTGTGAAGCTTGTGGATATCGGAAAAATGCGATAGATGAGCGCAAAAGAGCCACCGCCGACTGTCATATAGCCGACTTCAAGGGATCACAAATTATCACCTTTGGAAGCAACTCTGACGAAGAAGCTACCCCCAACTCTTCCCTCGGGGAATCTATTTCAAAAATAAAGGAATTGAGAAGCTGCGAGAACGTTCAGCCATGCAATCGCATGCTACTCGGAAAAAATCTCGACGCCGCAAACAACGGAGCGAACAAAAAGAATAAAAGAAAAGGAAAAAAGGCCCTCGTCGCCAGCGCTCAACAACAATCAGGTGACCCTAGACCGGTTGCTTGCCAAAGCAATAAGCGACAACCCCTCCAGGAAAAGTTGAAACGTCCTTACTCGTTTCAGCAAGATAAAACAAGGGGACTGTTCGAGCTGGCAGTGTGCGACAGACTCATTAATCTGCCGGGTCCAAAACGTCCGTTGCGGCCAGGCGATGTTAATAATCCTAATTATTGCCCTTACCACCAAACAGTAGGTCACCTGATCGAAGACTGCTACGTCTTCAAAAACTGGGTTGAAGACCAATACCAACATGGCAAGTTTGCGCTGTCTGAGAACTGGAAGGTGAGTCCGCCACAACCGCACGCTCCGAAAAAGATGGATACGCCGGGGGCATCATGTTCATTCATGGAGAAGGACTCATAGACCGAAAAGTCAATAAACTATATATTCGCCTCAAATACGGCGACGACGGACCGAAACGTCCTTAAACTAACAACGGACCGAGATGTCCTTAAACTAATGATGGACCGCAATGTCCTAAAACTTGCAAATGACCGAAATGTTTTTAAACTACTACCGCAGCATTCTCAGGCTGACGAGAATATAAAAAAAAAACAAAAAAAAAACGGTATGTCCATAAGCAAAATGGGCACGAATGAAAACCCGAAAGGGCTCCGTGAGTAAAAACAGCAGGGCTACCGTCGAGTGTTCGTGAAAACCCGAAAGGGCGCGACCTCGTAAAAAAAAAGAAGAAGAAAATAAAAAGAATAAAAAAACGGTATGTCCATAAGCAAAACGGGCACGGATGAAAACCCGAGAGGGCTCCGTGAGTAAAAACAGCAGGACCACCGGAGAGTGTTTGTGAAAACCCGAAAGGGCGCAACCTCGTTAAGAAACACTTATAGGGTCCTCTCGACCCTATAAGGAGAAACCACCCGCGTGAGATCCTTACGACTCACAAGGGAACAACACACTTAGGAATCCCCACGATTCCTAAGGAGAAAATACACTTGCGAGATCCTCACGACTCGTAAGGAGAACGCTCTTATGGGACCCTCACGGCTCGTAAGATTTGAAAGTCTTAAGTTACAGAGGCCTAAACCTGTGCTTAAGCAACCCCCACAACTTTCGACATTGCCCTATAAGCGGTCTTATATTGGCCCTTGTATACAATCCACGGGCGCGAATAAATATTTCCCTAACAAAGTCCCATCCGTGACTAGGGATATGCTTGTACAGCAAACAACACTTGTAAGTCCTCTCGACTTATAAGGAGAAACCCCTTTTGTAAGATCCTTACGACTTACAAGAGAACATGCACTTAGGAATTCTCACGATTCCCAAGGAGAAAACACACCTACAAGATCCTTACGACTTGTAGGGAGAAATACCTTTGTGAGACCCTTACGGCTCATGAAGTCAAAAGCCTTAGCCGACAGGACCCTTAATCCTGTTTACTAAGCCACATTTGTTCGGGATCGACAGAGGCAAATGATGATTCGCTCCTGGAAATATTCCAGTTGTAGCGATGCTGATGCCTAAATCAGTATCAAATTCCAAGTCCTTTCATGGCAGATGGTGATTCGCTCCTGGCAATATCCCAGTTGCAGCGATGCTGATGCCTAAACCGGTATCAAATTCCAAGTCCTTTTAAGGCAAATGATGATTCGCTCCTGGTAATATTCCAGTCGCAGCGATACCGATGCCAAGATTGGTATCAGACCCCAAATTCCCTACTCGCAAAAAAAAAATCAGCGAGCCCAAAAAAAAATGCATACGAAATAGCCGAAATGATGGGGCAACTTGCAAACAGAATCAGCAAGTAAAAATGTATGTATACAAAACAGCCGAAATGATTGGGCAACTCGCAATAAAAAGCAGCGAGTAAAAACATAATAAACAGCCGAAATGATTGGGCAACTCGCAATAAAAAGTAGCGAGTAAAAATAAAGTAAATAGCCGAAATGATTGGGCACCGCGAAAAATAGCCGAAATGATTGGGCAATCGCGATTTTCGCGATATAAAAAGCTGAAATGATAAAGCATCGCGGAAAGAATAAACAAAATGAAAGAATGAAACTTTTTGCCCTACAAGTGAAATTACATCGATCCCTGTATACAATCTAGCGGCGCAGATAAAGAGGGAACCATACCTTCCCAACAGGCTCCATCAGAAAGTGAAGCCAAATCTCGACGGTTCATAGACAACCTAGAGAAAATCTCTACATTTATCGCAATATTACAGACACGATGTCAACAAATGAAGCAAACGAAGATCCCGAGCTTCAGGGTCTCAACGTCAACATCGACAACTTAGAGATCACCAACGGCGTTTCTCCTTACTCCAACCAGATGCAGACATGACGTCAACAAAAGACCTTACGGTCGAAACAATGCGGAGCGATGGCAAAATCCCAGCTTCACCTCAGCATTCATCTCGATACAGTAGACGCAATGTCAACAACGGCATTCCTTCGCAGGAGACCCCATGGTCGAAACAAACGGAGCGAAGGCCAAATTCCTAGCTTCATACGTCTTGACGACAAGTCATATAAAGCCTGAAAGACAATCGGAGATCATCTCACACCAGCGCGGAGTGGTCACCACCTCGACGATCGTCTCAATACAGCAGATGAAATGTCACCCCAGCGTTCTTCCCCCAACAAGATTCGGACGCGCCAAAGAAAATGAAGCGAAGGCCAAATTCCTAGCTTCAACGTCTTTACGATAACTCACATGAAACCGGAAAGACAATCGGAGATCATCTCGCACCAGCACAGAGTGGTCACCGCCTTGACGTTCGTTTCGATACAGCAGACGAGTTGTCGCCCCAGCGTTCTTCCTCCAGCAGGGATTCAGACATGACAAAGCAAACGAAGCGAAGGCCACATTCCTAGCTTCAACGTCTTTACGGTAACTCACATAAAACCGGAAAGACAATCGGAGATCATCTCGCACCAGCACAGAATGGTCACCACCTCGACGTCTGTCTCGATACAGCAGACGAGATGTCACCCCAACGTTCGTCTCGACACAGCATACGCAACGTTATTAAACGAATGGAGCCACGGCAAAATCCCTAGTTCCAAACCTCGACGGTTCACCAGCAACCTAGAGACAACCTCGACGTCCGTCTCGATACAGCAGACGAGATGTCACCCCAACGTTCGTCTTGACAAAGCAGACGCAACGTCATCAAACAAACGGAGCCACGGCAAAATCCCTAGTTCCCACCGCAACATTCATCCCGATACAGCAGACGCAATGCCAGCAAACGAAGCAAAGGACAAATTCCTAGCTTCAGGGTCTTGACGGCAACTCATATAAAGCCCGAAAGACTATCGGAGATCATCCCCACACCAGCGCGGAGTGGTTATGACTCATCGGGGCTCTCCAAAATAAGCCTAACCTCAAGTAAAAAGCGGCATGGCAAATTCCTAGCGCTTGCTCTTCCGACGGTCAAACTGCCAAGGAGGATTGCTTGAAGACGTCTTGTCCAGCCCCCGAAGGGATCAGAGACACAGCAGTCGCAGGGCTACTCGAACAGCACGATTGCCTATCGAGGACTATATCAGCTTATGTGACGGTACGATGGCCAAAACCCTAAGTATCACCAACCATAACGGGCTTCTGTCGTAAAGAGCAGAGGTTAAATGCGACGTTAAGATGTTCTTGCGAGAAACGTTCGATTCGTCTCGACTTGTGAAAAATTGTCGAGGCGGCTCGACTCGTGAGATAAAGCCTTAGGCAGTGGGCATAAAAGAAGCCTGTTTCCTAAGCATTGGGACCATGCGAGTTGGCCCAAAACGGTCTCTTGCATACCATCCACGGGTCTCACTCTCCAACGTCGAACTTCGACAAGGAGGGAAGCAACCGCTTACAAGTCCTCTCGACTCGTAAGAGGGAAAAATTCTCTTGTAGGATCCGTACGACTTACAAGAGAAAACCACACTTAGGAATCCTCACGATTCTTAAGGAGAAAAACCCGCCTACGAGATCCTCTCGATCCGTAGGGAGAAAAGTCTCTATGAGACCCTCACGGCTCATAGAGTTGAAAAGTCTTAAGCAGCAGATCTGAACCTGCGGCCTAAGCCTTCGCTATCTCGTGAAGAAATCAAGAGGCTTACTCTATTGCCTGCTAATTGTGATGACGTGCTGAGAAAAAGGAAAAGCAATAGAAAGAGCATCCGATTTACATTTGATCAAGCGTTCAAAACACATTCATTCATGAATGGGAAAAAGGACTCAGGACAAAAGATATATAATAAAGACAAGCTGGGGTAAAAAAAAAATTATTCATTAATATTGCCCGAAGTTCTTACAGTCATAAAAAAAACAATAAATGAAAGTTACAATGGAATAGCCTCAGATCCAGGGAATGGATTGAGGAATTCAAAATCGACCCTATCTATGACTTTCTAAGCCTCGCGGACCATCCTAGTGTGCTTCCTTTCGCGAGCACAAGCGTCAGGGTCCCTTCCGATGTCTTCCACCCTCCGATAAGCAGCGAGTATGGCAGACTGTTGAAAGACCTTGTGCAAGAGGTCGATAAGACTGTCTCGCCGTCTCCTCGAGATAAAGTTCAATAGGTACACAGAGTGCACCTTGTCCTCAGCGGCATCCAACGCCCTAAGCGGCACGCCGGAACAGAATAGGGGAAGCGCTTCCCAGATAGCTCCCACGATAAGTTTAAGAAGAAAGGAACGTCGGGGATGCAGTGGACCGTTGTATGCGTCGAAGCGACTCATTATTTCAGCACACTCCTCGTTTGTGAACTCCCGATTTTAAGAGCGGCCAAATCGGCGGATGCCCTCATGAGAGATGATCTCGTTAAGAGCATACATGTGGGCGTTCATTGTTCCTGTGAAAGAGGATCAACAAAATTATGAGAAAGACTAATTAAGTAAAATGATATAATGCACTGAGGAATAAAATGTCATCTTTAACTTCCAAGATCCATGAAGAATTCTTAAGAGTTCTTCTATATGATTTGGGAGGAGCAAAGCTCCATTAATGAAATGAGAAAATACAGGGAAAATCTTTTAGAGAGCAAAGCTCTATTAATGGAACTCTAATAGGGCTCTCCTTAGTCTTCTATAGACCCCCTTAGAGCGAAGCTCTACTAAGTGAAACCCTAAATGGGTCTTCCTTAGATCTGGGATCTATTGAGAGCAATGCTCTTAAAATTGATTTAATTTAATTAAAATTAATATTTTTACCTAAAATTCTCTAAAAGTTTGAACTTTTAAAAGTGTTTAAACAAGAGAGCAGGGCTCCAAGTTCTGAAAGTAAAATTTTAAGAGATGAGAATCATCTAAGGGACCAAAGGTCTTATTTATAAACATTAAGTGCCCTTTCATCTACCAAGGGATGGCGCGACGGTTCGGAGTCTGCCACCGCTGCGCTCACGATTAGGAGGCCACGTAAGCGCAACGGTGGGAGGGCATTTGTTTACCTCAATCAGAGCAAAGCTCTGTTTAAATTCCAAGGTGGGAAAAGAAGCAATACTTCTGTTTTTCTCCAATCAGAGTAAAGCTCTGTCTTGAAAATTAAAAAGAAAATTAAAGTTAAAATAAATGAAGTAGCGTACTCCATAAGAGCAAAGCTCTTGGAGAGAAAAAAAACAAAAAAAATGCGCGTTTCGCGCTGCGCAGTAAAAAAAAATTAGAAAAAAATTAAAAAAAATAAAAAAAATTTATTGCGCGACACGTGTCTGCGCAGTTGCGCAAACGCTGCACGACACGTGTCACGCGCTGAGGAGTTATGCAAAAAACAGAATAAAGATTTGAGGAAATCTTTTCTGTTTTTATTAAAACAAGAAGATTTCTTCTGTAAAACAGAGCCCTTCGGATTAAAGATCCAACGGTGGGGAAAATTCCCCAAATCACTCAGAGAATGATCTCTTTAACAATTTTTAACTAATTTATGGGCACTATAAAAAGGACCCTAGACCTCATTTCAAAGGGGAGGAACACCTTGCTAAAAAAAAAGAGAGAAGAGAACCCTTGAGAACTCTTGAAGAATAAAAAAAAAAGGTAAAAACCCTTGAAAGAAGAGAAATTTCTCTTGTGAACAAGATCATGGATCTTCAATAAATAAATAAATAAAATAAAAATAAAAATAGTGCCTTGCACTTGTTTTATGAACCATCGGTTCTTGAACCTAAAAGGTTCTTAAATTAATAGTGCTTTGCACTTTCATGAACCTTTGGTTCTCTGAGATAAGAAAAACAAGAAAAACTTGTTTTTTCTTAGATCTAAATCAAATAGTGCCTTGCACTTGTTTTATTAACCATCGGTTCTTGAACCTAAAAGGTTCTTAAATTAATAGTGCTTTGCACTTCTTATGAACCACTGGTTCTCTAAAACAAGAAAAAAACAGAAATAAAAAAAATAGTGCTTTGCACTTTTATGAACCTTTGGTTCTTGAAATAAAAAGAAAAACTTGTTCTTCTTTGATCTAAATTAGATCAAGAAATCAAATAGTGTTTTGCACTTCTTTTATGAACCATTGGTTCTTGAATCTAAAAGATTCTCAAATTAATAGTGCTTTGCACTTATAAATTTGCACTGTTGTGCTTTTTGATTGGCGCAAAGCGCTTGATAAATGCAATGCATTTTCTAAAGGGCCAGGCCCAAACCAAAAAGACCTAGTAGGCCTAATTAAATTGCAGTGCAATAAAAGGGGCAGAGCCCAAACAAAATAGATGCTCTGCATCATTTATAAAAGGGCAGAGCCCAGACAAAACAAAAATAATGCAATGCATTATTTAAAAAGGGGCAAAGCCCTAACTCAGGCCTAATTGGCCAAAGACAAATAAAAATGTTGAACATTCAACTGGACTTAGCCCAGTCATGGCCATAAGTCCTCAAATTAAATTGACTGAGCACGGCTGCTCCCTAAATGAATTTACATCCGGTTCGAGGGTACATCTCCGAACTCTTCTGACATCTATCGTTGTAATCCTTCAACGACGTCAGAGAGGTGACGGGTCCCAACGACCACACATGAATATGGACTGCGGGGTCCTTAAACTCGTGGACCGAAACGTCCCTAAACTAATATTGGACCGAGACGTCCTTAAACTAATATCGGACCGAGACGTCCTTAAACTAATGACGGACCGAAACGTCCCTAAACTAATATTGGACCACTACGTCCCTAAACTGGAATACGGACCACCACGTCCCTAAACTGGCACAATAGAGCCCAAATGCTCTTTTGTCGGACCTAAACGGTCCCGTTAAGTTGACCTTAGTCCCAAAATGGACTAACGTATCCTTGACAAACGTTTGAGTCGATCTTAGCCTCAAAAATGGCTAACGTATCCTCCAAACAGACTTTAGTCCCAAATTGGACTACGCATGTCCCTAAATTGGAACAATAGAGCATCCAAATGCTCTTTTGCCGGATCTAAACGGTCCTGTTTAAGTTGATCTTAGCCCCAAACATGGCTAACGTATCCTTAAACATTCAAATGAAATATAAAACACTAAATCAACTTCGGTTCGAAGGTACATCTCCGAACTCCTCTGACACCTGTCGTTGTAATCCTTCAACGACGTTAGAGAGGTGACGAGTCCCGACGGCCATATATTAAATGAATCACGTTTAAGTTGATCTTAGCCTCAACGAGGCTAACGCATCCTTAAACTAAAATATCAAACCCAAATCTAAGTAAATACGGATTTGGACTAATCCACGTCCTACGGGCGACGGTATTACTCAGTCTCCGTATACAATCCACGGGCAACCACAAACAAAACAAACACACACGACACGAAGTGAAATTCTGGAGAAGGAGAAAGTTGTTACCGCGATGCGGTAGCGTAATTAACTGCAGGGGCTTGCGCCTGCAGGGAAGAGCGTCCCCACAATCAAAAACCCCTCAAGCTAGGGGGAATCTGACGAAGTCTGCTACATCGGCCGCATCCGTCTAAACTTCCGATACACGGTGCCATAAATCAACTTGGCATCTTCGGAGAGGTGGACAGATAAAACCAAATAGCATCTGCCCCGAATCTCAGCGTCAGGACATCGCGGTCCTGTGCGCCGCCTTTCGGAGGGGAACATGTACGTATATGCCATCCGCATTCGTCACTGGGTCCCGCCATCACCCGTTAGGTTACTTAACTAACGACAGAGTGGGGATTAGACTAGCGCGGGTGTAAAACATATACAACATCTAATAGTATATAAGCCAATATACAATAATCGCTCCAGGCGTGATAATATGAAACATTACAGAATAGTAATAAGCATCACAGAACAATACAGATAATCTGGGATCCCCGGGTTTCACAGAGCTGCTGCTGAAAACCGACGTTCCCCTGGTCGTGTGGATAGCCTGTGCATTGAAACCTAGACCCCTACGGGTGCGACAAGTTACCCGCCAAAACCTGAAGCGAGGCAGCCCCCTATAGCAAATTGAATGGACCACCCAGCACTTCACGGAATCCGGTAATCTTGGGCACCCCTCCTTGGGTCAACCTGTACCCCCTACGTGTGCGGCGAATAGTCTGCCAATTCTAGAGTGAGGCCCCTCTGCCTCTCAAATCCATGAGATGCGGACCCGTTTCCCTCCAGAACCCGGCTATCCATGCACACTGTCGCGGGGTAAAACCTAGTAGAGAAATGGAAAAATAGTACAACAGGTACATCGACCGCAACCTGGTCGTTCCCCAAAAGAATATTATACAACAGGCGGTGACGGCAATCCACATGTTGGACGCTCGCCCCGCAATATCAAATGAACAAATAAATCCAAACTGCACTACCATTGCACACTGCTATCCACCACGACAAATCCGCAACATCACAGCACAACACAGAACATCAACGCGAATGTCACGTTCGCAAACCCGTCTAAAAGAACTATAGCAATCAGACGCGGTTTACCGATCAAATGACATTCCCGGTCGGAGATATAATGTAAGCACTGTAAACTAAAATATTTAAATTTCGATCGACTAAATATCACGTAGTGGGCCCTACAAACATCTGTTGAACAGTAACAAAATCTGGGCCCAAAAGATATATACCAAAAACCCCAAATTCCAGACAAGAACCCACTGTGCAAATTTGGGGGTATGATCTCACAGAATGGCCGCGGATGCGCGGTCAAACCATAGGTTTGACCGCGATTCCGCGGCAGTCTTGTCGAATCATGTGCCCAAATTTGTACGGTGTTCTTAGAAAACTCTGCACAGAATTCTGTGATATGTAAAATAATTTTTGGAACCCTTTAAAAATCAACAGAAACTGTGAAAATAGAATTTTGCGGTTTTCGATATCCGGTTCGATCGATGTTTTAAACGCGTTAGCACAAGTTAGTAAAGCAAAATGGTGAGGCTCTGATACCACTGTAAGTCTACGGTAGCGTCCCGGCCGTCTACAGACGCCAAATGCGGAATAAAAACTTTTTAACTGGCGCTATCGTATACTTTAATCCGGATCTGCCATTATTGCTAAACTAACAAACTGTAAAGAGAGTAGAATGGTTATACCGAACGATCCGAGTCCTTCATTTTTTAACCATCATCCCACGCACCGTTGCGGCTGCTCCGATCTTTTTGATCTCCGATCTGCTCGTCCAGGTGGCACCACGTCGACGATTCTTTAAACGGGCTCCTGCCTCTGACTCGAGGAAACTCGGTCGTCAAGTTTGCTAAAAGAGACGACCAAGATTGATGTAGAGAATGAATAGAAGACTTTGTCTCGTTCCGTCCAAAGGTATGGACGAACGGTTAATGAAGTTGCCAATTGATTCGGGTGATGGAAAGAAATGACCAATGAAATTTCCATACACCCCAAAATCTATCATAATCTTTTACAAATGAAACATCAAGTGAGTGTGAGGGGAGGGGGGCCGGCCATATATATAGGAGGTGGGGGGTGAGTGCAGGAGGAGGGAGGTGACCACAAGAACAAAATATCAAGTGTGAACACAAGAAAATATCTAGTGTGAACACAATAAATGCAACCAATGAAACATCAACACCATTCTAACCTAGTCAGCTCTTCTAGAACCTTCTAGAAGCATGACTCACCCTCATCCAAGAAAAGATAAATCCGTCTTTAACCGAATGTTAAAAGACGGCTGATAGAAAACTGGAAACTGGCAACTTCCAAAAGTGATCCAGAAACGAATTTCAGGATAACCCCGTAACTGTATAAATATACCCGCATTTTTATTACGACCGAATACAAATGCAACTGAGACAAAGATATTATATCTACTCAATATAATACTCGGATCTGGCTTAAACCAAAGCCGACCAGTATCATCTGCGTGAAATCTGACACGTGCGTAAATGCACATGCATTTTCCGAGCCCTGCCATAAAACCATATGGCCTCTACAATGTTTCGCCCGATCTTGGGAAACTGTCTGTTGGGGACTCTAATGACTCGTCAGTACCCTGGCAGTGGGTTTAACGACAAACCGTCAGCGGCACTAGCTATGCGTAACGGCTGCCTATGGACTGACCCCAAGGGAGGCCGATGAGCGAACTCATCCGAAGACCCTACTGAGCCTAACAGTGACAATGTATATACAGTCCGGTCCATTCGTCAATGAGTAGCGCATATCTGCCTAGGGGGCTAGTAATGTCAGACCCCCAATAGCAGTATAAGTCGTGTCGGAGTGTAGCCCAATAACACCCTGAGATACTTCTGGAGTACCTACCAGTAAATCTCCTCCCACGGCCATGGGCTATGTGTAATGGCTCTCCTAGACACAGCACGATGTCGCCCCCAATACCAGAAGAGACGAATCCCCTGCCGATCCGCTCACACGCCTTCATGTGGCTCGGGACTGTACCCAAAAACTACTTGTTTGCACGACTCCTTTGAGCTGTGGTAGGGTAGAAATCAAAGCACAGTGGGAACTCACACGAGACAAATGACGACCTCAGGTTAATGAACTAACCTGTACACATGTCACCAGGGAACTGCTATCTGACGATAGGTATAGGACTAACTAGAAGATTCCCGGCGAGTCCTGTCCGGTGTACTCATAACCCAATGAGCACCTGTATACATCTTAGGTGATCCAACTGACACCAGTGGCTTGTGAGACCGGCCACCGCCCCTCGTCGGGGTCTCGACTGTATACACTAGTCTACTCCGGAGTATCGATGCCCTGTCTTGAAAACTCCCACGACTAGGGACCACAATTAAGGATATGCGTATAAACTACCCAAATCTCACGTATATGATCGCCATCATACTTTTGGTAGTAAAGAAAGATCCTAAGGGCTCTATCAAAATGTAACATGTAATCAGTCACCTGAACATGTACACGACTGATAAAGGCAAACCGGATAGCATACTATCATCTCGAGTAAGACTGTCCTACCGGTATAGGTCCTCCGCAATCATTGCAATCACATACCAGCGATCCAATAATTGACTCTGAGGGCACTATCTCCAACACGCGCCACGTGTCAAACATGGATGCGCTAGCGCCAGGTGCGTTGCGCCCTAGGCAGTGCACTATGTGTGCGCTAGCGCTGGGCGCGCTGCGCGCCACGTGTCAAACATGGATACGCTAGCGCGGGCTGCGCTGTGCTCTGAGTAGCACACCACGTGCAAAACACGGGTGCGCTAGAGCAAAGTGCGCTTCGCTTTGAGCAGCGCACCACGTGCAAAGCACGGCTGCGCCAGCGCTGGAATTAAAAAATTCCCCACCGTTAGATCAAAAGATCTAATAATGATAAATTATTAATTAATTAGAATTAAAATTCAGTTATGGAAAGATTTTCCAATCTTGTTAAAAACAAGAAGATTGCCTTCTGTAAAACAGTTGCCCTAGGATCAAAGATCCAACGGTGGAAAATATCCCTAAATCAATCAGAGAAAGATCTCTTTAACTGATTCAACAAATCAACTTGCCCTATGTAAAGGCCCCGAGACTTCAAGTTAGATATAGAGAAACCCCCCTATAAACTTTGAGAAATTCAAAGAGAGAAGAGCAAGCTCTCAGCAAAAGAAGACTATTTCTTCAAGGTAAAGATCATGAAGGATGAAGACAAAGATGAAATCATCTCATTGAAGAAGAATTATCTTCTTAAAAGATCATAGATCAAAAAAGACCGAGGTCTTTCATAAAAAGATCAAAAGATGTCATCATAAAAACAAAGAAGTACTTACTTCATTCACAGATCATTATCTCTAAAGGCGAAGCCTTTCAAAAATAAGAACTGTTGTTCTTGAATCTTGAGGCAAAGTCTCTTTTAAAAGAACATAAATTTGTTCACAGATCATAAAAAAGGATCAAATGCGCTTTGCGCTATTGAAATGTGCTTCGCGCTATTGAAATGTGCCTTGCACTCTTGAACTGTGCTTCTGCGCTCTCTGGACCGGCGCTCTGCACCAAAATGCGCCACATATCAACCACGTATGCAATTTGCGCTTTGCGCTTCTGAGATAGCGCACTGCGCTCATGGGTTGACGCTCAGCGCCAAGCGCACCACATGTCATTCACGTGTGCACCTCTAATTTGATAGCGCAATGCGCTCATGGACTAGCGCTTAACGCTCACAAACTGGCGCAATGCGCCCATCATCTTGCGCTTAGCACCAAGCGGGACACGTGTCCTTCTCGTGTGCGCTGCTTGGAAGAAGCGCTCTGCGCTCTTTAACTAGCGCAAAGCGCCTGGAGCGCCACGTGTTACGCTGACAGAACATAAATTGTTGTGATGAATCCTTTGCATTCAATACAAGACAAAAAGGTGTCAAGATCTAATGCTCAACATTATTAAATGGGCCAAGCCCAAATAAAGTCTCAATAGCCAGAATAAAAATGTTAAACATTTATTGGACTTAGCCCAAGATTGGCCATAAGTCCTCAACTCATATTTAATTGAGCCCATCTTCTCATAAATATTTAACAGATCTTAGTCCCAAATTGGACTACAGATCTTTTCAACCAACTCACACCGGTTTGAGGGTACATCTCTGAACTTCTCTGATATATGTCGTTGTAATCCTTCAACGTTTTTAGAGAGGTGACGGGTCCCGACAACCATACATTTCACAGACTACGATGTCCTTAACCCGGACTGTGGGGTCCTTAAACTCACGGACAATGATGTCCTTAACCCGGACTGTGGGGTCCTTAAACTTACAGACTACGATGTCCTGAATCCGAACTGTGGGGTCCTTAAACTCATGGACTACGATGTCCTTAACCTGGACCGAGATGTCCTTAAACTAACACTGGACCGTAATGTCCTTAAACTAACATTGGACCACCATGTCCTTAAAACCGGTAATCGACCGCAATGTCCCTAAACTAAACAATAGAGCCCAATGCTCTTTTGTTGGATCTAAATGATCCCGTTAAGTTGATCTTAGTCTAAAACTAGACTAACGTATCATTAACAAACGTTTAAGTTGATCTTAGTCTCAAATAAGACTAACGTATCCTTAAACCCAACCCTCAAACCCAAATCTAAGAAAGTACGGATTTGGACTAATCCACGCCCTACGGGCGACAGCATAAATTAGTCTCCGTATATAATCCATAGGCAACCAAAAACAAAACAAACACCCACGACACGAAGTGACCATCTGGAGAAGGAGAAAGTGGTTACCGCAATGCGGTAGCGTAATTAACTGCAGGGGCTTGCGCCTGTAAGGAAGAGCGTCCCCACAATCAAAAACCCCTCAAATAAGGGGAAATCTGACGAAGTCTGCTACATCGGTTGCATCCGTTTAAACCTTCGATACATGGTGCCATAAATCAACTTGGCATCTTCGGAGAGGTGGATGGATAGCACCAATTAGCATCTTCCCCGGAATTCTGGCAAGACGTCCGCTGCGTCTTCGTCCACGTCTTTCGGCGGGGAATAGTGGGTCTGTGTGTCGGGGTTTGGTGGGTAGGTGTCTACTATATAATGTAGGTCTTTGGTGTATGCAACTTTTCCTAATTTAACTCGAGTCAAAAACCTTATTTTCAATACTTATAGTTTTGCGCGACACGCATGTTCTGAGTTTGGGTCTGGTGTGTTCTGTGTATCGCAGCGTGTTAGGTTGGTTCCAGGCACTTGCACTCAAGTTTTAGTGTTTTGATTCACGCGTTTAGCTTGCGATGCTAGTTTATCCGTATTTTCTTGATGTCACTCTTTTGCAGGATATTAACTTATCGTGTGATGTTTTGTATAAATCCTAGGATCGGTCATGGAGACATCGGACGCGGTGCGGAAAGGAAAGGCGGTGATAGGATTAGGCTAGCGGAGGCATTCCGGTGAGTAGATGTACACGTCTACGGGTGAAATCGTTGGGATGGCGCTTGACGCCCGACAGTTAGAATGTAGTTTAGAACTGTAATTATATGCATTGTTCCTATTTCATTATTCTGTTGCATTGCATCATTCGTCATATAAATATATACTATGCTAGTAACTCATAGGACACTCACACTATTACCGTTGGCTTATGCTGCACGGGCACTATTCATGGGAACACACACACACCTTGGTAATTGCTATGCCATGAACACTTAACTAGTTAAATCCAAATCTTATCACTTGCGCCATTATATTTAATAACCTGCAATTGATATATTAAATTCTTTAATATGGATATGTAGGATTGCTAGGTACATGCATACATCCTATTGCATCGTTGTTCATGCATAGCTTTCCATTTTCCGCATTGCATTTCATATTATTGATATCATAGACATTCATGTATCATGATTCGCTCGTTGATTTACGTATTTATGATATTTATGGATTTGGAGGAACCGTAAATATCTAAAAACATATTACCTATTTAAAAATGTAAGTTTGCGGTTTTCTCATGATATGATATATGTGTCGTCCACCATGAGTTTTCTGCTAGTTTTCGAGACCCGTTTCGAGGAGTAGTATGAACCGTCTCGGGTACATGGTGGGCTCGGTAGGTACCCCGGGGCAAGATGTTCGAGTGTAGTCGATGAGCCTGGCAGGGGCAGACTGCCTACCGGTGATTGTTGGCGCGACGGATATCCATAAGGTACCGACAGTGGTCGTGAGATATTGATATTTGATGGCCAGTCCGGATTGCCGGAGCCCAGATTTACTGAGATATTCATATTGGTGTCGATACTGACACAGACTTATATTGATTTCATTAATAGAACTACAACCAAAATTTTAGAAGTTTATTTAAGATAAGACACAGTTTTCTCATATTACTTATATTCAGATCTCGCATTTTATTGCATTCATGCTGCATGCATTTTATCTTATCGCATCATATTAGTATATATAGGTTGTGACATCATTGTGTACATGCTTACGATAGCCTTCTTAGATATTATTTTTACTCACGAGTTGGCAACTCACCCCCGTTGTGCCACAGTGTTTTGCAGGTCTGACCCACCAGCATAGTAGCAGCGGCGCACCTCCTCTTTTGCATCATTTTGGTTTGGACTCGCAGCTTGTTCGTAGGTGGGTTGCGGGGTTATTTTGTTGCCACTTGTATCATTATTGTATCTTGAGTACTCCATCTACTATAGCTACCTTATATATACTAGTGTACTGTTATATTTATAACCTAGAGACGAGACAGTGAGATTTGTGTATTTATATGTTATTTCACTAGGTTGTGCTCACTCGAGCCGACATGTTGCTTTATTTCTTTTGTGCTTTATTTACTTTTTGCACATTGATGATATTTATTGCGTGGGATTGTGAGACCGCTTTTTGCGAAGAGCCAGCTCCCGCTTGGGTATGCCTTATTTCATGTTATTCATATATTTCTGTTTTGTACCCGTTTGGGACCAATATTTACAAAGGAGACTCTGCCGAAATTTTCGGAAATATGGATGTTGCTTTTAAAAAGCTTGATGTGACTTAATTGATTAAAATCGCTTTCAATAAATTGGTTTTCCTTCACTCTATTTCATAATTGGGTTTTGATTTCTGGGTTTTGGCTTACTTAGATTACATACGCCTTGGGACGTTCCGTAATTTAAGCCCCAGTCACACTCCGTACCTTTCGGGTCGTGACAGTATCATAGCAATTACCGACAGTGTGTGTGTAGCATATAATGAGTGCTCGTACAACATGGACTATCAATAATAATGCAGTGTACAATAGGTACAGGTTCAGGCACAACAAGTAACTATATGCAATGAAGTTCATGCACCATCTCTATATGTGCATATAAGCATGTGGCTAATATCATATCAAATCTAGCCCTGACGCTTAACGCCATACGGGCGATTTCCTCGTAGATGTTAAATCTACTCACCGACTGTCGCGGGCTAGGTAAGTCCAATCACCTGCTTCCCTTTCTTCGCAGCGTCCGAAGTCCCCGCTTGTGATCCTATTAACACAAACATAACAAGTGCAAATCTCAGAAATCGATCAATATCACGTACACACTACGTTTGACCGACGCACCAACTCCAATCCAATTCACAAGTGTTCGTCTAATGGCTAACGTGTGTCTCGACACACCAAAACCAACCCAAGTGCAGCAGCTACACAAGATCACGAACCGTGTCGGATAACGCAACACACGTACTCAAAACACTAGATTATAGCAAAGTGATCGCATATTTTGATACACAAACAATTGGTGAAAGTTGCAAGTGCCACGAGACCACATACAACCCAGAGACTATACGCCCAAAACCTAACACCCCAGCCCTCACTCTGTCCGCAATTTGCGGCCAGAACCAATAAATCTGCAGCCTGATGGTAAAGGATTGGTCTCAAGTTTTTACGGTGGGTTCTATGTCACAACACTAGGTCACTGTGATGGGAACTTTTCCAACAAACGCCTGGTTTTACAGCAGATCACAGAGACTTCAAGTTGACACTAAAAATACGATATTTACACAAAACTAAAGCTTTAGTGTTCTAAACCATAACTTTGAGGAAACACAACAAAATAAATACCTAATTATCAGTAGAGGTCATTAACTAACCATTCTTGCTCAAAAAATCAAATCTTTCCAAGCTCCAAGGCATCTTAGTGGCTAAAGCAAGACTTTTGAAGTGTTTAAATAGGATTTTTGTGAAGTTTAGCAAGGTTTTAGTGATGAGGTAGTGAGGGTTCAGTTTGGGGTTGAGGGGATGAACAATAATTGAGAGTGAGAGAGCGTGAGAGAGATGATAATGATGAGAGGTGAGTGTAGGGTGAGTCTTAACCTTACACTCACTCTCTCCCTCTTCTTATTAATGCTCACATATATGCTCCCATGACTCACCTAGCCACCTCTCTCTCTCAATCCAAACAAGATATTTCTCACACAAATATCTAAGGCAAGGTTAAGGCAAGGTTAGATTAAGGTATGGATTGCTTAAGATGTCATGGTCACTTAACAAGATTAACACTAACTAACTTTACATTAACATGCACATGTGTGTGCAAGCCATAACAAATAATAAGAAAATATTAATTAATTGTTATAAAATGTGAAGAAACCGATTTCGTAAACTTTTCCTCAGAAACCCGCAATAAAGCTTAATTAACACTAACCGCATTTCTAAGGTGTTACATCATTGTCGTAAAGCAACGCTTTGACTCGGATATATGTCAACCCTTGACCTCCATGTCGTCAAGCAACGCTTCGACTCGGATACATGTCAACCCCTGACCTCCCTGTCGTCATGCAACGCTTCAACTCGGATACATGTCAACCCTTGACCTCCCCGTCGTCAAGCAACGTTTTGACTCGGATACATGTCAACCCCTGACCTCCCTGTCGTAAAGCAACGTTTCGACTCGGATACATGTCAACGCCTAACCCCCCTGCCAATGGAATGCTCCGTCTTGGAAATACATCAACCCATGATTCCCCTGTAGTAAACCAATGCTTCGACTCGGAAATAAATCAACACAGAAACCTAACAACCCATAAAAAGAAAGTTCTCTTATGAGATCCCTTACGACTCTCAAAAGAAAAGGCACTTAGGAGTTCGCACTACCCCTAAGTAGAAATTGCACCAATGAGATCCTCTCGACTCATAGGGAGAAAAATCTTTATGAGACCCTCACAGCTCATAAAGTTGAAAAGTCTTAGATGGCAAATCCTAACCCTGCCGCCTAAGCAATGGCTACCGTGCAAAAAGATCCAGATTAACTACATATAGACCACATCCATCAGAGCTACATGCAAGCACGAGATAAAAAAAAATAATATGTCTTTTATTCATGAATTCAAAGTGAATACAAGATACTTATCGTAAAAAGAACCAAAATGAATACAAAATACCCTCTCATTCAGGAGTGGATACAAGAAAAGAAAATTTTTACAAAAATTCTTTAAGCCGGCGGATGGCACAATAAGCTCCTCAATTCATCGCTCTTCCGCTGGGCCTCGGCTTCAAGCTTGGTTATCGCCACGAGACGGGTCTCCGCCTGAGACTGTTGAGCTTGATATGAGGCGAGCCGAATCTCAAGCTCCTTTTCAGCAACTTTGTGAGCTTCGACCATCTCGCGGGTAAAGATAACGGATTTATCAACAGCCACCACCTCCCTGATAGCTTCTTGGAGCACCCGCCAAATTTCATATGCATGAGTGGTTTAGGTATTGAGCTCAGCTTGAAGTTCCCCCAAAGCACTCGAGGCCAGTTCCCTTTCCGAGAATTTCTGGTTATGCCTCTTCTCACATGATTATAGATTTGTGGCGCACCATTCAATCAGCCCCCGCAAGCTCGTCTTTGCAGCCACAACCTCTGAGGGATGGCGTGTGCACTCGAGACCATGTAAACAGACCTCCACTAGACGCCAATCCTCGATCCAAAACACGCACAAACTATTTTCTCTCTCTGGCAACAAGGAAAGTCTTCGGTAGGTACCCCATTAAGCATGCGTTCACGACTATATGCCTACGGTATCTAGAACACACTGATTTATGGACAACACGACGACGATGTTCGCACCCAGAGGAACTTCCCAAGGGTTAAGTATAACGCTCATGTACTCAGGCGGGATGCACGTACGAATATATGACGAAAAGAAAAATTCAGTAGAAAAGCATTCAACAACCAATCAAAAGAGGAATACATTAATTTAAATATACTACGCTACAGGGAAAATGTCACCAAACAAAGGATCGGTGATACAAGGGTTAACAAAACAAAATACAAAATTTTCCAGCTCCCTCTCTGACTTCTCCAACACGTCGAAACGACCGATTTCGCGAGGAGCAGCTCCCCACCGATTAGTGCCATGCTCATTAGCAAAAGTGGACATGACAGCCTGTAACGTTTCAGAAATCGTTTTGCGAATTTTTCCGTTTTAGGGCAAAATTGTCAGTTTTTCCGTTTTACCCCGATTTTGATCAAACGTCCGTATAAGATTTCCGGCACCTAGTTTAGCTAAAATAAAGCTTGTGCGCGAACTTTGGGAGTATTTGGGAGGTTTTGGTTCAGATAGAATTTTTCCTAAATAAAATATTATTTTAAGCGGTATTTTGTGCACGTAAATCGGAAAATTTTCTCTTGTGAATAAATTCATTTTTTTGTCACTAAAATTATTTTAGAATCTTCTTTTCAAATATCTAGATTTTTCTTTGTGCAAAAGGATTTGGATTAAAAATGAAAAGAAAAGAGTGAAAGGTGGTAAAATTGCTTTAATTAGCATTTATTTCTCTCTTTCCTGGCTATTTCTTCACAAAATATTCACAAAAATACCCCCTTCACCCCCATGATCGACCCTTATCTCCAATTTCTGTCCAAAATATTTCCCAAGCTCATTTCTTCATGATTTCTTCAAAATTCTTCAAGAAAAATTCCAAAATAAATCCACAAAAATCCAAACTAAAAATAAAACCATCTTTTCCTTCACTAACCCTTCTTGGTTCCTCAACAAGCATGGGTTTTGATGCTAAGATGATGGATTAAGCTTTATTTTGGTGTTCTTGGGGAGGTATAATTCTTACCTTAATCCTTTTATACTTGCTTTAATCTTAAATCTGGCTAATTTAGTTAGCTAATTATGTGTTTAGTTTAGTTTTTAAAGTATGATTAATTCATTTATATTTGGTTTAAGAAATTCATGTTAGGGTTAAATTTTGTTAAGTGTTTAGTGTTCTTTTGAAGTGTTAATTTGTGTTTTGGAGATGATTAACCTAGTTGGAAATGTTAATTTTTGCTAATGAACACTTTGTTTAATTATGCAATTAGCTTACTAGGTTTTTGCTAAAACATAATTAGCGAATGTTAAAAATATAGCAATGGTTTAGATAGCATAGTTAAGCTATTTTAAAGTATTTGTAATCGCTAGATATGCATTAGCTTGAAACTAGTGCGAAATATTGCGATAGGTTGCTTACTAGTTTTCGTGGTTTTTCCGACGTGCGTTCGATTGGTTGTTGCGAGATTATATCTATTGTATTCCTCGTAATTCTTGTGTTGTGTTGCGCGATCGGGACGATCGGGGCCCAGACTTGGTGTTTTGTAGTTTAGCGACCCCAATTAGGGTTTTTGGCCGGTATCGTGCGCGATAGATGCGCTAAGCGCGCAGTGTAATTTTCCGGGTGTTTTCTTCGCGTTTCGTTGTCTTTTCATCATTGTAGGATTTTTTCTTATGTGATGTGTTTGTGAAATTTTAGGTTCGCAGGTGGGGACTTCGGACGCTACGACAAGCGGAAAACAGGTGGTAGGCTTCACCTAGCTTGGAGCGTTGGTGAGTAGATTTAACATCTACAGGGGAATCGCCCGCATGGCGTTATGCGTCTGGGCTAGAGATTTTAACTTGTCGCATATTCTATGTCATGTTTAGAATTGCGTTTTTACCCTATTACTTAGATGTAGTTGTGCTTGGACTAGTAGTAGTAGGACACTGCACATATTATTGACGATTCATATTGCACGAGCACTATTTGTATGCTACACACACCGTCAATAATTGCCATGTCACACACAAACCAGTTATAGATGTTATATTGCTTGGTTTGGGACATTGTGATATTGATTCATATTTCTTATTGCATTTGACATATAGTTACCTGTATACCTATAGGGTATTGTACCATTAGTGATAGGTACATACACACCTAAGGACAAAGCAACAGGTGTGCTTTACATTTCATACTTCACTTATACCTGATAGGTATATCACATCATTACAAATAGGTAGATACCTATATTTTCTGCTATACCTTCATGTGTTTATGTAAGTCCACGGTAGCGCCCCGGCCGTCTAACAGACGCTAAATGCGGAACAAAAACTTTTAACGAAACTGGCGCTATCGTGTACCGTAACCCGGATCTGCCATTAAAACTAAACTAACAAATTACAAAGGGGTAGAAACGTTATACCGAATGATCTGAATCCTACGGTCTTTAACTATCATCCCACGCTTGTTGCGGTTACTCCGATCTCCTGAATCTCCATTCTTCTCGTCTGGGTGGCACCACGTCGAAGGATCTTTAAACGGGCTCCCGCCTCTGAACCGAGGCAACTCGATCGTCAAGTTTTCTAAAAGAGATGACCAAGATGAAGTAGAGAATGAGTAGAACACTTTGTCTCGTTACGTCCAAGGCCATGGACGAACGGTTAATGAAGTTGCCTTTTGGAATCGGGTGAAATGAGAAATGAGGCTTATCCAATTTCCATGAGTCCAAAACAATACCAATCTTTTTCTAGCAACCATCTCTTGAGTGAGTGAGAGAGGGGGAAGGGGCCAGCCATTTATAGGAGGTGGGGGGTGAGTGTAGGAGGAGGGAGGTGACCACAAGAACAAATATCATGTGTGAACACATAGTGTGAACACAAAGTGTGAACACAAAGTATGAATGCATTAAATGCAACCAATGAAACATCAACACCATTCAACTTAGTCACCTCTTCTAGAAACTTCTAGAACCTTCCACACTCATCTGAAGAAAAGATAAATCTGTCTTTAACCGAATGTTAAAAGACGGCTGATAGAAAACTGGTAACTGGCAACTTCCAAAAGTGATCCTGAAACGAATTTCAGGATAACCCCGTAACAGTATAAACGGACCCGCATTTGTATTACGACCGAACACAAATGCATCTGAGACAAAGATATTATATCTACACAGTATAATACTGTGTTCCGGCTTAAACCAAAGCCTACCAGTATTATCTGCACGAAAAATGACACGTGCGAAAACGCACGTGTATTTTCCGAACCATGCCATATCACCATACGGCCTCTACAACGTTTCGCTCGAACATGGGAAAGTGTCTGTGGGGGACTCTAATGACTCTTCAACACACTGGCACTGGGTATAACCCCTAGCACGTCAGAGGTACAAGCTGCATGTAACATTTTGCCTATGTATTGATTGGAAGGAAAGCTGACGAGCGAACTCGTCTATAAACCCTACTGAGCCTGACAGTGACATTGTATATACAGTCCGGTCCGTTCGTCTAAGAGTATCGCATATCTGGTCTAGGGGGCTAGTAACGTCAGACCCCCAATAGCGGATTAAGTCGTGTCAGAGAGTAGCCCAGAACACCCTAAGATACTACTGGAGTACCTACCAGTAAATCTCCTGCCTCGGCCGAGGACTTTTTGTAATGGCTCTCCTAGACACAGCGCGATCTCACCCCCAATACCGGGAGAGACGAATCCCATGCCGATCCACTCACTTGCCTCCAATGTGGCTCGGGACTGTACCCAACTAAAACCTGTTTGCACAACTCCTTTGAGCGTGGTAGGGTAGTAATCTAAGCACAGTGGGAACTCATATGAGACAAATGACGATCTCAGGTCGATGAACTAACCTGTACACATGTCACCAGGGAACTGCTATCTGACGATATGTATAATACCAACTAGCATGTTCCTGGCGAGTCTTGTCCGGTGTACTCATAACCCAATGAGCACCTGTATACATCTTAGGTGATCAAACTGGCACCTGTGGCTTGTGAGACCGGCCACCGCCCCTCATCGGGGTCTTGACTGTATACACTAGTCTACTCTGGAGTATTGATGCCCTATCTCGAAACTCCCACGACTAGGGACACTTTAAGGATGTGCTTACAGACCCCAGCTCCCACGTATATGATCGCCATCATACTGCTGGTAGTCAAGCAAGAATCCTATGGGCTCTATCATCATGCAATAGTGAACTAAAGCATGTATACGATGATAAAGACAAACCAGATAGCAAACTATCATCTCGAGCAAGACTGTCATATCGGTATAGGTCCTGCCTCAATCATTGCAATCACGTACCTGCGATCCAATAATTGACTTTGAGGGCACTATCTCCAACAATCTCCCACTTGCACTTAAGGCTAATTATTGCGATGTCGCATACTCACAGCTCGTGTGATATCAAACATCCAACTCCTCTACTAATCAGTTTCACAAAGCTAGTTTGTAAAACTCTTGTGTTCGAGAAATAGCCTCAGTGAGTGGATCCGCCTTGATGTTTCTTTCTATCTCTCTCTTAATCTCAAATTCGCGGAGAAAGCCATCTTCCGAATCGAGTAATACCTGTCTTAGAATATGTCTGAATATCTGATAGGACCTAGTTCATAAATGAACTTGAAATCCAAACTTCTTAGACTGTATCGATAACTGAACCTAATCAGTATCCAGCACCATGCCTCTCACAGTATCCTTTGGACCACCTGTCTATAATACTGTCCATCGTCAAAGGGAAAACTGTAACTCTGACAATCACTCTGTCATCCATGTCACCTTGGAAGCCTGGAATGATAACCGTTTCCTGAAGGAGGCTGTTGTCATCAAATCCGTAGAACATGCACTTAAGTTCTAAAACTGTTCCTTATGTTTCTCCAGGATTGGATTAACATAAACTTATCGCATCTAGTGCAAAAAACAACATCTGGTGTGGTACTTGACATCTCATGATTGACTCAATTTCCTAAGCAAGTGGTCTGCCAATCATGCACAGCCCTCTCTGCTTTAGTCTATAAGACACCTTTAGAGAGGGAGACTCCATCACCTGCAGGTACACCACCATGCCAGGAGTCATCTATTCTAAAATACTATTAGAATACTGTCAAAGTACCCACATTAGGAAACTAGCCAAATCTAGATCTAAAGCCATAGATCTAGTTACCAGAATGTCTGATATTATATCCATGTCCTTTGTGAAGAAACAACTGTATGACGACCACAGTACAACCGATCGTAGTATAGGAATTTTACTTTCTACTCTGTGTATGTCATCCAAATACCAGGACATCACACCCTACTACCTTCTTAACAGATCCATCCCCTATTTTGATAAAGTCAAACCCATGACTGTCACATCAAAATCAGATGATCTTATCTCCGCTATATCTACTCACTAAAGTCTATAAATAGACATAATCTACTTGCCCACTATACTTCCGCTGCTCCCACTGACTACGACAACCCTCTGGCAGAATAATATCTACGTACACTTCTAAAGCATGTTTAGAACGACATTATACTTATCCTCTTGCCGGGTCTCATAGTCTGGAACAACCATAGTGTCAAGTCTGGGTAAACAAGAACCTCCATGTCACCGTCCTTGAGGCTACCTGAGTACCTCTCGGGTGTCTAAGGTTACCCACCATATCTGCGAAGTGTCTATTGGAATGTCAAACCTGATTGAATATATAGGTTTTATTAAATTTTCCGTAATCGTTTGCGGTTCTGGAATCACTTCCAGTTCTACCATACTCCCACTACTGTTTTCTGAAAAATTCCATTTTAATAAAACTGTGGCGAGTCAAGAACAATATCACTATTGATCTTCCAGATGGTAGAAATGTCAACCCTCGTCAAAGCCAGGGTCAACCCACAAACTGCCATTACAGAAACGTGCCTTGAGTTATCCAGTGTCTGGTTTTAAGCATAAGTTGGACAAGACCCCTTACCTTACATCGTTAAGATATGAACCATTCTATATCCAATATAGAAACAGAGGCACTAATTTAATTGGAACCAGATTCAAATCATGCAGCTGTCTCCAGTGCATAACAACTTAATGGAGAGAGGCTACTCAACATTACTCAACTTAGGAATCCATCCAATTATGAGTAACCTGAAAAAGAAACAAGTTTCTCAAAACCATTACTATCATCTGAATACCAATCACAAGTATCTGCATCTTCGATCTCTTTGAAGAATCCCGATACTTGTGATACCTGTTTCTCTACTTTATTCTTATACTCACAACTTCTCAAAACTTAGACATTGTATTTCTACGAAACACTTGTCTAAAAACTTGAGAAGTCAGAAGTAAACAGAACATAGTACGAGGACCTACCCCTTTGTCCTGACGGACACTGGACAACATACAACACTCAGTATAAGTCCGTTGAGTTTGAATAACTCAAAACCTGTGCATCGTAGGTTGAAAACTGTACCCAGACGATTTCCTCAAATATCACCAATTACAACGAATTCCGATATAATGAGGATGATCACCTAATTCCCAATAACTTACTCCCACTCTTATCTATAAAACCATACAGATATGAGAATGAAACCTGGTAAATACATACACTGGAGTAAGCATCTAATCGGGAAATCAGTTTTCCTTTAACAATGTACAGTGTAACTGAAACATGAAAATGTTTCGTATGGGTATCCTGGTATTCCTAGTAATGCCTCTTCCATAATCCAATTCATGACTTTAACCGTATATTTCTCTGCCATCTCTCCAAATCCCTTTATTTTTCTTTAGTCGTTACCTTTTGTACACCATCGTTAGGCTAAGTGGTTTTCTTCCTTCCCTACCGTTCGGCACCAGCCTATGGTTTGGAAGAAGACTATCCAGTAAGCATAATAGGTGTACCCTCCTAAACCAAGGAGCTCTCGCAACCTGAGAGAAGGTGATAATAAAAGACAACTGAATAAACTAATTCTATTTCTTCTGAACCTGGATCCATCCTCGAAGAAGTCCCTTCGAGTTCGTATATAACCATACGATGGATCTATCCAATGGAAGTGGATATCCGTAGTGATACGGGGTGTTCTGAGAAATACAAAAGGTAAAAGAAGGAGCGGCAATGACTTATGCAACTTGGACAATCCAAAAGACAGTATTTTAAGAAGGTTCGGTCAACATGGTCACTGAGTCATAGTCTAGGGTCGGTCAAAGGTCGCTGCCAAAGAGAGAGAGGAAAGAAACACTCTACGTGCACTCTATCCTTGATCAGAATGGTTATCACTTTATCTAATCAGGAAACCTCCCACTGTAATCTCAAATTCTCCTCCAAACCTGAAAGAAGAATTAGTCGGGATCACCCGAAGAGTAAACTAACTCATCAGTGAGAATCGGGATCCAACTATCATCGCATGATAACTTGATGGAAGCCACTCAAGTTATCACACTTCAGAAGGTATGCGCATGCCTGGCAAGTTTCAGTTTCTTTAGAAACTTCCGATATGATTTTTGCCCCATGCTCTTATGATCGTGACTTTGGTCAACCCATCATAAGTCACATGCCAAGTTCTTCCCGTCATTGTCCAGGTTAATTTGAACCCACCCGCATATGCCCTTGACTTTGGCCAACAAGGCAGAACGACTGTCCCAACCCAACGCATCTATCTACGCAACAGATGAATACCCAGCAACTACCAAACACTATGCCTTGACTTTGGCCAAACAAACATAGCTTGAATACTACCGAATACCCAAAAGAAATGACGGAGGGCTACGGCTGGTTTTTGGTGAAAAAACCTTTAACGTAATGAACTTGATCTCGTTAAAGGAACCTGATAGCTTTTTATAAAAATATAGTGACGAAAAATCTTTGCTAAAGAGGTCACTCCCGGTGAAGGGATCTCGGCTCTTTCCTCGTGGAATGAGGTGCGGGATATTCCAACTGAATACCGCGATGCAAAGCAACTTGTAAGTGACTATATTGAAGTTATTACCCTGACGTAAACTTCTGCCCAAGGGGTCACTCCCGATGAAGAGATCTCGGCCCTTGCCTCGTCGAATGAGGTGCAGGATATTCTAACTGAATATCACTATGCAAAACAAAAGGAAATATCGTTGTAATAACTCCTTTTTAAAAATTGTTCCAACAACATCAAATATAGGTTTGTTTTATCCTTGCATTGATAAGAATCAATGCAGTCCCATCAATCAATCACACCAAAAAAGAACGAAAATAAAATGTACGTATATACCATCTGCATTCGTCACTGGGTCCCGTTATCACCCGTTAGGTTACTTAACTAACGACAGAGCGGGGGCTGGACTAACGCGGGTGTAAAACATATACAACATCTAATAGTATATATACCAATATACAATAATCGCTCCAGGCGTGATAATATGGAACATTACAGAAAAGTAATAAGCATCACAGAACAATACAGATAATCTGGGATCCCCGAGTTTCACAGAGCCGCTGCTGAAACCTGACATTCCCCTGGTCGTGTGGATAGGCTGTGCAATGAAACCTAGACCCCTACGGATGCGGCAAGTTACCCGCCAAAACCTGAAGCGAGGTAGTCCCCACAACATAGTGAATGGAACACCCGGCACTTCACGGAATCCGGTAAATTGAGCATCCCTCCTTGGGTCAACTTGTACCCCCTACGAGTGCGGCGAACAGTCTGCCAATTCTAGAGTGAGGCCCCTTTGCCTCTCAATGCCATGAGATACGGACCCGTTGCCCTCCAGAACCCGGCTATCCGTGCACTCCTTCGCGGGATAAACCTAGTACAGAAATGAAAAATATGTACAACGGGTACATCGACCTCAACCTGGTCGTGCCCCAAAAGAATATTATACATACAGGCAGTAACGGCAGTACACATGTTGGACGCTCGCCCCGCAATATCAAATGTATAAATAAATCCAAACTGCACTATCATTGCACCCTGCTATCCACCACGACATATCCGCAACAATACAGCACAACACAGAACATCAACGCGAATGTCACGTTCGCAAACCCGTCTAAAAGAACTATAGCAATCAGACGCGGTTTTCCGATCAAATGACATTCCCGGTCAGAGATATAATGTAAATACTGTAAACTAACAAATTTATAATTTCGATCGACTAAATTTCCCGAAGTGGGCCCCACTAACAACTGCTGTACAGTAACAAAATCTGGGAACAAACAAATATTCCCAAAAGCCACAATTTCCTCATAGAAGCTCACTGTGAAAAATTGATGCACTGTTCCCACTAAAGCGCCGCGGTTCCGCGGTCAAACCTAGGGTTTGACCGCGGAACCGCCGCGTTCTTGTGTGATCACGTGCCCAATTTTTCTCAGTATTCTTAGATAACCCTGCTAAATATTCTGTGATACGTAAAATAATTTTAGGACACTGTTTAAAATCGACAGAAACTCAGATGCTTGAAAAAGTAGTTTTTGCAAAATCCGTTCGATCGATGTTTTAAATGTGTTAGCGCATGTTAGTATAGCTTAATGGTTAGGCTTTGATACCACACTGTAAGTCCATGGTAGCGCCCCGGCTGTCTAACAGACGCCAAATGCGGAACAAAAACTTTTAACGAAACTGGCGCTATCGTGTACTGTAACCCGGATCTGCCATTAAAGCTAAACTAACAAATTACAAAGGGGTAGAAACGTTATACCGAATGATCCGAGTCCTTCGGTCTTTAACCATCATCCCACGCTTGTTGCGGTTACTCCGATCTCCTGAATCTCCGTTCTTCTCGTCTGGGTGGCACCACGTCGACGGATCTTTAAACGGGCTCCCACCTCTGAACCGAGGCAACTCGATCGTCAAGTTTGCTAAAAGAGACGACCAAGATGAAGTAGAGAATGAGTAGAACACTTTGTCTCGTTACGTCCAAGGCCATGGACGAACGGTTAATGAAGTTGCCTTTTGGAATAGGGTGAAATGAGAAATGAGGCTTATCTAATTTCCATGAGTCCAAAACAATACCAATCTTTTTCTAGAAACCATCTCTTGAGTGAGTGAGAGAGGGGGAAGGGGCCGGCCATTTATAGGAGGTGGGGGGGTGAGTGTAGGAGGAGGGAGGTGACCACAAGAACAAATATCATGTATGAACACATAGTGTGAACACAAAGTGTGAACACAAATTATGAATGCATTAAATGCAACCAATGAAACATCAACACCATTCAACCTAGTCACCTCTTCTAGAAACTTCTAGAACCTTCCACACTCATCTCAAGAAAAGATAAATCCATCTTTAACCGAATGTTAAAAGACGGCTGATAGAAAACTGGAAACTGGCAACTTCTAAAAGTGATCATGAAACGAATTTCAGGATAACCCCGTAACAGTATAAATAGACCCGCATTTGTATTACGACCGAACACAAATGCATCTGAGACAAAGATATTATATCTACACAGTATAATACTGGATTGTGGCTTAAACCAAAGCCTACCAGTATTATCTGCCCGAAAAATGACACGTGCGAAAACGCACGTGCATTTTCCGAACCTTGCCATATCACAATACGGCCTCTACAACGTTTCGCCCGAACTTGGGAAAGTGTCTATGGGGGACTCTAATGACTCATCAACACACTGGCACTGGGTATAACCCCTAGTACATCAGAGATACAAGCTGCACGTAACGTTTTGCCTATGTATTGATTGGAAGGGAAGCTGACGAACGAACTCCTCTATAAACCCTACTGAGCCTGACAGTGACAATATATATACAGTCCGGTACGTTCGTCTATGGGTATCGCATATCTGGTCTAGGGGGCTAGTAACGTCAGACCCCCAATAGCGGTATAAGTCGTGTCATAGAGTAGCCCAAAACACCCTAAGATACTACTAGAGTACCTACCAGTAAATCTCCTGCCTCGGCCGAGGGCTTTGCGAAATGTCTCTCCTAGACACAGCGCGATCTCAACCCCAATACCGGGAGAGACGAATCCCCTGCCGATCCGTTCACTTGCCTCCAATGTGGCTCGGGACTGTACCCAACTAAAACCTGTTTGCACAACTCCTTTGAGCACGGTAGGGTAGTAATCTAAGCACAGTGGGAACTCACATGAGACAAATGATGATCTCAGGTCGATGAACTAACCTGTACACATGTTACCAGGGAACTGCTATCTGACGATATGTATAATACCAACTAGCATGTTTCCGGCGAGTCCTGTCCGGGGTACACATAACCCAATGAGCACCTGTATACATCTTAGGTGATCAAACTGACACCAGTGGCTTGTGAGACCGGCCACCGCCCCTCGTCGGTGTCTTGACTGTATACACTAGTCTACTCTGGAGTATTGATGTCATGTCTCGAAACTCCCACGACTAGGGACACTTTAAGGATGTGCTTACAGACCCCGGCTCCCACGTATATGATCGCCATCATATTGCTGGTAGTCAAGCAAGAATCCTATGGGCTCTATCATCATGCAATAGTGAACTGAAGCATGTATACGATGATAAAGACAAACCAGATAGCAAACTATCATCTCGAGCAAGACTGCCATATCGGTATATGTCCTGCCTCAATCATTGCAATCACGTACCTGCGATTCAATAATTGACTTTGAGGGCACTATCTCCAACAGTTTACATATATCTGGTTATAGCTATGCATTTACCCTTATTGTTGTATCATTAAGAATTGGAGATATTAGGAACCGCATGATATTTATATTAACTGGTTGCAGTTAATTAGCGGCTTTTTCTTTATACGCTTACATTACAGTTTTTATGTTGTGTATACTTTATTCATGGATTTTCGCATTGTTATATGGATTTTTCATGATGTTTTCTGGATTCGGGAACCGTGGGAGTTCATGAAATTATGCATTATTTGAAAAACCCGGTTTCCTTGATATGATATTTTAGCAGCCACCATAAGATTTATCGGTTACGATGTGTATACCCCACGCGAGGAAAGGAGGGATCTGTGTGCGGGTACATGGTGGGGCCCGGAGGTACCCTGAAGCAAGAACGATGTCGTGGTGTCAGGCGATGAGGCTTAGGGGAACTATACTATCCGGTGACAGGACCAATGACTCAGCGGCTATCATGTGGATACCGACGGGAGTCATGTACGTATGGATACGTCGAGAGGCGAGGGTCACAGCTAGGCACTCGAGCTTTCGGGATAGCGTATGATACGTATCTATCAGGGGGCCAGTCATGGAGATAGCACCTGATGGATCAGTATTTCTGTGTCGATGCTTGGCACATTGGTTTCATGATATTTCTAATTACTCTTTTGTATATATAACAGGGGATTGAGCCGCTGTTATATATACCCTTACACCAATATTAGTGGAATGGGACGCTAATATATGTGTATTGATCTCTTCATATTTATTTACGCCATTATATTTAGGATGTTAGAATTTTGCTGGAGATTTGACTCGGGATATAAGAGATTCATTTGAGATTGGATACTGGATAGATATGTGAGATCTACTTACTGTTGTACATTCGAGATATGTGAGATATACTTGATATTGTACATACGAGATATGTGAGATCTACTTGATATTGTACATTCGAGATATATGAGATCTACTTGCTGTTGTACATTCGAGATATGTGAGATATACTTGATATTGTACATACGAGATATGTGAGATCCACTTGATTTTATACATTTGATATATACGAGATATACTTGATGATTGTACATTCGATATATGTGAGATATACTTGAGGTTGTACATTCGCGATATATGAGATATACTTGATATTGTGCAATTGAGGAGACGTGATACTTAGATAATATGAGAGCCAATTTGGGGGCTGATTTGAGGAATTGGGATTTGAATTGTTTTGCTGGATTGTGATCCTACCACGATGTCAGGATTCCGTGGAAATGACATACTTCACTCCATACCCCACCTTTATCTATTTGTGCACTGCTTCATGTATTAGTAGTACCTGTTTGAGTACCTTTCATGATTATTGCACATTTACATTCTCATATCCCTATCGCATGACTATTGCATACTGTTGTCCTATCATTATTGCTTTATATATATTGGTTGTACCTACTAGTGTACTTTCCATTATTCTGCATTCATATGATATGTTATTACTGTTAATTGCATATCTTAGATTCACGCTTTACGTGCATACTTGCGATTTTCTGCATATGTTCTTTACTATTCACTAGTTGGCAACTCACCCCCGTTGTGCCACAAGTATTGCATGTGTTTCCCCAGAGTAGTCGAGGCAGGCTATTCACCTATCTATCATCTTTCGCTGCAGATACCGCATCGGCTCACAGTGTGCTGTTTTGCTTAGGTGGGTTTTGGTGGTTATCTGTATTTTGTATTGTATATTCGTTGTATCTTATACTCTCCATCTACTACTAGTATGTTGTGACTTAGAGACTTGGTGAGAACGATATTGTATATAATTGTGGATTTGTTGCCTTTTATACAGTTTCCTTTCTTTTGTCTCTTATTTCTTCGCTACGGCGTCGTATATCTGTTGTGGGGTTTGTTTTCCGCCGTTGGGCGTGGATTTTTGCTCCCGTTTGGGATGCTTTACTTTATATTCATGTTGTACCCATTTGGGGGTTAGTTTTTACAAAGGGGGTGCTGCCAAAATTTTAAAGAAAAAAGAGGACTCTTTTAAAGAATTTGGGTTGTGATTTCAAATGTTTCAAAACTGCTCTTATCTTTTTTTGTCTTTATTTTGTTTAGATTTCTGGGTTTTGGCTTTCTTTTACTGCGTTACGTCTTTAGGCGTTGCGTAGTATTAGGGCCGTCACGTGCAAATTTCGGGTCGTGACAAAGTTGGTATCAGAGCGTTAGGTTTTACCTTTCGGAGTATAGGATGACCTTGGTATGATGGAGTAGGTAGCTTAAGCAGAGTAACGTAGTGTGTGTATGTCTGCAGCGTGCTCACGATGCGGTACTTCGCCTAAAGTGCCTAAGTACAAATTGCTTGAAATTCCTTCCTTGATGATTCATATCCTTGTGATTCGATTTCTGTGTTCTTATCGAATCCTATCTCTATTTATAGCCTTGCCGCCGATGACTATAGGGACTCAGAGTGATGCAGCGAGGGCCGAGCTCAGAGTTAGCTCGGGTGAGACGAGCACTGACCAGGATGGCACTCTTGTTGCACAGGTACAGACGGATCAGCCTTCGACAGAGCAGCTTGCTAGGCTTGTGGAAGAGATGCAGGACTTGCGCCAGACGATGAGATCATTAGTTGATGCCGTTCAAGCGCAGCGACAAGAGGTTGAAACCCCTGTTACTCAGTTGTTCCTTGGGATCAACATGCAGCAGTCCGTCACCTACGTAGCACCAGTGGATGTAGCCCCAGTCGACGAGACACATATTCCAGAGACTTTGCGAGTTCCAGGACAGTGGAGGACCCGTACAGGTGTGCCAATCCAGGGACAGAGGCCTAGTCGTCGAGACAGTTTTCGTGACCGTCGTGGGAGTGGCAGAGACTTAGGACGAGGTCAGTCGTTCAGCTCTCATCTCCAGGAGGGCCAGCAGCCGTCGTATGGATGTTTTCGATGCGGGGGCCTTCATCTCTTCATCAGGGATTGTTCCTTAGCGCCGCGTCAGAGTCATGTTCTCAGAGGTCATGGGCGCGGAAGGTTTGCTCAGAAGGGTCAGTCTGGCAGAGGAAGAGTTTTGACAGTTCCGGGTAGAAGGCAGACACGAGGGTTTGTTTCTACTCATCGGGACGCACAGGCGTCCAATGCAGGGTTTTGAGGTATCCTTAATTCTCATGTTCTTTTGATGTACTTGTTGGTTTTTTCACACTTTGTGCCGTGGTTGGGATGAGGATCGTGTTAGTTAGATCAGCCATTTTGTTGTGTTAATTTCCGTCAGCGATTCTTTTGTTGCGCAACACGTATTTCAGTCGTACGCCAATCGGTTAGGAGATTCATCCATCACATGATCCTTCTAGAGATGTTGGATTTGACGTTGTCCTGGGCATGGACTGGTTAGTTACGTGCTTAGCGTCTGTGGACTACCGGGAGAAAACAGCTAGGTTTTGTTTTCCCGGCGAGTCAGTTCTTGTTGTACAGGTGGATAGTTGTGCCGCCTCTCACAGCTTGAATTCAGCCTTTTCCGCTAGTCAGCTTTGGAGGAGATGTCGTGGATTCTTGGCGTTCATTCGTGATACCGAAGCCACAGTAGATTTGTTGGACCGGTTTTCTATCGTGCAAGAGTTTTCCGACGCTGTTCCAAGGGAACTAGTGAAGCTTAGGGAGCTTAAGGATCTGCTGTAGAGTTGTTTGTTGGGGAGGTTTGTGTGTCCGAGTGTTTCGCTTTTGGGAGCTCCTATTTCTGTTCTTCAAAGAGAAAGACGACAGATTGCGGTTGTGGATTGATAGATCGTTAATTGAACCGGCTTACGATGCGGTTAGGTATCATTTACCTCGCTTTGACGATTTCTTCGATCGACTCCTAAGTGCGAGACTTTTTCTAAGTTGTTGGGGATCAGGTCATCATCGTTGCGGGTTCGGAGTGATGGCATTCCGAATACTGCTTTTGTGCGTGCTACGGGCAGTTTGTGTCTTGGTGATGTCGTTGGACTCGCCAATACCCTAGCAGCATTCGTAGATATGATGAACCAGATTTCCTCAGACCGTTCCTCGACCAGCTATTGTTGTGTTATTGACGACATCCTGGTCTATACTTTGTGTCTTGAGGAACAGGAGCAGCACTTGAGAATTTGTTTTGCAGACATTGGGAGAGCCCCAGCTGTTTGCTAGATTCTTGGAGTATTCCTTTAGGCTTGTTTGTGTTGACTCCTAGGTCTTGTAGTTACGGGAGACGGTTTCATATGGTTCCGAGGAAGATCGAGACCGTACAGCTTAGGCCCAGACTTGTGTACGGACAGAGGTCCTTTGATTTTGGGCTTAGCAGGTTTTTACCACCGTTTCATGCAGGATTACTAGCGTATTGCTGCACAGTTGACAGGAATGACCGGAATGGAGGTTCTTTTCTTTGGACTGAGGCATGTGTATGGAGTTTTCGGCAGTTGGAGATTCGGTTAGCAACTGCATCAGTTGTTTGCTTTTGGTTCGGGCGACTTTGTGATTTAACTGTAATGTTTCACGAAAGTGGTTCGATTGTGTATGGTTGTGACACTGCCCGCCGACGCTCGTTCGTTAGAGATACTTGAGCATACTCGGCAGGGTAATGATTCGATGTCTTTGATTGTGACAAGGGTGTGCTAAGTTAGGAATGCGTTTGTGTACCTGATATTATCGGGTAGAGACGTGAAACCCTAGAGCTGGCACATCTGTCAATTCTCTGTATTCATTCAAGTTCCACCAACATTGTTGTGACTTGTGAGATAGTTACGGGTGGGCAGGAATGTAAAAAGAAATTTCAGGTTTGGTTTCAAGGTGTTTGTCTTGTGTGCGTTTGTGTTAATTTGTTGTTGGCAGTTAGGATCGTCACTCGCCATTGTTGGGATACTTCTTTGATAGCTGTTATCAGGAGACATTCCAATTGGCAACCTTTAGGTTTAGACAGGTCGTGTAGATCACCAGTCTGTTTTTCTGACTCTGCGTAGTAGGATTTTTGGACCTCAGCTAGTCTAGAGACTTCGGAGATGATCCAGTTGGATCAGGTCAGGATGAGAGTAGCCCAGTGCAGACAGAGGTTTTATGCCTACCATGTTGGTCGCAGACTTGAGTTCGCAGTGGGAGATCATGTATTCCTACGGATTTTCCGATGAATGACATGTTGAGTTTTGGGAAGCTTATCCCAGAATTATAGGTCCTTTTGAGATCCTTTAAGCGAGTTAGTTTTCGTTGCCTTTAATTTGGCACTTCCGCCCAGATTATCGTTTATTCACCCCGTTTTCTTTGTGTTAATACTTTGCAATTACCTTCATGACTTTCTTATATGATTCAGAACAGACCATTAGTTAGGACTCGATCTTGTCGTTCACCAGGAGCCATGTGTGTTAGTGGCTCGGCAGGTGGAGAAACTTCGATCAAGGGTCTTGCTATCTGTGGAGAGTTTTCTTGGACGTAGCCGTATAGTGAGATGATCACTCGGGAGGCTGCGAGCGAGAATTGGGAGTTTTGTACTCCTCTTTTTGAAGGTACGCTTAGTGAAAATTTTAAATTCGGGGACGAATTTTTATAAGGGGGGGGGGAGATTGTAACGTTTCAGAAATCGTTTTGCGAATTTTTCCGTTTTAGGGTAAAATTGTCGGTTTTTCCCGTTTTAACCCGATTTCGATCAAACGTCCGTATAAGCTTGCCGGCACCTAGTTTATCTAAAATAAAGCTTGTGCTCGAACTTTGGGAGTATTTGGGAGGTTCAGGTTCAGATAGAATTTTTCCTAAATAAAATATTATTTTAAGCGGTATTTTGTGCACGTAAATCGGAAATTTTTTCTCTTGTGAATAAATTTATTTTTTTGTCACTAAAATTATTTTAGAAGCTTCTTTTCAAATATCTAGATTTTTCTTTGTGCAAGAGGATTTGGATTAAAAAAGAAAAGAAAAGAGTGAAAGGTGGCAAAATTGCTTTAATTAGCATTTATTTCTCTCTTTCCTAGCTATTTCTTCAAAAAATATTCACAAAAATACCTCCCTCACCCCCATGGCCTACTCTTATCTCCAATTTCTGTCCAAAATATTTCCCAAGCTCATTTCTTCATGATTTCTTCAAAATTCTTCAAGAAAAATTCCAAAATAAATCCACAAAAATCCTAAATAAAAATAAAACCATCTTTTCCTTCACTAACCCTTCTTGGTTCTTCAACAAGCATAAGTTTTGATGCTAAGATGATGGATTAAGCTTCATTTTGGTGTTCTTGGGGAGGTAAAATTCTTACCTTAATCCTTTTATACTTGCTTTAATCTTAAATCTAGCTAATTTAGTTAGCTAATTATGTGTTTAGTTTAGTTTTTAAATTATGATTAATTCGTTTATATTTGGTTTAAGAAATTCATGTTAGGGTTAAATTTTGTTAAGTGTTTAGTGTTCTATTGAAGTGTTAATTTGTGTTTTGGAGATGATTAACCTAGTAGGAAATGATAATTTTTGCTAATGAACACTTTATTTAATTATGCAATTAGCTTACTAGGTTTTTGCTAAAACATAATTAGCGAGTGTTAAAAATATAGGAATGGTTTAGATAGCTTAGTTAAGCTATTTTAAGGTGTTTGTAATCGCTAGATATGCATTAGCTTGAAACAAGTGCGAAATATTGCGATAGGTTGCTTACTAGTTTTCGTGGTTTTTCCAACGTGCGTTCGATTGGTTGTTGCGAGGTTATATCTATTGTATTCCTCGTAATTCTTGTGTTGTGTTGCGCGATCGGGGCCCAGACTTGTTGTTTTGTAGTTTAGCGACCCCAATTAGGGTTTTTGGCCGGTATCGTGCGGGATAGATGCGCTAAGCGCGCAGTGTAATTTTCCGGGCATTTTCTTCGCGTTTCGTTGTCTTTTCATCATTGTAGGATTTTTTCTTATGTGATGTGTTTGTGAAATTTTAGGTTCGCAAGCGGGGACTTCGGACGCAACGACAAGGGGAAAACAGGTAGTAGGCTTCACCTAGCTTGGAGCGTTGGTGAGTAGATTTAACATCTACAGGGGAATCGCCCGCATGGCGTTATGCGTCTGGGCTAGAGATTTTAACTTGTCGCATATTCTATGTCATGTTTAGAATTGCGTTTTTACCCTATTACTTAGATGTAGTTGTGCCTGGACTAGTAGTAGTAGGACACTGCACATATTATTGACGATTCATCTTGCACGAGCACTGATTGTATGCTATACACACCGTCAATAATTGCCATGTCACACACAAACCACTTATAGATGTTATATTGCTTGGTTAGGGACATTGTGACATTGATTCCTATTTCTTATCGCATTTGACATATAGTTATCTGTATACCTATAGGGTATTGTACCATTAGTGATAGGTATATACACACCTAAGGACATAGCTGCAGGTGTGCTTTACATTTCATACTTCACTTATACCTGATAGGTATATCACATCATTACAAATAGTTAGATATATATATTTTCTGCTATACCTTCATGTGTTTACATATATCTGGTTATAGCTATGCATTTACCTTTATTGTTGTATCATTAAGAATTGGAGATATTAGGAACCGTATGATATTTATATTAACTGGTTGCAGTTAATTAGCGTCTTTTTCTTTATAAGCTTAGATTACAGTTTTTATGTTGCGGATACTTTATTCATGGATTTTCGTATTGTTATATGGATTTTTCATAATGTTTTCTGGATTCGGGATCCGTGGGAGTTCATGAAATTATGCATTATTTGAAAAACCCGGTTTCCTTGAAATGATATTTTAGCAGCCACCATGAGATTTATCGGTTACGACGTGTATACCCCACGCGAGGAAAGGAGGGATCTGTATGCAGGTACATGGTGGGGCCCGGAGGTACCCCGAAGCAAGAACGATGTCGTGGTGTCAGGCGATGAGTCTTAGGGAAACCATACTATCCGGTGACAGGACCAATGACTCAGCGGCTATCATGTGGATACCGACGGGAGTCATGAACGTATGGATACGTCGAGTGGCGATGGTCAGAGCTAGGCACTCGAGCTTTCGGGATTGCGTATGATACGTACCTATCAGGGGTCCAGTCATGGAGACAGCACCTGATGGATCAGTATTTCTCTGTCGATGCTTGGCACATTGGTTTCATGATATTTCTAATTACTCCTTTGTATATATAATAGGGGATTGAGCCGCTGTTATATATACCCTTACACCAATATTAGTGGAATGGGATGCTAATATATGTGTATTGACCTCATCATATTTATTTACGCCATTATATTTAGGATGTTAGAATTTTGCTGGAGATTTGACTCGGGATATAAGTGATTCATTTGAGATTGGATACTGGATAGATATGTGAGATCTACTTACTGTTGTACATTCGAGATACGTGAGATATACTTGATATTGTACATACGAGATATGTGAGATCTACTTGATATTGTACATTCGAGATATATGAGATCTACTTGCTGTTGTACATTCGAGATATGTGAGATATACTTGATATTGTACATATGAGATATGTGAGATCCACTTGATTTTGTACATTCGATATATAAGAGATATACTTGATGATTGTACATTCGATATATGTGAGATATACTTGAGGTTGTACATTCGGGATATATGAGATATACTTGATATTGTGCAATTGAGGAGACGTGATACTTAGATAATATTAGAGCCAATTTGGGGGCTGATTTGAGGAATTGGGATTTGAATTGTCTTGCTGGATTGTGATCCTACCACGATGTCAGGATTCCGTAGAAATGACATACTTCACTCCATACCCCACCTTTATCTATTTGTGCACTGCTTCATGTATTAGTAGTACCTGTTTGAGTACCTTTCATGATGATTGCACATTTACATTCTCATATCCATATCACATGATTATTGCATACTGTTGTCCTATTATTGCTTTATATATATTGGTTATACCTGCTAGTGTACATTCCATTATTCTGCATTCATATGACATGTTATTACTGTTAATTGCATATCTTAGATTCACGCTTTACGTGCATACTTGCGATTTCCTGCATATATTATTTACTATTCACGAGTTGCAACTCACCCCCGTTGTGCCACAGGTATTGCATGTGTTTCCCCAGAGTAGTCGAGACAGGCTATTCACCTATCTATCATCTTTCGCTACAGATACCGCATCGGCTCACAGTGTGCTGTTTTGCTTAGGTGGGTTTTGGTGGTTATCTGTATTTTGTATTGTATATTCGTTGTATCTTATACTCTCCATCTACTACTAGTATGTTGTGACTTAGAGACTTGGTGAGGACGATATTGTATATTATTTTGGATTTGTTGCCTTTTATACAGTTTCCTTTCTTTTGTCTCTTATTTCTTCGCTACGGCGTCGTATATCTGTTGTGGTGTTTGTTTTCCGCCGTTGGGCGTGGATTTTTGCTCCCGTTTGGGATGCTCTACTTTATATTCATGTTGTACCCATTTGGGGGTTAGCTTTTATAAAGGGGGTGCTGCCAAATTTTTAAAGAAAAAAGTGGACTCTTTTAAAGAATTTGGGTTGTGATTTCAAATGTTTCAAAACTGCTATTATCTTTTCTTGTCTTTATTTGGTTTAGATTTCTGGGTTTTGGCTTTCTTTTACTGCGTTGCGTCTTTAGGCGTTGCGTAGTATTAGGGCCGTCACGTGCAAATTTCGGGTCGTGACACAGCCCGCCGGGCTCTTATCTGACCAAGTAGATGAATCGAGCGATCCTTCAGAGACCAGGTAATCAAGCACACCTTGTAGAAACACTCGATCTTGTCCACTGCCGCATCGAGGATCGCCGGAGTCATCTCTGTCGGATGAGGAAGGATGTCGGAAAGCATGGACGAAAAGACCATCCATAGCCAAATGGAACCCATAGGAAGGGGAGAGCCCCTACGAATTAGGAGTTCGTACTTCACCGCGTCACATTCGGCATCGGTGAGAAGAGGGTCCACTAGCCGTGCAGCAAAACGAGGAATCATCTCCTCGACGGGCACCTTCCATGGTTGTCGACGAACATGGGGGCGGTTGGAAGCCATAAACTTTAGACTGATTCTCAAAATAATCACCCTAACGTATAAATGTTTTTTTTAGAGAAGAAGGAAGGCGTGGCTTCAGGTTATAAAGGAGAGCATTCAATGCTACGCACAGAAAATGTTGTGCATGGTGGAACTATTCCCAACGACCGGAAAAAGGGGAGAGCGTTGGAAATGAAAAGAAACGACTCATTGAAATCAGAGCAGGGAGACGAAACGACCCCATCAAGCAGAGCCCCGCGTGCATAACACGTGAGCACAAGCCTTGATCCTTATTGGAAGTTAAAAACAGTACCGCAAATGCATAACATGTGAGCAGGCGCCAATGCAAGATTGAATTCCTCATCAGTGCCTCATGCGCCAAACACGTGACCACCAACAACAGTGTGACAAAACTTCATAAAGAACGCCTTGTGAACATAAAAAGGGAGAAAGAAAATTTTTATCATTCATACTCCGAAGATTCATACAAAAATAATAGAAAATGTTTACAATGGTAAAACATTAAACCCGGGACATGGATTGAGAAATTCAAAAGTAAAGCCGTCTAAAATGTTTCTGGCCTTTCTGACCATTCTCGTGTGCATCCTATCATGATCGCAACTGTCAGGATCCTCGCCAATGTCATCCGCCCTCTGATAAGAAGCGATTATCGTCGTCTGTTAGAAAACTTGATGCAAGATATCAGTGAGATTATCTTGTCATTTCTTCGAGATCAAGCCCGTCAGATATACTGAGTGCACCTTATCTTAAGCATCATCCAGTGCCTCGAGCGGCATGGCTTCGTAAAATCCAGGAAGTGCTCCCCAAATTGCTCTCACTATAATCTTCAAAAGAGCGGAACGACGAGGAAGTAGGCGACCGTTATGTTAATGGAAACGATTCATAATCTCAGCACATTGGGCGTTTGTAAACTCCAGGTTTTGACAACGACCATGTGCGCGAATGTCCTCATAAGAAATAAATTCACTAAGACTGTACAGATGAGCAGCCATAGTGTCTAAAAAGAGACATCGGTGAAAAATTAGTAATAAAGAAGACCCTCATTAAACAAGCATTGGGATTCAAACAAATTCTTGGGAAGACAAGACCTGTTAAGTACCAACAAATTAAAATCTTTGCGAATAAGAGTAAAACTCCACGAAGAGATTTTCAGGAACACCAGGGAATAATATTCCTGAAGGGTCCCATTGATCTTTCAGAGCTAAGCTCTATTCCAGAGGAATTAAATTCCTTTATGTAACGGAAGTAAACTCCAAGAATTCATGAAAATACATGAAGAAACAAAAATCCCATGAATCCTCAAAATCAGAGGGAAATGTTCGAGATATGGAAGTTATTGCTCAAAGATCACATCTTTGAAGGATGGGTTTCTAAGGAGAGCAAAGCCCTCATAATGGATTTAAAATCCAGAGGCTTTCTCAAAGAAGGAAAGTTTTCTTATGAACAAAGCGTTACCTGAAAAAAGGTTTCTTTGGACAGAGTTTAACTCTGGATTTGCAATGGCAGAGAACTAAGCTCTGAGGAAGAGAATTAAATTCTCAATGAAAATAAAAAAGGAAGGAGATGAAGAACCAGTGGCTGCCTAAGGAACCAAACCCTTGCATTTATAAGACATGACTAGGGCGGTTCATCTTCCCGTTCCCCTAGACAATCCAACGGCTGTAAAAGTGACAGCGTTGCACTCACGTATAAACCACGTGAGAACAACATTGTGAGGGCATTTGTTCCCTTACGGAAAATAAATAAAAAAATAGAGCAACGGAGAAAGTCCCCAGGTGGAGCATTATGTACCCACACGTGATGGGTGCTTCGCTTAACAAAACTAAGCCAAAACTGAACCTCGCGTGCAGACACGTGACCTCTATAAGCAAAGTATACAGGTGCCTGAATAAAGCAAACAAGTGGGACAAAAAGAAACTCATGTGATAACACGTGACACCCTTGGGTCGGCTTAATTTGGTAGGGTCACATGCTACACATAATAGACACCTATGCCTTCTGGACTGGTAAAAATAAATTCTAATTAAAAGGGATTAAAATCCTTATTTGAATAATACTTCCTTGGATCTTTCTAAAAAATAAAGATTGCGCTCTGCAAAATAGAGCGTCGTTGGATTAAAGATCCAATGGTGATTAAAAATCACCAATCTACAGAAAAATTTTGTGCAAGGAAATATCTTCCTAAATTTATTAAGAACGACAAAAGAAATATTTTCTGTAAAACATAAGTCCTTGGATTAAAAATCCAGCGGTGAATAAAATTCACCAAGTGATCAAAAAGATCATGTTGGTTGACTAGAAAATCAATCAAAATCTTTCAACGAGAGATTTGCTAAACAAATTGATTCCTTTCTTTCTCCTATAAATAAGAGCAAAGAAACAAAAAAAATAGGGGAAGAAGGATAGACAGAAAAGAAAAGAGGATAGACAAAGAAGAGAGAGGATAAAAAAAAGAGAGAAACCCTTCGTAAGCTTAAAAGAAAAGAGAATTTAATTCTCCAGAGAGAAAAGGAGAAAAAGAAACTCTAGGTAAGAGAAGGAACAAAACACGGAGAATATCTCATCTCTTTTTCACCCCCATAATAGTTTAACTCTTCCACAAAGAACTTAGTTCGTCCTCTGGTTAAGATCTGCAGAAGCATATCTCTCAACAAGTTGAGAATTTATTTCTCATCGGGGAGATTTTGCAATGAATATCCAAAACATAGAGGGAGATCTAAGTTCAGAGAATTTAACTCTCCTAAAAAGTATATAGGAATTTAATTCCCTCTGATGAAACAAGGGTTTAACCATTCATATGAGAACTTAGTTCTCCCTTATGGCAAAGATCTACAGAAGTAGATCTCTTCACAAGTTGAGAATTTAATTGTAACGTTTTAAAAATCGTTTCGGTGAAATTTCAAAAAAATCGGTAAAATAAGGGGGTTTTCTGTAAAAAAGTCAAAATTTAAATATCTTTATTATAAAATTAAATATACATATTCTAGCAATGTAATTACTAGTATTTGGTGTTTATTGAGCCACTTGTAAAATTTCTAATTTTCTGAAAAATTTTCCGAAATTAATTATTTTAATATTATTTTAAGCCGTCACTGATACATTTAATTAGGGAAAATTACAAATTGGAATCAGTTGAAACAAATTTTGTGCATCATAACACATTAAACAAAATTTTAACATGTAATTTTTGAAACAAAATGAAACTGCCAAACGGTGTTAGAAATTATTGAAGAAAAAAGGCTTTTTTGGTGAAATTAGTGTAAATGGAAGTGGGGTATAACATTTATCATTTTTTCTCACCCAAACAAAACCCATACCCATCCCCAAATTTTTTGCCGAGCACTAAGCTGTCCCCCCACCTCACACTCCAAATTTTGAATGAAATGAAAGCTTAGAATAGAAAATGAAAGCTTAGAAGAATGTGTAATGGACTTTGTTGACTTTGGGAGTTTCCACCTACACCAAACCCCTCAAATTTTCTCTCTCCCCCTCACCTCATCATTCCCGAGCCCTCCCCATCCTTGCTGCATCAGCAGCCCTCCCAAATCCCCCACTTCTTTTTGCATTAAAAAGTCTTCAAAAATCCATCAAATCCACTCAAAAACCTTAATAATTCTTCAATTAAATCCCTATCCATTTCTTATTGGCCATTATAGTATGGATTTGGAAGCAAGAGACCATCTTTGGAGGTTAAATTTTTTATGTTTGATCTCTTGATCATGAGTTATAAGCTTCATCCAAAATTGTTGTTAATTGTTTGTTTGAATTTAGTTTTAATTAGATGTTTATATAACCTTAATTGCAAAATGAGAATTTCAAGAGAATGGGTTGTGACCTAATTAGGGTTTTTATCATTAGAGTGTGGTTTTAATGAGTAGGATATCATGCCAATGTTATGTAAAATGTAATCTTGTTGCCTATTGCTAATTGTAACATTAAAACATCCAAATTAACCTTTTTTAAGCAAACTAGGTTTTAGCATTTAGTTGCAAATGGGAGATTAAAAATCTAATTAGGGTATTCATGGAATTATTAACATTATTAGTTATAGTTTAATAGTTTAGATCATGCAAATCAAAGCTAAATTGTTGTTTGCGCATTTTTTTCTATAAAATGGTTGAAATTGGTTAATTTTGTTAACTAGAATTTTGGGTTAATATAATTTATTGAGATTAAAAATTTGGAAGTGATTTGTATGACTTAGTTATGACGTTAATAAGTATTATTGCCATTAGAATTGTTAAAACATCAAGTTTTGTACTAAAACGGTAAATTTTTGCTTGCTAGGTTTTCGGAAAAATAGCTTTAAAGTGAGTTTGGGGTTTTTGTAAATTTTAACCTATTTCATATAATAATTGGTGATTTGTGAAAACACGATTGGTATGTTTAGTGTTTTATTGATCAATCGACGTTTGTATGCCGATGTCAAGGGTTTTTTAGTTGATTTGTGAAAGCAAACCATGGGTTTTGACCTATGTGGGATTCGTGTGTCGTTTTGGTCAAGAGTCGGATTTTAATGCGATACGGTGTGTTATGATATGTAGGTACCCCATATGGACTTCGAGACGACAAGCAAGCGCGTGACGACGTCGGCACCGGCGAGCGAGGACCAGGTGAGTAGATTTATATCTACGGGGAGAAGTCGGGTGGATGGCGTAAAGCACCCCCGCAGTTCGTGGTGATGTATACGAATACGTATACACACATACATTTATTATATGTCGTTTAGAGCTTATTGATGATAAATAGGGATAATTGGTGTGCTTAGATTGATTTTGTGTCGCGAAACCCTAGAGTAGTGGTCGCACCACACATGCGCACACACACCCATACTTGCATACATTCTTCTTTCATATGTGCTTAAATGGGAATATATATATTTATGTGTTCACATGGGTATGGGACTATGTGTTCACATACTGGTTTGAGGATAGTATTTGGGATTTGAGGTGAGTCGATGAGATTGATTTGAGACCGTGAGATCGATGATATGGCAGGATACATATTTGAGATACGTCATGATGTTATAGAGGATTTTTGGACGACGATACCATGTGAATAGTGTTATAAATAAAATGATCGACATGTGATTGTGTTATGAGATATGATATGTTAGGATGTTTATGATAGGACGCATTGGGCGATGTATACTTCTTTATGACGATTGTATTGATGATATGTGCTGGTGATATCGGTTTGGATGAGACTGTCGATCAGTAGTCAGACCATGATTATATTGTTGATATTAGTATTGTATTAGACGTGGGTCAGTACCCGGATTATGATCTTTGATAAAGAGGATACCGGATGAATAACACGATGAATGTGATATTGACCCGTACCCAGATTTGGGATGCCGTACGACGGATTTACGTACGAGTTATATATTGATGTTGGATCCGCACTCTTGACTTGGGAATATTTGATTATAGATATGGTATCGGACGTGATATTATCGAGGCGGGGTCACCGACTAATATGTATATTTATATATATATATATCTGTGTGTGTGTATATCGACTCAGATGTTAGGCAGTCTCCTTACCTTCAGTTAGCCTGTTAGCTCGGCCCTATAGTTTAGTGTAGCTGTATGACTCATATTACATTAAATGCAGATTAGTTATCATTGTGTTTAGTATTCAGCTCCCGCACATTATTGTTGTTGCTCCGCATGGCATACTTATTGTAATTCATATTCCATTATTGATATCATGCTGCTGGGACACCAGCACCATTACCGATGATGCGTATGTACCACGTACACTTACTTGCCAGCTCCCACACATCTTCATCGGTAATTGCCATGCTACGTACACTTTAGAAATACTGTTGCATTGACATAGGTTGTTAGCTAATAATTTAGATATGATATTAGTGTACTTGCCTTATATGCCAGATTAGACATTGTAGCTATTACTTGCTACTTCATGCATGTTATTATTCATTGTTATGCCGCATTCATGGATTTTTGTAACACCTTAGGATGTGTTTAGTGGCTGATTATATTTAAATGAAGGATTTTTAATAAAAAGTTTACCTATTTGAGTTTCAAATATCTTTCCAAATTTAATTAATATTTTTCTAGAATTTTCCTAGGCTTGCACACACATATGCATGTAAACTAGGGTTTAAAATGAGGTTATACCATGGTGGGTTTAATAATGGGGATTAAATATTTTGGGTTTTAATTAAGTCTATTTAGTTAATTGATGGTTGTTTTAATTTGAATTTTCTTTTGGAGTGTTGACTTGGTGAGAAAGAGAGAGAGAGAATGCATCATAGCAAAGCCCATGCTTGCATTTAATGATGAGAGAGAAAGGAGGGGTTGACATTGGGAGTTATCATTTCCTCTCATTCTTGTGCTCATTTCTCTCAACCTCACTCTCACACTCACAAACCCACATCCACAGCAGTAGCACAGCAGCAGAAGCAAGCACCAGCAAGCAGCACAGCAACAACAAGCAGCACAGCAGCAGCAGCAGTGAGCAGCAGCAACAGCAGCAACTTCAACTGCAGGTCCTTCCCTCTACTCCTTCTTCTTCCTCCAGCTCCCTAGGGTCGAGTGTAGGGTATACTTCTTGAACTTACCCCCTAGTTTGCTTAATTAGTGTAGCTTAGCTTCGATTGGTGATTAATGGTGCGTTTTAGTGCGATATGTGGTAATCAGTGGGAACTTTGATCAAGTGATGTATGAATTGGTTTTAGTAAGTTGATGGAGTGTTGTTAGGGCCATGTTAACCTAGCTTACCCCCCTAATTGCACTAAAATACCACCAGATTGCTATTTGATGCAAAATTCATCGTTTTTGAGCAAAATCTAGCTTTCTGCAAACTGCTATCGACCCAGTGAGTTCAGATTAAAATTGAGATGACTGCAGTATAGTTGTTAGGAGCTGATCCCATGTGTAGAACACGACCCCCAAATTCCATACATTGGCCGCCGAAAAATTTGTTCTGGCCGCAATTTGTGGCCAGATGGGGAGGGAATGGGTTTGGGTTTGGTTCTATAGGTGTCTGCTTCTATCCTTAGACCCATGGCATGTGTAATTTTATTTAATTGTTGTTGTAGAAAATTCTGGTGCTAAATACCTGTTTCTCGTATTTTTTAACCTTCGCGACATGCGTGATACGTGTGTGGGTTTGGGGTTTCTGCGTATCGCGACACGTCGGGGTAGTTTCAGGCGCGTAATCACACGTTTTAGCGTATCGTGCACACGCGCGTTTGGTTTGCGACGCGGGTTTCTCATTTGACCTTAATATCGCGTTTTGTGGATTTGAGCTTATGTGTGATATATTGTGTAATTCTAGGTTCGCAGGCGAGTGAGACGGACGCTGCGAAGAAAGGGAAGCAAGTCCTCGGCTACACTTAGCGTGAGACTTCGGTGAGTAGATTTAACATCTACGGGGAAATCGCCCGTATGGCATTATGCGTCAGGGCTGATAGGACCTTGTAGCAGCATATTACATTTATATACATTGACTGTTCATGGCTACTATTTAGTGCATACCGCATTCCCTGCTATATGTTTATAAACTAGAATTGATAGAACACCGCACCATTACTACCGGTTCATGTTGCACGAGCACTATTCTGCATGTTACACACACACTGTTAGTAATTGCCATGACACTCACACTGTAGAATTTCCATGATCATTATGCTGTAGCTCATCTTTTTTGTGACTTGATATGATATTCATACTTGATGCCTATATTACAACGCGTTGACTTGTACGTTGGTTTTTGGATTATATGAAATTTCTGAATTTGGGAACCGTGGCTATTTCAAAAAGAATATGTAATCATTTAAAAACCCAGTTTCCCTTGATATGATATTTCAGTGCGTCCACCATGTGTTTTCTCGGTGCGAGAGTGATATATGTGAACCCGAATCGAGGAGTTGGATGAGGCCGATTACGGGTACATGGTGGACCCGGTATGGTACCCCGGGGCGAGAACGGTTTCGCTGTAAAGTAGACGGTGAGCCTGGCACAGGGAGTACTACCTACCGGTGATTGGTTGGACCTGGAGGTTATCCGGAGGATGCTGACCAAAGTCGATAGATGGATGCAGGATGATCCGTACTGCCGGGGCTGAGGGCCGATACCGCAGGCGGAGCCCGTGCGCTGACCCAGACTAACGGGGCCCGATGGATGAGGATTTGCGTGTCGATGCTGGACACGAGTACTTATGATATTTGGGTGCCGATGTTGGCCACTCGTAATTCTCAGAGATTTACAGGATTGGAGGGCCGATAAGGGTGCCGGCGCCTGAGCTATTTGGGGATCTGGGTTCATTGATGGACACCGATTATATATTCCACGTTGACATTCCGTGTAGATGTTATATTTTCCATGCTCAGCATTCATTATTGTATCGCATCCTTTAGTTATATTACCTGATAGAGCACTTGCATGATTATTGCACATACTGCTTATCACGCATTGATATCATCTGCTGGCATATGATAGAGTAACGCAGTACGTACATGCTCGCGATTACCTTTATATGTTATTTCTATTCACGAGTTGGCAACTCACGCCTATTGTGCCACAGTAGTTGCAGGTTTCCCCTCGAAGTAGTCGCGGCAGGCTCCCTTTTGCATCTTTTGGCTACAGATACCACTAGAGTTGGTGCGAGAGCTGTTTTGCTTTTAGGTGGGTTGTGGTATCTGATTACTTTTATTGTACACCCTTTTGTATCTAGTATTCTCCATATACCATATATGTACTGGACTTAGTAACAGTGTGGGAACGAAGATGTATATTTTTGTATTTTGGTGTCGAGCTCGTGGGATCCGACTGTTTATTTATTGCAGTTTTTTATTCTGTGATGTTTACTTATTGCTCATTCTTCGCTACGGCGTCGTATATTACTCTTGTAGTGATAGTTTCTGCCGTTGGGCGTGATTTCTCCTGTTTGTGAATGTTTTATTTCATTTAATCTTCACTTATATCCTGTTTTATACCCAATTTCGGGGTTACTTTTACAAAGGAAATGCTGCCAAAATTATTTAAATGATGACGTAACTTTAAAAGAACTTATTGAACTATTTAAGGTTTTCTAAATGTCTTAATTAAATGTTTTCAGCATTCGCTACATTTAAATGGTTTTGATTTCTGGGTTCGGATTACTTAGTCGCGTTACGCCTGTAGACGTTGCGTGGTTAAGTGCCGGTCACGAGTCGAAACATTCGAGTCGTGACAAAGTTGGTATCAGAGCGTAGGTTTTACCTTTCGGAGTGTGGAATGACCTTGGTATGATGGAGTAGGTACCTGAAGCAGAGTGGCGTAGCGTGTGTATGTTCCGCGGCATACCCACGACACGGTACTCCGCCAAGGCGACCTTAGGACTTATTGATTTAAATTCCTTCTTGAGTATATATATTCTTGTGATTCGATTTCCGTATTCTTATCGAATCCTAATTTCCTTTTAGCTATTATGCCGCCAAAGACTACGAGGGCGCAGAGAGCAGCCGCGAGGGCCGAGATTCGAGTTGATTCGTCTGAGACAAGGACTGATTCGGGCAGTACACCGGTTGTACCCGAACAGGTTGTTCCTCCCGTGACAGATCGCATCGCCACGCTAAGGGCTGGTATGCAGGAGATGCGCCATACGGTGGGATCCAGCATGCAGGAGATGCGCCAGATGATAGGATCGCTAGTTGAGACGCTTCGAGCACAGCGACCAGAGGTAGCTCAACCCATTACAGAGACCGCGATGGTACCTATCGTACAGCCAGTTTCCCCTGCAGCCTCGGAGGTGATTACAGTATCGCTATCAGAGTTCATGAGGCTGAAGCCTCCGGTCTTCATAGGCACCGATACAGCCGAAGACCCACAGTCCTTCATTGATAGGATGGCTCGGATATGCCGTTCTCTCAGATACGCAGATGCGAGATCGAATGAGTTCGCGAGCTTTCGCCTGGAAGGTCTTGCGCAGAAGTGGTGTGAATCAGTTGAGAAGGGCAGAGCGACAGGTCTTCCTCTTATGACCTGGACAGAGTTCGTGGCACTGTTCCTTTCCCGCTTTCTTCCACTGAGTGTCAGAGATGCTAGAGCACGCAGGTTCGAGTCCTTACGCCAGACTCCGGGGATGTCAGTGGCAGAGTATGACGTGCTGTTTACAGAGCTATCAGTTTATGCTCCGTACTTAGTAGCTACCGAAGAGATGCGAGTTAAGAGATTTGTCTGAGGCTTGCTCACACCACTGTTCCTTGTGATCAGCGCGCAGCATTACGAAACATACGCAGCAGCTGTAGATGCAGCCTTATTGGTTGAGGAGCGCCTTGCTGAGACTTCGGCAGTTCCAGAGCCGAAGAGAGTTCGTGCGGATACATCAGTGCAGAGACAGCCTTTTCGGCTCCGTGACAGGCACCTTGCAGGTGGCATAGATTCGGGTCGAGGCAGGTTGTTTAGCTCCTATCCCTAGGAGGGTCAGCGACCACCATCGGGATGTTACCGTTGCGGGAGTTCTTATCATCGTGTGCGAGATTTTCCTGAGATACCCCGGAGCGAGGCGGCAGCACCGCATGTCACATTACCACCTTCACCACCACAGAGAGCGTTGCCTATTGTACCTACAGTTACTCCGCGTCAGACTCATGCACAGAGAGGTCGTGGTCGTGGAGGATTTGTTTATAGAGGATGAGGTGATCGAGGCAGAGGACAGCCAGCTGCCGGCACGGGACAGCCAGACGCAGCTGGAGGACAGGCACGAGTTTTTGCTTTGACGCATCAGGACGCGCAGGCGTCCAATACGGTGGTCTCAGGTATCCTTCCAGTATGTTCTGTTAATGCACACGTGTTGTTCGATCCCAGATCCATGCACTCGTATGTATCCACACACTTTGTGCCGAGTTTGGGTAGAGAGTCCGGTTTTCTTGATCAGCCGCTTGTTGTGACCACTCCTGTGGGAGAGTCGTTTGTTGCTAGGCACGTGTTCTGATCCTGTACCGTCTGTATTGGAGAGAGAGAGTTGCCTGTCGACTTGATCCTTCTTGAGATGTTGGACTTCGACGTTCTTTTGGGAATGGATTGGTTAGCCACGTGCTATGCTTCTGTGGACTGCCGTGAGAAGATAGTTAGATTCTGTTTTCCCGGCGAGTCGGTTTTTGTTGTGTTGGGGGACCATGGTGCCGCCCCTCACAGTGTGATTTCTTCTTTTCGCGCTGGACAACTTTTGAGGAAGGGATGTCAGCGATTTCTCGCCTATTTTTGTAATGCTAGCGCTACCGAGGTTCCATTGGATCAGGTTTCGGTTGTTAGCGAGTTTCCTGATGTGTTCCCTGACGAGCTTCTTGGGCTACCGCCCGAGCGCGACATTTCATTCTGTATTGATTTGGTTCCTTGCACGGGGCCTATTTCCATACCGCCTTATCGGATGGCCCCGACGGAACTTCGAGAATTGAAGGGTCAGTTGCAAGATTTGCTGGATAAGGGACTTATTCGACCCAGTGTTTCTCCTTGGGGTGCTCCAGTCCTGTTTGTCAAGAAGAAGGACGGCGGTTTGCGTCTGTGTATCGACTACCGCCAGCTGAACAGGGTGACAGTGCGGAACAGATATCCCTTGCCACGTATCGACGATTTGTTCGACCAGCTTCAGGGGGCAGGATACTTTTCGAGGATCGATTTACGATCGGGCTATCATCGGCTGCGGGTTCGACAGGAGGACATTCCTAGGACAGCTTTCCGTACGCGCTACGGCCATTATGAGTTTTTAGTGATGTCGTTCAGACTCACCAATGCGCCAGCAGCATTCATGGACTTGATGAACCGTATTTTCCGGCCATATCTGGATCTGTTCATCATAGTATTCATTGACGATATCTTGGTGTATTCCCGGAGCGGAGAGGAGCACGAGTAGCACCTGCGGATTACACTGCAGACCTTGAAGGAGCATCAGCTTTTCGCCAAATTCTCCAAGTGTCTGGCTGGACAGCGTAGACTTCTTGGGGCATGTGATTTCACGAGACGGTATATGTATAGACCCGAAGAAGATTGAGGCCGTTCGGTGTTGGCCCAGACCCACATCAGTTACGGAGATTCGCAGATTTTTAGGGTTGGCCGGTTACTACAGGCAATTTTGTAACGTTTTGAAAATCGTTTCGGTGAAATTTCAAAAAAATCGGTAAAATAAGGGGGTTTTCTGTAAAAAGTCAAAATACAAATATCTTATTATAAAAATTAAATATACATATTCTAGCTATGTAATTGCTATTAGTTGGTGTTTATTGAGCCGCTGGTGAAATTTCAAATTTTCTGAAAAAAAAAATTATTTTATTATTATTTTAAGCCGTCACTAATACATTTAATTAAGGAAAATTACAAATTGGAATGAGTTGAAACAAATTTTGTGCATCATAAAACATTAAATAAAATTTTATCATGTGGTTTTGGAACAAAATTATTTGCCAAAACGGTTTAGAAATTATTGAAGAAAAAAGCCTTTTTTTTAGCGTAAATGGATGTTTGGGGTATTGTATTTATCATTTTTCATCACCCCACACCCGTACCCACACCCACACACCCCCATTCACTTCTCCCCTTGGCTGAATTCAGCAGCCCTCATCTTTGTCCCCACTTGAATTTCAAAGGAAAAGAAATGAAAGAAAAGAAAATGAATAAATGAGGTGGACTTTTGACTTTGGTTTGACCTTGACTTTCTCCCCCCACTTTCTCTACCTCCCTCTCTCTCCTCTCCCCCTTCCATTCCAGCCGCCCCCCCTCCCCTACAGCAGCAGCCCCCCCCATTTCCCTTCTTTTTTCTCTTCAAAACTTCATCAAAAAATTGCCCGAAATCCATCAAAAAAAATCCCTAAACCCAAATCCGACTCCTACCCATTTTAGCTTAGCCCGTATAGCGTGGATCTTTGTGAAAAGAGAGCATTTTGGAGGGCCATGGATGCTTGTGGATCTTCAAATGTTTTTGGGTATAATTCTAAACCTTTTTGCCTAGTTTGTTACTTAATTTCTTAAAGCTAATTTAATTAAGTGTTAATTTGGTTTATGTGAGTTTAATTGCATGATTAAAGATTTCAAGTTAGGGTTTGTTGTGGAAATGAGTTGTGTTTGATTGCGCATGGTTTAGTGATGTGGATTAACATATTTAGTTTTGTAGAAAACTAATCTAGTTGTTAATTGCAAGTTGTTACTTGAAAAATGTCTAAATTAAGCTTTTTGTTGCAAACTAGGTTTTTTGATTTAATTCGAAATATGAGATTAAAAATATGGTTAGGGTTTTTATCATATTATTAACTTTATTAAGTGTAGTTTAACACTTTAGTTCATGGAAATCCAACCTAAATTGTAGTTTGTGCATTTTTGCTATGAAATTGTTAAAAAGGGTATTTTGTAAACTAGAATATTAGGGTTTTTGGAATTTAATGAGATTAAATTCCGGAAATTGTTTCTATGACTTATTTAAGATATTTAATAAGTATATTGGCCGCTACATTTATTTAAACATCATGTTTGGTACAAAAACGGCGAATTGTGCTTGCTAGATTTACGGAAAAATGACTTTTTAAGTGAAATTGGGGTTTTTGTGAGTTTTTACCTAGTTTATATTAAAATTAGTGTTCGTGAATGTGCAAATGAGTGTGATTGGATTTTTCTCGATGGTTTCAAATTTGTACATCGATATCGAGGGTTGGTTTAACTATTCTTGCAAGCATAGGCGATAGGTTTGGACCTATGCGTGATACGCGTGCCGATTTGATTTTCGTATGCCGTTTCGATTTCGAATTTAGTTCTAATACGATATGGTGCGTTATGATATGTAGGTACCCCCATGTGGACTTCGAGACGACAAGAAAGCGCGTGGCGACGTCGGCACCGGCTAGCGAGGACCAGGTGAGTAGATGTATATCTACGGGGAGAAGTCGGGTGGATGGCGTATAGCACCCCCGCAGTCTGTGGTGGTGTATACGGATGCGTATACACACCAACAATTATTATATGTTATTTGGGATTAATAACGATGCTTAGGATGGATATTGGTGTGTTGGATTAATTTAGCGTTGCGAACCCTAGGGTAGTGTTGCACTACACATACACACATACATACTTGCATACTTTCCTATTGATATGTGCTCATGGGATTCTTTATAGTTATGTGTTCACATGGGTATGGGGCTATGTGTTCACATACGGATTGAGGATGATACTTGGGATTGAGCTGAGTCGATGAGATTTGATTTGAGGCCGTGAGATCGGTGATATAGCAGGGTTCGTATTTTAGATACGACATGACGTTGTAGCGGGTCCTTGACGTAGTGTTTCACACACGTCCATGCATACGTAGGCGGTATCAGTACGGTACTAGACGTAGATCAGTACCCCGATCATGATAATTGATAAAGAGGATACCGTGTGAATAGTTTGATGAATGTGATATTGACCCGTACCCAGATTTGGGATGCCGTACGACGGATTTACGTACGAGCTTTATTGATGATTGATCCGCACTCTTGACTTGGGATGCCTGATTATAGATATGGTATCGGCTATGATATTATTGAGGCGGGATCACCGACTATACATATACAGGTAGGTATATGTATCGACTCAGATGTTAGGCGGTTTCCTTACCTGTAGTCCAGCTTGTTAGCTTAGCCCTTTAGTTCAGTTTAGTTGTTAGATTAGATTCGATTCTTACCTATTTCAAAACTAACGAATCGTGGGTATTTTAAAGGACAGCCCAAGGGATCTTACGGATATTTCAAAAGACGTATCTTTTCATAAAAACACCGTAGCTCCTATTTTCAAAACCCCATGACTCATGTTATTTCAAAAGGCACCATTTGTAGGACTTATATTAGATTAGTGCAGATTAGTTATAGTTGCGTCTAGTATTGAGCTCCCGCTCATTTTTACTGTTCGCTCCGCATCGCATACTTATATTATAATTTCTTATTGCATTATTAACATCATGCTGTTAGGACACCAGCACCATTACCGATGACGCGTATGTACCACGTACACTTACTTGCCGGCTCAGACACATCTTCATCGGAAATTGACATGTCACGAACACTTTAGAAAATACTATTTCATTTGACATAAGTTGTTAGCTAATAGTTTAGACATGATATTAGTGTGCTTGCCTTATATGCTAGTTAGACATTGTAGTTATTGCCTACTACTTCATGCATGTTATTATTCACTTTTGTGTCGTGTTCATGGATTCTCATGCCTATATTCACTGTTTACATGCTATTGATGACTTGGATTCTTGGATTTGGAGGAAAACCGCAAAAACATAAATAAACCTTTTCTCCCTTTTAAAATAAAAAGTGCGGTTTTCCCATGATGTATGAGTCGTCCACCATGAGTTTGCTGATGGATTTCGAGACCCGATTCGAGGAGTGGAGGAACCGTTTCGGGTACATGGTGGGCCCGGTATGGTACCCCGGGGCAAGAGGAATGTGTTGTTGACGTTGAGCCTGGCTGGGGAGCACTACCTACCGGTGATATTACTCGACGCGTCGGATATCCGGAGGATACCGTCGTGGTCTTGAGATGGATGGTAGGGGCCGGTCTGGACTGACTGCGCCCTAGATATTGAGATTGAGACATTGATATTTCGAGACATTGAGATTTAGTTTTTGTGTCGATGCTAGATACTGTTGATACTGATTTCATTTATGATACCTCAGTTTAAAAATACGAAGGAAATCTCACTAATTTATGAAAACAGTTTCTTCATTTACATGTATTCTGTTTTCATGCATTCATACCTCATTTATATGATATATTGCTACCTGAGGCACTGACACGGGCACATGAGTTTTCACTCGGGTTAGATATTTACCCTAGCCATTGTTATAGGCTGCATGTTATATACATTTTTGAGGATATATTATGATCATTGACCTAGGATTGCGTTATTTATGCGATTTCTGTGCGTAGATGTTTTTCTATTCACGAGTTGGCAACTCACCCCCGTTGTGCCCCAGTTTCTTGCAGGTTTGCCGTACAGGTTTCTTTACGGCTGTGCGGGCATGGTTTCCTTCGGGTTACTTGCTAGTAAGTGGGTTTTTCTTGTATCGTACCCATCATATTATCTTGTATATTATTATTCAGTTGTATCTAGAAGTGCCATCAACCAAACATGAATTTATTGAGATAGAGACCAGTGTTGTTTATTCTTTCGACCTTAGAGTCGCTCGTTATATTTCTGGTGGTTTTGAGTTTTCTTTTGAGTTTTGATCCTCGCCGTTGGCGTTGTATATTATATTGCTTGTATGGTTGTGACCGTCGATTGACGAAGAGCTAGCTCCCGCTTGGGGATGCTTTTCTCTTGATTTCGTATACTATTCATGTTGTATCCCGTTTGGGGGCCAGTTTTTACAAAGGAGACTCTGCCGAAATTTTCAGTAAATTTTTGATGTTTTAAAAACCGCATAATTCGGCTTATGCTATTGAAACTACTTGCTTTAAGTTGGTTTTTCCTGCACTCTACTACTTTTCTTGGTTTGGATTTCTGGGTTTTCGGCTTTCTTAGATTACGAACGCCTCGAGACGTTTCGTAGTTTAAGTGCCGGTCATGTTCCGTATTTTCGGGTCGTGACAAAGTTGGTATCAGAGCGTTAGGTTTTAACCTTCGGAGCGTAGGATGACCCTTGGTTGATGGAATAGGTGACTAAAGTAGAGTGACGTACCGTTGGTATGTTCCGCGGCATATTTACGACACGCCACTCCACTTAAGAAGCCTAGGATGTACATTTCTTTGTTCAGTATTATATTCCTTCCTGATCTAGCCTCTTCGGTACCAGTTTGGTTTTGCTGCTACGGTTACAGGCAGGGAGAGCTACGGCTAGAGTTGCGGTCAGCACAAGCTCGTCACGAACGATGACTGACCAGGGCGAAACTCCGGCGACACACGATTGCAGCGATGTGTCTTTTTACTGTGTTTCCGCGCCACGAGCGTTTGGCGGATCGCCTTTATGAGGTTACTCGAAGGTGCTGATCGACACTAGAGAATTGAGCCAATGATGGAGGCCAGCCAGATTTTGATGACCGTTGGTGTGTTGCTTACTCCTGATGTTTGAGGCACGGTTCAGCGTGCAGACGAGTGAGCCAGTTGTTGCTGCGAACGACGAGATATCGCCCCAGATGTTGGAGCTATTACAGTACGAGATGTACTAAGAGATGATAGAAGGTCGCTAGTCACCCGATGATGAATGACTAGGAATGGTGGTTCGTTCGCCTATCCCGATGCGAGGTCATCAGATAGATTGATTCCAGCTAGAGACGACTTCACGCGGAGACGTTGGGAGTCGACGGAGACGTTGGGAGACGATCGAATATCAGAAACCTACTATTCCAAGTTTAAAGTATTCGGAAAGACATCAGGCAATTCTATGGTCCCTCTAGAAGAATGAAACCCTAACTCGACTTAATGACCGTATGAAAGCCTTTGAACCTTAGGGTTTGCGGCAGTTCTACGGCGCCATTAGTGAGGCTTGGGTTTGCCCTTCTACGGCTAGACCACCGATGCTGTGGTATGTACTCGATACTATTAAACTATGCGCAAGATGTTGAGCCCTTGGGGGATTATGAGGTTTTGACAATCGATTGGATGATTCGACTTAATTCGGATGTTAGGTGGTGAGATGCATTTCTTGGGAGACTCCCGATACGAGGATAGTCGTTGGAGCTCAGTCCATGCAGCCGCGACGAGACGAGTCCAAAGCAGACGACATTAGAGAAAAGTGGAGTAAGAGGTTCGCACCAGATCTAGACGAGATGACGTTCCACTCCGCAGACATCAGAGATGCGATGCGCATGCCGAGGCATGGTACTTGGACTTACCTTCCAGAAGGAGTCGCGATGAGTATGCAGTCGTTCCAGAGCAAGATGCAGATATAGGAAAGGACAATTACTTCCGAACAGTCGGCAGAGACGAGACGTGGAAGAGACCGGGAGCAGGATTCCTTCCAGGACTCTGCTGCAATGATACTTGCACCCAGGATCAGATGTGTCATGTACATTCAGAGAGCCAGAGGCCGACGCCAGTGATATGCTGTCTTACGAGTGGTCGCGATGATTGACCGAGAGATGACCAGAGAAGTGCCAGAACGGGATCATCCCCGTTAGCACACCTGACAGGGCCGATGAGCCGATGGACCGAGAGATTGGTAATTCACATTGAAGACCTCAACCCAGGAGTGGTCATGGTTACGCACACCAGCAGGACAGAGTTCATGATCATCGACAAGACGTCCCACTAGTGACCGCGACAGTTGGCCCGAGATTCTTAGAGGATGCGCTTGAGCGGTACTGTTCCAACATTATTGATTTCGATGTTTTGGGTGATTTATTCGTATGATTTGATTTTGATGATTGAGGATTTACGATCTTTGCACAGTGTTGCACTTGATATCGTTTTCGTGCTTTAGTTTCACATGTTTGTGATTTTACGGTTTTAAACAGTTGAGTTGGTTTTGTGCGTATGCATGCACACGAATTGGTTCCTACACTCTGTATAGTTATTATATGCTTGCAGTGCAGTGATACGCCTTTTGTGCACTTAGATGCACTTGACTTCCATTTCGATTGTGATGTTCGATATTTGTTTTGTGTACCTTGTGCACCTGATTTGATTTTTGTACATGTTCGGCACTTGATATTGGATTTCATGATTTCGTGTACGATGGATGCACCTGATTGGATTTTCGCGCATGTTGGGCGCATGTTTTGAAGTGTGATTTTGGTGCACACCAGATGCACTAAATCGAGATTTTTCGTGCTTGTCAGATGCACCTGATTTTGCTGTCAGGCACACATGTTGCCTACGACAGATGTTTTGTGCACACCCAATGCACTTAGATGTTGTTTCTGTGCATATGTATGGCACATTTTTGGATTTGGCATTGATGTCTTCTCCATAACTCCGATGATTGCGGGATGCTTGACGGAGTTTTGATTGAGTTATATGCTCATTTTTCAAGCGCATGCGCTGCGCTACGATTTGTTTTATGTATTTACAATTTCGGAGCCCCGACAACTTGATGGTTTTCTTAGATGTTTTAGTATTTGGGGGAGTTTGAATTTAAATTCGGGGACCGAATTTCTTTAAGGGGGGAAGATTGTAACGTTTTGAAAATCGTTTCGGTGAAATTTCGAAAAAATCGGTAAAATAAGGGTGTTTTCTGTAAAAAGTCAAAATACAAATATCTTATTATAAAAATTAAATATACATATTCTAGATATGTAATTGCTATTAGTTGGTGTTTATTGAGCCGCTGGTGAAATTTCAAATTTTCTGAAAAAAAAATATCATTTTATTATTATTTTAAGCCGTCACTAATACATTTAATTCAGGAAAATTACAAATTGGAATGAGTTGAAACAAATTTTGTGCATCATAAAACATTAAATAAAATTTTATCATGTGGTTTTTGGAACGAAATTATTTGCCAAAACGGTTTAGAAATTATTGAAGAAAAAAGGCTTTTTTTTAGCGTAAATGGATGTTTGGGGTATTGTATTTATCATTTTTCATCACCCCACACCCGTACCCACACCCACACACCCCCATTCACTTCTCCCCTTGGCTGAATTCAGCAGACCTCATCTTTGTCCCCACTTGAATTTCAAAGGAAAAGAAATGAAAGAAAAGAAAAGAAAATGGATAAATGAGGTGGACTTTTGACTTTGGTTTGACCATGACTTTCTCCCCCCACTTTCTCTACCTCCCTCTCTCTCCTCTCCCCCTCCCATTCCAGCCGACCCCTCTCCCCTACAGTAGCAGCAGCCCCCCCATTTCCCTTCTCTCTTCTCTTCAAAACTTCATCAAAAAATTGCCCGAAATCCATCAAAAAAATTCCCAAAACCCAAATCCGACTCCTACCCATTTTAGCTTAGCCCGTATAGCGTGGATCTTTATGAAAAGAGAGCATTTTGGAGGGCCATGGATGCTTGTGGATCTTCAAATGTTTTTGGGTATAATTCTAAACCTTTTTGCTTAGTTTGTTACTTAATTTCTTAAAGCTAATTTAATTAAGTGTTAATTTGGTTTATGTGAGTTTAATTGCATGATTAAAGATTTCAAGTTAGGGTTTGATGTGGAAATGAGTTGTGTTTGATTGTGCATGGTTTAGTGATGTGGATTAACATATTTAGTTTTGTAGAAAACTAATCTAGTTGTTAATTGCAAGTTGTTACTTGAAAAATGTCCAAATTAAGCTTTTTGTTGCAAACTAGGTTTTTTGATTTAATTCGAAATATGAGATTAAAAATATGGTTAGGGTTTTTATCATATTATTAACTTTATTAAGTGTAGTTTAACACTTTAGTTCATGGAAATCCAACCTAAATTGTAGTTTGTGCATTTTTGCTATGAAATTGTTAAAAAGGGTATTTTGTAAACTAGAATATTAGGGTTTTTGGAATTTAATGAGATTAAATTCCGGAAATTGTTTCTATGACTTATTTAAGATATTTAATAAGTATATTGGCCGCTACATTCATTTAAACATCATGTTTGGTACAAAAACGGCGAATTGTGCTTGCTAGATTTACGGAAAAATGACTTTTTAAGTGAAATTGGGGGGTTTTGTGAGTTTTAACCTAGTTTATATTAAAATTAGTGTTCGTGAATATGCAAATGAGTGTGATTGGATTTTTCTCGATGGTTTGACGTTTGTACATCGACATCGAGGGTTGGTTTAACTATTCTTGCATGCGTAGGCGATAGGTTTGGACCTATGCGTGATACGCGTGCCGATTTGTTTTTCGTATGCCGTTTCGATTTCGAATTTAGTTTTAATGCGATATGGTGCGTTATGATATGTAGGTACCCCCATGTGGACTTCAAAACGACAAGCAAACGCGTGGCGACGTCGGCACCGGCTAGCGAGGACCAGGTGAGTAGATGTATATCTACGGGGAGAAGTCGGGTGGATGGCGTATAGCAACCCCGCAGTCCGTGGTGGTGTATACGGATGCGTATACACACCAACAATTATTATATGTTATTTGGGATTAATAACGATGCTTAGGATGGATATTGGTGTGTTGGATTAATTTAGCGTTGCGAACCCTAGGGTAGTGTTGCACTACACATACACACATACATACTTGCATACTTTCCTATTGATATGCGCTCATGGGATTCTTTATAGTTATGTGTTCACATGGGTATGGGACTATGTGTTCACATACGGATTGAGGATGATACTTGGGATTGAGCTGAGTCGATGAGATTTGATTTGAGGCCGTGAGATCGGTGATATAGCAGGGTTCGTATTTTAGATACGACATGACGTTGTAGCGGGTCCTTGACGTAGTGTTTCACACACGTCCATGCATACGTAGGCGGTATCAGTACGGTACTAGACGTAGATCAGTACCCCGATCATGATAATTGATAAAGAGGATACCGGGTGAATAGTTTGATGAATGTGATATTGACCCGTACCCAGATTTGGGATGCCGTACGACGGATTTACGTACGAGCTTTATTGATGATTGATCCGCACTCTTGACTTGGGATGCCTGATTATAGATATGGTATCGGCTATGATATTATTGAGGCGGGATCACCGACTATACATATACAGGTAGGTATATGTATCGACTCAGATGTTAGGCGGTTTCCTTACCTGTAGTCCAGCTTGTTAGCTTAGCCCTTTAGTTTAGTTTAGTTGTTAGATTAGATTCGATTCTTACCTATTTCAAAACTAACGAATCATGGGTATTTTAAAGGGCAGCCCAAGGGATCTTACGGATATTTCAAAAGACGTATCTTTTCATAAAAACACCGTAGCCCCTATTTTCAAAACCCCATGACTCGTGTTATTTCAAAAGGCACCATTTGTAGGACTTATATTAGATTAGTGCAGATTAGTTATAGTTGCGTCTAGTATTCAGCTCCCGCTCATTTTTACTGTTCGCTCCGCATCGCATACTTATATTATAATTTCTTATTGCATTATTAACATCATGCTGTTAGGATACTAGCACCATTACCGATGACGCGTATGTACCACGTACACTTACTTGCCGGCTCACACACATCTTCATCGGTAATTGACATGTCACGAACACTTTAGAAAATACTATTTCATTTGACATAGGTTGTTAGCTAATAGTTTAGACATGATATTAGTGTGCTTGCCTTATATGCTAGTTAGACATTGTAGTTATTGCCTACTACTTCATGCATGTTATTATTCACTGTTGTGTCGCATTCATGGATTCTCATGCCTATATTCACTATTTACATGCTATTGATGACTTGGATTCGGATTTCATGAGATTTCTTGGATTTGGAGGAAAACCGCAAAAACATAAATAAACCTTTTCTCCCTTTTAAAATAAAAAGTGCGGTTTTCCCATGATGTATGAGTCGTCCACCATGAGTTTGCTGATGGATTTCGAGACCCGATTCGAGGAGTGGAGGAACCGTTTCGGGTACATGGTGGGCCCGGTATGGTACCCCGGGGCAAGAGGAATGTGTTGTTGACGTTGAGCCTGGCTGGGGAGCACTACCTACCGGTGATATTACCCGACGCGTCGGATATCCGGAGGATACCGTCGTGGTCTTGAGATGGATGGTTGGGGCCGGTCTGGACTGACGGCGCCCTAGATATTGAGATTGAGACATTGATATTTCGAGACATTGAGATTTATGTTTTGTGTCGATGCTAGACACTGTTGATACTGATTTCATTTATGATACCTCAGTTTAAAAATACAAAGGAAATCTCACTAATTTATGAAAACAGTTTCTTCATTTACATGTATTCTGTTTTCATGCATTCATACCTCATTCATATGATATATTGCTACCTGAGGCACTGACACGGGCACATGAGTTTTCACTCGGGTTAGATATTTACCCTAGCCATTATTATAGACTGCATGTTATATACATTTTTGAGGATATATTATGATCATTGACCTAGGATTGCGTTATTTATGCGATTTCTGTGCGTAGATGTTTTTCTATTCACGAGTTGGCAACTCACCCCCGTTGTGCCCCAGTTTCTTGCAGGTTTGCCGTACAGGTTTCTTTACGGCTGTGCGGGCATGGTTTCCTTCGGGTTACTTGCTAGTAGGTGGGTTTTTCTTGTATCGTACCCATCATATTATCTTGTATATTATTATTCAGTTGTATCTAGAAGTGCCATCAACCAAACATGTATTTATTGAGATAGAGACCAGTGTTGTTTATTCTTTCGACCTTAGAGTCGCTCGTTATATTTCTGGTGGTTTTGAGTTTCCTTTTGAGTTTTGATCCTTGCCGTTGGCGTTGTATATTATATTGCTTGTGTGGTTGTGACCGTCGATTGACGAAGAGCTAGCTCCTGCTTGGGGATACCTTTTTCTTGATTTCGTATACTATTCATGTTGTATCCCGTTTGGGGGCCAGTTTTTACAAAGGAGACTCTGCCGAAATTTTCAGTAAATTTTTGATGTTTTAAAAACCGCATAATTCGGCTTATGCTATTGAAACTACTTGCTTTAAGTTGGTTTTTCCTGCACTCTACTACTTTTCTTGGTTTGGATTTCTGGGTTTTCGGCTTACTTAGATTACGAACGCCTCGAGACGTTTCGTAGTTTAAGTGCCGGTCATGTTCCGTATTTTCGGGTCGTGACAGACTTGTGCAGGTCTTCTCCAGTATTGCTACACCTTTGACCGGGTTGACCCGGAAGAGAGTTCCTTTCGATTGGACGGAGGAGTGCGAGCACAGTTTTCAGCAGCTACGGACTCGACTGACTACGGTACAGGTGTTATCATTGCCTTCAGGATCAGCAGGATTTATGGTCTATTGTGATGCTTCTTGAGTGGGGCTAGGGTGCGTATTGATGCACCATGACAGGGTGATCGCGTATGCTTTGCGACAATTGAAGAAACATGAACAGAACTACCCCACTCACGATTTGGAGATGGCTGCAGTGGTCTTTGCACTTAAGATCTGGTGACATTACCTATACGGCGAATCGTGCCAGATATTCACTGATCACAAGAGTTTAAAGTATATATTTCAGCAGCGTGACCTGAACCATAGACAGCGCCGATGGATGGAGTTAGTGAAGTATTACGAGTGCGAGATCTTGTATCACCCGGGCAAGGCGAATGTAGTGGTGGATGCTTTGAGCAGGAGGCCCGGGGGTAGTCTATCTTGTTTGAGCGCAGTACAAGGGCAGTCGTCAGCAGATTGGCACATATTATGCGACAGCCGAGTGCAGTTCGAGTTCACGCCGATCAGAGGACAGATTGTGCATGTTCATGCACGCCCACAGTTGCTTGACTGTATACATGAGGCACATCACAGTGATGACCGATGTTCAGAGATCAGGACGCAGATTGGACAGGGCAGATTTTCCGAGTTCATGATCGATGATCAGGGGATACTGAGATTTGGGACTAGACTGTGCATACCAGATGCTGAGGGGCTGCGACATGAGATTCTTGAGGAGGCACATCGATCGGTGTACAGCGTCCATCCCGGTTCCACCAAGATGTATCATGATGTGAGATGTGTTTACTGGTGGGACGGAATGAAGACGGACATCGCAGATTTCGTGTCGAGATGCCTGACTTGTCAGCAAGTCAAGGCTGAGCACCAGAGGCCCGCGGGAGAGCTACAGCCGTTACCCATCCCGGAGTGGAAATGGGAGCATATTTCGATGGATTTCGTTGTGGGTCTACCCAGGACTAGGTGAGGGTATGACTCCATTTAGGTGATCGTGGATCGTCTGACGAAAGAGGCTCACTTCCTGCCAGTGAAGACGACTTTCAGATTTGCTCAGTACGCCCAGATTTACATCGACGAGATAGTACGACTGCATGGAGTCCCGACGTGTATCGTGTCCGACAGAGGCACCCAGTTTACCAGCCGACTATGGCAGAGACTTCAGGAGGCTCTGGCCACACGGTTGAGTTTCAGCACAGCATTTCATCCACAGACCGACGGCCAGTCAGAGCGGACGATTCAGACTCTTGAGGACATGCTCCAAGCGTGCGTTTTAGACTTTGGTGGTAGCTGGGATCATCATTTACCCTTGGTGGAGTTCTCCTACAACAATAGTTTCTAGGATACTATTCAGATGGCACCTTTCGAGGCTCTGTATGTGAGGAGATGTAGATCGCCCGTCTGCTGGACAGAGCTCAGTGAGAGCAGTATTTTGGGGCCCCAGATCGTACAGGAGATGACCGAGGAGATACAGCTGATTCGAGACAGGATAAGGACAGCTCAGAGCAGGCAGAGATCGTATGCTGACAGGCGCCGCCGCAGATTAGAGTTCGCAGTTGGAGATCACGTTTTTCTGACGGTCTCTCCGATGAAGGGAGTGATGAGGTTTGGACGGAAGGGGAAGCTTAGCCCCAGATTCATAGGTCCCTTTGAGATCCTCGAGCGTGTGGGCGCAGTAGCTTATCGTTTGGCTCTTCCACCCAACTTCCCAGATGTTCACCCCGTGTTTCACGTGTCGATGCTTCGCAGATACCTACATGACCCTTCGCACATGATTCAACATCAAACCGTTCAGCTCGAGCGTAACCTTTCGTTCACCGAGCAGCCAGTCGTGATATTGGACCGGCAGGTGAAGAAACTTAGATCGAAGGTCTTGCTATCAGTGAAGGTGCTTTGGCGCAGCCAGAGTGGTGAAGAAATCACTTGGGAGGCCGAGGGCGAGATGCGGAACAAGTTCCCTCATCACTTAGAAAGTATGCGTAGCTTTATATTTTCAAATTCGGGGACGAATTTCTTTTAAGGGGTGAGATTGTAACACCTTAGGATGTGTTTAGTGAATAATTATATTTAAATGAAGGATTTTTAATAAAAAGTTTACCAATTTGAGTTTCAAATATTTTTCCAAATTTAATTAATATTTTTCTAGAATTTTCCTAGGCTTGCACACACATGTGCATGTAAAGTAGGGTTTAAAATGAGGTTATACCATGATTAGCAATCATGGTGGGTTTAATAATGGGGATTAAGTCTTTTGGGTTTTAATTAAGTCTATTTAGTTAATTGATGGTTGTTTTAATTTGAATTTTCTTTTGGAGTGTTGACTTGGTGAGAATGAGAGAGAGAGAGAGAATGCATCATGGCAAAGCCTATGCTTGCATTTAATGATGAGAGAGAAAGGAGGGGTTGACATTGGGAGTTATCATTTCCTCTCATTCTTGTGCTCATTTATCTCAACCTCACTCTCACACTCACACACCCACATCCACAGAAGTAGCACAACAGCAGAAGCAAGCAGCACAGCAGCATCAAGCAGCACAGCAGCAGCAAGCAGCACAGCACCAGCAAGCAGCACAGCAGCAGCAGCAGTGAGCAGCAGCAACAGCAACAACTTCAACTGCGGCTCCTTCCCTCTACTCCTTCTTCCTCCAGCTCCCTAGGGTCGAGTGTGGGGTATACTTCTTGAACTTACCCCCTAGTTTGCTTAATTACTATAGCTTAGCTTCGATTGGTGATTAATGGTGCGTTTTAGTGCGATATGTAGTAATTAGTGGGAACTTTGATCAAGTGATGTATGAATTGGTGTTAGTAAGTTGATGGAGTGTTGTTAGGGCCATGTTAACCTAACTTAGCCCCCAATTGCACTAAAATAACAACAGATTGCTATTTGATGCAAAATTCATCGTTTTTGAGCAAAATCTAGCTTTCTGCAAACTACTATCGACCCAGTGAGTTCAGATTAAAATTGAGATGACTGCAGTATAGTTGTTAGGAGCTGATCCCATGTGTATAACACGACCGCCAAATTCCATACTTTGGCCGCCGAAAAATTAGTTATGGCCGCAATTTGCGGCCAGATGGGGAGGGAATGGGTTTGGGTTTGGCTCTATAGGTGTCTGCTGCTAACCTTAGACCCATGGCATGTGTAATTTTATTTAATTGTTGCTGTAGAAAAATCTGGAGCTAAATACCTGTTTCTCGTATTTTTTAACCTTCGCGACACGCGTGATACGTGTGTGTGTTTGGGGTTTCTGCGTATCGTGACGCGTCGGGGTAGTTTCAGGCGCGTAATCGCACGTTTTAGCGTATCGCGCACACGCGCGCTTGGTTTGCGACGCGGGTTTCTAGTTTGACCTTAATATCGCGTTTTGTGGATTTGAGCTTATGTGTGATATATTGTGTAATTATAGGTTCGCAGGCGAGTGAGACGGACGCTGCGAAGAAGGGGAAGCAAGTCGTCGGCTACACTTAGCGCGAGACTTCGGTGAGTAGATTTAACATCTACGGGGAAATCGCCCGTATAGCGTTATGCGTCAGGGATGATAGGACCTTGTAGTAGCATATTACATTTACATACATTGACTGTTCATGGCTACTATTTAGTGCATACCGCATTCCCTGCTATATGTTTATAAACTAGAATTGATAGAACACCGCACCATTACAAACGGTTAATGTTAAACGAGCACTATTCTGCATGTTACACACACACCGTTAGTAATTGCCATGACACTCACACTGTAGAATTTCCATGATCATTATGCTGTAGCTCATCTTTTATGTGACTTGACATGATATTTATACTTGATGCCTATATTACATCGCATTGACTTGTACGTTGGTTTTTGGATTACATGAAATTTCTGGATTTGGGAACCGTGGCTATTTCAAAAAGAATTTATAATCATTTAAAAACCCGGTTTCCCTTGATATGATATTTCGGTGCGTCCACCATGTGTTTTCTCGGTGCGAGAGTGATATATGTGAACTCGAAACGAGGAGTTGGATGGGTCCGATTACGGGTACATGGTGGACCCGGTATGGTACCCCGGGGCGAGAACGGTTTTGCTGTGTACTAGACGGTGAGCCTGGCAGAGGGACTACTACCTACCGGTGATTAGTTGGACCAGGCAGTTATCCGGAGGATGCTGACGAGAGTCGATAGATGGATGCAGGATGATCCGTACTGCCGGGGCTGAGGGCCGATACCGCAGGTGGAGCCCGTGGGCTGACCCGGAATGACAGTGCCCGATGGATGAGGATTTGCGTGTCGATGCTGGACACGAGTACTTATGATATTTGGGTGCCAATGTTGGGCACTCGTGATTCTCAGAGATTTACAGAATTGGAGGGCCGATGAGGGTGCCGGCGCCGGAGCTATTTGGGGATCTGGGTCCATTGATGGACACCGATTATATATTCCACGTTGACATTGTGTGTAGATGTTATATTTCTCATGCTCAGCATTCATTATTGTATCTCATCCTGTAGTTATATTACATGATAGAGCACTTGCATGATTATTGCACATACTGTTTATCACGCATTGATATCATCTGCTGGCATATGATAGAGTAACGCAGTACATGCATGCTCGCGATTACCTTTATATGTTATTTCTATTCACGAGTTAGCAACTCACCCCCGTTGTGCCACATTAGTTGCAGGTTGCCCCTCGGAGTAGCCGCGGCAGGCTGCCTTTTGCATTTTTTGGCTACAGATACCACTATAGTTGGTGCAAGAGCTGTTTTGCTTTTAGATGGGTTGTGGTATCTGATTACTTTTATTGTACACCCTTTTGTATCTAGTATTCTCCATCTACCATATATGTACTGGACTTAGTGACAGTGTGAGGACGATGATGTATATTTTTGTATTTTGGTGTCGAGCTCGTGGGAGCCGACTGTTTATTTATTGCAGTTTATTATTCTGAGATGTTTACTTATTGCTGATTCTTTGCTACGGAGTCGTATATTACTCTTGTAGTGATGGTTTCCACCGTTGGGCGTGATTGCTCCCGTTTGGGAATGTTTTATTTCATTTGATCTCATTTTCACTTATATCCTGTTTTATACCCGATTTCGGGGTTAATTTTACAAAGGAAATGCTGCCAAAATTATTTAAATGATGACGTAACTTTAAAAGAACTTATTGAACTATTTAAGGTTTTCTAAATGTCTTAATTAAATGTTTTCAACACTCGCTACTTTTAAATGGTTTTGATTTCTGGGTTCGGCTTACTTAGTCGCGTTAAGCCTGTAGACGTTGCGTGGTTAAGTGCCGGTCACGAGTCGAAACATTCGGGTCGTGACAATTTTATACCTATATTCACTGTTTACATGCTATTGAGGATTTGGATTCGGATTTCCATGAGATTTTTTGCATTTGGGGGAAAACCGCAAAACTACAGGTGATTTTACCCATCGCGTCGGATATCCGGAGGATACACCGTCGTGGTCTTGAGATGGATGGTAGGGGCCGGTCTGGACTGCCGGCGCCCTAGATATTGAGATTGAGACATTGAGATTTCGAGATATTGTGATACTGAGATTTGATGATACAGGCCAGTCTGGATAACCGGAGCCTGCGATTTTGAGACATTGAGATTTATGTTTTGTGTCGATGTTAGACACTGTTTATGATGATTTCATTATGATACCTCATTTTAAAAATACAAAGAAAATCTTACTAAATTATGAAAGAAGTTTCTTTAGTGCATGTATTCTGTTTTCGTGCATTCATACATCATCCATATGATATATTGCTACCTGAGGCACTGACACGGGCATATGGGATTACACTGGGGTTAGATACTTACCCTAGCCATTGTTATAGGCTGCATGTTATATATATTTGAGGATATATTATGATCGTTGACCTAGGATTACGCTGTTCATGCGGTTTCTATTCGTAGATTTTTTTCTACTCACGAGTTGGCAAGTCACCCCCGTTGTGCCACAGTTTCTTGCAGGTTTTGCCGTACAGGTTTCATTACGGCTTCGCTGGCACTGCTTCTTTCGGGTAACTTGCTAGTAGGTGGGTTTATTGGTATCGTACCCATCATATTACTTTGTATAATATTATCCAGTTGTATCTAGTAAATTCCATCAACCAAACATGTATTTATTTTTGAGATAGAGACCAGTGATGTTATTCTTTCGACCTTAGAGTCGCGTGTTGTATTTCTGTGGATTTCTTGTTGTTTTGAGTTTCCTTTTGAGTTTTGATCCTCGCCCTTGGCGTTGTATATTATATTGCTTGTGTGGTTATGACCGTCGCTTGACGAAGAGATAGCTCCCGCTTGGGGATGCCTTTTATTGATTTCGTATACTATTCATGTTGTATCCCGTTTGGGGGCCAGTATTTACAAAGGAGACTCTGCCGAAATTTTCAGGAAATATTTGATGCTTTTAAAAGCGCATAATTCGGCTTATGCTATTAAAACTACTTGATTTAAATTGGTTTCCTTCACTCTACTACTTTTCTTGGTTTGGATTTCTGGGTTTTCGGCTTACTTAGATTGCGTACGTCTCGAAACGTTTTGTAGTTTAAGTCCCGGTCATGTTCCGTACTTTTGGGACGTGACAAAGTTGGTATCAGAGCGTTAGGTTTTACCTTCGGAGCGTAGAATGACCCTTGGTTGATGGAGTAGGTGACTAAAGTATAGTGACGTACCGTGGGTATGTTCCGCGGCATACATACGATACGCTACTCCACTTAAGGAGCCTTAGGATGTACATTTCTTTGCTCAGTATTATATTCATTCCAGATCTAGCCTCATCAGTACCAGTTATGGTTTGCTGCCATGATTACGGGCAGGGAGAGCTACGGCTAGAGTTGCGGTCAGCACGAGCTCGTCACGAACGAAGACTGACTAGGGCGTAATCCCGGCGACACACGATTGCGGAGATGTGTCTTTTTATTGTGTTTTTGCGCCACGAGCATGGGATGGATCGCGGTATGAGGTTACTCGGATGTGCTGATCGGCACCATAGGATTAGGCCACTGACAGAGGCCAGCCAGATTTTGATGACCGTTGATGTAATGCGTATTCGTGATGATTGAGGCACTATTCAGCGTGCGCACGAGTGAGCCAGTTATTGTTGCGAACGACGAGATATCGCCCAGGTGTTGGAGCTATTGCAGTACGAGTTGTACTAAGAGATGATAGAAGGTCGCTAGTCACCGAGGATGAATGACTAGGACATGTAGTTCGTTCGCTACCCCGATGCGAGGTCATCAGATAGATTGATTCCAGCTAGAGACGACTTCACGCGGATACGTTGAGAGTCGATAGAGGAGATCGAATGTCAGAAATCTATTATTCCAAGTTTAAAGTATTCGGAAAGGCATGTAGGCAATTCTATTGACCCTCTAGAAGAATGAAACCCTAACTCGACATAATGACCGTGTGAAAGCCTTTGAACCTTAGGGTTTGCGGCAATTACGCGGTGCCATTAGTGATGCTTGGGTTTTCCCTTCTACGGCTGGACCATCGATGCTGTGGTATGTACTCGATACTGTTAAACTGTACCCAAGATGTTGAGCTCTTGGGGGATTATGAGGTTTTGACGAATCGATCGGATGGTTCGACTTCATTCGGATGCTAGGTGGTGAGATGCATTTCTTGGGAGACTCCAGATACGAGGATAGCTGTTAGAGCTCAGTCCATGCAGCCACGACGAGACGAGTCCGAAGCAGTCGACATTAGAGAAAAGTGGAGTAAGAGGTCCGTACAAGATCTGGATAAGATGACGTTCCACTCCGCCGACATCAGAGATGCGATACGCATGCTGAGGCATTGTGCTTGGATATACCTTCCAAAAGGAGTCGCGATGAGTATGCAGCCGTTCCGGAACAAGAAACAGATATAGTAAAGGACGATGACTTCCGGACAGTTCGGCAGAGATGAGATTTAGGAGAGACCTCGACAGGACCTTTCTGGAATAAATTAAGAGAAGACTTGGACCCAGGAGTGGTCATGTTACGCACACCAGCAAACCAGAGTTCATGATCATTGACGAGATATGCTATGAGTGACCACGACAGTTGGCCAGAGATTCTTGAGGATGTACTTGAGCGGGACTATTCCGCTATACTTGATTTCGGTATTTTGGGCGATCTATTCGCATGATTGATTTTAATGATTAAGTTTCATGATATTTGTTTTCATGCACCATAGTTGCACCTACTGAGTATTTACGATTTTTGCACAGTTGTTGCACTTGATATCGTTTTCGTGCCTTGGTTTCTCATGTTTATGATTTTATGGGTTTCATACAGTTAAGTTGATTTTGGTGCATATGTATGCACACGATTTGTTTTTTGCACTTAGTATGGTTCACATATGCTTGCAGTACAGTGATACGCATTTTGTGCACTTAGATGCACTGGACTTCGATTTCAATTGTGATGCTCGATATTGGTTTTGTGCACCTTGTGCACCGGATTGGATTTTGCGCATGTTCGACGCTAGATATTGGATTTCATGGTTTTGTGCATGATGGATGCACACGATTTGGATTTTCGCGCATGTTGGGCGCATGTTATAAGGTACGATTTTGGTGCACACCAGATGCACTAAATCGATATTCTTCGTGCATGTCAGATGCACCTGATTTTGCTGTCAGGCACACACGTTGCCTATGACAGTTGTTGGGTGCACACCCGTTGCACCTAGATGTTGTTTCTGTGCACATGTATGGCACATTTATGGATTTTGATTTCCATGCGCACCAGACGCACGTAGTATTCATATATATTTGTGATTGATTTCTTTTGGAGCAGTATATCTTATGATACTAGCTATTTGGTTTAGTACTGAGCAGGACTAGTCAGAGGACAGTACCTGAATATATTTTGCATGCATTGGTTGTTATCGAAGGGATTTCTAAGGAAGAGCTACAGTCTCAGTATTTACCTACATATCAGTGATGACACGAAACTGTTTTAAAAAAAAGGGAAACCCTTCTAAATTATTTTCAAAAACGGCGGAACGTGCACCTTAAACAAAAAGTATATATGTATATGGTTATTTTCTTATAATAGACGTCCGCCACTGTGCAGTGTTATGCGCATTGCACATCGACTTTAGTAGATTTGGCATGCATTACCTTCAGATACTTGCATATATAGATTTGATATTTACATGTATAGTTTCGAGTTATATCATATTGGTTTTGCTTTGGATTTGGCATTGATGTCTTCCCCATTACACCGATGATTGCGGGATGCTTGACGGAGTTTTGATTTTGAGTTATATGCTCATTTTTCATGCGCATGCGTTGCGCTACGATTTGTTTTATGTATTTATGATTTCGGAGCCCCGGCGACTTGATGGTTTTGCATAAATGTTTTAGTATTTGGGGGGAGTTTTAATTTAAATTAGGGGACCGAATTTCTGTGAGGGGGGAAGATTATAACGTTTTGAAAATCGTTTCGGTGAAATTTCAAAAAAATCGGTAAAATAAGAGGGTTTCTGTAAGAAAGTCAAAATACAAATATCTTTATTATAAAATTAAATATACATATTCTAGCTATGTAATTACTATTATTTGGTGTTTATTGAGCAACTGGTAAAATTTCTAATTTCTGAAAATTTTTACGAAATTAATTATTTTAATATTATTTTAAGCCGTCACTAATACATTTAATTAAGGAAAATTACAAATTGGAATGAGTTGAAACAAATTTTGTGCATCATAACACATTAAACAAAATTTTAACATTTGTTTTTGAAACAAAATGAAACCGCCAAACGGTGTTAGAAATTATTGAAGAAAAAAGGCTTTTTTGGTGAAATTAGTGTAAATGGAAGTGGGGTATAACATTTATCATTTTTTCTCAGCCAAACAAAACCCACACCCATCCCCAAATTTCTGGCCGAGAACTATGCTGCCCCCCCACCTCACACTCCAAATTTTGAATGAAATGAAAGCTTAGAATAGAAAATGAAAACAATAAAGAATGAGTAATGGACTTTGTTGACTTTGGGAGTTTCCACCTACACCAAAACCCTCAAATTTTCTCTCTCCCCCTCACCTCAACATTCCCGAGCCCTCCCCATCCTTGCTGTAGCAGCAGCCCTCCCAAATCCCCCACTTCTTTCTGCATTAAAAAGTCTTCAAAAATCCTTCAAATCCACTCAAAAACCTCAATAATTTTTCAATTAAATCCCTACCCATTTCTCATTGGCCATTCTAGTATGGATTTAGGAGCAAGAGACCATCTTTGGAGGTTAAATTTTTCTTATTTGATCTCTTGATCATGAGGTATAAGCTTCAACCAAAATTGTTACTTGTTAATTGTTTGGTTGAATTTAGTTTTAATTAGATGTTGTTATAACCTTAATTGCAAAATGAGAATTTCAAGAGAATGGGTTATGACCTAATTAGGGTTTTTGTCATTAGAGTGTGGTTTTAATGAGTAGGATATCATGCCAATGTTATGTAAAATGTAATCTTGTTGCCTATTGCTAATTGTAGCATTAAAACATCCAAATTAACCTTTTTTTAAGCAAACTAGGTTTTAGCATTTAGTTAAAAATGTGAGATTAAAAATCTAATTAGGGTATTCATGGCATTATTAACATTATAAGTTATAGTTTAATAGTTTAGATCATGCAAATCAAAGCTAAATTGTTGTTTGTGCATTTTTTCTATAAAATGGTTGAAATTGGTTAATTTTGTTAACTAGAATTTTGGGTTAATGTAATTTATTGAGATTAAAAATATGGAAGTGATTTGTATGACTTAGTTATGAGGTTTAATAAGTATTATTGCCATTAGAATTGTTAAAACATCAAGTTTTGTACTAAAACGGTAAATTTTTGCCTGCTAGGTTTTCGGAAAAATAGCTTTAAAGTGAGTTTAGGGCTTTTGTAAATTTTAACCTATTTCATATAAAAATTGGTGATTTGTGAAACCATGATTGGTATGTTTATTGTTTTATTGATCAATCGACGTTTGTACGCCGATGTCGAGAGTTTTTGAGTTGATTTGTGAAAGCAAACCATGGGTTTTGAACTATGTGGGATTCGTGTGTCGTTTTGGTCATGAGTCGGATTTTAATGCGATACGGTGTGTTATGATATGTAGGTACCCCACATGGACTACGAGACGACAAGCAAGCGCGTGACGAAGTCGGCACCGGCGAGCGAGCACCAGGTGAGTAGATTTATATCTACGGGGAGAAGTCGGGTGGATGGCGTAAAGCACCCCCGCAGTTCGTGGTGATGTATACGAATACGTATACACACATACATTTATTATATGTCGTTTAGAGCTTATTGATGATAAATGGGGATAATTGGTGTTCTTAGATTGATTTAGTGTCGCGAAACCCTAGAGTAGTGGTCGCACCACACATGCGCACACACACCCATACTTACATACATTCTTCTTTCATATATGCTTAAATGGGAATATATATATTTATGTGTTCACATGGGTATGGGACTATGTGTTCACATACTGATTTGAGGATAGTATTTGGGATTTGAGGTGAGTCGATAAGATTGATTTGAGACCGTGAGATCGGTGATATAGAAGGATACGTGTTTGAGATACGTTGTAATATTTCCAAATAATAAAATATTAATTTTGGGAATTTTTATAATTTAATATTATTTTATTGAATATTTTAATATTTCGGTATTATTAAATACAAATAAATGGGAAAAATTTTGGAAAAATTATGGAAAATTCCAAAATAGGGTATTCTATGGGATTATGACATTTTAAAGTTTTTGTGATTAGTTTGACACTAATTTAGTGCTAATCGCGATTAAAAATCGCTAATCGGTTTTTTGCAATTTTGTGCAAAACATGCACATATCTTTTTCTCTACACTTGTGCATTTCTACCATGGCTTTTCTTTTGGGTTTACTATTCAAGTGAGAAGGGATTTAGTGAAGAAAAGAAAATAAGAAAAAGAAAAGATAATCGGTATGGTGAGAGAGAGGGAGTAGGTGAGGACTTCTTTGACTTGGCTCCTTCTCCTTTTTCCATCAACATTTCCACTCTCCCTCTTCATGTTTGCTGCTGCTGCCCTAGCTCCTCTTTCCCTCCCTTTTCAACTCCTCAAATCACCATGAAAACAAACTCTAAACCCTATCTTCATTTCACTAAAAAGGTGCACGAGCTCAAGATCTACACTTGGAGCTAAAGAAGCAAGGATTTTGGCCACTAGGGGCAACTCAAGAATTTTCTTGAGTTGCCAAATGAGGTATTTTCTGGATCATTAACTTAGTTTTAGCATTTCCTTTACCCCCATGTTATGATTGAACCGATATTGTTTGATATTGTGGATTTGAGGATAACCAAGTTAGGGTTTGAGGGAAACTTGTGTTGTATTGTGAAATTGAGCTCAGTTGAGGTTATATAAACACCCTAGTGCATGAATGGAGACCTAAAACCCGGAATACGGATTTAGAAACCGATATCGGGGAATTTGTGAAACCTGTGAAGGGTATATTGAATCTGCTATCACCCGAGACATCCTAAATTAAAATTGATTGGACAGTGACATGTGCAGGAACCTAGGAAGCTACCACCAAGACCCCAACCCCTAACTCATCAAGCCGGCCGCAGATTTATCCATTCTGGCCGCAATTTGCGGCCATACTATGGTGGATTTGGCTCGTTTTGGTTTTGGTGTTCCCTTATCAGTAGTTTAGACCCCTGGCATGTGTTGATTTGTAAAATTTGACCTAGGGTGAAATCTGTAACATATTTCCTTAGTTGCTGTTTTGGATTCGTGTTTCCGTATTCCGTATTCTTAATCCTGAATTTGGGTCTTGTGTTTTACCTCGACCATTTGGCGTTTATACGACGATATAGAGGATTTACAGATGGTTTTGAAGGAGTGCCCGTGGGTTCTAACCTATAGGTCCCTTATCGTATCGTTTTGGGTTTCGTGTGCCATGTTAGCTTTGATTTGGTTTTAATGCGCATATACGACACTTTGATGTGTTGGTACCCCATGAAGACTTCGGGACAACAAGCAAGCATGTGGCGACGTCCACAAATGAAGACGCAAGGTGAGTAGATTATATCTACTGGGGGAAGTCGGGTGGATGGCGTATAGCACCCCTGCAGTCTGTAGTGGTTATATTATATATATGATAGTTAGGTGTATTATGGATAGTGTAGGGTTAGAAGTGACTAGTGTAGTTCATAGTCGCGAACCCTATAATAGAATTACACCTACACGCACACCCTTGCATATTCCTTATACTTGCACTGTGTTGATGATATTGGATGACATTGGAGATGAGTCGATGATGTTGGGCCTTGTGCCGCGAGATTGGTGATTTGATGTGATTCGTATTGGGGTACGATACGTGATCTCTAGCGGGCCTTGGGACGTGTGCTTGCACACGCAGTATATTGATGGTATCAGTTGTACTAGACTTAGATCAGTACCCCAGATTATGTGATATGATGATAGTGATACCTGAGATGTGATGAGATAGTGTGATATTGACCCGTACCCAGCTATTGGGATGCCGTACGATGATTTACCGTACGAGCCTATATTGATGATAGATCCGCGCTCATGACTCGAGGATGTCTTACGATATACTGCATCGTACGCGATATTTTTGAGGCGGGATCACCGACTAGTATATCTATATATATCGACTCATATTTAGGTGGTTTCCATACCCCTCCTGATTGACTTGATACTTAGATCTGTAGTTTGCATAGTAGATTCTTCACTGTGGTGTTGATTATTTGATTTCCGCATATTCATACTATTCGCATTGCTTGCATATGTTTATTGCTATGTTATTATCATGCTGTTAGGACAGCAGCACCATTATCGATGATGCGTATGTTCCACGTACACTATTGCCGGCTCACACACTTCATCATCGATAATTGCCATGCCACTACACTGTAGTACTGTTGCATTCATGATATGATTCTTGCATGGCATATTGTACACTTATACCTGTGTTAGTTATATGTATGCCCTAGAGGCCATTACTGTACATTGGATGTATGTTGTAGTGGATGCTGGGACATATATAGGGAGGACTTTCTTGCTCGACCTGATAGTATGCTATCTAGTTGCTCTTTACCTTAACGTGTACACTGATTGTCTCTCTGTTACATGTTGGTAAAGCCCTTAGGATGTGTACCTGACTACCTGGACTATGATGTGGATCATACTAGTGGGGACATGGTAGTCCATAAGTACATCCTTCAAAGTCCCTAGTCGTGGGTGTATCGAGATAGGGCATCGATATACCAGAGTAGACTAGCGTGTACCTTCTCGACCCATACAGATGGGCGATGGATGATCCTATATCCATTGGTGTTTGACATCAGAGATGATATACGGGTGCTCAGTAGAGACTGGGTACACTGGACGGACTCGCCGAGAACTCCTAGATGGTATTATACCTCACGTCAGATGGCAGTTCTCTGGTGACACTGGTACAGAGTAGTCTGTTGACCCGAGATCGTCATAGAGTCTTGTGTGGTTCCCACTGTGCTTTGATTTCCATCTTACCACGTCCAAGAGGGCGTGCAAAACGGTGGTTTTTGGGTACAGTCCCGAGTCACATGGAGGCAATGAGCGATAGGAGGGGATTCGTCTCTCCCGGTATAGGGGGTTGATGTTGCGCTGTGTTCGATTGGCTATAACAGGGAAATCCCTGGCCAGGGTTGCTGAGATTTACTGGTAAGTGTTACCAGTGGTTTCTCGAATTGTTATAGACCTCATATCGACACGACTTATAGAGCTATTGGGGTCTGACGTTTACCACCCCTAGGCGAGATATGCGACATATCAGACGATCAGACCGGACTGTACGGTAGTGTTACTGGTTGGATTCACTGGAGTGTGAGCGGGCTTGCTCGTCGATCTTCAGATCGCTCAATACCCGGGTGGCCATTACGTTTAGCAGACCGGTTGCGGCTTGTGGGTGTTTGATATGATCATCACCTGCTGCCGGCGTATTGACGAGTCTTTAGAGTCCTACACAGAGGTTTCCTGGCTCAAGCGAAACGAAATAGGAGCGCATATGAGATATGTGCGGGACCGAGAATAATGCGTGTATGTGATACCGTATTCTATTCTCGCGATGAATGTATCGAATGGTTGTATGCGATATAACCTAGTTATCGAATCAAGTATTGATTCGATAAGCCGATACATTGAATACTAGTCGGTTGTGTGCGACATGACCGGATCATTGAATCAAGTGTTGATTTAATGATTTAATGCATAATTATATATTTGATATATTACTTTGCACTAACTAGTATTGGTTCACTTTAAACGGATTTTCTCACTTGGTTTGTTCACATTGTATATGTGATATACTTTTGTACACATGATTGTATCATGTTTGATGATACATTCTTTTTGGTTAAGTGTAAAGAATTAAACCATGGTTAAGTTGGAAATTAGGGTTTTGTTTTATCCATTATTTATTCATTTATTTATTTTGGAAAAATATTAAGCATAAAGAAATGAAATGGTGGCTAATTTTGGACTTGCATGTTGAAGCTTCATGAAGCTTTGACTTAGTCACCATTTTGTCTCATGCTTAACCCTAACCACTCCACTCAACCCTAGTTGATTCTCTACACTTCACCATGGTTAGATTATGATAAGCATTCCATTTATTTTCTATTTTGAAAATACCTTATCATAACTATATTCATCTTCTTCATCTTCTTCTTCCATGAAGAAGCTTTCTTCATCAATGGTGATTGATGAAATAAAGTGAGAAATCCAATTCTAAAGTCTACCCACTTCCTATTTGTTCATCCTCTATCTCTTGCCAAGCAGTAGAGTGTGTTTCCTTCACAAGTTTTCTTGACTTGGTGAAGTTGGAGCTTGATCTAGCGATGCCTCGACGTAGATCATCTTCGGCATGGACACCGACGACCTAGCTCGCCATTTCTCCGACGAAGCCGAAGCTAGAGCCCGGGAATTCATTTGGACAGCGAGGGGACTTCGTTGCGGAGCTATGGAGGTGGAGCACCGGATCTACAAAGGTTGTATTTCCGTTTAAACTTTAGTTAAGTTGTTAACTAGTTTCGTTTTCGCCTAGATTTCTAGCCAACGATCCGTAGTTTAGAGTTTCTCGGCACCGTTAAATTTGAAATTGGCATGGTTGATGCCTTGTGAGACCTCTTGAGAGTGCCTAGGAACCCTACAGTGGTATCAGAGCCTAGCTAGAGCCTTAGGCGAAGTCTAGGCGGAGTTTGAAGTCCGAACGAACCCGAAAACCCATTTCAAAATTGATCTCTGTCCTTTTTTCAAAAACAGGGATTTTTCCAAATTAAAAATTGCTAAAAAATTCAGCAGGGAAAAATAAGAATTACGATGCAAATTTTTTTCGATGAACAGTATTTATTGCGGCGGAACCGCGGCAGAAGCCTAGCTTCTGCGGCGGTTCCGCGTCTATCTGGTGACGTCAGCCCTCATTGTTTGCACAGTAATTCCTGATAAATTATGCTGAGTTTTCTGGGAATTTTTAAAATTTATTCAAGAGTTGAATTTTCTGGGTTGTTTTGGGGATTCGGTGTTTCGATCGGAGTATCAAATTTTGTCTATGTGGCTTTCCGGATAAATTTTTAGAATATGTTAAAAAGTTCGACCGGATATAAATACCCAATTTTTCCCCTGTCGGGAAATTTCCAAGTGTTGGATTTTTCCGTGGTTTAACGACGTTCTAAGTAGTGCAAGTAACGCGATGGTCCCTCTAGAAAACAACAAACCTTAACTCGATTATGTGACCGCCTTGAACTGCCCTTTGAACCTTCTGGTTTGGGGCAGTACGGCGTGCCACATGTGAGGCATTGGCTTGACCCTTCTACGGCTGGACCGTTGGTACTGAGGCACGAACTGAATGTTGTTAGACTAATATTTCATGTGTTGATCTGTATCGGGAAAACTTGGGTGTTCGATTGTTCGATCGAAAAGTTTAACATTTTCTGTTTATCTGGAATGGGATACAATACTTGGAATCCACAAGTAGTTATGAGATAACTGAATGAATGTTATAAATCTAGCGGTTTAGTCCCACTTGATCAGTTTCCACGGAATTTTGATGTGATCAAAAGTCCGTCGCAATCACATAGCGTACGCGGATACTCGCCGGGTAAACTTAATAGACAGCCTCACTCCATAGCCCCGACCAAGTAACTGTAGGAGAACCCCGTCGCCGAAAGCATCCGTTTGGGTGCTCCCGGTAGCGGTGTTCCGCCTTGGTGCGCCTCGTCGACGGTATCGGGGGTGCTGCCGTCTACTGAAGTTTGCGACGAGCATTCGATCAGGATGTCGGGAATCTTGTTGAATTGCCCGACTTGATATTGAAAAGTGTTTTCGATTTTGAGACTAAAATGCGGGGTTTATAATTGTTAGGCATGTGATGTCTAAGGTATTCATTTGATTAGGCATGCGATGTCTGTGCGGATTGCGGATTCCAACTGTTGTAGTTTTACACTTTCTTTTCTGTGACCGTAAGTGTAATATATGATATCGCCGGTTTCGTTGCTATATGTCAACGACAATTGGGATGCGCATATTTACTTACGTTGATGACATGTGATGTTATGTGTTGCTGGATATGTTATATTGGATCGTCGTGTTTGAATAGCCGGGGTTTTTTATGTGAGATGAGTGTTTGTAAAAACTTGTATGTAATATTCTTTTATTGGGGCACTTCCAGGTTGCGGAAGATGTCACCTTTTGTATATTATTTACTTTTCCGCACTAGGATAGACCCAAGGAGGAGGGCACAAGTAACCGGGTTCTGGAGTCCAGTGGGAGACCAACTCGAGGAGTCGAGTCCGGGTCTCCTAACTCTAGAATTGGTAGGGTTGCTTGCCGCTCTCGTAGGGGTCTAGGGGTGTGGGTTTGGCTATTCATCACGACTGTGGAATCCGTGTTTTATACTGGCTCGTATTGAAAACACGGACGTCCTAGTATATCCAATATTTTATATGATTCTTCTGCTGCGATATCTGTGATGTGATCATGTGATATGTTCTGTGATGGATACAGTATATAGTATATATGATATATTATATAGATGTTACTTATGTTTTACACCCGCGCTAGCCCTGCCCCGCTCTGTCGTTACTTACCTAACCTAACGGTGCATGAGGGGACATCGAGGCGAATGCGGATGGCATAAGTGTACGTCGTATTTATCTGTGATGTTTAGGTACTTAAATGATGGGACTTCATTAATGTGATTAATGAAATAAAAGAAACCTAAAGATGTTGTAGAATCGAATTTCAAAATAAAACAGGTAGCTACAGTTCTTGCTTTGCACAGAGGTATATGTGATATATCCCGCACCTTATTCGATGAGGAAAGGACCGAGATCCCTTCACCGGGAGTGACTCCTTTAGCAATAACTGGCAGATGCTACACAGTCGGTTTGTCTTTTGAATGCTTTTAAGAGTTTTTGCTTTGCACAGTGATATATATGATATATCCCGCACCTCATTCGACGAGGAAAGGACCGACGATCCCTTCACCGGGAGTGACTCCTTTAGCAAAACTAGAAAAGCCTAAAAAACACTCCATTTTAAAATTCATTTGATTCTACAACGATATCAAGTTCATTACGCAATAGGTTTTCAGAAAAACCTGTCGTAGCCCTCCGTCATTTCAGATAAGTGGTAGTTAGTATTCGTGCTATGTTTGTTGGCCTGCGTCAAGGCGTAGTGTGCGGTAGCTAACTAGTATTTATCTGCTTATGCATATGATGCAGATTGGATTAGGGTAGTCGTGCGACTTTGTTGGCCTGCGTCAAGGGTCGTGCGGGTGGGTTTAATTCAATCAGGAAATGACGGGTTGAACTTGACTAGCGCACTATGGTTTGTTGGCCTGCGTCAAGGTCATAGGACGCTAGGGGCAAAATTATCGGGAATTTCAAGTGTTGAAATTTGCAATGAGATTGCATACCTTCTATGAGATAGTTGGATCCCGATACCCGCTGCGAGTAATTGTTACTCCTAGGAGAGTTTTATACATTACAATTAGCCGATCAAGTAGGTGTCTAGAAAGGTGTCAACGGGGTTACGCCTCTGGGAAAACGAGGTTTACATTAATTAGGTTCGTGCGAAAGCACGGGGGACCTCCCTCAAAGTACCGACACTGGCCTGGCTGAAAGATTGGCGAACTTGTAATGTGTAATTAATCCCGGCTAGTCTTTCCTTTTAGGGTTTGAAGGAAGATTGGATAAAAAGCAGTGGGAGCCATCCTGATTAGATAAAATAATAACCAATCTATTCTTGACAGAGCGCACGCTGAGTGTTTTCTTCTCTCTCTCTCCAGGTAGCGACCATATCACGCCTTAATCAAGATAATAATACGGAATATTGACCAAACCCGCTTGTTATACTGAGCTGGGGAACGTTGGTCCCGCTCCAACTTATAATTGTTATAAGACAGAGCAGGAAATTGGGGAATACCAGAATTCCCGTGCCGCCCAAACGAAGAAAGTGCATATGATGCATCTCCTTCGGGTGTGTTCGTTACATAGAACTGTTTCTCAGTATCCTCTGCGTCCTGGGTATTTGATACCGGATCAGGATCCCAGATATGTAATATGTTACATAGGGCTACAGAAAGGTAGAGAACTGAGAACGGGTGATAAGTTTCATGAGGCAGAAAACGGGGCAAGTGTTGCAGCCAAGTCTGTTGGTCACTGTCACCCTGTATTACAATACATTGATTCTGAACGAATGTTATTAGATACCGAACCTGATATACAAAATCATATCAGTCTCTTTATTAGTAAAGAAATGATAAAATTTTGTATTGTTGGATAATGTTTTGAACATTTCCTATATCAAAAGTTGATCGGTTCAGGCACGTTATTTTAAAGCATTGATGTTCTAAATCAAACAACAGTTCTTAGTATATAGAACACACGCAAGAGGAAGAGTTCAGAAATGAGCGAATCCTTCTTGAGGTATTGTAGACTAGGTCATATCAATGCGACCCGACTGGCTGAGTTACATTTAGATGCATATTTAAATCAGTTTGAATTTACATCTTGTGAAACTCGCCAGTCATGTTAAAAAGATAAGATGACCGCAGCTCTGTTTATTGGAAACAGAGAAAGAGTTAGTGAACTCTTGGGATGATACATGTTGATGTATGTAGGTCTCCTGTCTACACATGCCAAGACCGGTTCTTTGTACTTCATTACATTCTCTGATAATCTCTCAAGATTCAGTCATATGTTCCTGTTGAAACACAAGTCCGAACCTTTTGAGATATTCACAGAATATAAGTTAGAAGTAGAAAACCAAAATACGGGTATAAGTATTATGTCCTTTGATGTGATCAAGGAGGAGAATACTTGAGCACGGAAATACTTGGACTTTTCTAAAGGAGAAAGAGATTCTCTCTCAGAATTACTCCTCCGTATACACCATAGCACGATGGTATATCGGGGCGGAGCAGATGCACCCTATATGATAAGGTGTGCTCTATGATGAGTATTACTGAGTTACCTATTTCCTTTTAGGGGTTATGCACTTGAGAAGCTGCATACCTATTGAATAGGGTTCAAATCAAATCAGTTGCCTACCACTTCATATTTGATATGATAAGGGAAGAGCCCATCTCTCAAGTTAGTTGAGATTTGGGGTTCTCCAGCCTATGTCTGAAAAGCAAAATCCGGACAAGCTCGAGGCAAGGTCAGTTATGTAGAACTGGAAAGGTTCCAGCTATACAAACTGCAGCTGATGATTTGAAAGAACCAAAGGATTCAATAGTTACCAACGAACCTCAACCTCTCCGCCGATCTAGTAGGGTTCCTCACCCACCTGAGAGATACTTCGGTTTCTCTATGACAGTGGGAGCGAGGATTGCATCATGAGATGATGACCCAACTAGTTTCGAGCTGGCCATCAGGAGTAAGACTCTATAAGAATGGCTGGATGCTTAGCGATCTGAGATGGAATCCTTATACACCAACAAAGTATGGACTTTGGTTGCTATATCTGAAGGGTTAAATCCCCATCAGGAGCAAGTATATCTTGAGAAGATTACTTGGTGTAGATGGACAAGTTGAGACTTTCAAAGCTAGACTTGTTAAAGTTTGCATCATTGACCAGGTGTGGATAATGATGAAACCTTTTCAAGCAACTATGCTTAAGTCCATCCAGATCCTACTTGCCACGGCTACATACCATGACTACGATATCTGGCGGTTGGGTGCCATGACTGCTTTTCTAAATGATGTTTTAGAAGAGAACGTCTATAAGTACACAGCCAGAGGGCTTCGTAGACAGTGGGAGCAGCGGAAACGTATGCAAGATCTTTATAGGATAAAGCAGGCATCGCGGAGTTGGAACATCTGTTTTGATGAAGCGGTCAAAGAGTTTGACATCATCAAAATGGTAGATGAACCTTGTATAAACAAAAAGGGTAGTAGGGAGTATGGTGGTGATCCTCGTAGAGTACGTGGATGACATACTCTTGATAAGAAAGGAGTTTCCTATGCTACGCTCGGTCAATCTCCGTTTATCACAATGATTCTCCATATAGGATCATAATGATACCTACTAACTCCTGGATTTTGGATCTATGAGATAGATCTAAATGGATGTTAGGATTCTCACTTGTCGAAGTGAGATGGTATCACATGATCCTGGGGAGAATCACTGGAAGGGTTCCAGGGTGATAAGGATGACTGAATGTCAGTCACAGGCATTGTCTTTACCCTCAGTGGAGGGACGGTATGTTGGAAGAGTTCCAAGCTAGATACCGTGACATACTAGACGATAAAGGCAGCATACATCGCTACTTAAGATGCTACCAAAGAGGCTGTTTGGGTGTATAATGGTTCATGAGATGAATTATGTTCCTCCCATTGTGTGACAATGGAGTTGTGGCTTATGCCAAGGAAAGCAGGTCCCATCAGTGATCCAGACATATTCTAAGGCAGTATCACCTGATCGTGGAGATGGTTGATCTCCAGGTGATCAAGGTTAGGAGGGCAGACTCAGAGGACAACACGGCGGATCCACTCGCGAAGGCCTATTCCCAGAGAGAGATTTTTATGGGATGGTTGAGTATGAGATACTACAACCACTGCTACAGATGGCCCTAGTGCAAGTGGGAGATTGTTAGTTATAGGGATGCCCTAGAGGCCATTACTGTACATTGGATGTATGTTGTAGTGGATGCTGGGACATATATAGGGAGGACTTTCTTGCTCGACATGATAGTATGCTATCTGGTTGCTCTTTACCTTAACGTGTACACTGATTGTCACTCTGTTACATGTTGGTAAAGCCCTTAGGATGTGTACCAGACTACCTGGACTATGATGCGGATCATACTAGTGGGGACATGATAGTCCATAAGTACATCCTTCAAAGTCCCTAGTCGTGGGTGTATCGAGATGGGGCATCGATATACCAGAGTAGACTAGCGTGTACCTTCTCGACCCATACAGATGGGCGATGGATGATCCCATATTCATTGGTGTTTGACATCAGAGATGATATACGGGTGCTCAGTAGAGACAGGGTACACTGGACGGACTCGCCGAGAACTCCCAGATGGTATTATACCTCACGTCAGATGGCAGTTCTCTGGTGACACTGGTACAGAGTAGTCTGTTGACCCGAGATCGTCATAGAGTCTTGTGTGGTTCCCACTGTGCTTTGATTTCCATCTTACCACATCCAAGAGGGCATGCAAAACGGTGGTTTTTGGGTACAGTCCCAAGTCACATGGAGGCAATGAGCGATAGGAGGGGATTCGTCTCTCCCGGTATAGGGGGTTGATGTTGCGCTGTGTTCGATTGGCTATAACAGGAAATCCCTCGCCAGGGTTGCTGAGATTTACTGGTAAGTGTTACCAGTGGTTTCTCGAATTGTTATAGACCTCATATCGACACGACTTATCGAGCTATTGGGGTCTGACGTTTACCACCCCTAGGCGAGATATGCGACATATCAGACGATCAGACCGGACTGTACGGTAGTGTTACTGGTTGGATTCACTGGAGTGTGAGCGGGCTTGCTCGTCGATCTTCAGATCGCTCAATACCCGGGTGGCCGTTACGTTTAGCAGACCGCTTGCGGCTTGTGGGTGTTTGATATGATCATCGCCTGCTGCCGGCGTATTGACGAGTCTTTAGAGTCCTACACAGAGGTTTCCTGGCTCAAGCGAAACGAAATAGGAGCGCATATGAGATATGTGCGGGACCGAGAATAATGCGTGTATGTGATACCGTATTCTATTCTCGCGATGAATGTATCGAATGGTTGTATGCGATATAACCTAGTTATCGAATCAAGTATTGATTCGATAAGCCGATACATTGAATACTAGTCGGTTGTGTGCGACATGACCGAATCATTGAATCAAGTGTTGATTTAATGATTTAATGCATAATTATATATTTGATATATTACTTTGCACTAACTAGTATTGGTTCACTTTAAACGGATTTTCTCACTTGGTTTGTGCACATTGTATATGTGATATACTTTTGTACACATGATTGTATCATGTTTGATGATACATTCTTTTTGGTTAAGTGTAAAGAATTAAACCATGGTTAAGTTGGAAATTAGGGTATTGTTTTATCCATTATTTATTCATTTATTTATTTTGGAAAAATATTAAGCATAAAGAAATGAAATGGTGGCTAATTTTGGACTTGCATGTTGAAGCTTCATGAAGCTTTGACTTAGTCACCATTTTATCTCATGCTTAACCCTAACCACTCCACTCAACCCTAGTTGATTCTCTACACTTCACCATGGTTAGATTATGATAAGCATTCCATTTATTTTCTATTTTGAAAATAACTTATCATAACTATATTCATCTTCTTCATCTTCTTCTTCCATGAAGAAGCTTTCTTCATCAATGGTGATTGATGAAATAAAGTGAGAAATCCAATTCTAAAGTCTACCCACTTCCTATTTCTTCATCCTCTACCTCTTGCCAAGTAGTAGAGTGTGTTTCCTTCACAAGTTTTCTTGACTTGGTGAAGTTGGAGCTTGATCTAGCGATGCCTCGACGTAGATCATCTTCGGCATGGACATCGACGACCTAGCTCGCCATTTCTCCGACGAAGCCGACGCAAGAGCCCGGGAATTCATTTGGACAGCGAGGGGACTTCGTTGCGGAGCTATGGTGGTGGAGCACCGGATCTACAAAGGTTGTATTTCCGTTTAAACTTTAGTTAAGTTGTTAACTAGTTTCTTTTTCGCCTAGATTTCTAGCCAACGATCCGTAGTTTAGAGTTTCTCGGCACCGTTAAATTTGAAATTGGCATGGTTGATGCCTTGTGAGACCTCTTGAGAGTGCCTAGGAACCCTACAACCTGTACACAATCATAGAGGATTCTGACTTGATTAGGGATTTGGGAACCGCAAGATGTTCTTCAAACTGATTCGTTTTAAAAGAGCGGTTTCCCTCGACATGAGCACATTACTATTCCATGTTGCATGGCTTCTGATATGCTTACCTTTCCTTACATGTCGCATACATCATGTTTTGATTATACGCATTGAGATATGTTGTTTCCATGATATTTCTGGATTTGGGAACCGTCAGTATTTCAAAAGAGAATATATGATTGTTTTAAAAACCCGGTTACCCTTGATATGATATTTCAGTGCGTCGACCATGTGTTTTCTCGGTGCTGAGAGCGACATGTGAAACCCGATTCGAGGAGGCGGATAAGGCCGATTGCGGGTACATGGTGGACCCGGTATGGTACCCCGGGGCGAGAATGGTTTCGCTGTGTAGTAGACGGTGAGCCTGGCAGAGGGACTACTACCTACCGGTGATTGTATTTGAGCTCGGCGGATATCTGGAGGATACCGACCGGAGTTGAGAGATGGACATGGGCTGACCCGTACTGTCGGGGCCGAGGGCCGATACCGCAGATGGAGCCCCATATGGATGAGGATAGGGGCTGACCCGTGCTGCCGGGGCCGAGGGCCGATACCGTAGACAGAGCCCCATATGGACGAGGATTTACGTGCCGATGCTAGGCACAGGTTTCATGATGTTTTTCCATGATTTTGTTTATATCCTCTTATTCGCATACATGATGCTTATTGTCATTGGGTGACGGGTGGACGGGTTCCACTTTTATTGTCATTGGGTGACGGGTGGACGGGTTCCACGTTTATACAGACTCGATCATATACAGACTGGATTTACATTGATCATACTTCATTTGTATATATAACAGGGTATGAGGGCGCTGTTATATATACCCTTACACCAATATTAGTGGTATGGGACGCTAATATATGTGTATTGATATCCTTTTGATACTTCATCATATTTATTTCATGCAGACATACCTTATACTGATGACATGTTATTACCTGAGTACTTGGCACTACATACATGTTTAGATGTTATATTGCCACGTTATCATGCTTCAGACGTACTCTTGTGGTTTATATTACTGATTGTTGACCTAGGTTTATGTCTTGCATTCGGTTTCTGCTTGTAGATATTTCTATTCACGAGTTGGCAACTCACCCCCGTTGTGCCACAGTTCTTGCAGGTTTTGCCGTACAGGTTCCGTAGCGGCATTTCTGGCACACTGCTTCTTTAAGGGTGACTTGCTTGGGTAGGTGGGTTCTTTTGCATCAAGAACCACCATTGTACTTGTATTATTCTTGTATCTAGAAATTCCATCAACCAAACTTGTTTATTGTTTCAGACTTAGACATTTGTGATGTATTATTTGGCCTTAGAGTCGCGCTTAGTAGTATTGCGGTTTTCATGCTTACTGAGTTTCTTTTGGATTTGATCCTCGCCATTCGGCGTTGTATATTATATTGCATGTGTGGTTGTGACCGTCAATTGACGAAGTGCTAGCTCCCGCTTGGGGATGCCTTTTTTTCATTGCATATATTGTTATTCTTGTTGTACCCTATTCGGGGCCAGTTTTTACAAAAGAAACTTTGCCGAAATTTTTAGAAAAGACTTTACTGTTTTTAAAAATGCATATTCGGCTTAGTTATTTAAAAACCATCACTTCTTTAAACCAGTTTCTTTATTTACTCTTAAAATGGTTTTAGATTTCTGGGCTTTTGGCTTACTTGGATCAGATGGGGTCCTATAGACTTCATATGGTTCAAGGGCCAGTCATGTGCTCTTTCGGGTCGTGACATACGTCATGATGTTATAGCGGATATTTGGACGACGATACCATGTGAATAGTGTTATAAATAAAATGATCGACATGTGATTGTGTTATGAGATATGATATGTTAGGATGTTTATGATAGGCCGCATTGGGCGATGTATACTTCTTTATGACGATTGTATTGACGATATGTGCTGGTGATATCGGTTTGGATAAGACTGTCGATCAGTAGTCAGACCATGATTATATTGTTGATATTAGTATTGTACTAGACGTCGGTCAGTACCCGGATTATGATCTTTAATAAAGAGGATACCAGATGAATAACACGATGAATATGATATTGACCCGTACCCAGATTTGGTATGCCGTACGACGGATTTACGTACGAGCTATATATTGATATTGGATCCACACTCTTGACTTGGGAATATTTGATTATAGATATGGTATCGGACGTGATATTATCGAGGTGGGATCACCGACTAATATGTATGTATATATATATATATATATATATATCTGTGTGTGTGTGTATCGACTCAGATGTTAGGCAGTCTCCTTACCTTCAGTTAGCCTGTTAGCTCGGCCCTATAGTTTAGTGTAGCTATATGACTCATATTACATTAAATGCAGATTAGTTATCATTGTGTTTAGTATTCAGCTCCCGCACATTATTGTTGTTGCTCCGCATGGCATACTTATTGTAATTCCTATTCCATTATTGGTATCATGCTGCTGGGATACCAGCACCATTACCGATGATGCGTATGTACCACGTACACTTACTTGCCGGCTCACACACATCTTCATCGGTAATTGCCATCCCACGTACACTTTAGAAATACTGTTGCATTGACATAGGTTGTTAGCTAATAATTTAGACATGATATTAGTGTACTTGGCTTATATGCTAGATTAGACATTGTAGCTATTATTTGTTACTTCATGCATGTTATAATTCATTGTTATGCCGCATTCATGGATTTTATACCTATATTCACTGTTTACATGCTATTGAGGATATGGATTCGGATTTTCATGAGATTTTCTTGATTTGGGGGAAAACCGCAAAACTTATACAAACTTCTTCTCTCTCTTTTTCTATAAAAAGTGCGGTTTTCCCATGATGTATGAGTCATCCACCAGGAGTTTGCTGATGGATTTCGAGGCCCGGGTTCGAGGAGTGGAGGAACCGTTTCGGGTACATGGTGGACCCGGTGCGGTACCCCGGGGCAAGAGGAACCCAGATGATGGCGTTGCGCCTGGCAGGGGAGCACTACCGACCGGTGATTTTACCGGACGCGTCGGATATCCGTAGGATACTGTCGTGGTCTTGAGATGGATGGTAGGGGCCGGTCTGGATTGACGGCGCCCTAAATATTGAGATTGAGACATTGAGATTTCGAGATATTGAGGTACTGATATTTTATGATACTGGCCAGTCCGGATAGCCGGAGCCTAAGATTTTGAGACATTGAGATTTATATTTTGTGTCGATACTAGACACTGTTTATGTTGATTTCATTATGATACCTCATTTTAGAAATATAAAGGAAATCTCACTAAATTATGAAAGCAGTTTCTTTAGTACATGTATTCTGTTTTCGTGCATTCATACATCATCCATATGATATATTGCTACCTGAGGCACTGACACGGGCATATGGGATTACATTGGGGTTAGATACTTACCCTAGCCATTGTTATAGGCTGCATGTTATATATATTTGAGGATATATTATGATCGTTGACCTAGGATTGCGTTGTTCATGCGGTTTCTGTTCGTAGATGTTTTTCTACTCATGAGTTGGCAACTCACCCCCGTTGTGCCACAGTTTCTTGCAGGTTTTGCCGTACAGGTTTCATTACGGCTTCGCTGGCACTGCTTCTTTCGGGTGACTTGCTAGTAGGTGGGTTTATTGGTCGTACCCATCATATTACTTTGTATAACATTATCCAGTTGTATCTAGTAAATTCCATGAACCAAACATGTATTTATTTTTGAGATAGAGACCAGTGATGTTATTCTTTCGACCTTAGAGTCGCGCGTTGTATTTTTGTGGATTTCTTATTGTTTTGAGTTTCCTTTTGAGTTTTGATCATCGCCCTTGGCGTTGTATATTATATTGCTTATGTGGTTGTGACCATCGCTTGACGAAGAGCTAGCTCCCGCTTGGGGATGCCTTTTATTGATTTCGTATACTATTCATGTTGTATCCCGTTTGGGGGCCAGTATTTACAAAGGAGACTCTGCCGAAATTTTCAGGAATTATTTGATGCTTTTAAAAACGCATAATTCGGCTTATGCTATTAAAACTACTTGATTTAAATTGGTTTTCCTTCACTCTACTACTTTTCTTGGTTTGGATTTCTTGGTTTTCGGCTCACTTCGATTTCGTACGGCTCGAGACGTTTCGTAGTTTAAGTGCCGGTCATGTTCCGTACTTTCGGGACGTGACATTAATTCTCATCAGGGAGATTTTGTCATACAGCTACCAAACGTAAGAGAAAAACTAAGTCTTAAGAATCCAATTCTCATAAAACAATGGGCTTGAAAGCCTTGAAACTCAGGATCTCCATGCACGTAAAGGAAGTGGCACCCAACATGATAATAGCCGAGCACATGCCCCCACGTGAGTGCCTTTGATGAACAAAAGGGAATAATCGATATTGGCTCACGTGATCACACGTGACCCCATGGTAATGCTTGACACTTACAAAATAAGAAAGGGGAATAAATCGGAGGTAGCTCCCACTTTTAGGTTGCCTCACGTGATCTCACATGACCCAAATAGCGCTTAGCGCTCAGAAGAGAACAAAAGAATAAACCCAAAGAAGCAGCGCGTCAAATTCTTGAAGTTTAATACTATTTCGAAGTGCCTCACGTGCTTACACTTGACGGCCACAAGGCTTAAGTGTTTAACACTTATGTGCATCACGTGCGATACGTGAGCATTCTCAAAATCCAGTGTTTAACACTTCCTCAGAGTATCACGTGGGAGCACATGAGCGCTGAATAACATGTTAGTGTTGAACACTATGAAGGGCTAACATTAGCCAGAATCAGACCAAATGTTCTAAGGACCATCAATTGAGCCCTTCATGCTCAGGGTTTCCAAATCCGATCTCAAGACAGCTAATAAGCTCCCAACATATGACATCTAAACTGATGTTTATCCCACTTCCCCAAATCGGGACATTGGTTTAAGGGTACATCTCTTCATACCCCTGATACATGTCGTTGTAATCCTTCAACGTCTTCAGAGAGATGGAGGGTCCAATAACCAATAACTTTTAGCGCATTCCCAAACTGATTAAATCAGAACCCCACAGACTATGACGTCTTTAAACTTTATAGACTATGACGTCTTTAAACTTTATGGACTATGATGTCCTTAAACTTTATGGAAAATGTGGTCCTTAAACTTATAGGCTATGATGTTTTTAAACTTTACAGACTATGATGTCTCTAAACTGACATAGACTATGATGTCCTTAAACCCATTGGACCGCAATGTCCCTAAACTAAAACAATAGAGTCCAAAGGCTCTTTTGCTGGATCTAAATGATCCCAAAACCCTGTTAAGTAGATTTTAGTCTAAAAATTAGACTAATGTATCCATAACAAACGTTTAAGTTGATCTTAATCTCAATGAGATTAACGATCCTTAAACCCACTGGACCGCAACGTCCCTAAACTAAGATGATAGAACCTAAATTCTCTGTCGTCGTATTTAAATGATTCCAAACCCCCCGTTGAGTAGATCTTAGTCTAAAAATTAGACTAACGTATCCTTAACAACGTTTAAGTTGATCTTGATCTCAATGAGATTAACGATCCTTAAACCTAAACCAAACCCAAATCTATGAAAATACGGATTTGGACTAATCCACGCCCTACGGGCGACAACATAAATTAGTTTCCGTATACAATCCACGGGCAACCAAAAACAAAACAAACACACACGATACGAAGTGACCATCTGGAGAAGGAGAAAGTGGTTACCGCGATGCCGTAGCGTAATTAACTGCAGTGGCTTGCGCCTGCACAGATGAGCGTCCCCACAATCAAAAACCCCTTCACAATGTGGGGGAATCTGACGAAGTCTGCTACATCGGTTGCATCCGTCTAAACCTTCGATACATGGTGCAATAAATCAACTTGGCATCTTCGGAGAGGTGGATAGATAAAACCCAATAGCATCTGCCCCCAAAATTCAGGCCGGACGTCCCAACATCCCGTTCGCGTCTTTCGGTGGAGAAAAGCGCTATTATATGGTCTTGGCCAGCAAAACACCACTAAGGGTTAAGTCAACAGCCACTACATATCACCAATCCAAACAATTACCCAAACCTTCTCTAGGAATTTTCAAACATCACATACCCAAACCAAATCACATTCTAAACTAAAGTAGGATGCAAGAAACTAAAACTAAACTAAATGAAAGAAGATATACCTCATTTGGGCAACTCAAGAAAAACCCTAGCTTCCTTAAAGTCTCCAAAATTCGAACTTGCAAGGTCCAATGCGTTGAGGATGAAGTGGGGATCATTTTTAATGAAGAGGGTGTAGGGTTTTGGTGAAGAAATGGAGGTGATACTTGGAGGTGGAGGTGGAGGGAGATGAGGTTGAAGGAGATGAAGAAACAAAGGGGAGGAAATGAATGGGCAGCCCTCTCTCTCTCTTACTTATTCTCACCCTCTCACACTCATGCCATGTCACACTCTCTTTCCAATAATTCCCTTTTTCTCTTCTCATTTTTCTTTCTCACAAAAATTCACATAACAATAATAAAATAACACAAATGAAACAACATGCAACAAAACGCAACATGATATAGTGCACTAGCCATGGAAAACTGTAGAAACACGGATTTGGCTTAATCGCGATTAGAAGTGCACTAATCAATTTTTATCCAAACTGCATATAATTAATTTTAAAAATTCCAAATCCAATAAATATATTATCAAATGAATAAATCATTTTAATCTCCAATTATTTCACAAATATTGGTATATATTTATACCATTTTACGAAAACCCCAATTTCACAAATGGGGTAGTTTTCGCGAAATATATTATTTTAATATTAAATTCCAAAAATAATATTTTATATTTTCTGGAATGTTACAGAAAATATAAAATATTATTTTTGGAACTTAATATTAAAATAATATATTTCGCGAAAAACTACTCGATTTGCGAAATTGGGGTTTTCGTAAAATGGTATAAATATATACCAATAATTGTGAAATAATTGGGGATTAAAATGATTTACTCATTTAAAAATATATTTATTGGATTTAACATTTTTATAATTAATTATACGAAAGTTTAAAATTAAACCTGATTAGTGCAATACTAATCGCGATTAAGCCAAATCCGTGTTTCTACGGTTTTCCATGGCTAGTGCACCATGACATGTTACATGTTGCTTCATTTGCATTTGTGATATTTGGTTTTATTATTGTGAGAAGAAAAGAGAAAAGGAAAGAAAAAGGTGAATTATTGGAGAAAGAGTGTGGGGCATAGCTTAAGCGAGAGTGAGGGTGAGAATAAGAAAGAGGGGGGGCTGCCATTTCATTCCCTCCCCATTATTTTCCTTCATCTTCTTCCTCCTCATCTCCCTCCACCTCCACCTCCAAATCTTCATCAAAAGCTTAGACCCTCTTCATTAAAAATGATCCCCAATTCATCCTCTACATATTGGACCAATCAAAGTTAGATTTTGGAGACTTTGGACAATCTAGGGTTTTTCTTGAGTTGCCCAAATGGGGTATAATTCCTTTTATTTAGTTTAGTTTTTAGTTTCTTAGCATCCTATAGTAGTTTAGAGTTAAATCGATTTAGATTGTGATGTTTGGAAATTCCAACAGAAGGATTAGGGTTTGAGTTGTGTTGTGGTGAGGTGTAGTGGCTGTTTCAAGACCTGGAATTGAGTATAGAAACAAAAACACGGACTTAGAAAATTCCCCATGTCGGTTTTGTGACATTTTAGTGGCCTACAGGGAATCTGGAGTAACCCGGGAAGTTTCTGAGAAAAACTAGCAACTCTAGAGACCTAGTTAGACCAATTGGAGACCACCCTGAGCAGACAAACCCAAACTGAGTATATCAGGCCGAGCTGGCCGGATTTTTGAGGGTTGTGGCCGGCCAAATGGTGTTATATGTTTTATAGGTTTGTCCTGTAGCTCACATACTCCATATACAACTCCCTATACTTGCTAGTTTTGACCCAATGTAACCTGAGAAAACTCTGGGAGCATATTGGGGTGTTTTTGGCTATGTTTTCCGAGTTTTAAATGCTTTGTTTTAATGTTTGGATTTGTATTTGGTTGTTGGTCGTTTGTACGTCAACAACAAGGGTTGTTTGATTGTTTTGCATACGTAGGCTATAGGTTCTAACCTATGAGCGCACCGTGTGCCGTATTGGTTTTCCGGACTTGATTTTAATAGAAATCGCGATTTTTTATTGATTGTAAGTACCTTCGCGTGGATTCCGAGACGACGGAGCATGGCATCATCGACTTCGGCAAGTAAGGATCAAGGTGAGTAGATTTATAGCTACGGGGGAAGTCGGGTGGATGGCGTATAGCACCCCCGCAAATTTGATGGAAACCGATATATAGAATATGGTCAGGAAACCTATATTAGAAAACTAGGGATATGGTTAATAAGATAGTTAGAGATGATAGGAATGATTGAATATACATATCGAGATATGAGATGTAAACTATAGGGATATGACTCTTAGACCTGATATGATAGAAATGATGTCTCGAATTGATAAATAAGGATATGAAAAGTGAATGTGAATCACGGCATATTGGTATGTAGTTATAAGAGAATAAGTAGGAGATTTAGAGTAGCATGACACGAAATTAATAAGCTAGAATGAATATGTAAGATGAGTTAATATGATGAAAAGAATATATGATGTGATATGATGAATTGATTGATACGTCGGTATACGGATACGAGTTGATATGAGAGGATTGATACCTTTGCCAGTCCTATGATTTGAGATTGTTATGGATGTGACCTGGGATATAGGTATATAGATATATATAATGTTGTGGATCATGAGTGATATGTCGTACGAGACGTTAGGTCCGTACTCTCATTGTCATATAGGTTGATAGAATCCCTAATTGATTAATACCGCCGTACGATGAATTACCATACGTGATGAGTCTTATTTGATGATTGATCCATACCCTTGACCAGAGGCTAACGTACGATGGATTATACCGTACGTGATGTTGTGAGGCCGGATGCAGACTGATAGATTCACGGACTCGGATATATTGTAGAGACGTATACCTTATAGCTTTGCGTCCACGATTTACTTTATGCTACGATCATGTCGCTCTCATTGCATTACATATACTTGTGCTAGTACACCTACACCATTATCGATGATGTGTATCTTACACTTACACAAATTAGCCGGCTCACACACTTCATCATCGATAATTGCTATGTCACTACACAGTAGAATTGCTGCATCATGATATGACTCCTTGCATGATTTACTTGCTATGTTCACATCACTATTTCATGTTGCATGATATACGGATATGCTTACATTTCTTTTATATATCGCATACATCATGCTTTATGATTATATGCATTGAGATGCTGTTTTCATGAGATTTCTGGATTTGAGAACCGTGGTTATTTCAAAGGAAACTATATATTGTTTTAAAAACCCGGTTTCTCTTGATATAATATTTATAGACATCCACCATGTGTTTTCTCGGTTCTGAAATTGGCATGTGAAACCCGATTCGAGGAGCGGTAGGCACCGTCTGCGGGTACATGGTGGACCCGGTGAGGTACCTCGGGGCAAGAAGACTCGTATTTTAGGCAGGGGAGCACTACCTTCCGGTGATAGTATTTGGACCTGGCGGTTATTCGGAGGATACCGACTGGAGTCATAAGATGGATATGAGGGCCGACCAGAGTAGGCGGCGCCTGAAGGCCGATCTGAAGATGTGGCACCTGAGATATGGGGATTTACGTGTCGATGCTGGACACGGGTTTCATGATGTTATGAGTGTCGGTGTTGGACACTCAGGTTCCATGATTTGATGTGTCATTGATGGACATACATTCTTTGATATCCTCATATATTTACATGCATATGCTTTTATGATGATTCGAATGGACGAGATCCACATGCATACAGGCATTTATTATATTGTTGGATGATATCCACATGCATACGGGCATTGATTATTGTTGGCATATATGTAGACACGGTCACCCTAGATATCATAGTATTACCCTTATGATATAGTTGACCTAGGAATCGTTGTTTATTTCGATTTCTAGCTTATGATGTTTTCTACTCACGAGTTGGTAACTCACCCCCGTTGTGCCACAGTTCTTGTAGGTTGACCGCATGGATCAGTAGCGGCATCGCTGGAACACAGCTTGCTTTCGGGTGACTTGCTTTGGTAGGTGGTACATGTTGGATCGTACGCCTCTTGTATTTATTATTCCTGTTGTATCTAGTTAACTCCATCAATCAGAAACTAGTATTTATATAATTAGTAAGACCTAGACAGACTTGTGGTTGCGAGACTTAGAGCGAGGGTTTATGTTCGCTACTTGTGGTTGGATGTCTTGATTACATTTCCTTTTGTGTCGATCTTCGCCATTGGGCATCGTATACATATATTTCTGTCTTGCGTGGTTACGATTCCTTCGATTGGCGAAGAGCTAGCTCCCACTTGGGGATGCCTTTTATATTATCATGTATTTGTAGTTTTGGATCAAAATATACAAAGGTGGTGCTGCCCAAATTTTTAAAAAGACGAAACATGTTTTTCAACTAGTAAAGTAAACTTGCATTTTTCATGTTCCATTTTCTATGCATTTAAGAATACATTTGATTTCATCATACCTTTATTTCAAAACTTCACCTCTTTTATTTTCTTTAAAAGGTTTAGATTTCTGGGCTTCGGCTTACATAATTTACATTATGCCTTTAGACATGGCGTGATTTAAGTGCCGGTCACGAACTAAATTTCGGGTCGTGACAACTGAACCAATATTCCAGATACTAGACCACACCCAAAACAAGAAGTCCTAACTCATGTAAACAACCGGCCAGACCGGATTTTTTGCCCATGTGGCCGGTCCAATACGGGTGGAATGGGTTCGTATTTAGGGAGTGTTCTAGTGGTCATCATAGTAGTCTTCTGTAGTTGCTAAAATATTTTTAGAAGACTCAGAAAATTTTGACAGGAACTAGAATACATCGGGTATTGTTACGGAGTTGTTTCGGTTTCGATACTTTAACATCGTCTAAACCAACTAGTATGTGGTTAATGGGTTGGCTCTGATACCATGTTGGGTTACGGCAGCGCCCCGGACATCAAACCATGGCCAAACACGGAACAAAACCTTTAAAAACGCGGCGGTAACGGAACCCTAATCGACGGATCATACCATTAACCCTATTCTAGTTCTTATGAAAAGAGTTTAGAGAGGTTATACCAATCGATCTGTGTCCTTCGGTCTTCTACCTCTGTCCCAAGCTCCTCGCGGCTTCCCCGATCAAGTTCGATCTCCGGTCTCCCTCGTCGAAAATGATCCACGTTGAGGATTAGTAATACAGGCTCCCGCCTCAAAACCGAAGCAACTCTTGTATCTAGTTTGCGAACCTAGATAACCAAGATGAAGTAGAGATTGTGTGTGAATACTTTGTCTCAATACACCCAAGGATTCTCAACTCATGAGAGGGTTTGGGTGGAGGTTGAAGAAGATGCCCATGAGAGGAAAGTGTGAGCTCAAAGAAAAAGCAAGTCAAGAAAGAAATAATGAAGTGGCTGCCTATTTTCTTTTGAGTGTGTTGTGTGATATTGTAGTGAGGAAGCAACTAAAGAAAGCCACCAAGAAAAGATCTACCTACTCTCACAATAATATCTCACAAATATCTCACCCAAAATAAAACCAAGCATGAGTCACTCTATGACCCACCATGAGTCACCAAGTGCACATGCATGAATCAAGCCAAACAATGAGTCACACTCTCCAAACAGTAAGCATTTAAAACCCTAAATGTTTATCACAATAAGAAATGGCAATCTTCTAAAGTAAACTCGTAACTAATTACAAGAATACCTCTCATCCGTATATACATACCCACATCCGTATTCCTACTGAATACGAACACAACGAGACGGAAATAATCCAACAATATAATACTAGGATCCGGCTTAAACCAAACCCCACTAGTATTATCCGTCCACAAGTGCACGTATATGATCGAACCCTGCCATAAAACCATACGGCCGCTACAACGTTTTGCCCGAACTAGAGAAACCCTCTGTATGGGACTCTAAAGACTCGTCAATACGCTGGCAGTGGGTTTAACCACAAGCACGTCAGTGGCACTAGATGTACGTAACGGCTACCCAGGTATTGAACGAAAGGGGGGCCGACAAGCAAACCCATCCTGAAACCCCTACTGAACCTGACAGTGACAATATCCGTACAGTCCTGTCTGTTCGTCTATGAGTATCGCATATCGAGTCTAGAGGGTGGATAAAGTCAGACCCCTAATAACTTAACATTTAGTGTCGGCATGAAACCTATCACCACCTGAGAAACTACCGATCCTAGATCGGTAATTCTCGTCTACCCCGGCCGAGGATTTCTGGTGATGGCCACCCGTGGACATCGCGACATCAACCCCCAATACCGGGAGAGATGAATCCCCTGACGATTCGCTCACTGCCTCCATGTGGCTCGGGACTATACCCAACTAAAAACTGTTTGCATGACTCCTTTGAGCCGTGGTAGGGTAGTAATCAAAGCACAGTGGGATCTCACACGAGACAAATGGCGATCTCTGCTCAATATATTAACCTGTACACATGTCACCAGGGAACTGCTATCTGACAATAGATATAATACCAACTAGCATGATCCCGGCGAGTCCGTCTGGTGCACTCATAATCCAATGAGCACCTGTATACATATTAGGTGAACCAACTAACACCAATGGCTTGTAAGACCGGCCACCGCCCCTCATCGGGGTCTCGATCCGTATACACTGGTCTACTCTTGGAGTATCGATGCCCAGTCTCGAAACTCCCACGACTAGGGACACTTTAAGGATGTGCTTATAGACTACCCAACTCTCACGTATATGATTGCCATCATACTGCTGGTAGTCAAGCAAGAATCCTATGGGCTCTATCAACATGTAATAGTGATCTGTAATATCACCTGAAGCATGTACACAATGATAAAGACAAACCAGATAGTATACTATCCTCTCGAGTAAGACTGTTCTACCGATATAGGTCGTCCCTCAATCATTGCAATCACGTTCCTGTGATCTAATAATTCACTTGAGGGCACTATAGCCAACATTCAGTACATACCTTACTATCTGCGACCGTGAATGTCATTAGAGCGGTATAGCTCGTCTAGCAGCTATATGTTCTTTTAGACAGGTTTTGCGAACATAACATTCAAGTAGATGTTCTGTGTTTGTGCTGTGGTTGTGGTTGGATTGTCATGATGGATAGCTTGTGGTGCAATGTTAGTGGTACAGTTAAGATTCATTTGTATATTCATATTGCGGGGCGAGCGTCCGACATGTGGACTGCCGTCTTTGCCTGATTGTATATTATTAGTTTGGAGCACGACCAGGTTGAGGTCGATGTCACCATTGTACATATTATTTTCATTTCTGTGCTAAGATTACCCCGCAATGGAGTGCACGAATAGCTGGGTTTTAGAGGGCAACAAGACCGCATCTCATGGCGTTGAGATAGAGGGGGCTTGACTCTAGAACTAGCGGGATATTCGCCGCACTCGTAGGGGGTATTGTGTCACCCATGGTGGAGGGCTCAAGTTACCGGATTTCGTGTAGTGCTGGGTGGCCCATTCACTTTATTGATTGGGGTTGCCTCACTTCTGGGATTGGCGGATAACTTGTCGCGCTCGTAGGGTCCAGGTTTTCATTGCACAGGTTATCCACACGACTGCGAACGTCAGGTTTTATTTGCGGCTCAAGTGAAACCCGAGGCTCCAAGTTTATCTGCTATTCTATGTTTCTTGCTGAGATTCTATGATGTTGTTTATAGCATGCTTTGGACGAATGTTATATATATTTATATATATATACTAGTATATGTTGTATATGTTTTGCACCCACGCTAATCCATCCCCCGCTCTGCCGTTAGTTAAGTAACCTAACGGGTGATGACAGGGCCCAGTGGCGAATGCGGATGGCATATACGTACATTATATTTTCGTTCTTTTCTAATGTGATAGGATTAATTGATGGGACCGCATTAATTTTGATTAATGCAAGAAAAGAAACCTAAAAAGATGTTGTTGGAACAGATTTCGAAAAACTACAATTATATTCTTTTGCTTTGCATAGTGGTATTCGGTTATGAATATCCAGCACCTCATTCCATGAGTCAAGAGACGAGATCCCTTCACGGGGAATGACCTCTTGAGCAAAAGTCTATATTGTAGATTACTCGGTTTTTCTTCAAAACCAGAAGTTTTCAAAAGCGGATCTTAAACCACTCTTTTTTTCAAAACTGCTCAGGTTCCTTCAACGATATCAAGTTCATACGTTAAAGGGTTTTTCACCAAAAACCCAGCCGTAACCCTCCGTCATTTCTTTTAAGTGTTGCTTAGTATTCGTGCTGCGTATGTTGACTGTGTCAAGGCGTAGTGTACGGTAGCTGAGAAATACTTGTTTGTGGCATATTATGCGATTGGTCAGGACAGTCGTATGACCATTTTGACTGTGTCAAGGGTCATGCGGGTAGGTCTAATGCAATCCATGACAATGACGGGTTGAACTTGACTAGCGAATTATGGCATGTTGACTGTGTCAAGGTCATAAGTCGTTAGGCGAAAAAACCACATCGAGAGTTTCAAACATACAGGAAACTTGCAGATTTAGCATACCTTCTGGAGTGTGGTGGCTAGAGTGGATTCCATCTACGTCATCACACAATGATAGTTGGATCCCAATCCCACTGATGAGTAGGATTACTCTCGGAAGATTATTTCACTTAACAATCAATGCTATAAACCAAGTAGGTGTCTAGAACGTTGTTAGCAGGGATATGCCTCCAGGGAAAAGAGGTTATATAATTAAGGAACTTTGCGAAAGCGTTGGAAAAACTCCCTCGAAGTACCAACACTAGTCTGGCTGAAAGGTTAAGCAAGTATTGTGACGTGTGATTAATCCTGACTAGTTCTTCTTTTAAGGTTTGAAGAAGAATTTAAGGAAATGGTGGGAGCCATCCTGATTAGATAAACTAATAACCAATCTAATCTTGCAAGAGCGCACACTGAGTGTTTCTTTTCTCTCTCTCCAGGTAGCAACCATTTCACGCCCTAATCGAGATAATAAAATGTATCGCTTGACCGATCCAAATTCTTATTCGAGGATGGGGAACGTCGGTCCGGCTCTAGACTATGACAGCCGTCATGAGTATGAGCAAAGGAAAGAGGATTGCATGAATTCCTTGATGACCCTAACGAAGAAGAAGCATACTATTGCGTCTCCTTCAGGTGTTCTTGTTATTGAGAACTGTTTTTCGGTTAGTCCTACCTCCTGGGTATTAGATACCGGATCAGGATCTCATATTTGTAATTTATTGCTGGGATTGAGAAAAAGATAGTTGGACCTGGTGATATGTCCCTCAGAGTAGGGAACGGAGCACAAGTCGATGCTGCTGCCGTCGGTGAATATCACCTAGTGTTGCCAAAAGGCAATACTATGATTTTAAACAATTGCTACTATGTACCTTCCATGGTTCGCAACATCATATCAATTTCATTACTTGATAAAGATGGATATAAGTTTGTTCTTGATAGAAATATCATGAGCATTTACCTTAATAAGGTATTGGTTGCAGAATGTACACTATATAATGGTATCTATGTTATAAATCAAAACGCAGTTTTCAATGTACAAAACACACGCAAGAGGAAGAGTTCAGAAGAGAACGAATCCTACTTGTTGCATTGTAGACTTGGTCATATCGGAAGAAAAGGCCGAGTAAATTACATAAGGATGGATATTTGAATAAATTCGAATTTTCATCTTATGAAACTTTTCAGTCATGTATCAAAGGAAAAATGACCAAATCTTCGTTCACCCGACACGGAGAAAGAGCAGCAGAACTCTTGGGACTCATACATGTAGGGTTCTTAGGCACACCCATGAGGTTCTACAAGTGATCAAACATGGCCAATTCAAAAAATTTCTATATGCCAAGTAACCCTAAGCAAGATCGTAACTAGAGGATAAGCGATGCAAGCAAGTAAACAACTTTATTGCTAAAGGAAAGTGACTACAACCTTTGTAGATCTGGTGCTCCACTTCCTTGGCTCCGTGATGACGTCCCTCCACTGTACCCATCGGAATCCTAGACTCTCGCGGTGGTTTCATCGGAGAAAAGTTCCGGCTAGGTCGTCGACTTCGATGCCGAAGATGATCTATGTCGAGACAACTCAAGATAAAGCTCCAACTGCACCAAGTCATGAAACTTGTGAAGAAAACACCTTATACTACATGGCAAGTGGTAGAGGATGAAGAAATAGGAAGTGGGTTCACTTTAGATTTGGATTTCTCACTCTTTCTCTCAAGTCACCATTGAAGGTAGCAAAGGTTTTCTTCATCTTGAAGAAGAAGAAGAAGAAGAAAAGAATATGATAAGAATATTAAAATAGAAAATAAAGTGATTCTTATCATATAGCAACCATGGTTAAGTGTAGAGAATAAAATAGGATTAGGTTAAGGCTATGAAACAAAATGGTCAAAGCTTCAAAGCTTCATGAAGTTTCAAGAAAGAAACAAAGTTAGCCACAATTTTATTCTTGCCAAAATAAATGAATAAAAGAATAAATAAATAAGTAAAGATTACATAACCCTAACCATTAACCTAAACAAGGTTTAAAGCATACACATACCCAAGTTTGGATATATCATCAAACATGATACAAACTAGTGCACAAAACTATATCATATATACAATGTGCACTTCAAGTGAGAAAATCCATCTTAAGTGAACCAATACTAGTTAATGCAAAGTAATATATCAAATATATAATTATGCATTAAATCATTAAATCAACACTTGATTTAATGATCCGGTCATACTGCATATAACCGACTAATATCAAGTGTATCAATGTATCGAATCAACATTTGATTCGGCAACCCGGCTATATCACATATAACCGTCCCATGATACATATCGCGAGAATAGAATACAGTATCACATACTGGTATTATTCTTGGTCCCGCACATATCTCATATACGCTCCTATTTCGTTTCGCTTGAGCCAGGAAACCTCTGTGTAGGACTCTAAAGACTTGTCAATACGCCGGCAGCAGGTGATGATCATATCAAATACCCACAAGCCGCATGCGGTCTGCTAAACATAACGGCCACCCGGGTATTGAGCGATCAGAAGATCGACGAGCAAGCCCGCTCACACTCCTGTGAATCCAACCAGCAACACTTACCGTACAGTCCGGTCTGTTCGTCTGATATGTCGCATATCTCGCCTAGGGGTGGTAAACGTCAGACCCCAATAGCTTGATATGTCATGCCGATATAAGGTCCATAACAAGTGTGAAACTACTGATAACACTTACCAGTAAGTCACAACAACCCTGGCCAGGGATGTCCAGTTATGGCCAGTCGAGCATAGCGCAACATCAACCCCCAATACCGGGAGAGACGAATCCCCTCCTATCGCTCATTGCCTCCATGTGAATTGGGACAGTACCCAAAAACTACCTATTTGCATGACTCAGTAGAGCTGTGGTAGGGTGGAAATCAAAGCACAGTAGGAGACACACAAGACTCTATGACGATCTCGGGTCAACAGACTAAGCTGTACCAGTGTCACCAGAGAACTGCCATCTGACATGAGGTATAATACCATCTGGGAGTTCTCGGCGAGTCCGTTCAGTGTACTCAGTCTCCACTGAGCACCCGCATACCATCTCTAATGTCAAACACCAATGGATATGGGATCATCTGCAGGGTTCCTAGGCACACTAGTGAGGTCTCCCAAGCCATCAACCATGGCAATTTCAAAAATTATGGTGCCTACAAACCCTAAAGTACGGATCGTTTGCTAGATGTCTAGGCGAACATAGAACTAGTTAACAATTAACTGAGGGAATACGGAAATACAACCTTTGTAGATCCGGTGCTCCACCTCCACGGCTCCGCAACGAGGTCGTCTCCGCTGTCCAAAACAAATCCGGGCTCTAGAGTCGGTTTCGTCGGAGAATGGGCAAGCTAGATCGTCGATGTCCATGCCGAAGATGATCTACGTCGAGGCATCGATGAATCAAGCTCCACCTTCACCAAACCGTGAAAAGTTGTGAAGGAAACACACTCTACTACTTGGCAAGAGGTAGAGGATGAAGAAATAGGAAGTGGGTAGACTTTAGAATTGGATTTCTCACTCAAATCATCAATCCACCATTGATGAGGTAAAGCTTTTCTTCTTGAAGTCAAGGAAGAAGAAGAAGAAAACTTATGATGAGATAATTCTAAAAAGAAAAGAATAATACATTCTTATCATCTTAGAACCATGGTTTAGTGTAGAGAATTAATCATGGTTGAGTGGTATGGTTAGGGTTAAGGATAAGATAAGAATAGTGGACTAAGTCAAAGCTTCATGAAGCTTTAACAAAACAACAAAAGAAGCCACCATCCTTTTCTCATTCTTTTATTCATTTATCAAAAATAAAAAGGATAATTAAATAAGATAAATGAATAATAAATAAGAAACCCTAACCATTTCATTAACCAAGGTTTAATACTTTACACTTAACCAAAAAGGATGTATCATCAAACATGATACAAGCAAGTGCACAAAATCATATCGCATATGTAATGCGCACACCCGAGTGAGAAAATCCATCTTAAGTAAACCGATACTAGTTGATGAAAAGTAATATATCAAATATATAAATATGCATTAAATCATTAAATCAACACTTGATTCAATGACCCGGTTATGTCGCACACAACCGACTAGTATTTAATTTATCGGCTTATCGAATCAACGCTTGAATCGATAACTAGGTTATATCGCATACAACCATTCGATATATTTATCGCGAGAATAGAATACGGTATCACATACACGTATTATTCTCGGTCCCGCACATATCTCATATGCGCTCCTATTTCGTTTCGCTTGAGCCAGGAAACCTCTGTGTAGGACTCTAAAGACTCGTCAATACGCCGGCAGCAGATGATGATCATATCAAACATCCACAAGCCGCAAGCGGTCTGCTAAACGTAAAGGCCACCCGGGTATTGAGCGATCTGAAGATCGACGAGCAAGCCCGCTCACACTCCAGTGAATCCGACCAGTAACACTACCGTACAGTCCGGTCTGATCGTCTGATATGTCGCATATCTCGCCTAGGGGTGGTATACGTCAGACCCCAATAGCTCAATAAGTCGTGTCGATATGAGGTCTATAACCGTTCGAGAAACTACTGGTAACACTTACCAGTAAATCTCAGCAACCCTGGCCAGGGATTTCCTGTTATAGCCAATCGAACACAGCGCAACATCAACCCCCATATACTGGGAGAGACGAATCCCCTCCTATCGCTCATTGCCTCCATGTGACTCGGGACTGTACCCAAAAACCACCGTTTTGCACGCCCTCTTGGACGTGGTAAGATGGAAATCAAAGCACAGTGGGAACCACACAAGACTCTATGACGATCTCGGGTCAACAGACTACTCTGTACCAGTGTCACCAGAGAACTGCCATCTGACGTGAGGTATAATACCATCTGGGAGTTCTCGGCGAGTCCGTCCAGTGTACCCAGTCTCTACTGAGCACCCGTATATCATCTCTGATGTCAAACACCGATGGATATGGGATCATCCATCGCCCATCTGTATGGGTCGAGAAGGTATACGCTAGTCTACACTGGTATATCGATGCCCCGTCTCGATACACCCACGACTAGGGACTTTGAAGGATGTACTTATGGACTACCATGTCCCCACTAGTATGATCCGCATCATAGTCCAGGTAGTCAAGTACAGATCCTAAGGGCTTTACCAACATGTAACAGAGAGACAATCAACATACACGTTAAGGTAAAGGGTAACCAGATAGCATACTATCATGTCGAGCAAGAAAGTCCTCCCTATATATGTCCCAGCATCCACTACAATATACATCCTATGTATAGTAATGGCCTCTAGGGCATACATATAACTAACAATCTCCTACTTGCACTAGGGCCATCTGTAGCAGTGGTTTGAAGTATCTCATACTCAACCATCCCATAAAAGTGTCTCTCTCTGGGAACAGGCCTTTGTGAGTGGATCCGCTGTGTTGTCCTCTGAGTCTACTCTCCAAACCTCGATCACCCTGGAGATCAATCATCTCCATGATCAGGCGATGCTGCCTTAGAATATGTCTGGATCACTGATGGGACGGGCGTTCCTTGGCATAAGCCACAACTCCATTGTCACACAATGGCAGGAACGTAGTTCATCTCATGAACCAATATACACCCAAACAGCTTCTAGGGTAGCATCTTAAGTAGCGATGTATCCAGCCTTTATCGTCTAGTATGTCACGGTATCTATCTTGGAACTCTTCCAATATACCGTCCCTTTACTAAGGGTTAAGACAATGCCTGTGACTGACACTCAGTCGTCTTTATCACCCTGGAACCCTTCCAGCGATTCTCCCCAGGATCATGTGATACCATCTCACTTCGACAAGTAAGAATCCTAACATCCATTTAGATCTATCTCATAGATCCAAAATCCAGGAGTTAGTAGGTATCACTTTAATCCTATATGGAGAATCATTGTGATAAGCGGAGATTGATCGAGCGTAGCATAGGAAACTCCTTCCCTATCAAGAGTATGTCATCCACGTACTCTACGAGGATCGTCACCATACTCCCTACTACCTTTTTGTTTATACAAGGTTCATCTACCATTTTGATGATGTCAAACTCTTTGACTAATTCATCAAAACAGATGTTCCAACTCCGCGATGCCTGCTTTATCCTATAAAGCATCTTGCACACGTTTCCGCTGCTCCCACTGTCTACGAAGCCCTCTGGCTGTGTACTTACAGACGCACACTTCTAAATCATCATTTAGAAAAGCAGTCATGGCACCCAACCAGATATCGCAGTCATGGTATGTAGCCGTGGCAAGTAGGATCTGGATGGACTTAAGCATAGATCCTTGAAAAGGTTTCATCATAATCCACGCCTGGTCGATGACGAAAAGCTTTATCAAGTCTAGCTTTGAAAGTCTCAACTTTTCCATCTACACCAAGTAATCTTCTCAAGATATACTTGCTCCTGATGGGGATTTAACCCTTCAGATATTGCAACCAAAGTCCATACTTTGTTGGTGTATAAGGATTCCATCTCAGATTACTAAGCATCCAGCCATTCTTATAGAGTCTTACTCTCGATGGCCAGCTCGAAACTAGTTGGGTCATCATCTCATGATGTAATCCTCGCTCCCACTGTCATAGAGAAACCGAAGTATCTCTCAGGTGGGTGAGGAACCCTATTAGATCGGCGGAGAGGCTGAGGTTCGTTGGTATCTACTGAATCCCTTGGTTCTATCAAATCATCTGCTGTAGTTCGTATAGCTGGAACTTTTCCAGTTCTACATAACTGTCCTTGCCTCGAGCTTGTCCGGATTTTGTTTTTAGACATAGGCCAGACAACCCCAAATCTTAACTAGCTTAAGACATGGGCTCTTCCCTTTCCATATCACATATGAAGTGGTAGGCAACTGATTTGATTCGAACCCTATTCAATAGGTATGCAGCTTCTCAAGCGCATATTTCCCAAAAAGGAAATAGGTAACTCAGTAGTACTCATCATAGAGCACACCTTATCATATAGGGTGTATTTGCTCCGCCCCGACATACCATCTTGCTATGGTGTATACGGAGGAGTAATGCCGAGAGAGAATCTCATTCTCCTTTAGAATAGTCCAGGATTTCCGTGCTCAAGTATTCTTCTCCTTGATCACATCAAAGGACATAATACTTATACCCGTATTTTGGTTCTCTACTTCTAACTTATATTCTGTGAATATCTCAAAAGGTTCGGACTCATGTTTCAGCAGGAACATATGACTGAATCTTGAGAGATTATCAGAGAACGTAATGAAGTATAAAGAACCAGTCCTGGCATGTGTAGACAGGGGACCTACATACATCAACATGTATCATCCCAAGAGTTTACTAACTCTTTCTCTGTTTCCAATAAACAGAGCTGTGGTCATCTTATCTTTGTGACATGACTGGCGAGTTTCACAAGATGTAAATTCAAACTGATTTAAATATGCATCTATATGTAACTCTAGCTAGTCGGGTCACATTGATCTGACCTAGTCTACAATACCTCAAGAAGAATCCGTTCACTTCTGAACTCTTCCTCTTGTGTGTGTTCCATATATTAAGAACTGTAGTTTGATTTAGAACGTCAATGCTTTTAGATAACGTGCCTGAACCGATCAACTTTTGATATAGGAAATGTTCAAAACATTATCCAACAATACAAAATTTTATCATTTCTTTACTGATAAAGAGACTGATATGATTTTGTATATCAGGTTCGGTATCTAATAACATTCGTTCAGAATCAATGTATCGGTAATACAGGGTGACAGTGACCAACAGACTTGGCTGCAACTCTTGCCCCGTTTTCTGCCTCATGAAACTTATCACCCGTTCTCAGTTCTCTACCTTTCTGTAGCCCTATGTAACAGATTACATATCTGGGATCCTGATCTGGTATCACATACCCAGGACGTAAAGGATACTGAGAAACAGTTCTGTATAACGAACACACCCGAAGATGATGCATCATATGCACTCTCTTCGTTTGGGCGGCACGGGAATTCTGGTAATCCCCAATTTCCTGCTCTGTCTTATAACAATTATAAGTTGGAGCGGGACCAACGTTCCCCAGCTCAGTATAACAAGCGGGTTCGGTCAATAATCCGTATTATTATCTTGATTAAGGCGTGATATGGTCGCTACCAGGAGAGAGAGAGAAGAAAACACTGAGCGTGCGCTCTGTCAAGAATAGATTGGTTATTATTTTATCTAATCAGGATGGCTCCCACTGCTTTTTATCAAATCTTCCTTCAAACCCTAAAAGGAAAGACTAGCCGGGATTAATTACACACTACAAGTTTGCCAATCTTTCAGCCAGGCCAGTGTCGGTACTTTGAGGGAGGTCCCCCGTGCTTTCGCACGAACCTAATTAATGAAAACCTCGTTTTCCCAGAGGCGTAACCTCGTTGACACCTTTCTAGACACCTACTTGATCGGCTAATTGTAATATGTAAAACTCTCCCAGGAGTAACTCTTACTCGCAGCGGGTATCGGGATCCAACTATCTCATAGAAGGTATGCAATCTCATTGCAAATTTCAACACTTGAAATTCCCGATAATATTTTGCCCCAAGCGACCTATGACCTTGACTGAGTCAACAAATCATAGACCACAAGTAAAGTTCAACCCGTCATTTCTCGATTGAATTAAACCCACCCGCACGACCCTTGACTGAGTCAACAAGGCCGCACGACTACCCTAATCCAATCGCATCATATGCTTTGCAGATAAACAATAATCAGCTACCGCACACTACGCCTTGATTGAGTCAACAAACGCAGCACGAATACTAACTATTACCTATCTGAAATGACGGAGGGCTACGACAGGTTTTTAAGAAAACCTTTTGCGTAATGAACTTTATATCGTTGTAGGATCGAATGAATTTTGAAATGGAGTGTTTTTGAGGCTTTTCTAGTTTTGCTAAAGGAGTCACTCCCGGTGAAGGGATCGTCGGTCCTTTCCTCGTCGAATGAGGTGCGGGATATATCATATATATCACTGTGCAAAGCAAAAACTTTTAAAAGCCATCAAAAGACAAACCGAGTGTGTAGCATCTGCCAGTTATTGCTAAAGGAGTCACTCCCGGTGAAGGGATCTCGGTCCTTTCCTCATCGAATAAGGTGCAGGATATATCGCATATACCGCTGTGCAAAGCAAGAACTGTAGCTACCTGTTTTATTTTGAAATTCGATTCTACAACATCTTAGGTTTCTTTTATTTCATTAATCACATTAATGAAGTCCCATCATTTAAGTACCTAAACATCACAGATAGATATGACGTACACTTATGCCATCCGCATTCGCCTCGATGTCCCCTCGTGCACCGTTAGGTTAGGTAACTAACGGCAGAGCAGGGCAGGGCTAGCGCGGGTGTAAAACATAAGTAACGTCTATATAATATATCATATATACTATATACTATATCCATCACAGAAACATCACATGATCTCATCACAGATATCGCAGCAGAAGAATCATATGAAATATTGGATATACTAGGACGTCCGTGTTTTCAATACGAGCCAGTATAAAACACGGATTCCACGGTCGTGATGAATAGCCAAACCCACACCCCTAGACCCCTACGAGAGCGGCAAGCAACCCTGCCAATTCTAGAGTTAGGAGACCCGGACTCGACTCCTCGAGTTGATCTCCCACTGGACTCCAGAACCCGGTTACTTGTGCCCTCCTCCTTGGGTCTATCCTAGTGCGGAAAAGAAAATAATATACAAACGATGACTACTTCCGCAACCTGGAAGCGCCCCAATAAAAGAATACTACATACAAGTTTTTACATGAATGAAAATGAAAAACACTCATCTCACATAAAAAAAACCCGGCTATTCAAACACGACGATCCAATATAACATATCCAGCAACACATAACATCACATGTCATCAACGTAAGTAAATATGCGCATCCCAATTGTCGTTGACATATAGCAACGAAACCGGCGATATCACATATTACACTTACGGTCACAGAAAAGAAAGTGTAAAACTACAACAGTTGGAATCCGCAACCACCTCAGACATCGCATGCCTGACCAAATGAATTACTTAGACATCGCATGCCTAACAATTATAAACCCCGCATTTTAGTCTCTTTATCGAAAACACTTTTCAATATCGAGTCGGGCAATTCAACAAGATTCCCGACAGTCTGATCGAATACTCATCGCAAACTTCAGTAGACGGCTGCACCCCCGATACCGTCGACGAAGTGCACCAAGGCGGAACACCGCTACCGCGAGCACCCGGATGGATGCTTTCGGCGACGGGGTTCTCCTACAGTCACTTGGTCGGGGCAATGGCGTGAAGCTGTCTATTAAGTTTATCCGGCGAGTATCCGCGTACGCTACGTGATTGCGACGGACTTTTGATCACATCAAAATTCCGTGGCAACCGATCAAGTGAGTCTAAACTGCTATGTTTATAACATTCATTCAGTTATCACATAACTTTTGTGAATTCCAATTATTGTATCCCATTCCAGATAAACAGAAAATGTTAAACTTTTCGATCGAACAATCGAACACCCAAGTTTTCCCGAAACAGATCAACATATGAAACAAGTCTAACAACATTCCGTTCGTGCCTCAGTACCAACGATCCAGCCGTAGAAGGGTCAAGCCAACGCCTCACATGTGGCACGCCGTACTGCCCCAAACCCGAAGGTTCAAAGGGCAGTTCAAGACGGTCACATAATCGAGTTAAGGTTTGTGTCTTCTAGAGGGACCATCGCGTTACTTGCACTACTTAGAACATCGTTAAACTTATGGAAAATCCAACACTTGGAAATTTCCCGACAGGGGAAAAGTTGGGTATTGTATCCGGTCGAACTTTTTAACATATTCTAAAATTTATCCGGAAAGCCACACAGACAAAATTTGATACCCCGATCGAAATACCGAATCCCCAAAACAACTGCAGAAATTTCAACTCTTGAAAAATTATTAAAAATACCCAGGAAAACCAGCATAGCAAAAGAGGAATTACTGTACAAAATTAGTCACGCAAAACGACAAAACGGCCGCCCTTCCGCCGCACGAGCCATGCTCGTGCCGCGGAAGCGCGGCGCTTTGAAGGAATTGAGTGCACGAATTTTACAGTATTTCTTAGAATTTCCTGCATGTTTTTCTGAATATTTTTAATGTGGAAAAATGCACTGTTTTGAAAAATGTACAGAGAGCAAGTTTGTTTTGGACTTACGGGTTCGATCGGACTTCAATTTCCGTCTGGACTTCGCCTAAGGCTCTAGCTAGGCTCTGATACCACTGCAGGGTTCCTAGGCACACTAGTGAGGTCTCCCAAGCCATCAACCATGGCAATTTCAAAAATTATGGTGCCTACAAACCCTAAAGTACGGATCGTTTGCTAGATGTCTAGGCGAACATAGAACTAGTTAACAATTAACTAAGGGAATACGGAAATACAACCTTTGTAGATCCGGTACTCCACCTCCACGGCTCCGCAACGAGGTCGTCTCCGCTGTCCAAAACAAATCCGGGCTCTAGAGTCGGTTTCGTCGGAGAATGGGCAAGCTAGATCGTCGATGTCCATGCCGAAGATGATCTACGTCGAGGCATCGATGAATCAAGCTCCACCTTCACCAAACCGTGAAAAGTTGTGAAGGAAACACACTCTACTACTTGGCAAGAGGTAGAGGATGAAGAAATAGGAAGTGGGTAGACTTTAGAATTGGATTTCTCACTCAAATCATCAATCCACCATTGATGAGGTAAAGCTTTTCTTCTTGAAGTCAAGGAAGAAGAAGAAGAAAACTTATGATGAGATAATTCTAAAAAGAAAAGAATAATACATTCTTATCATCTTAGAACCATGGTTTAGTGTAGAGAATTAATCATGGTTGAGTGGTATGGTTAGGGTTAAGGATGAGATAAGAATAGTGGACTAAGTCAAAGCTTCATGAAGCTTTAACAAAACAACAAAAGAAGCCACCATCCTTTTCTCATTCTTTTATTCATTTATCAAAAATAAAAAGGATAAATAAATAAGATAAATGAATAATAAATAAGAAACCCTAACCATTTCATTAACCAAGGTTTAATACTTTACACTTAACCAAAAAGGATGTATCATCAAACATGATACAAGCAAGTGCACAAAATCATATCGCATATGTAATGCGCACACCCGAGTGAGAAAATCCATCTTAAGTAAACCGATACTAGTTGATGCAAAGTAATATATCAAATATATAAATATGCATTAAATCATTAAATCAACACTTGATTCAATGACCCGGTTATGTCGCACACAACCGACTAGTATTTAATATATCGGCTTATCGAATCAACGCTTGAATCGATAACTAGGTTATATCGCATACAACCATTCGATATATTTATCGCGAGAATAGAATACGGTATCACATACACGTATTATTCTCGGTCCCGCACATATCTCATATGCGCTCCTATTTCGTTTCGCTTGAGCCAGGAAACCTCTGTGTAGGACTCTAAAGACTCGTCAATACGCCGGCAGCAGATGATGATCATATCAAACATCCACAAGCCGCAAGCGGTCTGCTAAACGTAACGGCCACCCGGGTTTTGAGCGATCTGAAGATCGACGAGCAAGCCCGCTCACACTCCAGTGAATCCGACCAGTAACACTACCGTACAGTCCGGTCTGATCGTCTGATATGTCGCATATCTCGCCTAGGGGTGGTATACGTCAGACCCCAATAGCTCAATAAGTCATGTCGATATGAGGTCTATAACCGTTCGAGAAACTACTGGTAACACTTACCAGTAAATCTCAGCAACCCTGGCCAGGGATTTCCTGTTATAGCCAATCGAACACAGCGCAACATCAACCCCCATATACTGGGAGAGACGAATCCCCTCCTATCGCTCATTGCCTCCATGTGACTCGGGACTGTACCCAAAAACCACCGTTTTGCACGCCCTCTTGGACGTGGTAAGATGGAAATCAAAGCACAGTGGGAACCACACAAGACTCTATGACGATCTCGGGTCAACAGACTACTCTGTACCAGTGTCACCAGAGAACTGCCATCTGACGTGAGGTATAATACCATCTGGGAGTTCTCGGCGAGTCCGTCCAGTGTACCCAGTCTCTACTGAGCACCCGTATATCATCTCTGATGTCAAACACCGATGGATATGGGATCATCCATCGCCCATCTGTATGGGTCGAGAAGGTATACGCTAGTCTACACTGGTATATCGATGCCCCGTCTCGATACACCCACGACTAGGGACTTTGAAGGATGTACTTATGGACTACCATGTCCCCACTAGTATGATCCGCATCATAGTCCAGGTAGTCAAGTACAGATCCTAAGGGCTTTACCAACATGTAACAGAGAGACAATCAGCATACACGTTAAGGTAAAGGGTAACCAGATAGCATACTATCATGTCGAGCAAGAAAGTCCTCCCTATATATGTCCCAGCATCCACTACAATATACATCCTATGTATAGTAATGGCCTCTAGGGCATACATATAACTAACATCATCCATCGCCCATCACATGGGTCGAGAAGATATACGCTAGTCTACTCTGGAATATCGATGCCCCGTCTCGATATTCCCATGACTAGGAACATTGAAGGATGTACTCATGGACTATCCAGGCCCCACTAGTATGATCTGCATCATAGTCCTGGAAGTCGAGTACACATCCTAAGGGCTTTATCAACATGTAACAGAGAGACTGAAAGTATACATGTTAAGATAAAGAGCAACCAGATAGCGTACTATCATGTCGAGCAAGAAAGTCCTACCTATATATGTCCTAGCATCCACTACAATATACATCCAATGTACAGTAATGGCCTCTAGGGCATACATATAACTAACAATCTCCCACTTGCACTAGGGCCATCTGTAGCAGTAGTTGTAGTATTTAATACTCAACCATGTTGGAGATAGTGCCCTCAGAGTCAATTATTGGATCACAGGCACGTGATTGCAATGATTGAGGGAGGACCTATCCCGGTAGGACAGTCTTACTCGAGATGATAGTATGCTATCTGGTTTACCTTTATCATCGTGTACTGCTTCAGGTGACCTTACAGGTCGCTATTACACGCTGATAGAGCCCCTAGGATTCTTGCTTGACTGCCAGCAGTATGATGGCGATCATATACGTGGGAGCTGGGGTCTATAAGCACATCTTTAAAAGGTCCCTAGTCGTAGGAGTTTCGAGACAGGGCATCGATACTCCATTAGTAGACTAGTGTATACAGTCGAGACCCCGACGAGGGGCGGCGGCCGGTCTCACAAGCCACTGGTGTCAGTTGGTTCACCTAAGATGTATACAGGTGCTCATTGGGTTATGAGTACACCGGACAGGACTCGCCGGGAACCTTCTAGTTGGTCTTATACCAGATGTCAGATAGCAGTTCCCTGGTGACATGTGTACAGGTTAGTTCATCGACCTGAGATCGTCATTTGTCTCGTGTGAGTTCCCACTGTGCTTTGATTACTACCCTACCACGGCTCAAAGGAGTCGTGCAAACAGGTTTTAGTTGGGTACAGTCCCGAGCCACATGGAGGCAGTGAGCGGATCTTCAGGGGTTCGTCTCTCCCGGTATTGGGGGTGAGGTCGCGCTATGTCTAGGAGAGCCATTACGCAAAGCCCTCGGCCGAGGCAGGAGATTTACTGGTAGGTATTCCAGTAGTATCTCAGGGCGTTCTGGGCTACGCTCCGACACGACTTGTACCGCTTTTGGGGGTCTGACTTTTACCAACCCCCTAGGCCCGCCATGCGATACTCATAGAGGAACGGACCGGACTGTACGGATATTGTCACTGACAGGCTCAGTAGGGTGTCAGGATGAGTTCGCTCATCGACGTCCCTTTTGGTCAATAGCTGGTGGCCCGTCACGTATTGGCTAATACCTCTGACGTGCTAGTGGTTAAATCCACGGCCATTGTATTGACGAGTCTTTAGAGTCCACCACACTTTCAGTTACTCAAGCTTTCGGGCGAAACGTTGTAGAGGCCGTATGGAGATATGGCAGGGTTCGAACAGATACGTGCGGTATTGCACGGATCAGGATCGAACGGATATTACTAGCCGGCTTTGGTTTAAGCCGGATCCTAGTATAGTACAGTGTAGATTTTGTCTCATTGCATTTGTATCTGGACGGAATACAGATGCGAGTGTGTATGCACAGTATCGGGGTTTTCCTGTAATTTATTACGGGACCAGTTTTCTGGAGTTGCCAGTTTGCATTCCGTTCCGGCCGGTTTTCCTTTGTTCTTTCCCGGCCGGACTTTTCCGATGGAGGGTGTTATTTGCAAGTTTGCAAATAACACATTGTGGAGGGTTTTCATGCAAATAGTTTGGTTATGAAAGCATCTTTTTTATTCTTTTCTTTTCTATCATCATTTCTTGTAAAAGGTGATTAGGATTGATTTGTGTTTGATGTGAGATTGTGATGATGGTGTTTGTATATGGTCACCCTCTCTTTTTTCCTACCATCACCTCCCTCTTGCTTTCATATTCTTTCCTCCACCATTCTAATATGGTAAGGTTTTTCATTTTTGAGAGAGAAGAAGAAGATGAGAGCTTCATCTTGAGAGTTTCATTCTTGATCTCATTTTCATGCTAAAAAAATGCAAGCACCATTTTTCTAATCTTGATTCCTCCATCACCTTCAAAGGCAACAAACCCCAAATGAGACATAGCCTCTACACTACACACTCTACAGCATATCTTGAGCATGTCGAGTTGCCGGCTTCATGCCCGAGTTGCCTCGGTATTGAGGCGGGAGCCCGTAAAAGACGCAGGCGATGTGGTGCCCTTCCGGCGAGGAGGCGACGATGTGGAGACAAGACTTTCCGCGGGAGATCGGGACGATGACGAGAAGACCGGAGGACTCGGATCGTCGGTATACTTCTGTTCCCATCTCTTGTTTGCTATTTTAGGTTAATGGTTAACGATCCGGGTTTTCATTGTCCGCGGTAGCGCCGGTTTCCAAGTAAGGAAAAATTTTGATTCCGCATTTTGGCCTCGGATAGACGGCCGGGGCGCTGCCGTGGCGCAACATGGTATTAGAGCCACGCCATTAACCTTGTCTAGCTTGTTCTAATGCGTTTTACTTATCCGATCGACCAAAATTCCAAAAAATACGCGTTTTATGTACATCAGTTTTCTGTTGATTTTTTTCTTGCTCAAAAAATTTTTCAGGTTGCATAAAAGTTATGTACTGGAAATTCTAAGACATCTGTAAAAATTCGATACATTCAATCGACAACTTTAGCGCGGAACCGCGGCCAAACCCCCCTTGGGCCGCGGTTCCGCCGCACATTGTTGTCTTCTCTGTGTCCAATTTTTCCAGTGAGCTTGTGGGCTAGTTTTGGGGGTTTTGGAATATTAAATTTGGGCCCAGAATTTCTGTGAATGCTACAGTATTGCTTGGGGGCCCACTTGTTAATTATTTGATCGATCGGATATTTTAAACACATTATTTCACAGTATTTACATTATATCTGCGACCGTGAATATCACTTGATCGGTAAATCCTGTCTAACTGCTATAGCCCGGTTAGACGGATTTGCGAACGTGACTTTCACGTTGATGTTCTATGTTTATGCTGTGTTGTTGCGGATCGGTCGTGGGGGATAGCCTGGATGCAATGCTAGTACTGTGCTGTTGTATTATGTACATTTGATATTGCGGGGCGAGCGTCCGACATGTGGACTGCCGTCACTGCCTGTTTGTATTATTCTTTTGGGGCATGACCTGGTTGCGGTCGATGTACCCGGTGTATGTATATTTTACTTTCTGTACTAGGATTGCCCCGTGGTGGGGTGCACGGATAGCCGGGTTCTGGAGGGCAACAAGCCCGCATCTCATGGCATTGGGACGGAGGGGGCTTCACTCCAGGATTGGCGGGCTATTCGCCGCACTCGTAAGGGGTACAGGTTGACCCAGGAGGGGTGCCCTAGTTACCAGATTCCGTGAAGTGCTGGGTGGTCCATTCACGTTGCTGAAGGGGGCTGCCTCGCTTCAGGTTTTGGCGGGTGACTTGCCGCGCCCGTAGGGGTCTAGGTTTTCATTGCACAGGCTATCCACACGACCAGGGGAACATCGGGTTTCAGCAGCGGCTCTGTGAAACCCGGGGCTTCCAAATATCTGTATTGTTCTGTGATGCTGTACATTTCTGTGATGTTGCATTTTATCACGCCTTGAGCGAAATACTATATATTGGTATATATATTAGTAGATGTTGTATATGTTTTACATCCGCGCTAGTCCAGTCCCCGCTCTGCCGTTAGTTGGCTAACCTAACGGGTGATGACGGGACCCAGTGGCGAATGCAGATGGCATATACGTACGTCAGTATATTTTCGTTCTTTGTGGTGTGATCAATTGATGGGACTGCGTTGATTCGGATCAATGCAAGATAAACAAACCTATTCTGATGTTGTTGGAACACTTTTCAAAAAGCTGTTATTGCAAGGACGTTCACTTTTGTTTTGCATCGTGGTATTCATTTGGAATATCCTGCTCCTCAGTCGACGAGGCAAGGGCCGAGATCCCTTCACCGGGAGTGACCCCTTGGACAGAAGTTTGCGTCAGGGCATTAACTTCACTATAGCCGATTACTTTTGCTTTGCATCGTGGTATTCATTTGGAATATCCTGCACCCCATTCTACGGGGAAAGAGCCGAGATCCCTTCACCGGGAGTGACCTCTTTAGTAAAGGTTTTCGTCACTATATTTTATAAAAAGTTATCCAGTTCCTTCAACGATATCAAGTTCATTACGTTAAAGGTTTTTCGCCAAAAACCAGCCGTAGCCCTCCGTCATTTCAGATCAGTATTGCTTAGTATTCGCGCTACGTTTGTCGTTGCTATTCGCCGAGGCGTAGTGTGCGGTAGCTCTGTAATGCTTTCTGTCGTATGGATATGTGGATTGGTTAGGACAGTCGTACGACTTTATTGATTATTCGTCAAGGGTCGTGCGGGTGGGTTTAACGCAATCAAGATAATGACGGGTTGAACTTGACTAGGACCTTTTGATTTGTTGATTATTCGTCAAGGTCACTTGGGTCCTAGGGGTAAAAATCACATCGGGAGTTTCAAAAGAACTGAAACTTGCCAGGCATGCGCATAACTTCTGGAGTGTGGTGACTTGAGTGGATTCCGTCAAGTTATCATGCAATGATAGTTGGATCCCGATTTCCACTGATGAGTTGGTTTACTCCTCGGGTGATCCCGACTAATTCTTCTTTCAGGTTTGGAGGAGAATTTGAGATACAGTGGGAGGTTTCCAGATTAGATAAATTGATAACCATTCTGATCTAGGTTAGAGTGCACGCTGAGTGTTTCTTTTTTCTCTCTCTCTGGCAGCGACCATTGACCCGACCCTAGACTATGACTCAGTGACCAAGTTGACCGAACCTTCTTAATACAGGCTTTTGGATTGTCAGAGTTGCAGACCTCATTGCCACTCCTACTTTTACCCTTTTCTCCAGGACACCCCGTATTACTACGAACGTCCACTTCCATTGGACAAAACCATCGTATGGTTATATACGAACTCGAAGGACTTCGAGGATGGTTTCTGGTTCTGGAGAAAACGAATAGGATTATTCAGTTGTCTTTTCTTTTCACCTTCTCTCATTATGAGTACTCCTTGGTTTAGGAGATAGTACACCTATTATGCAAATTGGATAGTCTTCTTCCAAACCTTAGGCTGGTGCCGAACGGTGGGGAATGAAGAAAACCAATTAGCATAACGATGGTGTGCAGAAGGTATTAAGATTAAGACAAAGCAAGGGATTAGTAAGAGGGCAAAGTAAATTGCGACTGATATTTACGACCAAACCAAGTATTTCTTCGCCAATCCTAAATCACCTTTGTATTTCTCCAGGACACTCCGTATCACTACGAAGATCCACAGTTTATTGGATACTCCATCGTATGGTTATATACGAACTCGAAAGGAACTTGTTCCAGTTCGGGGATGGATTCTGGTCCAGGAGAAATAGGAATACGGTTTATTCGGTTGTCTTTTCTCTTCACCTTCTCTCGCATTGCGAGTGCTCCTAGGATTAGGACAGTACACCTTTTATGCTTATTGGATAGTCTTCTTCCAAACCATAGGCTGGTACCGAACGGTAGGGAAGGAAGAAAACCAATTGGCCTAAAGGGGTGTGCAGAAGGTAATGACTAAAGACATATAAAGGGATTTGGAGAGGTGGCAAAGAATTATACGGTTATAGTTGTGAATCTGGATAATGGAAGAGGTATTACTAAGAATACCGGAATACCCCACCGAAACATTTCAATGTTTCAGTTTTAACTGTGTGCTGTTAAAAGAAAACTGATTTCCCGATTAGACACTTGCTCCAGGGTATGTATTTACCAGGTTTGATTCTCACATCTGCATGGTTTTACAGATGATGAATGGGAGTAAGTTATTGGGAATTGGGTGATCATCCTCATTATATCAGGATTCGTTGTAATCGGTGATATTTGAGGAGATCACCTGGGCTGTTTGCCGGTCGGCAAATATTTGGTTTTGAATATCCGCTGTTGTGCACCAATTTCAAATTGATATATCTGTACGTCTATTTTCATAGAGTGAGATATACCTTTTGATATTATGTCGATGACATTTACCTATATCAGTGGATGGTTAAGTAAGAAGCATCAAACAACGGTGTAATTCTTCTTAACCATAAGTACAGTTTTCAACTTACGACGCACAGTGAAAGAGTTGTTAGACTCAGTGGACTTATACAGAGTATTGTATGTTGTCCAGTGTCCATTGGGACAGAGGGGTTGGTCCTCATACTATATTCTGTTTACTTTTAACTACTCTAATTCTTAGACATGTGTTTCGTAGAAACACAGGGTCTGAGTTTTGAGGAGTTATTGGTATAAGAATAGAGTAGAGAACCAGGTATAGCAAGTATCGGGATTCTTCAAGGTGATCGAAGATGTAGATACTTGTGTATGGTATTCAGTTGATAGTAATGATAAAGAGAAATTGCTTCTCTTTTAGGTTACTCATAATTGGAAGCATTCCTAAGTTGAGTAACGCTGATCGGCCTCTCTCCATTTAGTTGACATGCACTGGAGACAGCTGTATGATTTGAATCTGGTTCAATTAAATCAGTGCCTCTGGTTCTATATTGGATATAGAACAGTTCATATCTTAACGTTGTTAAGGTACGGGGAGTTGTCCGGCTTATGATTAAAACCAGACTCTGGATAACTCAAGGCACGTTTCTGTAATGGCTGTTTGTGGGTTGACCCAGGCTATGACGAGGGTTGATTTTCTACCATCTGGAAGATCAATAGTGATATTGTTCTTAACTCGCCACATTTTAAAAGGAAATGGTTATTTTTCAGAAAACAGTAGTGGGAGTATGGTAGAACTGGAAGTGATTCCAGAACCGCAAACGATTACTGAAGATTTGATAAGGAACCTAAAGATTCAATCTGATTTGACATTCCATTGGCCACTCCGCAGATACGGTGGGTAACTTCAGGCACCCGAGAGGTACTCCGGTAGCCTCAAGGACGGTGACAGGGAAGTTCTTGTTTACCCACACTTGCCATTGCTGTTGTTCCAGACCGCGAGACCCGGCAGGAGGATGAGTATAGCGTCGTTCTGAACTAGCTTCAGAAGTGTACGTGTGTATGACTCTGCCAGAGGGTTGTCGTAGTCAGTGGGAGCAGCGGAAGCATTGGTGAACATCAGGCTTATGTCTATTTATAGACTGAAGCAGATATAGCGGAGATAGATCATCTATTTCTGATGTGAAGTCATAGGTTTGACTTCATCAGAATAGGGGATGGATCTGTTAAGAAGGTAGTAGGGTGTGATGTCCTGGTATTTGATGACATACACAGAGTAGGAATTGATATTCCTATACTACGATCGGTTATACTTTGGTCGTCACACAGTGTTTTCTCCACATGGGACTTGGACATTATATCAGACATACTGGTTACTAGATCTATGGTTTTAGATCTAGATTTGGGTGGTTTCCCAATCAGGGTACTTTGACAGCATTCTAAGAGTATTTAGAATGGACGACTCCTGGCATGGTAGTGTACCTGCAGGTGATGGAGTCACCCTCTCTAAAGGTGTCTTACAGACTAAAGGGGAGAGGGATACGCATGATTGACAGATCACTTGCTTAGGCAATTGAGTCAATCATGAGATGTCAAGTACCACACCAGATGTTGTTCTTGCAGTAGGTGCAATAAGTTGATATTGATCCAATCCTGGAGGAACAGTCGGAAGCAGTTTTAGAATATAAGTGGATGTTCTAGGGATATGATAACGACAACCTCATTTGGGAGACAGTTATCATTCCAGGCTTCCAAGGTGACATGGATGGCAGAGTGGCTGTCAGAGTTGTAGTTTCTCCTTCTGACGAGGGGCAGTATTTTGGACAGGTGGTCCAAGGCAATACTGAGGGAGGCATGGCGCTGGGTACTGATTAATTTCAGTTATCGGTACAGTCTAAGAAGTTTGGATTTGGAGTTCATTTATGAACTAGGTCCCATCAGTCATCCAGACATTCCAAGACAGGTATTGCTCATTTCGGGAGATGGTTTTCTCCGCGAACTTGAGATATAGAGAGACATAGAAAGAAACATCATAGCGGATCCACTCACTGAGGCTATTCCTCGAACGCAATAGTTTCGCAAACGAGCTTTGTGAGACTGACTAGTAGAGGAGTTGGGTGTTCGGTATCACACGGGCTGTGAGTATGCGACATCGCAATAATTAGCCTTGAGTGCAAGTGGGAGATTGTTGGAGATAGTGCCCTCAGAGTCAATTATTGGATCACAGGCACGTGATTGCAATGATTGAGGGAGGACCTATCCCGGTAGGACAGTCTTACTCGAGATGATAGTATGCTATCTTGTTTACCTTTATCATCGTGTACTGCTTCAGGTGACCTTACAGGTCGCTATTACACGCTGATAGAGCCTCTAGGATTCTTGCTTGACTGCCAGCAGTATGATGGCGATCATATACGTGGGAGCTGGGGTCTATAAGCAAATCCTTAAAAGGTCCCTAGTCGTAGGAGTTTCGAGACAGGGCATCGATACTCCATTAGTAGACTAGTGTATACAGTCGAGACCCCGACGAGGGCCGGTGGCCGGTCTCACAAGCCACTGGTGTCAGTTGGTTCACCTAAGATGTATACAGGTGCTCATTGGGTTATGAGTACACCGGACAGGACTCGCCGGGAACCTGCTAGTTGGTATTATACCAGATGTCAGATAGCAGTTCCCTGGTGACATGTGTACAGGTTAGTTCATCGACCTGAGATCGTCATTTGTCTCGTGTGAGTTCCCACTGTGCTTTGATTACTACCCTACCACGGCTCAAAGGAGTCGTGCAAACAGGTTTTAGTTGGGTACAGTCCCGAGCCACATGGAGGCAGTGAGCGGATCTTCAGGGGTTCGTCTCTCCCGGTATTGGGGGTGAGGTCGCGCTGTGTCTAGGAGAGCCATTACGCAAAGCCCTCGGCCGAGGCAGGAGATTTACTGGTAGGTATTCCAGTAGTATCTCAGGGCGTTCTGGGCTACGCTCCGACACGACTTGTACCGCTTTTGGGGGTCTGACTTTTACCAACCCCCTAGGCCCGCCATGCGATACTCATAGACGAACGGACCGGACTGTATGGATATTGTCACTGACAGGCTCAGTAGGGTGTCAGGATGAGTTTGCTCATCGACGTCCCTTTTGGTCAATAGCTGGTGGCCCGTCACGTATTGGCTAATACCTCTGACGTGCTAGTGGTTAAATCCACGGCCATTGTATTGACGAGTCTTTAGAGTCCACCACACTTTCAGTTACTCAAGCTTTCGGGCGAAACGCTGTAGAGGCCGTATGGAGATATGGCAGGGTTCGAACAGATACGTGCGGTATTGCACGGATCAGGATCGAACGGATATTACTAGCCGGCTTTGGTTTAAGCCGGATCCTAGTATAGTACAGTGTAGATTTTGTCTCATTGCATTTGTATCTGGACGGAATACAGATGCGGGTGTGTATGCACAGTATCGGGGTTTTCCTGTAATTTATTACGGGACCAGTTTTCTGGAGTTGCCAGTTTGCATTCCGTTCCGGCCGGTTTTCCTTTGTTCTTTCCCGGCCGGACTTTTCCGATGGAGGGTGTTATTTGCAAGTTTGCAAATAACACATTGTGGAGGGTTTTCATGCAAATAGTTTGGTTATGAAAGCATCTTTTTTATTCTTTTCTTTTCTATCATCATTTCTTGTAAAAGGTGATTAGGATTGATTTGTGTTTGATGTGAGATTGTGATGATGGTGTTTGTATATGGTCACCCTCTCTTTTTTCCTACCATCACCTCCCTCTTGCTTTCATATTCTTTCCTCCACCATTCTAATATGGTAAGGTTTTTCATTTTTGAGAGAGAAGAAGAAGATGAGAGCTTCATCTTGAGAGTTTCATTCTTGATCTCATTTTCATGCTAAAAAAATGCAAGCACCATTTTTCTAATCTTGATTCCTCCATCACCTTCAAAGGCAACAAACCCCAAATGAGACATAGCCTCTACACTACACATTCTACAGCATATCTTGAGCATGTCGAGTTGCCGGCTTCATGCCCGAGTTGCCTCGGTATTGAGGCGGGAGCCCGTAAAAGACGCAGGCGATGTGGTGCCCTTCCGGCGAGGAGGCGACGATGTGGAGACAAGACTTTCCGCGGGAGATCGGGACGATGACGAGAAGAATGAAGGACTCGGATCGTCGGTATACTTCTCTTCCCATCTCTTGTTTGCTATTTTAGGTTAATGGTTAACGATCCGGGTTTTCATTGTCCGCGGTAGCGCCGGTTTCCAAGTAAGGAAAAATTTTGATTCCGCATTTTGGCCTCGGATAGACGGCCGTGGCGCTGCCGTGGCGCAACAAACCATCCCCTAAAAGTCTCTCTTTTGGAAAAGGCCTTCGTGAGTGGATCCGCCGTGTTGTCCTTTCTGTCTACTCTCCTAACCTCGATCACCCTGGAGATCAACTATATCCATGATCAGGTGATGCTGCCTCAGAATATGTCTGGGTCTCTGATAGGATCATGGTTCCTTGGAAAAAGCCATACTTCCATTGTCATATAATGGTAGGAACCAAGTTCATCTCATGAACCAATATACACCCAAACTTTCTCTTTGGTAGTATCTTTAATAGCGATGTTATCAGCCTTTATCGTCTAGTATGCCACGTTATCTAGCTTGGAACTCTTCCAACAGACCGTCCCTTCACTGAGGGTAAACACAATGCCTGCGACTGACATTCAGTCGTCCTTATCACCCTGGAACCTTTCCAGTGATTCTCCCCAGGATCGATTGATACTATCTTACTACAGCTAGTGAGAATCCTAACATCCATTTAGATCTATCTCATAGATCCAAAATCTAGGATTTAGGAGGTATCATCTTGATCCTGTATGGAGAATCCTTGTGATATGCGGAGATTGACCGAGCGTAGCATAGGAAACTCCTTTTCTATCAAGAGTATGTCATCCACGTACTCTACGAGGATTACCTTACTATCTACTACCGTTTTGTATATACAAGGTTCATCTACCATTTTGATGAAGTCAAACTCTTTGACTGCCACATCAAAACAGATGTTCCAACTCCGCGATGCTTGCTTTATCCTGTAAAGCAACTTGCACACGTTTCCGCTGCTCCCACTATTTACGAAGCCCTCTGGCTGTGTTCTTATAGATGTTCTCTTCTAAATCATTATTTAGAAAAGTAGTCATCGCACCCAACCACCAGATATCGTATTCATGGTATGTAGCAATGGTAAGTAGGATCTGGATGGACTTAAGCATAGTCCCTAGAAAAGGTTTCATCATTATCCACGCTTGGTTGATGACGAAAACCTTTAACAAGTCTAGCTTTGAAAGTCTCAACTTTTCCATCTACACCAAGTAATCTTCTCAAGATATACTTGCTCCTGATGGCGATTTAACCCTTCAGATATCGCAACCAAAGTCCATACTTTGTTGGTATATATGGATTCCATCTCAGATCGCTAAGCGTCCAGCCATTCTTACAGAGTCCCTACTCTCGATGACCTTCTCGAATCTAGTTGGGTCATCATCTCATGATGCAATCCTCGCTCCCACTGTCATCGAGAAACCGAAGTATCTCTCAGGCTGGTGAGGAACCCTACCAGATCGGCGGAGAGGCTGAGGTTCGTCGGGGACTATTGAATCCTTTAGTTCTGTCAAATCATCAGCTGCAGTTTTGTATAGCTGGAACCTTTCCAGTTCTACAGAACTGACCTTGCATCGATCTTGTCCGGATTTTGCTTTTGACATAGGCCGGACAATCCCAAATCTTAACTTGCTTAAGAGATGGGTTCTTCCCATACCATATCTTATATGGAGTGGTAGGCACTGATTTGAATCGAACCCTATTCATAGGTATGCAACTTCATAAGTCCATAGCTCCCTAAAAGAAACAGGTAACTCAGTATTACTCATCATAGAGCACACCATATCATATAGGGTGCTATTGCTCCGCCCTGATACACCGTTGTGCTGTGGTATATTCAGAGGAGTAATACGGAGAGAGAATCTCATTCACCTTTAGAATATTCCAAGAATTCTATGCACAAGTATTCTCCTCCCTGATCTCATCACAGGACATAATACTTATATCCGGTTTTTGGTTCATTACTTCTAACTTATATTCTATGAATATCTCAAAAGCTTCGGACTTATGTTTCAACAGGAACATATGACTGAATCTTGAAAGATTATCAGAGAATGTAATGAAGTACAAAGAATCGGTCCTGGCATGTGTAGACAGGGGACCTTACATACATCATCATGTATCAGTCCTAAGAGTTTGCTAACTCTTTCTCTGTTTCTAATAAACAGAGCTATGGTCATCTAATCTTTGTGACATGACTGGCAAGTTTCACAAGATGTAAATTCAAACTGATTTAAATATGCATCTAGAATGTAACTTAAGCTATTCGGGTCACATTGATATGACCTAGTCTACAATGCCTCAAGAAGGATTCATTCAAATCTGAACTCTTCCTCTTGTATGTGTTCTATATACGGGGAACTGTAGTTTGATTTAGAACATCAATGCTTTTAGATAACGTGCCTGAACCGATCAACTTTTGATATAGGAAATGTTCAAAACATTATCCAACAATACAAAATTTTATCATTTCTTTACTTATAAAGAGATTGATATGATTTTGTATATCAGGTTCGGTATCTAATAGCATTTGTTCAGAATCAATGTACTGGTAATACAGGGTGACATTGACCAACAGACTTGGCTGCAACACTTGCCCCGTTTTCTGTCTCATGAAACTTATCACCCGTTCTTAGTTCTCTACCTTTCTGTAGCCCATGTAACGGATTACATTTGCGGGATCCTGATCCGGTATCTAATAACTAGGACATAGAGGACACTAAGAAATAGTCTTTATAATGAACACACCCGAAGGAGATGCATCATATGCACTTTCTTCGTTTGGGCGGCATAGGAATCCTGGTATTCCCCTATTTCCTACTCTGTCTTATAACAATTATAAGTTGGAGCGGGATCAACGTTCCCCAGCTCAAGCGGGTTCGGTCAATTCATCCATATTATTATCTTGATTAAGGCATGATATGGTCGCTACCTAGAGAGAGAGAAGAAAACAATCTGCGTGCGCTCTTGCAAGATTAGATTGGTTATTTATTTTATCTAATCAGGATGGCTCCCACTGTTTTTATCAAATCTTCCTTCAAACCCTAAAAGGAAAGACTAGCCGGGATTAATTACACTCTACAAGTTCGCCAATCTTTCAGCCAGGCCAGTGTCGGTACTTTGAGGGAGGTTCCCCGTGCTTTCGAACGGACCTAATTAAAGTAAACCTCGTTTTCCCAGTGGCGTAACCCCGTTGACACCTTTCTAGACACCTACTTGATCGGCTAATTGCAAAGTGCAAAACTCTCCCAGGAGTAACAATTACTCGCAGTGGGTATCGGGATCCAACTATTACATAGAAGGTATGCAATCTCATTGCAAATTTCAACACTTGAAACTCCCGATAAAGGTTTTTACCCCTAGCACCTATGACCTTAACTATGGTCAACAAATCATAAGCATTAGTCAAGTTCTACCCGTCATTTCGTGATTAATTAGACCCACCCACATGTTCCTTAACTAAGGTCAACAAAGTCACGCGACTGTCCTAACTAATCGCATCATATGCAGTGTAGGAAGACATCACTTAGCTACCGTACACTGTGCTTTAACTAAGGTCAACAAACACAGCACGAAAACTAAGTACTCTACTTCCTAAAATGACGGAGGGTTGCGATTGGTTTTTATGAAAACCTTTAACGCTTTGAACTTGATCTCGTTGCGGAATCAAATGGTTTTTAAATGGAGTGTTTTTTAGGCTTTTCTAGTTTTGCTGAAGGGGTCACCTCCAGTGAAGGGATCGTCGGCCCTTTCCTCATCGAATAAGGTGCAGGATATATCATATATACCGCTGTGCAAAGCAGAAACTATAGAAGCAATCGAAAGACAAACCGAGTGTGTAGCATCTTCAAGTTATTGCTAAAGGAGTCACTCCCGATGAAGGGATCTCGGTCCTTTCCTTATCGAATAAGGTGCAGGATGTTCTACAAGGAACACCACGATGCAAAGAAAGAACTGTAGCTACCTGTTTTATTTTTGAAATTCGATTTCACAACATCTTTTAGGTTTATTTTCTTTCATTAATCTCATTAATGAATTTCCCATCATTTAAGTCAACCTTGAGGTCAGTCCATGGGCAGCCGTTACGCATAGCTAGTGTCGCTGACGGTTTGTGGTTAACCACACTGCTAGGGTACTGACGAATCATTAGAGTCCCCCACAGACAGTTTCCCAGGTTCGGGCGAAACGTTGTAGAGGCCGTATGGTTTTATGGCAGGGTTCGGAAAATGCACGTGCGTTTACGCACGTGTCAGATTTCGGGCAGATGATACTGGTCGGCTTTGGTTCAAGCCGGATCCGAGTATTATATTGAGTAGATATAATATCTTTGTCTCAGTTGCATTTGTATTCGGTCGTAATACAAATGTGGGTATATTTATACAGTTACGGAGTTATCCTGAAATTCGTTTCGGGATCACTTTTGGAAGTTGCCAGTTTCCAGTTTTCTATCAGCCGTCTTTTAACATTCGGTTAAAGACGGGTTTATCTTTTCTTGGATGAGTGTGGAAGATTTTAGAAGCATCTAGAAGGTGGTGACAAGGCTTGTGACTCACTTGTTCATTAATGGTGCATTTATTGTGTTCACACTTTGTGTTCACACTAGATATTTTCTTGTGTTCACACTAGATATTTTCCTGTGTTCACACTAGATATTTCCTTATGGTTACTCTCTTGTTCCTACACTCACCTCCCTCCTCACTTATATATATGGCCGGCCCCTTCCCCCTCTCTCACTCTCACTTGATTCATTTTGATGAAAAGATTATGATAGTTTTGGGGTGTATGGAAATGTCATTGCTCATTTCATTCCATCACCCGAATCAAATGGCAACTTCATTAACCGTTCGTCCATAGCTTTGGGCGGAACGAGACAAAGTCTTCTACTCATTCTCTACATCATTCTTGGTCATTTCTTTTAGCAAACTTGACGACCGAGTTGCCTCGAGTCAGAGGCAGGAGCCCATTTAAAGAATCGTTGACGTGGTGCCACCTGGACGAAGAGATCGGAAGATGACGAGATCGGAGCAGCCACAACGGAGCGTGGGATGATGGTTAAAAAATGAAGGACTCGGATCGTTCGGTATAACCTTTCTACTCTCTTTACAGTTTGTTAGTTTAGCAATAATGGCAGATCCGGGTTAAAGTATACGATAGCGCCAGTTAAAAAGTTTTTGTTCCACATTTGGCGTCTGTAGACGGCCGGGGCGCTACCGTAGACTTACAGTGGTATCAGAGACTCACCATTTTTCTTTACTAACTTGTGCCAACGCGTTTAAAACATCAATCGGACCGGATATCAAAAACTGCAAAATTTCCATTCACAGTTTCTGTCGATTTTAAATCAAGTCCAAAAATTATTTTACATATCACAGAAAGTTGTGCAGGGTTTTAGAAGCACACCGTACAAATTTGAGCACGTGATTCGACAAGAACGCCGCAAAATCTCGGTCAAACCTATGGTTTGACCGCGCATCCGCGGCCATTCTGTGAGATCGTGGCCCCAAATTTGTACAGTGGGTTCTTGTGTGGAATTTGAGGTTTTTGGTATATATCTTTTGGGCCTAGATTTGGTTACTGTTCAACAGATGTTCGTGGGGTCCACTTCGTGATATTTAGTCGATCGAAATTTAAACATGTTAGTTTACAGTGCTTACATTATATCTCCGACCGGGAAGGTCATTTGATCGGTAAACCGCGTCTGATTGCTATAGTTCTTTTAGATAGGTTTGCGAACGTGACATTCGCGTTGATGTTCTGTGTTGTGCTGTAATGTTACGGATTTGTCGTGGTGGATAGCAGTGTGCAATGGCAGTGCAGTTTGGATTTATTTGTACATTTGATATTGCGGGACGAGCGTTCAACATGTGGACTGCCGTCACTGACTGTTGTATAATATTCATTTGGGGCACGACCGGGTCGAGGTCGATGTACCCGTTGTACATATTTTTCATTTCTGTACTAGGTTTTACCCCGCGACGGTGTGCACGGATAGCCGGGTTCTAGAGGGCAACGGGTCCGCATCTCATGGCTTTGAGAGGCAGAGGGGCCTCACTCTAGAATTGGCAGACTATTCGCCGCACTCGTTGGGGGTACAGGTTGACCCAAGCTACCGGATTCCGTGAAGTGCAGGGTGGTCCATTCACTTTGCTGTAGGGGGCTGCCTTGCTTCAGGTTTTGGCGGGTAACTTGCCGCACCCGTAGGGATCTAGGTTTCATTGCACAGGCTATCCACACGACTAGGGGAACATCGGGTTTCAGCAGCGGCTCTGTGAAACTCGGGGATCTCAGATTATCTGTATTGTTCTGTGATGCTTATTACTTTTCTATAATGTTGCATATTATCACGCCTGGAGCGATTATTGTATATTGGTTTATATACTATTAGATGTTGTATATGTTTTACACCCGTGCTAGTCCAGTCCCTGCTCTGTCGTTAGTTAAGTAACCTAACGAGTGATGACGGGACCCAGAGACGAATGCGGATGGCATATACGTACATTTTATTTTCGTTCTTTTCTGGTGTGATTGATTGATGGGACTGCGTTGATTCTGATCAATGCAAAGGAAAACAAACCTGTTTGCAGTTGTTGGAACAAATTTAAAAAGTGTTATTGCAAAGACGTTTCCTTTTGTTTTGCGTAGCGGTATTCAGTGGAATATCCTGCACCTCATTCGACGGGGCAAGCGCCGATATCCCTTCACCGGGACTGACACCTTGGGCAGAAGTTTGCGTCAGGGTAATAACTTCACTATAGTCGATTACAAGTTGCTTTGCATCGCGGTATTCAGTGGAATATCCTACACCTCATTCCACGAGGAAAGAGCCGAGATCCCTTCACCGGGAGTGACCTCTTTAGCAAAAGGTTTTCGCCACTATATTTTAAAAAGCTATCAGGTTCCTTCAGCGATATCGAGTTCACCACGTTAATGGTTTTTTCGCCAAAAACCAGCCGTAGCCCTCCGTCACTTCTTTTAGGTATTCAGTAGTATTCAAACTATGTTTTTTGACCTAACGCCAAGGCATAGTGTTTGGTAGCTGCTGAGTATTCATTTGTTGCATAGATAGATGAGTTGGTTTGGGACAGTCGTTCTGCCATTTTGACCTAATGCCAAGGGCATATGCGGGTGGGTTCAAATTAACAAGATAGTGACGGGTAGAACTTGGCATGTGACTTATGACATTTTGACCTAACGCCAAGGTCATAAGAGCATGGGGCAAAAATCATATCGGGAGTTTCTAAAGAAACTGAAACTTGCCAAGTATGCGCATACCTTCTGGAGTATGAGTAACGTGGATGCATTCCATCACGTTATCATGCGATGAGAGTTGGATCCCGATTCCCACTGATGAGTTGGTTTACTCTTCGGGTGATCTCGATTGATTCTTTTTTCAGGTTTGGAGGAGAATTTGACAGGACAGTGGGAGATTTCCAGATTAGATAAAGTGATAACCATTCTGATCTAGGTTAGAGTGCACGCAGAGTGTTTCTTTTCTCTCTCTCTCTCTCTGGCAGCGACCTTTGACCGACCCTAGACTATGACTCAGTGACCAAGTTAACCGAACCTTCTTAAAATACTGGCTTTTGGATAGTCTGAGTTGCATAAGTCATTGCCACTCCTTCTTTTACCCTTTGAATTTCTCAGAACACCCGTATTACTACGGATATCCACTTCCATTGGATAGATCCATCGTATGGTTATATACGAACTCGAAGGGACTTCTTCGAGAATGGATCCAGGTTCAGGAGAAATTGAATTGGTTTATTCAGTTGTCTTTTATTATCACCTTCTCTCAGGTTGCGAGAGCTCATTGGTTTAGGAGAGTACACCTATTACGCTTATTGGATAGTCTTATTCCAAACCATAGGCAGGTGCCGAAAGGTAGGGAATGAAGAAAACCAATTAGCCTAAGTAGGGTGTGCAGAAGGTAATATTTAAAGACAAAATAAAGGGATTAGAAAGAGGGCAAAGTAAATTGCGACTGTTATCATTCACGACCAAAACCGCGTACTTTATCGCCACTCCTATTTCACCTTTAAAAGAATAAGGTATTATTCAGATGTCTTTTATCATCACCTTCTCTCAAGATGCGAGTACTCCTTGGTTTAGGAGGGTACACCTATTATTCTTACTGGATAGTCTTCTTCGAAACCATAGGCTGGTGCCGAACGGTAGGGAAGAAAGAAAACCATTTAGCCTAACGATGGTGTACAGAAGGCAACGACTAAAGATAAATAAAGGATTTTGGAGAGATGGCAATAAAATATACGGTTGAAGTCATGGATTGATTATGCAAGAGGCATTGCTATGAATACCAGGATACCCCTACGAAACATTTTCATGTTTCAGTGCATTGTTAAAAGAAAACTGTTTTCCCGATTAGATACTTACTCCAAGGGTATGTATTTATCAGGTTTCATTCTCATATCTGTATGGTTTTACAGATGATGGGTGGGAGTAAGTTATTGGTAATTAGGTGATCATCCTCATTATATCGGAATTCGTTGTAATTGGTGATATTTGAGGAAATCGCCAGGGTACAGTTTTCCACCTACGACGCACAGGTTTTGAGTTGTTCAACTCAGCGGACTTATACAGAGTATTGTATGTTGTCCAAGTGTCTATCAGGACAAAGGGGTAGGTCCTCGTACTATGTTCAGTTTACTTATGACTTCTCTAGTTTTTAGATAAGTGTTTCCTAGAAATACAAGGTCTAAGTTCTGAGAAGTTGTGGGTATAAGAATAAAGTAGGGAACCAGGTGTCACAAGTATCGGGATTCTTCAAAGAGATCGAAGATGTAGATTCTTGTGATTGGTATTCAGATGATAGTAATGGTTTTGAGAAACATGTTTCTCTTTCAGGTTACTCATAATTGGATGGATTCCTAAGTTGAGTAATGCTGATTAGCCTCTTTCCATTAAGTTGATATGCACTGGAGACAGTTGCATGATTTGAATCTGGTTCCAATTAAATAAGTGCCAAAGTTTCTATATTGGATATAGAATGGTTCATACCTTAAAAGATGTTAAGGTACGGGGAGTTGTCCAGCTTATGCTTAAAACCAGACTTTGGATAACTCAGGGCACGTTTCTGTAATTGCTGTTTGTGGGTTGACCCTGGCTATGACGAGGGTTGATTTTCTTCCATTTTGAAGATCAATAGTTATATTGTTCTTGACTCGCCACAGTTTTAGTAAAATGGATCTTTTTCAGAAAACAGTAGTGGGAGTATGGTAGAACTGGAAGTGATTCCAGAACCGCGAACGATTACGGAAAATTTAATAGGACCTATATATTCAATCAGGTTTGACATTCTATTAGCCACTCCGCAGATATGGTGGGTAACCTCAAACACCCGAGAGGTACTCCGGTAGCCTCAAGGACGGTGACAGGAAGGTTCTTATCTACCCAGACTTGACACTACTGTTGTTCCATACTATGAGACCCGACAGGAGGTTAAGTATAGCGTCGTTCTAAACTCGCTTTAGAAGTGAATGTGTATATTATTCTGTCAGAGGGTTGTTGTGGTCAGTGGTAGCATCGGAAGCATAGTGGGCAAGATGCTTATGCCTATTTATAGACTAGAGCAGTTATAGCGGAGATAGATCATCTATTTTTGATGTGACGGTCATGGGTTTGACTTCAATCAGAATAGGGGATGGATCTGTTAAGAAGGTAGTAGGGTGTGATGTTATGGTATCTGGATGACATACACAGAGTAGGAAGTAAAATTCCTACACTACGATCGGTTGTACTGTGGTCGTCACATAGTTGTTTCTCCAGACAGGATATGGATATAATATTTGACATTCTGGTTTCTAGATCTATGGTTTTAGATCTGGATTTGGGTAGTTTCCCAATGTGGGTACTTTGACAGTATTCTAATGGTTTTTAGAATAGATGACTCCTGGCATGGTGGTGTACCTGCAGGTGATGGAGTTACCCTCTCTAAAGGTATCTTACAGACTAAAGGGGAGAGGGATGTGCATGATTGGCAGATCACTTACTTAGGCAATTGAGTCTATCGTGAGATGTCAAGTACCACACCAGATGTTGTTTTTGCACTAGATGCAATAAGTTTGTATTAATCCAATCCTGGAGAAACATAAGGAAGCAGTTTTAGAACATAAGTACATGTTCTATGGATTTGATGACGGCAGCTTCCTTCGAGAGACAGTTATCATTCCAGGCTTCAAAGGTGACATGGTTGACAGAGTGATTGTCAGAGTTATAGTTTTCCCTCTGACGAGGGACATTATTATGGACAGGTGGTCCAAGAGGATACTGTGGGAGGCATGGTGCAGTATACTGATTAGGTTCAGTGATCGATACAGTCTAAGAAGTTTGGATTTAGAGTTCATTTATGAACTAGATCCCATCAGATATCCAGACATATTCTAAGACAGGTATTACTCAATTCGGGAGATGACTTTCTCCGCGAACTTGAGATTAAGAGAGATATAGAAAGAAACATCTAGGCGGATCCACTCACTGAGGCTATTTCTCGAACACAATAGTTTTACAAACGGGCTTTATGAAACTGATTAGTAGAGGAGTTGGATGTTCTGTTTCACACGGGCTGTGAGTAGTCGATATCGCAATAATTAGCCTTAAGTGCAAGTGGGAGATTGTTGGAGATAGTGCCCTCAGAGTCAATTATTGGATCACAGGTACGTGATTGCAATGATTGCGGAGGACCTATACCAGCAGGACAGTCTTACTCGAGATGATAGTATGCTATCTGGTTTGCCTTTATCAGTCGTGTACATGTTCAGGTGACTGATTACATGTTACACTTTGATAGAGCCCTTAGGATCTTGCTTTACTACCAATAGTATGATGGCGATCATATATGTGAGAGTTGGGTGGTTTATATGCATATCCTTAATTGTGGTCCCTAGTCGTGGGAGTTTCGAGACAGGGCATCAATACTCCGGAGTAGACTAGTGTGTACAGTCGAGACCCCGACGAGGGGCGGTGGCCGGTCTCACAAGCCAGTGGTGTCAGTTGGATCACCTAAGATGTATACAGGTGCTCATTGGGTTATAAGTACACCGGACAGGACTCGCCGGGAACCTGCTAGTTGGTTTTATACATATCGTCAGATAGCGGTTCCCTGGTGAAATGTGTACAGGTTAGTTCATCGACCTGAGGTCGTCATTTGTCTCGTGTGAGTTCCCACTGTGCTTTGATTCCTACCCTACCACGGCTGAAAGGAGTCGTGCAAACAGGTAGTTTTTGGGTAAAGTCCTGAGCTATATAGAGGCACGTGAGCGGATCGGCAGGGGATTCGTCTCTCCCGGTATTGGGGGCGAGATCGTGCTGTGTCTAGGAGAGCCATTACATAAAGTCCACGGCCATGGCAGGAGATTTACTGTAACATTTCAAAAAGATAAAATATTAATTTTGGGAATTTTTGTAATTTAATATTATTTTATTGAATATTTTAATATTTTGGTATTATTAAATACAAATAAATGGGAAAAATTTTAGAAAATTATGGAAAATTCTAAAATAGGGTAAATTAGAGAATTATGCCATTTCTAAGTTTAATTGATTAGTTATATGCTAAATTTGTGCTAATCGCGATTAAAAATCGCTAATCGGTTTTTAGCATTTTTGTGCAAAACATGCACATATCACTTTTTCACACTTGTGCATTTTCTTGCCATGGTTCACTTTGGGTTTACTATTCTTGGGAGAAGGATTTTGAGAGAATAAGAAAAAGAAAAGGAAAAGAATTGGGAAAAGAATAAAGAATGAGGTTTGGTGAGAAAGAGAGGTATGGGCACCTTTGACTAAACACTTAGCCATTTCTCCTTCCCTCATTTTCCTCCCTCTTCTCCTTTCTTCTACTGCTGCTCCGCCCTCACTTCCCTCCCCTCTTCAAGCCCTCTAAACACATCCAAAACAATCATAAAACCCAATCTCCATTTCATTAAATGTGTGCACAAGCTCAAGATCTATACATTGGACCAAGAAGCAAGGATTTCGGCCACTAGGGGCAACTCAAGAAAATTCTTGAGTTGCCAAATATGGTATTTTCTGGATCATTAACTTAGTTTTAGCATTTCCTTTACCCCCATGTTATGATTGAACCGATATTGTGTGATTTGGTGACTTGAGGAAAAACCTAGTTAGGGTTGTGAAGAATTATGAGTTGTAATGTGAAATTTAGTTCAATAGAGGCTACACCAACACCCTAGTGTATGAATTGAGACCCTAACCTGAAGCTTAAACCCAGAATACAGATTTTTGAAACCGATATCAGAGAAATTGTGGAATCTGTGAAGGGTATATTGAATCTGCTATCACCCGAGACATCCTAAATTAAAATTGATTGGACAGTGACATGTGCAGGCACCCAGGCAGCTACCACCAAGACCCCAACCCCTAACTCATCAAGCTGGCCGCAGATTTATCCATTCTGGCCGCAATTTGCGGCCAGACTATGGTGGATTTGGCTCGTTTTGGTTTTGGTGTTCCCTTATCAGTAGTTTAGACCCCTGGCATGTGTAGATTTGTATAATTTGACCTAGGGTGAAATCTGGAACATATTTCCTTAGTTGCTGTTTTGGATTCGTGTTCCCGTATTCCGTATTCTTAATCCTGAATTTGGGTCTTGTGTTTTACCTCGACTATTTGGCGTTTATACGACGATATAGAGGATTTATTGATGGTTTTGAAGGAGTGCCCGTGGGTTCTAACCTATAGGTCCCTTATCGTATCGTTTTGGGTTTCGTTTGCCGTTTTATCTTTGATTTGGTTTTAATGCGCATATACGATATTTTGATATGTAGGTACCCATGAAGACTTCGGGACAAAAAGCAAGCGCGTGGCGACGTCCACAAATGAAGATGCAAGGTGAGTAGATTATATCTACTGGGGGAAGTCGGGTGGATGGCGTATAGCACCCCCGCAGTCCGTAGTTGTTATATTATATATATGATAGTTAGGTGTATTATGGATAGTGTAGGGTTAGATGTGACTAGTGTAGTTCATAGTCACGAACCCTAGAATAGAATTACACCTACACGCACACCCTTGCATATTCCTTATACTTGCACTGTGTTGATGATATTGGATGACATTGGAGATGAGTCGATGATGTTGGGCCTTGTGCCGCGAGATCGGTGATTTGATGTGATTCGTATTGGGATACGATACGTGATCTCTAGCGAGCCTTGGGACGTGTGCTTGCACACGCAGTATATTGATGGTATCAGTTGTACTAGACTTAGATCAGTACCCCAGATTATGTGATATGATGATAGTGATACCTGAGATGTGATGAGATAGTGTGATATTGACCCGTACCCAGCTATTGGGATGCCGTACGATGATTTACCGTACGAGCCTATATTGATGATAGATCCGCGCTCATGACTCGAGGATGTCTTACGATATACTGTATTGTACGCGATATTATGGAGGCGGGATCACCGACTATTATATCTATATATATATCGACTCAGATTCAGGTGGTTTCCATACCTCTCCCGATTGACTTGATACTTAGATCTGTTAGATTCTTCACTGTGGTGTTGATTATTTGATTTCCGCATATTCATGTTATTCGCATTTCTTTCATATGTTTATTGCTATATTATTATCATGCTGTTAGGACACCAACACCATTATCGATGATGCGTATGTTCCACGTACACTATTGCCGGCTCACACACTTCATCATCGATAATTGCCATGCCACTACACTGTAGTACTGTTGCATTCATGATATGATTCTTGCATGGCATATTGTACGCTTATACCTGTACACAAACATAGATGATTCTGACTTGATTAGGGATTTGGGAACCGCAAGATGTTCTTCAAACTGATTCGTTTTAAAAAGAGCGGTTTCCCTCGACATGTGCACATCACTATTCCATGTTGCATGGCTTCTGATATGCTTACCTTTCTTTACATGTCGCATACATCATGTTTTGATTATACGCATTGAGATATGTTGTTTCCATGATATTTCTGGATTTGGGAACCGTGGGTATTTCAAAAGAGAATATATGATTGTTTTAAAAACCCGGTTACCCTTGATATGATATTTCAGTGCGTCCACCATGTGTTTTCTCGGTGCTGAGAGCGACATGTGAAACCCGATTCGAGGAGGCGGATGAGGCCGATTGCGGGTACATGGTGGACCCGGTATGGCACCCCGGGGCGAGAATGGTTTCGCTGTGTAGTAGACGGTGAGCCTGGCAGAGGGATTACTACCTACCGGTGATTGTATTTGAGCTCGGTGGATATCTGGAGGATACCGATCGGAGTTGAGAGATGGATATGGGCACACCCGTACTGTCGGTGCCGAGGGCCGATACCGTAGACGGAGCCCCATATGGACGAGGATATGGGCTGACCCGTACTGCCGGGGCCAAGGTCCGATACCGCAGACGGAGCCCCATATGGACGAGGATTTACGTGTCGATGCTAGGCACGGGTTTCATGTTTTTCCATGATTTTGTTATATCCTCATATTCGCATACATGATGCTTATTGTCATTGGGTGCCGGGTGGACGGGTTCCACGTTTGTTGTCATTGGGTGACGGGTGGATGGGTTCCACGTTTATACAAACTTGATCACATACAGACTGGATTTATATTGATCATACATCATGCAGACATACCTTATACTGATGATATGTTATTACGTGAGTACTTGGAACTACATACATGCTTAGATGTTACGTTGCCACTTTATCATGCTTCAGACGTACTCTTGTGGTTTATATTACTGATTGTTTGACCTAGGTTTATGTCTTGCATTCGGTTTCTGCTTGTAGATATTTCTATTCACGAGTTGGCAACTCACCCCCGTTGTGCCACAGTTCTTGCAGGTTTTTGCCGTACAGGTTCCATTGCGGCATTTCTGGCACTCTACTTCCTTGCGGGTGAATTGCTTTTGGTAGGTGGATTCTTTTGCATCAAGAACCACCATTGTACTTGTATTATTCATTGTATCTAGAATTTCTATCAACCAAAACTTGTATATTGTTTCAGACTTAGACATTAGTGATGTATTATTCGACCTTAGAGTCGCGCTTAGTAGTATTGCGGCTTTCATGCTTATTGAGTTTCTTTTGGTTTGACCCTCGCCTTTCGGCGTTGTATATTATTATTGCTTGTGTGGTTGTGACCGTCGTTGACGAAGAGTTAGCTCCCGCTTGGGGATGCCTTTTATCATTGTATATATGTTGTTCTTGTTGTACCCCGTTCGGGGCCAGTATTTACAAAAGAAACTTTGCCGAAATTTTTAGAAAAGACTTTACCTTTTAAAAATGCACATTCGGCTTAGTTATTTAAAAACCTTGACTTCAAACATGTTTTCCTTCACTTCATTAAAAAACCAGTTTTCTTTACTTACTCTTAAAATCGTTTTAGATTTCTGGGCTGTTGGCTTACTTGGATCAGATGGAGTCCTATAGACTTCATACGGTTCAAGGGCCAGTCACGTGCTCTTTCGGGTCGTGACATTTACTGGTAGGCACTCCAGTAGTATCTCAGGGTGTTATTGAGCTACACTCCGACACGACTTATACTGCTATTGGGGGTCTGACGTTACTAGCCCCCTAGGCAGATATGTGATACTCATAGACGAACGGACCGGACTGTATATACATTGTCACTGTTAGGCTTAGTAGGGTTTCCGGATGAGTTCGCTCATCGGCCTCCCTTGAGGTCAGTCCATGGGCAGCAATTACGCATAGCTAGTGCCGCTGACTGTTTGTGGTTAACCCCACTGCTAGGGTAGTGACGAGTCATTAGAGTCCCACACAGACAGTTTCCCAGGTTCGGGCGAAACGTTGTAGAGGTCGTATGGTTTTATGGCGGGGTTCGGAAAATGCACGTGCGTTTACGCACGTGTCAGATTTCGGGCAGATGATACTGGTCGGCTTTGGTTTAAGCCGGATCCGAGTATTATATTGAGTAGATATAATATCTTTGTCTCAGTTGCATTTGTATTCGGTCGTAATACAAATGCGGGTATATTTATACAGTTACAGGGTTATCCTGAAATTCGTTTCGGGATCACTTTTGGAAGTTGCCAGTTTCCAGTTTTCTATCAGCCGTCTTTTAACATTCGGTTAAAGAAGGATTTATCTTTTCTTGGATGAGTATGGAAGATTCTAGAAGCATCTAGAAGGTGGTGACAAGGCTTGTGACTCATTTGTTCATTTATGGTGCATTTATTGTGTTCACACTTTGTGTTCACACTTTGTGTTCACACTAGATATTTTCTTGTGTTCACACTAGATATTTTCTTGTGTTCACACTAGATATTTCCTTATGGTTACTCTCTTGTTCCTACACTCACCTCCCTCTTCACTTATATATATGGCCGGCCCCTTCCCCCTCTCTCACTCTCACTTGATTCATTTTGATGAAAAGATTATGATAGTTTTGGGGTGTATGGAAATTTCATTGCTCATTTCATTCCATCACCCGAATCAAATGACAACTTCATTAACCGTTCGTCCATAGCTTTGGACGGAACGAGACAAAGTCTTCTACTCATTCTCTACATCATTCTTGGTCGTCTCTTTTAGCAAACTTGACGACCGAGTTGCCTCGAGTCAGAGGCGGGAGCCCGTTTAAAGAATCGTTGACGTGGTGCCACCTGGACGAAGAGATCGGAGGATGACGAGATCGGAGCAGCCGCAACAGAGCGTGGGATGATGGTTAAAGAACGAAGGACTCGGATCGTTCGGTATAACCTTTCTACTCTCTTTACAGTTTGTTAGTTTAGCAATAATGGCAGATCCGGGTTAAAGTATACGATAGCGCAAGTTAAAATGTTTTTGTTACGCATTTGGCGTCTGTAGACGGCCGGGGTGCTACCGTAGACTTACATAAATTAACACACAATCTTTAGCATTGAATGCACATTACTTCCTGTCCACATATGCCTAAAAGTCTTGTGTACACACTTGTTTGTGTTGGACAATTTAGATAAAAAGTGTGTACACAAACTTGTTGCAAAAAGAAACTCATGAAGTATCGGTCGGTTTGTGGTTCTGGTTGCAGTGTCGGCTCTCAAATGATATATCCGTACTTTTGAATATATTTCCAGTATTTTTTCACGAATACCTGTAATCTGTATTACTGAGCAGACACAGCTTAATAGTACCGATAAATACAACAAATAGATAATGAATGAGCGGTATTAGAATGCAGTTTTCTGATATGAACAAATACCCCCAAACTTTTCTTTTGCTCGTCCCGAGCAAAACAAAACAAAATCCCATCCTCACTTTCGCAGGGAACGCGATAGCACTCAGCGCGTGCAACAAGCCGTTAAACCTCTAGGTATCCATATTAGGAGGAGTGTTGTCTCCTGAGGCTTTTCAGCGGATTACACCCACAAAATCCCGTCAAACCAGTTTCATAAGTTAACGTTGACTCTACTCCTATAGTTTAGTATTTAAGTTAGAAATTCTATCATCCTAAGTTTGAAATATCATACCCTTATGTTTCACACCTCCTATCTATTTAACTTCAGATCCTATACATTCCAAAAAAGTTTAGAAAGATGTTGGTATCTCCTGAGTTTTCCTCCTAAAAGTGCGGTCTCAAATTAGGGATTTTTATCAGTTTTACAGAAAACATAAGTCCTATTCTTCATTTCTATCTTTTATCCAAACATCGATTGTATACCCCTACGCGTGTGTAAATTTTAATCCCTACACTCAAGAATTCAATTCAAGCAATAGTACCCTTTCCCTAAAACCTAATACTACTTTTTCATTAAATGATGGACGATGTTGCTCACACACCTTTCATGCGACTATTATTGCTTCTTGAGGCACTAACGGCCGATTACTGAATGCGTAAGCTTAATGCGTAAATAGCAATTTCCAGGACTTGACTTTATTTATTTTTTCTTTTCTTTTTCTTTTTCTTTTCATGACCGGATATATTTTTCAATGATGCTCTTTAAGTTGTTTAGCTTTAAATACCGTTTTTTCTTTCATACCAGGTTTTCAGGCAAGAGTATTTCTAGGTATCCTCTACTATCCCAAGTTTCAAGGTGCGTGTATGTGCAATTTGTAGGATATATACTTTCTAAATTTGGACTCAAGAATAGAAACTATTTTTCAGACTTATTCTTCAGTAAAACTTCAATACTCTCCCTTCATCTCGACTTAACTAAAGAAGTGAACTCAAGATTACCTACTTCTTAAAAAAAACTGTAAGGACGTATACTTACAAAGGTTAAACAGACTGAGGGTTATTTTTAGGGTTTTCAATTCCTAAGCCTAGGATTTAGTTATTTGTAACGTATCAACTAAACTTTCAGAATAAAATCTCAATTACCCTATTAGCTAACTTGACGACAAAGATTTTATATTTTTGTAAAATTTTTCGATTTTTATGGCTTTAAAATAAGTATGCAAATGCAAAATATACAAATGAATGCTAAGTTAGAAAGTTTACCGAGCACACCCCCAAACTTAAACTTGACAGTGCCCTCACTGTTAGGCTACACCAAGAGGGTCAAAATTGTCGGCGCTCACCAAAAACAAATCATATATAAAAGAAAAAAACAAAACAAAAATATATACACAAAAAGGTACCCCCTAAACTTAAGTGAAACAGTGTTTCCACTGTTAAGCGTTGAAGTTCAGGATTAGGGGGGAGAGAACGGTATCTATCTATACAAGGCCTTACACAGGCCAAAAGTGAGCACAAACCATTCAAAGATTTTATCTCTATAATGTGCAGGTTGGTGAAAAATACAGTGAGGAAAGGATTAGAGAATATGCGAGACCGTATGTGAATAGAGGTGGTATACGGAATCGGTATATGAGAAGAAGAATAGCGGAAGGGAAAAAGAAATGGAGTATGAACTTGAGGGTGGAAATGGAGTGAATAGATTAGCACAATTTGTGATGATCGATGTGTAAAAAGCGATTGTACTAATCTATCAACCCGTCGAGAAATTGGGTCAAATCCCTCAAGATTCGTGAGAAAAGATGGGTACGCCAAACTTGGTAAACCAGACATAGTAATGAAAGTGATACGGTTTCTTGCGCGGTCGGAATGACGGAAAGGATGGAGGGGAGCGATAGAGGAAGGTTATCGGTTATAGGTTCAAGAGGTTGTACACAGTCAATAAAAGGGATAGGATAAATTGGAAAATCCAACTCATCAATTAAAACTGGTTCATCCTCAAAGCTATCCTCAAAAATCTCCTCAAAATTCAGCTTATCCATGCAATTCTCATCAAAATCAAGACGCATATGAAGTTCAGGAAAAACATTTAATGACTCGGGATGATGATTTGGAGAGAAAAACTCAGCCAAAACCGCGGGTTCATCATCCAAAATATCCCCAGCGTCGATATCCTCAATCAAGTGAAAATCAATATTCCCAGACACCTCATCAAAAGCATGGACTTCAATCAATTCAGGTTCTAGAGTGGAGGTGTAGAGGTCAAAAGGATTTGGTGTGGTTTCACTCGAAAGGGACCCTTCACAATCCGGTAAATCAAACACTACAAAGTCGCACAACTCATTAAATTTTCTATCTTCAATCGGTAAATCTTTTGGGACACTAGATAGACATTCAAAACTGGAGTTGTGTGATTCAATTTGCAATATGTAGGTTTGATTAGGAAGGGTGTACAGCTTACTTTCACTACTCAAATTCTCAGCCTGTCCTACCGCCTCATCATACATTGGAAAATTTAGAGCTAGTTGAAAACTAGCTACCGGGTCACTAGGTTGTATGAAGGCGGCCATGGACACATTCAAATCCATCATCTGTTGACATGACACTACCCTAAAGTCTTCCAACGACTGTTCCAGACTAGACATGGGTTGTGAAGGGGTTTCAGTAAAAGATTCAAAGTTGTTTTGATATTGGAAACTCCCAAATGACGGTTCAGAAGCAATGTCTAGGGAAGGTGCAAAATTTGGGTAGGATGGATAGGAATTGAATGGTCGGACAGGAGTAGGATCAATATTCGGATATGAAGGTGATTGGAATTGTTGATCAAAAGAATTGGCAGTGGTGAAAGGAGTGAAAGATCGGCTACGGGATTGTTCGATATGTTCAGCAATAGACATGGGTCTTGGAGTTGCAACAGGACTTGAAAAGGGGGTATCAACGTAAGAAGGTGGTGAAGGTTGAAATGGTTGATACAATGTGGATTGCGGAGTCAAATTGGTAGTCCTAGACGCGTCTATCCGATCATTCAGAGAAATTTTTGGCTTGGAGAGATCGTTCGAAATTCTGCCAAAGAAAGAACCGTAAGAAGTAATGTCTGGTTGTGGGTACCAAAGTTCGGCAAGAGTTTTTCTGGGTGGGGTACCCATGATATGAAGAGAGAAAGGAGAAGAAAACGAATGTGATTTTTTTTATTTTTTTATTTTAGTTAGTTATTAACAAAAGAATGAAATATACAAAAAAAAAGAATATGGACAAAAACAACCACGACACAAAAATACCACACACCTAATCGGTCTAGGGTTCACCTAGGTCAATTAGACCTGCTCAAGAACTTGATTGTCGAAGTAAAACTGTATCGAGAAACGGGCTCAAGATATATGGATCACGGGGCCAGGTAAGTGCAGAGATAAGGAGAGGTTTTCCGACGCCTTCGCGAAGGTCCTTAATTAAATAACTCTTTTCTCTTTTGGAAGTTTAGCCGTTAACACTTTCCTAGACACCCCGTAAACGATATACCTTTAAGCGGTGTTCTAAACACAGTTAACTTCTCCTAGTGAGTGTGAAGTCCTTAAGGCTTAAAGTCTAGTTTCTTTTATATTTTGTGCGGGTAAACGTTATGCTCAAGTCTGTGATTTGTGGGCCACGGAAAAAGGGATGAAATCCTTTACCGTATGTTGTGGGGTTTGCTTGCCCTTAAGTCCGTATTAATGTATGCAGTGCGCAATTCAATAAAAATTCTATAACGAATCAAACAATCGTTTTTTATATTAAGCACGGCACTGCAACAAATATAGGTTAGTCAATTTTTGGCGTTTGGTAGTGAACTTGCAAAGAATCCTGTAAAGATATTATAGTGGATGTTTCGGATTTGAGAAGAAGGTGTTTAAGAAATACGTACCATTATGTTTTTGGGTTAGGAAACCCCCGTTGAAGCAAATCCGGTAATCTTGAAAAGTTCGCTTGCGGGGGTCAAACTACCCGGATCTTTGGCACTGTACTTCGCAATCACCTTGGGCTTGAATGTACACTTTGCTCCCCATGATCGCAGTTCGCAAATCCGCAAAAATTTACAAATGTCGGAAAAACGGATATTAGTGCGAAAAAGCGATACGAATGCCTAAATACCTGCACACTAAAAATAATAAAAAAACAAACAATAAAAATAGGACAAAAATAGAACACTGGAGCACAGAGGCAAAATTGGAGGCAGACAGGCCGGCGTCGCCGGATTGGGTGGGTGTGTCGCCAGCCAACTTGATGAGATAGGGCTCCAAATTTCTTCTAATGTCTCACTGCTCCACTAGTGCCTCACTGGTATTGTTTATCTTTTTAGTTTAGATCAAGAGTGCTAGCAGGTAAGAATTCCAGAGAACAAAAATATTAAGAATGTTAGTTTTTTTTGTTTTGGTTTTTAAATTTTTGATTTTTATGTTCTTTTGAAAATAGTGTTAGTTTTATAAATGAGATGTACAATGATTAAACCGAAATAACAAGAATAAAAATGTTACCGTCTCCCCGGCAACGGCGCCATTTGATCGCACGCCAAAAGCGTGTCGGATATTTAAAGTTCTAAAGTTTAACCGCGATCAGGACGGTTTCACTTTGCAGCTAGCCGTGATGAGCACGGGTCGATCCACAGGGAGATGGAGCATTTTACGTTCTTGTCGTAACGAGTTAATACGCGAGGCAGAAATTTCTTTATCTAACCTATGTGTATATATGCACAAGTAAAGTTTGTTAGGAATAGATAGATTAGTGTAAGTGAATGGAAATCCGCACTCAAACCTTTGAGCCGAACTTAACGATTGAAGCTAGAGAAATCGGCAACAACGTGGATTAGGGTACTTATGCACGGTATTAGAAATCCGGCTTATTGACCCTTGTACGTCCGTTCTTGTCTCTTTCTTTGGCCTCCGGCCAAACCGAACACAACCGGTCACGGTTAAGAATCACCGTTACCTTGGTAGGGTAGGGTGCCTAACAGAGCGCTTGCGTAACGTTTGGACAGAGTTCAATTGGAAAATACGGGAAAAGGAAATAAGCAAAGAAATCATAACTTACGAAATCGTTATCAATTCCAAACAACACAATATTCACAACCATTAACAACACAAACCAAAAGAGTAAAGAAAAGAAAAGACATTACAAGAAAGAAAGTGCATCGAATTTAAGTGCAAGTAAGTCAAGCAAGTATTAAAGTGCAAGAAAGTAAATAAGCAAGAAATAAAAGAGAAAGATAGTAAAACTAGGAACCATAGAACACAAGACAGGCCATGGGATCAATAACCAACCCTTAAACTTGCAAGCTGAAACAAGAGGTTGCAAGATCAAGAGAAGGGTAAAGAACTCATGTGAAATGAAGGAAAAGAAGAGAGCTTTATTCATTCCAAAAGAAGATACAACCCTTGAGATCAAATACCAAAAATTAAACTTGCAAGCTCAATTAAGAGGTTGTAAGATCAAGAGAAGGCAAGGGTCTCAAGGGGAAGCTAAACTATTTACAAGAGAAAGTGAAAACAAAATGAAGTGTTGCAAAAAGAATGACAAAATTGGACTAAAGAATGACCCCTTCCCTTGCTGCCATGATCTTCTTTTATAGGCAAGAAAGAGGATTAAGCAAACAATAAAATAAGGACCAAATTGCAGCATGGAATCCACTGTGAGAGGATGAGGCCCAGAGGAGGTGGTGGGGTCAGCCAGGCCGATCTAAGAGGGGATGTGCTCGGGCAAGTTGGTGAGTCAAGGGCTCGTGCTTTGTGTGATGACTTTTGTGTCCCCTCACACCACTTTGGTACAGTTTATTTTCTCTGATTTGGCTTGGTCTGCACCCAGGTTTTGGAGGGATATTTGAATCTTTAAATCAACACAATCTTTAGCATTGAATGCTCATTACTTCATGTCCATTTGTGCCTTGATTCATGGCTGCCCCCATTATGGTCCATGCTGATTTGTCTATTTGAATTTGATTTGCACTCAGTTTTGGAAGGAAATTTGAATCTTTAAATTAACACAAAATCTTTAGCATTGAATGCACATTACTTCATGTTTACACGTGCCTAAAACTCTTGTGTACACACTTGTTTGTGTTGGACCATTTAGATAAAAAGTGTGTACACAAACTTGTTGCAAAAAGAAACTCATGAAGTATCGGTTGGTTTGTGGTTCTGGTTGCAGTGTCGGCTCTCAAATGATATATCCGTGCTTTTGAATGTGTTTCCAGTATTTTGTCATGGATACCTGTAATCTGTATTACTGAGCAGACACGGGTTAATAGTACCGATAAATACAACAAATAGATAATGAATTAGCGGTATTAGAATGCAGTTTTCTGATATGAACAAATACCCCCAAACTTATCTTTTGCTCATTCCAAGCAAAACAAAACAAAATCCTAGCCTCACTTTCGCAGGGAACGCGATAGCACTGAGTGCATGCAACAAGCCGTTAAATCTCTAGGTGTCCATAGTAGGAGGAGTGTTGTCTCCTGAGGGTTTTCAGCCGATTACACCCACAAAATCCGGTCAAGCCAGATTCGTAAGTTAACATTGACTCTACTCCTACAGTTTAGTATCTAAGTTAGAAATTCTATCATCCTAAGTTAGAAATATCCTACCCTTATGTTTCACACCTCCTATCTATTCAACCAAAGATCCTATACATTCCAAAAATGTTTAGAAAGATGTTGGTATCTCCTGAGTTTTCCTTCTAAAAGTGCGGTCTCAAATCAGGGATTTTTATCAGTTTTACATAAAACATAAGTCCTATTCTTTATTTCTATCTTTTATCCAAACATCGATTGTATACCCCTACGTGTGTGTAAATTTGCATCCCTACACTCAAGAATTCAATTCATGCTATAATATCCTTTCCCTAATACCTAATACTACTTCTTTTCATTAAATGATGGACGATGTTGCTCACACATCTTTCATGCGACTATTAATGCTTCTTGATGCACTAACGGCCGATTACTGAATGCGTGAGCTTAATGCGTAAATAGCAGTTTCCAGGTCTTGACTTTATTTATTTTTTCTTTTCTTTTTCTTTTTCTTTTCAAGACCGGATATATTTTTCGATGATGCTCTTTAAGGTGTTTAGCTTTAAATACCGTTTTTTCTTTCATACCAGGTTTTCAGGCAAGAGTATTTCTAGGTATCATCTACTATCCCAAGTTTTAAGGTGCGTGTATGTACAGTTTGTAGGATATATGCTTTCTAAATTTGGACTCAAGAATAGAAACTATTTTTCGGATTTATCCTTCAGTAAAACTTCAATACTCTCCCTTCATCTCAACTTGACTAAAGAACTGAACTCAAAATTACCTATTTCTTAAAAAAACTGTAAGGACGTATACATACCAGATGGAAGCCGTGCTGAGTACATAGGTGTCCGGTTATGAGAAAAGAGTTAAGCAAGAGTGCCAACCTTCGTATAGTTCGACATAGGTAAGATCGGAAGAAACCATGAGCAGGTTCTTTCCACGACACCGCAGCGATAAGATTTGCACCCAAGATCGGTTTTATCGCGCATATTCAGACGGCCAGATGCCGCCGTCAGTAATGTGCCTTTGAGAGTGGTCATGTTGATTGGCCAAACGGTGATCAGAGGAGTTCCATAGCAGAACTGTTCCGTTAGTACACCTGACCAGGTTGACAAGCAGAAGGATCGTGAGATTGGTAATCCACAGAGAAAACTAGAACCCAGAGACTGAGGACGTCATCTCGTGAGTAGAGGCAAGTAGATGATCTTGCTCCGCCAGCTTTGGGCGCACTGGCATATTTTTCGACATTGTAGGAGGTGTACCTCAATGTCAGTTATTGCGAATTGCATTTTGTGATCGAGTATCACACTTTTGTCGCTTGGACTTGAGTTTTGATGATTTGGTTTCGTGATTTATGTTTTTGTGCACCATGGCTGCACCTACTGGAGATTTATATTGTGCACAGTTATTGCACTTGATTTATGTTTTATACACCGCTACATTGGTTTATGATTTGTCCATATCGATTGCACTAGGTATCGATTTGTGCCTTCGTTGCACGTATTTATGGTATCGTGGATTCGATACTGTCGATTTGATTTCGTGGATGTTATATGAACTCGCCTTTACTTATGCACTCGGTATAGATTATATGTGCTTGCAGTGCATTGGGATGGATTTTGTGCACGCAGTTGCACACGTTTATGATTCTATAGGCCTTGGTATACTCGTAGGGTGTTTTTCGTCACCCCATTGAGATGGGAATACGCGCGCGCTTGTCAGGCGTACTACATATTCCCCCTGCTTAGGGTAGGCCGGGGTTTAATGAATGTAGGGATCCGAATCTCCGGCAGCCGCGGACTAAGCTGTCGTTAATTACCCCTCGCCTTTGGAGCGAGGGAACCTCCGATTGACGGGTTAAACTGGTCATGCGAACTCAATGTGCAGTGTGCGTGTGTGTTGTTTTTGGAGGGGGTGTTTGAATATATCGGGAGCCACGCAGAATTTTTACGGGGGTCCCGCTACCCGGATAGCGGGCTAGGGGTCAAGGGGGCTAGCAGCCCCCTTGCGGGGTGCGGGACAGCGCCCCGTTAGAAATTTTTTCTAACAGGGACAGTGTCGTGGAGTATGCGTATGTGTACATTTGTATACATATGTATAAATATACATGTATATATAAATAAAGGGTAAAAATACATCCAAAGGATGCGTGGGGCCAGCGCCTAGGCGCTTGAGCGCAAGCACGCCACGTGTCGGCACGTGGGCGCTTTGCGCTCGAGCGCAGAGTGCTGGAGCGCAACGCGCCACGTGTCGGCACGTGGGCGCTTTGCGCTCGGACGCTGGGCGCTTGAGCGCAAGCATGCCACGTGTCGGCACGTGGGCGCTTTGCGCTCGAGCGCAGAGTGCTGGAGCGCAACGCGCCACGTGTCGGCACGTGGGCGCTGTGCGCTCGGACGCTGAGCGCTTGGGCGTAAGCGCGCCACGTGTCGGCACATGGGCGACTTGCGCTCGAGTTCTTGCACTGGATCGCAGGAGCGCCACGTGTCAGCACGGGGGCGACTTGCGCTCGAGTTCTTGTGCAGGAGCGCCACGTGTCGGCACGGGGGCGACTTGCGCTCGAGCGCTTGCGCTGGAGCGCAAGCGCGCCACATGTCGGCACGGGGGCGACTTGCGCTCGAGCGCTTCCACTGGAGCGCAAGCGCGCCACGTATTGGCACGTGGGCGCTTTGCGCTCGAGCTCGAGCGCTTGACCGCAAGCGCGCCACGTGTCGGCACGTGGGAGCTCTGTGCTTGAGCGCCAGCAAGAAAAAGAGGCTTTTAGCCTAAAAGATTTCTCTGAAGAGAAATCAGAGAGGAGTTGGACTCCTGAGTGTATTCTTCTTCTTTTTTTTTGGGTTAATGGGAGGGGTTCTTCTTCTTCCTCCTCTGTTAGCTGGATCTTGAAGATCAAGAGATATGGGATTTTAAAAATCACTCCTTTTTAAGATCTAAAAGAAGATCTGAGTTCCCCTTGATGGCTTTTGTGGTGAAAAACTAATTTGTTTTATAAAAGGGAGAGTAGAACTCTTGATTTAATTCAAGAGAAAGAAGAAGGTTTTGGAACCTTGAAGAAGGAGAAAGATCTCAGATCTGGAAAAATTTTTTAGAGAGAGAAAAAAGTTGTGTGATATTTTCATTATCTTTGCCTTTATAGGCTATACACTTTACACATAGCCCATTGGGCTTCACAAAATGGCATTTTGCCTATCCCCTGGCTCATGTGCCATTTTTTTGCACATAAGCCATGGGCTTTACAAAAATTTGGTTTTATGCCTATTTTCTTACATTTATCCATAAAATAAAATAAAAGAAATGCAACAAAATTATTTATTACAAAATATTTATCTTGGCATGGGGGGAAGCCGGCCGCCTCATGTTCTGGCTCGACCCGGGCATGGGCCCACTGGATCTGGGCTTGGGCCCACTTCGCTTGGGGTTGACTTTGATTTTGACTTGGTCAACCGGAGTGTAAATTTTTACCCCAACAAATTGCCCCCCATCAATAAATGCACACCACATATGTGGGTCGTGTGCATGAAATTGATGGATCTTCTTTCACGTGGAGGCGACTTGATTTGGTTCCCGCTTTTTGGGAAGCTGGCACTGCCCTTTTTACGACATGGACGGTCGATGCGGCCCTTTTTGCGACTTGGATGGTCGGTTCTGCCCTTTTTGAGACTTGGACAGTCGGTGCTGCCCTTTTTGCGACTTGGACGGTCGTTGCTGCCCTTTTAGCGACGTGGACGGTAGGTGCTGCCCTTTTAGCGACGTCGACGGTCGGTTCTGCCCTTTTTGCGACTTGGACCGTCGATGCTGCCCTTTTTACGATGTGGGCGGTCGGTGCTGCCATTTTGACGACTTGGACGGTCGGTGCTGCCCTTTTTTGAGACTTGGACGGTCGTTGCTGCCCTTTTAACGACGTGGATGGTCGGTTCTGCCCTTTTTGCAACTTGGACGGTTCTGCCCTTTTTGCGACTTGGACGGTCGGTTCTGCCCTTTTTACGACTTGGACGGTCGGTTCTGCCCTTTTAGCGACGTGAACGGTCGATGCTGCCCTTTTAGCGACGTGGGCGGTCGATTCTGCCCCTTTTGCGACTTGGATGGTCGGGGCTGCCCTTTTTGCGACTCGGACGGTCGGTGCTGCCATTTTAGCGACTTAGACGGTCGGTTCTTGATTTGACTTGCTCTGCTTCTTGCAGTGTCAGGGATAGACTTGACTTGCTCCGCTTCTTGCGGTGTCGAGATTGGATTCTGACTCGCCCCGCTTTCTGCGGTGTCGGAGTGGAAGTTGACTTGTTGATTTTGATTTGGGTTGACATCAGCATCGCTATACTGGAATATGGTACCAGGAGCGAATCATCATCTGTCATTGAGAGGATTTTGGGATTTTGGTTTTTGTTTGGCATCTGCATTGCTACACTGGAATAATGCCAGGAGCAACTCATCATTTGCCCCAAGAGGATTTGGGAGAGATTGGGATTGTTTTACGCCCGTGGATTGTATACGGTTTTGCAGGATGTATGATCTAGACCGTAGGGCCGGAAAATTTCGGGACTTTGTCGGCGTCTGCATCGCTGCACTGGAATATGGTACCAGGAGTGACTCATCATTCGCCGTTGGGGTATGGGATTTGGAATTTGGTTGGCGTCTGCATCGCTGCACTGGAATATGGTACCAGGAGCGACTCATCATTCGCCATTTGGGGACTTGGAAATTGGGTCTTGTTTGGCATCAGCATTGCTGCACTAGAATAACGCCAGGAGCAACTCATCATTTGCCTTGGGACGACTTGGGATTTAGGTTTTTGGTCGGCATCAGCACCGCTAACACTGAAGCGAAATGCCAGGAGCGACTCATCATTTGCCGTTGCCCGCTGGGAAACGATGGCTTAGGAGACAGGTCCAGGTCCCTATCACCTAAGGCTTTTCAATTTTATGGGTCGTGAGGGTCCTATAAAAGCATTTTCTCCCTACGAGTCGTAAGGATCCCGCAGGTGTATTTTCTCCTTAGGAATCGTGAGGATTCCTAAGTGTGTTGCTCCTTTGTGAGTCGTAAGGATCTCACGCAGGGGTTTTCTTCTCACAAGGTCGAGAGGACTTTGCTAGTGTATTTCATCTCTTTTCACGAGTTTGCGCCCTTTCGGGTTTTCACAGACTCGCCGGTAGTCCTGCTGTTTTTACTCACGGAGCCCTTTCAGGTTTTCATCCGTGCCCATTTTGCTTGTGGACATACCGTTTATTTCTTCTTCTTTTTTTTCCTTTTTCTTTCTTTTTCCTCCCCGTTTTTTTTGCCGCTGGTGGGACTTTAAAAGTAGTCTCACCGACAGGATTTGGGAGAAATAGGGGTCATTTACGCCCGTGGATTGTATACGGTTTTGCAGGATGTCTGATCCAGACCGTACGGCTGATGTGCTCAATTCGCCTGCGACTTGGAGCATTCACGTGTAGTATTTTTTGAGATATCGGCCATTGATGGGTGGCATGGGCCTTTCTCCCTCGGCGCTTATTAGTTGGTAGGATCCTCCGTCAAACACTTTCTCGATGACGTATGGTCCTTCCCAGTTCGGCTTGAATTTTCCCTTGGCATATCGATTGGGGATGATCGGTCTTTTGAGGACCAACACCAATTCACCTTTCTTGAAAGCGCGGAGACGGGTTATCTTGTCATAAGCCCGTGACATTTGGGCTCGTTATAGCTCTAGATTTTGCTGCACCGCGAGCCTCTTTTCTTCGAGGGCATCGAGTTCTTCAAGTCGAAGGAGCACGTTTTCCTCCTCCGTCAACTCATGTTGGATAGCCATTCTTAAACTTGGAACCTCGATTTTGAGGGGGGAGAATTGCCTCCACTCCGAAGAGCAATGAGTATGGAGTGGACTGAGTTGGAGTACGGTGCGTGGTACGATATGCCCACAATGCCTCGTGAAGCTTGAGATTCCAGTCTCTCTTGTTGGCTGAAGCATTTTTCCCTACTGAGCATTTTTCCTCAGGGCTTCGGCCAATGACAGACACCTGAGCCAGAGTTGGTCATATGACCTGCGGTTTAACGTGTCATTTACAAACACGTATCGGAGAGCTCTTTTCTTCAACTGAATCCTCGCAGATTTTCTTTCGGGCAGCTTGTCGTATCGGAGGTACTCTATGAAGGGTTCTCTCCAGTCGGGCTCGTCTTGGATGATCGAAGCTTCTTCGGCAGGACTGCTCTTCTGTTCTGCGCTTTCCTCTTCTCGTAGGGAGACTGGGGGTAGAATTTGTCGGCTCCTGACTGTGATCAGAATTTCATCCATGTCAGGATCAGCCAGCTCCTTTGCTAGGCGAGCGAGTACGTCAGCCTTTCCATTCAACGCTCTAGGGACTCTCATTAGTTCAATGTGAGTGAACCATTTCATGAGTTCCACCACTCGGCCTCTGTACCGAGCTAATTCGGGTTTGTATATCTTATAATTGCCGCTTACTTAGTTGACGACAAGCTGGGAGTCACCGTAAACCCGTAGCCGAAGGATTTCCATTTCTATGGCGAGCTCCAAACCAGCTATCAGAGCTTCATACTCAGCTTCGTTGTTCGTTCGAGGCTCAGTGAGAGTGAAAGAATGCCGTAGGGTTCCCATTGATGGCGTGATGAACACCAATCCTATCCACGCTTTTACCTCCGGGACGCTTGATCTGCCGGAGCTCCTTATTGATGAGGCTCCATCGAAGTAGAGCTCCCAACATGGCCCATCTTCCTCGAGGTGCAGCACTTGTTCGTCGGGTAACTCACAATTTAACGGCGACCCTTCTGGTATGGGATGAGCAGCGAGAAAGTCTGCAAGAGCTTGACCTTTTACTGCTTTCTGAGGAGTATAAACTATGTCAAACTCAAGTAGCATGACAGCCCATCTTGCCATTCTGCCGGCTAGGCTTGCTTTGGTCATCAAGTGTGTGAGCGGGTCGACCTTGGAGATCAGCATAACCCGATGAGCGAGCAAATAGTGCCTCAGCTTCTTCACAGCAAATATTAGAGCCAGGCATTGCTTTTCGATTGGGGAGTAGTTGTGTTCCACCCCGACTAGAGTTCGACTGAGGTAGTAGAGGGCATTTTCTTTTCCCTCCTCGTTATTCTGGGCGAGGAGCGCACCGAGTGACTCATCTAGCGCGGCAGTATAGAGAATCAACGGTTTATTTGGAATGGGGGCGGCCAGCACTGGAGGGTGCAACAAGTATTGTTTGATGCTTTCGAACGCTGCTTGACATTCGGCATCCCAGATAAAAGGAGCTCCTTTCTTCATGAGCTTTGAGAAGGGCCTACATCTTCCCGATAAATTTGAGATAAACCTCCGTATATAAGCAAGCTTGCCTTGAAAAGATCTTAGCCGCGTCAGACTCTTCGGAGGGGGCATCTCCATGATGGCCTTTATCTTTGATGGGTCAACTTCGATCCCTCGATGTCGGACTATGAAGCCCAGGAATTTTCCCGATGACACGCCAAAAGTGTAAGTGCATGGCGGCGCCCCGGCCGTCAATCCGACGGCCAAATGCGGAAGCGGTGATAAACTTTAATTTTGCGAACTTAGCAAACCGGCACCACCGCGCACTAAACCCCGGATCGGGCGACTAAACTTGTCCTAGCTAACTAACAAGATGGGGAAGAGATATACCGAATGATCCGAGTCCTCCGGTCTTCTCGTCGTCGTCCCGATCTCCTGCGGAAACTCCGGTCGTCGCCTCCTCGCCGGAAGGGCACCACATCGCCTGCATCTTTTACGGGCTCCAACCTCAATACCGAGGCAACTCGGGCATGAAGCTGGCAAGTTGACATGCCCAAGATTTGCTGTAGAATGTGTAGTGCTTTGTCTCTTTGGGGTTATGTTGCTTTGATGGAGGAAAGAGGTTGTGAAATGAACTTCAAAGTGGAGCTAGAATTTGTGTAGCATGAAAATGAGATGAACAAATTTTCCCTCATCCAAATGAAATGATCCTTACTCCCTCTCAATATTGTGGCCGGCCCTTATGATATAAGAATGGTGGAGGAAAGAATGTGTAGCATGAAGGGAGGTGATGGTAGGAGAAGAGAAGAGGGTGACCATATCCAAACATCATCATTACAAATTCACATCAAACCCATATCCTTTCAAATCTCATTAATGCAAAAAACCCATCATGAAAAAGCAAAGATGCTTATCCTATCATAATGAATACATTTGCAAGAAACCCCCTCCACAAATGTTATTTGCACAATTGCAAATAACCCCCTCCATCGGAAAAGTCCGGCCGGGAAAGAACAAAGGAAAACCGGCCGGAACGGAATGCAAACTGGCAACTCCAGAAAACTTGTCCCGTAATAAATTACAGGAAAACACCCATACTGTGCATACACACTCGCATCTGTATTCCGTCCGGATACAAATGCAATGAGACAAAATCTACACTGTACTATACTAGGATCCGGCTTAAACCAAAGCCGGCTAGTAATATCCGTCCGATCCTGATCCGTGCAATACCGCACGTATCTGATCGAACCCTGCCATATATCTATACGGCCTCTGGTACAAACCGTCCGATCCTGATCCGTGCAATACCGCACGTATCTGATCGGACCCTGCCATATCTCCATACGGTCTCTACAGCGTTTCACCCGAAAGCTGAGTAACTGAATGTGTGGTGGACTCTAAAGACTCGTCAATACGATGGCTGTGGATTTAACCACTAGCACGTCAGAGGTATAAGCCAATACGTAACGGGCCACCAGCTATTGACCTAAAGGGACGTCGATGAGCGAACTCATCCTGACACCCTACTGAGCCTGTCAGTGACAATATCCGTACAGTCCGGTCCGTTCGTCTATGAACATCGCATGGCGGGCCTAGGGGTTGGTAAAAGTCAGACCCCCAAAAGCGGTACAAGTCGTGTCGGAGTGTAGCCCAGAACACCCTGAGATACTACTGGAATACCTACCAGTAAATCCCCTGCCTTGGCCAAGGACTTCGTGTAATGGCTCTCCTAGACACAGCGCGACCTCACCCCCAATACCGGGAGAGACGAACCCCTGAAGATCCGCTCACTGCCTCCATGTGGCTCGGGACTGTACCCAACTAAAACCTGTTTGCACGACTCCTTTGAGCCGTGGTAGGGTAGTAATCAAAGCACAGTGGGAACTCACACGAGACAAATGACGATCTCAAGTCGATGAACTAACCTGTACACATGTCACCAGGGAACTGCTATCTGACGTCAGGTATAAGACCAACTAGCAGGTTCCCGGCGAGTCCTGTCCGGTGTACTCATAACCCAATGAGCACCTGTATACATCTTAGGTGAACCAACTGACACCAGTGGCTTGTGAGACCGTCCACCGCCCCTCGTCGGGGTCTCGACTGTATACACTAGTCTACTCTGGAGTATCGATGCCCTGTCTCGAAACTCCCACGACTAGGGACCATTTAAGGATGTGCTTATAGACTACCAGCTCCCACTTATATGATCGCCCTCAAACTGCTTGTGGTCAAGCAAGAATCCTAGGGGCTCTATCAACGTGTAATAGCGACCTGTAAGGTCACCTGAAGCAGTACACGATGATAAAGGTAAACCAGATAGCATACTATCATCTCGAGTAAGACTGTCCTACCGGGATAGGTCCTCCCTCAATCATTGTAATCACGTGCCTGTGATCCAATAATTGACTCTGAGGGCACTATCTCCAACAATCTCCCACTGCACTCGAGGCTAATTATTGCGATGTCGCATACTCACAGCCCGTGTGATACCGAACACCTAACTCCTCTACTAGTCAGTCTCACAAAGCCTGTTTGCGAAACTCTTGCGTTCGAGGAATAGCCTCAGTGAGTGGATCCGCCTTGAAGTTTCTTTCTATGTCTCTCTAAATCTCAAGTTCGCGGAGAATGCCATCTCCCGAAATGAGCAATACCTGTCTTAGAATGTGTCTGGATGTCTGATGGGACTTAGCTCATAAATGAACTCCAAACCCAAACTTCTTAGACTGTATCGTCAACTGAACTTAATCAGTATCCTGTGCCATACCTTCCCTCAGTATCTACCTGGACCATCTGTCCAAAATACTGCCCCTCGTCAGAGGGAAAACTATAACTCTGACAAAGTCCTTGTCGTCCATGTCACCTTGGAAGCCTGGAATGATAACTGTCTCCTGAATGAGGCTGTCGTTATCATATCCCTAGAACATCCACTTATGTTCTAAGACTGCTTCCGACTGTTTCTCCAGGATTGGATCAATGTCAACTTATTGTATCTAGTGCAAGAACAACATCTGGTGTAGTACTTGACATCTCATGATTGACTCAATTGCCTAAGCAAGTGATCTGCCAATCATGCACATCCCTCTCCCCTTCAGTCTGTAAGACACCTTTAGAGAGGGTGACTCCATCACCTGCAGGTACACTACCGTGCCAGGAGTCGTCCATTCTAAATACTCTTAGAATGTTGTCAAAGTACCCTGATTGGGAAACCACCCAAATCTAGATCTAAAACCATAGATCTAGTAACCAGTATGTCTGATATAATGTCCAAGTCCCATATGGAGAAACCACTGTGTGACGACCATAGTATAACCGATCGTAGTATAGGGGTTTCTTTTCCTACTCTGTGCATGTCATCCAAATACCAGGATATCACACCCTACTACCTTCTCAACAGATCCATCCCCTATTCTGATGACGTCAAACCTATGACTGTCACATCAGAAATAGATGATCTATCTCCGCTATATCTGCTTTAGTCTATAAATAGACATAAGCTACCTGTCCACCAATGCTTCCGTTGCTCCCACTGACTACGACAACCCTCTGGCAGAGTCATATAGATGTGCACTTCTAAAGCTAGTTTAGAACGACGCTATACTCATCCTCCCACCGGGTCTCGCAGCCTGGAACAACAGCAATGGCAAGTGTGGGTAAACAAGAACTTCCCTGTCACCGTCCTTGAGGCTACCGGAGTACCTCTCGGATGCCTGAAGTTACCCACCGTATCGGCGGAGTGGCCAAATGGAATGTCAAAACAGATTGAATCTTTAGGTTCCTTATCAAATCTTCAGTAATCGTTTGCGGTTCTGGAATCACTTCCAGTTCTACCATACTCCCACTACTGCTTTTGAAAAAATCTATTTTTATTAAAACTGTGGCGAGTCCAGAACAATATTACTATTGATCTCCCAGATGGTAGAAAGTCAACCCTCTGCATAGCCGGGGTCAACCCACAAACAGCCATTACAGAAACGTGCCTTGAGTTGTCCAGTGTCTGGTTTTAATCATAAGCCGGACAACTCCCCGTACCTTAACATCGTTAAGATATGAACTGTTCTATATCCAATATAGAACAAGAGGCACTGATTTAATTTAACCAGATTCAAATCATGCAGCTGTCTCCAGTGCATGTCAACTAAATGGAAAAAGGCTGATCAGCGTTACTCAACTTAGGAATGCTTCCAATTATAAGTAACCTGAAAGAGAAGAAATTTCTCTTTATCATTAATATCAACTGAATACCATACACAAGTATCTACATCTTCGATCACTTTGAAGAATCCCGATACTTGCAACACCTGGTTCTCTACTCTATTCAAATACCTATAACTCCTCAAAACTTAGACCCTGTTTTTCTACGAAACACATGTCTAAGAACTAGAGAAGTTAAAAGTAAACAGAATATAGTATGAGGACCAACCCCTCTGTCCTAATGGACACTGGACAACATACAATACTCTGTATAAGTCCGCTGAGTTTAACAACTCTTTCACTGTGTGTCGTAGGTTGAAAACTGTACTTATGGTTAAGAAGAATTACACCGCTGTTTAATGCTCCCTACCTAACCATCCACTGATATAGGTAAATGTCGTAGACATAATTTCAGAAAGGTATATCTCACTCTATGAAAATAGACGTACAGATATATCAATTTGAAATTGGTGCATAAAAGCGGATATTCAAAACCAAATATTTGCCGACCGGCAAACAGCCCAGGTGATCTCCTCAAATATCACCGATTACAACGAATCCCGATATAATGAGGATGATCACCCAATTCCCAATAACTTACTCCCACTCATCATCTGTAAAACCATACAGATGTGAGAATCATACCTGGTAAATACATACCCTGGAGTAAGTATCTAATCGGGAAATCAGTTTTCTTTTAACATTACACAGTGAACTGAAACATTGAAATGTTTCGATGGGGTATCCTGGTATTCCTAGTAATGCCTCTACCATTATCCAGATTCACAACTATAACCGTATAATTCTTTTCCACCTCTCCAAATCCGTTTATATGTCTTTAGTCATTACCTTCTGCACATCCCTTAGGCCAAATGGTTTTCTTCCTTCCCTACCATTCGGCACCAGCCTATGGTTTGGAAGAAGACTATCCAGTAAGCATAATGGGTGTACTGTCCTAATCCTAGGAGCATTCGCAATGCGAGAGAAGGTGAGTATAAAAGACACCTGAATAAACCTTATTCCTATTTCTCCTGAACCAGAATCCATCCCCGAACTGGAACAAGTTCCTTTCGAGTTCGTATATAACCATACGATGGAGTATCCAAATAAACTGTCGATCTTCGTAGTGATATGGAGTGTCCTGGAGAAATACAAAGGTGATTTAGGATTGGCGAAGGAATACTTGGTTTGGTCGTGAACAGCAGTCGCAATTTACTTTGCCCTCTTACTAACCCCTTGCTTTGTCTTAATCTTAATACCTTCTGCACACCGTTTAGGCTAATTGGTTTTCTTCATTCCCTACCGGTCGGCACCAGCCTATGGTTTGGAAGAAGACTATCCAATTTGCATAATAGGTGTACTTTCTCCAAACCAAGGAGTACTCACAACTTGAGAGAAGGTAAAAGGGAAAAGACAACTGAATAATCCTATCCGTTTTCTCCAGAACCGGAAACCATCCTCGAATTCCTTCGAGTTCGTATCTAACCATACGATGGTTTTGTCAAATGGAAGTGGACGTTCGTAGTAATACGGGGTGTCCTGGAGAAAAGGGTAAAAGTAGGAGTGGCAATGAGGTCTGCAACTCTGACAATCGAAAAGCCAGTGTAAAGAAGGTTCGGTTAATTTGGTCACTGAGTCATAGTCTTAGGTCGGGTCAATGGTCGCTGCCAAAGAGAGAGAGAAAAGAAACACTCAGCGTGCACTCTAACCTAGATCAGAATGGTTACCAATTTATCTAATCTGGAAACCTCCCACTGTACCTCAAATTCTCTTCCAAACCTAAAAGAAGAATTAATCGGGGATACCCGAGGAGTAAACTAACTTATCAGTGGGAATCGGGATCCAACTCTCATCGCATGATAAAGTGACGGAATCCGCTCACGTTATCGCACTCCAGAAGGTATGAGCATATCTGGCAAGTTTTAGTTCTTTTGAAACTCCCGATGTGGATTTCTACCCCATGCTCTTATGACCTTGACTTTGGCCAACAAATCATAAGTCACATGTCAAGTTCTGCCCGTCATTCTCCAGGTTAATTTGAGCCCACTCGTACAAGCCCTTGACTTTGGCCAACAAGGCTATACGACTGCCCCAAACCAACGCATCTATCTATGCTGCATATGAATAACCAACAGCTACCAAACACTGTGCCTTGACTTTGGCCAACAAACACAGCTTGAATACTATTGACTACCCATATGAAACGACGGAGGGCTACGAATGGTTTCTGGCGAAAACCTTTAACGTAATGAACTTGATATCGTTGAAGGAACGGATAGCTTTTTAGAAAATATAGTGACGAAAACCTTTACTAAAGAGGTCACTCCCGGTGAAGGGATCTCGGCTCTTTCCCCGTAGAATGGAGTGCTGGATATTCATAACCGAATATCACTGTGCAAAGCAAAAGTAATCGGCTATAGTGAAGTTAATGCCCTGACGCAAACTTCTGTCCAAAGGGTCACTGCCGGTGAAGGGATCTCGACCCTTGCCTCGTCGACTGAGGAGCAGGATATTCCAAATGAATACCACGATGCAAAACAAAAGTGAACGTCCTTGCAATAACAGCTTTTTGAAAAGTGTTCCAACAACATCAGAAAAGGTTTGTTTTAACTTGCATTGATCCGAATCAACGCAGTCCCATCAATTGATCACACCACAAAGAACGAAAATATACTGATGTACGTATATGCCATCCGCATTCGCCACTGGGTCCCGTCATTACCCGTTAGGTTAGCTAACTAACGACAGAGCGGGGACTGGACTAGCGCGGATGCAAAACATATACAACATCTACTAATATATATACCAATATATTATATTTCGCTCAAGGCGTGATAAAAATGCAACATCACAGAAATGTACAGCATCACAGAACGATACAGATATCTGGGATCCCCGGGTTTCACAGAGCCACTACTGAAACCCGACGTTCCCCTGGTCGTGTGGATAGCCTGTGCAATGAAATCCTAGACCCCTACGGGCGCGGCAAGTTACCCGCCAAAACCTGAAGCGAGGCAGCTCCCTTCAGCACCGTGAATGGACCACCCAGCACTTCACGGAATCCGGCAACTTGGGCACCCCTCCTGGGTCAACCTGTACCCCCTACGAGTGCGGCGAATAGCCCGCCAATCCTAGAGTGAAGCCCCCTCCGTCTCAATGCCATGAGATGCGGGCTTGTTGCCCTCCAGAACCCGGCTATCCGTGCACCCCACCGCGGGGTAATCATAGTACAGAAAGTAAAATATACATACAACGGGTACATCGACCGCAACCAGGTCGTGCCCCAAAAGAATAATACAAACAGGCAGTGACGGCAGTCCACATGTCGGACGCTCGCTCCGCAATATCAAATGTACATAATACAACAACACTGTACTAGCATTGCATCCAGGCTATCCCCCACGACCGATCCGCAACATCACAGCAAAAACACAGAACATCAACGTGAAAGTCACGTTCGCAAATCCGTCTAACTGGGCTATAGCAGTTAGACAGGATTTACCGATCAAGTGACATTCACGGTCGCAGATATAATGTAAATACTGTGAAATAATGTGTTTAAAAATATCCGATCGATCAAAAATTAACAAGTGGGCCCCAAAGCAATACTGTAGCACTCACAAAAATTCTGGGCCCAATATTAATATTCCAAAACCCCTAAAATTAGCCCAGAAGCCCACTGGAAAAAAAACGATGACATGATCCCTCATTCCTGCGGCGGAACCGCGGCCTAAGAGGGGTTATGGCCGCGGTTCCGCGGTCGTACGGAGGGATCGTGTTGTGGAATTTTTCCAGTGTTCTTAGAACTCCCTGCACATCATTCTGAGACAACCTGAAAAATTTTTGGACTTCAAAAAATTTAGACAGAAAACTGATGTAAAGAAAAACGCGGGTTTTTGGAATTTTGGTCGATCGGAAATGCAAACACATCAAACAAAGCAAGACGAAGTTAATGGCGAGGCTCTGATACCACTGTAAGTGCACGGCGGCGCCCCGGCCGTCAATCCGACGGCCAAATGCGGAAGCGGTGATAAACTTTAATTTTGCGAACTTAGCAAACCGGCACCACCGCGCACTAAACCCCGGATCGGGCCATTAAACTTGTCCTAGCTAACTAACAAGATGGGGAAGAGATATACCGAATGATCCGAGTCCTCCGGTCTTCTCGTCGTCGTCCCGATCTCCTGCGGAAACTCCGGTCGTCGCCTCCTCGCCGGAAGGGCACCACATCGCCTGCATCTTTTACGGGCTCCCACCTCAATACCGAGGCAACTCGGGCATGAAGCTGTCAAGTCGACATGCCCAAGATTTGCTGTAGAATGTGTAGTGCTTTGTCTCTTTGGGGTTATGTTGCTTTGATGGAGGAAAGAGGTTGTGAAATGAACTTCAAAGTGGAGCTAGAATTTGTGTAGCATGAAAATGAGATGAACAAATTTTCCCTCATCCAAATGAAATGATCCTTACTCCCTCTCAATATTGTGGCCGGCCCTTATGATATAAGAATGGTGGAGGAAAGAATGTGTAGCATGAAGGGAGGTGATGGTAGGAGAAGAGAAGAGGGTGACCATATCCAAACATCATCATTACAAATTCACATCAAACCCATATCCTTTCAAATCTCATTAATGCAAAAAACCCATCATGAAAAAGCAAAGATGCTTATCCTATCATAATGAATACATTTGCAAGAAACCCCCTCCACAAATGTTATTTGCACAATTGCAAATAACCCCCTCCATCGGAAAAGTCCGGCCGGGAAAGAACAAAGGAAAACCGGCCGGAACGGAATGCAAACTGGCAACTCCAGAAAACTGGTCCCGTAATAAATTACAGAAAAACTGTAAGTGCACGGCGGCGCCCCGGCCGTCAAACCGACGGCCAAATGCGGAAACGGTGATAAAGTTTAATTTTGCGAACTTAGCAAACCGGCACCACCGCGCACTAAACCCCGGATCGGGCCATTAAACTAGATCTAGCTAACTACAAGACGGGTTAGAGATATACCGAGTGATCCGAGCCCTCCGGTCTTCTCGTCGTCGTCCCGATCTCCCGCGGAAACTCCGGTCGTCGCCTCCTTGCCGGAAGGGCACCACATCGCCTGCATCTTTTACGGGCTCCCACCTCAATACCGAGGCAACTCGGGCGCGAAGTTGGCTAGCCGACGCGCCCAAGATTTGCTGTAGAATAATGTAGAAACTTGTCTCTTTGGGGTTTAAGAGGTTGCCATGTATGGAGGAATTTTTGCAAGAATAATCATGGATGAAAGCTTGATGAAGAATGGAGCATCCCCAGCAAATGAGCTCGGCCAAGCCTTTATATTTGCTCACTGGAAAAAAATGAGTACATGGATGAAATCAATTAATTAAAACCATGCTTCAATTAAAACATTCCCCCACAAAAATAAACAGCACACTCCAATTGCACACATGGGGGGAGGCCCACGAAATTTACAAGAAGGAAAATTCTCACCAAATAAAACCTCACTCCAACAGTGGCCGGCCCCCAAACAAATCCAACACAAATCCATGCCCTCTCTTATCACAATAAATGCATGAATAGCAAAGAAGATTTCATAATCAATCCTTTTGCAAGAAACCCCCTCCACAAATGTTATTTGCACAATTGCAAATAACCCCCTCCATCGGAAAAGTCCGGCCGGGAAAGAACAAAGAAAAACCGGCCGGAACGGAATGCAAACTTGCAACTCCAGAAAACTGGTCCCGTAATAAATTACAGGAAAACCCCGATACTGTGCATACACACCCGCATCTGTATTCCGTCCGGATATAAATGCAATGAGACAAAATCTACACTGTACTAAACTAGGATCCGGCTTAAACCAAAGCCGGCTAGTAATATCCGTTCGATCCTGATCCGTGCAATACCGCACGTATCCGATCGAACCTTGCCATATAATCATACGGCCACTAGTACAAACCGTCCGATCGTGATCCGTGCAATACCGCACGTATCTGATCGGACCCTGCCATATCTCCATACGGCCTCTACAGCGTTTCGCCCGAAAGCTTGAGTAACTGAAAGTGTGGTGGACTCTAAAGACTCGTCAATACTATGGCTGTGGATTTAACCACTAGCACGTCAGAGGTATAAGCCAATACGTAACGGGCCACCAGCTATTGACCAAAAGGGGCGTCGATGAGCGAACTCATCCTGACACCCTACTGAGCCTGTCAGTGACAATATCTGTACAGTCCGGTCCGTTCGTCTATGAGCATCGCATGTCGGGCCTAGTGGGTGGGTAAAAGTCAGACCCCCAAAAGTGGTAAAAGTCGTGTCGGAGTGTAGCCCAGAACACCCTGAGATACTACTGGAATACCTACCAGTTAATCTCCTGCCTTGGCCAAGGACTTCGTGTAATGGCTCTCCTAGACACAGCGCGACCTCACCCCCAATACCGGGAGAGACGAACCCCCGAAGATCCGCTCACTGCCTCCATGTGGCTCGGGACTGTACCCAACTAAAACCTGTTTGCACGACTCCTTTGAGCCGTGGTAGGGTAGTAATCAAAGTACAGTGGGAACTCACACGAGACAAATGACGATCCCCAGGTCGATGAACTAACCTGTACACATGTTACCAGGGAACTGCTATCTGACGTCAGGTATAAGACCAACTAGCATGTTCCCGGCGAGTCCTGTCCGGTGTACTCATAACCCAATGAGCACCTGTATACATCTTAGGTGAACCAACTGACACCAGTGGCCTATAAGACCGGCCACCGCCCCTCGTCGGGGTCTCGACTGTATACACTAGTCTACTCTGGAGTATCGATGCCCTGTCTCGAAACTCCCACGACTAGGGACCTTTTAAGGATGCGCTTATAGACTCCAGCTCTCACTTATATGATCGCCCTCATATTGCTGGCATTCAAGAAAGAATCCTAGGGGCTCTATCAACGTGCAATAGCGACTTGTCAGGTCACCTAAAGCAGTACACGATGATAAAGGTAAACCAGATAGCAAACTATCATCACGAGTAAGACTGTCGTCCCGGGATAGGTCCTCCCTCAATCATTGCAATCACGTGCCTGTGATCCAATAATTGACTCTGAGGGCACTATCTCCAACAATCTCCCACTTGCACTCAAGGCTAATTATTGCGATGTCGCATACTCACAGCCCGTGTGATACCGAACACCCAACTCCTCTATTAGTCAGTCTCACAAAGCCTGTTTGCGAAACTCTTGCGATCGAGGAATAGCCTCAGTGAGTGGATCCGCCATGAAGTTTCTTTCTATGTCTCTCTCTATCTCAAGTTCGCGGAGAATGCCATCTCCCGAAATGAGCAATACCTGTCTTAGAGTGTCTGGATGTCTGATGGGACCGAGCTCATAAATGAACTCCAAATCAAAACTTCTTAGACTGTATCGTCAACTGAGCTTAATCAGTATCCTGCGCCATGCCACCCTCAGTATTTCCTTGGACCACCTGTCCAAAATACTGCCCCTCGTCAGAAGGAAAACTATAACTCTGACAACCTCCTTGTCGTCCATGTCACCTTGGAAGCCTGGAATGATAACTGTCTCCCAAATGAGGCTGTCGTTATCATATCCCTAGAACATCCACTTATGTTCTAAAACTGCTTCCGACAGTTTCTCCAGGATTGGATCAATGTCAACTTATTGCATCTAGTGCAAGAACAACATCTGGTGTGGTACTTGACATCTCATGATTGACTCAATTGCCTAAGCAAGTGATCTGCCAATCATGCACATCCCTCTCTACTTTAGTCTATAAGACACCTTTAGAGAGGGTGACTCCATTACCTGCAGGTACACTACCATGCCAGGAGTCATCCATTCTAAATACTCTTAGAATGCTGTCAAAATACCCTGATTGGGAAACCACCCAAATCCAGATCTAAAACCATAGATCTAGTAACCAGTATATCTGATATAATGTCCAAGTCCCTTATGGAGAAACCACTGTGTGACGACCAAAGTATAACCGATCGTAGTATAGGAATATCACTTCCTACTTTGTGTATGTCATCCAAAACCAGGATATCACATCCTACTACAATCTCAACAGATCCATCCTCTATCCTGATGACGTCAAACCTATGACTGTCACATCAGAAATGGATGATCTATCTCCGCTATATCTGCTTTAGTCTATAAATAGACATAAGCCTGATGTCCACCAATGCTTCCGCTGCTCCCACTGACTACGACAACCCTCTGGCAGAGTCATATAGACATGCACTTCTAAAGCTAGTTTAGAACGACGCTATACTCATCCTCCTGCCGGGTCTCACAGCCTGGAACAACAACAATGGCAAGTGTGGGTAAACAAGAACTTCCCTGTCACCGTCCTTGAGGCTACCGGAGTACCTCTCGGGTGCCTGAAGTTACCCACCTTATCTGCAGAGTGGCCAATGGAATGTCAAACCAGATTGAATCTTTAGGTTCCTTATCAAATCTTCAGTAATCATTTGCGGTTCTGGAATCACTTCCAGTTCTACCATACTCCCACTACTGTTTTTGAAAAAAAAACCATTTTAATTAAAACTGTGGCGAGTCAAGACCAATATCACTATTGATCTTTCTTATGGTAGAAAATCAACCATCGTCAAAGCCTGGGTCAACCCACAAACAGCCATTACAGAAACGTGCCTTGAGTTATCCAGAGTCTGGTTTTCATCATAAGCCGGACAACTCCCCGTACCTTAACAATGTTAAGATATGAACTGTACTATATCCAATATAGAACCAGAGGCACTGATTTAATTGAACCAGATTCAAATCATGCAGCTATCTCCAGTGCATGTAAACTAAATGGAGAGAGGCCGATCAGCGTTACTCAACTTAGGAATGCTTCCAATTATGAGTAACCTGAAAGAGAAGCAATTTCTCTTTATCATTACTATCAACTGAATACCATACACAAGTATCTACATCTTCGATCACTTTGAAGAATCCCGATACTTGCTACACCTGGTTCTCTACTCTATTCAAATACTTATAACTCCTCAAAACTTAGACCCTGTTTTTCTACGAAACACATGTCTAAGAACTAGAGAAGTTAAAAGTAAACAGAATATAGTATGAGGACCAACCCCTTTGTCCTAATGGACACTGGACAACATACAATACTCTGTATAAGTCCGCTGAGTCTAACAACTCTTTCACTGCGTGTCGTAGGTTGAAAACTGTACTTATGGTTAAGAAGAATTACACCGCTGTTTAATGCTCCTTACCTAACCATCCACTGATATAGGTAAATGTCATCGACATAATATCAAAAGGCATATCTCACTCTATGAAAATAGACGTACAGATATATCAATTTGAAATTGGTGCACAACGGCGGATATTCACAACCAAATATTTGCCGACTGGCAAACAGCCCAGGTGATTTCCTCAAATATCACCGATTATAACGAATCCCGATATAATGAGGATGATCACCCAATTCCAAATAACTTACTCCCACTCATCATCTGTAAAACCATACAGATGTGAGAATCAAATCTGGTAAATACATACCCTGGAGCAAGTGTCTAATCGGGAAATCAGTTTTCTTTTAACAGTACACAGTTGAACTGAAACATTGAAATGTTTCGATGGGGTATCCTGGTATTCCTAGTAATGTCTCTACCATTATCCAGATTCACAACTATAACCGCATAATTCTTTGCCACCTTTCCAAATCCCTTTATATGTCTTTAGTCGTTACCTTCTGCACACCTCTTAGGCCAAATGGTTTTCTTCCTTCCCTACCGTTCGGCACCAGCCTATGGTTTGGAAGAAGACTATCCAATAAGCATAATGGGTGTACTGTCCTAATCCTAGGAGCACTCGCAATGCGAGAGAAGGTGAAGATAAAAGACAACCGAATAAACCTTATTCCTATTTCTCCTGGACCAGAATCCATCCCCGAACTGGAACAAGTTCCTTTCGAGTTCGTATATAACCATACGATGTAGTATCCAATAAACTGTGGATCTTCGTAGTGATACGGAGTGTCCTGGAGAAATACAAAGTTGATTTAGGATTGGCGAAGAAATACTTGGTTTGGTTGTGAATATCAGTCGCATTTTACTTTGCCCTCTTACTAATCCCTTGCTTTGTCTTAATCTTAATACCTTCTGCACACCGTTTAGGCTAATTGGTTTTCTTCATTCCCTACCGGTCGGCACCAGCTTATGGTTTGGAAGAAGACTATCCAATTTGCGTAATAGGTGAACTATCTCCTAAACTAAGGAGTACTCGTAACTTGAGAGACGGCAAAAAGGAAAAGACAACTGAATAAACCTATCCGTTTTCTCCAGAACCGGAAACCATCCTCGAATTCCTTCGAGTTCGTATCTAACCTTACGATGGCTTTGTCCAATGGAAGTGGACGTTCGCAGTAATACGGGGTGTCTTGGAGAAAAGGGTAAAAGTAGGAGTGGCAATGAGGTCTGCAACTCTGACAATCCAAAGGCCAGTGTAAAGAAGGTTCGGTTAACTTGGTCACTGAGTCATAGTCTTGGGTCGGGTCAATGGTCGCTGCCAGAGAGAGAGAGAAAAGAAACACTCAGCGTGCACTCAAACCTAGATCAGAATGGTTATCCCTTTATCTAATCTGGAAACCTCCCACTGTACCTCAAATTCTCCTCCAAACCTGAAAGAAGAATTAGTCGGGGTCACCCGAGGAGTAAACCAACTCATCAGTGGGAATCGGGATCCAACTCTCATCGCATGATAACGTGACGGAATCCGCTCGCGGTATCACACTCCAGAAGGTATGCGCATATCTGGCAAGTTTCAGTTCTTTTGAAACTCCCGATGTGATTTCTACCCCATGCTCTTATGACCTTGATTTTGGCCAACATATCATAAGTCACATGTCAAGTTCAACCCGTCATTCTCCAGGTTAATTTGAGCCCACCCGTACATACCCTTGACTTTGGCCAAAATGGTAGTACGACTGCCCCAAACCAACACATCTATCTATGCTGCATATGAATAACCAACAGCTACCAAACACTGTGCCTTGACTTTGGCCAACATACACAGCTTGAATACTATTGACTACCCATATGAAACGACGGAGGGCTACGAATGGTTTCTGGCGAAAACCTTTAACGTAATGAACTTGATATCGTTGAAGGAACGGATAGCTTTTTAGAAAATATAGTGACGAAAACCTTTACTAAAGAGGTCACTCCCGGTGAAGGGATCTCAGCTCTTTCCCCGTAGAATGGGGTGCTGGATATTCATAACCGAATATCACTGTGCAAAGCAAACGTAATCGGCTATAGTGAAGTTAATGCCCTGACGCAAACTTCTGTCCAAGGGGTCACTCCCGGTGAAGGGATCTCGGCCCTTGCCTCGTCGACTGAGGAGCAGGATATTCCAAATGAATACCACGATGCAAAACAAAAGTGAACGTCCTTGCAATAACAGCTTTTTGAAAAGTGTTCCAACAACATCAGAATAGGTTTGTTTTAACTTGCATTGATCCGAATCAACGCAGTCCCATCAATTGATCACACCACAAAGAACGAAAATATACTGACGTACGTATATGCCATCCGCATTCGCCACTGGGTCCCGTCATCACCCGTTAGGTTAGCTAACTAACGGCAGAGCGGGGACTGGACTAGCGCGGATGAAAAACATATACAACATCTACTAATATATATACCAATATATAGTATTTCGCTCAAGGCGTGAAATAAATGCAACATCACAGAAATGTACAGCATCACAGAACAATACAGATATCTGGGATCCCCGGGTTTCACAGAGCCACTACTGAAACCCGACGTTCCCCTGGTCGTGTGGATAGCCTGTGCAATGAAATCCTAGACCCCTACGGGCGCGGCAAGTCACCCGCCAAAACCTGAAGCGAGGCAGCCCCCTTCAGCACCGTGAATGGACCCCCCAGCACTTCACGGAATCCGGTAACTTGGGCACCCCTCCTGGGTCAACCTGTACCCCCTATGAGTGCGGCGAATAGCCCGCCAATTCCAGACAGAAGCCCCCTCCGTCCCAATGCTATGAGATGCGGGATTGTTGCCCTCCAGAACCCGGCTATCCGTGCACCCCACCGCGGGGCAATCCTAGTACAGAAAGTAAAATATACATACAATGGGTACATCGACCGCAACCAGGTCGTGCCCCAAAAGAATAATACAAACAGGCAGTGACGGCAGTCCATATGTCGGACGCTCGCCCCGCAATAGCAAATGTACATAATACAACAAAACTGTACTAGCATTGCATCCAGGCTATCCCCACGACCGATCCGCAACATCACAGCAAAACACAGAACATCAACGTGAAAGTCACGTTCGCAAATCCGTCTAACCGGGCTATAGCAGTTAGACCGGATTTACCGATCGAGTGACATTCACGGTCGCAGATATAATGTAAATACTGTGAAAAATGTGTTTAAAATATCCGATCGATCAAAAATTAACAAGTGGGCCCCCAAGCAATACTGTAGCACTCACAGAAATTCTGGGCCCAATTTTAATATTCCAAAACCCCTATTTTTAGCCCACAAGCCCACTGCAAAAAATTGACGACATGATTCCTCATTACTGCGGCGGATCCGCGGCCTAGGAAAGGTTAATGGCCGCGGATCCGCGCTCTTACTGAGGGATTATGTTGTCGAATTTTTCCAGTGTTCTTAGAACTTCCTGCACATCATTCTGAGACAACCTGAAAAATTTTTCGAGACCAAAAAATTTCAACAGAAAACTGATGTGAACAAAAATGTGAGTTTTGGAATTTTGGTCGATCGGAAATGTAAAACACATCAAACAAAGCTAGACGAAGTTAATGGCAAGTCTCTAATACCACTGTAAGTGCACGGCGGCGCCCCGGCCGTCAAACCGACGGCCAAATGCGGAAACGGTGATAAACTTTAATTTTGCGAACTTAGCAAACCGGCACCACCGCGCACTAAACCCCGGATCGGGCCATTAAACTAGATCTAGCTAACTACAAGACGGGTTAGAGATATACCGAGTGATCCGAGTCCTCCGGTCTTCTCGTCGTTGTCCCGATCTCCCGCGGAAACTCCGGTCGTCGCCTCCTTGCCGGAAGGGCACCACATCGCCTGCATCTTTTACGGGCTCCCACCACAATACCGAGGCAACTCGGGCGCGAAGTTGGCTAGCCGACGCGCCCAAGATTTGCTGTAGAATAATGTAGAAACTTGTCTCTTTGGGGTTTAAGAGGTTGCCATGTATGGAGGAATTTTTGCAAGAATAATCATGGATGAAAGCTTGATGAAGAATGGAGCATCCCCAGCAAATGAGCTCGGCCAAGCCTTTATATTTGCTCACTGGAAAAAAATGAGTACATGGATGAAATCAATTAATTAAAACCATGCTTCAATTAAAACATTCCCCCCAAAAAAATAAACAGCACACTCCAATTGCACACATGGGGGGAGGCCCACGAAATTTACAAGAAGGAAAATTCTCACTAAATAAAACTTCACACCAACAGTGGCCAGCCCCCAAACAAATCCAACACAAATCCATGCCCTCTCTTATCACAATAAATGCATGAATAGCAAAGAAGATTTCATAATCAATCCTTTTGCAAGAAACCCCCTCCACAAATGTTATTTGCACAATTGCAAATAACCCCCTCCATCGGAAAAGTCCGGCCGGGAAAGAACAAAGAAAAACCGGCCGGAACGGAATGCAAACTAGCAACTCCAGAAAACTGGTCCCGTAATAAATTACAGGAAAACCCCGATACTGTGCATACACACCCGCATCTGTATTCCGTCCGGATACAAATGCAATGAGACAAAATCTACACTGTACTAAACTAGGATCCGGCTTAAACCAAAGACGGCTAGTAATATCCGTTCGATCCTGATCCGTGCAATACCGCACGTATCCGATCGAACCTTGCCATATAATCATACGGCCACTAGTACAAACCGTCCGATCGTGATCCGTGCAATACCGCACGTATCTGATCGGACCCTGCCATATCTCCATACGGCCTCTACAGCGTTTCGCCCGAAAGCTTGAGTAACTGAAAGTGTGGTGGACTCTAAAGACTCGTCAATACTATGGCTGTGGATTTAACCACTAGCACGTCAGAGGTATAAGCCAATACGTAACGGGCCACCAGCTATTGACCAAAAGGGGCGTCGATGAGCGAACTCATCCTGACACCCTACTGAGCCTGTCAGTGACAATATCCGTACAGTCCGGTCCGTTCGTCTATGAGCATCGCATGTCGGGCCTAGGGGGTGGGTAAAAGTCAGACCCCCAAAAGCGGTACAAGTCGTGTCGGAGTGTTGCCCAGAACACCCTGAGATACTACTGGAATACCTACCAGTAAATCTCCTGCCTTGGCCAAGGACTTCGTGTAATGGCACTCCTAGACACAGCGCGACCTCACCCCCAATACCGGGAGAGACGAACCCCCGAAGATCCGCTCACTGCCTCCATGTGGCTCGGGACTGTACCCAACTAAAACCTGTTTGCACGACTCCTTTGAGCCGTGGTAGGGTAGTAATCAAAGTACAGTGGGAACTCACACGAGACAAATGACGATCTCCAGGTCGATGAACTAACCTGTACACATGTCACCAGGGAACTGCTATCTGACGTCAGGTATAAGACCAACTAGCATGTTCCCGGCGAGTCCTGTCCGGTGTACTCATAACCCAATGAGCACCTGTATACATCTTAGGTGAACCAACTGACACCAGTGGCCTGTGAGACCGGCCACCGCCCCTCGTCGGGGTCTCGACTGTATACACTAGTCTACTCTGGAGTATCGATGCCCTGTCTCGAAACTCCCACGACTAGGGACCTTTTAAGGATGCGCTTATAGACTCCAGCTCTCACTTATATGATCGCCCTCATACTGCTGGCAGTCAAGAAAGAATCCTAGGGGCACTATCAACGTGCAATAGCGACTTGTCAGGTCACCTAAAGCAGTACACGATGATAAAGGTAAACCAGATAGCAAACTATCATCTCGAGTAAGACTGTCGTCCCGGGATAGGTCCTCCCTCAATCATTGCAATCACGTGCCTGTGATCCAATAATTGACTCTGAGGGCACTATCTCCAACAAAAAACCCCATACTGTGCATACACACCCGCATCTGTATTCCGTCCGGATACAAATGCAATGAGACAAAATCTACACTGTACTATACTAGGATCCGGCTTAAACCAAAGCCGGCTAGTAATATCCGTCCGATCCTGATCCGTGCAATACCGCACGTATCTGATCGAACCCTGCCATATATCTATACGGCCTCTAGTACAAACCGTCCGATCCTGATCCGTGCAATACCGCACGTATCTGATCGGCCCCTGCCATATCTCCATACGGTCTCTACAGCGTTTCGCCCGAAAGCTGAGTAATTGAATGTGTGGTGGACTCTAAAGACTCGTCAATACTATGGCTGTGGATTTAACCACTAGCACGTCAGAGGTATAAGCCAATACGTAACGGGCCACCAGCTATTGACCAAAAGGGACGTCGATATGCGAACTCATCCTGACACCCTACTGAGCCTGTCAGTGACAATATCCGTACAGTCCGGTCCGTTCGTCTATGAGCATCGCATGGCGGGCCTAGGGGGTTGGTAAAAGTCAGACCCCCAAAAGCGGTACAAGTCGTGTCGGAGTGTAGCCTAGAACACCCTGAGATACTACTGGAATACCTACCAGTAAATCTCCTGCCTTGGCCAAGGACTTCGTGTAATGGCTCTCCTAGACACAGCACGACCTTACCCCCAATACCGGGAGAGACGAACCCCTGAAGATCCGCTCACTGCCTCCATGTGGCTCGGGACTGTACCCAACTAAAACCTGTTTGCATGACTCCTTTGAGCCGTGGTAGGGTAGTAATCAAAGCACAGTGGGAACTCACACGAGTCAAATGACGATCTCAAGTCGATGAACTAACCTGTACACATGTCACCAAGGAACTGCTATCTGACGTCAGGTATAAGACCAACTAGCAGGTTCCCGGCGAGTCCTGTCCGGTGTACTCATAACCCAATGAGCACCTGTATACATCTTAGGTGAACCAACTGACACCAGTGGCTTGTGAGACCGGCCACCGCCCCTCGTCGGGGTCTCGACTGTATACACTAGTCTACTCTGGAGTATCGATGCCCTGTCTCGAAACTCCCACGACTAGGGACCATTTAAGGATGTGCTTATAGACTACCAGCTCCCACTTATATGATCGCCCTCATACTGCTGGTGGTCAAGCAAGAATCCTAGGGGCTCTATCAACGTGTAATAGCGACCTGTAAGGTCACCTGAAGCAGTACACGATGATAAAGGTAAACCAGATAGCATACTATCATCTCGAGTAAGACTGTCCTACCGGGATAGGTCCTCCCTCAATCATTGTAATCATGTGCCTGTGATCCAATAATTGACTCTGAGGGCACTATCTCCAACAAAAAGCGCATTTCAGAGGATTCATCTTCAGGTCAAATTCCCTCAGTCTGGTGAGAATGGTCCTAAGATCCTGGATATGATCGGCCTTGGTTTTAGTCTTAACGACCAGATCATCAACATAACATTCTACGACTTTATGAATTAGGTCATCAAAGATATTGGTCATTGCCCTTTGATATGTAGCACCTGCGTTCTTCAATCCGAACGGCATCACCTTGTAGCAATATATTCCGATCGGGGTTCGAAATGCTGTGTGCTTCTCATCCTCAGGCGACATCTTGATCTGATTGTATCCAGACGAGCCGTCCATACAGGTGAACAGCTCGTAATTTGAGGTGTCATCGACCATCATTTCCATGACCGGTAGAGGGAAGTCGTCTTTAGGACATTCCTTGTTAAGGTCCCTGAAATCGACACAAACTCGGATCTGCCCATTTTTCTTCTTCACTGGGACTATGCATGCGATCCAGTCCGCATATTTCTCTTCCCTGATGAAGCCGGCATCGATGAGCTTCTTAGTTTCCTCGATGACCTTTTCTTCTAGTTCCCTTCTCATTCTTCGAGGAGCTTGTTTTACTGGCTTAGCATCAGGAGATATAGCCAACTTATGTACGGCCACTTCAGGGGAAAGGCCAGGCATTTCTTTGTATGTCAATGCGAAGCAGTCGACGAACTCATGCAGCAGGGCAATTATCTGCGCTTTCATTTCCTCCGACAAGAGTGAGCTGATGTAGGTCGGCCTTGGATTATCGGGCGTTCCTAAGTCAATCTCGGTTAGCTCATCAAAGGTTGCTTATCCTCCATCTTCGAGCTCTTAGGGAGCTTCTTCTGGCTCGGCTATCTCGTCATCAGCATTTGATCTTTCGCTGGCCTCACCAACACGGATCATGTAGCATGCTTTGGAATCAGGTTGAATGTATCCTATGCCCCATCTATCTGGAATTCGTCCATCGATGAGTGCTCTGACCTGGGGCGGATACCATAGCCCTTCGTAAAACTTTGCTTCGGACTCCGTTTGATATAACCGGCATCCACACTTCTTAAAGTATTCCCGCATCTCGGGCGCATAGTATCGGGGATTGAGGACGGCTCTTATGCCTCTCTCATAGGGAAGGCATGCGACAGAAAGATCGTCCGGGTGCACAACGGGGTTTGACCTGTAAAACAGGGTGCCCTTCTTTCCATTTTTCCTCCCGGGCACGTAGAAAGTTTTTAGCTGGTCCACGGTAGAGACTGACAATGCGTCGAGCTCTTTGCACATCTGTTCCGGCACCCTTGTGATGGCCAGGGACCCTTCAGCGACTTCGAAGGTCTCTCGTAGTTTCTCTTGCTGCATGGGGGCCGATCTGCACAGCTGTTGCACGGCAGGTCCTCTTCTTCTGACTCTTCAGTGTCACTGCCAAGATGAGGGTGGACTTTGCTGCTAGATGGGCCTTCAGTAACAGATTTGTCCGTATCGCTGCCGAAATGAGGGCGAGTTTGTCGGAAGGACGGGCTTCCAGCGTCGGACTCATCAGTGTCGCTGCCGAAATGCGGGCGCACTTGGGTATTTTTTCTTTTGAAAGTGATAGCCGGCACAGATTTGCTTTTGAGTCATGGGGCCGTTCTATCCTCAGTCAGTTGTGGCTTAGCATTTTGGTGGTTCGTAAAGTACCGAGAATCTTCATTTCGGACTTTATGCACACCGAACGGCTGGATGTCTCCGTCAATGCGTCTTTCTTCGCCATTTTTAGTATACTTCATGCATTGATCGAGAGTTGACGGAATGATGCCGTAATCGTGGAGCCACGGCCGCCCCAAGAGAATCTTATAAGACGTGTCGGCGTCGATCACGTATATCTTAGCTTCAGTTTGCAGATCCCCGAATTTGATTGGCAAAGCTATAGACCCCAGAACTTGCTGGCAATTTTGGTTGAAGCCTTGAATGACAATCCTTTCCCTTGATAGGTGTCGGACGTCCATTGACAAACTCTTCAGAGTTCGCAAGTTCATGATGTTCACTGATGACCCCGGATCAATCAATATGCGATTAATTCGATCTCCGTCGCTGTACCCGGTCACGTAAAGCGGCCGATTATGATCTGCCGTTCCCAGTAGCAAGTCTTCATCCTTAAATGTGACTGCGGCGGCATGCAGAGCGTGCTGGGCTTCTTTCATATTAATTTCCGCAAAGTGAGCCTGATACCGCTCGGGGTTTTGTAGAGCGTGAATGAGAACATCACTAAGCTCCTTAGATAGGACCAAGGCGTCGTAGATGCTCAGGAGAGACGGAAGCTTCCAGAGATGTGCCAAGACATTATAGTCCACCGAGGAAGGACTTATGTTTTCATCAGTCGGTTCTCTGCCATCTTCTTCATTAGCAACTTGTTTTTCCTTCCCTTTTGGGGCGTTGCCCTGCTTTGGCGGTAGGGCCCTGCCGCTTCTGAGCTGGATTTGATTGGCCGTTGTGGTGAGCTCCTCGTCCTCTTCGGGAAAACAGAGCTCATCCTCAGAGTCGTTGCCAAGATGGATGGCGTAGCAGGTAACTACTGGGATCTCTTCATTGGAGTCTTCTTCTAATTCCTCCAGAATTTCAGCCGCTTGTACAGGGAAGAACTCCTTCAATTGAATCAATGTTCTTTCCTTTTGTTCATATTCTTCGAGGGAATCGATATATTTTTGAATGGTCGATCTCCCTGCAGACTCTTTTTCGCGCCGAGCTGCACTTTTCTTCTTCTTGAGCTTCTTGGATTTTGAGCTTGATGGAGCTGCATTGGCAGCTGGACTGGTAGGCTTCTTCTGCCCTTCCGATTCCGTCCTGGGTTCTTTCCGAAATAGCTTTATCATCTTCTTCGTCTTATTAGATATGTGCGTACTCCACGGAGGCCGCGATGAGTCCGTTTCATTTCTCAGGGCAGTGGGTTCGGCTGTCTGCTCCCAGAAGGCTTCAGCTTTTGTCTGTATAAAGTTGGCGGTTGCAACTTGATTGTTCACCAACACGCTTTTGGATAGCTCGATCTCTCCAGCCTTGTACTGCTTCTCGACCCAGTCCTTGAAGATATAGCAATCCCCGATCGCATGGCTCACTACTCGGTGGTACGGGCAATACAGAGGATTGTCGGTCATTTTTGCTTCTTGGGGTCTTTTTGACTCCGGCAATTGTAGGCCGTTGTTCAAGGCATCTTTAAATATCTTACGGACCTTGTCCCTTCTGAAAGAGTAAACCTTGTTCTTCTTCTCCTCTAAGGAAGGCCCATCTCCTCCCAGCAATGGCTTTCGAGACCGGTTGGTTTTGGATTCGCCTGCCCTTCGCTTTTCTTCATTGTCGGACGCATTGAAGACATTGGTACTGCTGGAACTCCCGCTTCTACGGTTGTCGTCCCACTTGCTTTTCCAAGTTTTGTCTCTCTGAGAATCCGGCGGGGACTCTTGCTTCGAGCGTTCCAGCATTTGGACTTTCTTGGTTAACTCCTGAAATGTCTTGAGGCCCGCTGTACACAAGAATGGGACCATCCAATTGCTGAGGTTCCCAATGAGAAGGCTGACGGACTGGTCTTGCTCCAGCGGCGGTTCGTATTTGACCGTGAGATTACGCCATCGGGCGATAAAGTCAGTGTTGCTTTCATTCTTCCCCGGCTTGGTCCTCACAAGGTCGGCAATGGAGATTTTATCACTGACGCTCATGAACCTTTGCCGGAACAGAGACTCCATTTGGGCAAAGGTAATGACGGACCCGTCTAGTATGCTCGCGTACCAGTCGAAAGCGACACCGGTCAGGCTGTTGACAAATTGACGAAGAAGGAGCGCGTCATTGCCCCCTGTATTTCCGCACGATGCTTTGAAGTGGGCAACGTGCTGATTTGCATTCCCCGTTCCATCAAATCTTCCGAACTTAGGAATGACGTAGCCGCTTGGGAACTCAATCAGATCGTACCACGCGGGATATGGCCGCCCACTACTGCCGATTTCTTTCTGAGCTTCAGCTTCGGCCACCAATGTTTTAACCTTGTTGGTAACCAAATCCATTATACGATCCTATGTTAGTGGGATAGTGCTATCTAGGGCCAAGGCGTCCCCAGAAGCGGAGAGTGTCCGGCTTTCATGTGGCTCGACCAGTTTTGGACCCGAAGGAACAGGCATTGGCTGCCTCGGATTGTCATCGCCCGGCTGATTAGTAGCGGCTTGTGCTTGATTAGGAGGTGCTCGAGCAATTTGAGCCGTAAGCTGCATCACAACGTTTGTTAGGTCGTCAATCTTCGAATAGAGCTTGGACATCTCTTTATCCTTGCTCCTGAGCTGTTTTCGAAGCTCTTGAAGCAGCTCTTGCTCTGCGGTCCTGGGGCGGAAAGTCGGCTCTTCCTCGCTGTCCGAGCTTGACTCTGCATGGACCGAGAGGTCTTTCTTCCCATCTTCCTCCTCAAGAGGGTTTTCTGTTAGTGTATATGCCCTAGAGGCCATTACTGTATCATACTGGTTTGTATATTACTTAATGGAAGCTTGGAATATTCACCTTGTATAAACAATCTTGCTCAATATAGTAGTATGCTACTTGGTTTGTTTCTACTTCAATGTGTACATGTGTTTATTTTAGTATATCACCTATACACATTAGTGGAGCCCTTAGGATCTTTGCTTGATTACCAGCGTTGTGATGGCAGTCACACTAGTGGGGACTGGGTAATCTATAAGCACATCCTTATACAGGTCCCTAGTCGTAGGACTGTCAAGACAGGGCATCGATACTCCGGAGTAGACTAGCGTATGCGCTTCTCATCCCAGTGTGGGAGATGGTCAGTCCCACAGCCATCAGTACGTCGTACTGGAGATAGTATACGGGTGCTCGTTGGGTTACGAGTACACTAGACAGGACTCGTCGGGAACTGACAGGTTGGTATTATACCTATCGTTAGTTATCAGTTCCCAGGTGACATGAGTACAGCTTAGTCCGCTGACTTGACACTGTCACTTCGCCTCGAGTGTGTTCCCACTATACTTTGATTACTACCCTACCACGGCTCAAAGGAGTCGTGCAAACAGGTAGTAGTTGGGTACAGTCCCGAAGCACTTGGAGACAGTGACGGTTAGACAGGATTCGTCTCTCCCGGTATTGGGGGTTGACATCGCGCTGTGTCTAGGAGAGCCATTACACGAGTAGTCCCTGGACAGGGCAATCGAGATATACTGGTAGGCTTCCAGTGTTATCTCAGGGTGTTTTGGGCTTCACTCCAACACGACTTGTACCACTATTAGGGGACTGACGTTTACCGCCCCCTAGGCCCGCCATGCGATGTATCAGACGAACAGACCGGACTGTACGGAGACTGTCACATTCAGACTCAGTAGGAGTTCAGATGGGGTTCACCTCATCAGTCTTCTTATCGGCATCTACCTGGGGACCGTTTTGCACAGCTAGTGCCTCTTGCGGTCTGTGGTTAAACCCACTGCCAGCGTAGTGTCGAGTCTTTAGAGTCCCACACAGAGGGCTATTCGCCTCTGGGCAAAACAGAGTAGAGGTCGCATGGTTTTGCGACAGGGTTCGTTCTCATCCACGCACTTGTGCACGTTTGGAGTACGGACAGATATTACTAGCAGGCTCTGGTTTGAGCCAGATACTGGTATATGTTTTGGGGTTGATTTTATCTCATAGTATTCATGTTCCTCGGAACAAGAATGCGGGTGTGTATCCACAGTTGATTGAGGCGGAGGAAGAGGATTTTCATTAGGGTTTCGGAACGGGTGCGTATGCACAGTTGACAATCGTCTTTTTCCAAACCCTAATGGATTTATGATATATCAATTAATAATATTAATTAAATGAAATTGTGTCATGGTTGGGTTTGTTGACTTGTTGACCAAGGTCGACTAGTTGACCATAGTTGAAAGTTTGACCATCATCATTACATATCAAAGATGCTCTTTGATTCTAGCAAAATCTTTTAATGTGTGTAATGATAATGGTCATTCCAAACCATCCATCAACTATTTCATTTACATTATTATTATTATTTTTGATAACTCATTTCTTATTATGTTATGGTTGTAAAATGAAAAGCTCTCATTCTATCATAACACTTCTCTCTCCTCTCTTCTTCTTCCTCCTCCTTTAGTTCAAGGAGCTCCCTTCTCATGTGTTGAGAATCCATCTCCTTGAGATAAAAACACCCCAAAGCCACTCTCTACTCACTCTAGGGTTAGAGGTTTAGCAAGCCAAAGATCCTAGTTCACTCAAAGTTCGAGAAAGAGCCCGAAGGTTGAACCCTCAGGTGGATCCATCTTTGACTGAAGAAGGCGACGAGGAAAGAACCATCAACCCCTACAAAGGTTTCAAGAAGAAGGAGTTCAAGTTAGGTATAACCTCTTTTCCGAGTAGCTAACTCTCTTTAGCTGTCTTGCTAGTTTAGTTTAGAAAAGATCCCGACTTTGTTAGTCCATGTTGCCCCATGCGCTAAAAATTTGATTTTTATACCGTTTCCGTCTCCCCGCAAGAACCGGGGTTGGCAACGTGGACTTACATTTTCTTCATCCAACGGGGGCGGCTGTTCTTGGGCGGCGGCAACCACATTCAGGCTAGATTGGGCTTGGGATGTGGTGGCCCCGTCCATGCTTTTGCTGCGAAGGTTGTCGCTGGGGCGACCGCTCGCCATATAGACCGTATGGACGATATATCCGGCCGTCTTTCTATCGTTGCCGGCTGATTTCACGGATCGCTGTCTTGACCCCCTTGCTTCGGTAGCTGGCAGTCGATTGAAGGCGGCTGGTCTAACCAGGTTCTTGAATGGTGCTGGAGCTTCTTTTCTGGATTTGCCTCGCGGCTTTCGTGCGGCACAGAGCGCCTGATAGACCCTTGAAGAGACAGTGTCATACTTTTTCTGTTGGGGCCGGGACACGTCTCTTTGTGGTACTGTTTGGACCGCTGTCTTCTTGATTCTGGCTGTCATGGCGTTTTTCTGAACCCACTTCAGAGGCTCGAAGGAATTGCTGATTCTTACGTCCGACTCAGCCGTCGTCGTGGGGCAACCCTGCACTTGGAACTTCACACGATTCCACTTGGCCGAAGCCTTGGCCCTCTTGTTGGCACGATACCTGAGCCGCTTCTGCCTTAACTTTTCTGTTCTAAGCACCAGGCAGACTTCGGCTCTTTGGGAAGACGCCGCAGACCGGTTGATGGAGGGCCTTGGAGATACGCCCGATTGTGCATTTGTTAGAGTCATCGCCTGAGCTCATCCGCAACATTTGCTGTTGCCCTTTGTACTGAAGTTCTTGCCCCCCGCTGGAGCACCAGGGAGTCGCTCAGACACCATGTTAAGTTTCGGTTGTGGTGCCTTGGCGATCACGACATTCGGCCTCTTACCCCTTGAGACCGGCTTGGCCACCTGTTCCGCCGAGATCTCCGCCAGATGAGCGCTTCCGGCAGGGTAGATGATGACGGAGCCAAACTGGCGGGGCGGTTCCTCCCACTGTCGACTGAGGCTTGCAGGGAGAACCACACGAGCGTTGATCTTGACCACGTACGGAATCGGGGTCATGTTGGAAGCTGAATTCGTCTGGAAAGACATTGTCGTCGAAGGTTGATTGCTGCACGGAAAAAAGAACATCATTTCAGTATAGGCAATCGATATGTATATTGATTGAGTTTGCATGAACGTTTAACCCGAAATATGGGAGGAGAGATTGGTCCCACCGGGCGTGCCAGAATCTTTAGGGTGTTTTTCGTCACCCCATTGAGATGGGAATACGCGCGCGCTTGTCAGGCGTACTACAGATTCCCCCTGCCTAAGGTAGGCCGGGGTTTAATGATTGTGGGGATTCGAATCTCCGGCAGCCGCGGACTAAGCTGCCGTTAAGTACCCCTCGCCTTTGGAGCGAGGGAGCCTCCGATTGACGGGTTAAACTGGTCATGCAAACTCAACGTGCAGTGTGCGTGTGTGTTGTTTTGGAGGGGGTGTTTGAATATATCGGGAGCCACGCAGAGTTTTTACGGGGGTCCCTCTACCCGGATAGCGGGCTAGGGGTCAAGGGGGCTAGCAGCCCCCTTGCGGGGTGTGGGGCAGCGCCCCGTTAGAATTTTTTCTAACAGGGACAGTGTCGTGGAGTATGTGTATGTGTACATTTGTATACATATGTATAAATATACATGTATATATAAATAAAGGGTAAAAAGACATCCAAAGGATGCGTGGGGCCAGCGCCTAGGCGCTTGAGCGCAAGCGCGCCACGTGTCGGCACGTGGGCACTTTGCGCTCGAGCGCAGAGTGCTGGAGCGCAACGCGCCATGTGTCGGCACGTGGGCGCTTTGCGCTCGGACGCTGGGCGCTTGAGCACAAGCATGCCACGTGTCGGCACGTGGGCGCTTTGCGCTCGGACGCTGGGCGCTTGAGCACAAGCATGCCACGTGTCGGCACGTGGGCGCTTTGCGCTCGAGCGCAGAGTGCTGGAGCGCAACGTACCACGTGTCGGCACGTGGGCGCTTTGCGCTCGGACGCTGAGCGCTTGGGCGCAAGCGCACCACGTGTCGGCACGTGGGCGACTTGCGCTCGAGTGCTTGCGCTGGAGCGCAGGAGCGCCACGTGTCGGCACGGGGGTGACTTGCGCTCCAGCGCTTGTGCTGGAGCGCACGCGCGCCACGTGTCGGCACGGGGGCGACTTGCGCTCGAACGCTTGCACTTGAGTGCAAGCGTGCCACGTGTCGGCACCGGGGTGACTTGCGCTCGAGCGCTTGCGCTGGAGCGCAAGTGCGCCATGTGTCGGCATGTGGGCGCTTTGCGCTCGAGCGCAAGCGCGCCACGTGTCAGCACGTGGGCGCTCTGCGCTTGAGCGCCGGCAAGAAAAAGAGGCTTTTAGCCTAAAAGATTTCTCTGAAGAGAAATCAGAGAGGAGTTGGACTCCTGAGTATATTCTTCTTCTTTTTTGGGGGGGTTAATGGGAGGGGTTCTTCTTCTTCCTCCTCTGTTAGCTGGATCTTGATGATCAAGAGATATGGGATTTAAAAAATCACTCCTTTTTAAGATCTAAAGGAAGATCTGAGTTCCCCTTGATGGCTTTTGTGGTGAAAAATAATTTGTTTTATAAAAGGGAGAGTAGAACTCTTGATTTAATTCAAGAGAAAGAAGAAGGTTTTGGAACCTTGAAGAAGGAGAAAGATCTCAGATCTGGAAAAAATTTTTAGAGAGAGAAAAAAGTTGTGTGATATTTTCATTATCTTTGCCTTTATAGGCTATACACTTTACACATAGCCCCTTGGGCTCCACAAAATGGCATTTTGCCTATCCCATGGCTCATGTGCCATTTCTTTTTGCACATAAGCCATGGGCTTTACAAAAATTTGGCTTTATGCCTATTTTCTTACATTTATCCATAAAATAAAATAAAAGAAATGCAACAAAATTATTTATTACAAAATATTTATCTTGGAATGGGGGGAGGCCGGCCGCCTCATGTTGTGGCTCGACCCGGGCATGGGCCCACTGGATCTGGTCTTGGGCCCACTTCGCTTGGGGTTGACTTTGATTTTGACTTGGCCAACCGGGGTGTAAATTTTTACCCCAACAATACTCGGTGTTGTTTTTATGAGCATTTGGGATATTGATGAGTTTTCGTGCATTGGTTGCACCAAATCTGTGTTTCGTGCATTGGTTGCACCGGATCTGTGTTTCGTGCATTGGTTGCACCGGATCTGTGTTTAGTGCATTGGTTGCACCGGATTTATGTTTTCGTGCTCGTTTGCACTTGATGTTCGTTATCGTGCATAATATTGCACTGGATGTTTTATACGGACCGGACACACTTGATTTGGATTTTCGCACACATTGGGCGCATGATATAAGATTTTGTGCACACCGGGTGCACTCGATTGAGATTTTTATTCGTGCATGTTAGTTGCACTCGATAAAGATTTTTATTCGTGCATGTTGGATGCACTTGATTGGGGTTTTTATTCGTGCATGTTGGATGCACTTGATTGGGATTTTCATTCGTGCATGTTAGTTGCACTGGGTTGAGATTTTCCTGCACTATAGATTCACTTGATATTGTTGTCGTGCATATTCGTTGCACTGGACAGATGCTTTCGTGCACACCCGTTGCACTTAGTTTTGCTTTTGTGCACATTCGTGGCACTTGTATTGGATTTGATTTCTGTCACGCCCCGCTTCCCAAAATACGGAATACGAGGGTTGACAAGGCCTGCCATGCTCCTACGGTCGAGGAAACATCCTGCCGCAGTGACACTTCAGCTTCTAGCTTTACGTGGTAATAAGTAATCAATGCACAGGTAATGAGAAATGCAGTCACTAAATCGAAACAAATACAAACCACTAACCAGATAGAGATCAAGGAAGTATATCTCTGAGGCTCTAGTCAAGATATCCGAAATGTCCTCGAGGTATGTCTGGTCCTGGTCCAAGCTAAATCCACTTCTCACTCTGAGCATGCATACTCAGGTCGTCAGAGCGACACAATAGCAATATATATAAATACAAATATGAACACGTGCAATAATAATGAATATGAAACAGTACGCATGAAGTGATAATATGAGTATGAAGTAACCAGTACAAGTAAACGGTAAAGCAGGTAAACAGTATGGCAGGTGTATCAGTCAGTAATCAATGCATGTCACTAAACCTATCAGTTTCTAAGTCTCACTGTCTAGGTGGCTAAGGCTATCGTCAGTCCAAGTATGAGAGTCAACTACTCATGAGTATCCCCCACCCAAGGGTAAGACCCAGGGGCAAGGTAACACGGGCCCGAGTCGCTCGCTAATAATCAGTAATATCACCCATATAACTCCAGAATCACTGTATGTGCCGGCAATGGGACTCCCGAGATTCTGTCGAACTCACACTCAAACTACCCCACACCCCGTGGTCTACATCAAACACCAACCATAAACTCAAATACTAGTCGTTTCCATGACAAGTCTACGTGAGAACTGAAGACATGATCTCCATCAAGCATGTCTCGACTGGTACCCAATGTAAATGGACAGTATTTGGTGCCCTACCTATGACACTAATATAATTTCTTCCATAATCGTCCAATACCAATTATAGTTACACTTATACAAGTCCCATAGACGTCGACAATGCAATAAATCAATCTGGTCCGCGGATTGTGTACAAGTACGTGTCACCTTCACTTATTCATTAACACTTTAACACTAACGTACTTTCCACAATCCGAACACTAATATCTAACACTGGGTAATGTACACGACCACTAGGTTACCAATGCATATGAGCTTCACATGATACGATGAGAATACAATAATTAAGGTATAAATAAGATATCACCAGCCAGTGTCCGAACACTTGCATAATTCACAATAAATCATACATGAAAAATTAAACTAAACAATGTAAAAGAGGTAAGTATTATGTTTAATTATCTATCCATCTAAATTGGTTTCGTGTCAATCGGGTTTCAGGTTTGCTAGATGCGACCATTTCAATTTATGTGTTCACTGCTGGAAATCCGGTTTCAGAACTGGAACTCCATTTCGTAGCACATTTTAATCCCAGTTGGGATCGTAATTAGGTGACTCTATAGTTGAACAAAATTTAGGTTTATCAGTTAGGTTTCCAACTCAATTGGCGTATCAGTAATTTCCTATACCAACAGGGAGTTATGGACAGGTTATTTTCAATGTGTAAAATCTGTCACTGCAGAATTCAGCAGAACATATCGACATTATAAAATGTGTTAAAAATATCATAAAGTTGAGTGATCCAGTGAGACCAGTGGGATAAGGAAGATAACTCGATTATCTTTGTAACGATATAGGGTTCCTCACATTTCCGCATTTGAGCAAGGAAAATACAGTGAGTTGAAAACAGGGGTTATCTAGAATTACCTCTTTGGACTGCAGTCCAGAATCGTAATTCTCCGCAGTTTTCTCTATCGTAACTAGTTCAATTTTTTATATCAACTATAGGGTTCTGTATATTATTCCGTTGGATTCGATACGATCCATGGAACTCCAAAATCCAATTCGTAAAAGATTTAACGTGAATTTAACGATCTAGCATGTTCAGGAAATTCAAATTTCGTACCGACTATCGGGAGCAGCATTACATAGGTGAAACGACCGTGGTTTTCAACTAAGTTTCTACAGCATATCGGTAAACAATAGGCGGGTTTAATGATCAAAAGTTCCGCCATTTAAAGTACGGTTTTCACATATAGTTTCATATCAAACACTTGCATCATATTGGTTTGCACGAATTATACATACACGACATTAATTCGAAATTGGGTTAAATACATAATAATAGCATGAAGCAAGCAATATACTTTCCTGACGAAGTATCGATGATGGTACGGCAACGACTATTCAGGCACGTCACAACAACAACACAAGTTACGATCTTGGCTCGAGCTTGAGTTCTTGGCAGCGAGCTCCGGCAACGTGGCAGAGGCAGCGACGGTGAAGGGCGTGGAGGTGGGTACGGTGGTTGGGTCTCCAGAGGGCTGAGAAAGAGGCGGCTGTCTGTTGCTCATGGGAAGCCGTCAGCGACAATGGCGATGGTGGTGTGCAGTTGGGTGGTCAGCAAAGGGACTCGGGTAGCAGTTGGCAGCTCGGTGGAGTTGGGGAAGGAGAGGGAAGCTTGCCGATGACTTCAGGGAGGTCCGAGATCGGCGTCGGATTGTAGGCGACGTGGCCGGAAAGGAGGAGGTGAGTGCTGCGCTGGGTGAGAGAAGAAGAGGGTGGTGGTGTTCAATGGAGATTTGAGGGGCGATGGGGTCTGTTGGTGGCAACGGGATGGTTGCTGGGGTGTTGTGGGTTAGTGGTCGGGGTTCGCCATCGACAGTGTTGATGGCTCGGGCGTCGGTGGTGAGGCAGGGTGGCTCTTCGGCGATGGGGCAGGAGCTCGGTGATGTAAGAGGTCTCATCGTGAGGTAGAGGAGGAGGGGTGTGGGTCGAGGAGATGAGGGCGGTGATGAGGGGGGTGGTAACGATGGTGGAGGCGGCGTTCACGTAGGGGATGTGGAGGGAGAAGTGGGGAGAAGAGAGAGAGAGAGAGAGACGTGAAGGGAAGGAGGGAGCGTGGAGGGTAGAGGGGAGTGTGGAGAGGCAGGCGAGGGCGTCGCGGCGGTTGCGATAAGTGTAGGGTTCCTAGGCACTCTCAAGAGGTCTCACAAGGCATCAACCATGCCAATTTCAAATTTTACGGGTGCCGAGAAACCCTAATACGGATCGTTGGCTAGATTTTTAGGCGACAAAGCAAACTAGTTAACACTTAACTACAAGAATACGGAAATACAACCTTTGTAGATCCGGTCCTCTACCTCCACGGCTCCATGATGAAGTCCTCTCCGCTGTCCAAATCAAATCCCGGGCTCTAGCGTCGGCTTCATCGGAGAAAGAGTGGGCTAGGTCATCGACGACGTGCCGAAGATGATCTACGTCGAGACATCACTAGATCAAGCTCCACCTTCACCAAGCCATGAAAACTTGTGAAGGAAACACCCTATACTACTTGGCAAGAGGTAGAGGATGAAGAAATAGGAAGTGGGTTCACTTTAGAATTGGATTTCTCACTCATTTTTCATCAATCACCATTGATGAAGAAAGGTTTTCTTCAACTTGAAGAAGAAGAAGAAGATAGAATATTATATTATGATAAGTTAATTTAAAAACCAAAAGAAAAAGAATACTTATCATAATATGAACAAGGGTTAAGTGTAGAGAATTGACCAAGGTTAGATGAATGGTTAAGGTTAAGCATGAAGACAAAATGGTCACTTTGGTCAAAGCTTCATGAAGCTTCAACATGCTTCATGTATTAAAGCAACCATTTTGTTTTTCTTTTCTCATTTTTTAATCCAAATAAAAAGATAAATGAATTAATAAATGAAAACCCTAACCATTTACTTAACCAAGGTTTAACTCTTTACACAAACCCTAGCAACCTTTGCATCATCAAACATGATACAAACAAGTGCACAAAATATATCACATACACAATGTGCACATTCGAGTGAGAAAATCCATCTTAAATGAACCGATACTAGTTAATGCAAAGTAATATATCAAATATATAATTATACATTAAATCATTAAATCAACACTTGATTTAACGATCCGGTCATATCGCATATAACCGACTAGTATCCAATGTATCGGCTTACCGAATCAATCCTTGATTCGATAACTAGGTTATATCGCATACAACCATATCGATACATTCATCGCGAGAATGGAATTTGGTATCACATACACGCATTATTCTCGGTCCCGCACATATCTCATATGCGCTCCTATTTCGTTTCGCTTGAGCCAGGAAACCTCTGTGTAGGACTCTAAAGACTCGTCAATACGCCGGCAGCAGATGATGATCAAATCAAGCACCCACAAGCCGCAAGCGGTCTGCTAAACGTAACGGCCACCCGGGTATTGAGCGATCAGAAGATCGACGAGCAAGCCCGCTCACACTCCAGTGAATCCAACCAGTAACACTACCGTACAGTCCGGTCTGATCGTCTGATATGTTGCATATCTCGCCTAGGGGTGGTAAACGTCAGACCCCAATAGCTTGATAAGTCGTGTCGATACGAGGTCTATAACAATTCGAGAAACTACTGGTAACACTTACCAGTAAATCTCAGCAACCCTGGCCAGGGATTTCCGGTTACAGCCAATCGAACACAGCGCAACATCAACCCCCTATACCGGGAGAGACGAATCCCCTCCTATCGCTCATTGCCTCCATGTGATTCGGGACTGTACCCAAAAACCACCGTTTTGCACGCCCTCTTGGATGTGGTAAGATGGAAATCAAAGCACAGTGGGAACCACACAAGACTCTATGACGATCTCGGGTCAACAGACTACTCTGTACCAGTGTCACCGGAGAACTGCCATCTGACGTAAGGTATAATACCATCTGGGAGTTCTCGGCGAGTCCGTCCAGTGTACCCAGTCTCCACTGAGCACCCGTATATCATCTCTGATGTCAAACACCAATGGATATGGGATCATCCATCGCCCATCTGTATGGGTCGAGAAGGTACACGCTAGTCTACTCTGGTATATCGATGCCCCGTCTCGATACACCCACGACTAGGGACTTTGAAGGATGTACTTATGGACTACCATGTCCCCACTAGTATGATCCGCATCACAGTCCAGGTAGTCAAGTACATATCCTAAGGGCTTTACCAACATGTAATAGAGAGACAATCTGTGTACACGTTAAGGTAAAGATCAACCAGATAGCATACTATCATGTCGAGCAAGAAAGTCCTCCCTATATATGTCCCAGCATCCACTACAATATACATCCAATGTACAGTAATGGCCTCTAGGGCATACATATAACTAACAATCTCCCACTTGCACTAGGGCCATCTGTAGCAGTGGTTGTAGTATCTCATACTCAACCATCCAATAAAAGTCTCTCTCTGGGAATAGGCCTTCGTGAGTGGATCCGCCGTGTTGTCCTCTGAGTCTACTCTCCTAACCTCGATCCCTTAGAGATCAACCATCTCCATGATCAAGTGATACTGCCTTAGAATATGTCTGGATCACTGATGGGACCTGCGTTCCTTGGCATAAGCCACAACTCCATCGTCTCACAATGGTTGGAACATAGTTCATCTCATGAACCAATATACACCCAAACATCCTCTTTTGGTAGCATCTTAAGTAGCGATGTATCCTACCTTTATCGTCTAGTATGTCACGGTATCTATGTTGGAACTCTTCCAACATACCGTCCCTCCACTGAGGGTAAAGACAATGCATGTGACTGACATTCAATCGTCTTTATCACCCTGGAACTATTTCAGTGATTCTCCCCAGGGTCGATTGATACCATCTCACTACAACTAGTGAGAATCCTAATATCCAATTAGATCTATCTCATAGATCCAAAACCCAGGATTTAGTAGGTATCACTTTGATCCTATGTGGAGAATCATTGTGATAAGCGGAAATTGATCGAGCGTAGCATAGGAAACTCCTTCCCTATCAAGAGTATGTCATCCACGTACTCTACGAGGATCGTCACAATACTCCCTACTACCTTTTTGTTTATACAAGGTTCATCTACCATTTTGATGATGTCAACTTCTTTGACTTATCCATCAAAATAGATGATCCTACTCCGCGATGCCTGCTTTATCACATAAAACATCTTGCACACGTTTCCGCTGCTCCCACTGTCTACGAAGCCCTCTGGCTGCGTTCTTATAGACGTTCTCTTCTAAATCATTATTTAGAAAAGTAGTCATGGCACCCAACCGCCAGATATCGTAGTCATGGTATGTAGCCGTGGCAAGTAGGATCTGGATGGACTTAAGCATAGATCCTTAGAAAAAGTTTCATCATGATCCACACCTGGTCGATGATGAAAAGCTTTAACAAGTCTTTTCTTTGAAAGTCTCAACTTTTCCATCTACACCAAGTAATCTTCTCAAGATATACTTGCTCCTGATGGGGATTTAACCCTTCAGATATAGCAACCAAAGTCCATACTTTGTTGGTGTATAAGGATTCCATCTCAGATCGCTAAGCATCCAGCCATTCTTATAGAGTCTTACTCCTGATGGCCAGCTCGAAACTAGTTGGGTCATCATCTCATGACGCAATCCTCGCTCCCACTGTCATAGAGAAACAGAAGTATCTCTCAGGTGGGTGAGGAACCCTACTAGATCAGCGGAGAGGCTGAGGTTCGTTGGAATCTACTGAATCCTTTGGTTCTACCAAATCATCTGCTGTTGTTTGTATAGCTAGAACCTTTCCAGTTGTACATAACAGACCTTGCCTCAAGTTTGTCCGGATTTTGCTTTTAGACATAGGCCGGACAACCCCAAATCTTAACTAGCTTAAGATATGGGCTCTTCCCTTTCCATATCATATATGAAGTGGTAGGCAACTGATTTGATTTGAACCCTTTTCAATAGGTATGCAGCTTCTCAAGTGCATAACTCCCAAAAGGAAATAGGTAACTCAGTAGTACTCATCATAGAGCACACCTTATCATATAGGGTGTATCTGCTCCACCCCGATATACCATCTTGCAATGGTGTATAGGAGGAGTAATGCTGAGAGAGAATCTCATTCTCCTTTAGAATAATCCAGGAATTCCGTGCTTAAGTATTCTCCTGCCTGATCACATCAAAGGACATAATACTTATACCCGTAGTTTGGTTCTCTACTTCTCGCTTATATTCTGTGAATATCTCAAAAGGTTCGGACTTGCGTTTCAACAAGAACATATGTCTGAATCTAAAGAGATTATCAGAGAATGTAATGAAGTATTAAGAACCTGTCCTGGCATGTATAGACAGGGGACCTACATACATCAACATGTATCATCCCAAGAGTTCACTAACTCTTTCTCTGTTTCCAATAAACAGAGCTGTGGTCATCTTATCTTTGTGACATGACTGGCGAGTTTCACAAGATGTAAATTCAAACTGATTTAAATATGCATCTAAATGTAACTCAGCCAGTCGGGTCGCATTGATATGACCTAGTCTACAATACCTCAAGAAGGATTCGTTCATTTCTGAACTCTTCCTCTTGTGTGTGTTCTGTATACTAAGAACTGTAGTTTGATTTAGAACATAAATGCTTTTAGATAACGTGCCTGAACCGATCAACTTTTGATATAGGAAATGTCCAAAACATTATCCAACAATACAAAATTTTATCATTTCTTTACTAATAAAGAGAGTGATATGATTTTGTATATCAGGTTCGGTATCTAACAACATTCGTTCAGAATCAATGTATTGGTAATACAGGGTGACAGTGACCAACAGACTTGGCTGCAACACTTGCCCCGTTTTCTGCCTCATGAAACTTATCACCCGTTCTCAGTTCTCTACCTTTTTGTAGCCCTATGTAACAGATTACATATCTGGGATCCTGATCTGGTATCACATACCCAGGACGTAGAGGATACAGAGAAACAGTTCTTTGTAATGAACACACCCGAAGATGATGCATCAGCATGCACTCTCTTCGTTTGGGCGGCACGGGAAATCTGGTATTCCCCAATTTCCTGCTCTGTCTTATAACAATTATAAGTTGGAGCGGGACCAACGTTCCCCAGCTCAGTATAACAAGCGGGTTCGGTCAATAATCCGTTTTATTATCTTGATTAAGGCGTGACATGGTCGCTACCAGGAGAGAGAGAGAAGAAAACACTCAGCGTGCGCTCTTGCAAGAATAGATTGGTTATTATTTTATCTAATCAGGATGGCTCCCACTGCTTTTTATCAAATCTTCCTTCAAACCCTAAAAAGGAAAGACTAGCCGGGATTAATTACACACTACAAGTTCGCCAATCTTTCAGCCAGGCTAGTGTCCGTACTTTGAGGGAGGTCCCCCGTGCTTTCGCACGAACCTAATAAATGTAAACCTCGTTTTCCCAGAGGCGTAACCCCGTTGACACCTTTCTAGACACCTACTTGATCGGCTAATTGTAATGTATAAAACTCTTCCAGGAGTAACACTTACTCGCAGCGGGTATCGGGATCCAACTATCTCATAGAAGGTATGCAATCTCATTGCAAATTTCAACACTTGAAATTCCCGATATTATTTTGCCCCTAACGTGCTATGACCTTGACGAAAGCCAACAAACCATAGCCCGCTAGTCAAGTTCAACCCGTACATTTCTTGATTGAATTAAACCCACCCGCACGACCCTTGACGAAAGCCAACAAAGCCGCACGACTACCCTAATCCAATCGCATCGTATGCTGGCAGATAAGCAGCATATAGCTACCGCACACTGCACCATGACGAAAGCCAACAAATGCAGCACGAATACTATATACAACTTATCTGAAATGACGGAGGGCTACGACAGGTTTTTATGAAAACCTATTGCGTAATGAACTTGATATCGTTGTAGGATCGAATGATTTTAAAATGGAGTGTTTTTTAGGCTTTTCTAGTTTTGCTAAAGGAGTCACTCCCGGTGAAGGGATCGTCGGTCCTTTCGTCGTCGAATGAGGTGCGGGATATATCATATATATCACTGTGCAAAGCAAAAACTCTTAAAAGCAATCAAAAGACAAACCGAGTGTGTAGCATCTGCCGGTTATTGCTAAAGGAGTCACCCCCGGTGAAGGGATCTCGGTCCTTTCCTCATCGAATAAGGTGCAGGATATATCACATATACCTCTGTGCAAAGCAAGAACTGTAGCTACCTGTTTTAATTTTGAAATTCGATTCTACAACATCTTAGGTTTCTTTTATTTCATTAATCTCATTAATGAAGTCCCATCATTTAAGTACCTAAACATCACAGATAAATACGACGTACACTTATGCCATCCGCATTCGCCTCGATGTCCCCTCGTGCACCGTTAGGTTAGGTAACTAACGGCAGAGCGGGGCAGGGCTAGCGCGGGTGTAAAACATAAGTAACGTCTATATAATATATCATATATACTATATACAGTATCTATCAGAGAACATCACAGATATCGCAGCAGAAGAAACATATGAAATTTTGGATATACTAGGGCGTCCGTGTTTTCAATACGAGCCAGTATAAAACACGGATTCCACGGTCGTGATGAATAGCCAAACCCACACCCCTAGACCCCTACGAGAGCGGCAAGCAACCCTACCAATTCTAGAGTTAGGAGACCCGGACTCGGCTCCTCGAGTTGGTCTCCCACTAGACTCCAGAACCCGGTTACTTGTGCTCCCCTCCTTGGGTCTATCCTAGTGCGGAAAAGTAAATAATATACAGAGGGTGACATCTTCCGCAACCTGGAAGTGCCCCAAATAAAAGAATATTACATACAAGTTTTTACATGAATGAAAATGAAAAACACTCATCTCACATAAAAACCCCCGGCTATTCAAACACGACGATCCAATATAACATATCCAGCAACACATAACATCACATGTCATCAACGTAAGTAAATATGCGCATCCCAATTGTCGTTGACATATAGCAACGAAACCGGCGATATCACATATTACACTTACGGTCACAGAAAAGAAAGTGTAAAACTACAACAGTTGGAATCCGCAACCACCTCAGACATCGCATGCCTGACCAAATGAATTCCTTAGACATCGCATGCCTAACAATTATAAACCCCGCATTTTAGTCTCAAAATCGAAAACACTTTTCAATATCAAGTCGGGCAATTCAACAAGATTCCCGACATCCTGATCGAATGCTCGTCGCAAACTTCAGTAGACGGCCGCACCCCCGATACCGTCGACGAAGTGCACCAAGGCGGAACACCCCTACCGCGAGCACCCGAACGGATGCTTTCGGCGACGGGGTTCTCCTACAGTCACTTTGTCGGGGCTATGGAGTGAGGCTGTCTATTAAGTTTACCCGGCGAGTATCCGCGTACGCTACGTGATTGCGACGGACTTTTGATCACATCAAAATTTCGTGGCAACCGATCAAGTGAGACTAAACTGCTATGTTTATAACATTCATTCAGTTATCTCATAACTATTTGTGAATTCCAAGTATTGTATCACATTCCAGATAAACAGAAAATGTTAAACATTTCGATCGAACAGTCAAACACCCAAGTTTTCCCGAAACAGATCAACACATGAAATAGGTCTAAAAACATTCAGTTCGTGCCTCAGTACCAACGGTCCAGCCGTAGAAGGGTCAAGCCAACGCCTCACATGTGGCACGCCGTACTGCCCCAAACCCGAAGGTTCAAAGGGCAGTTCAAGACGGTCACATAATCGAGTTAAGGTTTGTTGTCTTCTAGAGGGTCCATCGAGTTACTTGCACTACTTAGAACGTCTGTAAACCATGGAAAAATCCAACACTTGGAAATTTCCCGACAGGGGAAAAATTGGGTATTTATATCCGGTCGAATTTTTTAACATATTCTAAAATTTATCCGGAAAGCCACATAGACAAAATCTGAAACTCCGATCGAAACACCGAATCCCCAAAACAACCGCAGAAAATCCAACTCTTGAATAAATATTAAAAAATTCCTAGAAAACTCAGCACTGAAAACAATGAATTACTGTGCAAATTTTAATGGCTGACGTCATAATTTAGCCGCGGAACCGCCGCATAAGCTAGGCTTATGCCGCGGTTCAGCCGCGGATTAGAGGGATCATTAGAAAATTTTTGCGCCGTAATTCTTAGGATTCCCTGGTGAATTTTTTAGCAATTTTTAATTTGGAAAAATCCACGTTTTCAGAAAAAGTCCAGAGAGCGTGGAAAAATGGGGTTTCGGGTTCGATCGGACTTCAAACTCCGTCTAGACTTCGCCTAAGGCTCTAGCTAGGCTCTGATACCACTGTAGGGTTCCTAGGCACTCTCAAGAGGTCTCACAAGGCATCAACCATGCCAATTTCAAATTTTACGGGTGCCGAGAAACCCTAATACGGATCGTTGGCTAGATTTTTAGGCGACAAAGCAAACTAGTTAACACTTAACTACAAGAATACGGAAATACAACCTTTGTAGATCCGGTCCTCCACCTCCACGGCTCCGTGATGAAGTCCTCTCCGCTTTCCAAATCAAATCCCGGGCTCTAGCGTCGGCTTCATCGGAGAAAGAGCGGGCTAGGTCATCGACGACGTGCCGAAGATGATCTACGTCGAGACATCACTAGATCAAGCTCCACCTTCACCAAGCCATGAAAACTTGTGAAGGAAACACCCTATACTACTTGGCAAGAGGTAGAGGATGAAGAAATAGGAAGTGGGTTCACCTTAGAATTGGATTTCTCACTCATTTTTCATCAATCACCATTGATGAAGAAAGGTTTTCTTCAACTTGAAGAAGAAGAAGAAGAAGAAGATAGAATATTATATTATGATAAGTTAATTTAAAAACCAAAAGAAAAAGAATACTTATCATAATATGAACTAGGGTTAAGTGTAGAGAATTGACCAAGGTTAGATGAATGGTTAAGGTTAAGCATGAAGACAAAATGGTCACTTTGGTCAAAGCTTCATGAAGCTTCAACAAGCTTCATGTATTAAAGCAACCATTTTGTTTTTCTTTTCTCATTTTTTAATCCAAATAAAAAGATAAATGAATTAATAAATAAAAACCCTAACCATTTACTTAACCAAGGTTTAACTCTTTACACAAACCCTAGCAACCTTTGCATCATCAAACATGATACAAACAAGTGCACAAAATATATCACATAGACAATGTGCACATTCGAGTGAGAAAATCCATCTTAAATGAACCGATACTAGTTAATGCAAAGTAATATATCGAATATATAATTATACATTAAATCATTAAATCAACACTTGATTTAACGATCCGTTCATATCGCATATAACCGACTAGTATCCAATGTATCGGCTTACCGAATCAATCCTTGATTCGATAACTAGGTTATATCGAAATCAACCATATCGATACATTCATCGCGAGAATGGAATACGGTATCACATACACGCATTATTCTCGGTCCCGTACATATCTCATATGCGCTCCTATTTCGTTTCGCTTGAGCCAGGAAACCTCTGTGTAGGACTCTAAAGACTCGTCAATACGCCGGCAGCAGATGATGATCATATCAAGCACCCACAAGCCGCAAGCGGTCTGCTAAACGTAACAGCCACCCGGGTATTGAGCGATCAGAAGATCGACGAGCAAGCCCGCTCACACTCCAGTGAATCCAACCAGTAACACTACCGTACAGTCCGGTCTGATCGTCTGATATGTCGCATATCTCGCCTAGGGGTGGTAAACGTCAGACCCCAATAGCTTGATAAGTCGTGTCGATACGAGGTCTATAACAATTCGAGAAACTACCTGTAACACTTACCAGTAAATCTCAGCAACCCTGGCCAGGGATTTCCGGTTACAGCCAATCGAACACAGCGCAACATCAACCCCTATACCGGGAGAGACGAATCCCCTCCTATCGCTCATTGCTTCCATGTGATTCGGGACTGTACCCAAAAACCACCGTTTTGCATGCCCTCTTGGACGTGGTAAGATGGAAATCAAAGCACAGTGGGAACCATACAAGACTCTATGACGATCTCGGGTCAACAGACTACTCTGTACCAGTGTCACCGGAGAACTGCCATCTGACGTAAGGTATAATACCATTTGGGAGTTCTCGGCGAGTCCGTCCAGTGTACCCAGTCTCCACTGAGCACCCGTATATCATCTCTGATGTCAAACACCAATGGATATGGGATCATCCATCGCCCATCTGTATGGGTCGAGAAGGTACACGCTAGTCTACTCTGGTATATCGATGCCCCGTCTCGATACACCCACGACTAGGGACTTTGAAGGATGTACTTATGGACTACCATGTCCCCACTAGTATGATCCGCATCACAGTCCAGGTAGTCAAGTACATATCCTAAGGGCTTTACCAACATGTAATAGAGAGACAATCTGTGTACACGTTAAGGTAAAGATCAACCAGATAGCATACTATCATGTCGAGCAAGAAAGTCCTCCCTATATATGTCCCAGCATCCACTACAATATACATCCAATGTACAGTAATGGCCTCTAGGGCATACATATAACTAACAATAAGAGGGGGCATGGATAGGTCATGGCGAGCGGGCGTGGGAAGCGGGAGCCGTTGGGGAAAACGTGGGCTGGAAAAAGAGAAGTGGAGAAGAGAAGACGAAAGAATAGGAAGCGGGTCGGGTAGGGGCGCGTTGGGCCGGCTCGGGGGAGAGAAGAAAGTGAGTTTGGGGTTTTAGGGAGTGGGCCTGGGCTTGGGCTAAAATAAATAAAAAGAGAGATAGGGAGGGAGAATTAAAAGGGAAAGGAAAATAAAAGGGAATGGAAAATAAGGTTTGGGTTTGGGGTTTCAAGACAAATAAAATAATTATAAATATAAATAAATAGATTTTGTAAGTAACACTTTATAAAATACGGATATTGGTGTACAACAAGAACTGGGTATTACATCATATCCTTCTTAAAGAAAATTTCATCCTCGAAATTAAAATAACGATAAGCAATAAAGTGTAATGCGAAAAGCACAAAATTAAACACTAACATATAGTGATTTGCTTAAAAGCTGCTAGATAAAAATCCAAGGTCTATATACGTATAAAAAATAACATAACTAAAAGAATGAGTCTATTTAAGCACAAGGCAGAACCATCTATAATGATAAACTATATGCACAATACCGGAAAATGAAACAACAATAATAAACCGTAGTGAAGGATTTGCCGATAGGTCAAAATATTTTAAAATAAATATATCGATCAATCAATTTAAAATAACTTGAGAAAACCCATATGGTGAAATAAGAAAAATGGTACGTGCGGCATATATTTGCGCTACTGAAAATGGGACGAATAGTAATGTATTCAGAATAAGTAAAACGGAAGTAGTTAATAACACGCAATTTTTCGATAAATACAAAATAATGAAAACTAAATTTTCGAATAACGATGTCACTGAAAGTAATCGTAGTTATAAGGAATAGCACTAAAAAATGTATAGGGGCTAGCCAGGGTATGGATTACAGTGGAATACGGCCCATTCAAAATGGTCGGAAAGTGGTACTCTTAATCTGAATCTTGAAGAGGCTGGGGTCAGGTTAGTACAAGGTGCAAGGATGAATAGTAATGAATTTTAGGAGGGAAAAAAATTTATTAGGGAGGGAAAAACAGTCAATGCATTATGCGAATCAATACTCAAAAGATTAGCGAACTCAGAAACTTTATTATTATTCCAGAAAATTTTAAACAAGGCATTTTCAAAACATAAAAGGTGGCCCAAAGCTATACATAGATTTATTTGGCCAGAGGAAACAGACGATAGATCACGTCAGTCGCGGTTATGGAAGTTCAGCAGGTTACGGTAAGCTCGCGCGCTAAGATAGGGGCGTCCATTTCCATAGCGCCTCGCAGGGATTGCCACTGGGGGTTCTTCTGCCATGGGGTCTTCTTCTCCTAGTCCTTCTTCCTCGGATGGAGCTTCTTCGTCGTGGTATGCCTCCACGTGATTCACCACTTTTGGATTTTCTTCCACGGGATTTCCTTCCACTGGATTCTCCTCGGGGTCTTCCTCGGGATCTTCCTTTATCGGGTTCTCTTCGGGGTCCTCTTCTTCGTCGTCAGAGTCGCTGATCATGTCTAGTTTTGGTGCTGCAACTCTCTTGTCCTTGGAATCGCTGTTGCCCATAAAAACCCGGGGGCCATCGATCTCGTTATCTGAACTCACCAGCATGCAGTCCAAGGAAACGCAGGATCGAGTGTCCTCATCGATAGGCAGCGTTGCTCTAGGATTGGCCATGGCCTGAAAAGAAAGAGTCTTGATCAGACAATGGAACACACCAAGAAAATAACCAAGGATACGGAGCACAAGGAAAATTTGCGGTTGGTAAGGACCGAAAAATCAAAATCTAGAATACTGATGCAATAAGCAGTATAAGGAAAAATGAGTGACAAGGGGACGATACGTAAATCACAACTGACAATTTTATTGCATTCAAATTAAGAAGTTCAACGGATACAAGATTTTAGACAAAAGGAAACATTTACAAAAGAGTGACAATAATTTTTATTGGAAGCAGAAAAGGTGATAGTTCTTCGTTGATATCTAGACTGCTGCATTCTCGTCAAGCGAGTGGAATCCTGCGCTGTGTCCATACTATTCTCGAAGCTCGAACTACGAAATAACCAAGTTACTTAGCAGTAGTGGAGAGTGTGAACGAATCTCCTCCTTGCAGCTCCTTCCTTCTAGGGCAACTATTGATAAGATGTTCGTCGGATCCACAAATCAAGCATTGCCCTTTGGCACTGCGACAGTCTCTCTGAAGGTGTCCTGGCTTCTTACAGTATCCACAACATTGAGTCCTCCGCTGCTTCCGTTGCTGAGGAACAAGTGGGCGCTTCATCTTCACCTCTTTTCCTTGTTTAACAGGGATTCCCTTACGATTGGAGGCTTCCCCTGGTGCCTGAGTATCTGCCTTCTTAATCCTTCAGCTAACAGGTCATTTGATCGCTCCTGGGCTTCCTTCAAACCTTGCTGTACATTCAAAATCTCGACGGTCTGATTCTGGGGAGTGCAGATAGAAGAAGAGTCGTTGGAAGACATGGTCCTGAAACAACAATTTTAGGACAGCATAAGGTACAAGCTATATGAATCAGAATACAATATAGATTAGGCAAGGAAACAAGAATATCGGGTGAGGTGAAATTCAAACGAGTGGAAATCAAATGTAGAACTCCAAGTCACTCAAATAGAGTACAGTATTGTAACTATGCTGCAGTTCATAATTACAATCACGTAACTCTACTAAGTCACCCAAAACTCTAGCGGATGGATCAAAATATATACCAGAACAGACTATGTGAATCAAGATCAAAAATAACAAGTTTACAATCTAGATCGAAGGATGTCTTAGATTGTCAAGCCCTACACGGAAACTGTAATCCCATTCATCGCAAACCTGGCTCTGATACCAACAAAACCATGTCACGCCCCGCTTCCCAAAATACGGAATACGAGGGGTTGACAAGGCCAGCCATGCTCCAACTGTAGAGGAAACATCCTGCCGTAGTCACACTTCAGCTTCTAGCATTACGTGGTAATCAGTAATCAATGCATAGGTAATGAGAAATGCAGTCACTAAATCGAAACAAATACAAAACACTAACCAGATAGAGATCAAGGAAGTATAGTTCTGAGTCGCTAGTCCAGATATCCGGAATGTCCTCGAGGTACGTCAGGTCCTGGTCCAAGCTAAATCCACTTCTCACTCTGAGCATGCATACTCAGGTCGTCAGAGCGACACAATAGCAATATATATAAACACAAATGTGAACACGTGCAATAATGATGAATATGAAACAGTACGCATGAAGTCATAATATGAGCATGAAGTAACCAGTACAGGTAAACGGTAAAGCAGGTAAACAGTATGGCAGGTGTATCAGTCAGTAATCAATGCATGTCACTAAACCTATCAGTCTCTAAGTCTCACTGTCCAGGTCGCTAAGCCTATCGTCAGTCCAAGTGTGAGAGTCAACCACTCGTGAGTATCCCCCACCCAGGGGCAAGGGAACACGGGCCTGAGTCGCTCGCTAATAATTAGTAATATCACCCATATAACTCCAGAATCGCTGTATGTGCCAGCAATGGGACTCCCGAGATTCTGTTGAACTCACACTCAAAGTATCCCACACCCCGTGGTCTACATCAAACACCAACCATAAACTCAAATACTAGTCGGTCCATGACAAGTCTACGCGAGAACTGAAGACATGATCTCCATCAAGCATGTCTCGATTGGTACCCAAGGTAAATGGACAGTATTTGGTGCCCTACCTATGACACTAATATAAGTGCTTCCAAATCGTCCCATACCAATTATAGTCACACTTATACAAGTCCTATAGACATCGAAAATGCAATAAATCAATCGGGTCCGCGGATTGTGTACAAGTACGTGTCACCTTCACTTATTCGTTCACGCTTTAACACTAACGTACTTGCCACAATCCAAACACTAATATCTAACATTGGGTAATGTACACGACCACTAGGTTACCAATGCACATGAGCTTCACATGATACGATGAGAATACAATAATTAACGTATAAATAAAATATCACCAGTCAGTGTCCGAACACTTGCATAATTCACAATAAATCATACATGCAAAATTAAACTAAACAATGTTAAAGGGGTAAGCAGTATGTTTAATTATCTATCCAGAAAAATTGGTTTCGCATCAATCGGGTTTCAGGTTTGCTAGATGCGGCCATTTCAATTTAAGTGTTCACTGCTGGAAATCCGGTTTCAGAATTGGAAGTCCGTTTCGTAACACATTTTAATTGGGATCGTAATTTGGCGAAGCTATAGTTGAACAAAATTTAGGTTTATCAGTTAGATTTCCAACTCAATTGGTGGATCATTAATATCCTATATCAACAAGGAGTTATGGACAGGTTATGTTCGATGTGTAAAATCTGTCACTGCAGAATTCAGCAGAACATATCGACATTATAAAATGTGTTAAAAATATCATACAGTTGAGGAATCCAGTGAGACCAGTGGGATAAGGAATCTAACTCGATTATCATCGTAACGATATAGGGTTCCGCACATTTCCGCATTTGAGAAAGGAAAATACAGTGAGTTGAAAACAGGGGTTATCTGGAATTACCGCTCTGGACTGCAGTCCAGAATCGTAATTCTGCGCAGTTTTCTCTGTCTTAACTAGTTCAATTTTTGATATCAACTATACGGTTCTGTATCTTATTCTGTTGGATACGAGCCATAGAATGCCAAAATCCGATTCGTAAAAGATTTAACGTGAATTTAACGGTCTAGCATGTTTAGGAAATTCAGATTTCGTACCGACTATCGGGAGCAGCATTACATAGGTGAAACGACTGTGGTTTTCAACTAAATTTCTACAGCATAATAGGCGGGTTTAATGATCACAAGTTTCTCCATGTAAAGTCCGGTTTTCACATATAGTTTCGTATCAAACACTTGCATCATATTGGTTTGCACGAATTATACATACACGACATTAATTCGAAATTGGGTTAAATACATAATAATAGCATGAAGCAAGCAATATACTTTCCTGACGAAGTATCGATGATGGTATGACAATGATGATTCAGGCACGTCACAACAGCAACACGAGTTTCGATCTTGGCTCGAGCTTGAGTTCTTGGCAGCGAGCTCCGGCAACGTGGCAGAGACAGCGATGGTGAAAGGCATGGAGGTGGGTACGGTGGTTGGGTCTCCAGAGGGCTAAGAGGGAGGCGGTTGTCTGTTGCTCAAGGGTGGCCGTCAGGGACAGAGGCGATGGTGGTGTGCAGTGGGGTGGTCGGCCAAGGGACTCGGGTACCAGTTGGTAGCTCGGTGGAGTTGGGGAAGGAGAAGGAAGCTTGCCGATGACTTCAGGGAGGTCGGAGATCGGCGTCGGATTGCAGGCGACGTGGCTGGCAAGGAGGAGGTGAGTGCTGCGCTGGGTGAGAGAAGAAAAGGGCGGTGGTGTTCACTGGAGCTTTGAGGGGCGATGGGGTCTGTTGGTGGCAATGGGATGGTTGCTGGGGTGTTGTGGGTTGGTGGTCGGGGTTCGCCGTCGACGGTGTGGATGGCTCGGGCGTCGGTGGTGAGGAAGGGTGGCTCATCGGCGATGGGGCAGGAGCTCGGGGATGCAAGGGGTCTCTTCGTGAGGTAGAGGAGGAGGGGTGTGGGTTGAGGAGATGAGGGCGGTGACGAGGGGGATGGTGACGATGGTGGAGGCGGTGTTCTCATAGGGGATGAGGAGGGAGAAGTGGGGAGAAGAGAGAGAGAGAGAGACATGAAGGGAAGGAGGGAGCGAGGAGGGTAGAGGGGAATGTGGAGAGGAAGGCGAGGGGGTCACGGAGGTTGTGAGAAGAGGGAGGGTGGCTGGGTCATGGCGAGCGGGCTTGGGAAGCGGGAGCCGTTGGGGAAAACGTGGGCGGGAAAAAGAGAAGTGGAGAAGAGAAGACGAAGGAATAGGAAGCGGGTCGGGTAGGGGCGCGTTTGGCCGGCTCGGGGGAGAGATGAAAATGAGTTTGGGGTTTTAGGGAGTGGGCCTGAGCTTGGGCTAAAAGAAATAAAAAGAGAGATGGAGAGGGAGAATTAAAAAGGAATGGAAAATAGGGTTTGGGCTTGGGGTTTCAAGACAAATAAAATAAATATAAATATAAATAAATAGATTTTGTAAGTAACACTTTATAAAATACGGATATTTGTGTACAACAAGAACCGGGTATTACAATTTCCATGCACACCAGACGCACGTGATGTTGGATACACCTTTTGTGGCTAATTTTATTTACGAGTATCGTGTTTTGATGATAGATACTATATTATATAGTAGCCGAGCAAGGATGGTCAGAGGACAGTGCCTGCGTACTTTTGCATGCTTGAAAAGTTACCAAAAGGTTTTCAAAAAGGAGCTATAGTCTCTCTATTTCTTACGTGTCCTTGAGTGACACGAAATTTTACAAGGAAAATCTTCTGGGATATTTCAAAAAGGCAGGACGTATAGTTTGAGCAAAACAATATAGGTATATATATTTACTACTTTATAAATGATCGTCCGCCACTTATGCCGTGAGCTATGCATAACACGGCGATTTGGGAAGGCATGAGTTATTCAGCTTTTTTTAAATGGTTTTACAAAGATGCGTGCTATATACGTATTATGATTCGACCATAGTGCATTTGGATTCTAGTTGTGGAATTCGATATTCATATTTCCTTTATAACTCCGATGATTGCGTGACATTTGACGGAGTTCGATTTTGAGTTTCGCACTCCTTCATAGGTGCACACGATGCGCTGTGGTATTTTTATATCTTTCGTGATTTACGAGCACCGTTGATTTAAGCTGATTATTGAAATGTTTTAGTATTTGGGGGTTTAAATTTAAATTCGGGGACCGAATTTGTTTAGTGGGGAGATTGTAGCATTCCAGAAATATAAAATATTATTTTTTAGAAATTTAATATTAAAATAGTATATTTCGCGAAAACTATTCGATTTGCGAATATAGGTTTTTCGAAAAATGGTATAAGTATATATCAATATTTGGAAACTAATCGGAGATTAAAATAATTTATTTATTATAATGATATTTATCGGATTTTGGCATTTTTATAATTAATGATATTCAAATTGAAATCAAACTTGATTAGTGCACTACTAATCGTGATTTGGCCAAATCCGTATTTTTACATTTTTCCATGGCTAGTGCACCATGTCATGTGCATGTTATGCATTGTGTTTGTATTTGTGAATTGTGATAATAGAAAAGAAAAAGAAAAGGAAAGAGAAGTAATGAGTGTAAAACAAAATGAGAAAGAAACAAAAGAAGATATTTGAGATAGTGGGTGTAGGAGATATTTTAGAGTGAGAGAGTGAGCATAAGAGAGAGAGTGGGAAAGACTTGGCCGCTCCTTCATTTCCCTTTGTTTCTTTACCATTTCTTCATACCTCCCTCACTGCCTCCATGCATCATCTCCAAATCCTTTCCAAAACCTCATGCCAACTTCACAATAAACATGCATAAGCCTATCCTAAACCCTTTGAACCTTCCAAGTTTGGATTTTGAAGATTTTGGGCAACTCAAGAGATTTCTTCAGTGACTAATAAGGTAAATCCCTACACTTTTAGATAAGTATTTGTGTTTATTATATCCTAGTTTAGTTTAAAAATCAATTTAGTGAGTTGTGTGATCTTGGAAATTTACAAGTTGATGTTAAGTGGTAAATTAAGGTGTAGTGAGTGTTTACAAGACTTGAATGATGATTTCTTGACCAAGACCTGAGACTAGAACCCAAAACACGGAGTTAGAATTTCCCCGATATCGTATTTTGTGGATTTTTTGAGGGGATACTGAGATCTGCTATAACTCGGAGACCCTAAAAATTATTTAGCGATTACAGAGAGACGTGCAGGCAACCAGGAACCAACCCTAAAAACCCGAGCCCATTCCTTATTGTTATGACCGCAGATTTATTGGTTGTGGCCGCAAATTGCGGCCACATAAGGGTGGAAAGCGATGATTCTTGGTCTGTGGCTCCTATATCTTCTAATTAGACCACCCCTATATGGAAAATTGGCTAATTTTACCTGAGTCAAAATCTGGGATAGATTTCCTTAGATGTTGATTTCGTGTTATGCGATTTATGAAACTTGGTTTGGGTATTTGATTTTGGATTCCGTCGTTGGACGTTTGTACGTCAACGGACGAGGGTAATTTGGTTGATCTTGCATACGTAAGCTATAGGTTCTAACCTATGAGCACTTCGTGTGCTGTATCAGCTTTCCGGACTTGGTTTTAATTGCATTTCGATATGTGTTGAATTGTAGGTACCTTCGCGTGGACTTCCGAGACGACGAAGCACATCGACTTCGGCTAAGGGAAGAGTTTAGTTGGTGAGTAGATTTATATCTATGGGGAAAGTCGGGTGGATGGCGTATAGCACTCCCGCAACCATTGATATGGAAGATCGTTTTATAACTTATAATTTTGATAAAGGATATGCTACGAAGTTAGGATAATATGATTATAGGATTTAGAAAGAGATGAACTGATAAAAGTTGACACTAATGGATATACAGGCTTGAAAATATGATATATGTATATAAGATAACATGATATGGGATATTGAGATGATAGATATAGATGGCTCAGAATGATATATGAGAATATGAAATGAGAAAGTGAATCATGATAAGTATGCATTGAAAGAGGACAAGTATGAGTTTAAAATGATAGGATATGAGATCGAGATCGATATGAATTGAGATTAACAAGATAAGACATATATGCCAGATGACATGATATAAGATTGATATACATGTGTTATGTGATTGATAAGGTATGTCATACGAGATTATAGATCCGTACCTTTGCTAGTGAATAGGATGATAGATTCCCTACTCTGTTTGTGACACTGTACGATGGATTACCGTACGCGATGCATTTACCGAATGTTTTATCCGCGCTCATGAATTGAGAATGATGATCGAGGATATTGCGACACTGTTTCCTGATTTAAAATCAGGAAAGCTTATGGAAAAAGCTTCAGAAGAGGGTCACGTGCGTACACGTGACCAGCAGCCACGTGTTGGCACGTGACACCCAAAAGTACCGGCAAAGCATGTTCAGTTTCCCAACTACATCAAAGAGAGGGGCTTCAGTAAGGGTCACGTGCTCCCACGTGACCTGGGTCACGTGTCGGCACGTGACATTTAAAAGCAGCAGCAAAGACCCAACGCTTCCTGATCAAATCAAGGAAAAAGCTTCAGAAGAGGTCACGTGCTCCCACGTGACCAGGGTCACGTGTGACGATCAAAACATCAGAATTGTTCTCCAGTAAAATCAAGAAAAAGAGTCCAGACAAGGGTCACGTGCTCACACGTGACCAGGGGTCACGTGTTGGCACGTGACGGTTAAGCAGCAACCAGAAGACAGAGCGCAGAAAGAAAGAAGAAGGCTCATTTCAAAGGGGGTCACGTGCCCATACGTGACCATGGGTCACGTGGTCACACGTGACCGGCTTTCAAAGCCCATTTCGTTGACAGAATTAAATTCTGAAAGAGATTCGAATCTTTCCAAAGGAAAGCGATTATCTGGAACCAATCGAATTAAAGATTTAAAGATGATTGAATATCATTTATCTATGGGAAAATCTCAGGTTTGGAAAGATTTCCCCTTCAAATCTAACCGAAATAACAAAAGAGAATCCCTGGATTTGAAATCCAATGGTGAATAAAATTCACCTAATAATCCAAAGGTCAAAAAACGAATGATGGACGCAGATCAAACCTCTCAATGAAGATTCGTCAAAAACTAATTGATTCGGCTGCTTCTCCTATAAATAGGAGCCAAGAGACACAAAAAGAGATATACACGCAGAGGGAAGAAAGGGAGAGAGAGCCTTGATACTTCGAGGAACTTGGATCTTCTGCAAAAGAAAACCCTAGGTAAGAAAGGGAAGGCTCCTTGAAGGAAAAGAGAATTTAATTCTCAACAGAGTTTAACTCTGATATATAAAACAGAAGAACATATTTCTTCTCTCTTTGATAGAGGATCTGCAAAGTGCACATCTCCCCTTGAAGTTGAGAATTTAATTCTCAATGGGTCGAGATCCTGCCATGCAGATCCAAAACATAGAGAGGGAATGGAAGCATGAGAATTTAATTCTCACAGAACTATAGGAATTTAATTCCTTTAAAATAAAACTAGGGCTTGACCCTGTGTTATGGGAATTTAATTCCTTCAGAACAAAAAGAAACAGGGTTTAACCCTAATTAAGAACCTAGTTCTGTTGGAACAGCGGGGATTTAATTCCCTTGATCATAATTTAACAGAGAGTGGGAATTTAATTCCTTAAAAGCTTTTATTAGGGTTTAACCCTATTCAGTTCTTCACATATATGAGGAATTTAATTCCTACAGAAAATTCAGAGTTCAACTCTATTCCAGAATATAAATCTTCAAAAGGAAGTAGGAATTTAATTCCTCTGAAATTACTGTCAGGGTTTAACCCTACGAGGAATTTAATTCCTAGAAAAGATTAACAGATCCTCTAAACAACATACATAGAGGAAGGGTCACGTGTCATCACGTGACCCCCCCAAGAGATCTACAGAAAGCCCCTTTGAGGTAGCACCCCACGTGACCCACGTGACCCTCGGACACACAAGAATTTGAATGCCCGTCACGTGATGGCACGTGATGCTCTGAAAGATGCGATAATCTCAGCAGAATAAATAAAGGGAGGGCGCTCTCACGTGTTACCACGTGACCCCTCTTGCCTTAGTGTTCAACACTAAATTGGAACTCTCGAATCCAGTACTGAAACACTGTTGGGCCTTAGTGTTCAACACTAATCAAAAAACTTTATTCGCAGTGTTCAACACTGATTACCTTAGTACTTAACACCAATCTGAGATCTCCATTGTCAGTGTTCAACATTGATCTGTTTTAGTGTTTATGATAATTTGAAAGCCTTGTTGCTGGTGTTTAACACCAATTATCTTTTAGTGTTAAACACTAACTTGTCAACCTCATTCCCAGTGTTCAACACTGATTGCTCTGTAGTGTTTAACACTAGGCTTTGGCCCAATTGGCCGAATGGATAGAGGCAAAGCCTCTCCTTTAAGAGACCAACAGGAAGTCAATATTCCAAACATGATTGGACTTAGCCCGAGCTGGCCATAAGTCCTCAATTCGTCATCAACTGGGCTAATGGGCTCATAACATAATTAATTGGTCTTGATCCCAAATTGGGCCAAGGACTATTCAATCCACTCCGGTTCTAGGGTACATCTCTTCACTCCTTTGATATTTGGCATTGTAATCCCTCAATGTCTTCAAAGAGGTGACGGGTCCCGACGACCACACATTGATATGGACTGTGGGGTCCTTAAACCCGTGTCTAATGCAAAATTCCTGGTTACGTGGAACGCGGATAACGTCACTCTTTGACCCCGTGGAAAACGTCCAGAGCGGAGCCTAGTCCTCGCCGAGCACGGCAGTGAACCCGTGTGAAGCATCTAGTGCAAAATTCCTGGTTACGTGGAATGCGGATAACGTCACTCTTTGACCCCGCGGAAAACGTCCAGAGCGGAGCCTGGTCCTCGCCAAGCATGGAAGTGAACCCGTGTGAAACATCCAGAGCACATACCGGACTATGGAGTCCTTAAACCCATGGACCGCAATGTCCTTAAACTACCCATGGACCGCAACGTCCTTAAACTACCCATGGACCGCAATGTCCTTAAACTAGAACAATAGAGCCCCGCATGCTCTTTTGTCAGATCTAAACGGTTCCGTTTAAGTTGATCTTAGCCTTAAAGATGGCTAACGTATCCTTAAACCTTAAAACAGAGTGGACTATAAATCCCCCTAATTAACTCTGGCTCGAGGGTACATCCCTGAACTCCTCTGACATCCGTCGTTGTATTCCTTCAACGTCGTCAGAGAGGTGACGGGTCCCGACGGCCATACATTTAATGGACCACTAGGTCCCTAAACTGGAACATTAGAGCCAATTGCTCTTTTGTCGGATCTAAACGATTCCGTTAAGTTGATCTTAGTCTCAAAATTAGACTAACGTATCCTTAACAAACGTTTGAGTTGATCTTAGCCTCAAGTATGGCTGACGTATCCTCAAACCAAACCCCCAAACCCAAATCTAAGATAATACGGATTTCGACTAGTCCACGCCCTACGGGCGACGACATAACTCAGTCTCCGTAAATAATCCACGGGCAACAAAAAACAAAACAAACACCCACGACACGAAGTGACCATCTGGAGAAGGAGAAAGTTGTTACCGCAATGCGGTAGCGTAATTAACTGCAGGGGCTTGCGCCTGCAGGGAAGAGCGTCCCCACAATCAAAAACCCCTCAAACGAGGGGGAATCTGACGAAGTCTGCTACATCGGACGCATCCGTTTAAACGTTCGATACATGGTGCCATAAATCAACTTGGCATCTTCGGAGAGGTGGACGGATAGCACCAATTAGCATCTGCCCCGAGTCTCAGCGCCAAGACACCGCAGTCCTGCGCGTGGCCATTCGGAGGGGAACAGATTCTGGCACGCCCGGTGGGACCTTTTCCTCTTCCACTCCACACTTCGTGTGTCGTGACTCGCGAACCAATCGCGGTTCGCTATTGGTTGCCCTTGGGTTTCAAGATACTAAGAGTTGGCGTCTCGCTTATTACAGAAAGCAAAGGATCGATGGCTTCTACTTCCGTGAAATTCTCCAACTGCTCAGACTGCAATTGCGACCAACGCTCTGCCTCGCCAGGAGGTATAGCCTACAGACCCCAAGCTGCTTCGCTATTCACAATGCCCGTGGAACAGGTCACTCGCGCCACCACAGGATTGTTCTTTGGGACCATGCTCCCGCCGACAAGCTTCACCGCTCCAGTGCTGACAACGGAAGCTCTCAAGAAGTCGGTCTTTGATCGTCTTACCCCTGCCGCGGCTCCCCTCAACGAGTCGCCCAACGTCAACGCCTCGGTCTTCTCTAGATTGGGCTAGAAATCCTGCAAACCCATCATGGGGCCTACAATCTCAGAGAAGGCTGCTTCTAAGAAGGTGGCCGCTCCCGCCCCCGAAGTCGTCAAGGCAGCTTCTCCGGCCAAAAGGTCGGTCTTTACAAGATTGACGGCTTCAGCTCCCGCTCCTGCTGCCCAAAGGACATTGGTCTTTGACTGGCTAATACCAACAGCGACCCCCCACCCAGACAGGGGGCAAGACGAAACCATTCTTACCGCTGACCCTACGCCGTCCGCTCGACACGCTCGACGTCGCCATTGGCGCCGAATAAGGAAGGCTGGGGGCAACTCCCCCTCCGGGTTGACTCCATCAGCCCCGGTGGCAGAAGTTAATGCTGCTGTTCCAACGGGGAACAGCTTCGAAATGCTAAATAAGGTGCGAAGGAATTCCCCTACTGCAGTGCTGAAGAGGTCTCCTCCCCCATTAAAAAAGGTTGTGGAAATAAAACCAGAGCAGCCCCGATCTCCTCAACGGCTGTCTTCCAAAATCTATAAGGTTTGGCGGCAGGCCCGAGACTCGATCATCGATCTAAACTTCTCCCGCCAGCACAAGAAGCTGAAAATCCAACCGGAAGCTGGTCACCAGGCTAAACCCCAAAAGGCTGTTGATCAACTGGCTCATTAAAGGAGGAGGCCAGAGAAGACCCCCCAGCATGCAACGACGACTAAAAGCACTGAGCCCAGACGCCCTAAGTCTGGGGGCATGGTGGTGCACACTGTTTACATGGCCTCTGGAAAGGAGGAAAGCCGCACTTCTACGGGCCACCAACCGCTAACCCGATCCGTGACGAAAGCCCAGGAGCAGCAACAAAAGCTTCAGGAAATGATGAATGCTATGGCCGCACTTACCAGGCCAAAAGAAAACCCAGAAACGTCCTCAGACGCGCGCCAGGAGGAAGAAACCGACGCTGAATTCCTTCGCCGGATACTGGAGAAAAAGGACAAAGAGGCTGCTGAACAAGCGGCCAACATACAACGTATGGGCCTTCTCTTCCAAGATATGATAGGAATGATGATCCAGCAGGACTTACCCGCCGAGGATCCCCCAATCGTTCTTGAAGACGACCGAGGAGAAACGTCAAATCCACCACCAGCCCTCTCAACGGCCAAGGAGGAGGCAATCTCTAAGGCGGATTTGGTTGACTACATAGCCCAGCAAATCCGGGTTCATCACGCGACTGAGGCAGCTGGTCAAGTCGTGAAAACGGGGCGGCCGTATCCAAGCTGGTACGACCAAATCAAATACCCGCAAGGCTATACGATACGAAAATTCCACGTGTACAAGGGGACCGGCAACCCCCATCAGCATATCGCCCAGTTCCGGGCCCCCTGCGGTAACACCGACGGTGATGATAAACTATTGCTCCGCCAGTTCGTGGGCAGCCTATCAGAAACTGCGTTCGAATGGTATTCGGAACTCCCGAACGATTCTATCAAAACGTTCGCTGAAATGGAGTTGTTATTCACTCAGCGATTCGCAAGTGCCAGCGAACGCACTCCAATAACTGCACTGATTAACGCCAGGGTAAAACCAGGCGAAACCTGGGTCCAGTATGCTATACGCTGGCGGAACTTGTGGTCGAGATGTGAACAACGCATTGAGGAGGCACCCGCAGTGGGCATGTTCGTGGGAACCCTAGACCCCCACGCAACTATCTCCCAGTTTATGATGTTCTTTAAGCCAACCACATTCCAGGCTTTAATCGACAAGTTAGCTCAGATGGACCAGATGGGTCATAGACCACCTCCCCCGAAGTCGGAACCTCGGAATGACAAGGGTAAAGGAAGGGCAACCTTTGTTGCGAATGCCCAACAGCAACCTAACGCCCCGAAACCGGCAGATCAACTGGAGGAAAGACGTCGGTATTATAATAAGAAGATGAAGCGTCCCTACTCGTTCCCACGAGACAAGAAGAAGCGGTTATTCGAGCTGGCAATACGCAACAGACTTATAAGCCTACCAAATCCAAGGCGACCGCCACAACCCACTGATGCGAATAACCCTAACTATTGCCCTTACCATCAAACGGTAAGCCATCCGATTGAAGATTGCTTCGTCTTCAAAGGATGGATTGAAGATCAATACCTCCAGGGGAAGTTTGTACTGTCCGAAAAGTGGAAGGTGAAGCCACCGCAAACGCATACTCCTAAGAAAGCAGATACACCGGGGGCAACCTGCTCCTTTATTGAAGAAGCTCCATGGGAGGTCGTGCTATCAACTAAAACCAAAAGAATGCTGAGAGACCTTCATGCGTGCCCTGCGATCGAATGGAAGGACCCTCTTGAACCTCAAATTATGGAAGGGATGCTAAGGCGCCGCCCAACTACGAAGACTCGCGATAAGAGCCCAAATACTCACGCCCAATCGTCAAAGTCTTCGAAGAAAAAGAAGAAGAAATCCAAGAAGTCCGTGAAGCTTGGAAACGAGCACACGAACTTGCAGAAGCAAATCGACGCACTGGAAGAGTACAATCAAAAGACGCGAACTCCTGTCACACTGCAAGAGTTCCTCAACCACATCTTTCAAGAGGAAGATGATGGAGAGAGCTCGTCGGATGAATCCGAAGGATATGTGGCGAGTTGTAACGTAATCTCCCACTCGTTTACCGATGCTGGGAAAACTCCTGACACTAAGAAGCTGGAGGCAGAGCCTATACCAGAGCGTGCATGGCCAACAGACGAAATGATCGACGCTTTTCTAGACGAGATTCGTCTAAAAAGTAAAGCGGATCAGGAGCGTGAGATGGCAGCATCAGAAGGAACCAAATGCAGGCGACTGAACGGAAGAGTTGAACTACCTCCGCCAGAGCGAAAGGCATCCGAAGTAGACAAGAAGATATTCAAGACGAGAAAAAGGTTTGCCAAAGCCATGTCAATAGGGATGAAGCTACCACCCTCGGAAGGAAACACACACGATGGGGTGGAGAGGCACCCTGATTATTGCGCATATCACCGGAAAATATCACGCCCCACGGAGGACTGCGACGCCTTTAAGATATGGTGGCAAGGATATGTTGCTCGTCGGCAACATGTTAAGCGCATGAAACGCAAGAGCCGTCGGGAACGAAGAAGTACTATCGATGAGCACAACAGAACTACTGGCAACTGTTACATGGTTAACGCCAGGGGGTCACAAGTTCTCACCTTTGGGAGCGATTCTGATGAAGAAATGGCTCTGGGCCCTCTCTTTAAAGAATCCTCTTTAGGGAAAGAGGAGAAATCGGAGATCTGCGAGAACATTCAGCTGCGCAATCGCACACTCCCAGAAAAGAATCTCGGGCCCGTAAGTAGAAAGGATAAGGGAAAGGAAAAGGTCACTGAAGATATCACTTTAGATGACCAAGTCATGAGAGAGCTGGCTGCCAAAGACCCTCCTAGGAAGGGTAAGATGGACTATAACATCCTCGCGCACCTAAGGAAACTACCTTCTCAGCTTAGCATTCTCGATGCCCTCCTATTATTAAAAGAAGCGCGAGACTCACTAATTAACGCGTTACAAGAACCTGAGCAATTCCAAGCCTTCCTCGCCACTGAAAAGATGAACGATGAACTGGAGGAAGTGCATACGGACGACATCACTTTCGGTGATGAAGACCTCCTTCTCGGGACGTGCGACCACAACCGTCCCCTATATGTCTCCGGATACTGCCATGACATCAAGATAGGCAAGATCCTGGTGGATAATGGATCCTCCGTCAATCTCCTTAATGTTCGGGTGTTGAAGGAAATCTGCATGAGTGTGCAACACCTCGCTCGTGACAAAATTACTATCTCCGGTTTCGATTCACAATCGTCACGGACTCTCGGATCTGTGATACTAACATTACGCTTTGGACTTCTCGTCACAGACATCAAATTCCATGTCATTGACGCCAAGACCTGCTATAACGCCCTGCTCGGTCGTCCTTGGCTACACGAGTACAACATCATCCCTTCTACAGAACATCAGTGTATGAAGTACTTTAAGGATGGTTTCGAGTACACCGTAACAGGTGAGTTAAACCCATTTTCCGTGAACGAAGTCCGCAAATACGAAGATGCGAAGTACTTTTTGCCAGATTTCGAGGATATAGAAAGGTGTCGCAACCCGGATAACAAAACCGCCGCCGCCATCCCTGTTTTCGGAAGCGATACCGAAGAAGAGGAAGAGATAGTTTATGCAGGGCCATCTCAACGCAACAACCTGGGGACGCCCTCCCCCATGTTGGTCTTCGGAAGTGATTCAGAAGATGAAGTTAATGCCGTGTTCTCCAATCGGCTGTCAATACAAGCACCCCCTGGCGATGACCATAGTTTGCAAATCACCATGGTACCGTGAGAACACTACAAGGATCTCGACACGCTTCAGGCTCATAATGTGCAGGACCTGCAAACATTTTACGTCCCTCCCAGGCAAAGGGGTGAGAAGGTGATCCTATTCTACCGATCCTCAGAGTCGAAAATAGAGAAAGAGATCTGGCATGGCGCGGATGCTACACTTGACAGGCTCCAACCCATTCGTCTGCCCAGATACTATACAAATGGATTAAAGAAGCTATTGAAACGCCAAGGAGTACCCTTAAAACAGACTGTTCGGCAGGCTCGGTTCTACAACAGGATTTGGGATGTCCCCGGGACTCAACGCAAATTGCCCAACAGGAAAATGGTAACACTCGGGCTTGGATACGCAAGAGCCGGAAAACGGGAACGGGCTCACTGCAGCTACGCTATATATACCTTTGATGAAGAAGAGGACGCCTCGTCGGGAAATGCCAACCCCTCATCAAAACTCTACTACTTAAGTCGAGTTCTACTGGGGGCAGAAAGCAACTACTCTCCCATTGAAAAACATTGCTTGGCGCTAATCTTCGCAATAACAAAGCTCAGGCACTATGCGTTGGCGCATGAAGTCCGTCTCATTTCAAAAGTGGATCCCCTTAAGTACTTGATGTCAAAAGCCATATTGACAGGACGACTCGCTAAATGGGCCCTGCTCTTGATGGAGTTCTCGATAACATATCAACCTCTTAAGGCAGTGAAAGGCCAGGCCATTGCCGACTTCCTCGCTGAGCACCCGATACCGGCCGATTCTCCTCTGAACTGTGATTTGCCAGACGAGCATGCATTTGATGCGATTAGCGGCGGAAGCACCCGATAGGAACTCTATTTCGATGGAGCGTCCTCCGTAAAGAAACAGAAACAAGGTATCCCAATGATCAAATCGGGGATAGGCCCCGTCTTTGCAACCCCACAAGGAGGGATAATGCGCTTCGCCTTCTCGTTAACAGAGCCGAGGACAAACAATGAAGCTGAATACGAAGCTCTGATAGCAGGACTCGAAATCGCCATCGACCTGGAAATTGAAGACCTCCTTATATACGGGGATTCTCAACTGGTCGTTAGCCAAGTAAAAGGTGACTACCAAACGTGCAAGCCGGAGTTGGTGAAGTACGGCGAAAGGGTGCAACAACTGTTGACCCAAATTCCCTCCTACAGTTTGGATAACATACCGCGCGCGGAAAACAGCAAAGCAGACGCGTTGGCTAAACTTGCTAAAGAACTGGCTGACGAGAACCTCGATGATGTCAGAATCGTAGTACAAAGCCGGCGAGTGCTCGCCCCGGCAGAAATATCTCCGGAATCATGCGAAGAAAAGGGAGTGACTGGGCAGACGACCCTACAAATAAAAGACCATGAGAAGGCCGAAGACTGGAGGGAAGTCTTCATAGACTACTTTAAGTCCCACCGAATGCCCAAAGAAGCGTCCTCAAGACATCAGCTCATGAAACGAGCTCTATCTTTCGCTTTCGTCAACGATATTCTATACAAGAGATCGTTTGATTCTCTATGGCTGAGATGCTTAGGACCTGACGAAGCAGAAAGAGTCATTCAGGAAGTTCATGACGGACTTTGCGGTTCTCACCAAGCAGGCCCAAAGATGAAGTTAAAAATTAAATGGATGGGTTACTACTGGCCCACGATGATCCAGGACTGCCTCGAGTATGCAAAGTAATGCCACTCATGCCAGATTCATGGAGACTTCATCCACCAACATCCGAATCCACTGCACCCAACGGTGGCTAGTTGGCCATTCGAAATGTGGGGGACTGACATAGTCGGCCCCATTGAGCCAGCATCATCCCGGGGACACCGTTTTATCCTGGTGACAACTGATTACTTCTCCAAATGGGCAGAAGCAGTACCACTGAGGGAAGTGAAGACGGAGAATATCCTCCATTTCTTCAAGACGCACGTCATCTATCGGTTTGGAACCCCACGGCGGATTATCTCCGATAATGGGCCGGCCTACCGAAGCCATAAGATTAGCCGCTTCGCACAGCAGCACAATATAGACTGGAGATATTCTTCGGTTTACAATCCACGAGCTAACGGTCTGGCCGAGGCCTTCAATAAGACCTTGACGAAGATCATAAAAAAGACCGTTTCCAGGAATAAGAGAGACTGGCACGAAAGGCTGCAAGAAGCCCTTTGGGCTTATCGAACTACATTCAAGACGGCCACGAATACAACGCCGTACGCTTTGGTATTTGGGACGGAAGCAGTGCTCCCCCTCGAGATAGAGTTACCCTCTCTACGAGTAGCAGTCCACCACGAGCTGACGAACGAAGAAAATGCTCACCTTCGGCTTGAGGAGCTTGATGCCCTCGACGATACCCGGCTCATAGCGCAACAACATCTAGAGGCCTACAAAGCAAAGATGACGCGCTCGTACGAAAGATTGACCAGGCCGAGGACATTCCGCCAAGGCGAACTCGTACTAGTGGTCAAAAGACCTATGATCCCCAATCGTGCCAAGCGAGAAAAATTTGAGCCAAACTATAAAGGCCCGTACATCATAGACAAGGTTTACCAGGGTGGAGCCTACCTACTCATGGACATGCACGGTGAAAGGCCTTTCAGGCCAATAAACGGCCGCTTCTTAAAGAAATATTACGCTTAATAAGCCACAGCCTGGGTCAATGATAGATGACGACGACTATGCCCGTTCACTATCTTCCTAGGCTCAGACTTTACAAGCAGCAGCCGGCCTTCCCATAGCGACGGACCGAAACGTCCTTAAACTAATGACGGACCGAAACGTCCTTAAACTAACGGTGGACCGAAACGTCCTTAAACTATCGACGGACCGAAACGTCCTTAAACAAACGACGGACCGAAACGTCCCTAAACTACTACCGCGGCATCCTTAAGCTCGTTAAAAAAAAAAGAGAGAATAAAAAAATAAATAAAAGACGGTATGTCCAGAAGCAAAATGGGCACGGATGAAAACCCGAAAGGGCTCCGTGAGTAAAAACAGCAGGGCTGCCGGCAAGTGTTCGTGAAAACCCGAAAGGGTGCGACCTTGTTAAAAAACAAAAAGTGAAAAAGAATAAAAAAACGGTATGTCCATAAGCAAAATGGGCACGGATGAAAACCCGAAAGGGCTCCGTGAGTAAAAACAGCAGGACAACCGGCGAGTGTTTGTGAAAACCCGAAAGGGCGCAACCTCGTTAAAAAGACACTTGCAGGGTCCTCTCGACCTTGTAAGGAGAAAACCACCGGCGTGAGATCCTTACGACTCACAAAGGAGCAACACACTTAGGGATCCTCATGATTCCTAAGGAGAAAATACACTTACGAGATCCTCACGACTCGTAAGGAGAATTCTCTTATGGGACCCTCACGGCTCATGAGATTTGAAAGTCCTAAGTTACAGAAACCTAAACCTGTTCTTAAGCAAATCCTCCACAACCTTCGATATTGCCCTACAAGAGGCTCAATACTGACCCTTGTATACAATCCACGGGCGCGAAGAAACATTTCCCCAGCAAAGTCACACCCGTGACTAGGGACATGTCCATATGATGAGCAACCCTTGTAGGTCCTCTCGACCCATAAGGAGAAAACCCTCTTGTAGGATCCCTACGACTTACAGAGGAACATACACTTAGGAATCCTCATGATCCCTAAAGAGAAAATACACCTGCAAGATCCTCACGACTTGTAGGGAGAAATACCTTTGTGAGACCCTTACGGCTCATGAAGTCAAAAGCCTTGGTCGACAGGACCCTTAACCCTGTTTACTAAGCCACCTTTGTTCAATATCGACAGAGGCAAATGATGATTCGCTCCTGGCAACATCCCAGTTGCAGCGGTGCTGATGCCGAAATCGGTGTCTAAAATCCAAGCTTGCGGTGAAAAAGCTAGCAAGCCACACATGCCTACGAAATAGCCGAAATGATGGGGCAACTTGCAATAAAAAGCAGCAAGTAAAAATGTATGCATGAAAAATAGCCGAAATGATGGGGCAACTCGCAATAAAAAAACAGCGAGTGAAAATAAAAAAAAATAGCCGAAATGATTGGGCACCGCGAAAAATAGCCGAAATGATGGGGCAATCGCGACCTTCGCGATATAAAAGCTGAAACGATAGAGCATCGCGGAAAAAGAAATAAAATATAAAGAAAATGTATGCCTTACAAGCGATGTTCCATCACACCCTGTATACAATCCAATGGCATAAAACAAAAAGGGAACATACCTCCCTCCCCCAGGTTTCACCAAAGAAAGAAGCTAAATCTCGACGGGCCACAAGCGACCTAGAGATCATCCCAACACTCGTCTCGTAACGACAGACACAACTTCAAGCTAAGCGGAACAGCGGTAACTCCCAGTTCCATGGCTCGGTGGTATACATATCGCCAGCAGTCAAACCTCCATCCCGTAAAATGCGGATACAATCAGCAAAATTCCTGGTCACGTGGAACACGGATAATGTCACTCTTTGACCCCGTGGAAAACGTCCAGAGCGGATCCTGGTCCTCGCAGAGCACGGCAGTGAACCCGTGTGAAGCATCCAGAGCGGAGCCTAGTCCTCGCCGAGCACGGCAGTGAACCCGTGTGAAGCATCTAGTGCAAAATTCCTGGTCACGTGGAACGCGGATAACGTCACTCTTTGACCCCGTGGAAAACGTCCAGAGCGGAGCCTAGTCCTCGCCAAGCACGGCAGTGAACCCGTGTGAAGCATCTAGTGAAAAATTCCTGGTCACGTGGAACGCGGATAATGTCACTCTTTGACCCCGTGGAAAACGTCCAGAGCGGAGCCTAGTCTTCGCCGAGCACGGCAGTGAACCCTTGTGAGGAATCTAGTGCGAAATTCCTGGTCACGTGGAACGCGGATAACGTCACTCTTTGACCCCATGGAAAACGTCCAGAGCGGATCCTGGTCCTCGCAGAGCACGGCAGTGAACCCGTGTGAAGCATCCAGAGCGGAGCCTAGTCCTCGCCGAGCGCGGCAGTGAACCCGTGTGAAGCATCTAGTGCAAAATTCCTGGTTACGTGGAACGCGGATAACGTCACTCTTTGACCCCTTGGAAAACGTCCAGAGCGGATCCTGGTCCTCGCAGAGCACGGCAGTGAACCCGTGTGAAGCATCCAGAGCGGAGCCTAGTCCTCGCCAAGCACGGCAGTGAACCCGTGCGAAGCATCTAGTGCAAAATTCCTGGTTACGTGGAACGCGGATAACGTCACTCTTTGACCCCACGGAAAATGCCCAGAGCGGAGCCTGGTCCTCGCCAAGCACGGCAGTGAACCCGTGTGAAGCATCCAGAGCAAATACCGGACTGTGGAGTCCTTAAAATCCACGGACTATGGCGTCCTTAACCTCGACCGTGATGTCTTAAAACTAACGATCAACCACCCCGATTCCTTACAGATTTTTCCTTGGTTTAAGGGTACATCTCTTCACTCTTTTGATGCCTGGCGTTGTAATTCCTCAACGTCTTCAAAGAGGTGACGGGTCCCTGCAACCACACATTGGACTGTGGAGTCCCTAAATCCACGGACTATAAGGTCCTTAACCTTGACCGTGATGTCTTAAAACTAACAGCGGACGGTGGAGTCCCTAAATCCACAGACTATGAGGTCCTTAACCTTGACCGCGACGTCTTTAAACTACAATACCTGGAGAGACCCCTGACTCCGTGAAACACGGATAAGGACGATCACATCTGACACTTGCAGGTCCTCACGACCTGTAAGGAAGAAAAACTCTCTTGTGAGATCCTTACGACTCTCAAGGGAAAACCCGCTTAAGGATCCTCACGATCTTTAAGAAGAACTCACACCTATGGGATCCTCTCGACCTGTAGGAAGAAAAAACTCTTTATGAGACCCTCGTGGCTCGTAAAAAGCAAAAGTCTTAGGAAGCAGATCTTAACCCTGAATCCTGAGCCATTGCTGTCCTGCAAGGAGATCAAGATAGAATATCCGCAGAATACATTCAATGAAAAGGAGACACATCGTTGAGAGAAAAAAATGTATCTTTTATTCATAAACCAAAATGGGTACAAAGTACAATTCATGAAAGAAACAAAAAGAAAATACTCTCAGCCATGAGTATGTACAAAAAGGAAGGAAAAGATACAAATGTTTCAAGCCGGCGGGCGATTCAGCAGCTTGGTCAGCTCATCTTGCTTTTGTTGGACCGCTGCTTCATGACGCAAGATCTCCAAAAGACGAGCCTCCGCCTGAGCTTGTTGGGCCTGATATGAAGCAAGCCGGGCTTCAAGCTCTTTCTCAGTGGCCTTATGTGCCTCGACCCTCTCACGAGTGAACGTGGCAACTTTATCGAGAGCCACCACCTCTTTGATGGACTCCTGAAGCACCCGCCAGAGTTCGTATGCTTTGTTGGCCTTGGTTGTGAGGCTGGCCTGAAGCTCGCTCAGCGCCTTAAAAGCCAATGCCCTTTCCGAAAATTTACGGCCGAGCCCTTTTCTCGCACAACAATATGTTCGCTACGTGTCGCTCTATCAGGCCACGTAAGCTCGCTTTCGCGACCGCGGCCTTGAAAACAAGACATTTACAAGACCGTATAAATGGGCTCCCAGTCGACGGGAATAATCGATCTAAAACGCGCTCACATCACCTGACGTGAAAGGCAACAAGAAAGGAAAGTGATGATAGCATTTGCAATTAAAGAAAGTTCTCATGAGAAGAATACAAAGTTTATTTATGCAAGCGGAAACATACATGCTAGCACCAAGCCTACATGGAATTTCGACATAAAGCGTAGAAAAGGAGGGACTAATTTAAAAATGTTCTACGCTAACGGAAAAGATCACCAAACAAAGGATCAGAAATACAAGGGTTAACAAAACAAAGAACAAGGTTCTCCATCTCTCTCTCTGCTCTCTCCAACACATCAAAGCGACGATTCTCACGAGAAGTCGCTTCCCATCGATTGGCATCATGGCCATCTGCAAAAGCAGACATAACAGCCCGTCGGGCTCTTATCTCGCTCAGCAGATGAATTGAGCAGTCCTTCAAAGCCTGAGTAATCAGGCACGCCTCATGAAAGCCCTCGAGCTTTTCTTCCGCCGCATTAAGCATCGCCAGGGTCATCTCCGCCGGGTGAGGAGGGATGTCGGAAAGCACGGCCGTGAGGATCATCCAGAGCCAGAGAGAACCCATCGGGAGGGGGGACCCCCTACGGATCGAGAGTTCATGCATGGCTGAGTCGCATTCGTTGTCGGTAAGGAGGGGATCCACCAACCGAGCAGCAAAGCGGGGGAGCATCTCCTCGATAGGAACTTCCCATGGCTGTCGACGAGCGTGCGGACGATTGCAGGCCATGGCACTCGTTTGTCTCTCAAGACAAGTTACAAAAAATAATAATAATATAAATCTCTCCGTAAAGGGAAAAGAAAGCTCTAGCCTCTTATATAAAGAAGTGCATTAAGTGCTGTGCGCGGAAAATCCTGCATGGTAAAGCTATTTCCAAGGCAAAAAAAAGGAAAGGCATCTAAAATCAAGGAGATGAAATTATTTCCAAGGCCCTTTCTCTGCATCCAATATTATGCACTGAAAATACGGCATGGGAAAATTTTGTGAACAGCCCCATCAAGGGACCCCATATGCAGAACACGTGAGGCCTAAACCTGATGTACACTTAAAAGAAAATATATGGAATAGTACCCTGCATATTAAAAGCACAAACAACAACAGTAGCGAAATGATAAAATCCCAGAGAAAAGGCATGCAAACATGGAAAGACATAATAACACTTGTCACTCATACTTCAAGAGGTTCATACAAAATATAGAGGACACATTTACAATGGTAAAACTTCAGATGCGGGGCATGGGTTGAGAAACTCAAAATTAACTTTATTCAAGATCTTCCAAGCATTTCGAACCTCCCGAGTATGCTTCCTCTCACGATCACAAGCATCGGGGTCCCCGCGGATGTCCTGTACCCTCCGGTAGGCGGCAAGTATGGCTGATTGCTGAAAAATATGATGCAGGAGATCAATGAGATTATCCCGCCTTCTCTTTGAGATCAAGTGCATCAGATACACCGAGTGTACTTTATCCTCGGCGGCGTCCAACGCCCCAAGCGGCACACCAGCACAGAATAAAGGGAGAGCCTCCCTGATCGCCAGCACGATCAGCCTCAGAAGAGAAGAGCGACGGGGGAGTAGCCGATGGTTGTACTCGTCAAAGCGGCTCATGATCTCGGCACATTGAGCATCGGTGAACTCCTGGTTCTGACTACGGCCCAGTGCACGAATATTCCCGTAGGAAATGATCTCGTCAAGACTATACAGATGGGCAGCCATGATACCTGAAATAAAGGTCATGAGAATCATTAGAAAACCACCATTTCATTAATTGCAAAAGAACAACCTCGGGCCAAGAGACCCCAGGAAGCCTTCGTGTGAAGAAATCAAGTTCTTCATTGGAATTAAATTCCTTATTAAGGAAAGGGAATTAAATTCCCAGAAACATTTTTGGATGGAATTAAATTCCATGGAGTTGAAACGCCATCATCATCTCCCCAAACATCATCTAAATCCTGAGAGATCTACAGTTCGAAGGTTAGGCGGTTTCAGGTTCTTAGGGAAAAACATGAGGGAAAATGGATAAAAACCCTTGTTTTGGATTTAAGATCCAGAGGAATGTGAAGGTCCATCGGTTGTCCAAGAACATTACCTGAGGAAAAGAATTCTTTTCGAACAGAGTTAAACTCTGAAAATTGTTTCAAGACAGAGAACTAAGCTCTGGAAGCGAGAATTAAATTCTCAAGGGAAAAAGTTCTCAGAAGAAGAAGATGAGCAAAGTGAAGGCTCCTATGAAGAGACAGAGGCATTTATAGAAGGCAATGGAAACGTTTCATCTCCCCAGATCCCTAAAGGAATCCAACGGTCGCAAGAGGTGACAGCGTTGCACTCACGCGCTGACACGTGAGAACAACGCTGTGGGGGCAATTGTTTCCTGATTTAAAATCAGGAAAGCTTATGGAAAAAGCTTCAGAAGAGGGTCACGTGCTTACACGTGACCAGCAGTCACGTGTTGGCACGTGACACCCAAAAGTACCGGCAAAGCAAGATCAGTTTCCCAACTACATCAAAGAAAGGGGCTTCAGTAAGGGTCACGTGCTCCCACGTGACCTGGGTCACGTGTTGGCACGTGACATTTAAAAGCAGCAGCAAAGACCCAACGCTTCCTGATCAAATCAAGGAAAAAGCTTCAGAAGAGGTCACGTGCTCCCACGTGACCAGGGTCACGTGTGGGCACGTGACGATCAAAACATCACAATTGTTCTCCAGTTAAATCAAGAAAAAGAGTCCAGACAAGGGTCACGTGCTCACACGTGACCAGGGGTCACGTGTTGGCACGTGACGGTTAAGCAGCAACCAGAAGACAGAGCGCAGAAAGAAAGAAGAAGGCTCATTTCAAAGGGGGTCACGTGCCCACACGTGACCATGGGTCACGTGGTCACACGTGACCGGCTTTCAAAGCCCATTTCGTTGACAGAATTAAATTCTGAAAGAGATTCGAATCTTTCCAAAGGAAAGCGATTATCTGGAACCAATCGAATTAAAGATTTAAAGATGATTGAATATCATTTATCTATGGGAAAATCTCAGGTTTGGAAAGATTTCCCCTTTAAATCTAACCGAAATAACAAAAGAGAATCCCTGGATTTGAAATCCAATGGTGAATAAAATTCACCTAATAATCCAAAGGTCAAAAAACGAATGATGGACGCAGATCAAACCTCTCAATGAAGATTCATCAAAAACTAATTGATTCGGCTGCTTCTCCTATAAATAGGAGCCAAGAGACACAAAAAGAGATATACACGCAGAGGGAAGAAAGGGAGAGAGAGCCTTGATACTTCGAGGAACTTGGATCTTCTGCAAAAGAAAACCCTAGGTAAGAAAGGGAAGGCTCCTTGAAGGAAAAGAGAATTTAATTCTCAACAGAGTTTAACTCTGATATATAAAACAGAAGAACATATTTCTTCTCTCTTTGATAGAGGATCTGCAAAGTGCACATCTCCCCTTGAAGTTGAGAATTTAATTCTCAATGGGTCGAGATCCTGCCATGCAGATCCAAAACATAGAGAGGGAATGGAAGCACGAGAATTTAATTCTCACAGAACTATAGGAATTTAATTCCTTTAAAATAAAACTAGGACTTGGCCCTGTGTTATGGGAATTTAATTCCTTCAGAACAAAAAGAAACAGGGTTTAACCCTAATTAAGAACCTAGTTCTGCTGGAACAGCGGGGATTTAATTCCCTTGATCATAATTTAACAGAGAGTGGGAATTTAATTCCTTAAAAGCTTTTATTAGGGTTTAACCCTATTCAGTTCTTCACATATATGAGGAATTTAATTCCTACAGAAAATTCAGAGTTCAACTCTATTCCAGAATATAAATCTTCAAAAGGAAGTAGGAATTTAATTCCTCTGAAATTACTGTCAGGGTTTAACCCTACGAGGAATTTAATTCCTAGAAAAGATTAACAGATCCTCTAAACAATATACATAGAGGCAGGGTCACGTGTCATCACGTGACCCCCCCCAAGAGATCTACAGAAAGCCCCTTTGAGGCAGCACCCCACGTGACCCACGTGACCCTCGGACACACAAGCATTTGAATGCCCGTCACGTGATGGCACGTGATGCTCTGAAAGATGCGATAATCTCAGCAGAATAAATGAAGGGAGGGCGCTCTCACGTGTTACCACGTGACCCCTCTTGCCTTAGTGTTCAACACTAAATTGGAACTCTCGAATCCAGTACTGAAACACTGTTGGGCCTTAGTGTTCAACACTAATCAAAAAACTTTATTCGCAGTGTTCAACACTGATTACCTTAGTACTTAACTCCAATCTGAGATCTCCATTGTCAGTGTTCAACACTGATCTGTTTTAGTGTTTATGATAATTTGAAAGCCTTGTTGCTGGTGTTTAACACCAATTATCTTTTAGTGTTAAACACTAACTTGTCAACCTCATTCCCAGTGTTCAACACTGATTGCTCTGTAGTGTTTAACACTAGGCTTTGGCCCAATTGGCCGAATGGATAGAGGCAAAGCCTCTCCTTTAAGAGACCAACAGGAAGTCAATATTCCAAACATGATTGGACTTAGCCCGAGCTGGCCATAAGTCCTCAATTCGTCATCAACTGGGCTAATGGGCTCATAACATAATTAATTGGTCTTTATCCCAAATTGGGCCAAGGACTATTCAATCCACTCCGGTTCTAGGGTACATCTCTTCACTCCTTTGATATTTGGCATTGTAATCCCTCAATGTCTTCAAAGAGGTGACGGGTCCCGACGACCACACATTGATATGGACTGTGGGGTCCTTAAACCCGTGTCTAATGCAAAATTCCTGGTTACGTGGAACGCGGATAACGTCACTCTTTGACCCTGTGGAAAACGTCCAGAGCGGAGCCTAGTCCACGCCGAGCACGACAGTGAACCCGTGTGAAGCATCTAGTGCAAAATTCCTGGTTACGTGGAATGCGGATAACGTCACTCTTTGACCCCGCGGAAAACGTCCAGAGCGGAGCCTGGTCCGCGCCAAGCATGGCAGTGAACCCGTGTGAAGCATCCAGAGCACATACCGGACTATGGAGTCCTTAAACCCATGGACCGCAATGTCCTTAAACTACCCATGGACCGCAACGTCCTTAAACTACCCATGGACCGCAATGTCCTTAAACTAGAACAATAGAGCCCCGCATGCTCTTTTGTCGGATCTAAACGGTTCCGTTTAAGTTGATCTTAGCCTTAAAGATGGCTAACGTATCCTTAAACCTTCAAACAGAGTGGACTATAAATCCCCCCAATTAACTCTGGCTCGAGGGTACATCCCTGAACTCCTCTGACATCCGTCGTTGTAATCCTTCAACGTCGTCAGAGAGGTGACGGGTCCCGACGGCCATACATTTAATGGACCACTAGGTCCCTAAACTGGAACATTAGAGCCAATTGCTCTTTTGTCGGATCTAAACGATCCCGTTAAGTTGATCTTAGTCTCAAAATTAGACTAACGTATCCTTAACAAACGTTTGAGTTGATCTTAGCCTCAAGTATGGCTGACGTATCCTCAAACCAAACCCCCAAACCCAAATCTAAGATAATACGGATTTGGACTAGTCCACACCCTACGGGCGACGACATAACTCAGTCTCCGTAAACAATCCACGGGCAACAAAAAACAAAACAAACACCCACGACACGAAGTGACCATCTGGAGAAGGAGAAAGTTGTTACCGCAATGCGGTAGCGTAATTAACTGCAGGGGCTTGCGCCTGCAGGGAAGAGCGTCCCCACAATCAAAAACCCCTCAAACGAGGGGGAATCTGACGAAGTCTGCTACATCGGACGCATCCGTCTAAACCTTCGATACATGGTGCCATAAATCAACTTGGCATCTTCGGAGAGGTGGACGGATAGCACCAATTAGCATCTGCCCCGAGTCTCAGCGCCAAGACACCGCAGTCCTGCGCGCCGCCATTCGGAGGGGAACAGACACCTGATACTATGAGGTGGGATCGTTGATGTAAAGAAGCTACCTTATTATAGTTCATATCTTGTTGGATTATTCCTTGTGTGATACCTATCATGTTTCCAGTATTTAATGTTATATGATATCATTGCTAGTACACCTGCATAATTACCATTGATGCGCATGTTACTCTTACACAGATTTGCCGGCTCACACACATTCATCATCGGCAATTGCCATGCTACTTACACAGTAGAACTGCCCTATCATGATATTACTCTTAACCGTAAAAGTACATTCATTGTTCAGTATTATCACTTGACATGCTTGCATGATATACTCAATATGCTCATATTACTACTCTATGTTGCATACATCGTACTTTATGGTTATATGATTGAGATGCTGTTTTTATGAGATCTCTAGATTTGAGAACCGCGGTTTAATTTCAAAGGAAATTGTGTATTTTTTAAAAGGTGGTTTCTCTTGATATGATATTTCGAGGTGTCCACCGTGAGTTTTCTCGGTTCTGAGCAGTGAGTATACCCGATTCAAGGAACGCTAGGCACCGTCTGCAGGTATATGGTAGACCCGGTGAGGTACCTCGGGGAAAGAAGACTTGTATTGTTAGGCGGTGAGCCTGACAAGGGAGCACTACCTACCGGTGATTTTATAGAACTCGGAGGATACCGTTTTGAAGATATGATATGAGATGGATATGAGGACCGATCTGAGGATGCGGCGCCTAAGATGAGATGGATATGAGGGCCGATCTTAGTATGCGGCGCCTGAAATATGAGGATTTGCGTGTCGATACTGGACACGGGTTTTCATGAAGTTTCGAGTGTCGGTGTTGGACACTCAGGTTCCATGATTTTGATATGTCGTTGATGGACACGTGGTTGATATCCTCATATATATATACAGGATTATGTTTTCATGATGTTCGAGTGTCGGTGTGGGACACTCAGGTTCCATGATATTGTTTGTGTCGTTGATGGACATGTGGATGATATCCACATGCATACAGGCATATGATGTCAGATGTTTATTTATATATGTCATTGCATTGACTCGATTGGTGTCCTATATGCATACATGGTCACCCTAGATATCATAGTATTACCTTTCGGATATAGTGACCTAGGAAATCATTGTTTTATTCGATTTCTACTTGCTGATGTTTTCTACTCACGAGTTGGCGACTCACCCCCGTTGTGCCACGGTTCTTGCAGGTTTGACCGCTTGGGATCAGTTGCGGTATCGCTGGCACACAGCTTCATCCAGGGTGCTTTGCTTTGGTAGGCAGGACATATGTTGGATCGTGCCTACTCTCATACTTTATATTCCGTTGTATCTAGATAAACTCCATCAGATCAGATCAAATCAGAACTAGAAATTGTAAATTGGTAGACCTAGTCAGACTTGGGTATTGTGAGAGACTTAGAGCGTTGGATTTATGATCCCTTTTCTTGAGTTTTAATGTCTTGCTTCTTAATTTGTTCTTTCTGGGTTGATTCTTCGCTGTTGGGCGTCGTATATATGTATTTGCGTGGTTGTGATTCCGCCAGATCGCAAAGTGCTATCTCCCACTTGGGGATGCTTATATAATGTTGTGTATATGTTTCTGGATCAAAATATATCCGGGAGGTGCTGCCCAAATTTTTAAAGACGAAACATGTTTTCAACTCTAGTATAATCCACTTGCATTTTCATGTTTCATTAGGTATGTATTTAAAGAAAAAAAAGATTCATTATTCATTTATTTCAAAACTGCAGCCCCACTATTTTCCGCAAAAAGGTTTAAATTTTCTGGGCTTCGGCTTACTTGATTTACGTCACGCCTTTAGACGTTGCATAATTTAAGTGCCGGTCACGTGCTAAATTACGGGTCGTGACAACGGGCCACATTCTCCAAAGTTGCATACCGACGAGGCGGAGAAACCACTTACGAGTCCTCTCGACTCGTAAGGAGAAAATTCTCTTGTGAAATCCTTACGACTCTCTAGAGAAAACTCACTTAGGAGTCCTCATGACTCCTAAGGAGAAAATACACCTACGAGATTCTCTCGAATCGCAAGGAGAAAAGTCTTTATGATACCCTCACGGCTCATAAAGTTGAAAAGACTTAGGCAACAGATCTAAACATTTTTCCTAAGCCATCGCTGCCCTAAAAAAATGTCCAAGCTGACTCTTGTATACTATCCATCAGCCACATTCATCAAAGTTACATGTCAATGAAGTGAAGAAGCCATTTTCGGATCCCCTCGACTCATAAGGAGAAAATACCTGTGTGAGATCCTTACGACTCACGGAGATGAAAGACACTTAGGAATCCTCACGATTCCTAGGGAGAATACTCACATATGAGATCCTCACGACTCATAGGGAGAAAACCTTCTTGAGACCCTTACGGTTCATGAAGATGAAAAAGTCTTAGGCGACAGGGATCCTAAACCGGTCTCCTAAGACATCAATTCTATGTTATTGCATGATTTTCCACTACTTAACCCACGTACAAACATACATGGGCAAAGTAGTGGGGGGCATTTGTTCCCGCCAAAAACTTTTGGCGCAGAGCTTACTGTTTCTTTATAAAAAATAAAGGGAAAGCTCTACGTGTTAAACACGTATACCCACATGCAAAGCATGTAACTATCACCTCAGATAGGATTAAATTCTATGGTGGCGCCGCACGTGAAGTTCATGTGGGCGCCAATGTGCAAAGCACAGGAGCGCCTGTTTCCCTAATATTTAAACATAATAAGAAGAGCTAAGCTCCGTTAAATTTTTATGAGGCAGCGCCATGATTTGTCTAAAATATTGCACATTTGAAAGATTATTTTCCTCACTATTGTTAAGTTCTAAAATGCCTTTATTGTAATTATAGAACATAGGAAGGTTTATGTGTAAAAAGTTTATTATCATATGTTTCTACATTATATTTAACAAAATGAGGGAAAATACATGCATATAATATTTATATAAAATATCGTAATTAAAATATGCATATCATATCAAATATTTCTAATCAATATTCTTAACATATAATATCATATAAAATGGTTAGGATAATATCACAAAAATACCAAATATTTCTAACATTTTGATTTGAGATATTGTGCAAATATTAGCTCAGGTCTGGAAACCGATCAGGAGATCCAAGATGTCAGAATCAAATCTGCCGAAATATGGAGGAAAATCGTAAGATTTAGCAATGGCAGATATTCAGAGCAGTATTCTCAAAATCTCGATATCGAAAAGATCTCCAAATGTCAACACAAGACATCACAAAAAATCCCAGAACTTGATCTCACCAAAGAGTCGTGGTTGGGCGGTGATTGGTGTGTATTTCCGTATGCTTAGTTTTTAATTACCGCAATCAAGACGGTTTCGCTTGGTAGCTAGTCGGTTGAGTACGGGTCGATCCACAGGGAGATGGAATCTTTTTCTTTATGTTTTAACGAGTTAAATCCAAATATGTCGAGATTTGTTTTAATATCTACTAATGAGATAAAGGATGATAAAAGAACTTGCTAGGGTTAGGATTTGGTTAGTTCGAGTTAGGAATTTCTGACTTTTTTCAATGCCCTTCTTCATATCGGTGTTACGGTAATCGGCAATAACGGGGATTAGCACGACTAGGAAGGAACTTGCAAGTATAAGCTAGGATTTCCATGGTTAGTTTCTTCCTTTTGGTCCTTGTCCGTCCGTTCTTGGCTCTTAGCCCTAACCACAAGTTAATTCAACCACAACCGGTCTAACTATGGAATCACCGCTATCATGTAGATAGGGTGCCGTAGTGAGCGGATTATGGTTCAATTAAAGGGAGTCCGAATTAAGGTGATGGGCAAAGAAAAGAGTGAGAGAGATTTCCTTCTCTCAAACTTTCCTTCTCCTGCCCTAACAAGTGAGAAATTACTCACCCATTAAAAATATAAAAACAAGAAAAAAGGTAGAAAGAAATGAGGATAAGAAGAATTAGAACTAGCTATTTGAGACCCCACCTTGGCAAGGATCTTACTCAAGCATTATCGTTGTAAAGGATAAAGAAAAATAGAAGAAGAAAAAAAAGACAAAAATCAACAATAAAATAATACGGCTAAATTAGAAAATGAAAAATTGCAAATAATAAAAAGACATGCAAGATAAAAAGAACTCTCTTTTTTTTTTATTTATCACCACTCAAAAACTCACTACAATTTTTAATAGAGAAAGAAAAACTAAAGAATTAAATCCTAATTCTCATAAAGAAAAGCACATCCAAGTTTGGCTTTGAGCTCTGCTATTTATAGAAAGGAAAGCGAAACCCTAGGTTTACACTGAGCCAAATACGAGATTACAAAACTACCCCAAGAGAGCCGAGTCAACGCTGCTTTGACGCAACTGACACTGTTCAGACGCAGCTGCGGTTCCGCGGCAGAAGTGCCTTTTGGCCGCGGTTCCGCGGCCGTTTGGTGGATTTGACTTCTCGTTTTTTATGGGTTTCTTCATGTTGCTGTTCTTTTCTGTTTTGTACACTTGGTTTCTTAGAATCTTTTAAGTTTTCTTCCAGATTCTCAGCAGTGCAAAATGATGTGGTCTTTTGCCTTGAGCTCTGCGTTGAAATCTTGGATCTTGTGCTGCCCTTGTGCTATGTGCATTGAAGTGACCAATGATTTGTTATTTTGTCCCTTGAACTGGTAGGCGGCATCATACGGATGGTGAGCTTCTGTTGTTGGTCGTAGTCCTGCATTTGTTGTGAATTTTCAAGAATTTCACTGTAAAGAGCTGAGAACCTGTAACCTGCAATTATTCAGCAAACACAGATCAAAAGTACCTACCTATATGCAATGTGATCAAGAATGGGCGGTATAAAAATGTAAAAATCTGATACGAACAAATACCCCCAAACTTATCTTTTGCTCGTCCTGAGCAAAGCCAATTTTATTCACAAAAAGTCCTAACCTCACTTGTTCTCCGCCGAAAGACGCGACCGGGACGTTGGGACGTCCGTCTTGAATTTCGAGGGCATATGCTATTTGGTGCTATCCGTCCACCTCTCCGAAGATGCCAAGTTGATTTATGACACCATGTATCGAAGATTTAAACGGATGCGGCCGATGTAGCAGACTTCGTCAGATTCCCCCTCATTTGAGGGGGTTTTGATTGTGGGGACGCTCTTCCCTGCAGGCGCAAGCCCCTGCAGTTAATTACGCTACCGCATCGCGGTAACCACTTTCTCCTTCTCCAAATGGTCACTTCGTGTCGTGTGTTTTTTTTTGTTTTTGGTTACCCGTGGATTGTATACGGAGACTAATTTATGTTGTCGCTCGTAGGGCGTGGATTAGTCCAAATCCGTATTTTCTTAGATTTGGATTTGGGGTTGGGTTTAAGGATACGTTAGTCTCATTTGAAACTAAGATCAACTTTAACGTATGTTAAGGATACGTTAGTCAAATTTTAGACTAAGATCAACTTAACGTTTGTTAAGGACACGTTAGTCTAATTTTAGACTAAGATCAACTTAACGTTTGTTAAGGACACGTTAGTCCAATTTTAGACTAAGATCAATTTAACAGGATCATTTAGATCCAACAAAAGAGCATTTGGGCTCTATTGTTTAGTTTAGGGAGATTGCGGTCGATTACCAGTTTAAGGACGTAGTGGTCCAATGTTAGTTTAAGGACATTACAGTCCAAGGTTAAGGACATCATAGTCCGTGGGTTTAAAGGGACCCCACAGTCCGAGGTTAAGGACATCATAGTCCATGGGTTTAAGGACCCCACAGTCCGAGGTTAAGGACATCATAGTCTATGGGTTTAAGGACCCCACAGTCTATGGAATGATTGGTTATCGGGACCCGTCACCTCTTAGAAGACGTTGAAGGATTACAACGAAAAATATCAAAGGAGTGAAGAGATGTGCCCTTGAACCAAAGTTAATTGGGAGATCTGTAGTCCAATTTGGAACTAAGATCAATTAATTAGATTATGAGCACATTGGCTCAGTTAAATCTGAATTGAGGACTTATGGCCAATTTGGGCTAAGTCCAATTAAGTTTAAATGTTGGCCCTTTATTGGACTATTGAACATTTGTTTGGGTTCCGCCCCTCATTATTTAGCAATGCTAAATAAGTGTTTGAGGGCTCTGATAACATTTTGTCTTTGACTGAGCACTTAAACATTATAGCTCTGGATTTTAAGGCCCATTTGAAGGGGAGATTTGCCTATGGAAAACTTAACCAATTAGGGATAAGCTTGACTTTAAAATAGTGTTAAACACTATGGGATATTTGGTGGTCACGTGTCCTCACGTGATGTATTTAAAACAGTGTTAAACACTGGAGACAAAATGCTCAAAATAGTGTTAAACACTAGAAAGGAAGGGGTCACATGAGGTGCCTGAAGATGGGGTTAGACCTCCTTTATTTTATTATCAGAATATTCAAATAAGTGTTAAACACTTTTTGTAGCATTTTGAAAATCGTTTCGGTGAAATTTCGGAAAATCGGTAAAATGAGGGGGTTTTCTGTAAAAAGTCAAAATACAAATATCTTATTATAAAAATTAAATATACATATTCTAGCTATGCGATTGCTATTATTTGGTGTTTATTGAGCCGCTGATGAAATTTCAAATTTTCTGAAAAAAATATTATTTTATTATTATTTAAGCCGTCACTAATACATTTAATTAGGGAAAATTACAAATTGGAATGAGTTGAAACAAATTTTGTGCATTATAAAACATTAAATAAAATTTATCATGTGGTTTTTGGAACGAAATCATTTGCCAAAACGGTTTAGAAATTATTGGAAAAAAAGGCTTTTTTTAGCGTAAATGGATGTTTGGGGTATTGTATTTATGATTTTTCATCACCCCACACCCGTACCCACACCCACACACCCCCACTTACCCCTCCCCATGGCTGAATTCAGCAGCCACCATATTTTTCCCACTTGAATTTTCAAATGAAAGGAAATGAAAGAAAAGAAAAGAAAATGGATAATTGTGTTGGACTTTGACCTTGTGTTGACTTGGACTTCTTTACTTGCTACTTTCCTCACCTCACTCTCTCTCCAATCACCCACTAGTGGCCGACCCTCCCCATTTCCTGCACACAACAGCCCCTCCTCTTTTCTCATCACATTTCTCTTCAAAAAACTCATCAAAATTGCCTCACAAATCAACACAAAACCTCACAAATCCCAAATCCATTCCCTACCCATTTTTCCTTAGCCCTTATAGCATGGATCTTGATGCAAAGATCTCAATTTGGAGGTCAAGTTCCATATTTGATCTCATGGTTTGTGAAGGTATAACTCTAACCCTTTTGCTTAATTTATGTTAGATACTTTAAATCAACTTAATTAGGTGTTTAATTTAGGTTTTAAATTGCAAGTTTAAATTCAAGAGAAGGGTTAAATTAAAGTTATGGTTGTGTTAATTTGTTCATGGTAGTGTGATGTATTTTAGCATCTTAAGTTATGCAAAACCAAATCTTGTAGCTAATTTGCATATTGTTATATTTAATTTGCCCAAATTGTGATAATTATGCTAATTTGCTAACTAGGTTTTAGAAATTTTATTAAAATGTGGGATTAAAATCTAGTTAGGGTTTTTAGCATATCATTAAGGTTTCCATGAGTGGTTTAACCATTTAAAATATGCAAAGCCAAGATAAATTGTTAAATTGTGAAATTTTGCGTTAAAAAGTGTTAAATTGGATATTTTTGCAAAACTAGAATTTTGGAATTTATACAAGTTGATGAGAATAAATTATTGATATGGTTTCTATAACTTGGTTATGATAATTGGTGGATATTGTGGCCATTAGTTTCGTTTAAATATCGAGTTTTAAAGTGAAACGGCTAATTGACGCTCACTAGGTTTCTTGTAATAAATCGATTTAATCAATTTATTGGTTTTGATGAATTGCATCGTATTTTATATATTTTAGTGAATTGTAAAACCATGATTTGGTACGTTTGGTATTTTTCTCGATCAATCGACGTTTGTACGCCGATGTCGAGGGTTTTTGGGTTGATTTGTGAAAGCAAACCATAGGTTTTGACCCATGTGAGATTCGTGTGTCGATTTGGTCATGAGTCGGATCTTAATGCGATACGGTGCGTTATGATATGTAGGTACCCCCACGTGGACTTCGAGACGACAAGCAAGCGCGTGGCGACGTCGGCACCGGCTAGCGAGGACCAGGTGAGTAGATTTATATCTACGGGGAGAAGTCGGGTGGATGGCGTATAGCACCCCCGCAGTCCGTGGTGATGTATACGGATGCTTATACACACCAACAATTAGTATATGTTATTTGGGATTAATAACGATGCTTAGGATAGATATTGGTGTGTTGGATTACTTTAGTGTTGCGAACCCTAGGGTAGTGTTACACACACACATACACACATACATACTTGCATACATTCCTATTGATATGTGCTCATGGGATTCTTTATAGTTATGTGTTCACATGGGTATGGGACTATGTGTTCACATACGGATTGAGGATGATACTTGGGATTGAGCTGAGTCGATGAGATTTGATTTGAGGCCGTAAGATCGGTGATATAGCAGGGTTCGTTTCTTAGATACGACATGACGTTGTAGCGGGTCCTTGATATAGTGTTTCACACACGTCCATGCATACATAGGCGGTATCAGTATGGTACTAGACGTAGATCAGTACCCCGATCATGATATTTGATAAAGAGGATACCAGGTGAATAGTATGATGAATGTGATATTGAACCGTACCCAGATTGGGATGCCGTACGACGGATTTACGTACGAGCTATATTGATGATTGATCCGCACTCTTGACTTGGGATGCCTGATTATAGATATGGTATCGGATATGATATTATTGAGGCAGGATCACCGACTATACATATACAAGTATGTATATGTATCGACTCAGATGATAGGCGGTTTCCTTACCTGTAGTTCAGCTTGTTAGTTCAGCCGTATAGTTTAGTGTAGTTGTTAGATTAGATTAGACTTCTTACCTATTTCAAAAACTAACGAATCGTGGGCATTTTTAAAGACAGCTCAAGGGAATCTACGGATATTTCAAAAACGACGTATCTTTTCATAAAAACACCGTAGCCCCTATTTTCAAAACCCCATGATTCGTGTTATTTCAAAAGGCACCATTTGTAGGACTTATATTAGATTATTGCAGATTAGTTATCGTTGTGTCTAGTATTCAGCTCCCGCACATTATTGTTGTTCGCTCTGCCTCGCATATTTATTTTGCTGCATATTCCATTATTGATATCATGCTGTTAGGACACCAGCACCATTACCGATGATGCGTATGTACCACGTACACCTACTTGCCGGCTCACACACATCTTCATCGGTAATTGCCATGTCACGTACACTTTAGAGAATATAATTGCTTGACTTAGATTGTAAGCTAGTAGTGTTGACATGATATTAGTGTACTTCCCTTATATGTCATATTAGACATTGTAGTTATTACCTACCACTTCATGCATACTGTTATTCAGTTGTTCATGCCTAGTTCATTATCATTGACATATGCACTTGTGATGATTTCTTGAGATTTATGATATTTCTGGATTTCGGGGAAAGCCGCAAAATTTACAACTTATGATCTTTTAAAATATAAAATGTTGCGGTTTTCTAGTGATGTAAAGTGTCGTCCACCATGAGTTTGCTGTGGTTTTGGAGATCCGTGTCGAGGAGTGGAGGAACCGTCACGGGTACATGGTGGGCCCGGTATGGTACCCCGGGGCAAGAGGAATGTGGTGTTGACGTTGAGCCTGGCTGGGGAGCACTACCTACCGGTGATATTACCCGACGCGTCGGATATCCGGAGGATACCGTCGTGGTCTTGAGATGGATGGTAGGGGCCGGTCTGGACTGACGGCGCCCTAGATATTGAGATTGAGACATTGATATTTCGAGACAGTGAGATTTATGTTTTGTGTCGATGCTAGACACTGTTGATGCTGATTTCATTTATGATACCTCAGTTTAAAAATACGAAGGAAATCTCACTAATTTATGAAAACAGTTTCTTCATTTACATGTATTCTGTTTCATGCATTCATACCTCATTCATATGATATATTGCTACCTGAGGCACTGACACGGGCACATGAAATTATACTCGGGTTAGATATTACCCTAGCCATTGTTATAGGCTGCCTGTTATACTTATATTTGAGGATATATTATGATCATTGACCTAGGTTGCGTTATTTATGCGATTTCTGTGCGTAGATGTTTTTCTATTCACGAGTTGGCAACTCACCCCCGTTGTGCCCCAGTTTCTTGCAGGTTTGCCGTACAGGTTTCATTACGGCTTGCGGGCTCAGTTTCATTCGGGTGACTTGCTAGTAGGTGGGTTTTTCTTGTATCATACCCATCATATTACCTTGTATGATATTATTCAGTTGTATCTAGTAAATTCCATCAACCAAACATGTATCTATTGAGATAGAGACCGGTGTTGATTATTCTTTCGACCTTAGAGTCGCTCGTTATATTTATGGTGGTTTTGAGTTCCCTTTTGAGTTTTTGATCCTCGCCGTTGGCGTTGTATATTATATTGCTTGTGTGGTTGTGACCGTCGATCGACGAAGAGCTAGCTCCCGCTTGGGGATGCCTTTTATTGATTTCGTATACTATTCATGTTGTATCCCGTTTGGGAGCCAGTATTTACAAAGGAGACTCTGCCGAAATTTTCAGTGAATTTTTGATGTTTTTAGAAACCCGCATAATTCGGCTTATGCTATTAAAACTACTTGATTTAAATTGGTTTTTCCTACTCTCTACTACTATTCTTGGTTTGGATTTCTGGGTTTTCGGTTTACTTAGATTACGTACGCCTCGAGACGTTCGTAGTTTAAGTGCCGGTCATGTTCCGTACTTTCGGGTCGTGACAAAGTTGGTATCAGAGCGTTAGGTTTTAACCTTCGGAGCGTAGGATGACCCTTGGTTGATGGAATAGGTGACTAAAGTAGAGTGACGTACCGTTGGTATGTTCCGCGGCATATTTACGACACGCCACTCCACTTATGAAGCCTTAGGATGTACATTTCCTTGTTCAGTATTATATTCCTTCCTGATCTAGCCTCGTCGGTACCAGTTTGGTTTTGCTGCTACGGTTACAGGCAGGGAGAGCTACGGCTAGAGTTGCGGTCAGCACAAGCTCATCACGAACGAGGACTGACCAGGGCGAAATTCCGACGACACACGATTGCAGAGATGTGTCTTTTTACTGTGTTTCCGCGCCACGAGCGTTTGGCGGATCGCCTTTATGAGGTTACTCGGATGTGCTGATCGACACTAGAGGATTGAGCCACTGACAGAGGCCAGCCAGATTTTGATGACCGTTGGTGTGTTGCTTACTCCTGATGATTGAGGCACTGTTCAGCGTGCAGACGAGCGAGCCAGTTGTTGCTGCGAGCGACGAGATATCGCCCCATATGTTGGAACTATGGCGGGGCGAGTTGTACGAATAGATGATAGAAGGTCGCTAGTCACCCGATGATGAATGACTAGGACAGGTGGTTCGTTCGCTTACCCCGATGCTAAGTCATCAGATAGATTGATTCCAGCTAGAGACGACTTCACGCGGAGACGTTGGGAGTCGACAGAGACGATCGAATGTCAGAAACCTATTTATCCAAGTTTAAAGTAGTCGGAAAGACATGCAGGCAATTCTATGGTCCCTCTAGAAGAATGAAACCCTAACTCGACTTAATGACCGTGTGAAAGCCTTTGAACCTTCGGGTTTGCGGCAGTTCCACGGCGCCATTAGTGAGGCTTGGGTTTGCCCTTCTACGGCTGGACCACCGATGCTGTGGTATGTACTCGATACTATTAAACTGTGCCCAAGATGTTGAGCTCTTGGGGGATTATGAGGTTTTGACGACTCGATCGGATGGCTCGACTTAATTCGGATGCTAGGTGGTGAGATGCATTTCTTGGGAGACTCCCGATACGAGGATAGCCGTTGGAGCTCAGTCCATGCAGCCGCGACGAGACGAGTCCAAAGCAGACGACATTAGAGAAAAGTGAAGTAAGAGGTTCGTACCAGATCTAGATGTGATGACGTTCCCCTCCGCCGACATCAGATATGCGATGCGCATGCCGAGGCAGAATACTGGATATACCTTCCAGAAGGAGTCGCGATGAGTACGCAGTCGTTCCAGAGCAAGATGCAGATATAGGAATGGACAATGACTTCCGGACAGTTGGCAGAGACGAGACATGGAAGAGACCGTGAGCAGGATTCCTTCCAAGACACTGCTGCAATGATACTTGCATCCAGGATCAGATGTGTCACGTACATTCAGAGAGCCAGAGGCCGACGCCAGTGATATGCTGTCTTACGAGTGGTCGCGATGATTGACCAAGAGATGACCAGAGAAGTGCCAGAACGGAATCGTCCCCGTTAGCACACCTGACAGGGCCGATGAGCCGATGGACCGAAAGATTGGTAATTCACAGTGAAGACCTTGACCCAGGAGTGGTCATGGTTACGCACACCAGCAGGACAGAGTTCATGATCATCGACGAGACGTCCCATTAGTGACCGCGACAGTTGGCTGAGATTCTTAGAGAATGCACTTGAGCGGTACTGTTCCGCCATTATTGATTACGATGTTTTGGGTGATTTATTCGTATGATTTGATTTTGATGATTGAGGATTTACGATCTTTGCACAGTGTTGCACTTGATATCGTTTTCGTGCTTTAGTTTCACATGTTTGTGATTTTACGGTTTTAAACAGTTGAGTTGGTTTTGTGCGTATGCATGCACACGATTTGGTTCCTGCACTCTGTATAGTTATTATATGCTTGCAGTGCAGTGATACGCCTTTTGTGCACTTAGATGTACTGGACTTCGATTTCGATTGCGATACTCGATATTTGTTTTGTGCACTTTATGCACCTGATTGGATTTTGCGCATGTTCGACGCTTGATATTGGATTTCATGATTTCGTGCATGATGGATGCACCTGATTTGGATTTTCGCGCATGTTGGGCGCATGTTTTGAAGGGTGATTTTGGTACGCACCAGATGCACTAAATCGAGATTTTTTTTCGTGCATGTCAGATGCACCTGATTTTGCTGTCAGGCACACATGTTGCCTACAACAGATGTTTCGTGCATACCCGATGCACTTAGATGTTGTTTCTGTGCGCATGTATGGCACATTCATGGATTTTGATTTCCGTGCGCACCAGACGCACGTAGTATTCATGTGCATATTTTGGGATTGATTTCTTATAGAGCAGTACGTTTTTATGATATTGCTATGTGTTTTCGTACTGAGCGGGACTAGTCAGAGGACAGTACCTGAATATATTTTGCATGCATTGATAGTTATGGAAGGGATTTCCAAAAAGCGAGCTATAGCCTCAGTATTTACCTACGTGTCTGATATGACACGAAATGTTTAAAATAAAGAGACCCTTCTAAATTGTTTCCAAAACGGCGGAACGTACATTTCAAACAAAGGTATATATGTATATAGTTATTTTCTTATGATAGACGTCCGCCACCGTGCAGTGTTATACGCGTTGCACAGCGACTTAAAGAGGTTTGGCATGCATTTCCTTCAGATACTTACAGATATAGATTCGATATTTACATGTATAGTTTCGAGTTATATCATATTGGTTTTGATTTGGAATTGGCATTGATGTCTTCTCCATGACTCCGATGATTGCGGGATGCTTGACGGAGTTTTGATTTGAGTTATATACTCATTTTTCAAGCGCATGCGCTGCGCTACGATTTGTTTTATGTATTTACAATTTCGGAGCCCCGACGACTTGATGGTTTTTCTTAGATGTTTTAGTATTTGGGGGAGTTTGAATTTAAATTCGGGGACCGAATTTCTTTAAGGGGGGAAGATTGTAGCATTTTGAAAATCGTTTCGGTGAAATTTCGGAAAATCGGTAAAATGAGGGGGTTTTCTGTAAAAAGTCAAAATACAAATATCTTATTATAAAAATTAAATATACATATTCTAGCTATGTGATTGCTATTATTTGGTGTTTATTGAGCCGCTGGTGAAATTTCAAATTTTCTGAAAAAAATATTATTTTATTATTATTTAAGCCGTCACTAATACATTTAATTAGGGAAAATTATAAATTGGAATGAGTTGAAACAAATTTTTTGCATCATAAAACATTAAATAAAAATTTATCATCTGGTTTTTGGAACGAAATCATTTGCCAAAACGGTTTAGAAATTATTGGAAAAAAGGCTTTTTTTAGCGTAAATGGATGTTTGGGGTATTGTATTTATGATTTTTCATCACCCCACACCCATACCCACACCCACACACCCCCACTTACCCCTCCCCATGGCTGAATTCAGCAGCCACCATATTTTTCCCACTTGAATTTTCAAATGAAAGGAAATGAAAGAAAAGAAAAGAAAATGGATAATTGTGTTGGACTTTGACCTTGTGTTGACTTGGACTTCTTTACTTGCTATTTTCCTCACCTCACTCTCTCTCCAATCACCCACTAGTGGCCGACCCTCCCCATTTCCTGCACACAACAGCCCCTCCTCACATTTCTCTTCAAAAAACTCATCAAAATTGCCTCACAAATCAACACAAAACCTCACAAATCCCAAATCCATTCCCTACCCATTTTTCCTTAGCCCTTATAGCATGGATCTTGATGCAAAGATCTCAATTTGGAGGTCAAGTTCCATATTTGATCTCATGGTTTGTGAAGGTATAACTCTAACCCTTTTGCTTAATTTATGTTAGATACTTTAAATCAACTTAATTAGGTGTTTAATTTAGGTTTTAAATTGCAAGTTTAAATTCAAGAGAAGGGTTAAATTAAAGTTATGGTTGTGTTAATTTGTTCATGGTAGTGTGATGTATTTTAGCATCTTAAGTTATGCAAAACCAAATCTTGTAGCTAATTTGCATATTGTTATATTTAATTTGCCCAAATTGTGATAATTATGCTAATTTGCTAACTAGGTTTTAGAAATTTTATTAAAATGTGGGATTAAAATCTAGTTAGGGTTTTTAGCATATCATTAAGGTTTCCATGAGTGGTTTAACCATTTAAAATATGCAAAGCCAAGATAAATTGTTAAATTGTGAAATTTTGCGTTAAAAAGTGTTAAATTGGATATTTTTGCAAAACTAGAATTTTGGAATTTATACAAGTTGATGAGAATAAATTATTGATATGGTTTCTATAACTTGGTTATGATAATTGGTGGATATTGTGGCCATTAGTTTCGTTTAAACATCGAGTTTTAAAGTGAAACGGCTAATTGATGCTTACTAGGTTTCTTGTAATAAATCGATTTAATCAATTTATTGGTTTTGATGAATTGCATCGTATTTTATATATTTTAGTGAATTGTAAAACCATGATTTGGTACGTTTGGTGTTTTTCTCGATCAATCGGCGTTTGTACGCCGATGTCGAGGGTTTTTCGGTTGATTTGTGAAAGCAAACCATAGGTTTTGACCTATGTGAGATTCGTGTGTCAATTTGGTCATGAGTCGGATCTTAATGCGATACGGTGCGTTATGATATGTAGGTACCCCCACGTGGACTTCGAGACGACAAGCAAGCGCGTGGCGACGTCGGCACCGGCTAGCGAGGACCAGATGAGTAGATTTATATCTACGGGAAGAAGTCGAGTGGATGGCGTATAGCACCCCCGCAGTCCATGGTGGTGTATACGGATGCGTATACACACCAACAATTATTATATGTTATTTGGAATTAATAACGATGCTTAGGATGGATATTGGTGTGTTGGATTACTTTAGTGTTGTGAACCCTAGGGTAGTGTTACACACACACATACACACATACATACATGCATACATTCCTATTGATATGTGCTCATGGGATTCTTTATAGTTATGTGTTCACATGGGTATGGGACTATGTGTTCACATACGGATTGAGGATGATACTTGGGATTGAGCTGAGTCGATGAGATTTGATTTGAGGCCGTGAGATCGGTGATATAGCAGGGTTCGTATCTTAGATACGACATGACGTTGTAGCGGGTCCTTGACATAGTGTTTCACACACGTCCATGCATACGTAGGCGGTATCAGTATGGTACTAGACGTAGATCAGTACCCCGATCATGATATTTGATAAAGAGGATACCAGGTGAATAGTATGATGAATGTGATATTGAACCGTACCCAGATTGGGATGCCGTACGACGGATTTACGTACGAGCTATATTGATGATTGATCCGCACTCTTGACTTGGGATGCCTGATTATAGATATGGTATCGGATATGATATTATTGAGGCAGGATCACCGACTATACATATACAGGTATGTATATGTATCGACTCAGATGATAGGCGGTTTCCTTACCTGTAGTTCAGCTTGTTAGTTCAGCCGTATAGTTTAGTGTAGTTGTAGATTAGATTAGACTCCTTACCTATTTCAAAAAACTAACGAATCGTGGGCATTTTTAAAGACAGCCCAAGGGTTCCTACGGATATTTCAAAAGACATATCTTTTCATAAAAACACCGTGGCCCCTATTTTCAAAACCCCATGATTCGTGTTATTTCAAAAGGCACCATTTGTAGGACTTATATTAGATTATTGCAGATTAGTTATCGTTGTGTCTAGTATTCAGCTCCCGCACATTATTGTTGTTCGCTCTGCCTCGCATATTTATTTTGCTGCATATTCCATTATTGATATCATGCTGTTAGGACACCAGCACCATTACCGATGATGCGTATGTACCACGTACACCTACTTGCCGGCTCACACACATCTTCATCGGTAATTGCCATGTCACGTACACTTTAGAGAATATAATTGCTTGACTTAGATTGTTAGCTTGTAGTGTTGACATGATATTAGTGTACTTCCCTTATATGTCATATTAGACATTGTAGTTATTACCTACCACTTCATGCATACTGTTATTCAGTTGTTCATGCCTAGTTCATTATCATTGACATATGCACTTGTGATGATTTCTTAAGATTTATGATATTTCTGGATTTCGGGGAAAGCCGCAAAATTTACAACTTATGATCTTTTAAAATATAAAATGTTGCGGTTTTCTAGTGATGTAAAGTGTCGTCCACCATGAGTTTGCTGTGGTTTTGGAGATCCATGTCGAGGAGTGGAGGAACCGTCACGGGTACATGGTGGGCCCGGTATGGTACCCCGGGGCAAGAGGAATGTGGTGTTGACGTTGAGCCTGGCTGGGGAGCACTACCTACCGGTGATATTACCCGACGCGTCGGATATCCGGAGGATACCGTCGTGGTCTTGAGATGGATGGTAGGGGCCGGTCTGGACTGACGGCGCCCTAGATATTGAGATTGAGACATTGATATTTCGAGACAGTGAGATTTATGTTTTGTGTCGATGCTAGACACTGTTGATGCTGATTTCATTTATGATACCTCAGTTTAAAAATACGAAGGAAATCTCACTAATTTATGAAAACAGTTTCTTCATTTACATGTATTCTGTTTCATGCATTCATACCTCATTCATATGATATATTGCTACCTGAGGCACTGACACGGGCACATGAAATTATACTCGGGTTAGATATTACCCTAGCCATTGTTATAGGCTGCCTGTTATACTTATATTTGAGGATATATTATGATCATTGACCTAGGTTGCGTTATTTATGCGATTTCTGTGCGTAGATGTTTTTCTATTCACTAGTTGGCAACTCACCCCCGTTGTGCCCCAGTTTCTTGCAGGTTTGCCGTACAGGGTTCATTACGGCTTGCGGGCTCAGTTTCATTCGGGTGACTTGCTAGTAGGTGGGTTTTTCTTGTATCGTACCCATCATATTACCTTGTATGATATTATTCAGTTGTATCTAGTAAATTCCATCAACCAAACATGTATCTATTGAGATAGAGACCGGTGTTGTTTATTCTTTCGACCTTAGAGTCGCTCGTTATATTTCTGGTGGTTTTGAGTTCCCTTTTGAGTTTTTGATCCTCGCCGTTGGCGTTGTATTTTATATTGCTTGTGTGGTTGTGACCGTCGATCGACGAAGAGCTAGCTCCCGCTTGGGGATGCCTTTTATTGATTTCGTATACTATTCATGTTGTATCCCGTTTGGGAGCCAGTATTTACAAAGGAGACTCTGCCGAAATTTTCAGTGAATTTTTGATGTTTTTAGAAACCCGCATAATTCGGCTTATGCTATTAAAACTACTTGATTTAAATTGGTTTTTCCTACTCTCTACTACTCTTCTTGGTTTGGATTTCTGGGTTTTCGGTTTACTTAGATTACGTACGCCTCGAGACGTTCGTAGTTTAAGTGCCGGTCATGTTCCGTACTTTCGGGTCGTGACACTTTTAGTCTTCAGGCCATCACGTGTTGGCACGTGATGGGTAGCCATGTATTGATTATTAAAGTGTTTATTAAAGAGTCATATGGGGACACGTGAGGGCGCCCAAAATCGGTACTGCCTTTGTCTTTGTTCTCTTCATTTTGAGGGTCACGTGGGAGCACGTGAGTCATTGCCTCCAAGTTTTTCTTTCTCATTTTAAGGGATCTGTCTTAGGAGTCACGTGAGACCACGTGACCTAGTTTTGTTCTTTCTTTTCTGATCATTGAGGATGGGGGTCACGTGTCACCACGTGACCAAGTTCTTTTCATGCATGGAGGGTTTCGAGTCTCTTTGTTTTAAGAATTAAATTCTCTGTAGGGTTAAACCCTAATTCTGTTTTATAGGAATTAAATTCCTATGTATGTGGAAGAATTAAATTCTTATTTAGGAGAATTAAATTCTCATATAGGGTTAAACCCTAGTTCTGTTCGGGGGAATTAAATTCCTATGAATTTGGGAGAATTGAATTCTCATGTAGGGTTAAACCCTAGTTCTGTTTTGAGGAATTAAATTCCTATGAATTTAGGGAAATTAAATTCCTTAAACTTAAATTCTTCCTCTGAGTTTTAGATCTGCATGGCAGAATCTCCCCGATGAGAATTAAATTCTCAACCTGTGGGGAGATCCGCTTCTGCAGACCTTCAACCAAAGGAAGAACTAAGTTCTTATTCAGAAGAGTTAAACTCTTAAATTGAGAATTAAATTCTCTTTTTGTTTTATGGAGCTTAGATCTCTTTCCCCTTCTCACCTAGCGTTTCTTTTTCTCTTCTGAAGAAATTTTCTTTTCTCTCTTGAGAATTAAATTCTCCTCTCTTTTCTCTCTCTTGAGAATTAAATTCTCCTCTCTCTTTTTCTCTCTATTCTTCTCCCAAAAAAAAGTAGTATATTCCCTCTTATCTTCATGGTTCCTATTTATAGGAGAAAGAAAAGAATCAATTTGTTTAGTCAATCTTTCATTGAAAGATTTTAATTGATTTTGTAACCAACATGATTTTTTAGATCATTTAGTGAATTTTATTCACCATTGGATTTTTAATCCAAAAGATATTCTGTTTGTTATTCTTAGCAAATTTCAAGGAAATATCTTGTTGTATAGAATCTTTCTATAGATTGGTGATTTTTAATCACCATTGGATTTTTAATCCAACGGTGCTCCACTTTACAGAGCACAATCTCTTGTTTGGAAAGATTTAGGAAAATATTAGGGTTTTTTTATTTCCCTTAATTAGAATTTTAATTCTACTATTTTAGAAGGCTTAAGAGCCTATCACTTGTTGGCACGTGATCCCACTGTTTGATCATTTAAATAGAATTTAATTCTATTAGTTAAAGAGCTTAGGAACCCATCACGTGTTGATACCTGACCCCTCCTGATTAAACGTTTTGACCAGAATTTAATTCTGCCATTTTAAAGAACTAAGGAATCATCACGTGTCAGCATGTGACCCTTGGTCACGTGTAGACACGTGATGCCCCATTAGGATCTTTCCTTGCTGTTTTATTATGCTTTTTGATTCCTTTCAGTAGGTTTAAAGGCCCATCACGTGTGGGCACGCGATCCCTTTGATTAATTATTTGATTAGAATTTAATTCTATTAATTAAGAGCTTAGGAACCCATCACGTATCTGCACGTGACTTGTGGTCACGTGTGGGCACGTGATGCCCCATTGGAGTGTTCCCTGTTGTTTTATTATGATTTTAATATCTTTTTAGTGAGTTTAAGAGGCCTATCACGTGTTGGCACATGACCTCATTTAATTATTTATTTTATTCAGTGCCTACAGGATTTGCCTGTAAATGGTCACATGTGGGCACGTGATGCCCGGTCACGTATGGGCATGTGATGCCCGGTCACGTGTAGGCACGTGATACCTCATAACTTTTGATCCCGGATGAATTATGAGGCCCGTAATATATCAAATTGAAGGCTTTTTCGATACACTTTCGATACCATCAGAATTTAGCTGTTTCTCATGCGGGAGTTTGTCAAAATGCAGCCCGAAATATACTGGTTCGCATTTTCTTCCTTAGATTAGACGTACGTAGCACATTTGCTCATAATTTTTGATCCCGGATGAATTATGAGGCCCATAATATATCAAATCAAAGGATTTTTCGAGACTCTTTCGATATCATCGGAATTTAGCTGGTTCTCAATTGGGAGTTTGTCAAAATAATGTCCAAAAAATACTGGTTTGCATTATCTTAAGCGTATCGCTGCCATTTGACACCTTGGGCTCTTTTGCGCAGAAATTTTTGGCGGGAACAAATGCCCCCCACTACTTTGCCCACGTAGGTGTGTACGTGGGTTAAGTAGTGCAGAGTAATACATTGCGTATGACCGGTTTTGGGTTGGTATATAATTTTCAGAATCTTGATCTGAGAAGATAACGAGCGGACACATGCGTCGTCATTTATCATTGACTCAAACTTCGACTCTTAAGGGTATAGTTCCAAACCCTCAGTTTCATGAGCCATACCCTTCTATTTCTTTATGTTTTACTCTGGCGTGAAGTGATTTATATGCTCATGAGTAATTTCTCCATTTCAGTGGCATGTAGCTTTGGCTAGTGTGGCCCATAGATAGTAGATAACAGTTCATCTTGAACTCTTCATAAGGTAGCGCTGGCTTAGGAAATAGGGTTAGGATCTGTTGTCTAAGACTTTCCAACTTTATGAGCTGTGAAGGTCTCACAAAGGCTTTTCTCCCTACGAGTCGTGAGGATCTTGTAGGTGCGTTTTCTCTTGAGAATTGTAAGGATTTCAAGAGAATTTTCTTTATGCGTAGGGACACTAATTTCCTCGCAAGTTAAGACGAATCGAGAGATTCTCGCAAAGACACTGATTTCCTTGCGGGTCGAAACGAATCGAGAGGTTCTCGCTAAGGATGATGATTTCCTTGAATCGAGATAAGAAGCGATGGCTTAGGAAACAGGTTCGGATCTGCTGCCTAAGACTTCTCAACTTTATTTTTCGGTTTACCTAGCACCTCATGAAGGGTTTGGAAGCATCACATGTCTCAAAATCAAATTTTTAAGGTGCTAAGTGAACATACAAAGAATCATCACTAGAAATTTAGAGTTTCATTACAAAGACAACATCACAAGTAATAAAAGCTAGGGTTTTGAGAGTACAACCTTTGTAGCTCCCTACGCTAGACTCCTTGGCTACTTGAGGGTTGGAAAAAGCTTCGCTTGAGATCTTCTACGTCTACGACGATCCACCCGAAGCTCCTTTGCCCAAAGCTCTTTGCTTTACTCGATATGTGAATGATGTAGAGCAAACACCCTACACAAATGGGCTAGATGTGTGTAGTATGATGATGTGGTTTGTATTCTATAATCCAAACTCTTTGTTTTTATTAAGCTCACTCAAGAAAATTATCAAGAGAGGAAGAAGAAGATGGTGGCTAAGCTTTCTCACAAAAGAAAAGTTATGAGAGTGAATAATAATTGAAGTGAGAAAAGAATAATCTATATTAATCCTTTCTCACTTCAACCATGGATAAAATCATCTAGATTTTTATCAAAAGGGTTAAACACAAAAGGATAATTAACTCAAGGTTAAATGGTGGTTGAAGCATGGTCAAAGATGATAAGTATAAACCTTGTGTGAATTATCCTTTGTCTTTTTCTAAATGATAAATAAATAAATAATTCTACAATATAAGTCTTGCATGGCCACCAAACATGTATCAACAACCATGATACTATGTATGTATGTATGTATGTATCCATGCACATCATCATGTGCATACATGCATGCATACAAAAATAGAAAAAGAGTTTGATTAAAGAATTAATCTAATAGTCATTTGTTAAATCAACACTTGATTTTGCAAACCGGTCATATCACATACGACCCGACCAATAGAAAATGCCCGATTAATATACGGTATCACATATCCGTATTTAATCGGGTCCCCGCGCATATCTCATATGCACACCACATCTTTTCGCCTGAGCCAGGAAACTTCATTGTGGGACTCTAAAACTCGTCAATACACCGACAGTAGGTAATGATCATATCAAATACCTACAAGCCGCAAGCGGTCAGCTAAATGTAACGGCCACCCGGGTATTGAGCAATCAGAAGAAAACAAGCGAACCTGTTACAACTCCCGTCGAGCCAACCGACAACACTACCGTAAAGTCTGGTCTCTTCGTCAGATATGCTGCATATCAAGTCTAGGGATGGTAACGTCGACCTCAATAACTTAATAAGTCGTGCCGATGAATGGTCTATAACAGATCGAGAAACTACTTATAACACTTATCAGCAAATCTCAACAGCCCTGGCTAGGGACTTACTGATATAGCCAGTCGAGCACAACACAATATCAACTCCCAATACCGGGAGAGACGAAACCCCTCCTATCGCTCATCGCCTTCGTGTGTCTCGGGACTGTACCCAACGGCCAACTGTTTTCACGACTCAGTAGAGCCGTGGTAGGGTGGTAATCAAAGTACAGTGGGAGAACACACAAGACTTTATGACGATCTCGGGTCTACAGACTAACCTGCACCAGTGTCGCCTAAGAACTGCTATCCGACGATAAATATAATTCCATATAGGAGTTCTCGGTGAGTCCGTCCAGTGTACCCAGTCACCACTGAGCACCCGTATACGATCTCGATGTCAAACATCTATGAATGTGGGAACATCCATCGCCCATCATATGGGTCTAGTATCATATACGTTAGTCTACTCTGGTATATCGATGCCCCGTCTCGATATACCTACGACTAGGGACATTCCAGGATATGCTTATAAACTACAGATGTCCCACTAGTATGATCTCTACCATATTCACAGTAGTCAAGTCTATATCCTCAGGGCTTTATCAACATGTGTGAATGAATAAAAGCATGATCAAATCAACATGTCAGATAAAGAAGAAACAGATAGCATACTATCAAGTAGAGCAAGAATGTACACTGAATATATATATATATATATATATATACACACACATGTATAAATACATCCACTATCATATAATGGCCTCTAGGGCATACATATATCCAACAATCTCCCTCTTGCACTAAGGCCAGTTATTGGCGTATCTCATACCCAACATCTCAAAAAGTCTCTCATGCTGCGGCTGAGGGAGGGCCTTGGTGAGTGGATCCGCGGCGTTATTCTTTGTGTCTACTCTTCTAATCTCGATCTCGCGGCATCTACAATATCCCGGATCAAATGAAAACGCCTCAGGATGTGTCTGGATCGCTGATGGGACCTGGGCTCCTTGGATAACGCCATAGCCCCTTTATTATCATAATACAATGGTATTGGATCAATAATGGTTGGAACTACTCCTAGCTCCAAGACGAACTTCCTCATCCAGACGGCTTCCATGGCGGCATCATTTGCAGTAATGTACTCAACCTCCATCGTAAAGTCTGCAACGGTATCATGTTTGGAACTCTTCCAACTTACCGCCCCTCCATTGAGGGTAAATACAAACCCTGAGATAGATTTGCTGTCGTCCTTATCACTCTGGAAGCTCGAATCAGTAAAGGCCTCCATTTGGAGATCTCCATTACCATACACCAAGAACAATTCTTTAGTCCTTCGTATGTACTTAAGAATGTTCTTCACAGCTATCCAGTGATTCTCCCCTGGGTTGGATTGATACCTGCTTACAACACTAAGTGCATAAGCTACATCTGGGCGTGTACATAACATCGCATACATTATAGATCCTAATGCCGAAGCATAGGGTATAATGCTCATGGGAGATCTCTCTTCATCGGTCTTTAGGCAAGAGTCCTTAGAAAGAGTGACCCCATGGCAAGCGGGTAAGGCACCCCGCTTAGAGTCTTCCATACTAAACCTTTTTAGGATGGTGTTAATGTACCTGGTTTAGGACAATCCCAATAACCTTTTGGATCTATCCCTATAGATCCTAATGCTCAGAATGTATGTCGCATCACCCAGGTCCTTCATGGAGAACCTTAGTGATAAGAAAGATTTGACCGACTGTAGCATAGGAATATCATTTCCTACCTGAAGAATGCCATCCACGTACAATACGAGGAATGTGACAGCTCTCCCTACAGCCTTCTTATAAACACAAGGTTCATCTGGATTTTTGATGAAATCAAACTCTTTGATAACATCATCGAAACAGATGTTCCAACTCCGTGATTCCTGCTTTAACCAATATATGGATTTAAGCAATCTACATGCTTTCCCGCTGCTCCCACTGTCAATGAAGCCCTCTGCCTGATCCATATAAACGCATTCTTCTAAATCCCCATTTAGAAATGTCGTTTTAACGTCCATCTGCCAGATTTCATAGTCGTTGTGAGCAGCAATAGCATGTAGGATCCGAATGGATTTAAGCATGGCTACGGGCGAAAAAGTCTCGTCATAGTCCAAACCTGGTCTTTGACGATAGCCCTTTGCCACAAGTCTTGCCTTATAGGTCTCTACCTGCCCATCTACACCAATCTTTCTTTTAAAGATCCATTTTCACCCCACAGGTTTTACCCCAGGGGGTACAACGTCCAAAGTCCATACTTTGTTGGTGTACATAGACTCCATTTCGGATCTCATGGCATCCAGCCACTTCATAGAGTCTCCACTCGTGATAGCTTGCTGAAAACTGGTAGGATCATCATCCTCCATGATGCAGTCTTCTCTGTCACCATCAATGAGAAAACCGTAGTACCTCTCCCGTGGGCGAGAAGTCCTACCAGAACTATGGAGTGGCCGAGGTTCCTTAGTTTCTATTGCAACAGCCGGTTCAACCAAGTCGTCATTTATAGTTTGTGTCTCTAGAACCTCTTCTAGATCCACCACATTGCCATCATCTTTATCTGTGAAAAACTCTTTTTCTAAGAATGTGGCATACTGAGAAACAAACACCTTTTGTTCCTCCTTGTGGTAGAATAGATATCAATAAGAGTTCCTTGGATATCCCACAAAGTTACACATGACCGACCGTGTCTCGAGTTAGTCCGGATTTTGCTTTTTAACATAGGCCGGGCAACCCCAAATCTTAATTCTCTTAAGATATGTTCCCTTCCCATGCCATATCTCATATGGTGTGGTAGACACAGTTTTGGTTGGGACCCTGTTCAGTAGAAATGCTGCAGTTTCCAATGCATGCCCCCAAAATGAGACGGGTAACTCAGCATCACTCAACATGGAACGGACCATATCTAATAGGGTCTGATTTCGTCGTTCAAACACACCATTGTGCTGTGGTGTGTAAGGAGGAGTGAGCTGAGAGAGAATCCCATTCTCTTTTAGGAAGTTTGCAAATTCTGTACTGATGTACTCCCCACCTCGATCTGATTGAAGCATTTTGATACTCAAGCCGGTTTGTTTTTCTACTTCGAGTTTATATTCAGTGAATTTCTCGAAAGCTTCGGATTTGTGCTTTAATAAAAATACATGACCGAATCTTGAGAAATCGTTAGTGAAAGTAATGAAGTAAGAAAAACCGCCTCTAGCCTGTGTAGACATTGGCCCACATACATCACTATGTATGAGTCCTAAGAGCTCGGTAGCTCTTTCTCCGTGTCCGGTAAACGGAATTTTGGTCATTTTACCCTTGATACAAGACTGGCAAGTCGCATAAGATTTATATTCAAAAGGGTTTAAATATCCATCTTTGTGTAACTTGTTTAGTCTTGTTTCGTTAATATGACCAAGTCTACAGTGCTAAAGAAAAGCTTAATTTATTTCTGAAAGTTTTCTTTTATTAGTGTGTTGTATGCTGAAAACTGTGCGTTGATTTAGGACGTATATCCCGTTATTAAGCGTACCATACCCAACCAATATTTGATTCAGGTGAATGTTCATAACATTGTTCTGCAATACAAAATTATATCCTTCATTGTCTAACAAAGAAATAGATATTATATTACAAAGCATACTTGGTACAAAATAACATTGGTTCAAAACCAATATACACCCAGATGGCAACCCCAAGTGATACTCTCCCACTACGACTGTATATACATTGGAACCATTTCCAATGCGGAGAGTATGGTCACCTGTCTTCAAAACCTTGCTATTTCTCAGCGCCTGCATAGAATTGCAAATGTGAGAACCTGAACCGGTATCTAATACCCAGGAAGCTGAGTTTATTGAAAAACTGTTTTCTGTCACAAACACACCTGAAGCGGAAGCATCCCCATGCTTCTTCTTGAGATTTAAGTACTCCGTACAGTTGCGCTTCCAATGTCCAGTTTTGTGGCAATGAAAACATTCCCCTTTCCCCGATTCTCCAGCTTTGGACTTGTCCTTCCCCTTAACCTTTTTTAACTCCACCCCTAGGCTTGGTGGGCTTCTTCTTGAGCTTTCCCTTGGCTTTAGCCTTTGGGCGAGAAGAAGAAGATTGCCCAACATTCAAAACGGGAGTTTTCACTGATTTCAGTGTGCTCTCTGCACTCCTTAACATATTAAGGAGTTCAGGTAGTTCCCTCTCCATGTTGTGCGTGTTGAAGTTAACTATGAATTGAGCAAAAGTGGAGGGGAGGGACTGTAGAATAATATCTGTATATTGTTCATTGCCCATCGTCCATCCAAGGTCCTCAAGCTCTTCTCTGAGAGCTATCATCTTCAGAACATGGTCTCCTACCGGTGTACCAGGGGCCATTCGCATCTGAAACAATTTCTTTGATGCTTCGTATCGTAATACGCGGGATTGCTCTCCATACAACTCCTTTGTATGGAGGAATATGGCTTGAATGTCCATATTCTCGTGCTTCTTTTGATATGTGTTGTCCATCGATGCAAGCGCGAGGCATTTGGCCGTGGCACAGTCAGCGTCCCATGTCTTGCGGACTTCATTGTCCGCAACTGAGGATTTTGGACCTGGGACGGGCGGGGCTGAAGCCGTGAGGACATATGATACTTTATCATAAGTCAAGGCTATTTTCAGATTCCTCAGCTAGTCTTTATAATTGGTCCCATTCAGTTTATTTTTATCTAGTAGAAGCTTGAGTCCAGTCATTGGTATCTGCCATTAAGAGAAAGAAAAGAATACACTCAGCGAAAGCTCTTGCAAAGATCAGATTGGTTATTATCTTGTCTAATCGATGTCTCCCACTGCTTTAATCAATTTTTTCTTTTAAACCTTAAAAAGAAAACTAGCCAGGATTAATTACAGTCTACAACTTCGCTAACCGTTCAGCCAGGCCAGTGTCGGTACTTGAGGGAGGTTCCCCATGCTTTCACACGGACCTAATTAAATTAAACCTCGTTTTCCCATAGGCGTAGCCCCATTAACCCCTTTCTAGACACCTAATGAGTTAGCTAATTGTAAACTGCAAAACTCTCCTGGGAGCAACTATTGCCCACAGTGGGATCGGGATCCAACCATCATATGGAAGGTATGCAATCTCACTGCAAATCTCAACAATTGAAATTCCCGATGCGGTTTTTACCCCTAGTACCTATGACCTTAACTATGGTCAACAAGTCATAAGTACCAGTCAAGTTCTACCCGTCATTTCTTGATTAATTAGACCCACTCATATGACCCTTAACTATGTTCAACAAAGTCGCATGAATATCCTAATTAATCTGCATCATATGCAGTATAGGAAGACATCACTTAGCTACCGTACACTACGCCTTAACTATAGTCAACAAATGTAGCACGAATACTAAGTACTCTACTTCCTAAAATGACGGAGGGTTGCGGATGATTTTTAAGAAAATCTTTAATGCTTTGAACTTGATATCGTCGTAGAATCAAATAGTTTTCAAAAGAAGTGGCTTGAGCTCCACAGTTTTTGAAATATAGCTTTTTCATAAAGCGCCGAGTGGTTTTCAAATCCGATTCTACAACATCTTTTTAGGTTTATTCTCTTTACATTAATCATATTAATGTAGTCCCATCATTTAAGTCCTTAAGCCAATCACAGAAAAGAAACGAAAATACAACGTACGCTTATGCCATCCGCATTCGCCGCAATGTTCCGTTATGCACCGTTAGGTTACTTAACTAACGGCATACCGGGACGGGATTAGCGCGGGTGTAAAACATAAGCAACATCTACTATATATTTCATATATAATATATCATTCATCTCAGATATCACAGAACACAGGCAGCAGAAACACAGATATAATGTGGGATATACTAGGACGTCCGTATTTAATATTTAGCCAACAATAGAAAATACGGATTCCACAGTCGCGATGAATAGTCAAGCCCACACCCGTAGACCCCTACGAGAGTGACAAGCGACCCTACCAATCCTGGAATTTAGGAGACCCGGTCTCGACTCCTCGAGATGGCCTCCCACTGAACCCCAGAATCCGGTCACTTGTGCTCCCCTCCTTGGGTCTATCCTAATGCGGAAAAGTAAATAATATACAACACTGGTGACATCAACCTCAATCCGGAAGTGCCCCAAATAAAAGAATATTACATTACATTTGAATTTTACATGAATGAAAATAAAACTCTCATCTCACATAAAACCCCCCGGCTATTCAATCGCGACAATCCTGCACATCATATCTCAGCAACACATAATATCATATATCATCAACGTAAGTATGTATGCGTACCCCGATTGTTGTTGATGTATAGCAACGAAACCAGCGATAAGCGACATACTACACTTACTGTCACAGAAAAAAAAGTGTAAAACTACAACATTTGGAATCCACATTCTCTTTAGACATCGTAAATCCGAAATATCACATACTTCGCATTTCATGCCTAACTATATGAATTCCACATACTGTATCACATTCCAGATAAATAGACAGTATTAAACTTTTCGATCAAATAAACAAATACCCAAAATTTCCTAAAGCTCAACACTTGAGCGGAGTTCAAAAAACCCGGAATGTGTCACAGTAGCAGCGGTCCAGCCGTAGAAGGGTCAAGCCAACGCCTCACATGTGGCACGCCGTACTGCCCCAAACCTTAAGGTTTAGAGGCAGTTCAGACGGTCACATAATCGAGTTAAGATTTGTGTTCTTCTAGAGGGTCCACCATTTAAGTTGCAAGTATTTCCAAAAGATTTAAACTCGAGAAAAAATCAACACTTGAAAATTTTTCGTGCCGGGAAAAAATGAGTTAATGATATCCGTTCGAACTTTTTTAATAATTTCTAAATTATCCGAAAAAGGCACAAAATTAAAATTCCGATCGAATCACCGAATCCAAAACTGTCACGTCCCGAAAGTACGGAACATGACCGGCACTTAAACTACGAATGTCTCGAGGCGTACGTAATCTAAGTAAGCCGAAAACCCAGAAATCCAAACCAAGAAAAGTAGTAGAGTGAAGGAAAACCAATTTAAAACAAGTAGTTTTAATAGCATAAGCCGAATTATGCGGTTTTTAAGAACATCAAAAATTTACTGAAAATTTCGGCAGAGTCTCCTTTGTAAATACTGGCCCCCAAACGGGATACAACATGAATAGTATACGAAATCAATAAAAAGGCATCCCCAAGCGGGAGCTAGCTCTTCGTCAATCGACGGTCACAACCACACAAGCAAAATAATATACAACGCCAACGGCGAGGATCTAAACTCAAAAGGAAACTCAAAAGCACAAGAAATCTACAGAAATATAACGCACGACTCTAAGGTCGAAAGAAAAACATCATTGGTCTCTAACTCAAAATAAATACATGTTTGGTTGATGGAACTTTTAGATACAACAGAATAATAATATACAAGATAAATAATGGGGGGGTACGATACAAGTAAACCCACCTACTAGCAAATCACCCGAAGGAAACTATGCCCGCAAGCCGTAATGAAACCTGTACGGCAAACCTGCAAGAAACTGGGGTACAACGGGGGTGAGTTGCCAACTCGTCAATAGAAAAACATCTACGAAAAGAAATCGCATAAATAACGCAACCTAGGTCAATGATCATAATATATCCTCAAATATAAGAATAACATGCAACCTATAATAAGGCTAGGGTAGATATCTAACCCGAGTGTAATCTCATGTGCCCGTGTCAGTGCCTCAGGTAGCAATATATCATATGAATGAGGTATGAATGCATGAAAATAGAATACATGTAAATGAAGAACTATTTTCATAATTTAGTGAGATTTCCTTTGTATTTTTAAAATGAGGTATCATAATGAAATTAGCATAAAACAGTGCCTAGCATCGGCACAAAACGTAATCCCAATATCTCGATATCTCTGTATCACAGTCTCTGTACTTCAATATCTCTAAATCTCAATATCACAGTCTCAATATCTAGGGCGCCGTCAGTCCAGACCGGCCCTACCATCCATCTCAAGACCATGACGGTATCCTCCGGATATCCGACGCGTCGGGTAAAATCACCGGTAGGTAGTGCTCCCCTGCCAGGCTCACATCGTCATCATCACGCGCTTCTTGCCCCGGGGTACCTTACCGGGTCCACCATGTACCCGAAACGGTTCATCTGTCTCCTCGAATCGGGTCTCAAAATCCATCAGCAAACTCATGGTGGACGACTCATACATCATGGGGAAAACCGCACTTTTTATTTTAAAAGAGAGAAAAGGTTTATTTATGTTTTTGCGGTTTTCCTCCAAATCCAGAAAATCTCATGGAAATCCGAATGCAAAACCTCAATAACACGTAAAATAGTGAATATATGCATGAGAATCCATGAATGCGGCATAATAATGAATAACAGTATGCATGAAGTAGCAGGTAATAACTACAATGTCTAAACTAACATATAAGGCAAGTACACCAATATCATGTCTAACTATTAGCTAACAGGCTATGTCAAGCAATAATATTTTCTAAGGTGTACGTTGAAAGGTTAGCCTAGCACCTCATGAAGGGTTTGAAAGCATCACATGTACCAAAGATGGAATTTTTAGGGTGCTAAGTTAACATGCAAAGGATCGATCCTAGAAAAATTAGGGTTTCAAAAACTTTTCACATCATCATATGAAAGAAATGCTAGGGTTTAGAGAGTACAACCTTTGTAGCTCCCTACGCTAGACTCCTCGGCTACTTGGGGTTTGAAATAGCTCCGCTTGAACTCCTCGAGGTCACCGATGATCCACCCGGAGTCCGCTTTGTCCAAGCTTGCAACTTTATTCGATCAAGTGAACGAAATCAAGCTAACACTCTAAACAAGTGGGATAGACTTGTGTAGAATGGTGCTGTGGTTCCCTTTCTCACTTCAAAATCCAATCTTGATGAGTATATTGCTCACTACAAAGAACTAGAGAGCAAGTGAAGAAGGAGGAAGAAGATGATGGCTATATGAGAAGATGATAAGAATAATTCTCTATTGAAAAAATGGAAAAATATATCAATATATATTTTCTATCTATCATCTCAAACCATGGTTGAATCATTATTGTACTATAGTTAAAACACAAAAGGAAACTTTACCAAAGGTTAAAAGGTGGGTGAGAATGGTTAGGTCAAAAGAAGAGTGTAGAACAAATCAATAATGAACCTTTTCTTTCCTTTTATGTTTTAGTATAAATACAATAATAATTCATAAATAAAACCATGGTGTGAGTCTTATATTGCCACCAATTTCCTTGTATAATCAACCGTGAAAGATGTATGTATGTATGTATGTGTATATGTACATCCATATGTGCATGAATCAAAAAGAAGGCATACATGCATGCATACATCCAACTAACTCAAGAAAAGATTTCAAGTGAGAAGCTAATGGTTAAATGATAAATCAACACTTGATTTATCAATCCGGCCATATCACATATGACCCCTACCAAAAGCAAGCAGCCCGATCAATATACGGTATCCTATACGCGCATTTTAATTGGGTCCATGCGCATATCGCATATGCGCACCACAATGTTTCGCCTGGACTAGGAAACTCCATTGTGGGACTCTGAGACTCGTCAATACGCCGGCAGTGGGTGATGATCATATCAAGCACCCCCAAGCCGCAAGCGGTCAGCTAAACGTAATGGCCACCCGGGTATTGAACGATCAGAAGAGAACAAGCAAACCTGCTACAACTCCCGTCGAGCCGATCGGCAACACCTCCCGTACAGTCCGGTCTCCTCGACTGATATGTCGCATATCAAGTCTAGGGGTGGTAAACGTCATACCCCAATAACCGATAAGTCGTGCCGATGTTAGGCTCGTAACGAGTCGAGAAACTACTGGTAACACTTACCAGCAAATCTCTGAATCTGCCCTGGCCAGGGACTTCCCTGTTACGGCCAATCGAGCACAGCGCTGTAAGTCTACGTTAGCGCCCCGGCAGTCTACAGACGCCAATTGCGGAATAAAACTTTTTAACTTGGCGCTATCGTATACTTTAACCCGGATCTACCATTATTGCTAAACTAACAAACAGTAAAGAGTGTGGAAATGTTGTACCGACGATCCAAGTCCTCCGGTCTTCATCTCCACTCCGATCTCCTCGCGGGATCTCCGTCCACATCGTCGCCTCCTCGCCGGAAAGGGCACCACATCGCCTTCGTCTTTTACGGGCTCCCGCCTCAATACCGAGGCAACTCGAGCATGAAGCCGGCAACTCGACATGCTCAAGATATGCTGTAGGAAGTGTAGTGTAGAGGCTACTTGTCTCTTTGGGGTTTGTTGCCTTTGGATGGAGGAATGAGGATTGAACTTTGGAGGGAAAAATGAAGCTACCAATTTTTGCAAGGAAATGAGATGAAGAATGAAGCATCAAAAATGAACCTCTCATTTTTCCTCTCCTCACCAAAAAAATGTGGCCGGCCTCTCCTCTAGGAAATGGTGGAGGGAACAAAATACATATCATGAAGGGAGGTGAGTGTAGGAGAGGTCAAAGGGTGACCACAACATCAACATCAACCATGCTTGCACTATTGAATCCATACCCACTCAAATCACAAGTCAAAGCAAGCATGGTGCAAAGAAAAGAAAGCCATCATAATCAATATATATGCAATAAAACCCCTCCACAAAAGTAATTTGCAAAACTGCAAATTACCCCCTCCATCGGAAAAGTCCGGCCGGGAAAGAACAAAGGAAAACCGGCCGGAACGGAATGCAAACTGGCAACTCCAGAAAACTGGTCCCGTAATAAATTACAGGAAAACCCCGACACTGTGCATACACACCCGCATCTGTATTCCGACCGGATACAAATGCAATGAGACAAAATCTACACTGTACTAAACTAGGACCGGCTTAAACCAAAGCCGGCTAGTAAAATCCGTTCGATCCTGATCCGTGCAATACCGCACGTATCTGATCGAACCCTGCCATATACCTATACGGCTACTAGTACAAACCGTCCGATCCTGATCCGTGCAATACCGCACGTATCTGATCGGACCCTGCCATATCTCCATACGGCCTCTACAGCGTTTCGCCCGAAAGCTGAGTAACTGAAAGTGTGGTGGACTCTAAAGACTCGTCAATACTATGGCTGTGGATTTAACCACTAGCCCGTCAGAGGTATAAGCCAATACGTAACGGGCCACCAGCTATTGACTAAAAGGGACGTCGATAAGCGAACTCATCCTGACACCCTACTGAGCCTGTCAGTGACAATATCCGTGCAGTCCGGTCCGTTCGTCTATGAGTATCGCATGGCGGGCCTAGGGGGTTGGTAAAAGTCAGACCCCCAAAAGCGGTACAAGTCGTGTCGGAGTGTAGCCCAGAACACCCTGAGATACTACTGGAATACCTACCAGTAAATCTCCTTGCCTTGGCCAAGGACTTTGTGTAATGGCTCTCCTAGACACAGCACGACCTCACCCCCAATACCGGGAGAGACGAACCCCTGAAGATACGCTCACTGCCTCCATGTGGCTCGGGACTGTACCCAACTAAAACCTGTTTGCACGACTCCTTTGAGCCATGGTAGGGTAGTAATCAAAGTACAGTGGGAACTCACACGAGACAAATGACGATCCCCAGGTCGATGAACTAACCTGCACACATGTCACCAGGGAACAGCCATCTGACGTCTGGTATATGACCAACTAGCATGTTCCCGGCGAGTCCTGTCCGGTGTACTCATAACCCAATGAGCACCTGTATACATCTTAGGTGATCCAACTGACACCAGTGGCTTGTGAGACCGGCCACCGCCCCTCGTCGGGGTCTCGACTGTATACACTAGTCTACTAATGGAGTATCGATGCCCGGTCTCGAAACTCCCATGACTAGGGACCTTTTAAGGATATGCTTGTAGACCCCCAGCTCCCACTTATATGATCGCCCTCATACTGCTGGTGGTCAAGCAAGAATCCTAGGGCCTCTATCAACGTGTAATAGCGACATGTCAGGTCACCTAAAACAGTACACGATGATAAAGGTAAACCAGATAGCATACTATCATCTCGAGTAAGACTGTCCTACCGGGATAGGTCCTCCCTCAATCATTACAATCACGTACCTGTGACCTAATAATTGACTCTGAGGGCACTATCTCCAACAATCTCCCACTTGCACTCAAGGCTAATTATTGCGATGTCGCATACTCACAGCCCGTGTGATACCGAACATCCAACTCCTCTACTAGTGAGTCTCACAAAGCTCGTTTCCGGAACTATTGCGTTCGAGGAATAGCCTTAGTGAGTGGATCCGCCTTGACGTTTCTTTCTATGTCTCTCTATATCTCATGTTCGCGGAGAAACCCATCTCCCGAAATGAGCAATACCTGTCTTAGAATGTGTCTGGATGTCTGATGGGACATAGCTCATAAATGAACTCCAAATCCAAACTTCTTAGACTGTATCGTCAACTGAACTTAATCAGTATCCTGCACGCCATGCCTCCCTCAGTATTGCCTTGGATCACCTGTCCAAAATACTGCCCCTCGTCAGAGGGAAAACTATAACTCTGACAACCTCCTTGTCGTCCATGTCACCTTGGAAGCCTGGAATGATAACCGTCTCCTGAATGAGGCTGTCGTTATCATATCCCTAGAACATCCACTTATGTTCTAAAACTGCTTCCGACCGTTTCTCCAGGATTGGATTAATGTCAGCTTATTGCATCTAGTGCAAGAACAACATCTGGTGTGGTACTTGACATCTCATGATTGACTCAATTGCCTAAGCAAGTGATCTGCCAATCATGCACGTCCCTCTCCCCTTTAGTCTGTAAGACACCTTTGGAGAGGGTGACTCCATTACCTGCAGGTACACTACCGTGCCTGGAGTCGTCCATCCTAAATACTCTTAGAATGCTGTCAAGTATCCTGATTGGGAAACCACCCAAATCTAGATCTAAAACCATAGATCTAGTAACCAATATGTCTGATATAATACCCAATTCCTATGTGGAGAAACAACTGTGTGACAACCAAAATATAACCGATCGTAGTATAGGAGTTTCTTTTCCTACTTTGTGTATGTCATCCAAATACCATGACATCACATCCTACTACCTTCTCAACAGATCCATCTCCTATTCTGATGAAGTCAAACCCATGACTGTCACGTCAGAAATAGATGATCTATCTCCGCTACATCTGCTCTAGTCTATAAATAGACATAAGCTACCTATCCACCAATGCTTCCGCTGCTCCCACTGACTACGACAACCCTCTGGCAGAGTCATATAGACGTACACTTCTAAAACTAGTTTAGAACGACGCTATACTCATCCTCCCGTCGGGTCTCGCAGCCTGGAACAACAGCAATGGTAATTGTGGGTAAACAAGAACTTCCCTGTCACCGTCCTTGAGGCTACCGTAGTACCTCTCGGGTGCCTGAAGTTACCCACCGTATCTGCGGAGTGGCCAATGGAATGTCAATCCAGATTGAATCTTTAGGTTCCTTATCAAATCTTCAGTAATCGTTTGTGGTTCTGGAATTACTTCCAGTTCTACCATACTCCCACTATTGTTTTCTTGAAAAAATCCATTTTTAATAAAATTGTGGCGAGTCTAGAACAATATCGCTATTGTTCATCCAGATGGTAGAAAGTCAACCCTCGTCATAGCCTGGGTCAACCCACAAACAGCCATTACAGAAACGTGCCTTGAGTTATCCAGTGTCTGGTTTTAATCATAAACCGGACAACTCCCCGTACCTTAACATCGTTAAGATATGAACTGTTCTATATCCAATATAAAAACAGAGGCACTGATTTAATTGAACCAGATTCAAATCATGCAGCTGTCTCCAGTGCATGTCAACTAAATGGAAAGAGGCCGATCAGCGTTACTCAACTTAGGAATACTTCCAATTATGAGTAACCTGAAAGAGAAGCAAGATCTCTTTATCATTACTATCAACTGAATACCATACACAAGTATCTACATCTTCGATCTCTTTGAAGAATCCCGATACTTGCTATACCTGGTTCTCTACTCTATTCAAATACCTATAACTTCTCCAAATTCGGACCCTGTGTTTCCACGAAACACCTGTCTAAAAATTAGAGAAGTCATAAGTAAACTGAATGTAGTACGAGGACCAACCCCTCTGTCCTGATGGACCCTGGACAACATACAATACTCTGTATAAGTCCCTTGAGTCTGATAACTCATTCACTGTGTGTCGTAGGTTGAAAACTGTACTTATGGTTAAGAAGAATTACACCGCTGTTTAATGCTCCTTACCTAACCATCCACTGATATAGGTAAATGTCGTAGACATAATTTCAGAAAGGTATATCTCACTCTATGAAAATAGACGTACAGATATATCAATTTGAAATTGGTGCATAACTGCGGATATTCAAAACCAAATATTTGCCGACCGGCAAACAGCCCAGGTGATTTCCTCAAATATCACCGATTACAACGAATCCCGATATAATGAGGATGATCACCCAATTCCCAATAACCTACTCCCACTCATCATCTGTAAAACCATACAGATGTGAGAATCATACCTGGTAAATACATACCCTGGAGTAAGTATCTAATCGGGAAATCAGTTTTCTTTTAACAGTACACAGTGAAACTGAAACATTGAAATGTTTCGGTGGGGTATCCCGGTATTCTTAGTAATGCCTCTTCCATTATCCAAATTCACAACTATAACCGTATAATTCTTTGCCACCTCTCCAAATCCCTTCATATGTCTTTAGTCTTTACCTTCTGCACACCCCTTTAGGCCAAATGGTTTTCTTCCTTCCCTACCGTTCGGCACCAGCCTATGGTTTGGAAGAAGACTATCCAATAAGCATAAAGGGTGTACTGTCCTAATCCTAGGAGCACTCGCAACGCGAGAGAAGGTGAAGATAAAAGACACCTGAATGTACTTTATTCCTATTTCTCCTAAACCAGGATCCATCCCCGAACTGGAACAAGTTCCTTTCGAGTTCGTATATAACCATACGATGGATTATCCAAATAAACTGTGGATCTTCGTAGTGATACGGAGTGTCCTGGAGAAATACAAAGGTGATGTGGGAGTGGTAACGAAATATTTGGTTTGGTCGTGAATATCTGTTGCAATTTACTTTGCCCTCTTACTAATCCCTTGCTTTGTCTGAACTTAATACCTTCTGCACACCATCGTTATGCTAATTGGTTTTCTTCATTCCCTACCGGTCGGCACCAGCCTAAGGTTTGGAAGAAGACAATCCAATTTGCGTAATAGGTGTACTACCCCTAAACCAAGGAGTACTCGTAACTTGAGAGAGGGTAAAAGGAAAAGACAACTGAATAGTCCTATCCGTTTTCTCCAGAACCAGAAACCATCCTCGAATCCCTTCGAGTTCGTATCTAACCATACGATGGTTTTGTCCAATGGAAGTGGACGTTCGTAGAAATACGGGGTGTCCTGGAGAAAAGGGTAAAAGTAGGAGTGGCAATGAGGTCTGCAACTCTGACAATCCAAAAGCCGGTGTTTAAGAAGGTTCGGTCAACTTGGTCACTGAGTCAAAGTCTTAGGGTCGGGTCAAATGGTCGCTGCCAGAGAGAGAGAGAAAAGAAACACTCAGCGTGCACTCTAACCTAGATCAGAATGGTTACCAATTTATCTAATCTGGAATCCTCCCACTGTACCTCAAATTCTCCTCCAAACCAGAAAGAAGAATTAGTCGGGGTCACCCGAGGAGTAAACCAACTCATCAGTGGGAATCGGGATCCAACTCTCATCGCATGATAACGTGACGGAATCCGCTCACGGTATCACACTCCAGAAGGTATGCGCATATCTGGCAAGTTTCAGTTCTTTTGAAACTCCCGATGTGATTTCTGCCCCATGCTCTTATGACCTTGACTAAGGCCAACAAATCATAAGTCACATGTCAAGTTCTACCCGTCATTGTCCAGGTTGATTTGAACCCACCCGTACAAGCCCTTGACTAAGGCCAACAAGGCTATACGACTGTCCCAAACCAACGCATCTATCTATGCAGCATATGAATACCCAATAGCTACCAAACACTGTGCCTTGACTAAGGCCAACAAACACAGCTTGAATACTATTGACTACCCATATGAAACGACGGAGGGCTACGAATGATTTCTGGCGAAAACCTTTAACGTAGTGAACTTGATATCGTTGAAGGAACGGATAGCTTTTAAAAATATAGTGACGAAAACCGTTGCTAAAGAGGTCACTCCCTGTGAGGGGATCTCGGCTCTTTCCCCGTAGAATGGGGTGCTGGATATTCATAACCGAATATCTCGATGCAAAGCAAAAGTAATCGGCTATAGTGAAGTTAATGCCCTGACGCAAACTTCTGTCCAAGGGGTCACTCCCGGTGAAGGGATCTCGGCCCTTGCCTCGTCGACTGAGGAGCAGGATATTCCAAATGAATACCACGATGCAAAACAAAAGTGAACGTCCTTGCAATAACAGCTTTTTGAAAAGTGTTCCAACAACATCATATAAGGTTTGTTTTTAACTTTGCATTGATCCGAATCAATGCAGTCCCATCAATTGATCACACCAAAAAGAACGAAAATATACTGATGTACGTATATGCCATCCGCATTCGCCACTGGGTCCCGTCATTACCCGTTAGGTTAGCTAACTAACGACAGAGCGGGGACTGGACTAGCGCGGATGTAAAACATATACAACATCTACTAATATATATACCAATATATTATATTCGCTCAAGGCGTGAATGAAATGCAACATCACAGATAATGAACAGCATCACAGAAACAATACAGATATCTGGGATCCCCGGGTTTCACAGAGCCGCTGAAACCCGACGTTCCCCTGGTCGTGTGGATAGCCTGTGCAATGAAATCCTAGACCCCTACGGGCGCGGCAAGTCACCCGCCAAAACCTGAAGCGAGGCAGCCCCCTTCAGCGCCGTGAATGGACCACCCAGCACTTCACGGAATCCGCCAACTTGGGCACCCCTCCTGGGTCAAACCTGTACCCCCTACGAGTTCGGCGAATAGCCCGCCAATTCCAGACTGAAGCCCCCTTCATCTCAATGCCATGAGATGCGGGCTTGTTGCCCTCCAGAACCCGGCTATCCGTGCACCCCTCCGCGGGGTAACCCTAGTACAGAAAGTAAAATATACATACACCGGGTACATCGACCGCAACCAGGTCGTGCCCCAAAAGAATAATACAATCAGGCAGTGACGGCAGTCCACATGTCGGACGCTCGCCCCGCAAAATCAAATGTACATAATACAACAACACTGTACTAGCATTGCATCCAGGCTATCCCCCACGACCGATCCGCAACATCACAGCAAATACATAGAACATCAACGTGAAAATCACGTTCGCAAATCCGTCTAACCGGGCTATAGCAGTTAGACCGGATTTACCGATCGAGTGACATTCACGGTCGCAGATATAATGTAAATACTGTGAAAACTAACGTGTTTAAATTTCGATCGACAAAATATCAAGAAGTGGGCCCCACGACATACTGGTGAACAGTAACAAAATCTGGGCAAAAACGATATATATCAAAGACCCCAAAAACCCACATAGAACAACCTGACAAAATTTGGGAGCACGTGCTCCCCACGTGGCCGCGGTTGCGCGGCCTAACGAAGGGTTTGGCCGCGCTTCCGCGGCGGCTTCTAGGGATCACGACCCCAAATTTTGTCGTCATTCTTAGAAGTTCCTGCTCTGATTTTTAAGACATCCAGAAATCAATTTTGAGACCGTTTAAAAACAACAGAAACTGTCGGCTTGGATTTTTGTAGTTTTCGATTTCCGGTCGGATCGAAGTTTTAAACGCGTTAGCACAAGTTAGCATAGCAAAATGGTGAGGCTCTGATACCACTGTAAGTCTACGTTAGCGCCCCGGCAGTCTACAGACGCCAATTGCGGAATAAAACTTTTTAACTTGGCGCTATCGTATACTTTAACCCGGATCTACCATTATTGCTAAACTAACAAACAGTAAAGAGTGTGGAAATGTTGTACCGACGATCCAAGTCCTCCGGTCTTCATCTCCACTCCGATCTCCTCGCGGGATCTCCGTCCACATCGTCGCCTCCTCGCCGGAAAGGGCACCACATCGCCTTCGTCTTTTACGGGCTCCCGCCTCAATACCGAGGCAACTCGAGCATGAAGCCGGCAACTCGACATGCTCAAGATATGCTGTAGGAAGTGTAGTGTAGAGGCTACTTGTCTCTTTGGGGTTTGTTGCCTTTGGATGGAGGAATGAGGATTGAACTTTGGAGGGAAAAATGAAGCTACCAATTTTTGCAAGGAAATGAGATGAAGAATGAAGCATCAAAAATGAACCTCTCATTTTTCCTCTCCTCACCAAAAAAATGTGGCCGGCCTCTCCTCTAGGAAATGGTGGAGGGAACAAAATACATATCATGAAGGGAGGTGAGTGTAGGAGAGGTCAAAGGGTGACCACAACATCAACATCAACCATGCTTGCACTATTGAATCCATACCCACTCAAATCACAAGTCAAAGCAAGCATGGTGCAAAGAAAAGAAAGCCATCATAATCAATATATATGCAATAAAACCCCTCGACAAAAGTAATTTGCAAAACTGCAAATTACCCCCTCCATCGGAAAAGTCCGGCCGGGAAAGAACAAAGGAAAACCGGCCGGAACGGAATGCAAACTGGCAACTCCAGAAAACTGGTCCCGTAATAAATTACTGGAAAACCCCGACACTGTGCATACACACCCGCATCTGTATTCCGACCGGATACAAATGCAATGAGACAAAATCTACACTGTACTAAACTAGGACCGGCTTAAACCAAAGCCGGCTAGTAAAATCCGTTCGATCCTGATCCGTGCAATACCGCACGTATCTGATCGAACCCTGCCATATACCTATACGGCTACTAGTACAAACCGTCCGATCCTGATCCGTACAATACCGCACGTATCTGATCGGACCCTGCCATATCTCCATACGGCCTCTACAGCGTTTCGCCCGAAAGCTGAGTAACTGAAAGTGTGGTGGACTCTAAAGACTCGTCAATACTATGGCTGTGGATTTAACCACTAGCCCGTCAGAGGTATAAGCCAATACGTAACGGGCCACCAGCTATTGACTAAAAGGGACGTCGATAAGCGAACTCATCCTGACACCCTACTGAGCCTGTCAGTGACAATATCCGTGCAGTCCGGTCCGTTCGTCTATGAGTATCGCATGGCGGGCCTAGGGGGTTGGTAAAAGTCAGACCCCCAAAAGCGGTACAAGTCGTGTCGGAGTGTAGCCCAGAACACCCTGAGATACTACTGGAATACCTACCAGTAAATCTCCTTGCCTTGGCCAAGGACTTTGTGTAATGGCTCTCCTAGACACAGCACGACCTCACCCCCAATACCGGGAGAGACGAACCCCTGAAGATACGCTCACTGCCTCCATGTGGCTCGGGACTGTACCCAACTAAAACCTGTTTGCACGACTCCTTTGAGCCGTGGTAGGGTAGTAATCAAAGTACAGTGGGAACTCACACGAGACAAATGACGATCCCCAGGTCGATGAACTAACCTGCACACATGTCACCAGGGAACAGCCATCTGACGTCTGGTATATGACCAACTAGCATGTTCCCGGCGAGTCCTGTCCGGTGTACTCATAACCCAATGAGCACCTGTATACATCTTAGGTGATCCAACTGACACCAGTGGCTTGTGAGACCGGCCACCGCCCCTCGTCGGGGTCTCGACTGTATACACTAGTCTACTAATGGAGTATCGATGCCCGGTCTCGAAACTCCCATGACTAGGGACCTTTTAAGGATATGCTTGTAGACCCCCAGCTCCCACTTATATGATCGCCCTCATACTGCTGGTGGTCAAGCAAGAATCCTAGGGGCTCTATCAACGTGTAATAGCGACATGTCAGGTCACCTAAAACAGTACACGATGATAAAGGTAAACCAGATAGCATACTATCATCTCGAGTAAGACTGTCCTACCGGGATAGGTCCTCCCTCAATCATTACAATCACGTACCTGTGACCTAATAATTGACTCTGAGGGCACTATCTCCAACAAGCGCAACATCGACCCCCAATACCGGGAGAGACGAAACCCCTCCTATCGCTCATTGCCTCCATGTGACTCAGGACTATACCCAAAAACCACCACTTTGCACGCCCTCATGGACGTGGTAAGGTGGAGATCAAAGCAAAGTGGGAATCACACAAGACTCTATGACGATCTCGGGTCTACAGACTAACCTTTACAAGTGTCACCTGAGAACTGCCATCTGACGTGAGGTATAATACCATCTGGGAGTTCTCGGCGAGTCCGTCCAGTGTACCCTGTCTCCACTGAGCACCCGTATATCGTCTCTGATGTCAAACACCAATGGATATGGGATCATCCATCGCCCATCTCATGGGTCGAGAAGCGTATACGCTAGTCTACACTGGTATATCGATGCCCCGTCTCGATACACCTACGACTAGGGACCTTGAAGGATGTACTTATGGACTACCATTTCCCCACTAGTATGATCTGAATCATAGTCCAGGTAGTCAAGTATACATCCTAAGGGCTTTACCAACATGTAACTATAAGACAGTATAAAGAGACTAGTGTACATGTTAAGATAAAGAGCAACCAGATAGCATACTATCATATCGAGCAAGAAAGTCATCTCTATATATGTCCAAGCATCCAATATAATATACATCATCTGTACAATACTGGCCTCTAGGGCATACATACAACTAACGATCTCCCACTTGCACTAGGGCCAGCTGCTGTAGTATCGTATACCGAGCATCCCGAAGAGTCTCTCAAACTGTATCTGGGGAATGGCCTTCGTGAGTGGATCCGCTATGTTATTCTTCGTGTCAACCCTCCTGACCTCGATCTTCCGGCGATCAACTATCTCCCGGATCAGGTGATACCGCCTCAGAATATGCCTAGATCGCTGATGGGACCTGGGTTCCTTGGCCAAAGCCACTGCTCCATTGTTATCGCAATACAAAGGTATTGGATGCTCAATGGATGGAACCACTCCATGTTCAGTAATGAACTTCTTGATACAGACAGCCTCTTTGGCAGCATCGTTGGCAGCGATGTATTCAGCCTCCATCGTCGAGTCTGCCACGGTTTCCTGCTTGGAACTCTTCCAGCTAACCGCCCCTCCGTAAAGGGTAAATACAAATCCCGACCGCGACTTAGAGTCGTCCTTATCACTCTGGAAGCTTGAATCGGTAAAGGACTCTACTTGGAGTTCTCCGTTACCATACACCAAGAGCATCTCTTTAGTCCTTCGTAAGTACTTGAGAAAGCTCTTCACAGCTGTCCAGTGACTCTCTCCAGGATCAGCTTGATACCTTCTCACTACACTTAATGAGTATGCTACATCGGGTCTGGTACACAACATCGCGTACATGATAGAGCCTACAGCCGAAGCATAGGGTATCCCTTGCATGCGAGCTCTCTCCAAATCAGTCTTAGGAGACATCTCTTTGGACAGAATGACTCTAGAGATCGTGGGTAAGTTCCCACGCTTGGATTCTTCCATACTAAACCTCTTTAGTATGGTGTCAATGTACCTGGATTGGGACAATCCCAATATCCGTTTCGATCTATCTCTATAGATCCTGATTCCTAATATGCAGGAGGCATCACCAAGATCTTTCTTTAAGAATCTTTGTGATAAGAAGAGCTTGACCGATTGCAGCATAGGAATGTCATTTCCTATCAAGAGTATGTCGTCCACGTACAATACGAGGAAGACAACCTTACTCTCTGCCACCTTCTTGTAGATACAAGGTTCATCTGGATTTTTGACGAAATCAAACTCTTTGATAACGACGTCAAAGCAGATGTTCCAACTCCGTGATGCTTGCTTTAATCCATAAATGGATTTAAGCAGCTTGCACACCTTTCCGTTGCTCCCACTGTCTACGAAGCCCTCTGGCTGAGTCATGTACACGCACTCTTCTAAATCACCGTTTAGAAAGGAGGTCTTAACATCCATTTGCCAGATTTCATAGTCATGATATGCAGCGATGGCAAGCATGATCCGGATGAATTTAAGCATAGCCACTGGAGAAAAGGTTTCGTCATAGTCCACACCTGGTCTTTGACGAAAACCTTTTGCAACAAGTCTAGCTTTGAAAGTCTCCACTTTCCCATCTACACCAAGTTTTTTCTTGAAGATCCACTTGCTCCCAATGGGTTTTACCCCTTCAGGAGCAACTTCCAAAGTCCATACTTTGTTGGTGTACATGGATTCCATCTCAGACCGCATAGCATCCAGCCATTTCACCGAGTCCCCACTCGTGATGGCCTGCTCGAAGCTAGTTGGGTCATCATCCTCCATGATGCAATCCTCGCTCCCACCATCCATGAGAAAACCGTAGTATCTCTCAGGTTGGCGAGGAACCCTACTAGATCGGCGGAGTGGCTGGGGTTCATTGGGAACTGCTGAATCCTCTGGTTCCACTAAATCTTCTGTTGTGGTTTGTTCAGCTGGAACCTCTTCCAGTTCTACCTCAGGGCCACTAATATCTTTTGCAAGAACTTCCTTTTCTAAAAAGGTGGCAAGTTGAGCAACAAATACTCTTTGTTCCTCACTGTGGTAGAAGATATACCCTCGCGAATGCTTGGAATATCCAACAAATTTACACAAAATAGACCTTGCCTCGAGTTTGTCCGGTTTTTGTCTTTTGACATAGGCCAGGCAACCCCATATCTTTATAAAGTTAAGATATGGTATCTTCCCCTCCCATATCTCATATGGGGTGGTAGGCACAGATTTGGTAGGAACCCTATTCAGTAGGTATGCTGCTGTTTCCAGTGCATATCCCCAGAAGGAAATAGGTAACTCAGCTACACTCATCATAGAGCGCACCATATCTAATAGGGTGCGATTCCTCCGTTCTGATACACCGTTGTGCTGTGGTGTATATGGAGGAGTCAGCTGAGAGAGAATCCCATTCTCTTTTAGGAAGTCCAGGAATTCAATGCTCAAGTATTCACCTCCTTGATCAGATCGTGGGATTTTAATACTTTTTCCGGTTTGGTTCTCGCCTTCTTGTTTATATTCTCTAAATTTCTCAAAAGCTTCTGATTTGTGTTTCATCAGGAACACATACCCGAACCTAGAGAGATCGTCAGTGAATGTAATGAAGTACGAAGAACCATCCCTGGTATGTGTAGACATGGGACCGCATACATCACTACGTATCAGTCCCAAGAGTTCGGTAACTCTTTCTCCGTGTCCCGTAAATGGAGTTTTGGTCATCTTGCCTTTGAGACATGACTGGCAAGTGTCATAAGATGAAAATTCAAACGGATTTAAATATCCATCCTTATGCAACTTAGCTAGTCGTGTCGCATTGATGTGACCCAGTCTACAATGCCACAAGAAGGATTCATTCAGTTCAGAACTCTTCCTCTTGTGTATGTTTGTTATACTTAGAACCGTTGATTGATTTAGAACATAAATGCCATTGCACAACGTGCCTGATCCAACCAACTTTTGGTTACGGAAAATGTTCATAACATTATCCTTTAATACAAAATTATATCCCTCTTACTCAACAAAGAAACTGATATAACGTTGCATATCAGGTTCGGCATGTAATAGCATTCGTTCAGAACCAATGTATTGCCAGTTGGTAATGCAAGGTGATATTCCCCGACAGTCTTAGCTGCAACAATTGCACCATTTCCAACTCTTATGTCTTTATCACCTTCTCCAAGTTCCCTACCTTTCCTAAGCCCATGTAACTGATTACATATATGGGATCCTGACCCGGTATCTAATACCCAGGACGTAGGGCAAATGGAGAAACAGTTCTCTGTAACGAACACACCCGAAGAAAATGCATCAACATGTTCTATCTTCATACGGGTGGCATGGGAATCCTGGTATTCCCCTATGTCCTGTTCATTCCTATAACTCTTATAAGAAAGAACGGAACCAACGTTGCCCAGCACAGTATAACATGCGGGTTCAGTCAATACATCCATATTATTATCTTTATTAGGGCATTACATGGTCGCTACCTGGAGAGAGAGAGAGAAGAAAACACTTTAGCGTATGCTCTTGCAAGATCTGATTGGCTATTATCTTATCTAATCAGGATGGCTCCCACTGGTTTTTATCAAATCTTCCTTCAAACCCTAAAAGGAAAGACAAGCCGGGATTAATTACACCCTACAACTTCGCCAATCTTTCAGCCAGGCCGGTGTCGGTACTTTGAGGGAGGTTCCCCGTGCTTTCGCACGGACCTAATTAAAGTAAACCTCGTTTTCCCATAGGCGTAACCCCGTTGACACCTTTCTAGACACCTACTTGATCGGCTAATTGTCCTGTGTAAAACTCTCCCGGGAGTAACAATTACTCGCAGTAGGTATCGGGATCCAACTATCTCATAGAAGGTATGCAATCTCATTGCAAATTTCAACACTTGAAATTCCCGATAATATTTTGCTCCAAGCATCCTATGACCTTGACGGAGGTCAACAAACTACAGGGTGCAAGTCAAGTTCAACCCGTCATTTCTTGATTGAATCAAACCCACCCGCACGACCCTTGACGGAGGTCAACAAGGTCGTACGACTACCCTAATCCAATCTGCATCATATACATAAGCAGATAAATACTAGTTAGCTACCGCACACTACGCCTTGACGGAGATCACCAAACGTAGTACGAATACTAAGTAGGATTTATCTGAAATGACGGAGGGCTACGACAGGTTTTTCTGAAAACCTATTGCGTAATGAACTTGAAATCGTTGTAGAATCAAGTGAAGTTTTTGAAATGGAGTGATTTTGAGGCTTTTCTAGTTTTGCTAAAGGGGTCACTCCTGGTGAAGGGATCGTCGGCCCTTTCCTCGTTGAATGAGGTGCTGGATATATCATATATATCACTGTGCAAACCAGAAACTATAGAAGCAATCAAAAGTCAAACCGAGTGTGTAGCATCTGCCAGTTATTGCTAAAGGGGTCACTCCCGGTGAAGGGATCTCGGCCCTTTCCTCATCGAATAAGGTGCAGGGTATATCATATATACCGCTATGCAAAGCAAAACTGTAGCTACCCTTTTATTTTAAAAATTTGATTCTATAACATCTTTTAGGTTTCTTTTCTTTCATTAATCAAATTAATGAAGTCCCATCATTTAAGTTAACTAAACATCACAGATAAATACGACGTACACTTATGCCATCCGCATTCGCCTCGATGTCCCCTCGTACACCGTTAGGTTAGGTAACTAACGGCAGAGCTGTAGGGTTCCTAGGCACTCTAATGAGGTCTCACAAGGCATCAACCATGCCAATTTCTAATTTTATAGGTGCCGAGAAACCCTAACAAGATCGTTGGCTAGAAATTTAGGCGACAAAGCAAACTAGTTAACACTTAACTACAAGAATACGGAAATACAACCTTTGTAGATCCGGTCCTCCACCTCCACGGTTCCGTGATGAAGTCCTCTCCGCTGTCCTCATGCAATCCCGGGCTCTAGCGTCGGCTTCATCGGAGAAGAAGCGGGCTAGGTCATCGACGACGATGCCGAAGATGATCTACGTCGAGGCATCGCTAGATCAAGCTCCAACTTCACCAAGTCAAGAAAACATGTGAAAGAAACACACTCTACTACTTGGCAAGAGGTAGAGGATGAAGAAATAGGAAGTGGGTAGACTTTAGAATTGGATTTCTCACTCAATTTCATCAATCACCATTGATGAAGAAAGGTTTTCTTCATTGAAGAAGATGAAGAAGAAGGAGATAATTATGATAAGTTATTTAAAATGAAAAGAAAATGAAAACTTATCATAATGTAAACCATGGTCAAGTGTAGAGATTAAACTAAGGTTAAGTGAATGGTTAGGTTAGGTATGAAGACAAAAATGGTGACTAAGTCAAAGCTTCATGAAGCTTCAACATATATCCAAATAAAGCCACCATTTTTCTTTTCTTTTTCCAAAAAGAAAATAAATAAATAAATGAATAAATAGATATGAAAAACAAAACCCTAACCATTTAAATAACCATGGTTTAATCTTTACACAAACTCAAGTAAGCATGTATCATCAAACAGGATACAATCAAGTGCACAAAAGTATATCACATATACAATGTGCACATCCGAGTGAGAATATCCATTTAAAGTGAACCGATACTAGTTAATGCAAAGTAATATATCAAATATATAATTATACATTAAATCATTAAATCAACACTTGATTTAACGATCCGGTCATATCGCATATAACCGACTAGTATCTAATGTATCGGCTTATCGAATCAACCCTCGATTCGATAACTAGGTTATATCGCATATAACTATATCGATACATTCATCGCGAGAATTGAATACGGTATCACATACACGCATTATTCTCGGTCCCGCACATATCTCATATGCGCTCCTATTTCGTTTCGCTTGAGCCAGGAAACCTCTGTGTAGGACTCTAAAGACTCGTCAATACGCCGGTAGCAGATGATGATCATATCAAGCACCCACAAGCCGCAAGCGGTCTGCTAAACGTAACGGCCATCCGGGTATTGAGCGATTAGAAGATCGATGAGCAAGCCCGCTCACACTCCAGTGAATCCAACCAGTAACACTACCGTACAGTCCGGTCTGATCGTCTGATATGTCGCATATCTCGCCTAGGGGTGGTAAACGTCAGACCCCAATAGCTCGATAAGTCGTGTCGATATGAGGTCTATAACAATTCGAGAAACTACTGGTAACACTTACCAGTAAATCTCAGCAACCCTGGCCAGGGATTTCCGGTTATAGCCAATCGAACACAGCGCAACATCAACTCCCTATACCGGGAGAGACGAATCCCCTCCTATCGCTCATTGCCTCCATGTGACTCGGGACTGTACCCAAAAACCACCGTTTTGCACGCCCTCTTGGACGTGGTAAGATGGAAATCAAAGCACAGTGGGAACCACACAAGACTCTATGACGATCTCGGGTCAACAGACTACTCTGTACCAGTGTCACCAGAGAACTGCCATCTGACGTAAGGTATAATACCATCTGGGAGTTCTCGGCGAGTCCGTCCAGTGTACCCAGTCTCTACTGAGCACCCGTATATCATCTCTGATGTCAAACACCAATGGATATGGGATCATCCATCGCCCATCTGTATGGGTCGAGAAGGTACACGCTAGTCTACTCTGGTATATCGATGCCCCATCTCGATACACCCACGACTAGGGACTTTGAAGGATGTACTTATGGACTACCTTGTCCCAACTAGTATGATCCGCATCATAGTCCAGGTAGTCAAGTACACATCCTAAGGGCTTTACCAACATGTAATAGAGAGATAATCTGTGTACACGTTAAGGTGAAGAGCAACCAGATAGCATACTATCATGTCGAGCAAGAAAGTCCTCCCTATATATGTCCCAGCATCCACTACAATATACATCCAATGTACAGTAATGGCCTCTAGGGTATACATATAACTAACAAGAGCAGGGCAGGGCTAGTGCGGGTGCAAAACATAAGTAACGTCTATATAATATATCATATATACTATATACTGTATCCATCACAGAACATATCTAATAATCACGTCACAGATATCGCAGCAGAAATATAGATATAATGTGGGATATACTAGGACGTCCGTATTTAGTATTTAGCCAAAATAGAAAATACGGATTCCACAGTCGCGATGAATAGCCAAGCCCACACCCTGGACCCCTACGAGAGCGGCAAGCGACCCTACCAATTCTGGAGTTTAGGAGACCCGGTCTCGACTCCTCGAGATGGCCTCCCACTGAACCCCAGAACCCGGTCACCTGTGCTCCCTTCCTTGGGGCCATCCTAATGCGGAAAAGTAAATAATATACAATACAGGTGGAATCGACCTCAACCCGGAAGTGCCCCAAATAAAAGAATATTACATTACATTTGAATTTATATAAATGAAAATATAAAACTCTCATCTCACATAAAACCCCCCAGCTATTCAATCGCGACAATCCTGCACATCATATCTCAGCAACACATAATATCTCATATCATGAACGTAAGTAAGTATGCATACACCTATTGTTGTCGACGTATAGCAACGACAATCGGTAAATACATACTACACTTACGGTCACAGTAAAGAAAGTGTAAAACTGCAATATCTGGAATCCACATTCTCTTTAGACATCGTAAATGCGAAGTATCACATACCTCGTATTTCATGTCTTATAATATGAATTCCACACATTGCATCACATTCCAGATAATTAGACAGTATTAAAGTTTTCGAACGAACGATCAAACACCCAAGATTCACTAAAGCTCAACACTTGGGCGGAGTTCAAAAATCCGGAGTGTGACACAGTGGTAGCGGTCCAGCCGTAGAAGGGTCAAACCAACGCCTCACATGTGGCATGCCGTACTGCCCCAAACCCTAAGGTTCAAAAGGCAGTTCAAGACGGTCATATAATCGAGTTATGGTTTGTTGTCTTCTAGAGGGTCCACCACAAACAACTTGCACGTATCTCCAAAATATTTAAACCCCGTGAAAAGTGAGCAAATGATACTCGTTCAAACACTTCACTACTTTCTAATTTACCCGGAAAAGACACGAAATCAAAATTCCGATCGAATCGACGAGTCCAAAAACATATCCAGAATTTACAGTACTAAATTCAGATTAAAAATACTCCAAAAACATAAACAAGCAGATTAATGAATTACTGTACAAAAACCAGACCATGACCCAACAGAATGGCCGCGGAACCGCGGTCTAAGCAGGCTATCGCCGCGGTTCCACGGTCGGTTTAACTGTTCATGCTCTCGTTTTTTTTACAGTAATCCTTATATTTACCTGCTGAATTTTTTGCATATTTTTAATTCTGAAAATAACCAGATTTTAAAAAATGTCCAGAGAGCACTCAAAAAACCGTATTTTCGGTTCGATCGGAGTTTTAACTTCTTAAAAAGGTTGCCTAATGTTCTAGGTCGGCTCTGATACCAATGAAAGGTTAGCCTAGCACCTCATGAAGGGTTTGGAAGCATCACATGTAACAAAGATAGAATTTTTAGGGTGCTAAGTTAACATGCAAAGGATCGATCCTAGAAAAATTAGGGTTCCAAAAACTTTTCACATCATCATATGAAAGAAATGCTAGGGTTTAGAGAGTACAACCTTTGCAGATCCCTACGCTAGACTCCTCGGCTACTTGGGGTTTGAAATAGCTCCGCTTGAACTCCTCGAGGTCACCGATGATCCACCCGGAGTCCGCTTTGTCCAAGCTTGCAACTTTATCCGATCAAGTGAACGAAATCAAGCTAACACTCTAAACAAGTGGGCTAGACTTGTGTAGAATGGTGTTATGGTTCTCTTTCTCACTTCAAAATCTAATCTTGATGAGTATATTGCTCACTACAAAGAAGTAGAGAGCAAGTGAAGAAGGAGGAAGAAGATGATGGCTATATGAGAAGATGATACGAATAATTCTCTATTGAAAAAATGGAAAAATATATCAATATATATTTTCTATCTATTATCTCAAACCATGGTTGAATCATTATTGTACTATAGTTAAAACACAAAAGGAAATTTACCAAAGGTTAAAAGGTGGGTGAGAATGGTTAGGTCAAAAGAAGAGTGTAGAACAAATCAATAATGAACTTTTTCTTTCCTTTTATGTTTTAGTATAAATACAATAATAATTCATAAATAAAACCATGGTGTGAGTCTTATATTGCCACCATTTCCTTGTATAATCAACCATGAAAGATGTATGTATGTATGTATGTGTATATGTACATCCATATGTGCATGAATAAAAAAGAAGGCATACATGCATGCATGCATCCAACTAACTCAAGAAAAGATTTCAAGTGAGAAGCTAATGGTTAAATGATAAATCAACACTTGATTTATCAATCCGGCTAAATCACATATGACCCCTACCAAAAGCAAGCCGCCCGATCAATATACGGTATCCTATACGCACATTTTAATTGGGTCCATGCGCATATCGCATATGCGCACCACAACGTTTCGCCTGGACTAGGAAACTCCATTGTGGGACTCTGAGACTCGTCAATATGCCGGCAGTGGGTGATGATCATATCAAGCACCCCCAAGCCGCAAGCGGTCAGCTAAACGTAACGGCCACCCGGGTATTGAACGATCAGAAGAGAACAAGCGAACCTGCTACAACTCCCGTCGAGCCGATCGGCAACACCTCCCGTACAGTCCGGTCTCCTCGTCTGATATGTCGCATATCAAGTCTAGGGGTGGTAAACGTCAGACCCCAATAACCGATAAGCCGTGCCGATGTTAGGCTCGTAACGGGTCGAGAAACTACTGGTAACACTTACCAGCAAATCTATGAATCAGCCCTGGCCAGGGACTTCCCTGTTACGGCCAATCGAGCACAGCGCAACATCAACCCCCAATACCGGGAGAGACGAAACCCCTCCTATCGCTCATTGCCTCCATGTGACTCGGGACTGTACCCAAAAACCACCGTTTTGCATGCCCTCATGGACGTGGTAAGGTGGAGATCAAAGCACAGTGGGAATCACACAAGACTCTATGACGATCTCGGGTCTACAGACTAACCTGTACAAGTGTCACCTGAGAACTGCCATCTGACATGAGGTATAATACCATCTGGGAGTTCTCGGCGAGTCCGTCCATTGTACCCAGTCTCCACTGAGCACCCGTATATCATCTCTGATGTCAAACACCAATGGATATGGGATCATCCATCGCCCATCTGATGGGTCGAGAAGTGTATACGCTAGTCTACACTGGTATATTGATGCCCCGTCTCGATACACCTACGACTAGGGACCTTGAAGGATGTACTTATGGACTACCATTTCCCCACTAGTATGATCTGCATCATAGTCCAGGTAGTCAAGTACACATCCTAAGGGCTTTACCAACATGTAACTATAAGACAGTATAAAGAGACTAGTGTACATGTTAAGATAAAGAGCAACCAGATAGCATACTATCATATCGAGCAAGAAAGTCATCTCTATATATGTCCAAGCATCCAATATAATATACATCATCTGTACAATTCTGGCCTCTAGGGCATACATACAACTAACATACGTGACATGGCAATTACCGATGAAGATGTGTGTGAGCCGGCAAATAAGTGTACGTGGTACATACGCATCATCGGTAATGGTGCTGGTGTCCTAACAGCATGATATCAATAATGGAGTATGAAACATAAAATAAGCATGCGATGAGAAGCGGACCACGAAAATGAGCGGGAGCAGAAAACTAGACACAACTATAACTAATCTGCATTAATCAAATATAAGTCCTACAAATGGTGCCTTTTGAAATAAGACGAATCATGGGGTTTTGAAAATAGGGGCTACGGTGTTTTTATGAAACGATACGTCTTTTGAAATATCCGTAGGATCCCTTGGGCTGTCTTTTAAAATACCCATGATTCCTTAGTTTTTGAAATAGGTAAGAATCAAATCTAATCTAACAACTAAACTAAACTAAAGGGCTAAGCTAACAAGCTGGACTACAGGTAAGGAAACCGCCTAACATCTGAGTCGATCCATATACATACCTGTATATATATTAGTCGGTGATCCCGCCTCAATAATATCATATCCGATACCATATCTATAATCAGACATCCCAAGTCAAGAGTGTGGATCAATTATCAAAATATAGCTCGTACATAAATCCGTCGTACGGCATCCCCAAATCTGGGTACGGGTCAATATCATATTCCTCACAATATTCCTCAGGTATCCTCTTTATCCAAGATCATAGTCTAGGGTACTGACCTATGTCTAGTACAATACTAATATCCTCAATATACTCATGATCTGACTACTGATCGACAATCTCGTACAAACCGATATCGTCAGCACAAATCATCAGCAAGGGGTATACATCGCCCAATACGGCCTAATATCAATATCCTAGCATATCATATCTTATATCATGATCACATGTCTACCATTTTATTTATAACACTATTCACCCGTATAGCCGCCCCAAGATCCGCTATAACCCCAGGACGTACCTCAAGTACGAATCCTGCCATATCACTGATATCACAACCACAAAACAAATCTCATCGACTCAGCTCAATCCCAATATCATCCTCAAATCCGTATGTGAACACATAGTCCCATACCCATGTGAACACATAACTATAAAGAATCCCATGAGCACATATAAATAGGAATGTATGCAAGTATGTATGTGTGTATGTGTAGTGCAACACTATCCTAGGGTTCGCAACACTAAAGTAATCCAATACACCAATATCCATCCTAACATCGTTATTAATCCCAAATAACATATAATTGTTGGTGTGTATACGCATCCGTATACACCACCACGGACTGCGGGGGTGCTATACGCCATCCACCCGACTTTTCCCCGTAGATATAAATCTACTCACCTGGTCCTCGCTCGCCGGTGCCGACGTCGCCACGCGCTTGCTTGTCGTCTCGAAGTCCACATGGGGTACCTACATATCAAAACGCACCATATCGCATTAAAATCCGACTCATGACCAAAACGACGCACGAATCCCACATAGGTCAAAACCTATGGTTGCTCTCACAAACCAACCCAAAAACCCTCGACGTCGGCGTGCAAACGCCCGACCATCGAGAAAAACACAAGTACACTCATTTTCACATTCATGAATACTAATTTAAATATAGAATACATTAAAATTCACAAAAACCACAAATTCACTTTAGAAGTCATTTTTCCGAAAATCTAGCAAGCAAAAATTACCCGTTTTAGTACAAAACTCGACGTTTAAATGAATGTAGCCACCAATATACTTATTAAATATCTTAAATAAGTCATATAAATCATTTCCATAATTTAATTTCATAAATTTCCATAAAGCTTAAAATTCTAGTTCACAAAATACCTAAATTTTAACAATTTTATAGCAAAAATGCACAAACTACAATCTAGCTTGGATTTTAATGAACTAAAAGCATTAAACCACTCAATATAATCTTTATAATGACATGAAACCTAAATTTGAATTTTATCTCATAAGAATATAATTATTTAAAAAACCTAGTTTACTAATTATATAATTATCACTTTTAAATCAACAAATATGCAAACTAGCAACTTAAATTGATTTAGCAAAACATTGATATGTCAAATACATCCCACAACCATAGTCTCACAACACAAAACCCTAACTAGATTTTTCACAAACCCTAATCTAAAGCTTCTCTTGCAAACCCACATCTTTCAATTAAACCGCAATTAAGCACCTAACTAGCTTCATTAAGGAATTTAAATAGAAAAAATGAATAATGGGTCAAAAGTTATACATCACAAACCATGATCAAACTTGATTTCTAGACCTCCATTTTGAAATCCTTGCACCAAGATCCATGCTAAAGGAGATGAGGGAAAATGGGTAGGAGTCGGATTTTGATTTCGGTGAGATTTTAATTGATTTTTTTGACAATTTTTTTTTTATGGAAAAGAGAGGAGAAGAAGGAAGGGGGGCTACTGTTGGTCCTGTGGAATTTCGTCCAGAAATTGTGGGGGGGGGGGGTGAGGGAGGAGAGAGAGTGGGGTGGAGAAAGTGAGAAGAAAAGTCAAAGTCCACCTTTTACTTCTATCATTCTCTTTTCTTTTCTTTTCTTTTCTTTTGCAAAACAAGTGGGGATAAGAGAGGGGGGCTGCTGAATTCAGCCAAGGGGGAGGGATAATGGGGGAGTGTGAGTGTGGGTATGGGTGTGGGGTGATGGAAAATGATAAATACTATACCCCAAACATCCATTTACACTAAAAAAAAGCCTTTTTTCTTCAATAATTTCTAAACCGTTTTGGCAAACGATTTCGTTTCAAAAACCACATGATAAAATTTTATTTAATGTTTTATGATGCACAAAATTTGTTTCAACTCATTCCAATTTGTAAGTTTCCCTAATTAAATATATTAGTGACGGCTTAAAATAATATTAAAATAATTAATTTCGGAAAATTTTTCAGAAAATTTGAAATTTCACCAGTGGCTCAATAAACACTAAATACTAGTAATTACATAGCTAGAATATGTATATTTAATTTTATAATAAAGATATTTGCATTTTGACTTTTTACAGAAAACCCCCTTATTTTACCGTTTTTTCGAAATTTCACCGAAACGATTTTCAAAACATTACAAAAACAATCCCCTAACATTCAACATTTTAATCATATTAAAAATACCCAAAAATATATACAAGTAGGTAGTAATATTACTGTGTAAACACGAGGCAATGATTCATCTGTACGGCCGCGGATCCGCGGCCCAAGCAAGGTCTGGCCACGGTTCCGCGACGGCGTGTTAGGATTAGTGCTTCGTTTTTTACAGTAATTCTTATATTCGCCTGCTGAATTTTTTAAATATTTTTAATTCTGAAAATAAAACAGTTTCAAAAAATGTCCAGAGAGGGTTAAAAAATCCGTATTTTTGGTTCGATCGGAGTTTTAACTTTGCTAAAGCGTCGCCTAAAGCACTATCTAGGCTCTAATACCAATGTTAGGTTTACCTAGCACCTCATGAAGAGTTTGGAACCATCACATGTCTCAAAATCAAATTTTTAAGGTGCTAAGTGAACATACAAAGAATCATCACTAGAAATTTAGGGTTTCATTACAAAGACAACATCATAAGTAATAAAAGCTAGGGTTTTGAGAGTACAACCTTTGTATCTCCCTACGATAGACTCCTTGGCAACTTGAGGGTTGGAAAAAGGTTCGCTTGAGATCTTCTAGGTCCACGACGATCCACCCGAAGCTCCTTTGCCCAAAGCTCCTTGCTTTACTCGATATGTGAATGAAGTAGAGCAAACACCCTACACAAATGGGCTAGATGTGTGTAGTATGAGGATGTGGTTTGTATTCTATAATCAAAACTCTTTCTTTTTATTAACCTCACTCAAGAAAATAATCAAGAGAGGAAGAAGAGGATGGTGGCTAAGCTTTCTCACAAAAGAAAAGTTATCAGAGTGAATAATAATTGAAGTGAGAAAAGAATAATCTATATTAATCCTTTCTCACTTCAACCATGGTTAGAATCATCTAGATTTTTATCAAAAGGGTTAAAGACAAAAGGATAATTAACTCAGGGTTAAATGGTGTTTGAAGCATGGTCAAAGATGATAAGTATAAACCTTGTGTGAATTATCCTATCTCTTTTTCTAAATGATAAATAAATAGATAATTCTACAATATAAGTCTTGCATCGCCACCAAACATGTATCAACAACCATGATACTATGTATGTATGTATGTATCCATGCACATCATCATGTGTATATATGCATGCATACAAAAATAGAAAAAGAGTTTGCTTAAAGAATTAATCTAAAAGTCATTTGTTAAATCAACACTTGATTTTGCAAACCGGTTATATCACATACGACCCGACCAATAGAAAATGCCCGATTAATATACGGTATCACACATCCGTATTTAATCGGGTCCCCGCGCATATCTCATATGCACACCACATCTTTTCGCCTGAGCTAGGAAACTTCATTGTGGGACTCTAAGACTCGTCAATACGCCGGCAGTAGTTAATGACCATATCAAATACCTACAAGCCGCAAGCGGTCAGCTAGACGTAACGGCCACCCGGGTATTGAGCGATCAAAAGAAAACAAGCGAACCTGTTATAACTCCCGTCGATCCAACCGGCAACACTACCGTACCGTCCGGTCTCTTCGTCAGATATGCTGCATATCAAGTCTAGGGATGGTAAGGTCGACCCCAATAAGTCAATAAGTCGTGCCGATGAATGGTCTATAACAGATTGAGAAACTACTGATAACACTTATCAGCAAATCTCAACAGCCCTGGCCAGGGACTTACTGATATAGCCAGTCGAGCACAGCACAACATCAACTCCCAATACCGGGAGAGACGAAACCCCTCCTATCGCTCATCGCCTTCGTGTGTCTTGGGACTGTACCCAACGGCCACCTGTTTGCACGACTCAGTAGAGCCGTGGTAGGGTGGTAATCAAAGTACAGTGGGAGAACACACAAGACTCTATGACGATCTCGGGTCTACAGACTAACCTGCACCAGTGTCACCTGAGAACTACTATCCGACGATAGATACAATTCCATATAGGAGTTCTCGGTGAGTCCGTCCAGTGTACCCAGTCACCACTGAGCACCGGTATACGATCTCGATGTCAAACATCGATGAATGTGGGAACATCCATCGCCCATCATATGGGTCTAGTATCATATACGCTAGTCTACTCTGGTATATCGATGCCCCGTCTCGATATACCTACGAATTGGGACATTCCAGGATATGCTTATAAACTACAGATGTCCCACTAGTATAATCTCTATCATAATCACAGTAGTCAAGTCTATATCCTCAGGGCTTTATTAACATGTGTGAATGAATAAAAGCATGATCAAATCAACATGTCAGATAAAGAAGAACCAGATAGCATACTATCATGTCGAGTAAGAATGTACACTGAATATATATATATATATATATACACATGCATAAATACATCCACTATCATATAATGGCCTCTAGGGCATACATATATCCAACATTTATGAGCCGTGACGGTCTCATAAAGGTTTTTTCGTCCTACGAGTCGAGAGTATCTCATGGGTGTATTTTCTCCTTAGGAATTGTGAGGATTCCTAAGTATGTTTTCTCTTGAGAGTTGTAAAGATCTCACAAGAAAATTTTCTTCCTTACAAGTCGAGAGGACTCGTAAGTGATTGATGAGTTGACCTACTTCCGAGTCAAAGCATTGCTTCAACAGGGAGGTCGATGGTTGACTTTGGTTTGTCTGTGCACCGCCGAGTCATGGAAGTGGGAAATTTACCGCGGCTCCGCTTTGCTTACTTTGTATATTCCTACAGAGACACTGTTTTCTCCGCGGATCGGCGTGAATCGAGATGTTCTCGTCAAGGACGCTGATTTCCCTGAATCGAGGTATTGCCAAGGACACTGATTTCCTCGGGGGTTGAGACGAATCGAGGTATTCCTGCAAATACGTTGATTTCTTTGCGGGTCGACGCGAATCGAGATGCTCTCGTCAAGGACACTGATTTCCCTGAATCGAGGTATTGCCAAGGACACTGATTTCCCTGGGGTTGAGACGAATCGAGATATTCCTACAAAGACGCTGATTTCTCTACGGGTTGACGTGAATCGAGTTGCTCTCGTCAAGGACGCTGATTTCCCTGAATTGAGGTATTGCCAAGGACACTGATTTCCTCGGGGGTTGAGACGAATCGAGGTATTCCTGCTGTCACGGCCCGAAAGTACGGAACATGACCGGCACTTAAACTACGAACGTCTCGAGGCGTACGAAATCTAAGTAAACCGAAAACCCAGAAATCCAAACCAAGAAAAGAAGTAGAGTGAAGGAAAACCAATTTAAAACAAGTAGTTTTAATAGCATAAGCCGAATTATGCGGTTTTTAAGAACATCAAAATTTACGGAAATTTCGGCAGAGTCTCCTTTGTAAATACTGGCTCCCAAACGCGATACAACATGAATAGTATACGAAATCAAGAAAAAGGCATCCCCAAGCGGGAGCTAGTTCTTCGTCAATCGACGGTCACAACCACACAAGCAATATAATATACAACGCCAACGGCGAGGATCAAAACTCAAAAGGAAACTCAAAAGGAAACTCAAAACCACCAGAAATATAACGAGCGACTCTAAGATCGAAAGAATAAACAACACTGGTCTCTATCTCAATAAATAAATGTTTGGTTGATGTAATTTACTAGATACAACGGAATAATATTATACAAGGTAATATGATGGGTACGATACAAGAAAAACCCGCCTACTAGTAAGTCACCCGAATGAAACTGAGCCCGCAAAGCCGTAATGAAACCTGTACGGCAAACCTGCAAGAAACTGGGGCACAACGGGGGTGAGTTGCCAACTCGTGAATAGAAAAATATCTACGCACAGAAATCGCATAAATAACGCAACCTAGGTCAATGATCATAATATGTCCTCAAATATATGAATAACACGTAGCCTATAACAAGGCTAGGGTAAATATCTAACCCGAGTGTAATCTCATGTGCCCGTGTCAGTGCCTCAGGTAGCAATATATCATATGAATGAGGTATGAATGCATGAAAACAGAATACATGTAAATGAAGAACTGTTTTCATAAATTAGTGAGATTTCCTTTGTATTTTTAAACTGAGGTATCATAAATGAAGTCAGTATCAACAGTGTCTAGCATCGACACAAAACATAAATCTCAATGTCTCGAAATCTCAATGTCTCAATCTCAATATCTAGGGCGCCGTCAGTCCAGACCGGCCCCTACCATCCATCTCAAGACCACGACGGTATCCTCCGGATATCCGACGCGTCGGGTAATATCACCGGTAGGTAGTGCTCCCCAGCCAGGCTCAACGTCAACACCACATTCCTCTTGCCCCCGGGGTACCATACCGGGCCCACCATGTACCCGTGACGGTTCCTCCACTCCTCGACACGGATCTCGAAAACCACAGCAAACTCATGGTGGACGACACTTTACATCACTAGAAAACCGCAACACTTTATATTTTAAAAGGTCATAAGTTGTAAATTTTGCGGCTTTCCCCGAAATCCAGAAATATCATAAATCTCAAGAAATCATCACAAGTGCATATGTCAATGATAAGGAATGCATATGGTATCAATAACCAAGTTGCAATGTATGATTAATAAACTAGGCGTGAACAATTGAATAACAGTATGCATGAAGTGGCAGGTAATAACTACAATGTCTAATATGGCATATAAGGGAAGTACACTAATATCATGTCAAAACTACTAGCTAACAAGCTAAGTCAAGCAAATATATTCTCTAAAGTGTACGTGACATGGCAATTACCGATGAAGATGTGTGTGAGCCGGCAAGTAGGTGTACGTGGTACATACGCATCATCGGTAATGGTGCTGGTGTCCTAACAGCATGATATCAATAATGGAATATGCAGCAAAATAAGTATGCGAGGCAGAGCGAACAGCAATAATGTGCGGGAGCTGAAAACTAGACACAACGATAACTAATTTGCATTAATCTAATATAAGTCCTACAAATAGTGCCTTTTGAAATAACACGAATCACGGGGTTTTGAAAATAGGGGCCACGGTGTTTTTATGAAAAGATATGTCTTTTGAAATATCCGTAGGATCCTTTGGGCTGTCTTTAAAAATGCCCACGATTCGTTAGTTTTTTGAAATAGGTAAGGAGTCTAATCTAATCTACAACTACACTAAACTATACGGCTGAACTAACAAGCTGAACTACAGGTAAGGAAACCGCCTATCATCTGAGTCGATACATATACATACCTGTATATGTATAGTCGGTGATCCCGCCTCAATAATATCATATCCGATACCATATCTATAATCAGGCATCCCAAGTCAAGAGTGCGGATCAATCATCAATATAGCTCGTACGTAAATCCGTCGTACGGCATCTTAATCTGGGTACGGGTCAATATCACATTCATCATACTATTCACCTGGTATCCTCTTTATCAATTATCATGATCGGGGTACTGATCTACGTCTAGTACCATACTGATACCGCCTACGTATGCATGGACGTGTGTGAAACACTACGTCAAGGACCCGCTACAACGTCATGTCGTATCTCGAATACGAACCCTGCTATATCACCGATCTCACGGCCTCAAATCGAATCTCATCGACTCAGCTCAACCCCAAGTATCATCCTCAAATCCGTATGTGAACACATAGTCCCATACCCATGTGAACCCATAACTATAAAGAATCCCATGAGCACATATCAATAGGAATGTATGCAAGTATGTATGTGTGTACGTGTAGTGCAACACTACCCTAGGGTTCGCAACACTAAGGTAATCCAACACACCAATATCCATCCTAAGCAACGTTATTAATCCCAAATAACATATAATAATTGTTGGTGTGTATACGCATCCGTATACACCACCACGGACTGCGGGGGTGCTATACGCCATCCACCCGACTTCTCCCCGTAGATAGAAATCTACTCACCTGGTCCTCGCAAGCCGGTGCCGACGTCGCTATGCGCTTGCTTGTCGTCTCGAAGTTCACATGGGGTACCTACATATCATAACGCACCATATCGCATTAAAACTAAATTCGAAATCGAAACGGCATACGAAAATCAAATCGGCACGCGTATCACGCATAGGTCCAAACCTATCGCCTACGCATGCAAGAATAGCCAAACCAACCCTCGATGTCGATGTACAAACGTCAAACCATCGAGAAAAATCCAATCACACTCATTTGCACCATTACAAGCACTAATTATAATATAAAATAGCTTACAATTCCCAAAAACCCCAATTTCACTTAAAAAGTCGTTTTTCCGAAAATCTAGCAAGCACAATTCGCCGTTTTTGTACAAAACATGATGTTTAAATGAATGTAGCGGCCAATATACTTATTAAATATCTTAAATAAGTCATATAAACAATTCCCGGAATTTAATCTCATTAAATTCCAAAACCCCTAATATTCTAGTTTACAAAATACCTAAAATTTAACAATTTCAAAGCAAAAATGCACAACTACAATCTAGCTTAGATTTTCATGATCTAAAGCATTAAACCACACTTAATAAAGTTAATAATATGATAAAAACCCTAACCATATTTTTAATCTCACATATAAATGCATTTCATAAAACCCTAGTTTGCACAAAAAAGCTTAATTGGACATTTTTCAAGTAACAACTTGTAATATGCAACTAGATAAATTTTAACAATTTTTCAAGATGTTAGCTCACATCACAAACCATGCACAAGTGATCACAACCCAATTTCAAAACAAAACCCTAACTAGAATTCCTTAATCATACAATTGAACCCACATAAAACCAAATTAACACTTAATTAAGCTAACTACAAGCAATTAACAACAATTTAAGCAAAAGGGTTAGAATTTACCCAAACAAATTGAAGATCCCACAAGCACACATAGCCCTCCAAAATGCTCCCTTGTCACCAAAATCCATGCAATACGGGCTAAGCTAAAATGGGTAGGAGTCGGATTTTGATTTGGATTTTTGCTTGATTTTTAGTGGATTTTTCTTTGGATTTTCTTTGATGGAACAAAGAGAGGAGAAGAGGAAAAATGGGCTGTTGGGGGGTTGCTGGTTTCGGCCAGGTGTGTGGGGGGTTGGGTGAGGGAGGAGAGAGAGTGAGGTGGAGAAAGTAACAAGTAAGGAAGTCCAAGTCAACACAAAGTCAAAAGTCCAACTCAATTATCCATTTTCTTTTCTTTTCTTTCATTTCTTTTCTTTGAAATCCAAGTGGGGACAAAAGTAGGGGCTGCTGAATTCTTCAAGAGGATAAGTGAATGGGGGTGTGTGGGTGTGGGTACGGGTGTGGGGTGATGAAAAAATGATAAATACAATACCCCAAACATCCATTTACGCTAAAAAAAAAGCCTTTTTTCTTCAATAATTTCTAAACCGTTTTGGCAAATGATTTCGTTCCAAAAACCATATGATAAAATTTTATTTAATGTTTTATGATGCACAAATTTTTTTTCAACTCATTCCAATTTGTAATTTTCCCTAATTAAATGTATTAGTGACGGCTTAAAATAATAATAAAATAATATTTTTTTCAGAAAATTTGAAATTTCACCCGCGGCTCAATAAACCCCAAATAATAGCAATTTCATAGCTAGAATATATATATTTAATTTTTATAATAAGATATTTATATTTTGAATTTTAACAGAAACCCCCCTTATTTTACCGTTTTTTCGAAATTTCACCGAAACGATTTTCAAAACGTTACAATCTTCCCCCCTTAAACAAATTCGGTCCCCGAATTTAAATTAAAACTCTCCCCAAATACTAAAACATCTAAACCAAAACCATCAAGTCGTCGGGGCTCCGAAATTGTAAATACATAAAACAAATCGTAGCGCAGCGCATGCGCATGAAAAATGAGCATATAACTCAAATCACAACTCCGTCAAGCATCCCGCAATCATCGGAGTCATGGGGAAGACATCAATGCTAAATCCAAAGCAAAACCAATATGATATAACTCGAAACTATACATGTAAATATCGAATCTATATATGTAAGTAACTGAAGGAAATGCATGCCAAATCTCTTTAAGTCGCTGTGCACGCATATAACACTGCACAGTGGCGGACGTCTATCATAAGGAAATAACTATATACATATATACCTTTGTTTGAAATGTACGTTCCACCGTTTTGGAAACAATTTAGAAGGGTCTCCTTGTTTTAAACATTTCGTGTCATATCAGACACGTAGGTAAATACTGAGGCTATAGCTCGCTTTTTGGAAATCCCTTCAATAACTATCAATGCATGCAAAATATATTCAGGTACTGTCCTCTGACTAGTCCTGCTCAGTACGAAAACACATAGCAATATCATAAAAACGTACTGCTCTATAAGAAATCAATCCCAAAATATGCACATGAATACTACGTGCGTCTGGTGCGCACGAAAATCAAAATCCATGAATGTGCCATACATGCGCACAGAAACAACATCTAAGTGCATTGGGTGTGCACGAAACATCTGTCGTAGGCAACGTGTGTGCCTGACAGCAAAATTAGGTGCATCTGACATGCACGAAAATCTCGATTGAGTGCATCTGGTGTGTACCACAATCTCATATCAAAACATGCGCTCAACATGCGCGAAAATCCAAAGCCAGGTGCATCCATCATGCACGAAATCATGAAATTCAATATCAAGCGCCGGACATGCACAAAATCAAATCAGGTGCACAAGGTGGACAAAACAATATCGAATATCACAATCGAAATCGAAGTCCAGTGTATCCAAGTGCACAAAATACATGTCACTGCACTGCAAGCATATATAAACTATACAGAGTGCAGGAACCAAATCGTGTGCGTGCATACGCACAAAATCAACTCAAATGTCTAAAACCGTAAAATCACAAACATGTGAAACCAAAGCACGAAAACGATATCAAGTGCAACACTGTGCAAAGATCGTAAATCCTCAATCATCAAAATCAAATCCTGCGAATAAATCACCCAAAACATCGAAATCAATAATGGCGGAATAGTACCGCTCAAGCACATACTCCAAGAATCTCTGGCCAACTGTCGTGGTCACTCATAGCATGTCTCATCGATGAACCTGAATTCCGGCCTGCTGGTGTGCGAAACATGACCACTCCTGGGTCCAAGTCTCCTCATAAATCATTCCAGAAAGGTCCTGTCGAAACCTCTCCCAAATCTCGTCTCTACCGAACTGTCCGGAAGTCATCGTCCCTTACTAGATCTGTTCTCGTTCCGGAACGGCTACATACTCATCGCAACTCCTTCTGGAAGGTAAGTCCAAGTACCATGCCTCGCATGCGCATCGCATCTCTGATGTCGGCGGAGTGGAATGTCATCTCATCTAGATCTGGTACGAACCTCCTACTTCACTATTCTCTAAGGTCGTCTGCTTTGGACTCGTCTCGTCGTGGCTGCATGGACTGAGCTCCAACGACTATCCTCGTATCTGGAGTCTCCCAAGAAATGTATCTCACCATCTAGCATCCGAATTAAGTCGAGCCATCCGATCGAGTCGTCGAAACCTCATAATCCCCCAAGAGCTCAACATCTTGGGTACAGTATAATAGTATCGAGTACATACCACAGCATCGGTGGTCCAGCCGTAGAAGGGAAAACCCAAGCCTCACTAATGGCGCCGTAGAACCGCCGCAAAGCCGAAGGTTCAAAGGCTTTCACACGGTCTTTAAGTCGAGTTAGGGTTTCATTCTTCTAGAGGGACCATAGAATTGCCTGCATGTCTTTCCGGCTACTTTAAACTTGGAATAATAGGTTTCCGACATTCGATCGTCTCTGTCGACCCTCACGTCTCTGCGTGAAGTCGTCTCTAGCTGGAATCAATCTATCTGATGACCTCGCATCGGGGTAAGAGAACGAACCACCTGTCCTAGTCATTCATCATCGGGTGACTAGCGACCTTCTATCATCTATTCGTACAACTCGCCCCGCAATAGCTCCAACATATGGGGCGACATCTCGTCGCTCGCAGCAACAACTGGCTCGCTCGTCTGCATGCTGAACAGTGCCTCAATCGTCAGGAGTAAGCAACACACCAACGGTCATCAAAATCTGGCTGGCCTCTATCATTGGCTCAATTCTCTAATGTCGATCAGCGCCTCCGGGTAACCTCATAAAGGCGATCCGCCAAACACTCGTGGCGCGGAAACACAGTAAAAAGATACATCTCTATAATCGTGTGTCGCCCGAATCACACCATGGTCAGTCCTCGTTCGTAACGAGCTCATGCTGACCGCAACTCTAGCCGTAGCTCTCCCTGCCGTAACCGTAGCAGCAAAACCAAACTGGTACCGATGAGGCTAGATCAGGAAGGAATATAATACTGAACAAGGAAATGTACATCCTAAGGCTTCATAAGTGAAGTGGCGTGTCGTAAATATGCCGCGGAATATATCAACGGTACGTCACTCTACTTTAGTCACCTATTCCATCAACCAAGGGTCATCATACGCTCCGAAGGTTAAAACCTAACGCTCTGATACCAAATTTGTCACGGCCCGAAAGTACGGAACATGACCGGCACTTAAACTACGAACGTCTCGAGGCTTACGAAATCTAAGTAAACCGAAAACCCAGAAATCCAAACCAAGAAAAGAAGTAGAGTGAAGGAAAACCAATTTAAAACAAGTAGTTTTAATAGCATAAGCCGAATTATGCGGTTTTTAAGAACATCAAAATTTACGGAAATTTCGGCAGAGTCTCCTTTGTAAATACTGGCTCCCAAATGCGATACAACGTGAATAGTATACGAAATCAATAAAAAGGCATCCCCAAGCGGGAGCTAGCTCTTCGTCAATCGACGGTCACAACCACACAAGCAATATAATATACAACGCCAACGGCGAGGATCAAAACTCAAAAGGAAACTCAAAACCACCAGAAATATAACGAGCGACTCTTAGGTCGAAAGAATAAACAACACTGGTCTCTATCTCAATAAATACATGTTTGGTTGATGGAATTTACTAGATACAACGGAATAATATTATACAAGGTAATATGATGGGTATGATACAAGAAAAACCCACCTACTAGCAAGTCACCCGAATGAAACTGAGCCCGCAAAGCCGTAATGAAACCTGTACGGCAAACCTGCAAGAAACTGGGGCACAACGGGGGTGAGTTGCCAACTCGTGAATAGAAAAATATCTACGCACAGAAATCGCATAAATAACGCAACCTAGGTCAATGATCATAATATGTCCTCAAATATATGAATAACACGTAGCCTATAACAAGGCTAGGGTAAATATCTAACCCGAGTGTAATCTCATATGCCCGTGTCAGTGCCTCAGGTAGCAATATATCATATGAATGAGGTATGAATGCATGAAAACAGAATACATGTAAATGAAGAACTGTTTTCATAAATTAGTGAGATTTCCTTTGTATTTTTAAACTGAGGTATCATAAATGAAGTCAGTATCAACAGTGTCTAGCATCGACACAAAACATAAATCTCAATGTCTCGAAATCTCAATGTCTCAATCTCAATATCTAGGGCGCCGTCAGTCCAGACCGGCCCCTACCATCCATCTCAAGACCACGACGGTATCCTCCGGATATCCGACGCGTCGGGTAATATCACCGGTAGGTAGTGCTCCCCAGCCAGGCTCAACGTCAACACCACATTCCTCTTGCCCCGGGGTACCATACCGGGCCCACCATGTACCCGTGACGGTTCCTCCACTCCTCGACACGGATCTCGAAAACCACAGCAAACTCATGGTGGACGACACTTTACATCACTAGAAAACCGCAACACTTTATATTTTAAAAGGTCATAAGTTGTAAATTTTGCGGCTTTCCCCGAAATCCAGAAATATCATAAATCTCAAGAAATCATCACAAGTGCATATGTCAATGATAAGGAATGCATATGGTATCAATAACCAAGTTGCAATGTATGATTAATAAACTAGGCGTGAACAATTGAATAACAGTATGCATGAAGTGGCAGGTAATAACTACAATGTCTAATATGGCATATAAGGGAAGTACACTAATATCATGTCAAAACTACTAGCTAACAAGCTAAGTCAAGCAAATATATTCTCTAAAGTGTACGTGACATGGCAATTACCGATGAAGATGTGTGTGAGCCGGCAAGTAGGTGTACGTGGTACATATGCATCATCGGTAATGGTGCTGGTGTCCTAACAGCATGATATCAATAATGGAATATGCAGCAAAATAAGTATGCGAGGCAGAGCGAACAGCAATAATGTGCGGGAGCTGAAAACTAGACACAACGATAACTAATTTGCATTAATCTAATATAAGTCCTACAAATAGTGCCTTTTGAAATAACACGAATCACGGGGTTTTGAAAATAGGGGCCACGGTGTTTTTATGAAAAGATATGTCTTTTGAAATATCCGTAGGATCCCTTGGGCTGTCTTTAAAAATGCCCACGATTCGTTAGTTTTTTGAAATAGGTAAGGAGTCTAATCTAATCTACAACTACACTAAACTATACGGCTGAACTAACAAGCTGAACTACAGGTAAGGAAACCGCCTATCATCTGAGTCGATACATATACATACCTGTATATGTATAGTCGGTGATCCCGCCTCAATAATATCATATCCGATACCATATCTATAATCAGGCATCCCAAGTCAAGAGTGCGGATCAATCATCAATATAGCTCGTACGTAAATCCGTCGTACGGCATCTTAATCTGGGTACGGGTCAATATCACATTCATCATACTATTCACCTGGTATCCTCTTTATCAATTATCATGATCGGGGTACTGATCTACGTATAGTACCATACTGATACCGCCTACGTATGCATGGACGTGTGTGACACACTACGTCAAGGACCCGCTACAACGTCATGTCGTATCTCGAATACGAACCCTGCTATATCACCGATCTCACGGCCTCAAATCGAATCTCATCGACTCAGCTCAACCTCAAGTATCATCCTCAAATCCGTATGTGAACACATAGTCCCATACCCATGTGAACCCATAACTATAAAGAATCCCATGAGCACATATCAATAGGAATGTATGCAAGTATGTATGTGTGTACGTGTAGTGCAACACTACCCTAGGGTTCGCAACACTAAGGTAATCCAACACACCAATATCCATCCTAAGCAACGTTATTAATCCCAAATAACATATAATAATTGTTGGTGTGTATACGCATCCGTATACACCACCACGGACTGCGGGGGTGCTATACGCCATCCACCCGACTTCTCCCCGTAGATAGAAATCTACTCACCTGGTCCTCGCTAGCCGGTGCCGACGTCGCTATGCGCTTGCTTGTCGTCTCGAAGTTCACATGGGGTACCTACATATCATAATGCACCATATCGCATTAAAACTAAATTCGAAATCGAAACGGCATACGAAAATCAAATCGGCACGCGTATCACGTATAGGTCCAAACCTATCGCCTACGCATGCAAGAATAGCCAAACCAACCCTCGATGTCGATGTACAAACGTCAAACCATCGAGAAAAATCCAATCACACTCATTTGCACCATTACAAGCACTAATTATAATATAAAATAGCTTACAATTCCCAAAAACCCCAATTTCACTTAAAAAGTCGTTTTTTCCGAAAATCTAGCAAGCACAATTCGCCGTTTTTGTACAAAACATGATGTTTAAATGAATGTAGCGGCCAATATACTTATTAAATATCTTAAATAAGTCATATAAACAATTCCCGGAATTTAATCTCATTAAATTCCAAAACCCCTAATATTCTAGTTTACAAAATACCTAAAATTTAACAATTTCAAAGCAAAAATGCACAACTACAATCTAGCTTAGATTTTCATGATCTAAAGCATTAAACCACACTTAATAAAGTTAATAATATGATAAAAACCCTAACCATATTTTTAATCTCACATATAAATGCATTTCATAAAACCCTAGTTTGCACAAAAAAGCTTAATTGGACATTTTTCAAGTAACAACTTGTAATATGCAACTAGATAAATTTTAACAATTTTTCAAGATGTTAGCTCACATCACAAACCATGCACAAGTGATCACAACCCAATTTCAAAACAAAACCCTAACTAGAATTCCTTAATCATACAATTGAACCCACATAAAACCAAATTAACACTTAATTAAGCTAACTACAAGCGATTAACAACAATTTAAGCAAAAGGGTTAGAATTTACCCAAACAAATTGAAGATCCCACAAGCACACATAGCCCTCCAAAATGTTCCCTTGTCACCAAAATCCATGCTATACGGGCTAAGCTAAAATGGGTAGGAGTCGGATTTTGATTTGGATTTTTGCTTGATTTTTAGTGGATTTTTCTTTGGATTTTCTTTGATGGAACAAAGAGAGGAGAAGAGGAAAAATGGGCTGTTGGGGGGTTGCTGGTTTCGGCCAGGTGTGTGGGGGGTTGGGTGAGGGAGGAGAGAGAGTGAGGTGGAGAAAGTAACAAGTAAGGAAGTCCAAGTCAACACAAAGTCAAAAGTCCAACTCAATTATCCATTTTCTTTTCTTTTCTTTCATTTCTTTTCTTTGAAATCCAAGTGGGGACAAAAGTGGGGGCTGCTGAATTCTTCAAAGGGATAAGTGAATGGGGGTGTGTGGGTGTGGGTACGGGTGTGGGGTGATGAAAAAATGATAAATACAATACCCCAAACATCCATTTACGCTAAAAAAAAAGCCTTTTTTCTTCAATAATTTCTAAACCGTTTTGGCAAATGATTTCGTTCCAAAAACCACATGATAAAATTTTATTTAATGTTTTATGATGCACAAAAATTTTTTCAACTCATTCCGATTTGTAATTTTCCCTAATTAAATGTATTAGTGACGGCTTAAAATAATAATAAAATAATATTTTTTTCAGAAAATTTGAAATTTCACCCGCGGCTCCATAAACACCAAATAATAGCAATTTCATAGCTAGAATATGTATATTTAATTTTTATAATAAGATATTTGTATTTTGACTTTTTACAGAAAACCCCCTTATTTTACCGTTTTTTCGAAATTTCACCGAAACGATTTTCAAAACGTTACACCTGCAAAGACGCTGATTTCTCTGCGGGTCGACGCGAATCAAGATGCTCTCGTCCAGGACGCTGATTTCCCTGAATTGAGGTATTGCCAAGGACACTGATTTCCCTGGAGTTGAAACGAATCAAGGTATTCCTGCAAAGACGCTGATTTCTCTGCGGGTCGACGCGAATCGAGATGCTCTGGTCAAGGACACTGATTTCCCTGAATCGAGGTTTTGCCAAGGACACTGATTTCCCTGGGGTTGATACGAATTGAGGTATTCCTGCAAAGACACTAATTTCCTTGCGGGTTGACGCGAATCGAGATGCTCTCGTCAAGGACACTGATTTCCCTGAATCGAGGTATTGCCAAGGACACTGATTTCCCTGAATCGAGGTATTGCCAAGGACACTGATTTCCCTTGAGTTGAGACGAGTCGAGATATTCCTGCAAAGACGCTGATTTCTCTGCGGGTCGATGCGAATCAAGATGCACTCGTCAAGGACGCTGATTTTCCTGAATCGAGGTATTGCCAAGGACACTGATTTCCTCGGAGTTGAGACGAATCGAGGTATTCCTGCAAAGACGCTAATTTCTCTGCGGGTCGATGCGAATCGAGATGCTCTCGTCAAAGACGCTGATTTCCCTGAATCGAGGTTTTGCCAAAGACACTGATTTCCTCGGAGTTGAGACGAATCGAGGTATTTCTAAAAAGACACTGATTTCCTTGCGGGTCGACGCGAATCGAGATGCTCTCGTCAAGAACGCTGATTTCCCTAAATTGAGGTATTTTGAGTTGACTTGATTCCGAGACGGGGTAATTGGATGACTCTAGCTTGTCTGTGAACCGTAGAGTCTTGGAACTGGGGACTTTGCCGTGGTTTCGATTGATGGTGTAGCATCTGTGTCCGTTTGGAGGGAGGAAGAACGCCGGTGTTGATCTCTAAGTTGTCGATGTTGACGTCGAGACCCTGAAGCTATGGATCTTCATTCGCTTCGTTTGTTGATATTGTGTCTGCAATATTGTGACGAATGTCGAGATTGTCTCTAGGTTGTCTATGAACCGTCAAGATTTGGCTTCGCTTCGAAGAAGCATGGTGAGACGATGTGGTTCCCTTCTTGTTTGTGCCCATGAATTGTATACAGGGGTTAATGTGACCTCATCTGCAGGGCAAAAGTTTCATTTTATATATTTTTCTTTCCGCGATGCTCTATCATTTCAGCTTTTATATCGCGAAATTCGCGATTGCCCAATCATTTCGGCTATTTTTCATGGTGCCCAATTATTTTGGCTATTTGTTTTATTTACTCGCTACTTTTTATTACAAGTTGCCCAACTATTTCGGCTATTTTGTATGCATACATTTTTACTTGATGATTTCGTTGCAAGTTGCCCCATCATTTCGGCTATTTCATATGCATTTTTGTGTAACATTTCAAGATAATAAAATATTATTTTTGGGAATTTTTATAATTTAATATTATTTTAATGAATATTTTAATATTCTGGTATAATTAAATATAAATAAATGGGGGGAAATTATGCAAAATTCTAAAATAGGGTATTTTATGGAATTATGCCATTTTTATGTTTTTATGATTAGTTATATGCTAATTTAGTGCTTATCGCGATTAAAAATCGCTAATCGGATTTTTGGCATTTTTGTGCAAAAATGTGCACATATCATTTTCCACACTTGTTATACTTGTTACATGTTTTGGGTGCATGGTTGCTTAGGATTCACCATGGTGGGAGAAGAAAAGGAAAAGAAAGGAAAAGAATAAGTATGATGATGATGAGAGAGAGAGAGACTAGGTCAACCTTTACTTTTTGAACCATACTCCCAACATTTCCTCACATCCATTTCTGTCTCCCCTCTTCTTGAGCTGCTGCTGATCCTGCTCCTCCCCCATCTCCCTCCCCTTCACTCCATAGATCTCTCTAATTTCCCTCACCAAAATCCCATTACCACTTCACAAAACTTTCTCCCAAGCTCACTAGCTACACATTGAACCTAGCAATATTGGATTTGGAGGACTTTGAGCAACTCAAGAAAATTCTTGAGTTGCCAAAGGAGGTAAATTCTGTACCTATTAGAGTAATATTTCATTTCTTGTGCATCAATTCTAGTTTCATGTCGATATGGTGTCGTTTGGTGGATTTGTGAAACTTCAAGTTAGGGTTTAGGTGAGATCTAAAATTAAAGATGAAATTGAGGCTTGTGGTGACCCTAGAACCCCTGGTGTGATGTTATTTTGGATCAAACTAGAGACTAGAACACAGAATACGGATTTATGAGAAGATGTCGGAGAAAAGCTGTGAATCTGTGATCGTATTTAGGAATCTGCTATCACTCCGAGAACCCTAAAATAAAATTGAGTTAACAGTGAGATGTGCAGGCACCATGGAACCACCACACCAAACCCTGGCCCCCAACTCCTGTTCTCGGCCGCCAATTAATTCCTTCTGGCCGCAATATGCGGCCAGAGCAGGGGGAAACCATCTCATTTTTAGTGCATGGCCCTATTTCCAGTAGTCTTGACCCATGGCATGTGCAATTTTGTCTGATTCCATCTAGGGTAAAATCTGGGTTGATTTTCCTATGTTGGCGCATGATTTATGACTTGTTTTAGCATGGATTTTGGTATTTGGTGATTCATTCCTGTCGGGTGGCGTTTGGACATCAACGACAAGTGGATATTGATCGTGTCTACATGCGAGACGATAGGTTTTTACCTATGCGAGTAGCGTGTGCTGTTTTGGTTTTCCGATGTGATTTTCATGTGCTTTAGCATTTGTGATATACGTGTAGGTACCCGACGTGATGTTGAGGCGAAGAAGATGAAGATGGCGACATCGGCATCGGCATACGAGAAGCAAGCTGAGTAGATTTATATCTAAGGGAAGAAGTCGGGTGGATGGCGTATAGCACCCCCGCAGTCCGTGGTGATGTATACGAATACGTATACACACATTTATTTATTATGTGTTGTTAGGATTATTGATGGTGATAATGGAATTATTGATGATAAGGATGTATTGGTTTAGTATAGTGCGAAACCCTAGAGTAGTGGTTGCACCCACACATACACGTACACATATACTTGCATACATTCTTTCATTTATCTGTGCGCATATAGAGGTGTGTATATCTACACATGGGTATGGGACTATGTGTTCATGTACGGGATTGAGGATAATACGTGGGATTGAGATGAGTCGATGAGGTTTGATTGAGGCCGTGAGATTCGGCGATATGACAGAGTTCGTATTTGAGATGTGATATGATGGTAGTGATACATGTTATGTGATGAGATAATGTATATATCGACTCTGATTTAGGTGGTTTTCATACCCCTCCCGATTGACTTGATTGTTGGGTCCGTAGTTCGCATAGTAGGCGTTAGACTAGACCCGAGTCATACCTATTTCAAAACTAACGAATCGGGGATATTTTAAAGATAGGCAAAAGGGATTCTACGGATATTTTCAAACGACACATCTTTTCTTAAAACACCGTAGCCCTTATTTTACCAAAAACCTTGATTCGTCTTATTTCAAAAAGCAAGGCTGCATGATATATTTATTAAGATAGAGTCTGTACTGTTGCATTGATTATTCGATTCCGCATACTCATGCTATTTACATTGCATTGCTTGTGTTTATAGATATATTACAGTCATACTGCTAGGACACCAGCACCATTATCGATGATGCGTATGTTCCACGTACACTTGTTTGCCGGCTCACACACTTCATCATCGATAATTGCCATGTCACTACATTGTAGTACTGTTGCATTCAGGATATGATTCTTGCATGACAGACTGATGTGCTTACATTTCTTTTATATGTCACATACATCATGCTTTCTGATTATACGCATTGAGAGTTGCTGTTTCCATGATATTTCTGGATTTTGGGAACCGTGGGTATTTCAAAAGAGAATATGTCATTGCTTTAAAAACCCGGTTACCCTTGATATGATATTTCAGTGCGTTCGCCATGTGTTTTCTCGGTGCTGAGAGCGACATGTGAAACCCGATTCGAGGAGGCAGATGAGCCCGATTGCGGGTAGATGGTGGACCCGGTATGGTACCCCGGGGCGAGAACGGATTCGCTGTGTTGTAGACGGTGAGCCTGGCAGAGGGACTACTACCTACCGGTGATTGGTAGGACCTGGCGGTTATTCGGAGGATACTGACCAAAGTCGATAGATGGATATGGGCGTACTGCTGGGGCCGAGGGCCGATTCCGCAGACGGAGCCCGTGGCCTGATCCGGACTGACGGAGCCCAATATATGAGGATTTACGTGCCGATGATGGGCACAACTTTCATGATGTTTTTGAGTGTCGATGCTGGACACTCTGGTTCCATGATTTTGACGTGTTGCGAGGGACACAGATGGTTTTCCTCATATTTCCATGCATATGCTTTATGATATTTACATGCATGATGGTTATTGTCATTGGGTGACGAGTGGACGGGATCCACATATATACAGATTTGATTACATTGATCATACCTCACATTTATAATATGCTATTACCTGAGGCACTGGCACGAGCACTTGGCACTACACACATGTATTGAGATTACATTGCCAGTTTAGCATGCTTCAGACTTATTCATATTGAGGTTTATATATTTATCTGATCGTATTGACCTAGGATGGGTCATACATTCGATTTCTGCTTGTAGATATTTTCTATTCACGAGTTGGCAACTCACTCCCGTTGTGCCACAGTCCTTGCAGGTTTTTGCCGTACAGATTCCATAGCGGCATTTCTGGCACACTACTTACATATGGGTGACTTGCTTGGGTAGGTGGGTTCACTTGTATCATAACCGCCATTGTTCCTGTATTTGTAACCCTTCGAAAATCGTTTAGGCAGTTTTTCGGTAATCGGCCAATTTTTCGGCTTTTTCCGTAAAAAGTCGAAATAGGTATTTTTCATTGTAGACCCAATTATACAAAATTTAGGTAAGATATTACTATAATTTTGTCACTAAAATGTCACTTATAATTTTCTAGTTAAATAAATTTTTTTTCGTAATTAATTAATTTTTTTATTATTTTAAGCCTTTTTAAATACATTTAATTAGGGATAAATACAAATTTAATTAGGTAAATTTCTTAATTAGGAGTCTTTATAAGCTAAAATATGGTGTTAATAAAATTATATCATGTCTTGCAAACTTTTGGTTTTATGGTGGGAAAATTATGAAAAAAATGATGAAAAAGGGGTTTTTTTGGAAAAAGTTGAAATGAAAAGCATTAAATGATATCATATGATGTTTGTTTGACCTAGAAACTTCTTCAAAATTTCCCCACTTCCTCCTCTACCTGCAGCCGACCACAAATCCTGCTGAAACCCTCTCTTCTCACTTCAATTTTGCTTCTTTTTCTAGCTAAAATCCCTTAAAAATTCACATTTTTCCATCTCCATTCAAAGCAAAACCCTAATCCTTTCTCTCTTCAACCCTAATTTGTTTGAGAACTTGATGAAAGGAGGCTTCTTGGTGACTTGATCATGCTAGGATTCAATTGGTGAGGTAAAAATTCTAAACTAGTTTGCTAACTTGTAGTTTATTTGTGCTAAAATCTAATTTTTAAGTATTAATTTAGTGTAAATCCTTGTTCATGAAAAATCAAGAGAAGGTTTTGATTTTTAAAAATTAGGGTTTGTAGCATAATGGTTGGATTATGTTAGGGATGGTTATCTAATTGATTAGAATGGTTAATTGGGTAATGATATGCTCGCTAAATCGACAAAATATCGATGTTTGCATCGAATCGGTGTTGGAATCGCTTACTAGATTTTTACGAAAAATAGAATGCGATCAAATTGCGTTATGTTAGCGATATAATTATCTTCGTATAGGACTATTAGAGTGCGTGAACGCGGGGTTTCGTCTAGTCGGGTTGTAGTTTAATCGATTTTCCCAAAATGACGATTCTAGTTAAAGGTTAGCGATTTTCGTGCGTTTTTCCGCGCACCGAGTGCGTGCTATGATTAATACGAGAGCGTGGATAATTGTTTGTTGTGACTTGCATTGTGTTAGGTTTTGTAATCTTATGCTTGATATTGTGTAAATATAGGATCGGTCGGGGAAACATCGGACACGGCGCGAAAACGCAAGGCGGTGGCCGGATCGGATTAGCGCGGATTTAAGGTGAGTAGATATATTCATCTATGGGGGAATCGTCTGGATGGCGCGAGGCGCCCCCCTAGTTAGGATTACCCTACTTTTGCAAGATTTATATTATTAGCTAGCTTATCCATTCATGTACACTGCATACCCTTATATTGAACTGTATATTACATTGCATGGACATTCATCTATACTTATGCGATATCACTTCGTAGGACACGAACACCATTACCATTGGCATCTGTTGCACGCGCACTATTCATGTGACACACACTCCTTTGGTAATTGCCATGCCACGTGCACTATAGAACCTGTTTAACTTAATAACGCCATTTGCATTCATACCTGATATTGAGATTTCATCGCATGCATATACCTCGCATCTCCATCATATTTAAATAGATTTTTAGCCAAAACTCACATCATATACATTGATATCATAGACACTTATCATATATAACATGTGGACATTATGATTTTCTTGAGGATTTCAGTTTTGCTGCGATTTCTGGATTTTTGGGGAAAACCGCAAGAATTTAACAAAAGCTTATATTTATCATTTTTAAAACAAAGTTGCGGTTTTCTCGTGATGTATGTGTCGTCCACCATGAGTTTTCATGTTTTCTGTTGGATTTCGAGACCCGATTCGAGGAGTGGATGAACTGTTTCGGGTACATGGTGGGCCCAGTATGGTACCCCGGGGCAAGAAGATCGAGTTGTAGACGATGAGCCTGGCAGGGGAAGACTACCTACCGGTGATGTCTGGCGCGGCGGATATCCGGAGGATACCGACCGTTGTCGTGAGATTTATGATATGGGCCGATCCGGACTGACGGAGCCCGATATTGAGACAGATATGATTCCTATTTGGTGTCGATACTTGACACGGGTTTTCAGAGGATTTCTTGATGATATTTAGCTATTATGCAGACATTCATTTTCTAAAAGTTAAGAATGCAGTAACTTTAACATTTAAAACACTTAAAGAGTTAGAAAAGATATTGCATACATGTGCATGCATACTAGAGTTATTATATCACATATGGACATACATGTTGTTCCGCATTGCGTGCATTCTTACGATTGCCTTACTAGATGTTATATTCTACTCACGAGCTGGCAACTCACCCCCGTTGTGCCACAGTGACTTGCAGGTCGGACCCGTCACTCTTGTAGCGGCGGCTATCTTATCATCAGCTCCTTTTGTGCAGACTCGCGACTTCGCCCGTAGGTGGGTTGCGAGCATATTTTATATCTTTTGCTTTATCATTGTATCTAGTATTCTCCATCTACCACTTTATATATTGTATATGCGACATAGTGATGAGACTGAGAGATTTGTATATTGGTGGTTTCTTTTGGGTCGAGCTCACTTGAGCCGGCGTTGCGTTTTCTGATATTTTGGGTTTCTTCTATGCTCTTTTCTTGGTATTGCTTATATATTCCATGTGGTTGTGATCCGCCTTGGGCGAAGAGCTAGCTCCCGCTTGGGGATGCCATTTTTATGATTTCATATGTATTATCTTGTTGTACCCATTTTGGGGGAATAGAAAATACAGGGGAGACTCTGCCGAAATTTTCGGAAATTTTTGATGTTTTAAAAAAGGGATTCTATGCAACTTAAATGATTTAAAAACCGTTTTTATTAAGGTTTTCCTTCACTCTCTTTTGATTTTGGTTTAGATTTTTCTGGGCTTTGGCTGACTTAGGTTACGGTACGCCTTTAGACGTCTCGTAATCTAAGTGCCAGTCACGTTCCGTACCTTCGGGTCGTGACAAAGTTGGTATCAGAGCGTAGGTTTTACCTTTCTGAGTGTAGGACGACCTTGGTAGATGGAGTAGGTGACTTAAGCAGAGTGGCGTAGCGTGGGTATGGTCCGCGGCATACTTACGATACGGTACTCCGCCTAAGTAACCTTAGGACATAATTGCTTGTATTTCCTTTCTTGATTCCTTGCATTCCTTGATTCAATTGCAATGTCCTTATCAGTCCTGTTTCTTATTCCAGCTTCGATGCCGCCAAAGACTACGAGAGTCAGCGGGCTGCCGCTAGGGATGAGATTCGGGCGGGCCTGTCTGAGGCGAGGATCGAGCGGGATGATACACCTACCCCTCAGGGTCCTACTGATCCGCCTTATCCTGACCGTATTGCCAGACTAGAGGCCGGCATGCAAGAGTTGCGGCAGATGATGGGATCTTTAGTTGAGTCCAGCCGGGCACAGAGATCCGAGGACGTTCCTTCCACCGCACAGACCACGATCGTACCTGCTGCACAGATGGTCACTCCTGCTGCTACTACGGAGACTATCCCTGTTTCACTACAGGAGTTCATGAGATTGAGACCTCCAGCTTTTACCGGTACAGATGCGACAGAGGACCCACAGGCATTTCTTGATAGGATGGCTCGGATTTGCCGTTCGTTGAGGTGTTCCGATGATAGATTGGTGGAGTTTGCGAGTTTTCGTCTGGAAGGTCTTGCCCAGACATGGTACGATTCAGTAGAGAGAGGCCGAGCTGCAGGTCTGCCTCCTATGACTTGGGATGAGTTTACAGCTGCATTTCTTTCCCGTTTTCTTCCGGAGAGTTTCCGAGATGCTCGAGCCCGTAGTTTTGAGTCTTTGCGCAAGAGTCCTGGGATGACGGTGTCGGAGTATGGTATACAGTTTACCCAGTTGTCTCGATATGCTCCGTACCTAGTCGACACAGAAGAGAAGAGAATAAAGAGGTTTGTACGAGGGCTTGATACACAGCTATTCCTTGCCATTGGCACCAAGCACTTTGATACATACGCTGCCGCGATGGATGCCGCCTTACTTTTGGAGGAGCGTATTTCTGAGACTCCGGTCGTTTCTGGGCCGAAGAGGATCCGTACTGATACGCCAGCTCAGCGGCAGATGGGCAGACACCGCGATAGATTATTTCCGGGAGATGGTGGAGGCAGAGGATTGAGACGAGGTCAGTTATTTGGTTCATATCCACAGACCCAGCAGTCGTCTCCAGGATGTTTTCGGTGTGGGAGTCAGTATCACCGTGTCAGAGACTGTACCATGGGACGTCTGGGCGCGGCGACAGTCCCGCATATGACTTTACCACCCTCACCACCTTCGCAGAGAGCTTTACTTCCTACTCCTGATGATGCTTCACGCCAGCCAGATGCTTCTAGAGGCCGTGGGCGTGGCGGTCCGGTTTAGAGAGGACGAAGCGACAGAGGCAGAGGCAGAGGCCGAGGTAGAGGCAGAGCACAGCCAGCTATTAGTGGTGGACAGGCCCGAGTGTTCGCATTAACTCCTCAGGATGCACAGGCATCCAATGCCGTCGTGACAGGTACTCTGCCAGTATATTCTTTTGATGCACGGGTATTATTTGATCCGGGCTCTACACATTCCTATGTATCCACGTATTTTGCACCGAGGTTGGGCCGAGAGTATTCTCCGTTAGATCAGCCGCTTGTCGTTATTACCCCGGTAGGCGAGTCTTTTGTTGCCCGTTTTGTGTACCGATCGTGTTCCGTTCGTATCGGGGAGAGAGATTCTTTAGTTGATTTGATTCTCCTCGATATGCTAGACTTTGACGTTCTTCTTGGTATGGACTGGCTAGCCACCTGTTATGCATCCGTGGACTGCCGTGAGAAAGCAGTCAGATTCAGTTTTCCTGGTGAGCCGGTTCTTGTTATTCAGGGAGATCGTAGCGCTACCCTTCCCAGCTTGATTTCATCTCTTCGCGCTGGTCAGCTCTTAAGGAAAGGGTGTCAGGGATTCTTAGCCTATATTGGTGATACTAGCTCCACAGAGGTTCCGTTGGACCAGGTCCCTGTTGTGAGAGAGTTTCCTGATGTATTCCCTGACGAGCTGCCTGGCCTGCCACCAGAGCGCGAGATTGAGTTCTGTATTGACTTGATCCCTGGCACGGGGCCTATCTCTATACCGCCTTATCGGTTGGCCCCGGCGGAGCTGAGAGAGCTAAAGGATCAGTTACAGGACTTGCTGGACAAAGGGCTTATCAGACCGAGTGTGTCACCTTGGGGTGCTCCCGTCCTGTTTGTTAAGAAGAAGGATGGAAGTATGCGTTTATGCATTGATTATCGTCAGCTGAACCGGGTTACTGTGCGGAACAGGTATTCCCTACCCCGCATTGATGACCTATTTGATCAGCTCCATGGTGCAGGGTTTTTCTCGAAGGTTGATTTTCGATCAGGTTATCACCAGTTGCGGGTTCGGAAGGAGGATATTCCGAAGACCGCCTTCCGTACTCGATATGGTCATTATGAGTTCTTGGTGATGTTGTTCGGGCTCACCAATGCCCCGGCAGCTTTTATGGATTTGATGAACCGTGTATTCAGGCCGTATCTCGATCAGTTCATTATTGTGTTCATTGACGACATCTTGGTTTATTCTCGGAGCCGGGAGGAGCATGAGCAGCACTTACGTATCACATTGCAGACTTTGAGGGAGCATCAGCTATTCGCCAAATTTTCCAAGTGCGCATTCTGGTTAGACAGTGTCGACTTCTTGGGTCATGTGGTGACGAGAGACGGTATTTGCGTGGACCCGAAGAAGATCGAGGCAGTTCAGCGTTGGCCTAGACCAGTATCAGTTACAGAGGTTCGCAGTTTTCTAGGTTTGGCCGGCTATTATCGACGTTTCGTCCAGGATTTCTCCCGCATTGCTGCACCGTTGACCGGGTTGACCCGGAAGGGGGTTCCTTTTGATTGGACCCAGGCATGTGAGGATAGCTTCCAGCAGTTGAAGACTCGTCTGACTACTGCTCCAGTGTTAGCATTGCCTTCAGGATCAGGCGGGTTCGTGGTTTATTGTGATGCTTCTCGAGTGGGGCTGGGATGTGTGTTGATGCAGCACGACAGAGTTATCGCGTATGCTCCTCGGCAGCTGAGGAAACACGAGCAGAACTACCCCACACATGATTTAGAGATGGCTGCAGTGGTATTTGTACTTAAGATCTGGAGACATTACCTATACGGTGAGTCGTGCCAGATATTTACTGACCACAAGAGTTTGAAGTATATCTTCCAGCAGCGAGATCTGAACCTGAGACAGCGCCGTTGGATGGAGTTGGTGAAGGATTACGACTGCGAGATTTTATACCATCCAGGCAAGGCGAATGTGGTGGCAGATGCTTTGAGTAGGAGGCCTGGAGGTAGCTTATCTTGTTTGAGCGCAGTGCAGATGCAGTCGACGGCGGATTGGCAGGTGTTATGTGATAGCATAGTGCAGTTCGAGTTCACTCCTACAGGGGGACAGCTAGCCCATTTCAGAGCACGCCCACAGTTACTTGACCGTATCCGCGAGGCACAGTCCGGCGATGCCCGTATCTTAGAGATTATTGAGCAGATTCGGCAGGGCAGAGTTTCTGAGTTCGTGATTGATGATCAGGGGATACTTCGATTTGGGACTCGACTGTGTGTGCCAGATTCAGAGGGACTGAGGCGTGATATTCTCGAGGAGGCACATAGATCAGTATACAGTGTGCATCCAGGTTCCACCAAGATATACCGTGATTTGAGAGAGGTTTACTGGTGGGACGGGATGAAGAAGGATATTACAGACTTTGTGTCGAGATGCCTGACTTGTCAGCAAGTCAAGGCTGAGCACCAGAGGCCAGCCGGCGAGTTACAGCCTTTGCCCATCCCTGAGTGGAAGTGGGAGCAGGTCTCCATGGACTTCGTTGTGGGTCTACCCAGGACCAGTCGAGGGTACGACTCTATTTGGGTGATTGTGGATCGACTGACGAAAGCAGCTCACTTCCTGCCAGTGAAGACCACTTTTGGATTTTCTCAGTATGCCCAGGTTTATATTGATGAGATAGTGCGACTGCATGGCGTTCCAACTTGCATCGTGTCCGACCGTGGCACCCAGTTTACCAGCCGATTGTGGCAGAAACTCCAGGAAGCTTTGGGCACCCGATTGAGTTTTAGCACAGCCTTTCATCCTCAGACTGACGGTCAGTCGGAGCGTACGATTCAGACTCTTGAGGACATGCTCAGAGCTTGTGTTTTGGATTTCGGTGGTAGCTGGGATCGTCATTTGCCTTTGATCGAGTTTTCCTACAATAATAGCTTCCAGGAGACGATTCAGATGGCACCTTTTGAGGCTTTATATGGGAGGAGATGCCGATCGCCTGTATGTTGGACAGAGCTCAGGGAGAGCAGTATTTTGGGGCCGCAGATTGTACAGGAGACGACCGAGAAGATACAGCTGATTCGGGACAGGATGAGAGCGGCACAGAGCAGGCAGAAATCATATGCTGACAGGTGCCGTCGCCGACTCGAGTTCACTATTGGCGATCATGTTTTCCTGAAGGTCTCTCCGATGAAAGGTGTGATGAGATTTGGGCAGAAAGGGAAACTGAGTCCTAGATATGTTGGTCCTTTCGAGATCCTAGAGCGTGTTGGTCCAGTCGCTTATTGGTTAGCTCTTCCGCCCAGCTTCCCCGATGTTCACCCCGTATTCCATGTCTCGATGCTCCGCAAGTACCTTCATGATCCTTCCCAGGCGATTCTGCACCAGACGATCCAGCTAGAGCGTGATCTTTCTTTCACCGAGCAGCCGGTGGTCATTTTGGATCGGCAGGTGAAGAAATTAAGGTCGAAGGTTATACCGTCCGTCAAGGTCCTTTGGCGTGGCCCGAACAGCGAGGAGGTCACCTGGGAGACCGAGGTCGAGATGAGGAAGAGATATCCCCATCTTTTTGAAGGTACGTGTAGTTAAATTTTAAATTCGGGGACCGAATTTCTTTAAGGGGGGAAGATTATAACCCTTCGAAAATCGTTTAGGCAGTTTTTCGGTAATCGGCCAATTTTTCGGCTTTTTCCGTAAAAAGTCAAAATAGGTATTTTTCATTGTAGACCCAATTATACAAAATTTAGGTAAGATATTACTATAATTTTGTCACTAAAATGTCACTTATAATTTTCTAGTTAAATAAAAAAAAATTCGTAATTAATTAATTTTTTTATTATTTTAAGCCTTTTTAAATACATTTAATTAGGGATAAATACAAATTTAATTAGGTAAATTTCTTAATTATGAGTCTTTATAAGATAAAATATGGTGTTAATAAAATTATATCATGTCTTGCAAACTTTTGGTTTTATGGTGGGAAAATTATGAAAAAATGATGAAAAAGGGGTTTTTTTGGAAAAAGTTTAAATGAAAAGCATTAAATGATATCATATGATGTTTGTTTGACCTAGAACCTTCTTCAAAATTTCCCCACTTCCTCCTCTACCTGCAGCCGACCCCAAATCCTGCTGAAACCCTCTCTTCTCACTTCAATTTTGCTTCCTTTTTCTAGCTAAAATCCCTTAAAAATTCACATTTTTCCATCTCCATTCAAAGCAAAACCCTAATCCTTTCTCTCTTCAACCTTAATTTGTTTGAGAACTTGATGAAAGGAGGCTTCTTGGTGACTTGATCATGCTAGGATTCAATTGGTGAGGTAAAAATTCTAAACTAGTTTGCTAACTTGTAGTTTATTTGTGCTAAAATCTAATTTTTAAGTATTAATTTAGTGTAAATCCTTGTTCATGAAAAATCAAGAGAAGGTTTTGATTTTTAAAAATTAGAGTTTGTAGCATAATGGTTGGATTATGTTAGGGATGGTTATCTAATTGATTAGAATGGTTAATTGGGTAATGATATGCTCGCTAAATCGACAAAATATCGATGTTCGCATCTAATCGGTGTTGGAATCGCTTACTAGATTTTTACGAAAAATAGAATGCGATCAAATTGCGTTATGTTAGCGATATAATTAGCTTCGTATAGGACTATTAGAGTGCGCGAACGCGGGGTTTCGCCTAGTCGGGTTGTAGTTTAATCGATTTTCCCAAAATGACGATTCTAGTTAAAGGTTAGCGATTTTCGTGCGTTTTTCCGCGCACCGAGTGCGTGCTATGATTAATACGAGAGCGTGGATAATTGTTTGTTGTGACTTGCATTGTGTTAGGTTTTGTAATCTTATGCTTGATATTGTGCAAATATAGGATCGGTCGGGGAAACATCGGACACGGCGCGAAAAGGCAAGGCGGTGGCCGGATCGGATTAGCGCGGATTTAAGGTGAGTAGATATATTCATCTATGGGGGAATCGTCTGGATGGCGTGATGCGCCCCCCCTAGTTAGGATTACCCTACTTTTGCAAGATTTATATTATTAGCTAGCTTATCCATTCATGTACACTGCATACCCTTATAGTGAACAGTATATTACATTGCATGGACATTCATCTATACTTATGCGATATCACTTCGTAGGACACGAACACCATTACCATTGGCAACTGTTGCACGCGCACTATTCATGTGACACACACGCCTTTGGTAATTGCCATGCCACGTGCACTATAGAACCTGTTTAACTTAATAACGCCATTTGCATTCATACCTGATATTGAGATTGCATCGCATGCATATACCTCGCATTTCCATCATATTTAAATAGATTTTTAGCCAAAACTCACATCATATACATTGATATCATAGACACTTATCATATATAACATGTGGACATTATGATTTTCTTGAGGATTTCAGTTTTGCTGCGATTTCTGGATTTTTGGGGAAAACCACAAGAATTTAACAAAAGCTTATATTTATCATTTTTAAAACAAAGTTGCGGTTTTCTCGTGATGTATGTGTCGTCCACCATGAGTTTTCATGTTTTCTGTTGGATTTCGAGACCCGATTCGAGGAGTGGATGAACCGTTTCGGGTACATGGTGGGCCCGGTATGGTACCCTGGGGCAAGAAGATCGAGTTGTAGACGATGAGCCTGGCAGGGGAAGACAACCTACCGGTGATGTCTGGCGCGGCGGATATCCGGAGGATACCGACCGTTGTCGTCAGATTTATGATATGGGCCGATCCGGACTGACGGAGCCCGATATTGAGATAGATATGATTCCTATTTGGTGTCGATGCTTGACACGGGTTTTCAGAGGATTTCTTGATGATATTTAGCTATTATGCAGACATTCATTTTCTAAAGTTAAGAATGCAGTAACTTTAACATTTAAAACACTTAAAGAGTTAGAAAAGATATTGCATACATGTGCATGCATACTAGAGTTATTATATCACATATGGACATATATGTTGTTCTGCATTGCGTGCATTCTTACGATTGCCTTACTAGATGTTATATTCTACTCACGAGCTGGCAACTCACCCCCGTTGTGCCACAGTGTCTTGCAGGTCGGACCCGTCACTCTTGTAGCGGCGGCTATCTTATCATCAGCTCCTTTTGTGCAGACTCGCGACTTCGCCCGTAGGTGGGTTGCGAGCATATTTTATATCTTTTACTTTATCATTGTATCTAGTATTCTCCATCTACCACTTTATATATTATATATGCGACATAGTGATGAGACTGAGAGATTTGTATATTGGTGGTTTCTTTTGGGTCGAGCTCACTTGAGCCGGCGTTGCGTTTTCTGATATTTTGGGTTTCTTCTATGCTCTTTTCTTGGTATTGCTTATATATTGCATGTGGTTGTGATCCGCCTTGGGCGAAGAGCTAGCTCCCGCTTGGGGATGCCATTTTTATGATTTCATATGTATTATCTTGTTGTACCCATTTTGGGGGAATAGAAAATACAGGGGAGACTCTGCCGAAATTTTCGGAAATTTTTGATGTTTTAAAAAAGGGATTCTATGCAACTTAAATGATTTAAAAACCGTTTTTATTAAGGTTTTCCTTCACTCTCTTTTGATTTTGGTTTAGATTTTTCTGGGCTTTGGCTGACTTAGGTTACGGTACACCTATAGACGTCTCGTAATCTAAGTGCAAGTCACGTTCCGTACCTTCGGGTCGTGACATTATTATTCATTGTATCTAGAAATTCCATCAACCAAAACTTGTATATTGTTTCAGACTTAGACACAGTGATGTATTATCTCGACCTTAGAGTCGCGCTTGTAGTATTATGGTTTTCATGTTGATTTTGAGTTTCTGTCTGAGTTTTGATCCTCACCTTTCGGCGTTGTATATTATATTGCTTGCGTGGTTGTGATCGTCAATTGACGAAGAGCTAGCTCCCGTTTGGGGATGCCTTTTATAATTACTTATATATTATCCTTGTTGTACCCCGTTCGGGGCCAGTTTTACAAAGGAAACTCTGCCGAAATTTTCAGAAAAGACTATACATATTAAAAATGCATATTCGGCTTAGTTATTTAAAAACCTTGATTTAAAACATGTTTTCTTCATTCCTTTAAACTAGTTTTCTTTATTTACTCCCTAAAATGGTTTTAGATTTCTAGGCTTTTGGCTTACTTGGATTTGATGGGGTCCTATAGACTTCATATGATTCAAGTGCCAGTCACGGGCTATTTCAGGTCATGACAAAGTTGGTATCAGAGCGCTAGGTTAATCTTGGTTCGAGTCTAAGTTTGACTATGTGGAGCCTAGGGCGTTATCTATATACGGAACTTAGGCTTGACCTTACGGAACTTAGACTTGGTCGATGGGGTATTATACCCGAACTTTCGTCGCATAGGATGACCCTTGGTTGATAGAGTAGGTAGCTTGAGTAGAGGGACGTACCATACGTATGTTCCGCGACATACTTACGACACGCCACTCCGCTTAAGAAACCTTAGGAGGTACATTTCCTTGCATCGTATTTTATTCCTTACTATGATCTATCCTCATCGATATTGGTTGTGGTTTTGCTACCACGATTGCATGGGCAGAGTGAGCTATGGCTAGAGTTGCGTCAGAATGAGCTCGTCGTGGACAAGGACTAACCAGGGAGTGATTCTATAGACATACGATTGCATATTGAGGCGTCATCTTGTTGTGTTTTCGTGCCATGAGCGTTGGACTGATCGCTGTTACGAGATTTCTCGGGCGTACCGATAGGTACCAGAGGATTGAGCCACTGATAGAGGCCAGCCAGGATGTGATGACCATTGATATATCGCTTATCCAGGACGATTGAGGCGCTGTTTAGCGTATAGACAAATGAGCCAGTTGTTGCTGCGAATGATGAGATATCGCCCAGATGATTGGAGCTACTGCAGCATGAGCATATACTTAGAGATATGATAGTGAGTCGCTAGTCACCGAGGATGAATGACCAGGACATGTGGTTCGTTCGCTTACCCCGATGCGAGGTCACCAGATAGATTGATTTCAGCTAGAGGCGACTTCACCCAGATTCGTTGAGAGTCGATTGAGACGATCGAATGTCAGGAACCCATTTTCTTAGTTTAAAGTATTCGGAAAGATATGAAAGCGATTCTATAGACCCTCTAAAAGAATGAAACCCTAACTCGACATAATGACCGTGTGAAAGCCTTTGAACCTTAGGGTTTGCGGCAGTTCCGCGGCACCATTAGTGAGGCTTGGGTTTGCCCTTCTACGGCTGGACCACCGATGCTGTGGTATGTACTCGATACTATTAAACTGTACCCAAGATGTTGAGCTCTTGGGGGATTGTGTGGTTCTGACGAGTCGATCGGACGATTCGACATCATTCGGATATCATGTGATGGGACACTGCTTGGGAGACTCCAGATACGAGCATAGCCGTTGGAGCGCAGTCCGTGCAACCACGATGAGATGAGTCCGAATCAGTCGATATTGAAGCAGAGTGGAGTAAAGAGTTCGCATGAGATTTTGACGAGATGACGTTCCACTCCGCTGACATCAGAGATGCGATATGCATGCTGAGGACGTGTTCGGCTAGATATCTCCTACTGAGTGATGAAGATACCGAGTTCGTGGTTTCGAGTCCGTGTGAGGGACTTCGGATGGACCGTAGCCGAGGACATTGCAGTGCGCAGATAGAGACGCGACGTCGAAATGGACGATGATACAGACAAGCGGGACAAGAAGTTCGTGCGAGATGCAGACGAGCTGTTACTACTCCCCGTTATGATTAAAGGTCGGATATGCATACAGAGGCACAGGGATGCGACCAGCTTTCGAGTAGATGTTGTACTAAGGACGCAGATGTCCAGAGAGCGAGGAAAGATTACGCCAGAGCAGCCTCCGTACAGTTTGGCTTAGGCGAGATCAGAAGAGACCTTGAGCAGGATTCCTTCCAGTACACTGCTGCAATAAGATTTGCACCAGGAGCCGATGTGTGATATGCATTCAGAGGACCCGAGGTCGGCGCCAGAGATGTGCTGCTTTGCGAGCGGTCGTGAGGATTGACCGAGAGTTGACCAGAGAAGTGCCAGAACGGAATCGTTCCCGTTAGCACACCTGACAGGGCCGATGAGCCGATGAATTGCGAGATTAGTAATCCACATGGAAGATAAGGAACCAGAGGCAGAGGACGCCAGCCGCGAGCAAGAGGCAAGTAGATATCTTGCACCGCTAGCATTGGATGTACCGGCACTTTCTCGACTTCGAAGGAGGATATACCGACGGCGGTATTTATGATTTGTGATTTTGTGATTTGACTATCACGTATCTGTCACTTTGAATTTCGGTATTTTGGGCGATCTATTCGCATGATTTAGTCTTGATGACTGAGTTTCATGGTATTTGTTTTCTTACACCATGGTTGCACCTACCGGGTATGTATATCTTATGCATAGTTATTACACTTGAGATGTGCTTTTCACACCGTCGTGTTGATTTATGATTTGTGAACAGTTATTGCACCTGATATCGTTTCGTGCCTTGGCTGCACCTGCTTATGACTTCATGGATTTCATACGGTTGATTTGAAGTTGTGCGTATGTTACGCACACGATTTGATTTTTGCACTCGGTATAGCTTATATGTGCTTGTAGTGCATTGATATGTATTTTGTGCACGCAGTTGCACATGTTTATGATTTTCTTTACACCTGGGTACACTTGGTGTTACTGCTTACGCATTTGAGTTATTGCTTGGTATTTGTGCATGGGATGCACCAGTTCTATACTTCGTGCGTTTTTCGCACCAGTTTTATGTTTCTTGCGTTTATCGCATCAGATTTATATTTCGTGCCTTTGTTGCAACAGATTTATATTTTGTACACTACGGTTGAACCTGACTTCGATTTGATGTCATTCGATATGTCGATTTTGATTCTGATATTGATGTTGATTCTTGCACTCCGTGCTTTTGACTCGACTTACGCATGTTCGGCGTTTGTCATAGGATTTTGGGATTTCGTGCATGTTGAGTGCGCAGGGTTTAGACTTTCATTCGTGCATGATGGATGCATCGATTTGGATTTTCGCGCATGTTGGGCGCATGTTTTGAGATACGATTTTGGTGCACACCAGATGCACTAAATCGAGATTCTTCGTGCATGTCAGATGCACCTGATTTGGCTGTCAGGCACACACGTTGCCTATGACAGATACTTCGTACACACCCGTTCCACCTAGATGTGGTTTTGTGCACCTGTATGGCACATATATGGATTTTGATTTCCGTGCGCACCAGACGCACACGGTGGTGCTATGTGCATTTTTGGGATTTATTCCTTTCGGAGCAGTACATTTTTATGATATTTGATATTCGTTTTGTACTGAGCAGGACTAGTCAGAGGACAGTACCTCGATAAATTTTGCATGCATTGATAGTTATCGAAGGGATTTCCAAAAAGCGAGATATGGTCTCAGCATATATATGCCTACGTGTCCGATATGACACGAAACGTTTTAAAAATAAGGAAACCCTTCTAAATTGTTTTCAAAACGGCGGAACATACATAGTAAACAAAAGATATATACATATATGGTTATTTTCTTATGAAAAACGTCCGCCACTGTGCAGTGTTACGCGCATCGAACAGCGACTTAAAAAGATTTGGCATGCATTTACATCAGCTATTCACATGTATAGATTGGATGTCTACATGTATAGTTCCGATCTATATCATATTGGATTTGACATTTGTGTCTTTACCATGACTCCGATGATTGCGGGATGCTTGATGGAGTTTTGCTTTTAAGTTACCTGCTCAGTACTCATGCGCATGCATTGCGCTATGATGTTTTATGTATTGACGATTCGGAGCCCCGACGACTTGGAATTTGTATTGAAATATTTTAGTATTTGGGGGTTTAAATTTAAATTCGGGGACCGAATTTCTTTAAGGGGGGTAGATTGTAACGTTTCAAAATAATAAAATATTATTTTTGGGAATTTTTATAATTTAATATTATTTTAATATTCTGGTATAATTAAATACAAATAAATGGGGGAAAATTATGGAAAATTCTAAAATAGGATATTTTATTGAATTATGCCATTTTAAAGTTTTTATGATTAGTTATAAGATAATTTAGTGCTTATCGCGATTAAAAATCACTAATCGGACTTTTTGCATTTTTGTCCAAAAATGTGCACATATCATTTTCCACACTTGTTACACTTGTTACTTGTTTTGGGTGCATGGTTGCTTAGGATTCACCATGGTGGGAGAAGAAAAGGAAAATAAAGGAAAAGAAAAAGTATGATGATGATGAGAGAGAGAGAGACTAGGTCAACCCCCACTTTTTGAACCATACTCCCATCATTTCCTCACACCCATTTCTCTCTCCCTTCTCCTTGAGCTACTGCTGATCCTGCTCCTCCCTCATCTACCTCGCCTTCACTCCATATATCCCTCTCATTTCCCTCACCAAAACCCCATTCCCGCTTCACAAAACTTGCTCCCAAGCTCACTAGCTACAAATTGAACCAAGCAAGATTGGATTTGGAGGACTTTGAGCAACTCAAGAAAATTCTTGAGTTGCCAAAGGAGGTAAATTCTGGACATATTAGAGTAATATTTCATTTCTTGTGCATGAATTCTAGTTTCATGTCGATATGGTGTCGTTTGGTGGATTTGTGAAACTTCAAGTTAGGGTTTAGGTGAGATCTGAAATTAAAGATGAAATTAAGGCTTGTGGTGACCCTAGAACCCTTGGTGTGATATTATTTTGGATCAAACTAAAGACTAGAACACAGAATACGGATTTATGAGAAGATGTCGGAGAAAAACTGTGAATATGTGATCGTATTTAGGAATCTGCTATCACTCCGAGAACCCTAAAATAAAATTGAGTTAACAGTAAGATGTGCAGGCACCATGGAACCACTACACCAAACCCTAGCCCCCAACTCCTATTCCTGGCCGCCAATTAATTCCTTCTGGCCGCAATTTACGGCCAGAGCAGGGCGAAACCATCTCGTTTTTAGTGCATGGCCCTATTTCCAGTAGTCTTGACCCATGGCATGTGCAATTTTGTCTGATTCCATCTAGGGTAAAATCTGGGTTGATTTTCCTATGTTGGCGCATGATTAACGACTTGTTTTAGCATGGATTTTGGTATTTGGTGATTCATTCCTGTCGGGTGGCGTTTGGACGTCAACGACAAGTGGATATTGATCGTGTCTACATGCGAGACGATAGGTTTTTACCTATGCGAGTAGCGTGTGCTGTCTTGGCTTTCCGATGTGATTTTCATGTGCTTTAGCATTTATGATATACGTGTAGATACCCGACGTAATGTTGAGGCGAAGAAGATGAAGATGGCGACATCGGCATCGGCACACGAGAAGCAAGGTGAGTAGATTTATATCTACAGGGAGAAGTCGGGTTGATGGCGTATAGCACACCCGCAGTCCGTGGTGATGTATAAGAATACGTATACACATATATATTTATTATGTATTGTTAGGATTATTGATGGTGATAATGGAATTATTGATGATAAGGATGTATTGGTTTAGTATAGTGCGAAACCCTAGAGTAGTGGTTACACCCACACATACACGTACACATATACTTGCATACATTCTTTCATTTATCTGCGCGCATATGGAGGTGTGTATATCTACAAATGGGTATGGGACTATGTGTTCATGTACGGGATTGAGGATAATACGTAGGATTGAGATGAGTCGATGAGGTTTGATTGAGGCCGTGAGATTCGGCGATATCACAGAGTTCGTATTTGAGATGTGATATGATGGTAGTGATACCTGTTATGTGATGAGATAATGTATATATCGACTCAGATTTAGGTGGTTTTTACACCCCTCCCGATTGACTTGATTGTTGGGTCTGTAGTTCGCATAGTAGGCGTTAGACTAGACCCGAGTCATACCTATTTCAAAATTAACGAATCGGGGATATTTTAAAGATAGGCAAAAGGGATTCTACGGATGTTTTCAAACGACACATCTTTTCTTAAAACACCGTAGCCCTTATTTTACCAAAAACCCTGATTCGTCTTATTTCAAAAGGCAAGGCTGCATGATATGTTTATTGAGATAGAGTCTGTACTGTTGTATAGATTATTCGATTCCACATACTCATGCTATTTGCATTGCATTGCTTGTATTTATTGATATATTACAGTCATACTGCTAGGACACCAGCATCATTATCGATGATACGTATGTTCCATGTACACTTGTTTGCCGGCTCAAACACTTCATCATCGATAATTGCCATGTCACTACACTGTAGTACTGTTGCATTCAGGATATGATTCTTTCATGACAGACTGATGTGCTTACATTTCTTTTACATGTCACATACATCATGCTTTCTGATTATACGCATTGAGAGTTGCTGTTTCCATGATATTTCTAGATTTTGGGAACCGTGGGTATTTCTGTTAGTTATATGTATGCCCTAGAGGCCATTACTGTACATAGGATGTATATTGTAGTGGATGCTGGGACGTATATAGGGAGGACTTTCTTGCTCGACATGATAGTATGCTATCTGGTTGAACTTTACCTTAACGTGTATACTGATTGTCTCTCTGTTACATGTTGGTAAAGCCCTTAGGATCTGTACTTGACTACCTGGACTATGATGCGGATCATATTAGTGGGGACATGGTAGTCCATAAGTACATCCTTCAAAGTCCCTAGTCGTGGGTGTATCGAGATGGGGCATCGATATACCAGAGTAGACTAGCGTGTACCTTCTCGACCCATGCAGATGGGCGATGGATGATCCCATATCCATTGGTGTTTGACATCAGAGATGATATACGGGTGCTCAGTAGAGACTGGGTACACTGGACGGACTCGCCGAGAACTCCCAGATGGTATTATACCTCACGTCAGATGGCAGTTCTCTGGTGACACTGGTACAGAGTAGTCTGTCGACCCGAGATCGTCATAGAGTCTTGTGTGGTTCCCACTGTGCTTTGATTTCCATCTTACCACGTCCAAGAGGGTGTGCAAAACGGTGGTTTTTGGGTACAGTCCCGAGTCACATGGAGGCAATGAGCGATAGGAGGGGATTCGTCTCTCCCGGTATAGGGGGTTGATGTTGCGCTGTGTTCGATTGGCTATAACAGGAAATCCCTGGCCAGGGTTGCTGAGATTTACTGGTAAGTGTTACCAGTAGTTTCTCGAACAGTTATAGACCTCATATCGACATGACTTATTGAGCTATTGGGGTCTGACGTTTACCACCCCTAGGCGAGATATGCGACATAACAGACGATCAGACCGGACTGTACGGTAGTGTTACTGGTTGGATTCACTGGAGTGTGAGCGGGCTTGCTCGTCGATCTTCAGATCGCTCAATACCCGGGTGGCCGTTACGTTTAGCAGACCGCTTGCGGCTTGTGGGTGTTTGATATGATCATCATCTGCTGCTGGCGTATTGACGAGTCTTTAGAGTCCTACACAGAGGTTTCCTGGCTCAAGCAAAACGAAATAGGAGCGCATATGAGATATGTGCGGGACCGAGAATAATACGCGTATGTGATACTGTATTCAATTCTCGCGATGTGACATTGATCGGTTATATGCGATATAGCCGGGTTATCGGATCAAGTGTTGATTCGATAAGATGTTACTAATGATACCAGTCGGTTATGTGCGTCATGACCGGATCGTTAAATCAAGTGTTGATTTAATGATTTAATGGATAATTATATATTTGATATATTACTTTGCATTAACTAGTATCGGTTCACTTTAAATGGATTTTCTCGCTCGGTTGTGCACATTGTATATTCGATATATTTTCGTGCACTTGATTGTATCATGTTTGATGATACATGTTTAACTATAGTTAAGTGTAATGGATTAAGCCATGGTTAAACTAATGATTATGGTTTTCTTTTCTTACTTATTTATTTATTTATTTATTTTGAATAGATAAGAAAAGAATGGTTGCTAATTTTGGAGTTTAGTTGAAGCTTCATGAAGCTTTGACTTTGTAACCATTCTTGTCTTCATCTTTAACCCTAACCATTAATCTAACCTTAGTTAATTCTCTACACTTGACCATGGTTTAGATTATGATAAGTTTTGATTTTTCTTTTCATTTTAAATAACTTATCATATATCATTTCTTCTTCTTCTTCCTTGAACTCAAGAAGAAAACCTTGAGGTCAACAATGGTGGATTGATGATTTGAGTGAGAAATCCAATTCTAAAGTCTACCCACTTCCTATTTCTTCATCCTCTACCTCTTGCCAAGTAGTAGAGTGTGTTTTCTTCACAAGTTTCTTGACTTGGTGAAGTGAGAGCTTGATCTTGCGATGCTTCGACGTAGATCATCTTCGGCATGGACATCGACGACCTAGCTCGCTTATTCTCCGATGAAGTCGACGCTAGAGCCCGGATTCCTTTTGGACAGCGGAGAGGACTTCGTTGCGGAGCTATGGAGGTGGAGCACCGGATCTACAAAGGTTGTATTTCCGATTCTCATAGTTAAGTGTTAACTAGTTAGCTTTTTCGCCTAGATTTCTAGCAAACGATCCGTATTAGGGTCTCTCGGCACCTAGAATTTTTGAAATTGGCATGGTTGATGCCTTGTGAGACCTCATTAGGGTGCCTAGGAATCCTACAGTGGTATCAGAGCCTAGCTAGAGCCTTAGGCGAAGTCCAGACGGAATTTGAAGTCCGAACGAACCGAAACCACAAAATTTTCCATGCTCTCTGTACTTTTTCTAAAAACAGGGATTTTTCAGTATTAAAAATATGTAGAAATATCAGCAGGAAAAAATAAGAGTAACTGTGCAATTCGTAACCCTAATTCCATTAAAGCGCCGCGCTTCCGCGGCACGAGCATGGCTCGTGCGGCGGAAACGCGGCCTGTTTGTCGTTTTGTGTGGTGATGTTTGCACAGTAACTCCTATTTAACAGTGCTGGTTTTCCTGGGTATTTTTAATATTTATTCAAGTGTTGAATATTCTGTAGTTGTTTTGGGGATTCGGTGTTTCGATCGGGGTATCAAATTTTGTCTATTTGGCTTTCCGGATAAATTTTAAAATATGTTAAAAAGTTCGACCGGATATAAATACCCAATTTTTCCCCTGTCGGGAAATTTCCAAGTGTTGGATTTTTCCGAAGTTTAACGACGTTCTAAGTAGTGCAAGTAACGCGATGGACCCTCTAGAAGACAACAAACCTTAACTCGATTATGTGACCGTCTTGAACTGCCCTTTGAACCTTCGGGTTTGGGGCAGTACGGCGTGCCACATGTGAGGCGTTGGCTTGACCCTTCTACGGCTGGACCGTTGCTACTGAGGCACGAACTGAATGTTTTTAGACTTATTTCATGTGTTGATCTGTTTCGGGAAAACTTGGGTGTTCGATTGTTCGATCGGAAAGTTTAACATTTTCTATTTATCCGGAATGGGATACAATAATTGGAATTCACAAATTGTTATGAGATAACGGAATGAATATTATAAACGTAGCAGTTTAGTCTCACTTGATCGGTTGCCACGGAATTTTGATGTGATCAAAAGTCCGTCGCAATCACGTAGCGTACGCGGATACTCGCCGGGTAAACTTAATAGACAGCCTCGCTCCATTGCCCCGACCAAGTGACTGTAGGAGAACCCCGTCGCCGAAAGCATCCGTTCGGGTGCTCGCGGCAGCGGTGTTCCGCCTTGGTGCACTTCATCGACGGTATCGGGGGTGCGGCCGCCTACTAAGGTTTGCGACGAGTATTCGATCAGACTGTCGGGAATCTTGTTGAATTGCCCGACTCGATATTGAAAAGTGTTTTCGATAATGAGACTGAAATGCGGGGTTTATAATTGTTAGGCATGTGATGTCTAAGTAATTCATTTGGTCAGGCATGCGATGTCTGAGATGGTTGCGGATTCCAACTGTTGTAGTTTTACACTTTCTTTTCTGTGACCGTAAGTGTAATATGTGATATCGCCGGTTTCGTTGCTATATGTCAACGAAAATTGGGATGCGCATATTTACTTACGTTGATGACATGTGATGTTATGTGTTGCTGGATATGTTATATTGGATCGTCGTGTTTGAATAGCCGGGGGTTTTTATGTGAGATGAGTGTTTTTCATTTTCATTCATGTAAAAACTTGTATGTAATATTCTTTTATTGGGGCGCTTCCAGGTTGCGGAAGTTGTCACCGTTTGTATATTATTTACTTTTCCGCACTAGGATAGACCCAAGGAGGAGGGCACAAGTAACCGGGTTCTGGAGTCCAGTGGGAGACCAACTCGAGGAGTCGAGTCCGGGTCTCCTAACTCTAGAATTGGTAGGGTTGCTTGCCGCTCTCGTAGGGGTCTAGGGGTGTGGGTTTGGCTATTCATCACGACCGTGGAATCCGTGTTTTATACTGGCTCGTATTGAAAACACGGACGTCCTAGTATATCCAATATTTCATATGATTCTTCTGCTGCGATATCTGTGATGTGATCATGTGATGTTCTGTGATAGATACAGTATATAGTATATATGATATATTATATAGACGTTACTTATGTTTTACACCCGCGCTAGCCCTGCCCCGCTCTGCCGTTAGTTACCTAACCTAACGGTGCACGAGGGGACATCGAGGCGAATGCGGATGGCATAAGTGTACGTCGTATTTATCTGTGATGTTTAGGTACTTAAATGATGGGACTTCATTAATGTGATTAATGAAATAAAAGAAACCTAAGATGTTGTAGAATCGAATTTCAAAATAAAACAGGTAGCTACAGTTCTTGCTTTGCACAGCGGTATATGTGATATATCCTGCACCTTATTCGATAAGGAAAGGACCGAGATCCCTTCACCGGGAGTGACTCCTTTAGCAATAACTGGTCGATGCTACACCCTCGGTTTGTCTTTTGATTGCTTTTAAGAGTTTTTGCTTTGCACAGTGATATATGTGACATATCCCGCACCTCATTCGACGAGGAAAGGACCGACGATCCCTTCACCGGGAGTGACTCCTTTAGCAAAACTAGAAAAGCCTCAAAAGAACTCCATTTCAAAATTCATTCGATCCTACAACGATATCAAGTTCATTACGCAATAGGTTTTCATAAAAACCTGTCGTAGCCCTCCGTCATTTCAGATAAGTAGTAGTTAGTATTTGTGCTACGTTTGTTGGCCTGCGTCAAGGCGTAGTGTGCGGTAGCTAACTGGTGCTTATCTGCATAAGCATATGATGTGATTGGATTAGGGTAGTCGTGCGACTTTGTTGGCCTGCGTGAAGGGTCGTGCGGGTGGGTTTAATTCAATCAGGAAATGACGGGTTGAACTTGACTAGCGGACTATGGTTTGTTGGCCTGCGTCAAGGTCATAGGACGCTAGGGGCAAAATATTATCGGGAATTTCATGTGTTGAGATTTGCAATGAGATTGCATACCTTCTATGAGATAGTTGGATCCCGATACCCGCTGCGAGTAAGAGTTACTCCTGGGAGAGTTTTATACATTACAATTAGCCGATCAAGTAGGTGTCTAGAAAGGTGTCAACGAGGTTACGCCTCTGGGAAAACGAGGTTTACATTAATTAGGTTCGTGCGAAAGCACGGGGGACCTCCCTCAAAGTACCGACACTGGCCTGGCTGAAAGATTGGCGAACTTGTAGTGTGTAATTAATCCCGGCTAGTTTTTCCTTTTAGGGTTTGAAGGAAGATTTGATAAAAAGCAGTGGGAGCCATCCTGATTAGATAAAATAATAACCAATCTATTCTTGAAAGAGCGCACGCTGAGTGTTTTCTTCTCTTTCTCTCCTGGTAGCGACCATATCACGCCTTAATCAAGATAATAAAATGGAATATTGACCGAACCCGCTTGTTATACTGAGCTGGGGAACGTTGGTCCCGCTCCAACTTATAATTGTTATAAGACAGAGCAAGAAATTGGGGAATACCAGACTTCCCGTGCCGCCCAAACGAAGAGAGTGCATGCTGATGCATCATCTTCGGGTGTGTTCATTACAAAGAACTGTTTCTCCGTATCCTTTACATCCTGGGTATGTGATACCAGATCAGGATCCCAGATATGTAATCTGTTACATAGGGCTGCAGAAAGGTAGAGAACTGAGAACGGGTGATAAGTTTCATGAGGCAGAAAACGGGGCAAGTGTTGCAGCCAAGTCTGTTGGTCACTGTCACCCTGTATTACCAATACATTGATTCTGAACGAATGTTATTAGATACCAAACCTGATATACAAAATCATATCAGTCTCTTTATTAGTAAAGAAATGATAAAATTTTGTATTGTTGGACAATGTTTTGAACATTTCCTATATCAATAGTTGATCGGTTCAGGCACGTTATCTAAAAGCGTTGATGTTCTAAATCAAACTACAGTTCTTAGTATACGGAACACACACAAGAGGAATAGTTCAGAATTGAACGATTCCTTCTTGAGGCATTGTAGACTAGGTCATATCAATGTGACCCGACTAGCTAGAGTTACATAAAGATGCATATTTAAATTAGTTTGAATTTACATCTTGTGAAACTCGCCAGTCATGTCACAAAGATAAGATGACCATAGCTCCGTTTATTGGAAACAGAGAAAGAGTTAGTGAACTCTTGGGATGATACATGTTGATGTATGTAGGTCCCCTGTCTACACATGCCAGGACTGGTTCTTTATACTTCATTACGTTCTCTGATAATCTCTTTAGATTCAGACCTATGTTCCTGTTGAAACACAAGTCCGAACCTTTTGAGATATTCACAGAATATAAGCGAGAAGTAGAGAACCAGAATACGGGTATAAGTATTATGTCCTATGATGAGATCAGGGAGGAGAATACTTGTGCATGGAATTCCTGGACTATTCTAAAAGAGAATGAGATTCTTTCTCAGCATTACTCCTCCGAATACACCATAGCATGATGGTATATCGGGGCGGAGCAGATACACCCTATTTGATATGGTGTGCTCTATGATGAGTACTACTGAGTTACCTGTTTCCTTTTGGGAGTCATGCACTTATGAAGTTGCATACCTATTGAATAGGGTTCCAATCAAATAAGTTGCCTACCATTTCATATGTGATATGGAAAGGGAAGAGCCCATGTCTTAAGCTAGTTAAGATTTGGGGTTGTCCGGCCTATGTCTAAAAGGCAAAATCCGGACAAGCTCGAGGCAAGGTCAGTTATGTAGAACTGGAAATGTTCCAGCCATACAAACTGCAACTGATGATTTGATAGAACCAAAGGATTCAGTAAATACCAACGAACCTCAGCCTCTCCGCCGATCTAGTAGGGTTCCTCACCCACCTGAGAGATACTTCGGTTTCTCTATGACAGTGGGAGCGAGGACTGCATCATGAGATGATGACCCAACTAGTTTCGAGCTGGCCATCTAGAGTAAGACTCTGTAAGAATGGCTGGATGTTTAGCGATCTGAGACGGAATCCATGTACACCAACAAAGTATGGACTTTGGTTGCTATATCTGAAGGGTTAAATCCCCATCAGGAGCAAGTATATCTTGAGAAGATTACTTGGTATAGATGGAAAAGTTGAGACTTTCAAAGGTAGACTTGACAAAGGTTTTCGTCATCGACCAAGCATGGATAATGATGAAACCTTTTCAAGTAGCTATGCTTAAGTCCATCCAGATCCTACTTGCCACGGCTGCATACCATGACTACGATATCTGGTGGTTGGGTGTCATGACTGCTTTTCTAAATGATGTTTTAGAAGAGTGCGTCTATAAGTACACAGCCAGAGGGCTTCGTAAACAGTGGGAGCAGCGGAAACGTGTGCAAGGTGCTTTATAATGATAAAGCAGGCATCGCGGAGTTGGAACATCTGTTTTGATGAAGCGGTCAAAGAAGTTGACATCATCAAAATGGTAGATGAACCTTGTATAAACAAGAAGGTAGTAGGGAGTATGGTGACGATCCTCGTAGAGTACGTGGATGACATACTCTTGATAGGGAAGGAGTTTCCGATGCTACGCTCGATCAATCTCCGCTTATCACCATAATTCTCCATATAGGATCAAAATGATACCTACTAAATCCTGGATTTTGGATCTATGAGATAGATCTAATTGGATGTTAGGACTCTCACTAGTTGTAGTGAGACGGTATCAATCGATCCTGGGGAGAATCACTGGAAGGGTTCCAAGGTGATGAAGATGACTGAATATCAGTCACAGGCATTGTCTTTACCCTCAGTAAAGGGACGGTATGGTGGAAGAGTTCCAATCTAGATACCGTGACATACTAGACGATAAAGGCTAGATACATTGCTACTTAAGATGCTACCAAAGTGGCTGTCTGGGTGTATATTGGTTCATGAGATGAACTTAGTTCCTCCCATTATGTGACAATGGAGTTGTGGCTTATGCCAAGGAACGTCCGTCCCATCAGTGATCCAGACATATTCTAAGGCAGTATCACTTGATCATGGAGATGGTTGATCTCCAGGGTGATCGAGGTTTGGAGAGTAGACTCAGAGGACAACACAGCGGATCCACTCACAAAGGCCTGTTCCCAGAGAGAGACTTTTATGGGATGGTTGAGTATGAGATACTACAACCACTGCTATCAGATGGCCCTAGTGCAAGTGGGAGATTGTTAGTTATATGTATGGCCTAGAGGCCATTACTGTACATAGGATGTATATTGTAGTGGATGCTGGGACGTATATAGGGAGGACTTTCTTGCTCGACATGATAGTATGCTATCTGGTTGAACTTTACTTTAACGTGTATACTGATTGTCTCTCTGTTACATGTTGGTAAAGCCCTTAGGATCTGTACTTGACTACCTGGACTATGATGCGGATCATACTAGTGGGGACATGGTAGTCCATAAGTACATCCTTCAAAGTCCCTAGTCGTGGGTGTATCGAGATGGGGCATCGATATACCAGAGTAGACTAGCGTGTACCTTCTCGACCCATGCAGATGGGCGATGGATGATCCCATATCCATTGGTGTTTGACATCAGAGATGATATACGGGTGCTCAGTAGAGACTGGGTACACTGGACGGACTCGCCGAGAACTCCCAGATGGTATTATACCTCACGTCAGATGGCAGTTCTCTGGTGACACTGGTACAGAGTAGTCTGTCGACCCGAGATCGTCATAGAGTCTTGTGTGGTTCCCACTGTGCTTTGATTTCCATCTTACCACGTCCAAGAGGGTGTGCAAAACGGTGGTTTTTGGGTACAGTCCCGAGTCACATGGAGGCAATGAGCGATAGGAGGGGATTCGTCTCTCCCGGTATAGGGGGTTGATGTTGTGCTGTGTTCGATTGGCTATAACAGGAAATCCCTGGCCAGGGTTGCTGAGATTTACTGGTAAGTGTTACCAGTAGTTTCTGGAACAGTTATAGACCTCATATCGACACGACTTATTAAGCTATTGGGGTCTGACGTCTACCACCCCTAGGCGAGATATGCGACATATCAGACGATCAGACCGGACTGTACGGTAGTGTTACTGGTTGGATTCACTGGAGTGTGAGCGGGCTTGCTCGTCGATCTTCAGATCGCTCAATACCCGGGTGGCCGTTATGTTTAGCAGACCGCTTGCGGCTTGTGGGTGTTTGATATGATCATCATCTGCTGCCGGCATATTGACGAGTCTTTAGAGTCCTACACAGAGGTTTCCTGGCTCAAGCAAAACGAAATAGGAGCGCATATGAGATATGTGCGGGACCGAGAATAATACGAGTATGTGATACTGTATTCAATTCTCGCGATGTGACATTGATCGGTTATATGCGATATAGCCGGGTTATCGGATCAAGTGTTGATTCCATAAGATGTTACTAATGATACCAGTCGGTTATGTGCGTCATGACCGGATCGTTAAATCAAGTGTTGATTTAATGATTTAATGCATAATTATATATTTGATATATTACTTTGCATTAACTAGTATCGGTTCACTTTAAATGGATTTTCTCGCTCGGTTGTGCACATTGTATATTCGATATATTTTCGTGCACTTGATTGTATCATGTTTGATGATACATGTTTAACTATAGTTAAGTGTAATGGATTAAGCCATGGTTAAACTAATGATTAGGGTTTTCTTTTCTTACTTACTTATTTATTTATTTATTTTGAATAGATAAGAAAAGAATGGTTGCTAATTTTGGAGTTTAGTTGAAGCTTCATGAAGCTTTGACTTTGTAACCATTCTTGTCTTCATCTTTAATCCTAACCATTAATCTAACCTTAGTTAATTCTCTACACTTGACCATGGTTTAGATTATGATAAGTTTTGATTTTTCTTTTCATTTTAAATAACTTATCATATATCATTTCTTCTTCTTCTTCCTTGAACTCAAGAAGAAAACCTTGAGGTCATCAATGGTGGATTGATGATTTGAGTGAGAAATCCAATTCTAAAGTCTACTCACTTCCTATTTCTTCATCCTCTACCTCTTGCCAAGTAGTAGAGTGTGTTTTCTTCACAAGTTTCTTGACTTGGTGAAGTGAGAGCTTGATCTTGCGATGCTTCGACGTAGATCATCTTCGGCATGGACATCGACGACCTAGTTCGCTTATTCTCCGATGAAGTCGACGCTAGAGCCCGGATTCCTTTTGGACAGCGGAGAGGACTTCGTTGCGGAGCTATGGAGGTGGAGCACCGGATCTACAAAGGTTGTATTTCCGATTCTCATAGTTAAGTGTTAACTAGTTAGCTTTTTCGCCTAGATTTCTAGCAAACGATCCGTATTAGGGTCTCTCGGCACCTAGAATTTTTGAAATTGGCATGGTTGATGCCTTGTGAGACCTCATTAGGGTGCCTAGGAACCCTACAATTTCAAAAGAGAATATGTCATTGCTTTAAATACCCGGTTACCCTTGATATGATATTTCAGTGCGTCCGCCATGTGTTTTCTCGGTGCTGAGAGCGACATGTGAAACCCGATTCGAGGAGGCGGATGAGACCGATTGAGGGTACATGGTGGACCCGGTATGGTACCCCGGGGCGAGAACGGATTCGCTATGTTGTAGGCGGTGGGCCTGGCAGAGGGACTACTACCTACCGGTGATTGGTTGGACCTGGAGGTTATCCGGAGGATACTGACCAGAGTCGATAGATGGATATGGGCGTACTGCTGGGGCCGAGGACCGATTCCGCAGACGGAGCCCGTGGGATGATCCGGACTGACGGAGCCCGATATATGAGGATTTACGTGCCGATGCTGGGCACAGCTTTCATGATGTTTTCGACTGTCGATGTTGGACACTCCAGTTCCATGATTTTGACGTTTCGCGAGGGACACAGATGGTTTATAACCTCATATTTCCATGCATATGCTTTATGATATTTACATGCATGATGGTTATTGTCATTGGGTGACGAGTGGACGGGATCCACATATATACAGATTTGATTACATTGATCATACCTCTCATTTATGATATGCTATTACCTGAGGCACTGGCACGAGCACTTGGCACTACACTCTTGTATAGAGATTACATTACCAGTTTAGCATGCTTCAGACTTATTCATATTGAGGTTTATATATTTATCTGATCGTATTGACATAGGATGGGTCATACATTCGATTTTTGCTTGTAGATATTTTCTATTCACGAGTTGGCAACTCACCCCCGTTGTGCCACAGTCCTTGCAGGTTTTTGCCGTACAGATTCCATAGCGGCATTTCTGGCACACTACTTACATATGGGTGACTTGCTTGGGTAGGTGGGTTCACTTGTATCAGAACTGCCATTGTTCCTGTATTATTCATTGTATCTAGAAATTCCATCAACCAAAACTTGTATATTATTTCAGACTTAGACACAGTGATGTATTATCTCGACCTTAGAGTCGCGCTTGTAGTATTATGGTTTTCATGTTGATTTTGAGTTTCTTTCTGAGTTTTGATCCTCGCCTTTCGGCATTGTATATTATATTGTTTGCGTGGTTGTGACCGTCAATTGAAGAAGAGCTAGCTCCCGCTTAGGGATGCCTTTTATCATTACTTATATATTATCCTTGTTGTACCCCGTTTGGGGCCAGTTTTTACAATGGAAACTCTGCCGAAATTTTCAGAAAAGACTATACATTTTAAAAATGCATATTCGGCTTAGTTATTTAAAAACCATGATTTAAAACATGTTTTCTTCATTCCTTTAAACTAGTTTTCTTTATTTACTCCCTAAAATGGTTTTAGATTTCTGGGCTTTTGTCTTACTTGGATTAGATGGGGTCCTATAGACTTCATATGATTCAAGTGCCTGTCACGGGCTATTTCAGGTCGTGACATTTTGGCTCGCCATTTTTTTATCGCGAGTGTGGAACTTGGAATCTGGTGCCAATCTCAGCATCAGCAACTCTGCGACTGGAATATTGCCAGGAGCGAATCATCATTTGCCATGAAAGGACTTGGAATTTGATACCGATTTAGGCATCAGCATCGCTACAACTGCGATATTGCAAGGAGCGAATCATCATTTGCATCTGTCGATGTCGAACAAAGGTGGCTTAGCAAACAGGGTTAGGATCCCGTCGACTAAGGCTTTTGACTTCATGAGCCGTAAGGGTCTCATAAAGGTGTTTCTCCCTACGAGTCATGAAGATCTCGTAGGTGCGTTTTCTCCTTAGGAATCGTAAGGATTCCTAAGTGTGTGTTCTCTTATAAGTCGAAAGGATATTACAAGAGTGTTTTCTCCTTGCAATTCGAGAGGACCTATAAGTGTTTGTTCACCGTGTGAGCATATCCCTAGTCGCTGGTGGGACTCTGTTAGGGAAATGTTCATACGTGCCCGTGGATTGTATACAAGGGTCAACATTGAACCGCTTGTAGGGTAGTCTCGGAGATTGTGATGGTTTAAGAACAGGTTTAGATCCCTGTAGCTTAAGGTTTTTGAATCCTATGAGCCGTGAGGGTCTTAAAGAGGAATTTTCCTTACGAGTCGTGAGGATCTCGTAAGTGTGTTTTCTCCTTAGGAATCGTGGGGATCCCTATGTGTGTTTCTCCCTTGTGAGTCGTAAGGATCTCACACAGGTGGTTTCTCCCGATAATGTCGAAAGGACCTTGCAAGTGTCTTTTAACGAGGTTGCGCCCTTTCGGGTTTTCACAAAACTCGCCGGTAGTCCCGCAGTTTTTACTCACGGAGCCATTTCAGGTTTTCATCCGTGCCCATTTCGCTTATGGGCGTACCTTTTTTTTATTTTTTTTACTACTTCAGCCTGGGGATGCTGTGGGTCTGTGGTAGTTTAACGACGTTTCGGTCATTTGTTCATAGGTCCGAGATTTTTCGGGCAACATACGATTACTCAGCTATATTTTCTCGCAAATCTTCGCATCTTTGTGTCGGAGGTGGATTCCTTGAAGAAAGGGCTGAGGGCGATTTCTTCGTCAGAGTCGCTTCCAAAGGTGACAACTTGCGATCCTTTGGTGTCGACTATGTGACAGTTGCCAGCGGCTCTTTTGCGCTCATCTATCGTGCTTTTCTGTTCCCGACGAGCCTTGCGCTTCACTCGTTGAACGTGTTGTCAGTGGGCAACATATCCTTGCCACCAGTTTTTAAAGGCTATGCACTCCTCGGTAGGGTGTGTAATCCTCTAATGGTATAAGAAGAAGTTAGGATGTATGTCTGCTTCATCAAGATGTATACTGTTAGGAGAATTTCCACTTAAAGAGGGCAACTTCATTCCTATTGACAGGACTCTAGAGAATTGTTTCCTTACTTTAAGCTTGCTTTTGCTGGCGATAGGGATGCTTCGATCCGGTTGAAGTGCCTCGACCTTTTCATCCAGTCATCGGCGTTTGGCTTTTTCAAATATAGCCAGTTCGCGCTCTCGATTAGCTTTGCTTTTCTGACGGGCTTCGTTCAGTAGCAAGTCGATCATCTCGTCAGACGGTTCCAAGGGTTTTGGCTTCGATCCTGCCCCCGGCTCTTTTATGTTGTCTTCTATCGCCGAGTGAGCTTCTTCGTTAGTTAACGCCGAGTGAGAGACCATGTGGCAACTTGCCACATAGTCCTTAGATTCATCTGACGAGTCATCCCCGTCGTTATTGTCGTTATCTCCGCTCTCAAGGATATTTTTGAGAAATTCTTGGAGTGTGACCGGGGTCCGTGCCTTCTGGTTATATTCCTCCAGCGTGTCAATATGCTTTTGCAGATTCGTGCGCTTGTCATCAGGCTTCACGAGCTTTTTCTTCTTCTTTGAAGACTTTGACGGCTGGGCCTGAGCGTTTTGACAATCGCTACCAATTCTCGGCATCGGGCGTTGTTTTAGCATTCCCTCAATGATCTCAGGCTCTAGCGGGCTTTTCCACCTGATTTCCGGGCATGTGTGAAGATCCTTCAGCATCCTTTTCGTCTTGGCTAAAAGAGCGACCTCCCATGGAGCTTCTTCTGTAAAAGAGTACGATGCCCCCGGTGTGTCCACCCTTTTAGGAGTGTGCTGTTGTGGCGGATTCACCTTCCTGTTTTCGGATAGCGTGAACTTGCCCTGTTGGTATTGGTCTTCAACCCAGTTTTGGAAGACGTAGCAGTCTTGGATCAGATGGCACAATACTCGGTGGTAGGGGCAGTAATTAGGATCGTTGACGTCATTCGGTCGCGTTGGGTGTCTCGACTCCGGTAGAGTGATGAGCCCATTGCACACTGCCAGTTCAAACAGTTTCCCTGTTTTAGCCCGGGGAAACGAGTAAGGACGTCTCAACCTCTCATCGAGGGATTGCCGCTTGTTGATTTGGCGAACAACCGGTCTTGGGCCACTCGTTTGTTTTTGAGTGTTGGCGACGAAGATTGCTTTCCCTTTGCCCTTTTCATTCCGAGGCTCCGTCTTTAAAGAGGAAGGCCTATGGCCCATATGGTCCATTTGGGCCAGCTTGTCAATCAAGGCCTGGAAAGTAGTCGGCTTGAAAAACATCGTAAATTGGGAAATGGTCTCTTGAGGGTCGAGAGTACCCATGAACATGCCTACCGAAGGAGCCTCTTTTATGCGATGTTCGCACTTCGACCATAGATTCCGCCATCGCATGGCGTATTGGACCCATGTTTCGCCTGGCTTCACCCTAGCGTTAATCAACACCGTGATTGGGTTGTGTTCGCTAGCATTTGTGAAACGCTGGGTGAATAGCAACTCCATCTCCGTAAAAGTTTTGATGGAATCGTTGGGAATCTCTAAATACCATTCGAACGTCATCTCTGCCAAGCTGCTGATGAATTAGATGAGCAGTAGCTTGTCGTCACCTCCGGTGTTGCCGCACAGAGCCATGTGTTGGTGTGGATTCCCCATCCCCTTATATACATGGAATTTAGGGATCGTATATCCCGGCGGATACTTGATTTGATCATACCACGTCGGATACGGTCAACCGTTCTTGATTGATCTATTTGCGGCTTCACTGGAGTAGTGAGTCTTGATTTGCTGAGCGACATGTTCATTCAGCTTTTCTTTTGAGATCATTTCCTCTTCGCCTGTTGATGAGACTCGTAGAGGATTTGAAATGTCACCCTTGTCTTTAAGAGTGACTACCGACAGTTCATTCGCTTGTGGTTCCGATCGAACCATCATTCCAGCTATATTCTGAATCAGAAGGGCCATCTGGCTCATTTTAGTGGACATTTCTGCTTTTCTTCATCTCTCTTTTTCAGAGCGCGCTTTAGGAAATCAATATCCGACCCCTCTCTATTCTTTCTCCAGGTGCGTCTTCGGGATTTGCCTTAGACGATGGATTAGCGTTTGCTGCCGCCTGAGCAAGCATCTCCTGTAGCTTTTCACGTTGTAGTTGAACTTTTGTTAAGGACCGAGTTTGAGGTCGGTGACTAGTAGAATCTTGAACTTTGTCTTTAGAATTCACCACATAGACTATGTGAACTACCATGCCCCCAGGCTTGGGGCGCTTGGAGTTTTGGCCTTTGGAGTTTGCTTCGGGCACTTGAGCTTTATTGGGCCTCTCTTTTTTGTGAAAAGCCGCTTTGGTTTTGGGAGGAACCGCTGTATCGGGATCCGTCTTGGGTTGAGTCCCCTTGTATTTGAAAGAGAATTTGTCAGAGTTTGGCTGACGTTTAGGGTAAAAGCCGCGGTTGACGACAAAGACCTCCACTTGCTTCCGTACTTTATATATAGATGAGGAAAGTTGCTTCAGGGAGCGAACTGGTTTCTGCTCTCGTGGGATCTCCATGGGCTGCAGAGATTTCTCAAATATTGCAGTAGGAAAATTTTATCTAACCCTTCGCACCAATTTGAAGCTGTTCCTGGTTGGAACCACATTCACCACTGAGGTTGAAACAGAACCATACGGAGAATTTCCCCCAGCTCATTTTGTATGATGCCAATATCGACGACGACCATTTCTTACGGCCGGGATTTGATTAGCTTCAGGATTTTGCCGAGCCTTCCCCCTGTTTCCTTTGAGAGCTTGAATATTCTGCCCCCTGCTTCGACCTTGGTCATTGGCATGTGCCAGTTGTTTGAGGATTGATTCCGTCGGCAAAGCTGCTGCTTGGAAAGCCCGCCTGTGGACGACAGACTTCCTCTGGGCTTCCTCCATCGGCGTTAAGGCACCGAGGGTGGGAGGTAGGAGCATCGACCCAAAAAGAAGCCCGTTGATTTCTTGAAGAGCCGGATCGCAGAGATTTGAGCCTGCAAGTGGCCCTTACTTGACTCCACCAGATATGACAGAGTCTGTGTTGCTAAGGTGGGAACAAACGCCATTCTTCATAAAGACAAAGCACCGACTTCAGTATCCACTCCCCTAAGGGCAACCACAAACATAAACACCGCGATTATCTGATCACGGGAAAAACATGACACACGAAGTGTGGAGTGGAAAGTGGAAAAGGTCCGACCGGGCATGCCAGAATCTGTTCTCCGCCGAAAGACGCGACCAGGAAGACTGACGTCTTGCCTGAATTTGGGGGCAGATGCTAATTGGTGCTATCCGTCCACCTCTCCGAAGATGCCAAGTTGATTTATGGCACCATGTATCGAAGGTTTAAACGGATGCGGCCGATGTAGCAGACTTTGTCAGATTCCCCTCATTGAGGGGTTTTTGATTGTGGGGACGCTCTTCCTTGCAGGCGCAAACCCCTGCAGTTAATTACGCTAGCGCATTGCGGTAACAACTTTCTCTTTCTCAAGATGATCGCTTCGTGCCGTGTGTGTTTGTTTTGTTTTTGTTTGCCCGTGGATTGTATACGGAGACTAATTTATATTATCTCCCGTAGGGGGTGGATTAGTCCAAATCCGTATTTTCTTAGATTTGGGTTTAAGGATACGTTAGTCTCATTTGAGACTAAGATCAACTTAAGCGTTTGTTAAGGATACGTTAGTCTAATTTTTAGAATAAGATCTACTCAACAGTTTGTTAAGGACACGTTAGTCTAATTTTAAACTAAGGACAACTTAACAATTTGTTAAGGATACGTTAGTCTAATTTTAGACTAAGATCTACTTAACAGGATCATTTAGATCCAACAAAAGAGCATTTGGGCTCTATTGTTTTAGTTTAGGGACTTTGCGGTCGATTACCAGTTTAAGGACATGGTGGTTCAAGGTTAAGGACATCATAGTCCATGGGTTTAAAGGACCCCACAGTCCGAGGTTAAGGACATCATGGTCCATGGGTTTAAAGGGACCCCACAGTCCGAGGTTAAGAACATCATAGTCCATGGGTTTAAAGGGACCCCACAGTCCGAGGTTAAGGACATCATAGTCCATGGGCTTAAGGACCCCACAGTCCGAGGTTAAGGAAATCATAGTCCATGGGCTTAAGGACCCCACAGTCCATGGAATGTCTGGTTGTCGGGACCCGACACCTCTCTGAAGACGTTGAAGGATTACAACGACAAATATCAGAGGAGTGAAGAGATGTACCCTTGAACCAAAGTTGATTTGGGGATCTGTAGTCCCATTTGGAACTAAGATCAATTAATTAGAATATGAGCACATTGGCTCAGTTAAATCTGAATTGAGGACTTATGGCCAACTTGGGCTAAGTCCAATTAGATTAGAAATGTTGACCCTTTATTGGGCCATTAGACATTTGTCTGGGTTCAGCCCTCATCACTTAGCAATGCTAAACAAGAGTTTGAGGACTCTGATAACATTTTTGTCTTTGATTGAACAATAAACATTATAGCTCTGGGTTTTACTCTGCATGTCATATGAAATGATCAATTTTGAGTTTCAGCTGAAGGAGAGCCTTGCCTCTGGAAAACTTAGCCAATTTGGCTAAGTTTGGCTTTAGAATAGTGTTAAATACTAGAGGACATCTGGTGGTCACGTGTCCTCACGTGATGTATCTAAAACAGTGTTAAACACTAGAGACAAAATGTTCAAAATAGTGTTAAACACTAGAAAGGAAGGGGTCACGTGGGGTCACGTGAGGCGCCTGTGATGGGGTCGGAACTCCTTTATTTTGTTCTCAGGACTGCAGATAAGTATTAAACACTTTTAGTTTTCATAGCCATCATGTGTGGGCACGTGATGGGTACTCATGCATTGATTTATTAGAGTGTTTATTATAGGTCACGTGAGGACACGTGAGAGCGCCCAAAGCCAGCATTGCTTTTGCTTTTGTTTTCTTTATTTTGGAAGTCACGTGGGAGCACGTGAGGCATTGCCTCCAAGCTTTCCCTTCTCATTTTGGGGGATTTGTTCAGAGGTCACGTGGGGGCAAGTGACCTAGTTTTATTCTTTCTTTTCTGACCACTGCGAATTGGGGTCACGTGTCATCACGTGACCAATGTTCTTCTCGTGCATGGAGATCATTCGAGTCTCTTTATTTTAAAAATTAAATTCTCAATAGGGTTAAACCCTAATTATGTTTTTAGAGGAATTAAATTCCTATGTATGTGGTGTATGACTATGGTAGCGCCCCGGCCGTCTTTCCGAGGCCAAAATACGGAAACGAAAATTTTTCTTGACTTTAAACCGGCACTACCGCATCCTAAAAACCCGGATCGTAACTATTAACCTACACCTAGCTTACATGAGAAAGGGATAGAGGGCTATACCGAGCGATCCGTGTCCTTCGGTCTTCGGCCTCAACTCCGATCTCCTCGCGGAATCTCCGGTCTTCATCTCCTCGTCGGAAAGGGCACCACATCGAGAAGTCTTTTTACGGGCTCCCGCTTCATCCGAAGCAACTCGGGCACGAAGTGTGTGTTGGAGATAGTGCCCTCAGAGTCAATTATTGGATCACAGGCACGTGATTGCAATGATTGAGGGAGGACCTATCCCGGGACGACAGTCTTACTCGAGATGATAGTATGCTATCTGGTTTATCTTTGTCATCGTGTACTGCTTTAGGTGACCTGACAGGTCACTATTGCACGTTGATAGAGCCCCTAGGATTCTTGCCTGACTGCCAGCAGTATGAGGGCGATCATATACGTGGGAGCTGGTAGTCTATAAGCACATCCTTAAATGGTCCCTAGTCGTGGGAGTTTCGAGACAGGGCATCGATTCTCCAGAGTAGACTAGTGTATACAGTCGAGACCCCGACGAGGGGCGATGGCCGGTCTCACAGGCCACTGGTGTCAGTTGGATCACCTAAGATGTATACAGGTGCTCATTGGGTTATGAGTACACCGGACAGGACTCGCCGGGAACATGCTAGTTGGTCTTATACCTGACGTCAGATAGCAGATCCTGGTGACATGTGTACAGGTTAGTTCATCGACCTGGGGATCGTCATTTGTCTCGTGTGAGTTCCCACTGTACTTTGATTACTACCCTACCACGGCTCAAAGGAGTCGTTCAAACAGGTTTTAGTTGGGTACAGTCCCGAGCCACATGGAGGCAGTGAGCGGATCTTCGGGGGTTCGTCTCTCCCGGTATTGGGGGTGAGGTCGCGCTGTGTCTAGGAGAGCCATTACACGAAGTCCTTGGCCAAGGCAGGAGATTTACTGGTAGGTATTCCAGTAGTATCTCAGGGTGTTCTGGGCTACACTCCGACACGACTTGTACCGCTTTTGGGGGTCTGACTTTTACCAACCCCCTAGGCCCGCCATGCGATGCTCGTAGACGAACGGACCGGACTGTACGGATATTGTCACTGACAGGCTCAGTAAGGTGTCAGGATGAGTTCGCTCATCGACGTCCCTTTTGGTCAATAGCTGGTGGCCCGTTACGTATTGGGTTATACCTCTGACGTGCTAGTGGTTAAATCCACAGCCATAGTATTGACGAGTCTTTAGAGTCCACCACACTTACAGTTACTCAAGCTTTCGGGTGAAACGCTGTAGAGGCCGTATGGAGATATGGCAGGGTCCGATCAGATACGTGCGGTATTGCACGGATCAGGATCGGACGGTTAGTACTAGAGGCCGTATAGTTATATGGCACGGTTCGATCAGATACGTGCGGTATTGCACGGATCAGGATCGAACGGATTTTACTAGCCGGCTTTGGTTTAAGCCGGATCCTAGTATAGTACAGTGTAGATTTTGTCTCATTGCATTTGTATCCGGTCGAAATACAAATGCGGGCATGTATATGCAGTATCGGGGTTTTCCTGTAATTTATTACGGGACCAGTTTTCTGGAGTTGCCATTTTGCATTCCGTTCCGGCCGGTTTTCCTTTGTTCTTTCCCGGCCGGACTTTTCCGATGGAGGGGGTTATTTGCAAGTTTGCAAATAACTTTTGTGGAGGGGGTTTCTTGCTTTTGTGTCATTATGATATGTTAAGCATCTTTGCTTTTTCATCCATGATGGTGCATTTATGTGATTGGAAAGGGTTAAGGTTTGGATGTAAGTTTGTAATCATGATGTTTTGTTTGTGGTCACCCTTCACTTTTTCCTACACTCACCTCCCTTCTTGGTTTTTTGATATATCATTCCTCCACCATTCTTATATGAGAGGGGCTACACTTGTGAGAAAAATATGAGAGAGTTTCATTTGGAGAGTGTGGCATTCTTGATCTCATTTCATGCTAGAAAAATGCAAGCACCATTTTTCTTATCTTGATTCCTCCATGATCTTCAAAGGCAACAAAACCCCAAATGAGACACAACCCTACACATTCTACAGCAAGTCTTGGGCATGTCGACTTACCAGCTTCATGCCCGAGTTGCCTCGGTATAGAGGCGGGAGCCCGTAAAAGAAACAGGCGACGTGGTGCCCTTCCGGCGAGGAGATGGAGACGGACTTTCCGCGGGAGATCGGGACGACGACGAGAAGACCGGAGGACTCGGATCACTCGGTATATCTCTCTTCCCTATCTTGTTAGTTAGCTAGGACAAGTTTAATGGCCCGATCCGGGGTTTAGTGCGCGGTGGTGCCGGTTTGCTAAGTTCGCAAAATTAAAGTTTATCACCGCTTCCGCATTTGGCCGTCGGTTTGACGGCCGGGGCGCCGCCGTGCACTTACAGTGGTATCAGAGCCTCGCCATTAACTTCGTCTAGCTTTGTTTGATGTGTTTGCATTTCCGATCGACCAAAATTCCAAAAACCCGGTTTTTTTTTTAAATCAGTTTTCTGTCGAAATTTTTTGAAGTCCAAAAATTTTTCAGGTTGTCTCAGAATGATGTGCAGGGAGTTCTAAGAACACTGGAAAAATTCGACAACACGATCCCTCCGTACAACCGCGGAACCGCGGCCATAACCCCTCTTAGGCCGCGGTTCCGCTGCAGGAATGAGGGATCATGTCATCGTTTTTTTTTTGCAGTGGGCTTGTGAGCTAAAAATAGGGGTTTTGGAATATTAAAATTGGGCCCAGAATTTCTGTGAGTGCTACAGTATTGCTTGGGGGCCCACTTGTTAATTTTTGATCGATCGGATATTTTAAACACATTATTTCACAGTATTTACATTATATCTGCGACCGTGAATGTCACTTGATCGGTAAATCCTGTCTAACTGCTATAGCCCGGTTAGACGGATTTGCGAACGTGACTTTCACGTTAATGTTCTGTGTTTTTGCTGTGATGTTGCGGATCGGTCGTGGGGGATAGCCTAGATGCAATGCTAGTACAGTGTTGTTGTATTATGTACATTTGATATTGCGGGGCGAGCATCCGACATGTGGACTGCCGTCACTGCCTGTTTGTATTATTCTTTTGGGGCACGACCTGGTTGCGGTCGATGTACCCGTTGTATGTATATTTTACTTTCTGTACTAGGATTACCCCGCGGTGGGGTGCACGGATAGCCGGGTTCTGGAGGGCAACAAGCCCGCATCTCATGGCATTGGGACGGAGGGGGCTTCACTCTAGAATTGGTGGGCTATTCGCCGCACTCGTAGGGGGTACAGGTTGACCCAGGAGGGGTGCCCAAGTTACCGGATTCCGTGAAGTGCTGGGTAGTCCATTCACGGTGCTAAAAGGGGCTGCCTCGCTTCAGGTTTTGGCGGGTAACTTGCCGCGCCCGTAGGGGTCTAGGATTTCATTGCACAGGCTATCCACACGACCAGGGGAACGTCGGGTTTCAGTAGTGGCTCTGTGAAACCTGGGGATCCCAGATATCTGTATTGTTCTGTGATGCTGTACATTTCTGTGATGTTGCATTTCTTATCACGACTTGAGCGAATATAATATATTGGTATATATATTAGTAGATGTTGTATATGTTTTACATCCGCGCTAGTCTAGTCCCCGCTCTGTCGTTAGTTAGCTAACCTAACAGGTAATGACGGGACCCAGTGGCGAATGCGGATGGCATATACGTACATCAGTATATTTTCGTTCTTTGTGGTGTGATCAATTGATGGGACTGCGTTGATTCGGATCAATGCAAGTTAAAACAAACCTATTCTGATGTTGTTGGAACACTTTTCAAAAAGCTGTTATTGCAAGGACGTTCACTTTTGTTTTGCATCGTGGTATTCATTTGGAATATCCTGCTCCTCAGTCGACGAGGCAAGGGCCGAGATCCCTTCACCGGGAGTGACCCCTTGGACAGAAGTTTGCGTCAGGGCATTAACTTCACTATAGCCGATTACTTTTGTTTTGTACAGTGATATTCGGTTATGAATATCCAGCACCCCATTCTACGGGGAAAGAGCCGAGATCCCTTCACCGGGAGTGACCTCTTTAGTAAAGGTTTTCGTCACTATATTTTCTAAAAAGCTATCCGTTCCTTCAACGATATCAAGTTCATTACGTTAAAGGTTTTCGCCAGAAACCATTCGTAGCCCTCCGTCGTTTCATATGGGTAGTCAATAGTATTCAAGCTGTGTTTGTTGGCCAAAGTCAAGGCACAGTGTTTGGTTGCTGTTGGTTATTCATATGCAGCATAGATAGATGCGTTGGTTTGGGGCAGTCGTATAGCCTTCTTGGCCAAAGTCAAGGGCTTGTACGGGTGGGCTCAAATTAACCTGGAGAATGACGGGCAGAACTTGACATGTGACTTATGATTTGTTGGCCAAAGTCAAGGTCATAAGAGCATGGGGCAGAAATCACATCGGGAGTTTCAAAAGAACTGAAACTTGCCAGATATGCGCATACCTTCTGGAGTGTGATACCGTGAGCGGATTCCGTCACGTTATCATGCGATGATAGTTGGATCCCGATTCCCACTGATGAGTTGGTTTACTCCTCGGGTGACCCCGACTAATTCTTCTTTCAGGTTTGGAGGAGAGTTTGAGGTACAGTGGGAGGTTTCCAGATTAGATAAATTGGTAACCATTCTGATCTAGGTTAGAGTGCACGCTGAGTGTTTCTTTTCTCTCTCTCTCTGGCAGCGACCATTGACCCGACCCTAAGACTATGACTCAGAGACCAAGTTAACCGAACCTTCTTTACACTGGCTTTTGGATTGTCAGAGTTGCAGACCTCATTGCCACTCCTACTTTTACCCTTTTCTCTAGGACACCCCGTATTACTACAAACGTCCACTTCCATTGGACAAAACCATCGTATGGTTAGATACGAACTCGAAGGAATTCGAGGATGGTTTCCGGTTCTGGAGAAAACGGATAGGATTATTCAGTTGTCTTTTCCCTTTTACCTTCTCTCAATTTGTGAGTACTCCTTGGTTTAGGAGATAGTACACCTATTATGCAAATTGGATAGTCTTCTTCCAAACCTTAGGCTGGTGCCGACCGGTAGGGAATGAAGAAAACCAATTAGCCTAAACGGTGTGCAGAAGGTATTAAGATTAAGACAAAGCAAGGGATTAGTAAGAGGGCAAAGTAAATTGCGACTGATATTCATGACCAAAACAAGTATTTCTTCGCCAATCCTAAATCACCTTTGTATTTCTCCAGGACACTCCGTATCACTACGAAGATCCACAGTTTATTGGATAATCCATCGTATGGTTATATACGAACTCGAAAGGAACTTGTTCCAGTTCGGGGATTGATTCTGGTCTAGGAGAAATAGAAATAAGGTTTATTCGGTTGTCTTTTATCTTCACCTTCTCTCGCATTGCGAGTGCTCCTAGGATTAGGACAGTACACCCATTATGCTTACTGGAAGTCTTCTTCCAAACCATAGGCTGGTGCCGAACGGTAGGGAAGGAAGAAAACCATTTGGCCTAAGGGGTGTGCAGAAGGTAATGACTAAAGACATATAAAGGGATTTGGAGAGGTGGCAAAGAATTATACGGTTATAGTTGTGAATCTGGATAATGGTAGAGGCATTACTAGGAATACCAGGATACCTCATCGAAACATTTCAATGTTTCAGTTCACTGTGTAATGTTAAAAGAAAACTGATTTCCCGATTAGATACTTACTCCAGGGTATGTATTTACCAGGTATGATTCTCACATCTGTATGGTTTTACAGATGATGAGTGGGAGTAAGTTATTGGAAATTGGGTGATCATCCTCATTATATCGGGATTCATTGTAATCGGTGATATTTGAGGAGATCACCTGGGTTGTTTGCCGGTCGGCAAATATTTGGTTTTGAATATCCGCTTTTATGCACCAATTTCAAATTGATATATCTATACGTCTATTTTCATAGAGTGAGATATACCTTTCTGAAATTATGTCTACGACATTTACCTACATCAGTGGATGGTTAGGTAGGGAGCATTAAACAGCGGTGTAATTCTTCTTAACCATAAGTACAGTTTTCAACCTACGACACACAGTGAAAGAGTTGTTAAACTCAACGGACTTATACAGAGTATTGTATGTTGTCCAGTGTCTATTAGGACAGAGGGGTTGGTCCTCATACTATATTCTGTTTACTTTTAACTTCTCTAGTTCTTAGACATGTGTTTCGTAGAAAAACAGGGTCTAAGTTTTGAGGAGTTATAGGTATTTGAATAGAGTAGAGAACCAGGTGTAGCAAGTATCGGGATTCTTCAAAGTGATCGAAGATGTAGATACTTGTGTATGGTATTCAGTTGATAGTAATGATACAGAGAAAATGCTTCTCTTTCAGGTTACTCATAATTGGAAGCATTCCCAAGTTGAGTAACGTTGATCGGCCTCCTTCCATTTAGTTGACATGCACTGGAGATAGCTGCATGATTTGAATCTGGTTCAATTAAATCAGTGCCTCTGGTTCTATATTGGATATAGAACAGTTCATATCTTAACAATGTTAAGGTACGGGGAGTTGTCCGGCTTATGATTAAAACCAGACACTGGACAACTCAAGGCACGTTTCTGTAATGGCTGTTTATGGGTTGACCCAGGCTATGATGAGGGTTGACTTTCTACCATCTGGGAGATCAATAGTAATATTGTTCTGGACTCGCCACAGTTTTAATAAAAATGGATTTTTTCAAAAGCAGTAGTGGGAGTATGGTAGAACTGGAAGTGATTCCAGAACCGCAAACGATTACTGAAGATTTGATAAGGAACCTAAAGATTCAATCTGTTTTGACATTCCATTGGCCACTCCGCAGATACGGTGGGTAACTTCAGGCACCCGAGAGGTACTCCGGTAGCCTCAAGGACGGTGACAGGGAAGTTCTTGTTTACCCACACTTGCCATTGTTGTTGTTCCAGGCTGCGAGACCCGGCAGGAGGATGAGTATAGCGTCGTTCTAAACTAGCTTTAGAAGTGCACATCTATATGACTCTGCCAGAGGGTTGTCGTAGTCAGTGGGAGCAGCGGAATCATTGGTGGACATCAGGCTTATGTCTATTTATAGACTAAAGCAGATATAGCGGAGATAGATCATCTATTTCTGATGTGACAGTCATAGGTTTGACGTCATCAGAATAGGGGATGGATCTGCTGAGAAGGTAGTAGGGTGTGATATCCTGGTATTTGGATGATATACACAGAGTAGGAAAAGAAACTCCTATACTACGATCGGTTATACTTTGGTCGTCACACAGTGGTTTCTCCACAAAGGACTTGGACATTATATCAGACATTCTGGTTACTAGATTTATAAATCTAGATTTGGGTAGTTTCCCAATCTGGGTACTTTGACACCATTCTATAGGTATTTAGAATGGACGACTCCTGGCACAGTAGTGTACCTGCAGGTGACGGAGTCACCCTCTCTAAAGGTGTCTTACAGACTAAAGGGGAGAGGGATGTGCATGATTGGCATATCACTTGCTTAGGCAATTGAGTCAATCATGAGATGTCAAGTACCACACCAGATGTTGTTCTTGCACTAGATGAAATAAGTTGACATTGATCCAATCCTGGAGAAACAGTCGGAAGCAGTCTTAGAACATAAGTGGATGTTCTAGGGATATGATAACGACAGCCTCATTCAGGAGACAGTTATCATTCCAGGCTTCCAAGGTGACATGGACGACAAGGACGTTGTCAGAGTTATAGTTTTCCTTCTGATGAGGGACAGTATTTTGGATAGGTGGTCCAAGGCAATACTGAGGGAGGCATGGCGCAGGATACTGATTAAGTTCAGTTGACGATACAGTCGAAGAAGTTTGGATTTGGAGTTCATTTATGAACTAGGTCCCATCAGACATCCAGACATTCTAAGACAGGTATTGCTCATTTCGGGAGATGGCTTTCTCCGCGAACTTGAGATATAGAGAGACATAGAAAGAAACATCATGGCGGATTCACTCACTGAGGCTAATCCTCGAACGCAAGAGTTTCGCAAACATGTTTTGTGAGACTGACTAGTAGAGGAGTTGGGTGTTCGTTATCACACGGGCTGTGAGTATGCGACATCGCAATAATTAGCCTTGAGTGGAAGTGGGAGATTGTTGGAGATAGTGCCCTCAGAGTCAATTATTGGATCACAGGCACGTGATTGCAATGATTGAGGGAGGACCTATCCCAGGACGACAGTCTTACTCGAGATGATAGTATGCTATCTGGTTTATCTTTGTCATCGTGTACTGCTTTAGGTGACCTGACAGGTCACTATTGCACGTTGATAGAGCCCCTAGGATTCTTGCTTGACTGCCAGCAGTATGAGGGCGATCATATACGTGGGAGCTGGTAGTCTATAAGCACATCCTTAAATGGTCCCTAGTCGTGGGAGTTTCGAGACAGGGCATCGATTCTCCAGAGTAGACTAGTGTATACAGTCGAGACCCCGACGAGGGGCGGTGGCCGGTCTCACAGGCCACTGGTGTCAGTTGGATCACCTAAGATGTATACAGGTGCTCATTGGGTTATGAGTACACCGGACAGGACTCGCCGGGAACATGCTAGTTGGTCTTATACCTGACGTCAGATAGCAGTTCCCTGGTGACATGTGTACAGGTTAGTTCATCGACCTGGGGATCGTCATTTGTCTCGTGTGAGTTCCCACTGTACTTTGATTACTACCCTACCATGGCTCAAAGGAGTCGTGCAAACAGGTTTTAGTTGGGTACAGTCCCGAGCCACATGGAGGCAGTGAGCGGATCTTCGGGGGTTCGTCTCTACCGGTATTGGGGGTGAGGTCGCGCTGTGTCTAGGAGAGCCATTACACGAAGTCCTTGGCCAAGGCAGGAGATTTACTGGTAGGTATTCCAGTAGTATCTCAGGGTGTTCTGGGCTACACTCCGACACGACTTGTTCCGCTTTTAGGGGTCTGACTTTTACCAACCCCCTAGGCCCGCCATGCGATGCTCGTAGACGAACGGACCGGACTGTACGGATATTGTCACTGACAGGCTCAGTAGGGTGTCAGGATGAGTTCGCTCATCGACGTCCCTTTTGGTCAATAGCTGGTGGCCCGTTACGTATTGGGTTATACCTCTGACGTGCTAGTGGTTAAATCCACAGCCATAGTATTGACGAGTCTTTAGAGTCCACCACACTTACAGTTACTCAAGCTTTCGGGCGAAACGCTGTAGAGGCCGTATGGAGATATGGCAGGGTCCGATCAGATACGTGCGGTATTGCACGGATCAGGATCGGACGGTTAGTATTAGAGGCCGTATAGTTATATGGCACGGTTCGATCAGATACGTGCGGTATTGCACAGATCAGGATCGAACGGATTTTACTAGCCGGCTTTGGTTTAAGCCGGATCCTAGTATAGTACAGTGAAGATTTTGTCTCATTGCATTTGTATCCGGTCGGAATACAAATGCGGGCATGTCTATGCAGTATCGGGGTTTTCCTGTAATTTATTACGGGACCAGTTTTCTGGAGTTGCCATTTTGCATTCCGTTCCGGCCGGTTTTCCTTTGTTCTTTCCCGGCCGGACTTTTCCGATGAAGGGGGTTATTTGCAAGTTTGCAAATAACTTTTGTGGAGGGGGTTTCTTGCTTTTGTGTCATTATGATATGTTAAGCATCTTTGCTTTTTCATCCATGATGGTGTATTTATGTGATTGGAAAGGGTTAAGGTTTGGATGTAAGTTTGTAATCATGATGTTTTGTTTGTGGTCACCATTCACTTTTTCCTACACTCACCTCCCTTCTTGGTTTTTTGATATATCATTCCTCCACCATTCTTATATGAGAGGGGCTACACTTGTGAGAAAAATATGAGAGAGTTTCATTTGGAGAGTGTGGCATTCTTGATCTCATTTCATGCTAGAAAAATGCAAGCACCATTTTTCTTATCTTGATTCCTCCATCATCTTCAAAGGCAATAAAACCCCAAATGAGACACAACCCTACACATTCTACAGCAATTCTTGGGCATGTCGACTTGCCAGCTTCATGCCCGAGTTGCCTCGGTATAGAGGCGGGAGCCCGTAAAAGAAACAGGCGACGTGGTGCCCTTCCGGCGAGGAGATGGAGACGGACTTTCCGCGGGAGATCGGGACGACGACGAGAAGACCGGAGGACTCGGATCACTCGGTATATCTCTCTTCCCTATCTTGTTAGTTAGCTAGGACAAGTTTAATGGCCCGATCCGGGGTTTAGTGCGCGGTGGTGCCGGTTTGCTAAGTTCGCAAAATTAAAGTTTATCACCGCTTCCGCATTTGGCCGTCGGTTTGACGGCCGGGGCGCCGCCGTGCACTTACAGTGTGCTAGCTGACGAGTCTAAGGTGTTGTAGAGAATGTTTGTGATCACTTTGTCTCTAGCATCCATGGCTTTGGATGGAGGTTCAAGTGTTGCCATTAATGGAAGCAAAAAGCTAGAATAAGAATAAGAAGAAGAAGAGATTTTCTTTTTCTTTTCTTTTCTCTTGTTGTAATGAGAGTGAGAGTGAGAGATTATCAAAATACAAGACCAATAATACCAACCATGGCAGCCCCTCCCTCTCTCCATCTCATTTCAACACATAAATTAATTCATTAATGTGACATTTTTGCTAAAAAAGAGACTATGAGTCATAGTATAAGTCTATGTCACATTAATGCATTGTCGTGATGATTTCTTGCTCATTATTTCCTTAAGAAAACATTAATCCAAATGTTTGCCATAACAAAGAAAATCCGGCAACATCTAAAGTAAACTCATGACGGATCACAAGGATACCCCTCACCTATATATACATACCTGCATCCGCATTCCGACTTAATGCGAATGCGATGAGACTAAAGTAATCCAAAAAATCTAATACTAGGATCCGGCTTAAACCAAAGCCCACTAGTATGATCCGTTCGATCAAGATCCGTGCAATTCCGCACGTATAAGATCGAACCCTGCCATATAGCATACGGCCTCTACAACGTTTCGCCCGAAACTTGAGAAACTGTCTGTGGGGGACTCTAAAGACTCGTCAATACTTTGGCTGTGGATTTAACCACTAGCACGTCAGAGGTATTAGCCGTACGTAACGGGCTACCAAGTATTGACTAAAAGGGAGGTCGATGAGCGAACTCATCCTGACACCCTACTGAGCCTGTCAGTGACAATATCCGTACAGTCTGGTCCGTTCGTCTATGAGCATCGCATGGCGGGTTTAGGGGGTTGGCAAAAGTCAGACCCCCAAAAGAGGTACAAGTCGTGTCGGAGTGTAGCCCAGAACACCCTGAGATACTACTGGAATACCTATAAGTAAATCTCCTGCCTCAGCTGAGGGCTTTGTGTAATGGCTCTCTTAGACACAACGCGACCTCACCTCCAATACCGGTAGAGACGAACCCCTGCAGATCTGCTCACTGCCTCCATGTGGCTCGGGACTGTACCTAACTAAAACCTGTTTTCACGATCCTTTGAGCCGTGGTAGGGTAGTAATCAAAGTACAGTGGGAACTCACACGAGACAAATGATGATCTCAGGTCAATGAGCTAACCTGTACACATGTCACCAGGGAACTGCTATCTGACGCCAGGTATAAGACAAACTAGCATGTTCCCGGCGAGTCCTGTCCGGTGTACTCATAACCCAATCAGCACCTGTATACATCTTAGGTGAACCAACTGACACCAGTAGCTTATGAGACCGGCCACCGCCCCTTGTCGGGGTCTCGACTGTATACACTAGTCTACTCTGGAGTGTCGATACCCTGTCTCGAAACTCCCACGACTAGGGACCTTTTAAGGATGTGCTTATAGACCCCAGCTCCCACGTATATGATCGCCCTCATACTGCTGGCAGTCAAGAAAGAATCCTATGGGCTCTATCAACGTGCAATAGTGACCTGTAAGGTCACCTAAAGTAGTACACGATGATAAAGATAAACCAGATAGCATACTATCATCTTGAGTAAGACTGTCCTACCGGTATAGTTCCTCCCTTAATCATTGCAATCACATGCCTGTGATCCAATAATTGACTCTGAGGGCACTATCTCCAACAATCTCCCACTTGCACTCAAGGCTAATTATTGCGATGTCGCATACTTACAGCCCGTGTGATACCGAACACCCAATTTCTCTACTAGTCAGTCTCACAAAGCTCGTTTGTGAAACTATTGCGTTCGAGGAATAGCCTCAGTGAGTGGATCCGCTGTAATGTTTCTTTCTATGTCTCTCTTTATCTCAAGTCCGCGGAGAAACGCATCTCCCGAAATGAGCAATACCTGTCTTAGAATATGTCTGGATGTCTGATGGGACCTAGTTCATAAATGAACTCCAAATCCAAACTTCTTAGACTGTATCGACAAATGAACTTAATCAGTATCCTGCGCCATGCCTCCCTCAGTATCCGCATAGACCACCTATCCAAATGACCGCCCCTCGTTAGAGGGAAAACTATAACACTGACAGTCACTCTGTCATCCAGGTTTCCTTGGATGCCTGGAATGATAACCGTCTCCTAAAAGAAGCTGTTGTTATCATATCCCTAGAACATCCACTTATGTTCTAAAACTGCTTCCGAACGTTTCTCCAGGATAGGATTAATATCAACTTACTGCATCTCGTGAAAAAATAACATCTGGTTTGGTACTTGACATCTCATGATTGACTCAATTGCCTAAGCAAGTGATCTGCCAATCATGCATATCCCTCTTCCCTTTAGTCTGTAAGACACCTTTAGAGAGGGTGACTCCATCACCTGCAGGTACACCACCATGCCAGGAGTCGTCCAATCTAGAACACCTTTAGAATGCTGTCTAAGTACCCAGATTGGGACACTTACCAAATCTAGATCTAAAACTATAGATCTAGTAACCAGAATGCCTGATATAATATCCAATTCCTATATGGAGAAACCACTGTGTGACAACCAAAGTTTAACCGACCGTAGTATAGGAAATTTCACTTCCTACTCTGTGTATGTCATCCAAATACCAGGACATCACACCCTACTACCTTCTTAACAGATCCATCCCCTATTCTGATGAAGTCAAACCTATGATTGTCACATTAGAAATAGGTGATCTATCTCCGCTATATCTTCTTCAGTCTATAAATAGACATAAGCCACTTGCCCACTATGCTTCCACTGCTCCCACTGACTATGACAACCCTCTGGCAGAGTCATATACACGTACACTTCTAAAACAAGTTTAGAATGACGCTATACTCATCCTCCTGCCGGGTCTCACAGTCTGGAACAACAGCATTGGCAAGTCTGGCTAAACAAGAACCTCCCTGCCACCGTCCTTGAGCATACCGAAGTACCTTTCGAGTGCCTGAGGTTACCCACCATATCTGCAGTGTGGCCAATGGAATGTCAAGCCAGATTGAATCTTTAGGTTCTTATCAAATTTTCAGTAATCGTTTGCGGTTCTGGAATCACTTCCAGTTCTACCATACTCCCACTACTGTTTTCTGAAAAGATCCATTTTTATTAAAACTGTGGCGAGTCAAGAACAATATCACTATTGATCTTCCAGATGGTAGAAAATCAACCCTCGTCATAGCCTGGGTCAACCCACAAACATCCATTACAGAAACGTGCCTTGAGTTATCTAGAGTCTGGTTTTAAGCATAAGCCGGACAACTCCCCGTACCTTAACAATGTCAAGAAATGAACTGTTCTATATCTAATACAGAAACAGAGGCACTAATTTAATTGAACCAGATTCAAATCATGCGACTGTTTCCATTGCATGTTAACTAAATGGAAAGAGGCCGATCAGCGTTACTCAACTTAGGAACGCTTCCAATTATGAGTAACCTGAAAGAGAAGCAAGTTCTCTTAGTCATTACTATCAACTGAAAACTTTACACAAGTATCTACATCTTCGATCACCTTGAAGAATCCCGATACTTTCAATACCTGGTTCTCTACTTTATTCATATACCTGCAACTTCTCAAAACTTGGACCCTGTGTTTCTACAAAACACTTGTCTAAAAACTAGAGAAGTCATAAGTAAACTGAATATAGTACGAGGACCAACCCCTCTGTCCTAACGAACCCTGGACAGCATACAATACTCTGTATAAGTCCCCTGAGTCTAGTGACTCATTCACTGTGTGTCGTATGTTGAAAACTGTACTTACGGTTAATAAGAATTACACCGCTGTTCAATGCTCCTTACCTAACCATCCACTGATATAGGTAAATGTCATAGACATAATTTCAAAAAGGTATAACTCACTCTATAAAAATAGAGGTACAGATATATCAATTTGAAATTGGTGCATAACAACGGATATTCAAAACCAAATATTTGCCGTCCGGCAAACAGCCCAGGTGACTTCCTCAAATATCACCAATTACAACGAATCCCGATATAATGAGGATGATCACCTAATTCCCAATAACTTACTCCCACTCATCATTTGTAAAACCATACAGATGTGAGAATCATACCTGGTAAATACATACCCAGGAGCAAGTGTCCAATTGGGAAATCAGTTTTCTTTTAACAGTACACAGTGAAACTGAATCATTGAAATATTTCGATGGGATATCCCGGTATTCCTAGTAATGCCTCTTCCATTATCCAGATTTACAACTGTAACCGTATATTACATTGCCATCTCTCCAAATCCCTTTATATGTCTTTAGTCATTACCTTCTGTACACCCCTTTAAGCTAAATGGTTTTCTTCTTTCCCTACCGTTCGGTACCAGCCTATGGTTTGGAAGAAGACTATCCAATAAGCATAATGGGTGTACTGTCCTAATCCTAGGAGCACTCGCAACGCGAGAGAAGGTGAACATAAAAGACAACAGAATAAAACCTTATTCCTATTTCTCCTGAACCAGAATCCATCCCCGAAATGGAAGAAGTTCCTTCGAGTTTGTATATAACCATACGATAGAGTATCCAATAAACTGTGGATCTTCGTAGTGATACGGAGTGTTCTGGAGAAATACAAAGGTGATGTAGGAGTGGCGATGAAATATTTGGTTTGGTCGTGAATAGTAGTCGCAATTTAGATTGCCCTCTTACTAATCCCTTTATTTGTCTTTACTTAATACCTTCTGTACACCTTCGTTAGGCTAATTGGTTTTCTTCAATCCCTACCGTTCGGCACCTGCCTATGGTTTGGAAGAAGACTATCCAATAGGCGTAACGGGTGTACTATCCCCTAATCCAAAGAGCACTCGCAACCTGAGAGAAGGTAAAAAGAAAAGACAACTGAATAGTCCTATTCGTTTTCTCCAGAACCGGAAACCATCCTTGAATAAATTCCTTCGAGTTCGTATATAACCATACGATGGTTTTTATCCAATGGATGTGGACGTTCGTAGTAATTCGGGGTGTCCTGGAGAAAAGGGTAAAAGTAGGAGTGGCAATGAGGTATGCAACTCTGACAATCCAAAAGCCAGTGTTTAAGAAGGTTCGGTTAACTTGGTCACTGAGTCATAGTCAAGGGTCGGGTCATGGTCGCTGCCAAAGAGAGAGAGAAAAGAAACACTCAGCGTGCACTCTAACCTAGATCAGAATGGTTATCACTTTATCTAATCTGGAAACCTCCCACTGTAACGTCAAATTCTCCTCCAAACCTGAAAGAAGAATTAGTCGGGATCACCCGAGGAGTAAACCAACTCATCAGTGGGAATCGGGATCCAACTATCATCGCATGATAACGTGACGGAATCCACTCACGTTATCACACTCCAGAAGGTATGCGCATGCCTGGCAAGTTTCAGTTTCTTTAGAAACTCCCGATGTGATTTTTACCCCTAGGACCCAAGTAACCTTGACACAGTCAACAAATCAAAGAGTCCTAGTCAAGTTCAACCCGTCATTATCCTGGATTGCATTAAAACCCACCCGTACGAGCCCTTGACACAGTCAACAAGGCCGCACGACTGTCCTAACCAATCCCATTAATATGCCACAAACGAACACTACTTAGCTACCGTACACTACGCCTTGACACAGCCAACAAACGCAGCACGAATACTAAGTAATGCTTGTAAGAAATGACGGAGGGCTACGTCTAGTTTTTGGCGAAAAAATTTTAACGTAAAGAACTTGATATCGTTGAAGGAACTGCATAGCCTTTTATAAAAATATAGTGGCGAAAACCTTTGCTAAAGAGGTCACTCTCGGTAAAGGGATCTCGGCTCTTTCCCCGTAGAATGAGGTGCAGGATATTCCAACTGAATACCATGATGCAAAACAAAAGGCAATCGGCTATAGTGAAGTTATTACCCTGACGCAAACTTCTGTCCAAGGGGTCACTCCCGGTGAAGGGATCTCGGCCCTTGCCTCGTCGACTAAGGTGCTGGATATTCATAACCAAATACCACTGTGCAAAACAAAGGAGAACGTCCTTGCAATAACAGCTTTTTGAAAAATGTTCCAACAACATCAGAATAGGTTTGTTTAGCTTGCATTGATCCGAATCAATGCGGTCCCATCAATTGATCACACCAATAAAGAACGAAAATAATGATGTACGTATATGCCATCCGCATTCGCCACTGGGTCCCGTCATCACCCGTTAGGTTACTTAACTAACGACAGAGCGGGGACTGGACTAGCGCGGATGCAAAACATATACAACATCTACTAGTATATATATCAATATATAATATTCGCTCAAGGAGTGATAAAATGCAACATCACAGAAATGTAATAAGCATCACAGAACAATACAGATATCTGGGATCCCCGGGTTTCATAGAGCCGCTACTAAATCCCGACGTTCCCCTGGTCATGTGGATAGCCTGTGCAATGAAATCCTAGACCCCTACGGGCACGGCAAGTTACCTGCCAAAACCTGAAGCGAGGCAGCTCCCTTCAACAACGTGAATGGACCACCCAGCACTTCACGGAATCCGGTAACTTATGCACCCCTCCTTGGGTCAACCTGTACCCCCTACGAGTGCGGCGAATAGCCCGCCAATTCTAGAGTAAAGCCCCCTCCGTCTCAAAGCCATGAGATGCTGGCTCATTGCCCTCTAGAACCCGGCTATCTGTGCACCCCTCCGCGGGGTAATCCTAGTACAGAAAGTAAAAATATACATACAACGGGTACATCGACCTTAGCCCGGTCATGCCCCAAAAGAATAATATACAAACAGGAAGTGACGGCAGTCCACATGTCTCGCCCCGCAATATCAAATGTACATATAAAACGAAACTGTACTACCACTGCATCCAGGCTATCCACCACGACAAATCCGCAACATCATAACACAACACAGAACATCAACGTGAATGTCACGTTGGCAAATCCGTCTAAAAGGGCTTTAGCAGTTAGACATGATTTACTGATCAAATGACATTCACGGACGTAGATATAATGTAAATACTGTGAACTAACATGTTTAAAATTTTCGATCGATCAAATTTACCGAAGTGGGCCCCAATCACTACTGTAGCACTTAAAGAAATTCTGGGCCCAAAAAGAATATTCCAAAAACCCTATTTCCATGTCAGAGAGGCACTGTCGAAATTTGGTGCAGAGAGGAGTCAAAAGTACGGCGGAACCGCGGCCGGAGCATGGGTTTGGCCGCGGTTCCGTGGCGGAACAGTAATGTTAGGGCACCAAATTTTCACAGAATGCTTATAAAACCCTGCACGCATTTTTACAATGTACCAAATTATTTTTTGATCACTGGAAAAATTCGACAGAAACTGGACATTTGAAATCGGGTTTTCGGAAAATCCGTTCGATCGAACTTGTAAACACGTTAGAGCAAGCTAGACTAGGTTAATGACTAGGACTACGGTAGCGCCCCGGCCATCCTTCCGAGGCCAAAATGCGGAAACGAAAATTTTTCTTGACTTTAAACCGGCACTACCGCATCCTAAAAACTCAGATCGTAACCATTAACCAACACTTAGCTTACATGAGAAAGGGATAGAGGGCTATACCGAGCGATCCGTGTCCTTCGGTCTTCGGCCTCCACTCCAATCTCCTCGCGGAATCTCCGGTCTTCATCTCCTCGTCGGAAAGGGCAGCACATCGAGAAGTCTTTTTACGGGCTCCCGCTTCATCCGAAGCAACTCGGGCGCGAAGTGTGCTAGCCGACGCGTCCAAGGAGTTGTAGAGAATATTTGTGATCACTTTGTCTCTAGCATCCATGGCTTTGGATGGAGGTTGAAGTGTTGCCATTAATGGAAGTAAAAAGCTAGAGGAAGAAGAAGAAGAACAAGAGCTTTTCTTTTTCTTTTCTTTTCTTTTCTCTTGTTGTAATGAGAGTGAAAGTGAGAGATTATCAAAATACAAGACTAATAATACCAACCATGGCAGCCCCTCTATCTCTCCATCTCATTTCAACACATAAAAACAATTCATTAAAGTTACATTTTTGCTAAAAAAGAGACCATGAGTCATTGTATAAGTCTATGTCGCATTAATGCATTGTCATGATGATTTCTAGCTCATTATTTCCTTAAGCAAACATTAATCCAAATGTTTTCCACAACAAAGAAAATCCGGAAAAATTTAAAGTAAACTCGTGACGGATCACAAGGATACCCCTCACCTGTATATACATACCTGCATCCGCATTCCGACTGAATGCGAATGCGATGAGACAAAAGTAATCCAACAAATCTAATACTAGGAACCGGCTTAAACCAAAGCCCACTAGTATGAACCGTTAGATTAAGATCCGTGCAATACCGCACGTATAAGATCGAACCCTGCCATATAGCATACGACCACTACAACATTTCGCCCGAAACTTGAGAAACTCTCTGTGGGGGACTCTAAAGACTCGTCAATACTTTGGCTGTGGATTTAACAACTAGCACGTCAGAGGTATTAGCCGTACGGCTACCAAGTATTGACTAAAAGGGAGGTCGATGAGCGAACTCATCCTGACACCCTACTGAGCCTGTCAGTGACAATATCCGTATAGTCCGGTCCGTTCGTCTATGAGCATCGCATGGCGGGCCTAGGGGGTTGGCAAAAGTCAGACCCCTAAAAGCGGTACAAGTCGTGTCGGAGTGTAGCCCAGAACACCCTGAGATACTACTGGAATACCTACCAGTAAATCTCCTGCCTCGGCCGAGGGCTTTGTGTAATGGCTCTCCTAGACACAGCGCGACCTCACCCCTAATACCGGGAGAGACGAACCCCTGCAGATTCACTCACCGCCTCCATGTGGCTCGGGACTGTACCCAACTAAAACCTGTTTGCACGACTCATTTTAGTCGTGGTAGGGTAGTAATCAAAGTACAGTAGGAACTCACACGAGACAAATGACGATCTCAGGTCGATGAACTAACTTGTACACATGTCACCAGGGAACTGCTATCTAACGTCAGGTATAAGACCAACTAGCATGTTCCCGGCGAGTCCTGTCCGGTGTACTCATAACCTAATGAGCACATGTATACATCTTAGGTGAACCAACTGACACCAGTGGCTTGTGAGACCGGCCACCGCCCCTCGTCGGGGTCTCGACTGTATACACTAGTCTACTCTAGAGTGTCGATGCCCTGTCACGAAACTCCCACGACTAGGGACCTTTTAAGGATGTGCTTAAAGACCCTAGATCCCACGTATATGATCGCCCTCATACTGCTGGCAGTCAAGCAAGAATCCTAGGGGCTCTATCAACGTGCAATAGTGACCTGTAAGGTCACCTAAAGCAGTACACGATGATAAAGATAAACCAGATAGCATACTATCATCTTGAGTAAGACTGTCCTACCGGTATAGGTCCTCCCTCAATCATTGTAATCACGTGTCTGTGATCCAATAATTGACTGTGAGGGCACTATCTCCAACATGTGGAAGAATGAAATTCTTATATAAGGTTAAACCCTAGTTCTGTCTTGGAGGAATTAAATTCCTATGAATTGGGAGAATTGAATTTTCATATAGGGTTAAACCCTAGTTCTGTTTTGAGTAATTAAATTCCTATGAATTTGGTGGAATTATATTCCTTAAACTTAAATTCCTCCTCTAAGTTTTAGATCTGCATGGCAGAATCTCCCCGATGAGAATTAAATTCTCAACCTGTGGGGAGATCTGCTTCTGCAGACCTTCAACCAAAGGAAGAACTGTAATACCCCAGGTATTATCTGGTATACCCATTTATACCAGATAAGCATGGGGACCCACTGTAGAACATGGGGAATCTTCGGAATACATTCCGAAAGAGGTCAGATCTGTACTATAAATGGAATGATACCTCTCTTCAATACAGAGGCGCCTTTTAAGTGAACTGGCATTATAGGAGTTTGAGAACTCCGTAGTTAAGCGTGCTCGCGCCAGGGAAGTCCTGGGATGGTTGACCTCCTGGGAAGTGGCCCCTGGTCGGGTCCAGTTCACCCCGAAGGACAAAACCGTGCGGCTTCGTCCAGAGTGAACAATACTCTCTGTATTGGGGGTGGGTCGTGACAGAATGGTATCAGAGATGGTTCCTCAATAGTAGGTCTGTGGTTCGAGGGCGAACCATCGTTCTAAGTGGGGGAGAATGTAATACCCTAGGTATTATCTGGTATACCCATTTATACCAGATAAGCATGGGGACCCACTGTAGAACATGGGGAATCTTCGGATTACATTCCGAAAGAGGTCAGATCTGTACTATAAATGGAATGATACCTCTCTTCAATACAGAGGCGCCTTTTAAGTGAACTGGCAGTATAGGAGTTTGAGAACTCCGTAGTTAAGCATGCTCGGGCCAGGGAAGTCCTGGGATGGGTGACCTCCTGGGAAGTGGCCCCTGGTCGGGTCCAGTTCAACCCGAAGGACAAAACCGTGCGGCTTCGGCCAGAGCGGACAATACTCTCTGTATTGGGGATGGGTCGTGACAAGAACTAAGTTCTTATTCAGAAAAGTTAAACACTTAAATTGAGAATTAAATTCTCTTTTTGTTTTACGGAGCATAGATCTCTTTCCCCTTTCTCCCCTAGGGTTTATTTTCTTGAGAATTAAATTCTCCTTTCTTTTCTCTCTGCTATTTTTCTTAAGAAAATTCCAAGATCCAAAAATCAATCCTTTTCTCCTCTTCTTGGCTCCTATTTATCGGAGAAGGAAAAGGATTAATTTGTTTAGTGAATCTTTCAATGAAAGATTTTGGTTGTTTTTGTAACCAACATGATCTTTTTAGATCACTCAGTGAATTTTATTCACCCTTGGATTTTTAATCCAGAAAATATTCTGCTTGTTATTCTTGGTCAATTTCAGGGAATTTTTTCCTTGTATAAAATCTTTCCAAAAATTGGTGATTTATAATCACCATTGGATTTTTAATCCAACGGTGCTCCATTTTACAGAGCATAATCTTTTTTGTTTGGAAAGGTTTATAGAAATATTTTCCCGGTTAGGGTCTTTGATTTCCCTTAATTTGAATTTAATTCCATTAGCTCTGAAGGCTTTTAAAGCCCATCACGTATTGGCACGTGATCCCCATGTTTGATCATTGAAATAGAATTTAATTCTATCAGTTAAAGAGCTATGGGACTTGTCACGTGTTGGCACGTGACCCTCTTTTATTCAGAATTTAATTCTGCCTTTTAAACAGAGCTGAAGGACCATCACGTGTCAACACGTGACCCTCTTTTATTCAGAATTTAATTCTGCCTTTTAACAGAGCTAAGAGACCATCGCGTGTCAGCACGTGACCCTTGGTCATGTGTGATCACGTGATGCTCCATTGGGGTCTTTCCTTAGCAGTTTTGTTACATTTTTGTTTGATTAGAATTTAATTCTATAAAGTAGAGATCACAGGAAACTATCACGTGTGAACACGTGACCCTTGGTCACGTGTGAACACGTGATACCTCATTGAGGTATTTCCATGCTGTTTTAGTATATTCTCATTTAACTAGAATTCTATTAATAAAAGAGTTTAGGCACCCATCACGTGTTGGAACGTGACCCCCCTTGATTAACACTTTACCCAGAATTTAATTCTGTTGTTTCAAAGGACTAAGGATCGTCACGTGTCAGCACGTGATGCCCCATTGGGGTTTTTCCTTAGTTTTTATTATATCTTTGAATTCCTTTTTAGTGGGTTGAAGGGCCTATCACGTGTGGACACGGGATTCCCCTGATTGACTGTTTGACTAGAGTTTAACTCTATAAATTAGAGATCACAGGAACCCATCACGTGTCAGCACGTGACCCTTGGTCACGTGTGAGCATGTGATGCCCCTTGGGGTATTCCCTACTGTTTTATTATATCTTTTAATCCCTATCAGTGGGTTTAAAGGCTTATCACATGCGGGCATATGACTCATGTTGATTTAGAATTCATATCTATTATAACAGAGTTCCCAGGAAACCATCACGTGTCAGCACGTGACCCTTGGTCACGTGTGAGCACGTGAGGCCTATTGATATTTTATGAGGGAACAAATGCCCCCACAGCGTTGTTCTCACGTGTTTGCACGTGAGTGCAACGCTGTCACCTTTTGCAGCCGTTGGATCTGCCTTGGGAAAGGGGAAGATGAACCGTTTCCCATCACATCCTATAAATGCCAGCGTCCCTTCAGAAACGCCTCCACTTTGCTCATCTTCTTCCTTGGTTGCTCTTGCCTTGAGAATTTAATTCTCTCTCTCAGAGCTTAGTTCTCTGTTTCGAAAATTTCCAGAGTTAACTCTGCTCAAAAGATTTCCTTTTTTCAGGTAGTGGTCTTGAACGTCTGAAGAACTTTTTGTAGAAATCTTCGTTGGATTTTAAATCCACACCAAGGGTTTTTCCCTTTAACAAGAACCCATTCTTCCAAGTTAAAATTATGTCCAATTTTTAAATAATAAACTCTTTTCGTTAGGGCTTCTCTGATCTCAGGGATCAATGGTGATAATTGTCCTCTGGAATTTAATTACATTCCAAAGAGTCTTTGGCTCTGAAAATGTTTTTTTTTTCTGGGAATTTAATTCCTCTATTCAAAAGGAATTTTAATTCCTCTAAAGAACACAGTTCTTCACAGAGAATTTCTTAGGACTTTCTTGCCCTGACTTGTGCTTTACAGAAAGTTTCTAGAGAGATTCTTTATGATTTGCATAGAGTCTGCATTGGGTGTTATCCTTGGGGAATGTGTAGAGTTGTTTGAAATCCATTTTTCATTTATTTAGAATCTTCCTTTTGTTCTCATAATGATTACCCTGCCTCATCATTAGTGAGCCGCCATATTGATTTTGTGGAGCCCATGTGTTTTGTAACCAATGGTCCCATAAAATAAGTTCTTTGTCGCTTTCTTCCTCTGTCTTTTATATATATATACACTTATAGCATATATATATATATATATACATGTATTTGCTTCACTAACAGTTTCCTCTTCTTTTACTTCAGGCACAATGACTTCTCTTCCGTACATCCCTTTCACCCGCTCGGAGGCTGCCTTTCCTCAGTCACCGTCTGACGAAGAGGTGATGGCGATGATCAGGGCTTATGACCCGAATTGTACCAATCTACTTTTATGGGGGACCTAGTACGATCATATCATCTGCGGTCGTCGTAGCTTCCTTTGCGAGGTACCAACGGATCCAACCTACCCCTTTCTGCCGATGGAGCGCCTTCAGACCGCTTTTGCTGTGGAGGTGCCGAATTGGACCCCTATGGGACGGCTCAAACCATCTACAACTGGGATTTCGAACCATCCCGTGCCGGCTATAGACATCTTAGGGCGCCGCATTTGCTAAGGCGAAGCCCAGCCATGGGGTCGGATTTACAAAATAGGGCTTACTCCTCGACAACCCACGGGCTACCTTCTCTAAGCCCGCTATATCCTGTCTGCCCATCGTACGCGACTGCAGAAGGTTGGGCTCTACCAGGCGGTGTACGCGTCTCTCTTCCACTTGTTAGTCATATGTATGCCCTAGAGGCTATTACTGTACATAGGATGTATATTGTAGTGGATGCTGGGACATATATAGGTAGGACTTTCTTGCTCGACATGATAGTACGCTATCTGGTTGCTCTTTATCTTAACATGTATACTTTCTGTCTCTCTGATTACATGTTGATAAAGCCCTTAGGATGTGTACTCGACTTCTAGGACTATGATGAAGATCATACTAGTGGGGCCTGGGTAGTCAATGAGTACATCCTTCATTGTTCCTAGTCGTGGGAATATCGAGACGGGGCATCGATATTCCAGAGTAGACTAGCGTATATCTTCTCGACCCATGTGATGGGCGATGGATGATCCCATATCCATTGGTGTTTGACATCAGAGATGGTATGCGGGTGCTCAGTGGAGACTGGGTACACTGAACGGACTCGCCGAGAACTCCCAGATGGTATTATACCTCACGTCAGATGGCAGTTCTCTGGTGACACTGGTACAGCTTAGTCTGTTGACCCGAGATCGTCATAGAGTCTTGTGTGTCTCCCACTGTCCTTTGATTTCCACCCTACCATGGCTCTACTGAGTCGTGCAAACAGGTGGTTTTTGGGTACAGTCCCGATTCACATGGAGGCAATGAGCGATAGGAGGGGATTCGTCTCTCTCGGTATTGGGGGTTGATGTTGCGCTATGCTCGACTGGCCATAACAGGAAATCCCTGGCCAGGGTTGCAGTGATCTACTGGTAAGTGTTATTAGTAGTTTCACGAATGTTATGGACCTCACGTCGGCATAACTTATCGAGCTATTGGGGTCTGACGTTTACCACCCCTAGGCGAGATATGCAACATATCAGACGAACTGACCGGACTGTACGGTATGTGTTACTGGTTGGATTCACAGGATTATGAGCGGGCTTGCTCGTCGATCTTCTGATCGCTCAATATCCAGGTGGCCGTTACGTTTAGCAGACCGCTTGCGGCTTGTGGGTGTTTGATATGATCATCATCTGCTGCCGGCGTACTGACGAGTCTTTATAGTCGTACACAGAGGTTTCCTGGCTCAAGAGAAACGAAATAGGAGCGCATATAAGATATGTGCGGGACCGAGAATAATGCGTGTATGTAATACCGTATTCCATTCTTGCAAAGAATGTATCGATTGGTTGTATGCAATATAACCTAGTTATCGAATCAAGGATTGATTCGATAAGCCGATACATTGGATACTGGTCGGTCATATGCGATATGACCGGATCGTTAAATCAAGTGTTGATTTAATGATTTAATGTATAATTATATATTTGATATATTACTTTGCATTAACTAGTATTTGTTCACTTAAGATGGATTTTCTCACTTCATGTGCACATTGTGTATATGATATATTTTTGTGCACAAGATTGTATCATGTTTGATGATACATGCTAGTTTGGGTGTATGTTTGGTTTAAACCATGGTTGGTCAATGGTTAGGGTTTCACTTGATTTATTTCACTTATTCTTTTATCTATTTATTTTTGTTGAAAAGGAAAAGAAAAACTAAATGGTTGCTTTCATGCTAGAAGGTTCTTGTAGCTTCATGCATCTTTGACTAAAGCAACCATTTTGTCTTCATCTCCTAACCCTAACCATTCAACTAACCTTAGTTTATTCTCTACACCTAACTATGGTTGCTATATGATAAGTATTCATTTATTTTCTATTTTGGGATAATACTTATCATATATTCTTTCTTCTTCTTCTTCTTCAACTAGAAGAAAAACTTGCCTCCATCAATGACAACTTGAGAAAGAGAGTGAGAAATCCAATTCTAAAGTGAACCCACTTCCTATTTCTTCATCATCTACCACTTGCCAAGTAGTATAGGGTGTTTTCTTCACAAGTTTCATGACTTGGTGAAGTTGGAGTTTGATCTTGAGTTGCCTAGACGTAGATCATCTTCGGCATCGAAGTCGGCGACCTAGCCCGATCTTTTCTCCGATGAAACCACCGCAAGAGTCTAGGATTCCGATTACTACAGTGGAGGGACGTCAAAGCGGAGCTATGGAGGTGGAGAACCGGATCTACAAAGGTTGTAGCCCTTTTCCTTTAGCAATAAATTCGTTTACTTGCTTGCATCGCCTATACATCTAGTTAACGATCCGTATTAGGGTTTGTAGGCACTTGGAAAAATTTGAATTGGCCATGTTTGATCACTTGTGAGACCTCATTTGTGTGCCTAGGAACCCTTTAGTGGTATCAGAGCCTAGCTAGAGCTTTAGGCGATGTGTAGACGAAGCTAGAAGTCCGATCGAACCCGATATCCCCCGATTTCAACCCTCTCTGTACAATTTTTCAAACTGTGGATTTTTCCAAATTAAAAATTCTCAGAAAAACAAGCAGGAAAAACTAAGAATTACTGTGAAGTACGGTCCCCTAAGTCAATAATCGGACCGTGGAACCGCGGCGAAACCATGGGTTTGGCGGCGGTTCCGCGGCCAAAATTTGACTTAGTCCCTGAAATTTCATGTAATTATTTTTAGGCCCTTTCTTGTTAATTTTTTCTGTGAATATTTTAATTCCATTCAAGTGTTGAGTTTTCAAGGGTTGTATTGGGGACTCGTTGATTCGATCGGATAATTTATCTTCGTTTAAGTTTTCCGGATATTTTAGAAACTGTTAAAAAGTTCGAACGGATATAAATACCCACTTTTTCCCCTGCCGGGAAATTTCCAATTGTTGGATTTTCCATAGTTTAATGACGTTCCAAGTAGTGCAAGTAACGCGATGGTCCCTCTAGAAGACAACAAACCTTAACTCGATTATGTGACCGTCTTGAACTGCCCTTTGAACCTTAGGGTTTAGGACAGTACGGCGTGCCACATGTGAGGCGTTGGCTTGACCCTTCTACGGCTGGACCGTTGGTACTGAGGCACGAAGTGAATGTTTTTAAACTTATTTCATGTGTTGAGCTGTTTCGGGAAAACTTGGGTGTTCGATTGTTCGATCGGAAAGTTTAACATTTTCTATCTTATCCGGAATGTGATACAATAATTGGAATTCATAAATAGTTATGAGATAACTAAATATGAATGTTATAAACATAGCAGTTTAGTCTCACTTGATCGTTTGCCATGGAATTTTGATGTGATCAAAAGTCCGTCGCAATCACGTAGTGTACGCGGATACTCGCCGAGTAAACTTAATAGACAGCCTCACTCCATAGCCCCGACCAAGTAACTGTAGGAGAACCCCGTCGCCGAAAGCATCCGTTCGGGTGCTCGCGGCAGCGGTGTTCCGCCTTGGTGCACTTCGTCGACGGCATCGGGGGTGCGGCCGTCTACTAAAGTTTGCGACGAGCATTCGATCACAATGTCGGGAATCTTGTTGAATTGCCCGATTTGACATTGAAAAGAGTTTTCGATAATGAGACTAAAATGCGGGGTTTATAATTGTTAGGCATGCGATGTCTAAGTATTTCATTTGGCTAGGCATGCGATGTCTAAAGAGATTGCGGATTCCAACTGTTGTAGTTTTACACTTTCTTTTATGTGACCGTAAGTGTAATATGTGATATCACCGGTTTCGTTGCTATATGTCAACGACAATTGGGATGCGCATATTTACTTACGTTGATGACATGTGATGTTATGTGTTGCTGGATATGTTATATTGGATGGTCGTGGTTGAATAGCCGGGGTTTTTTTTATGTGAGATGAGTGTTTTTCATTTTCATTCATGTAAAAACTTGTATGTAATATTCTTTTATTGGGGCACTTCCAGGTTGCGGAAGATGTCACCATTTGTATATTATTTACTTTTCCGCATTAGGATAGACCCAAGGAGGGGAGCACAAGTAACCGGGTTCTAGGGTCCAGTGGGAGACCATCTCGAGGAGTCGAGTTCGGGTCTCCTAACCCTAGAATTGGTAGGGTTGCTTGCCGCTCTCATAGGGGTCTAGGTGTGTGGGATTGGCTATTCATCACGACCGTGGAATCCGTGTTTTATACTGGCTCGTATTAAAAACACGGACGTCCTAGTATATCCAATATTTCATATGTTTCTTCTGCTGCGATATCTGATCATGTGATTTGTTCAGATAGATAGTATATATAGTATATATGATATATTATATAGACGTTGCTTATGTTTTACACCCGCGCTAGCCCTGCCCCGCTTTGCCGTTAGTTACCTAACCTAACGGTGCAGACGGGACATCGAGGCGAATGCGGATGGCATAAGCGTACGTTATATTTATCTGTGATGTTTAGGTGGACTTAAATGATGGGATATTCATTAATGAGATTAATGAAAGAAAATAAACCTAATTGATGTTGTGGAACCGAATTTCAAAAATAAAACAGGTAGCTACAGTTCTTGCTTTGCATCGCGGTGTTCATTGTAGAACATCCTGCACCTTATTCGATGAGGAAAGGACCGAGATCCCTTCACCGGGAGTGACTCCTTTAGCAATAACTAGCAGATGCTACACACTCGGTTTGTCTTTTGATTGCTTCTATAGTTTCTGTTTTGCACAGTGATATATATGATATATCCCGCACCTCATTCGACGAGGAAAGGGCCGACGATCCCTTCACCGGGAGTGACCCCTTTAGCAAAACTAGAAAAGCTTCAAAAACACTCCATTTAAAAACCATTTGATTCCGCAACGAGATCAAGTTCAAAGCGTTAAAGGCTTTCATAAAAACTATTCGCAACCCTCCGTCATTTTAGGAAGTAGAGTACTTAGTATTTGTGCTGTGTTTGTTGACCATAGTCAAGGCACAGTGTACGGTAGCTAAGTGATGTCTTCCTACACCGCATATGATGCGATTAGTTAGGATAGTCGCATGACTTTGTTGACCTTAGTTAAGGGTCATGTGGGTGGGTCTAATTAATCACGAAATGACGGGTAGAACTTGACTAGCACTTATGATTTGTTGACCATAGTTAAGGTCATAGGTGCTAGGAGTAAAAACCATTAACGGGAGTTTCAATTGTTGAAATTTGCAATGAGATTGCATACCTTCTATGTGATAGTTGGATCCCGATACCCACTGCGAGTAATTGTTACTCCCGGGAGAGTTTTGCACTTTACAATTAGCCGATCATGTAGGTGTCTAGAAAGGTGTCAACGGGGTTACGCCTCTGGGAAAACGAGGTTTACTGTAATTAGGTCCGTGCGAAAGCACGGGGAACCTCCCTCAAAGTACCGACACTGGACTGGCTGAAAGATTGGCGAACTTGTAGAGTGTAATTAATCCCGGCTAGTCTTTCCTTTTAAGGTTTGAAGGAAGATTTGATAAAAACAGTGGGAGCTATCCTGATTAGATAAAATAAATAACCAATTTGATCTTGCAAGAGCGCACGCTGAGTGTTTTTTTCTCTCTCTCTCCAGGTAGCGACCATATCACGCCTTAATCAAGATAATAATATTGATGTATTGACCGAACCCGCTTGTTATACTGAGCTGGGGAACGTTGGTCCCTCTCTAACTTATAACTGTTATAAGACAGAGCAGGAAATAGGGGAATACCAGAATTCCTATGCCGCCCAAACGAAGAAAGTGCATATGATGCATCTCCTTCGGGTGTGTTCATTACACAGAACTGTTTCTCAGTATCCTCTGAATCCTAGGTATTTGATACCTGATCATGATCCCAGATATGTAATCTGTTACATAGGGCTACAAAAGGGTAGAAAAACTGAGAACGGGTGATAAGTTTCATGAGACAGAAACCGGGGCAAGTGTTTCAGGCAAGTCTGTTGGTCACTGTCACCCTGTATTACCAATATATTGATTCTGAACAAATGCTATTAGATACCGAACCTGATATACAAAATCATATCAGTCTCTTTATTAGTAAAGAAATGATAAAATTCTGTATTGTTGGATAATGTTTTGAACATTTCCTATATCAAAAGTTGATCGGTTCAGGCACGTTATCTAAAAGCATTGACGTTCTAAATCAAACTACAGTTCCTAGTATACAGAACACATACAAGAAGAAGAGTTCAGAAATGAATGAATCCTTCTTGAGGCATTGTAGACTAGGTCACATCAATGCGACCCGACTGGCTGAAGTTACATTTTAGATGCATATTTAAATCAGTTTGAATTTACATCTTGTGAAACTTTCCAGTCATGTCACAAAGATTAGATGACCATAGCCCTGTTTATTGGAAACAGAGAAAGAGTTAATGAACTCTTGGGACTGATACATGATGATGTATGTAAGGTCTCCTGTCTATACATGCAAAGGGCCGGTTCTTTGTACTTCATTATATTCTCTGATGATCTCTCAAGATTCAATCATGTGTTCCTGTTAAAACACAAGTCTGAACCTTTTGAGGTATTCACAGAATATAAGTTGGAAGTAGAGAACCAAAATACGGGTATAAGCATTATGTCCTATGATAAGATCAGGGAGGAGAATACTTGTGCATGGAATCCTTGGACTATTTTAAAGGAAGATGAGATTCTCTCTCAGTATTACTCCTCTGAATACACCACAGCACAACGGTGTATCGGGGCGGAGCAATCGCTCAATATTAGATATGGTGTGCTCTATGATGAGTATTACTGAGTTACCTATTTCCTTTTGGGGTTGTGCGCTTGAGAAGCTGCATACCTATTGAATTAGGTTCAAATCAAATCAGTGCCTACCACTCCATATAATATATGGTGTGGGAAGAGCCTATCTCTTAAATAGGTTAAGATTTAGGATTGTTCGGCCTATGTCTAAAGCAAAATCCGGACAAGATCGAGGCAAGGACAGTTCTGTAGAACTGGAAAGGTTCCAGCTGTACAAAACTGCTGATGATTTGTCAGAACCAAAGGATTCAATAGTCCCTGACGAACCTCAGCCTCTCCGCCGATCTGGTAGGGTTCCTCATCCGCCTGAGAGATGCTTCGGTTTCTCGATGACAGTGGGAGCGAGGAGTGCATCATGAGATGATGACCCAACTAGTTTCGAGCAGGTCATCATGAGTAAGGACTCTGTAAGAATGGCTGGATGCTTAGCGATCTGACATGGAATCCACATACACCAACAAAGTATGGACTTTGGTTGCGATATCTGAAGGGTTAAATCCCCATCAGGAGCAAGTATATCTTTAGAAGATTACTTGGTGTAGATGGAAAAGTTGAGACTTTCAAAGCTAGACTTGTTAAAGGTTTTAGTCATTAACCAGGTGTGGATAATGACGAAACCTTTTCTAGGGACTATGCTTAAGTCCATCCAGATCCTACTTGTCATTGCTACATACCATGACTACGATATCTGGTGGTTGGGTGCCATGACAACTTCTCTAAATAATGATTTAGAAGCGAACGTCTATAAGAACACAGCCAGAGGGCTTCGTTAACATTGGGTGCAGCGGAAATGTGTGCAAGTTGCTTTACATTATGAAGCAGGCATCGTGGAGTTGGAACGTCTATTTTGATGTAGTATTTGACTTCATCAAAATGGTAGATGAACCTTGTATATACAAAACGGTAGTAGAGAGTAAAGTGGTTATCCTCGTATTGTACGTAGACAACATACTTTTGATAGGAAAAGAGTTTCCTATACTACGATCGGTCGATCTCCTCTTATCGCAAGGATTCTCCAATAGGATCAAAGTGATACCTCCTAAATCCTGGGTTTTGGATCTATGAGATAGATCTGAATGGATGATAGGATTCTCACTAGCTATAGTGAGATAGTATCAGTTGATCCTGGGGAGAATCACTGGAAAGGTTCCAGGGTGATAAAGACGACTGAATGTCAGTCACAGGCATTGTCTTTACCCTCAGTAAAGGGACGGTATGTTGGAAGAGTTCCAAGCTAGATACCGTGGCAAACTAGACGATAAAGGCTGGTAACATCGCTATTAAAGATAATACCAAAGAGGCAGTTTGGGTGTATATTGGTTCATAAGATGAACTAGGTTCCCACCATTGTGTGACAATGGAAGTGAGGCTTTGGCCCAGGAACCCTGGTCCCATCAGTGACCCAGACATATTCTGAGGCAGTATCACCTGATCATGGAGATAGTTAATCTCCAGGGTGATCGAGGTAAGGAGAGTAGAATCAGAGGACAACACAGCGGATCCACTCACGAAGGCCTTTTCCCAAAGAGAGACTTTTATGGGATGGTTGAGTATGTGATACTGCAACCACTGCTACAGATGGCCCTAGTACAAGTGGGAGATTGTTAGTTATATGTATGCCCTAGAGGCCATTACTGTACATAGGATGTATATTGTAGTGGATGCTGGGACATATATAGGTAGGACTTTCTTGCTCGACATGATAGTACGCTATCTGGTTGCTCTTTATCTTAACATGTATACTTTCTGTCTCTCTGATTACATGTTGATAAAGACCTTAGGATGTGTACTCGACTTCCAGGACTATGATGAAGATCATACTAGTGGGGCCTGGGTAGTCAATGAGTACATCCTTCATTGTTCCTAGTCGTGGGAATATCGAGACGGGGCATCGATATTCCAGAGTAGACTAGCGTATATCTTCTCGACCCATGTGATGGGCGATGGATGATCCCATATCCATTGGTGTTTGACATCAGAGATGGTATGCGGGTGCTCAGTGGAGACTGGGTATACTGAACGGACTCGCCGAGAACTCCCAGATGGTATTATACCTCACGTCAGATGGCAGTTCTCTGGTGACACTGGTACAGCTTAGTCTGTTGACCCGAGATCGTCATAGAGTCTTGTGTGTCTCCCACTGTGCTTTGATTTCCACCCTACCGTGGCTCTACTGAGTCGTGCAAACAGGTGGTTTTTGGGTACAGTCCCGATTCACATGGAGGCAATGAGCGATAGGAGGGGATTCGTCTCTCTCGGTATTGGGGGTTGATGTTGCGCTATGCTCGACTGGCCATAACAGGAAATCCCTGGCCAGGGTTGCAGTGATCTACTGGTAAGTGTTATCAGTAGTTTCATGAATGTTATGGAACTCACGTCGGCATAACTTATCGAGCTATTGGGGTCTGACGTTTACCACCCCTAGGCGAGATATGCAACATATCAGACGAACTGACCGGACTGTACGGTAAGTGTTACTGGTTGGATTCACAAGAGTGTGAGCGGGCTTGCTCGTCGATCTTCTGATCGCTCAATACCCGGGTGGCCTTTACGTTTAGCAGACCGCTTGCGGCTTGTGGGTGTTTGATATGATCATCATCTGCTACCGGCGTATTGACGAGTCTTTAGAGTCCTACACAGAGGTTTCCTGGCTCAAGCGAAACGAAATAGGAGCGCATATGAGATATGTGCGGGACCGAGAATAATGCGTGTATGTAATACCGTATTCCATTCTCGTGAAGAATGTATCGATTGGTTGTATGCGATATAACCTAGTTATCGAATCAAGGATTGATTCGATAAGCCGATACATTGGATACTGGTCGGTCATATGCGATATGACTGGATCGTTAAATCAAGTGTTGATTTAATGATTTAATGTATAATTATATATTTGATATATTACTTTTCATTAACTAGTATTTGTTCACTTAAGATGGATTTTCTCACTTCATGTGCACATTGTGTATATAATATATTTTTGTGCACAAGATTGTATCATATTTGATGATACATGCTAGTTTGGGTGTATGTTTGGTTTAAACCATGGTTGGTCAATGGTTAGGGTTTCACTTGATTTATTTCACTTATTCTTTTATCTATTTATTTTGGTTGAAAAGGTAAAGAAAAACTAAATGGTTGCTTTCATGCTAGAAGGTTCTTGTAGCTTCATGCATCTTTGACTAAAGCAACCATTTTGTCTTCATCTCCTAACCCTGACCATTCAACTAACCTTAGTTTATTCTCTACACCTAACTATGGTTGCTATATGATAAGTATTCATTTATTTTCTATTTTGGGATAATACTTATCATATATTCTTTCTTCTTCTTCTTCAACTAGAAGAAAAACTTTCCTCCATCAATGGCAACTTGAGAAAGAGTGTGAGAAATCCAATTCTAAAGTGAACCCACATCCTATTTCTTCATCCTCTACCACTTGCCAAGTAGTATAGGGTGTTTTCTTTACAAGTTTCATGACTTGGTAAAGTTGGAGTTTGATCTTGAGTTGTCTCGACGTAGATCATCTTCGGCATCGAAGTCGGCGACCTAGCCCGATCTTTTCTTCGATGAAACCACCGCAAGAGTCTAGGATTCCGATTACTACAGCGGAGGGACGTCAAAGCGGAGCTATGGAGGTGTAGAACCGGATCTACAAAGGTTGTAGCCCTTTTCCTTTAGCAATAAATTCGTTTACTTGCTTGCATCGCCTATACATCTAGTTAACGATCCGTATTAGGGTTTGTAGGCACTTGGAAAAATTTGAATTGGCCATGTTTGATCACTTGTGAGACCTAATTTGTGTGCCTAGGAACCCTTCACCACTATCAGTCCCCTAATGTCTGGTGGGTTAAGGCTTTCTTAAATCAATGGAACCTTCCCACCAACACCTTCCTTCTAGGGGACCGCGAAGTTTCATTTTCTCTGGAGGAATTTCGCGAGATCTCAGGGCTTCCGGTCAGGGGGACACTCTATGCAGAATTGCTGCCTCCTGATGAGTATGTCTTCGAAACTGAGCCTGCCAAGCTTGACGGCTTGTCGACCGAGAACACCGTCCGCCACAAGCGCCCAAGTTTGATCAAGACCCTGAGTATTTTTGAGAAGCTATTTACAGAGTCAGAGGAGCAGGGCGTCACTTTTAAAAGCCTTATCGATTTCTTTCTTCGCGAGGACGTTCTGCTGAAAACGGCTCCGAAGTTTACGAATATCAACGATCCCTTTGGATTCGGTTTAAATAAGCGACCGGCTAAAGAAAAGGACTTGCCGCAGTTCTACATTCCCATCATATCGGCCATATCCTTCGAGTCGATCGCAGCTCCTGGTATGGATGAGGAAAATTTCTTTGTGGGCTTTATCAGTGTTTGGCTCAGCTGGTTCGCCATTCCCACGCACCGTCGTTTTATGAGAGCCTCAGTTATCTACCCTGCCCATCGTATTGCCGAAGGGACGTGACTAGCTATGGGCATTGCGGGGCTAGCGCATCTGTATCATGGGCTAAGTGCTGCCGCCAACACTTCAACTTCAGGCGTAAATGTGGTAAATTTTTCTCTTCATTACTTTACATCCTGGATTGAGATGCATGTGCTAGGGGCATTTGCTGCGCATCAAAAGCCCAGCTTTTATGACGCCTACACTTTTCTGCGACTAATGCGGCTGGTGGACGCCTCTGCTCCTGACCCGACTCAGTCCGGGGCTATTCGGGTGCTGCTTTGTCCCTTTGCTAATGCGGGCGGGATGGTGTTTAACGATCGAGTCCTCTCGGCCCCTTCAGGACCGCTCCAGCAGCACTTTGATTCGTCGAAAGAGGGGGCACCCTCCTTGAAGCCGAAGGAAGCCGCGCACTTATATTCGATCAGACTAGGTTATCTGGTGTTCCGTCAAAACGGTGCGGCCCTTTTTATGCGGTACAACCCACACCGCTTTGCTCAGCAACTGGGGTATGACCAGGGTGTCCCTTGTAAGTGCACGGCGGTGCCCCGGCTGTCCATCCGACGCCGGAATGCGGAAGCGGTGATTTACTTTAACTTTTTAAACCGGCACCACCGCGCACTATAAATCCGGATCGTTCCATTAATCTAGTCCTAGCTATCAAGAGAGGGGGTAGAGATATATACCGAGCGATCCGTGTCCTTCGGTCTTCCCGTCGTCGTCCCGATCTCCCCGCGGAATCTCCGGTCTGCACCAAGTTGCCGGAAGGGTGCCACGTCGCCGGCTTCTTTTACGGGCTCCCACCTCTGGACCGAGGCAACTCGGGCACGAAGTTAGCGAGTCGACGTGCCCAAGAATTGGTGTAGAATAAGTGAAGATCTATATGTCTCATTTGGGGTTGTAGGGAGTTGCCTTTTGGTGGAGGAAAATAGATCAAAGCTTTTTGTGGATGAACTTGGGAATTTTGTAGAATGAAAGGAGCAAAAATTCGCACACCAAAAAATGGGCAGCCCCTCCCTCTAAGATAGCCGGCCATGCTCATGAGGTGAATGAGAGGAGAGGGTGAGAATGAGGGAGTGAGACTCACAAGAATAATGCAAGAGAGAGAGATCAAAAAAGTTATCATGAAAGGAAATGATCACCAAAACAAACCCACACTCCACCAACCATCATCATCACTCCAAAGTCAAGCTATCATGAACCATCATTAACAAAGGAAAGTCAAGGGTGGTAGAATCATCATGAAACAACAAGATGCAAATAACACCCTCCACAAATGCTTATTTGCACAATTGAAAATAGGCCCTCCTCCACCAATCTTCAGCCAATGAAAGATACAAAGAAATATGGCTGAAACGGAAAACAAACTGGCAACTCCAAAATACTGATCCCGTAATAAATTACAAGAAAACCCCGCTACAGTATATACATACCCGCATTTGTATTCCGACCGAAATACAAATGCATTGAGACAAAATCTACACTGTACAATACTAGCATCCGGCTTAAACCAAAGCCTGCTAGTATAATCCGTCCGATCCTGATCCGTGCAATGACACACGTATCTAATCGAACCCTGCCATATATCCATATGGCCTCTAGTACTAACCGTCCGATCCTGATCCGTGCAATACCGCACATATCTGATCGAACCCTGCCATATCTCCATACGGCCTCTACAGCGTTTCGCCCGAAACTTGAGTAACTGTATGTGGGGGACTCTAAAGACTCATCGATACTATGGCTGTGGATTTTACCACTAGCACGTCAGAGGTATTAGCCATACGTGACGGGCTACCAGCTATTGACCAAAAGGGACGTCGATGAGCGAACTCATCCTGACACCCTACTGAGCCTGTCAGTGACAATATCCGTACAGTCCGGTCCGTTCGTCTATATGTTAGTTATATGTATGCCCTAGAGGCCATTACTGTACATAGGATGTATATTGTAGTGGATGCTGGGACATATATAGGGAGGACTTTCTTGCTCGACATGATAGTATGCTATCTGGTTGATCTTTACCTTAACGTGTATACTGATTGTCTCTCTATTACATGTTGGTAAAGCCCTTAGGATCTGTACTTGACTACCTGGACTATGATGCGGATCATACTAGTGGGGACATGGTAGTCCATAAGTACATCCTTCAAAGTCCCTAGTCGTGGGTGTATCGAGACGGGGCATCGATATACCAGAGTAGACTAGCGTATATCTTCTCGACCCATACAGATGGGCGATGGATGATCCCATATCCATCGGTGTTTGACATCAGAGATGATATACGGGTGCTAAGTAGAGACTGGGTACACTGGACGGACTCGCCGAGAACTCCCAGATGGTATTATACCTCACGTCAGATGGCAGTTCTCTGGTGACACTGGTACAGAGTAGTCTGTTGACCCGAGATCGTCATAGAGTCTTGTGTGGTTCCCACTGTGCTTTGATTTCCATCTTACCACGTCCAAGAGGGCGTGCAAAACGGTGGTTTTTGGGTACAGTCCCGAGTCACATGGAGGCAATGAGCGATAGGAGGGGATTCGTCTCTCCCGGTATATGGGGGTTGATGTTGCGCTGTGTTCGATTGGCTATAACAGGAAATCCCTGGCCAGGGTTGCTGAGATTTACTGGTAAGTGTTACCAGTAGTTTCTTGAATGGTTATAGACCTCATATCGACACGACTTATTGAGCTATTGGGGTATGACGTTTACCACCCCTAGGCGAGATATGCGACATATCAGACGATCAGACCGGACTGTACGGTAGTGTTACTGGTCGGATTCACTGGAGTGTGAGTGGGCTTGCTCGTCGATCTTCAGATCGCTCAATACCCGGGTGGCCGTTACGTTTAGCAGACCGCTTGCGGCTTGTGGATGTTTTGATATGATCATCATCTGCTGCCGGCGTATTGACGAGTCTTTAGAGTCCTACACAGAGGTTTTCTGGCTCAAGCGAAACGAAATAGGAGCGCATATGAGATATGTGCGGGACCGAGAATAATGAGTGTATGTGATACCGTATTCTATTCTCGCGATAAATGTATCGAATGGTTGTATGTGATATAACCTAGTTATCGATTCAAGCGTTGATTCGATAAGCCGATATATTAGATACCAGTCGGTTATGTGCGCATGACCGGATCATTGAATCAAGTGTTGATTTAATGATTTAATGTATAATTATATATTTGATATATTACTTTGCATTAACTAGTATCGGTTCACTTTAGACGGATTTTCTCACATGGATGTGCGCATTACATATGCGATATGATTTTGTGCACTTGCTTGTATCATGTTTGATGATACAAGTCATGCTAGGGTTCAAGTGTAAAGATTAAACCTTGGTTAATGATATGGTTAGGGTTTATTATTTATTATTCATTTATCTTATTTAATTATCCTTTTATTTTTGATAAATGAATAAAATAAAAGAGAAAAGAATGGTTGCTAGATTTGGAGTTTAGTTGAAGCTTCATGAAGCTTTGATAAAGTCAACCATACTTATCTCATCCTTAACCCTAACCATTCCCACTAACCATGATTCATTCTCTACACTTAACTCTAGTTAACATTATGATAAGAATTCATTTTCTTTTCATTTTCTAATAACTTATCATAACCTTTTCTTCTTCTTCTTCATTCTTCAAGTGAAGAAAAGCAAGGTCCATCAATGGTGATTGTTGGAAATGAGTGAGAAATCCAATTCTAAAGTCTACCCACTTCCTATTTCTTCATCCTCTACCTCTTGCCAAGTAGTAGAGTGTGTTTCCTTCATAACTTTTCACGGTTTGGTGAAGGTGGAGCTTGATTCATCGATGCTTCGACGTAGATCATCTTCGGCATGGACATCGACGACCTAGCTTGCCCATTCTCCGACGAAGCCGATCCTAGAGCCCGGATTTGATTTGGACAGCGGAGAGGACCTCGTTGCGGAGCCGTGGAGGTGGAGCACCGGATCTACAAAGGTTGTATTTCCGTATCTTTTAGTTAAGAGTTAACTAGTTAGCTTGTTCGCCTAGACATCTAGCAAACGATCCGTACTTTAGGGTTTGTAGGCACCATAATTTTTGAAATTGCCATGGTTGATGGCTTGGGAGACCACACTAGTGTGCCTAGGAACCCTGCAGTGGTATCAGAGCCTAGCTAGAGCCTTAGGCGAAGTCCAGACGGAAATTGAAGTCCGATCGAACCCGAAAGTCCAAAACAAATATGCCCTCTGTACTTTTTTCAAAACAGTGCATTTTTCCACATTAAAAATATTCAGAAAAACATGCAGGAAAATCTAAGATTAACTGTGCAACCCGTAGCCCTAACTCCATTAAAGCGCCGCGCTTCCGCGGCACGAGCATGGCTCGTGCGGCGAAAGCGCGGCCGTTTTGTCGTTTTATGTGGGGTTGTTTGCACAGTAACTCCTATTTAACTGTGCTGAGTTCTCTGGATATTTTTTAAAATTTTATTCAAGTGTTGAATAATCTGGAATGTTTTGGAGCTTCGATGATTCGATCGGGTTATCAAATTTTGTCTGTGTGGCTTTCCGGATAAATTTTAGAATATGTTAAAAAGTTCGACCGGATATAAATACCCAACTTTTCCCCTGTCGGGAAATTTCCAAGTGTTGGATTTTTCCGTAGTTTAACGACGTTCTAAGTAGTGCAAGTAACGCGATGGTCCCTCTAGAAGACACAAACCTTAACTCGATTATGTGACCGTCTTGAACTGCCCTTTGAACCTTCGGGTTTGGGGCAGTACGGCGTGCCACATGTGAGGCGTTGGCTTGACCCTTCTACGGCTGGATCATTGGTACTGAGGCACGAACGGAATGTTGTTAGACGTGTTTCATGTGTTGATCTGTATCGGGAAAACTTGGGTGTTCGATTGTTCGATCGAAAAGTTTAACATTTTCTATTTATCTGGAATGGGATACAATAATTGGAATTCACAAGAAGTTATGAGATAACTAAATGAATGTTATAAACATAGCACTTTAGTCTCACTTGATCGGTTGCCACGGAATTTTGATGTGATCAAAAGTCCGTCGCAATCACGTAGCGTACGCGGATACTCGCCGGATAAACTTAATAGACAGCCTCACTCCATAGCCCCGACCAAGTGACTGTAGGAGAACCCCGTCGCCGAAAGCATCCGTCCGGGTGCTCGCGGCAGCGGTGTTCCGCCTTAATGCACTTCGTCGACGGTATCGGGGGTGCAGCCGTCTACTGAAGTTTGCGACAAGCATTCGATCAGAGTGTCGGGAATCTTGTTGAATTACCCGACTTGGTATTGAAAAATGTTTTCGATTTTGAGACTAAAATGCGGGGTTTATAATTGTTAGGCATGTGATGTCTAAGTAATTCATTTGGTCAGGCATGCGATGTCTGAGGAGGTTGCGGATTCCAACTGTTGTAGTTTTACACTTTCTTTTCTGTGACCGTAAGTGTAATATGTGATATCGCCGGTTTCATTGCTATATGTCAACGACAATTGGGATAGACATATTTACTTACGTTGATGACATGTGACGTTATGTGTTGCTGGATATGTTATATTGGATTGTCGTGTTTGAATAGCCGGGGTTTTTTATGTGAGATGAGTGTTTTTCATTTTCATTCATGTAAAAACTTGTATGTAATATTCTTTTATTGGGGCGCTTCCTGGTTGCGGAAGTTGTCACCGTTTGTATATTATTTACTTTTCCGCACTAGGATAGACCCAAGGAGGAGGGCACAAGTAACCGGGTTCTGGAGTCCAGTGGGAGACCAACTCGAGGGGTCGAGTCCGGGTCTCCTAACTCCAGAATTGGTAGGGTTGCTTGCCGCTCTCGTAGGGGTCTAGGGGTGTGGGTTTGGCTATTCATCGCGACCGTGGAATCCGTGTTTTATACTGGCTCGTATTGAAAACACGGACGTCCTAGTATATCCAATATTTCATATGTTTCTTCTGCTGCGATATCTGTGATGTGATCATGTGATGTTCTATTATAGATACAGTATATAGTATATATGATATATTATATAGACGTTACTTATGTTTTACACCCGCGCTAGCCCTGCCCCGCTCTGCCGTTAGTTACCTAACCTAACGGTGCACGAGGGGACATCGAGGCGAATGCGGATGGCATAAGTGTACGTCGTATTTATCTGTGATGTTTAGGTACATTAAATGATGGGACTTCATTAATATGATTAATGAAAGTAAAAGAAACCTAAGATGTTGCAGAATCGAATTTCAAAATAAAACAGGTAGCTACAGTTCTTGCTTTGCACAGCGGTATATGCGATATATCCTGCACCTTATTCGATGAGGAAAGGACCGAGATCCCTTCACCGGGAGTGACTCCTTTAGCAATAACTGGCAGATGCTACACACTCGGTTTGTATTTTGATTGCTTTTAAGAGTTTTTGCTTTGCACAGTGATATAAGTGATATATCCCGCACCCCACTCGACGAGGAAAGGACCGACGATCCCTTCACCGGGAGTGACTCCTTTAGCAAAACTAGAAAAGCCTCAAATGCACTCCATTTTAAAATCATTCGATCCTACAACGATATCAAGTTCATTACGCAATAGGTTTTCAGAAAAACCTGTCGTAGCCCTCCGTCATTTCAGATAAATCCTGTTTAGTATTCGTGCTGCGTTTGTTGACCTTGTCAAGGCGCAGTGTGCGGTAGCTAACCAGTATTTATTTGCTTATGCATATGATGCAGATTGGGTTAGGGTAGTCGTGCGGCCTTGTTGACCTTGTCAAGGGTCGTGCGGGTGGGTTTGATTCAATCAAGAAATGATGGGTTGAACTTGACTTGCGGTCTATGGTTTGTTGACCTTGTCAAGGTCATAGATCGTTCGGGGCAAAATATTATCGGGAATTTCAAGTGTTGAGATTTGCAATGAGATTGCATACCTTCTATGAGATAGTTGGATCCCGATACCCGCTGCGAGTAAGTGTTACTCCTGGGAGAGTTTTATACATTACAATTAGCCGATCAAGTAGGTGTCTAGAAAGGTGTCAACGGGGTTACGCCTCTGGGAAAACGAGGTTTACAGTAATTAGGTCCGTGCGAAAGCACGGGGGACCTCCCTCAAAGTACCGACACTGGCCTGGCTGAAAGATTGGCGAACTTGTAGTGTGTAATTAATCGCGGCTAGTCTTTCCTTTTAGGGTTTGAAGGAAGATTTGATAAAAAAAAGTGGGAGCCATCCTGATTAGATAAAATAATAACCAATCTATTCTTGACAGAGCGCACGCTGAGTGTTTTCTTCTCTCTCTCTCCAGGTAGCGACCATATCACGCCTTAATCAAGATAATAATATGGAATATTGACCGAACCCGCTTGTTATACTGAGCTGGAGAACGTTGGTCCCGCTCCAACTTATAATTGTTATAAGACAGAGCAGGAAATTGGGGAATACCAGATTTCCCGTGCCGCCCAAACGAAGAGAGTGCATGATGATGCATCATCTTCGGGTGTGTTCATTATACAGAACTGTTTCTCAGTATCCTTTACGTCCTGGGTATGTGATACCAGATCAGGATCCCAGATATGTAATCAGTTACATAGGGCTACAGAAAGGTAGAGAACTGAGAACGGGTGATAAGTTTCATGAGGCAGAAAACGGGGCAAGAGTTGCAGCCAAGTCTGTTGGTCACTGTCACCCTGTATTACAATACATTGATTCTGAATGAATGATATTAGATACCGAACCTGATATACAAAATCATATCAGTCTCTTTATCAGTAAAGAAATGATAAAATTTTGTATTGTTGGATAATGTTTTGAACATTTCCTATATCAAAAGTTGATCGATTCAGGCACGTTATCTAAAAGCATTAATGTTCTAAATCAAACTACAGTTCTTAGTATATGGAACACACACAAGAGGAAGAGTTCAGAAATGAACGGATTCTTCTTGAGGTATTGTAGACTAGGTCAGATCAATGTGACCCGACTAGCTGAAGTTATATTTAGATGTATATTTAAATGTGTTTGAATTTACATCTTGTGAAACTTGCCAGTCATGTCACAGAGATAAGTTGATCACAGCTCTGTTTATTGGAAACAGAGAAAGAGTTAGTAAACTCTTGGGATGATACATGTTGATGTATAAAGGTCCCCTGTCTACATATGCCAAGACCGGTTCTTTGTACTTCATTACATTCTCTGATAATCTCTCAAGATTCAGACATATGTTCCTGTTGAAACACAAGTCCGAACCTTTTGAGATATTCACAGAATATGATTTAGAAGTAGAGAACCAAAATACGGGTATAAGTATTATGTCCTATGATGAGATCAGGGAGGAGAATACTTGTGCATGGAATTCCTGGACTATTCTAAAGGAGAATGAGATTCTCTCTCAGCATTACTCCTCTGTATACACCATGGCACGATGGTATATCGGGGTGGAGCAATTACACCCTATGTGATAAGGTATGCTCTATGATGAGTACTACTGAGTTACCTATTTCCTTTTTGGGAAATATGCGCTTGAGAAGCTGCATACCTATTGAATAGGGTTCGAATCAAATCAGTTGCCTACCACTTCATATGTGATATGGAAAGGGAAGAGCCCATGTCTTAAGCTAGTTAAGATTTGGGGTTGTCTGGCCTATGTCTAAAAACAAAATCCGGACAAGCTCGAGGCAAGGACTGTAATGTAGAACTGGAAAGGTTCTAGCTATACAAACTACAGCTGATGATTTGATAGAACCAAAGTATTCAGTAGATACCAACGAACCTCAGCCTCTCCGCCGATCTAGTAGGGTTCCTCACCCACCTGAGAGTTACTTTGTTTTCTCTATGACAGTGGGAGCGAGGATTGCATCATGAGATGATGACCCAACTAGCTTCGAGCTGGCCATCGAGAGTAAGACTCTGTAAGAATGGCTGGATGCTTAGCGATCTGAGATGGAATCCTTATACGCCAACAAAGTATGGACTTTGGTTGCTATATCTGAAGGGTTAAATCCCCATCAGGAGCAAGTATATCTTGAGAAGATTACTTGGTGTACATGGAAAAGTTGAGACTTTCAAAGCTAGACTTGTTAAAGCTTTTCGTCATCGACCAGGCGTGGATAATGATGAAACCTTTTCAAGTGAATATGCTTAAGTCCATCCATATCCTACTTACCACGGCTACATACCATGACTACGATATCTGGTGGTTGGGTGTCATGACTGCTTTTCTAAATAAAGTTTTAGAAGAGTGCGTCTATAAGTACACAGCCAGAGGGCTTCGTAGACAGTGGGAGCAGCAGAAACGTGTGCAAGATGCTTTATAGGATAAAGCAGGCATCGCGGAGATGGAACATCTGTTTTGATGAATTAGTCAAAGAGTTTGACACCATCAAAATGGTAGATGAACCTTGTATAAACAAAAAGGTAGTAGGGAGTATGGTGACGATCCTCGTAGAGTATGTGGATGACATACTCTTGATAAGAAAGGAGTTTCTTATGCTACGCTCGATCAATCTCCGCTTATCACAAAGATTCTCCATATAGGATTAAAGTGATACTTACTAAATCCTGGGTTTTGGATCTATGAGATAGATCTAAATGGATGTTAGGATACTCACTAGATGTAGTGAGATGGTATCAATCGATCCTGAGGAGAATCACTGGAAGTGTTCCAGGGTGATAAAGACGACTGAATGTCAGTCACAGGCATTGTCTTTACCCTCAGTAAAGGGACGGTATGTTGGAAGAGTTCCAAGCTAGATACCGTGACACACTAGACGATAAAGGCATGATACATCGCTACTTGAGATGCTACCAAAGAGGCAGTCTGGGTGTATATTGGTTCATGAGATGAACTATGTTCCTCCCATTGTGTGACAATGGAGTTGTGGCTTATGCCAAGGAACGCCGGTCCCATTAGTGATCCAGACATATTCTAAGGCAGTATCACCTGATCATGGAGATGGTTGATCTCTAAGGGATCGAGGTTAGGAGAGTAGACTCAGAGGACAACACAGCGGATCCACTCACAAAGGCCTGTTCCCAGAGAGAGACTTTTATGGGATGGTTGAGTATGAGATACTTCAAACCACTGCTACAGATGGCCCTAGTGCAAGTGGGAGATTGTTAGTTATATGTATGCCCTAGAGGCCATTACTGTACATAGGATGTATATTGTAGTGGATGCTGGGACATATATAGGGAGGACTTTCTTGCTCGACATGATAGTATGCTATCTGGTTGATCTTTACCTTAACGTGTATACTGATTGTCTCTCTGTTACATGTTGGTAAAGCCCTTAGGATCTGTACTTGACTACCTGGACTATGATGCGGATCATACTAGTGGGGACATGGTAGTCCATAAGTACATCCTTCAAAGTCCCTAGTCGTGGGTGTATCGAGACGGGGCATCGATATACCAGAGTAGACTAGCGTATACCTTCTCGACCCATACAGATGGGCGATGGATGATCCCATATCCATCGGTGTTTGACATCAGAGATGATATACGGGTGCTCAGTAGAGACTGGGTACACTGGACGGACTCGCCGAGAACTCCCAGATGGTATTATACCTCACGTCAGATGGCAGTTCTCTGGTGACACTGGTACAGAGTAGTCTGTTGACCCGAGATCGTCATAGAGTCTTGTGTGGTTCCCACTGTGCTTTGATTTCCATCTTACCACGTCCAAGAGGGCGTGCAAAACGGTGGTTTTTGGGTACAGTCCCGAGTCACATGGAGGCAATGAGCGATAGGAGGGGATTCGTCTCTCCCGGTATATGGGGGTTGATGTTGCGCTGTGTTCGATTGGCTATAACAGGAAATCCCTGGCCAGGGTTGCTGAGATTTACTGGTAAGTGTTACCAGTAGTTTCTCGAATGGTTATAGACCTCATATCGACACGACTTATTGAGCTATTGGGGTCTGACGTTTACCACCCCTAGGCGAGATATGCGACATATCAGACGATCAGACCGGACTGTACGGTAGTGTTACTGGTCGGATTCACTGGAGTGTGAGCGGGCTTGCTCGTCGATCTTCAGATCGCTCAATACCCGGGTGGCCGTTACGTTTAGCAGACCGCTTGCGGCTTGTGGATGTTTTGATATGATCATCATCTGCTGCCGGCGTATTGACGAGTCTTTAGAGTCCTACACAGAGGTTTCCTGGCTCAAGCGAAACGAAATAGGAGCGCATATGAGATATGTGCGGGACCGAGAATAATGCGTGTATGTGATACCGTATTCTATTCTTGCGATAAATGTATCGAATGGTTGTATGTGATATAACCTAGTTATTGATTCAAGCGTTGATTCGATAAGCCGATATATTAGATACCAGTCGGTTATGTGCGCATGACCGGATCATTGAATCAAGTGTTGATTTAATGATTTAATGTATAATTATATATTTGATATATTACTTTGCATTAACTAGTATCGGTTCACTTTAGACGGATTTTCTCACTTGGATGTGCGCATTACATATGCGATATGATTTTGTGCACTTGCTTGTATCATGTTTGATGATACAAGTCATGCTAGGGTTCAAGTGTAAAGATTAAACCTTGGTTAATGATATGGTTAGGGTTTATTATTTATTTTTCATTTATCTTATTTAATTATCCTTTTATTTTTGATAAATGAATAAAAGAAAAGAGAAAAGAATGGTTGCTAGATTTGGAGTTTAGTTGAAGCTTCATGAAGCTTTGATAAAGTCAACCATACTTATCTCATCCTTAACCCTAACCATTCCCACTAACCATGATTCATTCTCTACACTTAACTCTAGTTAACATTATGATAAGAATTCATTTTCTTTTCATTTTCTAATAACTTATCATAACCTTTTCTTCTTCTTCTTCATTCTTCAAGTGAAGAAAAGCAAGGTCCATCAATGGTGATTGTTGGAAATGAGTGAGAAATCCAATTCTAAAGTCTACCCACTTCCTATTTCTTCATCCTCTACCTCTTGCCAAGTAGTAGAGTGTGTTTCCTTCACAACTTTTCACGGTTTGGTGAAGGTGGAGCTTGATTCATCGATACTTCGACGTAGATCATCTTCGGCATGGACATCGACGACCTAGCTTGCCCATTCTCCGACGAAGCCGATCCTAGAGCCCGGATTTGATTTGGACAGCGGAGAGGACCTCGTTGCGGAGCCGTGGAGGTGGAGCACCGGATCTACAAAGGTTGTATTTCCGTATCTTTTAGTTAAGAGTTAACTAGTTAGCTTGTTCGCCTAGACATCTAGCAAACGATCCGTACTTTAGGGTTTGTAGGCACCATAATTTTTGAAATTGCCATGGTTGATGGCTTGGGAGACCTCACTAGTGTGCCTAGGAACCCTGCACTATAAGCATCGCATGGCGGGCCTAGGGGGTTGGTAAAAGTCAGATCCCCAAAAGCAGTACAAGTCGTGTCGTAGTGTAGCCCAGAACACCCTGAGATACTACTGGAATACCTACCAGTAAATCTCCTGCCTTGGCCAAGGACTTCGTGTAATGGATCTCCTAGACACAGCGCGACCTCACCCCTAATATTGGGAGTGACGAACCCCTGCAGATCAGCTCACTGCCTCCATGTGGCTCGGGACTGTACCCAACTAAAACCTGTTTGCATGTCTCCTTTGAGTGTGGTAGGGTAGTAATCAAAGTACAGTGGGAACTCACACGAGAAAAATGACGATCCTCAGGTCGATGAACTAACCTATACACATGTCACCAGGGAACTGCTATCTGACGTCAGGTATAAGACTAACTAGCATGTTCCCGGCGAGTCCTGTCCGGTGTACTCATAACCCAATGAGCACCTGTATACATCTTAGGTGAACCAACGGACACCAGTGGCTTGTGAGACCAGCCATCGCCCCTCGTCGGGGTCTCGACTGTATACACTAGTCTACTCTGGAGTATCGATGCCCTGTCTCGAAACTCCCACGACTAGGGACGTTTTAAGGATGTGCTTATAGACTACCAGCTCCCACGTATATGATCACCCTCATACTGCCGGAAAACAAGCAAGAATCCTAGGGGCTCTATCAACGTGCAATAGTGACCTGTAAGGTCACCTAAAGCAGTACACGATGATAAAGGTAAACCAGATAGCATACTATCAACTTGAGTAAGACTGTCCTACCGGAATAGGTCCTCCCTCAATCATTGCAATCATGTGCCTGTGATCTAATAATTGACTCTGAGGGCACTATCTCCAACAATCTCCCACTTGCACTCAAGTCTAATTATTGTGATGTCGCATACTCACAGCCCGTGTGATACCGAACACCCAACTCCTCTACTAGTCAGTCTCACAAAGTTCGTCTGCGAAACTTATTGCGTTCGAGGAATAGCCTCAGTGAGTGGATCCGCCTTGATGTTTCTTTCTATATCTCTCTATATCTCAAGTTCGCGGAGAAAGCCATCTCCCGAAATGAGCAATACCTGTCTTAGAATGTGTCTGGATGTCTGATGGGACCTAGCTCATAAATGAACTCCAAATCCAAACTTCTTAAACTGTATCGTCAACTGAACTTAATCAGTATCCTGCGCCATGCCTCCCTCAGTATTTCCTTGGACCACCTGTCCAAAATACTGCCCCTCGTCAGAAGGAAAAACTATAACTCTGACAACCTCCTTGTCGTCCAGGTCACCTTGGAAGCCTGGAATGATAACTGTCTCCCGAATGAGGCTGTCGTTATCATATCCCTAGAACATCCACTTATGTTCTAAAACTGCTTCCGACTGTTTCTCTAGGATAGGATCAATGTCAACTTATTGCATCAAGTGCAAGAACAACATCTGGTATGGTACTTGACATCTCATGATTGACTCAATTGCCAAAGCAAGTGATCTGCCAATCATGCACATCCCTCTCCCCTTTAGTCTGTAAGACACCTTTAGAGAGGGTGACTCTATCACCTGCAGGTACACTACCGTGCCAGGAGTCGTCCATTCTAAATACTCTTAGAATGCTGTCTACGTGTTCTGCGAGGACCAGGTTCCGCTCTGGATGCTTCCTATGGGGTCATTGCCGTGTTCTGCGAAGACCAGGATCCGCTGTGGATGTTTCCTACGGGGTCAGGATTGACATAATCCGCGTTCCACATGACAAGGAATTTTGCTATGGATGCTTCCTACGGGGTCATAGCCGTGTTCTGGGAGGACCAGGCTCCGCTCTGGACATTTCCCATAGGGTCAGGATTGACATAAGCCGCGTTCTACGTGACCAGGAATTTGCTATGGATGCTTCCCACGGGGTCATAGCCGTGTTCTGCGAGGACCAGTGTCACGCCCCGCTTCCCAGAGTACGCTAAGATGGGTACGTGACATAGCCAACCATGCTACCTATGGATAGGAAAAATCCCTCCACAGTCACATTACGGCTGTAGAGATATCAAGAACACAATAAAACTATCTAAAACATGTCCATAATCCAGAATAACAGGAGTCAATAATAAATAAATGCGGAAGCAAATGATCCAATACAAATAACTGAAAAGTGTGTCCCATAATGCGGGCTCACATCAGGAAATAAATGCAGGAAATAAAACTTACTACTACTGAACTCACAGCTCAGCCTGCTGGCTGAAGTACTACTGCTCGGACTGCAACAGCGGTACGGAATCTGGGCCATGGAAATCTCAGACGTCAGCACGTCATGTCATCAAGTAATATAATATGAACAGTATAGCAGGCAATGTAATATAAACATGAATACAGCAAGAATAACAATAATATGAATCATACCAGTACAGGGTAGCGTGCAGTGGGTAAACTAAACTGTTCTATCAGGTTTTTCTATTCTAAAGTCTTTGAAACCAAATTGATGAATCATCGATGTAACTCAATAGTATCCCATGCATGCCCGGGACCACGGTCAAGACCCTCGGGGCTGAATCCGAGACGTGCCGCTAGGCAGTAACAGGTAGCAGGATGGGCGAGTGATGTCAACACCACCACTCCGGGGCTGGCCTAGCCCGTAAGACTGATCAGAACAGGTATCGAACTGTTAAGTTACAAGTCAGGTTTCACCTTTGATTTCCCTATACCCCCAAGTTATGTATGTCGAGTCAGGTATTCAGTAATCAAGAACTAATGCCAACACAGGATCAGGTAAAAGCAGGTTTGTCTGGATAGACAACAGGAACGGCCATGAGGACTACATGTCAGGTTTGTTGGCATTAGACACAAGATCAGGTAACGGGTCGGGTCATGGTACATCTGGTCAAGTCAACAGTATACGGTAGCATGTCAGGTATATCAATATATATATATGTGTAACAATGTCAGGTCAAGATGTAAACAATATCGTGGGTGTGCTCACAATCAGATATATAATCAAACATGGGTATTAACAACAGGAGATAAGCAATGAATTAAGTAATAAGCAGTTTCATTCAATTTGCAATACAGATATCAATTTGTTACAGAGATGATTACAAGAGTACAGTAAGACAAATATAGCCGTTTAGTCATGTTAACAGGTTTAAGAACCCTCAGAGGTGCAATAATTTATGTAACGGTTCAGTACAGCTATTTCAGGTTAAATGCATACGAGTGTCCGAATGTAACAGAACTACCGGGATAAATACCACAAGCTATTTTAACCGTAAAATGTGATTGAACAGGTAAATATGATTATTAGGTTCAATTTGCAAACTATAAGTTCCATGTTTAACAGTAAAATGATATAATGCAATATTGTACCCGAAAATAGGAAACGATTGTACCAAGTTAAATTTTTACAGGTTTAAGGTGTCAATATATATATGTAAATATTGTATAGCATGTAGCAAGGGGTACTTGCCTCGAAGGGTCGTGAACCGGGAAAAACAGAATGTAAACGTCGGCGGGAAAACTCGCGACGGCCGCACGGTTCACGGATTGAACCCAAACAACGAACAATGGAACCACGCGGGTCGGGGTACCTCGCTGGAATGTCGGAACACGTCGTTGGCATCGTTGGATTCCGGCCAAAATGTGAACAGTAAAGATCAAGGATTGCAATCAAGAAAAGAAAGAAACAAAGAAGAAGGGGAGAAGAAGGTCTTACTGGTAGGGTTTCTGAAAGTTCAGGGGAGCCGGCACGGGGCGACGGCGAAGAAGGTTGCCGGCGTGGTGATACTCCGGCGAAGGCAGTAGGTTATGGTGTGCAGCCACGGCCGTGGAGGTCTGTAGAGGGAGGTGGAAGCGGTTTGGGAAGCCGGGATGTGGAGAGGGATGCGAGGAGGAGACGAGGGCGACGACGGTGAGTTACCGGTGAGGTTGGGCTCGCTGGGGAATGCACGGGTGACCTCGTCGGGTGTGCAGGCGCTCGAGAGCGTGGGAAAAATGGAGGAAGGAGGTGGGTGTGGTTGTGATGAGGGCGAGGAGGCAAGGATCCCGGCGGTGCTGGCGCCGGCGTTGGTGGCTGCGGCGGCGAAGCGGACGAGGCGGCCAAGTTCTGCGATGGGTTAGGGTTTTATTTTCAAAGAAAGGAGGAGGGAGGTTGTTATACAAGGAGAGAGAGAGAGAGAAATTTCTGGGGAGAGAGAGAAAGGAGATAGAGAGAGATACGGGGAACAGAGAGGGGGAGAGAGAGTGCGAGTGGGGGCCACGGGAAAGGTTAAGTTGTTCTGATTGGCTGAGGAATGAAATCATTTGTTAAGGAAATATTTAATTAAAGATTATAAAAGATTGTATGGTTGAGTTAAAAGAAAATATGCGATGGTTTTAATATTAAAATTTGGGATTTTGGCGCAAAATAAAACATTTCCAAATCGCGCCCGGGTCGGGTCCAAAAATTCAAAATTGAAATAATAGGCTTTTAAGCGGGATCCAAACTTTAAAATTAAGTGTTTTATGATCAAAAAGCATACCCCCAAAACGGGCACATGCACGCGTGCGTAGCCGTCCAAACTCGTCCGTTTCACTGAACGGGACGAGAACACAATGCACGGTCGCTACCATGAGGCTAGAGGTGTCAAGTAGACCAAGATGGATATTTTTAATTTTATTTTAGATGCTAAAATTTTTTATATGTAGAAATGACTTTGCCGGGTAAATTTTACAGTAAGCCACAAACAAGCAAGATAAATGAAATGAGTACTACATTATGCTCAAACAGTAACTGAAAATAGTAGCATTGGGCTCGGGTGTTACATTATACCCAACTACAAAAGAATTTCGTCCTCGAAATTCCAAGAACACAAGGATAGAAAATTACAGTAAAAGGTGAGGAAACTTCTGCCGGATTTCATCTTCTCGTTCCCAAGTGGACTCTCCACGCGAGCGATTACCCCAAGAAACACGTACAAGAGAGATCACCTTGTTCTTAAGAACCTTTTCCCTTCGATCCACAATTTCAATCGGTCGCTCCTCAAAAATCAAGTATTCCCATACTGTTAGCTCCGAATGATCCAATACGTGCGTTTCATCTCGAACATACCTTCGTAGTTGAGGTACGTGAAACACATCGTGCACACTTGCCAAGGACTGCGGTAATGCCAAACGGTACGCTACCTCACCAACACGCTCCAAGATCTCAAAGGGTCCAACGAATCGAGGACTAAGCTTTCCTCGACTCCCAAAACGAATCAACCCTCTAGTCGGTGATATCCTCAAGAACACCAAATCACCCACGGCGAACTCTAGAAGTCTTCTTGACATGTCTGCCCAGCTCTTCTGTCGGTCTTGTGCTGCCTTCATATGATTCCTGATAGTGTTAACGTTCTCAACTGTCTGTACAACCAAATCTGGTCCCAACAATCTTCGTTCACCGACATCATCCCAACAAACAGGTGAACGGCATTTACGACCATACAAAGCTTCAAACGGAGCCATCTGGATAGTTGCCTGAAAACTGTTGCTGTAAGAAAACTCCACCAAATGTAGATGATCCTCCCACGAACCCTTGAATTCCAACATGCATGCTCTCAACATATCTTCAAGAGTTTGGATCGTTCTCTCCGACTGGCCATCGGTTTGAGGATGATAAGCTGTGCTAAACTTCAATCGAGTCCCCAAACTTTCCTGTAAACTCCTCCAGAAGTGTGATAAGAACCGAGTGTCCCGATTGAACACAATGCTCACCGGTACTCCATGCAATCTTACAATCTCCTGTATGTACCGCTCCGCCAAGGTCTCTGTTGATTGACCAACCCGAAAAGGAATAAAGTGAGCTGCCTTGGTCAACCGATCAACAATCACCCATACAGCATTGTTGCCTTTTGGACACCGCGGTAAAGCCGTCACGAAATCCATGGTTATATGTTCCCACTTCCACTGAGGAATCGGAAGTGGTTGCAATAAACCAGCAACCCTTTGATGTTCAGCCTTAACTTGCTGACACACCAAGCACTTTGCCACAAAGCGAGCAATCTCCCGTTTCATGCCTTCCCACCAGAAATGCTGTCGAATATCTCGGTACATCTTTGTACCTCCTGGATGTATAGAATAAACTGAACTGTATGCCTCCTTCATAAGCTCTTCACGAATATCCCCCTTCGGCACACACAAACGGCTACCATACCTCAACAAACCATCTTCGTGGATCAGTAAATCTGTTCGTAGTCCGGCTTCAACTTGCTCTCGAAACTTTTGCAGTCTAGGATCCTGCGATTGTGCTGCCTTAATATTCTCAATCAAAGACGACTGTACTTGCAGCTGCATCAACTGTCCTGTAGAATGCGGTAGCACAACCTCCAAGTCAAATCTTTGAAAAACTCCAACGATCTGCTTCTGCGTAGTTAACACCTGAATTGCTGGTAACCGACTAAGCGCATCCGGCATGACGTTAACCTTCCCCGGATGGTACTTAAGATCAAGATTGTAGTCAGCCATCAGCTCCAACCATCTACGCTGCCTCATATTAAGCTCCTTCTGTATGAACACATACTTCAAGCTCTTATGATCAGTAAAAACTTCGACCCTTTCGCCCAGAAGGTAGTGTCTCCAAACCTTCAAAGCGAAAGTCACAGCCGCAAGTTCCAAGTCATGAGTTGGGTAATTCTTCTCATGGGTCTTCAACTGTCTCGATGCGTATGCTACAACCTTCCCATGCTGCATCAAAACACATCCCAATCCTTTCCCAGATGCGTCGCTGTGAATCACCAATCCTCCGGAATTGTCTGGCACGGTCAGAATAGGGGCGGTTATCAACTTCTGCTTCAACGTCTCGAAAGCTACTGCACACTTATCCGTCCGTACAAAAGGTACCTCCTTGCACGTAAGCTTGGTTAACGGCTCCGCCAGACGAGCAAAGTTCTCTACAAATCTTCTGTAGTATCCGGCGAGTCCAAGAAAGCTTCTTATCTCCGCAACATTCTTTGGGATCGGCCAATCTCGAACCGCTGCAATCTTTTCTGGATCGACGACAATTCCATCGCTAGATACAACATGCCCCAAAAACATCACTTCCTCCAGCCAAAACTCGCACTTACTCATCTTCGCATAAAGCTTCTCCTGTCTCAATGTCTGCACTGCGATCTTCAAATGCTCAGCATGCTCCTCAAAACTTTTCGAGTAAACCAGAATATGGTCAATGAATACCACAATGAACTGATCCAAGAACGGTGAAAAGATTCGGTTCATCAAGTCCATGAATACTGCTGGCGCATTCGTTACCCCGAAAGGCATCACTAAGTATTCGTAATGTCCATACCGAGTTCGGAACGCCGTCTTGCAAATATCTTCTGCTTTCACTCGAACCTGATGATATCCGGATCGCAAATCCAGATTCGAGAATACCCTCACGCCACTAAGCTGCTCAAAAAGTTCTCCAATGCGAGGGATCGGGTACTTGTTCTTAATAGTCACCCGGTTTAATTCTCGATAGTTGATACACATTATTCTTGTGCCATCTTTCTTCTTTACTAGAAGAACTGGAGCTCCCCAAGGCGAGTTACTGCTTCGAATCTAACCCTTCTCAAGCAATTCAGCAACCTGCTTCTTAACTTCTTCCAACTCTACTGGTGCCATTGGATAATATGCTTTGGATACCGGCGCTGCACCAGGAATAAGATCAATTGCAAACTCCATGTCTCGCTTCGGTGGTAAACCCGATATATCTTCAAACACGTTCATAGAATCACGAACAACAGCCGGCTCTTCACTTTCATCACTTCCATTGATGCAAGAATATTATTTGTCGGCCTTGCCCTAAACTCGACTGGCCCGACAGAAAAACTCCCCTTCATCCCAGATAAACTCTGCTGCTCTCGGCTGCCGCAAGTACTTGTGAGAAAGTGGTCAAACCCAAGAAGACAATCTGCCTCTGGATGTCCACGTCCAGGCTGCGCATGAACCTCCGTGCCCTGTCTGCATCGTTGGCAACTAAAGGTCTAGCGAAACTACTGAGTCTCGTCCATTCTCCTGCATGCACATCTACGGGTGCTCCCTTCTGCTTTAGTCCGATGAACTTCTTTTCCATTTCCTCCCATGCAGTCCGCGGGAAGAACTTCTCCAGGAAAATCTTAGAAAAAATCCACCTACTTGATCGGCTTGGGCAAGCGGGTCTCCTCAACAAGCCACCATTCTCGGGCATAGTCCACTAGCTGAATGCGTACCACATCAACTCTTTTGTCATATGGAATCTGTGCCGTAATCAGCAAATTCTCCGTGTCAACTAGCCACTGCTCGGCTGGCAACGGCTCCTCCAAACCAGTAAATGTAGACGGGCCCAAACGCCTGAAATCTGCCACGGTCCCTACTCGGTCAACTGGTTTAGCTCCAACATTGTTTACAGACTGTTGAACGATCTGCAAACCTTCCTGAAACGAGTCTGCTTGCTGCTGGATCAGTTCGGTCTGTCTCTTTTGGTTCTCCAGCATTCCTCTTATCACTCCAAGCATGGCGGCTTCGTCCACACGCCTCTGGTATGTCTTCAATTTCTTACCGGCCATAATCCTGAAATCAGAACACCCAACATTAGCATGATGATAGATTCAATATATAGATCAAGGCTAGAACTCCAAGATACTTAAATAGAGTACCGTATTGTAACTATGCCGCGGTATCATAGCCACAATTACATAACTCCACCCAAGTCGCCTAAGTCCTAGAGATAACAAGGAATCAGGTTTTTGAGTCGATGTGCAAAGGAAGTTTGCACATCGCAAAAGATATAATCAGGAAGAATGTGATTCAAGAATGGTAAATGGCAAGGTGGCAGGACATGTTTCCTAAATACGGGTATTCCGATTCGTGTATTGGGTACAATACCCAACTACAAAAGAATCAACCCGACTAACCTATCGCTCTGATACCAAAAGAACCATGTCACGCCCCGCTTCCCAGAGTACGCTAAGATGGGTACGTGACATAGCCAACCATGCTACCTGTGGATAGGAAAAATCCCTCCACAGTCATATTACGGCTGTAGAGATATCAAAACACAATAAAACTATCTAAAACATGTCCATAATCCAGAATAACAGGAGTCAATAATAAATAAATGCGGAAGCAAATGATCCAATACAAATAACTGAAAAGTGTGTCCCATAATGCGGGCTCACATCAGGAAATAAATGCAGGAAATAAAACTAACTACTACTGAACTCACAGCTTAGCCTGCTGGCTGAAGTACTCCTACTCGGACTGCAACAACGGTACGGAATCTGGGATATGGAAAACCCAGACGTCAGCGCGTCATGACATCAAGTAATATAATATGAACAGTGTAGCAGGCAATGTTATATAAACATGAATACAGCAAGAATAACAATAATATGAATCATACCAGTACAGGGTAGCGTGCAGTGGGTAAACTAAACTGTTCTATCAGGTTTTCTATTCTAAAGTTTTTGAAACCAAATTGATGAATTATCGATGTAACTCAATAGTATCCCGTGCATGCTCGGGACCACGGTCAAGACCCTCGGGGCTGAATCCGAGACGTGCCGCTAGGCATTAACAGGTAGCAGGATGGGCGAGTGATGCCAGCATCATCACTCCGGGGCTGGCCTAGCCCGTAAGACTGATCAGAACAGGTATCGAACTGTTGAGTTACAAGTCAGGTTTCACCTTTGATTTCCCCATACCCCCAAGTTATGTATGTCGAGTCAGGTATTCAGTAATCAAGAACTAATGCCAACACAGGATCAGGTAAAAGCAGGTTTGTCTGGATAGACAACAGGAACGGTCCATGAGGACTACATGTCAGGTTTGTTGGCATTAGACACAAGATCAGGTAACGGGTCGGGTCATGGTACATCAGGTCAAGTCAACAGTATACGGTACCATGTCAGGTATATCAATATATATATATATATATGTGTGTAGCAATGTCAGGTCAAGATGTAAACAATATCGTGGGTGTGCTCACAATCAGATATATAATCAAATATGGGTATTAACAACATGAGATAAGCAATGAATTAAGTAATAAGCAGTTTCATTCAATTTGCAATACAGATATCATTCAAGAGTGCAGTAAGACAAATATAGCCGTTTAGTCATGTTAACAGGTTTAAGAACCCTTAGAGGTGCAATAATTTATGTAACGGTTCAGTACAGCTATTTCAGGTTAAATGCATACGAGTGTCCGAATGTAACAGAACTACCGGGATAAATGCCACAAGCTATTTTAACAGTAAAATGTGATTGAACAGGTAAATATGATTATTAGGTTCAATTTGCAAACTGTAAGTTCCATGTTTAACAGTAAAATGATATAATGCAATATTGTACCCGAAAATGGGAAACGATTGTACCAAGTTAAATTTTTACAGGTTTATGGTGTCAATATATAGATGTAAATATTGTATAGCATGTAGCAAGGGGTACTTGCCTCGACGGGCCGCGAACCGGGAAAAACGGAATGTAAACGTCGGCGGGAAAACTCGCGACGGCCGCACGGTTCACGGATTGAACCCAAACAACGAACAATGGAACCACGCGGGTCGAGGTACCTCGCTGGAATGTCGGAACACGTCGTTGGCATCGTCGGATTCCGGCCAAAATGTGAACAGTAAAGATCAAGGATTGCAATCAAGAAAAGAAAGAAACAAAAAAGAAGGGTAAAAGAAGGTCTTACTGGTGGGGTTTCTGAGATTTCAGGGGAGCCGGCACGGGGCGAGGGCGAAGAAGGTTGCCGTCGTGGTGATACTCCGGCGAAGGTAGTGGGTTATGGTGTGCAGCCACGGCCGTGGAGGCCTGTAGAGGGAGGTGGAAGCGGTTTGGGAGGCCGGGATGTAGAGAGAGATGCGAGGAGGAGACGAGGGCGACGACGGCGAGTCACCGGCGAGGTTGGCCTCGCTGGGGAATGCACAGGTGGCCTCGTCGGTTGTGCAGGTGCTCGAGAGCATGGGAAAAATGGAGGAAGGAGGTGGGTGTGGCTGTGATGAGGGCGAGGAGGCAAGGATCCCGGCGGTGCTGGCGCCGGTGTTGGGGGCTGCGGCTGCGAAGGGGATGAGGCGGCCAAGTTCTGCGATGGGTTATGGTTTTATTTTCAAAGAAAGGAGAAGGGAGGTTGTTATACAAGGAGGGAGAGAGAGAGAGAAATTTCTGGGGAGAGAGAGAAAGGAGATAGAGAGAGATAGAGAGAGATACGGGGAAGAGAGAGGGGGGAGAGAGTGCGAGTTGGGCCCATAGGAAAGGTTAAGTTGTTCAGATTGGCTGAGGATTGAAATCATTTGTTAAGGAAATATTTAATTAAAGATTATAAAAGATTGTATGGTTGAGTTAAAAGAAAATATGCGATGGTTTTAATATTAAAATTTGGGATTTTGGCGCAAAATAAAACATTTCCAAATCGCGCCCAGGTCGGGTCGAAAAATTCGAAATTTAAATAATAGGACTTTAAGCGGGTCCAACTTTAAAATTAAGTGTTTTATGATCAAAAAGCATACCCCCAAAATGGGCACATGTACGCGCGCGTAGCCGTCCAAACTCGTCCGTTTCAATGAACGGGACGAGAACACAATGAATGGACGCTACCACGAGGCTAGGGGTGTCAGGTAGACCAAGATGGATATTTTTAATTTTATTTTAGATGCTAAAATTTATTGTATGTAGAAATGACTTTGCCGAGTAAATTTTACAGTAAACCACAAACAACCAAGATAAATGAAATGAGTACTACATTATGCTCAAACAGTAACTGAAAATAGTAGCATTGGGCTCAGGTGTTACAACCAGGCTCCGCTCTGGATGCTTCCCACAGGGACATTGCCGTGTTCTGCGAGGACCGGGATCCGATCTGTACGTTTCCCACGGGGTCAGGATTGACATAGGCCGCATTCCACGTGACCAGGAATTTGCTTTCGATGCTTCCTACGGGGTCATAGTCGTGTTCTGCGAGGACCAGGCTCCGCTCTGGATGCTCCCCACGGCGTCATTGTCGTGTTCTGCGAGGACCAGGATCCGCTCTGGACATTTCCCACGGGGTCAGGATTGATATAAGCCGCGTTCAACATCACCAGGAATTTGCTCTCGATGCTTCCCACGGGGTTATAGCCATGTTCTGCGAGGACCAGGCTCCGCTCTGGATGCTTCCAACGGGGTCATTGCCGCGTTCTGCGAGGACCAGGATTCGCTCGGGACGTTTCCCACGGGGTCAGGATTGACATAAGCTGCGTTCCATGTGACCAGGAAATTTGCTCTAGATGCTTCCCACGGGGTCATAGCCGTGTTCTGCGAGGACCAGGCTCCGCTCTGGACGTTTCCCATAGGGTCAGGATTGACATAAGACGCATTCCACGTGACCAGGAATTTTCTCTAGATGCTTCCCACGGGGTCATAGTCGTGTTCTGTGAGGACCAGCCTCCGCTCTCGATGCTTCCCACGGGGTCATTGGTGTGTTCTGCGAGGACCAGGCTCCGCTCTGGACATTTCCTACGGGGTCAGGATTGACATAAGCCGCGTTCCACGTGACCAGGAATTTGCTCTGGATGTTTCCACGGGGTCATAGCCATGTTCTGGAAGGACCAGGCTCCGCTCTAGATCCTTCCCACGGGGTCATTGCCGTGTTCTGCGAGGACCAAGATCCGCTCTGGACGTTTCCCACGGGGTCAGGATTGACATAAGCCTCATTCCACGTGACCAGGAATTTGCTCTGGATGCTTCCCATGGGGTCATAGCCGTGCTCTGCGAGGACCAGGCTCCGCTCTAGATGCTTCCCATGGGGTCATAGCCGTGTTCTTCGAGGACCAGGATCCTCTCTGGACGTTTCCCATGGGGTCAGGATTGACATAAGCTGCGTTCCACGTGACCAGGAATTTGCTCTGGATGCTTCCCACGGGGTCATAGCCTTGTTCTGCGAGGACCAGGCTTTGCTCTGGATGCTTCCCACGGGGTCATTGCCGTGTTCTATGAAGACCAGGATCCGCTCTGGATATTTCCCACTGGGTCAGGATTGACATAAGCCGCGTTCCACGTGACCAGGAATTTGATTTGGATGCTTCCGACGGGGTCATAGCTGTATTCTGCGAGTTCCAGACTCCGCTCTGGATGCTTCCGAAGGGGTCATTGCCGTGTTCTGCGAAGACCAGGATCCGCTCTGGATGTTTCCAACTGGGTCAGGATTGACAAAAGCCGCGTTCCACGTGACCAGGAATTTTTCTCTGGATGCTTCCCACGAGGTCATAGCCGTGTTCTGCGAGGACCAGGCTCCGCTCTGGACGTTTCCCATAGGGTCAGGATTGACATAAGATGCGTTCCACGTGACCAGGAATTTGCTCTGGATGCTTCCCACGGGGTTATAGCCAAGTTCTGCGAGGACCAGGCTCCGCTCTGGATGCTTCCCACGGGGTCATTGTCGTGTTCTGCGAGGACCAGGATCCGCTCTGGACGTTTCCCACGGGGTCGGGATTGACATACACTAGTAAAATAGGGGGTTGCCCCTACGGATAGTTTAATCCGTAAGGGCAGAAATAACTTGGACCTACGGATATATCCGTAGGGCTAAAAGGTTGCCCCTACGGGCAAAGACGTCCAAGAATAAAAATATTAATTCTTAATTAGGTGTTTGCCCCTACGGAGCCGCAAACAAAGGACCTACGGATATATCCGTAGGGGCAAGTAAATATCGATTTAATAAAATCCCAGATCTCGATCGCCTACGCTCATTTCCCTCTCTCTCTCGATCGGGCGCGAAAATAAGCCCCCAATGCGCCACGCGGTCGCCGCCAAGGTTGTTCTCCTCGTGGCCACCGCCGGTTTCGTCGCCACTGGAGTTCTCGTCGCCACCGCGGTTAAGGTCGTCGCCACCGCCGTTCAGATCGTCGCCCCTGCCCCAGCAGCCGTTCAGGTGAGTAAATCTCGAGGTAAGTTAAAGAATTTATTGGATTATTTTGGGCTTAAGGTTCATGGCGCGCGAGTTGGGGTTGGGCTGGGGTCGCGGTCGCAGTCGGGGTCGGGTTAGGGTTGGGGCAGGGGCTGGGTTGCGGGGTCGGGTTCGGGGTCAGGGTAGGTTTAGGGTCGGGGTCGGGGAAGGGGAAGGGTCAATTTATCAAATTTTTTATTGGGGGTGCGGCTGGGGCTGCGGGCTGGGGCTAGGGCTGGGGAAGGGGAAGGGGAAGGTCAATTTATCAAATTTTTAACAAGATTTGTATTAGTTTGCAAGAACACTTAAGTTTATCACAAAATATTGTTTGGGTTTTCGATTTATATCTTTTAGCGGTATGTATCCGTTGTCCCAAATTTTGAATTATCTTATACTAGTATTTATGCATGTGCAGATCTTCTTTATCCTGACAAAAGATCCATATCCATTATCTTAACTTAAAATCCTTTAGAGGGTGCTAATCCTAAATAACAACAAAATGATGTTAAATATTTCATCCGATTTTCACAAGATCATACTTGAAAAAAATGCAACTACTTTCACAATTTCACAATCCTAACCAACTCCCAATTTATTATGGTATTCGATCATAACTTGAGAACAAATTCTCTTTTCTATTGCCATCCCATATCAAACCCTAGAATCGTGGGCCATTTCAAATTACACCAAATTGAGGCAAGAATAGGATGAAACCAACATAACCAACAATAAAGAGCTTTATTTGGTAATATATATTGATGAACAATGGTTGCTGTGTTAAATCCAACCCTCACATCACATGCATATCAATAAAGGAGAGGACTGACCAAAATGTTGAATTTTAACAATTGTGAAAGTTCTTCGGTCAGGATGTAACAGAAATAAGGAAAAAAAACCTAAAATATTTCTCACAAAAAAGAAAAAGCAAGATTCTCTCCCATATCATTAACAAAGCTTATCACTTTTGATTCTCGAAATTATTTTACATTATATTTTCATTCAAAACGTTTTGCTAGTTTGCTCACCAACCGTTTGATAAAATTCCAAAACTATTTTTACTTTCCTTGCTCACAATTGCTCTTGACTACGTACAAATCTTGAAAACCCATTAACGCTCTTGCAATAATATGCAAAATCACATGAGGATTCACATTCATCACCACCACCTAAGGCTAGGGTTTGGGCTGGGGCTGCGGCTAGGGCTGTGCGTCCTCAAGAGGGCGATCATAGGATCGGTGAAGTGAGGTGGCTGGATATGAGATACGATGGATTTCCATGTGTTCAATGGAATGCTGAGGGTCAGAGTCGGTTATTCATATATCTCCCAAAAAAGAATGAGTTTGTTATCAAAGGTGTATTGATTTCTACATCAAAGAATATCAGTTATATGTCATTCAGTGACTAAGTCTGTTTCTGGCCCAACCATATTTATGAATCGTTTCTTCTTTTTCCTTCTTACGTATATTTACTAGTTCAGACTGTATGCACCTCTGCAATCAACGCCGAGAACTTATACATTATAGGTTAATAGACATATGCTATGAAATCACGGTGCATATCGAATTCTTGATATGTTATAGTCCCTCATTATTTTTACTGTGGTGAGAAAGCAGTCGCTGGTGGCCACAAGCCATAGAATTAGCAGTTGTCCTACCTGCGATAACATTTTACAAATCATCAGTAGACATCTCTGTTATATTAATCTTTTAATGTCAGCTTGCATGCATGTTTATTTGCATATTTCCTCTGCTAATTATATTCTTCTAGATCATGTTTGCCTAATCTATCCGAGGCTTAGCATAATCTAGTGGCGATAAACAATTCCATCTTCTGCTACTATGGTGGCACTGAGAAACTTCCATTTAGAAATGACAACACGTATTTTGTGGAAGTACTGTACATAATAAGAAGGAGAAGACAGTAATGTGGCAGAAGAAGAAGGAGAAGACAGTATGCATGTATATACATTTGAAATTTAAGTAAAAACAACCCTACACTTAAGCGAAATCATAAATCGAAACACACATATATAGAATACAACTCATACATGGGTATCCTCAAATCTAACTTTCATTGAATTTGCACGCGCACTTAAAATAACAACCTTTATACTAAAAAATTATGTATGCCATTAGTTAGTAGTTTATGGCTTTTAGACGCAAAAGCCATTTGAGAAATACTTTTCCAACCCACTATTAATCCATATTCTCAATATAGTCATTGAATTTGCACGCGCACATAATAAGAAGGAGAAGACAATAATGTGGCAGAAGAAGAAGGAGAAGACAGTAATGTGGCAGAAGAAGAAAAAAATGACATTCCTCGTTCTCTGTTTCAGCATCAATCTTCTGATATGAACTAATGATGGCTTTCACATAGGCTTTTCCCTTTAGAGACTTCTTAGTGTCCAATGGAAAGCATACATCAGATTTGTGCAGGTCGGGTTCTTCTATGACTTTCAAGAGTCTCAACTGATTCTGTAAATTACACTCTAGTTGGGTGGTACTTTTACCACTTCTCACTGCAGGTGCGCTCTCTAATATCCATTTTGAATGTAATATTATCGATATTCAAAATGGATATTAGAGAGCGCACCTGCAGTGAGAAGTGGTAAAAGTATCACCCAACTAGGGTGTAATTTACAGAATCAGTTGAGACTCTTAAAAGTCATAGAAGAACCCGACCTGCACAAATCTGATGTATGCTTTCCATTGGACACTAAGAAGTCTCTAAAGGGAAAAGCCTATGTGAAAGCCATCATTAGTTCATATCAGAAGATTGATGCTGAAACAGAGAACGAGGAATGTCATTTTTTTCTTCTTCCGCCACATTACTGTCTTCTCCTTCTGCCACATTACTGTCTTCTCCTTCTTATTATGTGCGCGTGCAAATTCAATGACTATATTGAGAATATGGATTAATAGTGGGTAGGAAAAGTATTTCTCAAATGGCTTTTGCGTCTTAAAACCATAAACTACTAAGTAATAGCATACATAATTTTTTTAGTATAAAGGTTGTTATTTTAAGTTTTCCCTTATAGAGATATGATCTAACTGCATCTATCAACTATAAGTGTGCAGAAAATTATGATAAGAAACCATAAGAAAGGGTCGTAGCCATGCATAACCTTGAATCTACATACCAAATCATGCAAAAGCATGCACTTATTGTCACCTTGTCTTGGAATATAAAATATCTTGGAAGACTATAAGCGGGCATTTAAATCTTGATAGCTTTTGACTTCAACATATATTTTTCTCAAGTACCATGAAATATACTTGCTCCGTATAAACCGTTTTCAGGAAGATGGATTAATAATGACAAATTATCCATTGTGGCTCACTAGGTTAGTATTTTCTCTTCTATTGACCATCTTTCTAATCTGCTTGGTAAATTTATTCGGAACCGGCTGCGAATCATTAAAAGACATGCATAAGAAAGAAAGCTAAAATACAGATATATAGCACCGATACATCGAAACTTCATAGTTGCGATGGCAATCCAGAGATATTTATTTCTACACACGTGGTGCGCGTGCGAATGCGTCAGGCATCATGGACAAATATTTCAGAACATGGAAAGTATTATTCGTATAAAGTAATTAAAACTTTTAAACACCTTGGGTAGATATTTTCTTAGTTGATGCAATCATATCATGAGGACTAAATTTAAGCTATTATACATATGCATATGTATTTTTCTAACCTAATATATCACACACACACACACACACACACACACACACAGAGAGAGAACACCTGGTAGGTAAAGAAATCAGGTAGCAGGATCCTGAAGAACATGGAAAGTATTATTCGTATAAAGTAATTAAAACTTTTAAACACCTTGGGTAGATATTTTCTTAGTTGATGCAATCATATCATGAGGACTAAATTTAAGCTATTATACATATGCTTATGTATTTTTCTAACCTAATATATCACACACATAGAGAGAGAGAGAGAGAACACCAGGTAGATAGAGAAATCAGGTAGCAGGATCCTGAAGAAATGGAGTCCATAGCATTGCTCATCATCATCATCCGTGATCCCTTTGAAAAAATATTATCAAAGGGATCATGGATGATGATGATGAGCAATGCTATGGACTCCATTTCTTCAGGATCCTGCTACCTGATTTCTTTACCTACCAGGTGTTCTCTCTCTCTCTCTCTGTCTGTGTGTGTGTGATATATTAGGTTAGAAAAATACATATGCATATGTATAATAGCTTAAATTTAGTCCTCATGATATGATTGCATCAACTAAGAAAATATCTATCCAAGGTGTTTAAAAGTTTTAATTACTTTATACGAATAATACTTTCCATGTTCTGAAATATTTGTCCATGATGCCTGACGCATTCGCACGCGCACCACGTGTGTAGAAATAAATATCTCTGGATTGCCATCGCAACTATGAAGTTTCGATGTATCGGTATGCTATATATCTGTATTTTAGCTTTCTTTCTTATGCATGTCTTTTAATGATTCGCAGCCGGTTCCGAATAAATTTACCAAGCAGATTAGAAAGATGGTCAATAGAAGAGAAAATACTAACCTAGTGAGCCACAACGGATAATTTGTCATTATTAATCCATCTTCCTGAAAACGGTTTATACGGAGCAAGTATATTTCATGGTACTTGAGAAAAATATATGTTTAAGTCAAAAGCTATCAAGATTTAAATGCTCGCTTATAGTCTTCCAAGATATTTTATATTCCAAGGCAAGGTGACAATAAGTGCATGCTTTTGCATGTTTTGGTATGTAGATTCAAGGTTATGCATGGCTACGACCCTTTCTTATGGTTTCTTATCATAATTTTCTGCACACTTATAGTTTATAGATGCAGTTAGATCATATCTCTATAAGGGAAAACTTAAAATAACAACCTTTATACTAAAAAAATTATGTATGCCATCACTTAGTAGTTTATGGTTTTAAGACGCAAAAGCCATTTGAGAAATACTTTTCCTACCCACTATTAATCCATATTCTCAATATAGTCATTGAATTTGCACGCGCACATAATAAAAAGGAGAAGACAGTAATGTGGCAGAAGGAGAAGACAGTAATGTGACGGAAGAAGAAAAAAATGACATTCCTCGTTCTCTGTTTCAGCATCAATCTTCTGATATGAACTAATGGTGGCTTTCACATAGGCTTTTCCCTTTAGAGACTTCTTAGTGTCCAATGGAAAGCATACATCAGATTTGTGCAGGTCGGGTTCTTCTATGACTTTTAAGAGTCTCAACTGATTCTGTAAATTACACCCTAGTTGGGTGATACTTTTACCACTTCTCACTGCAGGTGCGCTCTCTAATATTCATTTTGAATGTAATATTATAGATATCCATGCCTCTTTATGTCAAAATTACTTATATTGTCAATGTTTGATTGTCTAGTTGTTGGTGATGCGTCCATATCAGGGACAGAGGCCACTCCCGTTCCTCCAGGTATGTTTATATATTATATAGGGCATGTATATTGATTTAGAATGCTATATCATAAATATACACACATTCCTTTTGCTCGTAGTCGTCCAACTCATTATCATGGGCTGCTTGATGAGATTAGATTTGCGCCTGATGATCTACAAGAGCTTGTTCACTCCATGTCATATGTGTAAGCAGCGCTATATGCGAGTTTACCTTGTTAGTATGTATGTACTGAAATTAATTAATATTATTCAAATTTTGATACATGCAGATACCAGAGGAGCACATCTTCTATCTCTGTAGGTAAGGCTTTGAATTTGTTGATTTTGGTATTTCTTGTCAATTTTATAGACCAGTATGTGCTAAATATAATGTTCTGACAGTTGGTAGGGGGAAGGAAACATTCGAGGCTGCTGACCCCAGTCCTGGACGCCGCACACGGACGGCACCACGGAGGTTGGGAGAGAGGCCGAGGACTGGGCTCTAGCAGGGCCCATATGAGGTTGGACTCCACCCCGGTGGTTACTTCCTCCGTCTCCAGTGAGCGACGTATCCAGCATAAACTGGATAGCTTGAGGGCCAGCGTTCAGGAGTTGAAGGAGATGCTGGTATGTATACTACTTTATAGTAAAATATCATTTCATATTATATACATATCAACATATCCATAATTAGGACGTAGCTTGAGCTTATTTGGTTTTAGACTTAAGTTTGATTAATCATACATACATATGTAATTGAAATAAACAACGCTTTTCCAAACTAGATATCCAAACAGGGTTTCGAAATAACTTAATAATGATACGAATTCGAATAATAAACAGTTCTTACACGCTTCTTACACACGTTATATCCAAACACGACAGGGTAGATCGGCCGAGCCTCCACACGCATCTCCTTCGGCTGCGGCTCCGCAAGCCACTACATCGGCTGCGGTTCCGCAGACAGCTCCTGTAGCTCCACCGCCCACTCAGACTCCCGCTCGCGACGAATTGCAGAGTTTATTGACCGAGGAGCAGGCGCGCGTTATTCTATCGTTATTCAGAGGTGGAGCTGGACCGAGCTAGGGTAGATTTTTGGTTCTTATTTTTTGAAACATGTATTTATTTATATCATACACATTGTACTACATTTTGAAACGATATTGATATTGGTTTGTATTTATATCATATTCAGTTTTTGTGTTTCTTTTGTATATTATATATATGCGTGAGATGTGATTATGAATACTGCAATATATGATTTGATTGATGTATATATTATTGTGCACAGGGCGGGAAAAAATCAAGCAACCCATTTTTTAAAAAAAATTTCAGACAATATGTACCTACGGATTAATCCGTAGGCACACATGATACCCCTACGGATATGTCCGTAGGGGCAAAATATCAGCAGTAACTGATATTTCCCCCAGATCTCAGTGCCAGGGGGTTGGGAAAGCCCCTACGGCTATATCCGTAGGGGCCACTGACTCTCCCCTACGGCGTTATCCGTAGGGGCAAAATATCAGGAATCCTGAATTTATGCCCCTACGGAAACGTACCTACCCATATATCCGTAGGGGGCAGTACATGCCCCTACAGGTATATCCGTAGGGCCAAGTAATTTATTAAAATAAACCGTAAATAATATAAAATCTTATACCCTACGGCGTAATCCGTAGGGGAAACTGGACCTACACATATATCCGTAGGGACAAGAAATTAACCGTAGGGGCAAGTTCAGGGCCTCAACTTGCACCTGCGGCCTTTGCACCTACGGGGTATTTTTTCGACCCTACGTATATATCCGTAGGGGCAGTGGGTTGCCCCTACGGATAAATCCGTAGGGGCAACCCTTCTTTGTAGTAGTGATAAGCTGAGTTCCACGTAACCAGGAATTTGTTCTGGATGCTTCCCACGAGGTCATAGCCGTGTTCTGCGAGGACCAGGCTCCGCTCTGGATGCTTCCCATGGGGTCATTGCCATGTTCTGCGAGGACGAGAATCCACTCTGGACGTTTCCCACGGGGTCAGGATTGATATAAGCCGCATTCTACGTAACCAGGAATTTTCTCTGGATGCTTCCCACGGGGTCATAGCCGTGTTCTGCTAGGACCAGGCTCCGCTCTAGATGCTTCCCACGGGGTCATTGTCGTGTTCTGCGAGGACCAGGATCCGCTCTGGACGTTTCCTACGGGGTCAGGCTTGAGATAAGCCCCGTTCCACATGTAGGATCCTAGGCACTCTAACAAGGCATCAACCTTGCCCGAATAAAAATTTAGACGTGCCGAACAACCCAAAGCCGGAATCTTTGCTAGATTATTAGGGTTTAACATGCAAGTAATCATCTTTACAACTAAGTGTGAGGGATTACAACCTTTGTAATCCGCTCCTTCGCTTTATAAGCTCCGAGTAGAAGTCCCTTCGCCGCGATCCACGATCTCCCAGACTCATGAGAGGCTCCACAACTCGAACGATCCATGCTAGCTTGTAGTCTTCCTTTTCTCCGATGATCTACCTCGAAGTTTCTATAACTCAAGCTCTCTCTCTCTAAAGAGGTGAACACCCTAATCTAATTGGCTAGATTAGATGGGGATGATGGAGTAGGAATATTGCTCTCTTTTGTTTTCAAATTCTCACTTTTATTCACCACAAAATGAAAAACTAGAAAGCTTTCTCAATGCTTAATGTTGAAGAAGAAGAAGAATGAATGGATAATTCCTTTTGTGATGAACAATGAATTATTGTAGTGGTTACAAATCTAACCAAGGGTTAAGCATGAAGGAGTTAACCCTTGTAGAGAGTTAACTAGAGTTAATGGTTTGGATTGGATTAACATAATATCTTCAGAAAATATCAAGCCAAAGACAAAGTCAAAGCTTCAAGAAGCTTCATGGAAGCTTCATGCAAAAGCTAACCCTAATCCAAACCCTAACCAAGTTTAAACCCGAAACCATTGTTAAATTTGTAACCCTAACATGTTACAATATTATATATCACATATACAATATATTTTGTAGAATAGAAAATAATACAATTAACATATATCGCATATATATCAATGTATTATCCCGTGAGAAAATGAATCAATAAAGAGAGGTTATATTAGTTAACGTAATGTAATATATCACATATATAATTATACATTAAATTATCGAATCAACACTTGATCCGATAACCCGGCTATATTACATATAACCGACTAATATAACATGTACCATTTCATCGAATCAACACTTGATCCGATGACCCGGTTATATCACATATACCCGACAGATATCTCATATCGCGAGAATAGAATACGGTATATCATATCATATTATTCTCAGTCCTGCACATATCACATATGTGCTCCTACTCCATTTTGCTTGAGCCAGGAAACCTCTGTGTAGGACTCTAAAGAATCGTCAATACGCCGGCAGTAGGTGATGATCATATCAAACACCCACAAGCTGCAAGCGGTCAGCTAAACGTAACAGCCGCCCAGGTATTGAGCGATCAGAAGATCAACAAGCAATCCTGTACATTCTCCTGTGAATCCAATCAGTAACACTCCTGTACAGTCCGGTCTCTTCGTCTGATATGTTGCATATCTAGTCTACGGGTGGTATACGTCAGACCCCAGTAACCGATAAGTCGTGTCGATATAAGGCTCATAACGGGTCGAGAAACTACTGATAACTCTTACCAGCAACACTCCATATCAGCCCTGGCCAGGGACTTCCAGTTATAGCCAATCGAACACAACACAACATCAACTCCCAATACCAGGAGAGACGTAAACCCTCCTATCGCTCATTGCCTCTATGTCATTCGGGACTGTACCCAAAAGCCACCGTTTTGCATGCCCTCTTGGACGTGGTAAGGTAGAAATCAAAGCATATTGGGAATGACACAAGAATCTATGACGATCTCGGGTCTATAGACTAACCTGTACCAGTGTCACCGGAGGACTGCTATCTGACGATAGGTATAATACCATCTAGGAGTTCTCGGCGAGTCCGTTCAGTATACCCAGTCTCCACTGAGCACCCGTACACCATCTTTGATGTCAAACACCAATGGATATGGGATCATCCATTGCCCATCATATGGGTCAAGATGCGTATACGCTAGTCTACTCTGGTGTATCGATGCCCTGTCTCGACACACCCTCGACTAGGAATAGTTATAGGATGTACTCTTTGACTACCCTGGCCCCACTAGTGTGATCTTATCACAGTCCCAGTAGTCGAGTACATATCCTAAGGGGTTTATCAACATGTGAGAGCAAGACAGTAAACTAATACAAGTCAACATGTTAAGACAAAGTGAAACCAAATAGTATACTATCATGTCGAGCAAGAATTTCCTCTCTCTATATATCCAAGCATCCACTATAATATACATCATATGAACAACAATGGCCTCTAGGGCATATATATAACTAACAATCTCCCACGTGCACTAGGGCCAGGTGTTGTAGTATCCTATACCCAACATCCCGAATAATCTCTCAAACTGTATCTGGGGAATGGCCTTCATGAGTGGATCCGCAGTGTTGTCCTTCGTGTCAACTCTCCTGAACTCGATCTCGCGGTGATCAACTATCACCCAGATCAGGTGATACCGCCTCAGAATATGTCTTGATTTCTGATGGGACCTGGGTTCCTTGGCCAAAGCCATAGCTCCATTGTTATTACAATACAAAGGTATTGGATGCTCAATGGAAGGAACCACACCAAGTTCGGTGAAGAACTTCTTCATCCAGACAGCTTCTTTGGCAGCGATGTATTCAGCCTCCATCGTCGAGTCTACCACGGTTTCTTGCTTGGAACTCTTCCAACAAACCGCCCCTCCATTTAGGGTAAATACAAATCCCGATTGCGACTAAGAGTCGTCCTTATCACTTTGGAAGCTTGAATCGGTAAAGGACTCCACCTGGAGTTCTCCGTTACCATACACCAAGAACATCTCCTTAGTTCTTCTCAAGTACTTGAGAATATTCTTCACAGCTATCCAGTGATTCTCTCCTGGATCTTCTTGATACCTACTCACTATACTTAATGAGTATGTCACATCGGGTCTGGTACATAGCTTCGTGTACATGATAGTGCCTACTGCCGAAGCATAAGGTATCCCTTGCATGCAAGCTCTCTCCAAATCAGCTATGGGAGACATCTTGTCACGCCTCGCTTCCCAAAATACGGAATACGAGAGGTTGACAAGGCCAGCCATGCTCCTACGGTCAAGGAAATATCCTGCCATAGTCACACTTCGGCTTCTAGCTTTACGTGGTAATCAGTAAATAATGCGCAGGTAATGAGAAATGCAGTAACTAAAACAAAACAATATAAAAAACTGACCTGATAGGAACAAAAGAGTATAACTCTGGATAGCTAATCAAGATGTCCGTGGTATGCGTCTGGTCCTGGTCCCGGCTAAATCCACTCCTCACACTGAGCATGCATACTCAGGTCGTCAGAGCGACACAATAGCAATATAATATAAAGATACAAGCGACAACTCAAACAGTGATAATAGATATATATAACAGTAAATCAGAATGGTATAGATATGAACATGCAGTAATCAATGAAGTGTCTAATCGATCAGGTGAACAGTAAAACAGAAATATGTATGTCAACAACGGTAAGTAATGTATATCAATGCCATCATCCCTATCAGTCTCTAAGTCTCACTGTACAGGTCACTAAGCCTATCGTCGGTCCAAGTGTGAGAGTCAACCACTCGCTAGTGTCCTCCACCCAAGGGTAGGACCCAAGGGCAAGGGACCACGGGCCAAACATGTAACACACGGTAATAATCATGTATCCTGTAAAACTCCATATATCTCCATATATATATAAGCTGGCATGGGACTCCCGAGATTCTATTGAACTCACACTTAAACTACCCCACACCTCGTGGTCTACATCAAACGCTAACCATAACCTCAAATACCAATCGGTATGTGACAGGTCTGCGCGAGAACTGGCGGCAGGACCTCCATCAAGCACGTCCCGACTAATACCTAAGATAAATGGCAGTGTCTGGTGCCTTATCTGTGATACCCATGCAAGAGCTTCCATAAGTGTCCCATACCACTTATAGTCACACATACACGCGTCCCACAGACCTCGACAATGCAATAGAATAATAAGGTTCACTGATTGTGTACAAGTACGTGTCACTTTCACTTATCCACTCATGCACGAACACTAACGTACTTGCCACAATCATCACTAATACCTAACACTGGGTAATGCACATGATCACTAGGTTATCAATGCAGTGACATATGTATGATATGATGAGGAAACAGTATGTAAAGCATAATTAAGATGTCATAGAACAATATTCTACCACTTGCACAATTTATCCTACATCATACGTGTACATTTTAGCGAAACAAGGAACAGGGAATAAATAGTATTTTCAATTATCTATCCAGAGAATTTAGTTTCACGCCAATCGGGTTTCAGGATCATTAGTTATGGCCATTTCATTTTAAGCGTTCACGGCTGGAAATCCGGTTTCAGAATCGGAAGTCCGTTTCGCAACGCATTTTAATCCTAGTTGGGATCAGATTTTAGAAACGCAATAGTTGAATGAAATCTAGGGTTTTGAGTAAGGTTTTCAACGCAATAGACGGATTCTCAATCTCTTCTATACGTCAGCAGATATACACTGTTCAATACTAGTATGTCAATTCTGATTCTGTTGGGACTGTTATACGTCTCCATCTTTAAATTACAGATTAAATAGCAAACGATGATGAAAAAGAATGAAACCACTTGTGTTATCTAGATAATAGATTCATCTTTTATAAAAAGTGGAGTTCTGTAACATACGAGTTAAGGAAACAAGGTGGTACCCATTACGGGACAGCACACAGTAAACAGAGTCGCTCTAGACTGCAGTCCAGAGTCGCACTCCGATCCAAATATTGTCACAGTTTAAGTACAGAAACAATTAGAAACTTGCATAGGGTTATATTTCGTTGAGTAGTCTTCGATTTAAGCACCCGAACGCGTCATTCCAGTATGTACATAATTTATGATAATTTTAACGGTTTTCAGACACGGGAAAGTTCCAGTTATACAGGTATATTTGGGGGTAATCGTTTTAGTCATTAACAGTCGTATTTTTCAGTGAAATTTGTACAAAGTATTCATCATTACACAGGCCAACATAAACAATCCAGTTCCGTCAAAATAGGTGAGTATTTTCATTAGGATCATTCATCGAACAGTTATGTCGTTTTAATTTTATCGAGAATTGTAAATTCATAACTTCTACTTTTGAATTTATAACACGAGTATATTAGCATGTAAGAAAGTAAAAATACTTGCCTGGAAACGATGTGTCGATGGTGCCGCAGTGATGATGACTGTGATGGCATGCACGGGCATGGCACACACGGGCAACAACGACAAGGTTTGGTCTCGGCTCGAGCTTAGCTTGGGCTTGCGTCGCAGCTTTGCTGTTGATGCGTAGATGCTCGACGGAAGAGAGGTCGGTTGAGGCTTGGGAGAAAACGAGAGAGGGAGAGATGCAGAGAGAGAAAAAGAGATCGAGAGAGAGAGGGAGAGGGAGATTGCAGAGAGAGTGAGAGAGAACAGTGAAATAGGGAGAGAGTAGAGAGGACAGAGAAATTGAGAGAGAGAGAACAGAGAGAGATTGAGAGAGGGCAGAGAGAGATAGAGAGTGATATATAGAGAGAGAGAGTGAGAAAGAGAGAGAGTGAGAAAGAGAGACAGAGAGTGATAGAGTGAGAGAGAGATTGCAGAGGCGTCGAGATGGGTGAAGGGGAGTCGAGCTCGGAGCTCCGTTGATAGAGAGGGGAGAGCGAGAAGAGAGGGCGATTCGTCGTCGTCGTCGGGGTGCCGACGGGTTGATGGGTTGGCGAGAGTGCCCGGGTGTAGGGGAAGCTCGGTGGGTTTTGGGGTATTGGGTGGTGGTTGCAGGGAAGAGCGAGGGAGAATGGTGAGGAGATCAGGGCGGTGACGAGGGGCCCGACGAGATGGTTGGATGCATAGGGTGATGGCGACGGAGGAGGCGTGGGCGTGGGCTCGAGAGAGGGAGAACGGGTGTTTGTAAGTGAGAGAGGAGTAAGGGAGATAGGGGAGGAGATTGGGGAAATCTCGAGGGGTAACGGCAAAGCGAGCATGGGCGTGGGCGTCGGCGTGGGTTACGGCGAAGGAAACGGATCGCGAGCGGGGGAGATAGGAAAGTAGCCGTTGGGGAAGATGGAGGGGTGTAGGAGCGGGTTGGGTTGGGTGAGCGGGTCAGGTCGGGCCATGAGGCGGTTGTGGGTTGAAGGAAGTTGGGCTGGCGGGCTTGGGCCAGAAAATAAACAATAAAGAATTTAAGAAAGGGGCCTGGGAATTTAAATTGTTTAGGAATAAAGGGTTGGGCTGGAAAGAAAAGGAAAATGAATTTATTTAAAAGATTGGGCTTGGGGTTTTTATTAAAAGAAAATGGTGTTGGGCTGAGGGAATTAGTTGGAAAAAGATATAATAGGGTTTGGGTTTTAGGGTTTTATTGAAAATAGGAAAATGAGGGTTTAGAAGAAATAAAATTATAAATAAGAATAAATAGAATTCAAGGGTAACAAAATACAGATTTTAGTATAAAAGGGGTTGGGTATTATATCATACCACCCTTACTAAAATTTCGTCCTCGAAGTTTAAAATAAACGATAAGTTATTCAAACATAAGCGAAAGCTATTATATTGCAAACTAACACATAAAGATTTACTAGAAATACGTGGATGAAGAAATTTAAAGGTATATATATGTAAGAACAACATACAAAAAGATAGGTCTAAATAGGTATAAGACAGGAATAACTATAGGGGCAATTACATGTATACGAGAATATAGATAACAATAACGAACAATAATAATCAAGGCATGTTCGATAAAATCGAAACCCAAATATGTGCACATATATGTATATCAAAAGTAGCACAGCAGAAATAATAAGTATAAAGCACAACCATTTATAATAGTAACCATAGGCACAATACCCGAAAATAAAGTAACGGCAATAAAGTTGTGAAAGATTTGTCGGTAGGTTAAAACATTTTAGGATAATGTATCGATCAAATAGTTTTAAAATAACTTAGAAAACTCACATAGTGATTATAAGGAACATGGAACAAAAATATGCGCGGTGTAAGGTTGCGCTACTCAAAAAATGAGGATAATAGTAGTGTGCTTAAAATACATAAAACTAAGTAGTCAATAACACGCACTCTCCCATAAATACAAAATAATGAAAACCAAATTTCGAATAATAATGTCCCTAAATATGGTTAGGGTAACAGAGAAAACACAAATATGTATAGGGCTAGCTAGGGTAGGGTTTGCAATGGAGTGTGGCTCATACAAAAGGTCGGAGTGTGACGGCTTTAGACTGAAGGTCAAAGCGATTGGGGTCGGGTCAGCACAGGAAGTACGGGTGAGAAGTAAATGGCTACAATAGAAAAATGCATGGGGAGGATAATGGTCGATAAATCATGTGAATTAAGAATCCGAAGGGTCGGCTAAGTCGGAAATTTTATTATCAGTATCCCCTCCCAGAACGATTTCAAACGAGGCATATACGAAGGATGAAAGGTGGCCCATTCCAAAGATCAGGGTGCGGTACTTGTTAATCTCGGTGAGGGTTAAAAGAATGTAAGGAGTAGGGGTGGACAGATCTCAGTAGGAAAAATAATTGTATAGAAAAAATAATCAAGCATCAAGTGAACTAAGGAGATCGAAAGATTAGCGAACTCAGCAATTTATTTCATTCAAGAAAATTCGAAACAAAGCACTCTCGAAAAACGAAGGTGGCCCTAAACTATACATAAATTTATTTGGCCAGAGAAGACAACATCTAAAAATCCCGTCAGTCGCAGTTGTGGAGGTTCACCAGGTTGCGTGTCACGACCTGAATATTTCGACTCGTGACCGGCACTTAACCCCGCTACGTCTACAGGCATAACGCGACTAAGTAAGCCGAACCCAGAAATCAAAACCATATATAAGTAGAGAGTGTTGAAACATTTAGAAAACCTTAAATAATTCAATAAGTTCTTTTAAAGTTACGTTATCATTTTAAATAATTTTGGCAGCATTTCCTTTGTAAAAGTAAACCCGAAATCGCGAATAAAACAGGGTATGAGTGAAAATGAGATATAATGAAACCAAAACATTCCCAAACGAAAGCAATCACGCCCAACGGCGGAAACCATCATCACAAGAGTAATATACGACGCCGTTGCGAAGAATGAGAAATAAATAAACATCACAGAATAATAAACTGCATATAAAAACAGTCGGCTCCCACCAGCTCGACACCAGAGTACAAAATATACATCATCGTCCTCACACAGTATCTAAGTCCAGTACATAAATGGTAGATGGAGAATACTAGATACAAAAGGGGTACAATAAAAGTAATCAGATACCACAAACCACCTAAAAGCAAAACAGCTCTCGCACCAACTGTAGTGGTATCTGTAGCCAAAAGATGCAAAAAGGCAGCCTGCCGCGACTACTCCGAAGGGCAACCTGCAAATACTGTGGCACAACGGGGGTGAGTTGCAAACTGGTGAATAGATAACATATAAAGGTAATCACGAGCATGCACGTACTGCGCTACTCTATCATATGCCAACAAGTAAGATCTATATGCGACAAGCAGTAGGTGCAATAATCATGCAAATGCTTGATTGATCTCAAAAACTATCTATTACCGCAATCAAGAACGGCGTCGCTTTGCAGCTAGCCGGTGAGTACGGGTCGGTCCACAGGGATTTTGTGAATTTCCTATTCGCTCAAACGAGTTAATTCCGATTGTGGTCGGATTGATTATTAAATCAAAAAACAAAATTAATCTATATCTAAATCTTGCTAGGGTTAGGTCTAGGTTAAGTTTGGAAAGTCAATAAATCTCACCGCTTTGTATACCCATATGAAGATCTAATTAGGTGTTATGGTAATTATTAATAAAAGGGATTAGAATCATTTGGAATGATGTTTCTTCCTCTAGGTTCTTGTCCTTCCTTTATCAATCCTTACCCTAACCTCCATGGAAAACAATCACAACCGGGTCTTTATACTACGGTAACACCGCTGTCTCGAGGGATAAGGTGCCGTAGGGAGAGGTATGTGCATGTATGCATAGAGTCCTATGAAAATACATGACGGGGAAGAAAGGGGATGAGAGATCTTCGTCTCTCAAACCTTCCCCAGATCTAACCCTAACAAGCGAGGAGACTACTCGCTCATTAGGAAATTAAAATACATTTATCTAGGGCATAGAATAAAAGATTAACTAGGGCAAGGAATTAAATTTATCTAGGGCAAGAATAGAAAATTAATCTAGGGCAGAAAATAAAGAACTTACAAAAATGATGCTCTCCAAAAGAATGCTGAAATTTATTAACGAAGGGAGGCATAGGAAATTACAATGATTAGAGTTCCTATTTATAGAGAATAGGAAACCCTAGGTTACATTTGACCCGCATTGCTAAAATTACAAATATAGCCTTTAGGTTGACTAGTCAGCGCCGCCTCAGACTTTGGTAAAAATTTCTCGTAGTACGGGCTTCTTATGGCCGCGGAACCGCGGCAAAGGCAGGCTTGGGCCGCGGTTCCGCGGCCCATTGATGAGTTCATCTGATAAAACTTTGTGCGCTGAACTTTGGTTCTTTGGGCTTGTTCTTTCTTTCATTCTCTTTTCCATTTGGCTTCTGAGTCTTCTCCAGATCTTTCAGTGAAAACTTGTAGTAGTCTTTTAACCGTTCGTCTTGACATTTTGGACCTTGCGTTGCCTTGTTGATTGTGAACTGTTCTTCGTCTAGGCTTGACTAGGATCCTTCTATCTGTTGGTCAAAAGTCCGTTTTTGTATCGTCTTTTATCTTTTTCACTGTTTTTCTTTCCAAGAACCCGTAACCTGTAATATGTAGCAGACATGGGTCAAAAGCACCTGTTTTCATTGTAAAATGGATAAGAATGGGGAATATAAAATACAATATTATGGTGTGAACAAATACCCCCAAACTTATCTTTTGCTTGTCCTCGAGCAAACTTATTTTTTATTCTCGATAAAAATCTAACCTAGCCGCACTTTCGCAGGGAAACGCGATTGCACTGAGCATGTGCAACAAGCCGTTAAACCTCTAGGTGTCCCTAGTAGGAGGAGTGTTGTCTCCTGAGGGTTTTCAGCGGATACTACCCACAAAATCCTATCGATTCGGCTTTTCGACTTTTGTTCTCCAATTAGGGTTTCTAACAAGGAACTTTATTATCTTCGACTTGCAAATTATCCACCCGTATTCTTCACACTTCATCATCATCTAACTTAAGATTATATATGTTCTGCAGACCTACTTAGCTTTCGGCATTTCTTATGTTTTCCTTCTAGGGTTCCATTTCCACTTAGGAATTTTTATCAACTATATTAAAGATAAAAGTTTTATTCTTCACCCCTTTCTCTCATCTAAACTCCAATCACATATCCCCACGTGTGTATAAATCACCCCTACACTTGGAAATTCAAATCAAGCAATCATACTCTTGTCCGTTGTCCAAAGCACTTCTTAGTAGGTGAATTTTTAATTGAATTTTGCTTACACATCCTTCATGCGACTGTTAATACTTCTTGAGGTACCAACAACCGATTACAAGATGTGTTTGCACATTAAAGCGTAGTTTCTAGTCTTGCAACACCCAAGCCTTTTAGCAGTGACTCCCAAACCAGTTGGTCTAAGACACTAGGTGATGAAACTCCCTCGCTAAATATTTTTCTATTTTTTGCAGCCTTAAGTAATCACAAAAACCAGTGTTCATTTTTTTTCTTTATTCACACTTGAATTTTTTTTATTTCATTGTACTAAGGACTTTAGACAAGAGCATTTCAAGGTCTCTTCTACTATTCCAAGTTTCAAAGTGCGTGATTGTGCAAATTGTAGGGTATACGTTTCTAGAATCTATACTTAAGCTAGGAATTATTTTTCAAACTTATACTCTAATAAGAACATCAATACTTTTCCTTTGCTTCGACTTAGCCCAAGAAATGAACCTAAAATTTGTCTATTTCTAAATAAACTACAAAAACATATACTTTCTACCGTTAGATTTTAAGGAAGGTTAATTTTAGGGTTTTTAATTCACTAAGTCTAAGATCTAGTTGTTCCTAGCCAGTTAACCTATTTGTCAAACTCAAGTCAATTAGCCAAAATTGAATACAATAATTTTTATAATTTTTGAAAATTTTCAATTTTTATGGGTTTTCAAATAAGTATGCAAATGCAAAAATATTTACAAATCAATGCGAAGGAAGAAGACGTACCGAGCATACCCCCAAACTTGAACTTGACAGTGTCCTCATTGTCATGCTAAACCAAGAGGGTCAAAATACCGGCACTCCCCTGTTTATTTATTTTATTTTATTTTATTTTATTGAATTTTTTTTGTTATTTTTTATATCAAATTGCGGTATATTTTTTTATATTTTTTAATCTTTTGAATTTTTTTTTATTTTTATAGAAAAAGAAAACAAAAAATATATATACATATATACAAAGGTTCTCCCCAAACTTATGCTTGGCTTTACACAAGCCAAAAGTTAGCAGAAACCATTCAAAAATCTTATCGTGGTAATAGTCGAGTTGGTGAAAGAATGGAGTGGAAAGAAAAGAGATGAGAAGCACACGAGACCGAATGGGAAGAAGAGAATATGGTCTCGGTGGGGGAGAAGAATGGCGGAAAGAGGAAAGAAGGGTCGCGCGATCTGGAAGGTGTAAATCGAGTGAATAAATTAGCGCAATTTGTGATGACCGATGTGTTAAAAGCGATTGCGCTAACCTATCAACTCGTCGAGAAATGGGATCAAATCCCTCAAGATTCCCAAGAAAACATGGGTATGCCAAACTTGGTATTTGAGATGACAGCGTAACGGTCACTTGCACGGTCGGAACAATAGGAAGGACGACAGGGAGTGAGTGAGGAAGGGTATCAGTTAAGGATTTAGGAGGGTGTATTGGAAAATTCGACACATCAAACGAAAATGGTTCAACCTCAATATTATCCTCAGTACTATCCTCATAATTCTCCTCAATATTTTCCTCAAAAATTTGCTTATCCATGCCAATATCATCAAAATCAAGACACATATGAGATTCGGGAGAAACATTTAATAACTCGGGATGATGATTTGGACATAAAATTTCAATTAAATCGACAGGTTCATCATCCGAAATATTCCTGGCGTCTATATCCTCAATCAAGTGAAAATCTATTTTTTCTGACACCTCATTAAAAGCATGGATATTTATCGATTTAGGTTCTAGAGTGGAGGTGTAAAGATCGAAAGGATTAAGTGCGGTTTCACTCGAAAGGGGTTCTTCACAATTTGGCAAATCAAACACTACAAAATCGCACAACTCGTTTTTATTTTGAACTTGTGAATCATTTAGGACATTCGATGGAAAACTGGAGTTGTGGGCTTCAATTGGGTAGGGGTAGGTTTGATTTGGAAATCCTCTCTCATTCTCACTCAGTCCAACCGCCTCCTCATACGTTGAAAAATTTGGAGCTGGTTGGAAACGAGCTACCAGTTCACTAGGTTGCATAAGGGCGGCCACGGACGCTTCCACATTCCTAACCATTTTGTTTGTTGCTGCGATATACGCCTCCAACGCCTCTTCCAAACTAGACTTTGGTGGTAAGGGGGTTTCGGAAAAAGATTCGAAATTGTTTGGATATGTGAAACTCCCAAAAGGCTGTGTAGAAGCAGTGTCTAGTGACGGTGGAAAAGTCGGGTAGGACTGGTAGGAAGTGGGTGGTTGGGCAGGGGTAGGGTCAACATGTGGATAAAAAGGTGAATAATCGTGCGGATCCCTAGAACTAGATGAGTGGAGAGGGGTGAAAGATCGGCTGCGAGATTGAGCAATATGCTCAGCAATGGACATCGGCTTAGGAGTGACAGAAGGACTTGAAAAAGTGGTATCAACATATGGAGGTGGTAAAGGTTGAGTTGGTTGACACAAAGTGGGCTGAAAAGTCGAATTGTTTCCCCTAGACGCCTCTATTTGATCTTTCAAAGATATTTTAGGCATGGAAGGATCGTCTTTAAATTGATTGAACAAATTGACGAACGACGCAAAATTAGGTTCGGGATACCAAAGTTCGGCAAGTGATTTATGATTTGGGGTACCCATGTTAGAAGAAAGGGTGAAATAAAGAAAGTTGGGTGCTGGTGCAAGGATTTATTTGTGGCAAAAGTTTGCAAGTTCTCTAATTAAAATTTTACTTTTCCTTTTTCTTTATTTGAAAATTGTTGCAAAAAGAGTTTTAATAAAAGATATGCAACAGAAAAATATTACTTGCAATCAGTTATAATCTTAAGCATATCACAAAGAATCTTTATTTGGAAAAAAATTGTTGCAAAAAGATATTCGAGAAAAGATATGCAACAAAAAGATTACTTGCAATCACTTTTTATTTCAAGCGGGGCCCAAAAATCCTGGACAAAATTTTTATATGGAAAGGGATATCTTTTATAGCTCACGGAATCCTGCAGGAATTTCCATAAAAGATATTTCAAAAATTACAGAGGAGGAAAAGAGGAACTTACAGAGGAAATTCCACGAGATGATGTCACTGTGGAGCCGCCCTTCCGCGGCAAAACCTGGTTCCCACCGCGGTTCCGCCATGGGGTAGTCGGCGCGAGTCCCAAAAAATTTTCTGACGCTCTGATTTGACTAGAGGGCCGCGTTTCTGCGGTCTAAGATGGGTATGCGCGGCGGAATCGCGGCGTGGTGGAGGCTTCAGGGTGCGGGAAAAATTCCACTGTTCTGTTTTGAAAATCCTTCTCTATTCTGATCTCCTGATTTCTGTTTCGCTTTCTGGAAATTTCCAGATCCGATTTTGTATATCCTGCAAAATTCAAACAACAAAGTATCCCTTCCAAAAATAACAGATGAAATATTTTTATAATTTTTGATTTTTTTTTAGATTTTTAAGATTTTTTAATTTAGGATTAACCCGAAATCGCAAAAAGGAAAGTTCTACGCCATCCCTGGCAACGACGCCATTTGATTGATCTCAAAAACTATCTATTACCGCAATCAAGAACGGCATCGCTTTGCAGCTAGCCGGTGAGTACGGGTCGGTCCACAGGGAATTTTTGAATTTCCTATTCGCTCAAACGAGTTAATTCCGATTGTGGTCGGATTGATTATTAAATCTAAAAACTAAATTAATCTATATCTAAATCTTGCTAGGGTTAGGTCTAGGTTAAGTTTGGAAAGTCAATAAATCTCACCGCTTTCTATACCCATATGAAGATCTAATTAGGTGTTATGGTAATTATTAATAAAAGGGATTAGAATCATTTGGAAAGATGTTTCTTCCACTAGGTTCTTGTCCTTCCTTTATCAATCCTTACCCTAACCTCCATGAAAAATAATCACAATCGGGCCTTTATACTACGGTATCACCGCTACCTCGAGGCATAGGGTACCGTTGGAAGCGGTATATGCATGTATGCATAGAGTCTTATGAAAATATATAACGGGCAAGAAAGGGGATGAGAGATCTTCGTCTCTCAAACCTTCCCCAGATCTAACCCTAACAAGCGAGGAGACTACTCGCTCATTAGGGAATTAAAATAAATTTATCTAGGGCAGAGAATAAAAGATTAACTAGGGCAAGGAATTAAATTTATCTAGGGCAAGAATAGAAAATTAACCTAGGGCAGAAAATAAAGAACTTACAAAAATGATGCTCTCCAAAAGAATGCTGAAATTTATTAATGAAGGGAGGCATAGGAAATTACAATGATTAGAGTTCTTATTTATAGAGAATAGGAAACCCTAGGTTACATTTGACCCGCATGTCTAAAATTACAAAAATAGCCTTTAGGTTGACTAGTCAGCGTCGCCTCAGACTTTGGTAAAAATTTCTCGTAGTACGGGCTTCTTATGGCCGCGGAACCGCGGCAATGGCAGGCTTGGGCCGCGGTTCCGCGGCCCATTGATGAGTTCATCTAACTTTGTGGGCTAATTCTTGGTTCTTTGGGCTTGTTCTTTCTTTCATTCTCTTTTCCATTTGGCTTCTGAGTCTTCTCCAGATCTTTCAGTGAAAACTTGTAGTAGTCTTTTAACCGTCGCCTTGACATTTTGGACCTTGCGTTGCCTTGTTGATTGTGAACTGTTCTTCATCCAGGCTTGACTAGGATCCTTCTATCTGTTGGTCAAAAGTCCCTTTTTGTATCGTCTTTTGTCTTTTTCACTGTTTTCTGTCCAAGAACCTGTAACCTGTAATATGTAGAAGACATGGGTCAAAAGCACCTGTTTTCATTGTAAATTGCATAAGAATGGGGAATATAAAATACAATATTATGGTGTGAACAATGCTCTGTCTAGTAAAACGACTACAGGATGAAATGCATGATAAACAATGCTGAGCATGGGTTAAACAACATCTACATGGAAAAATAATCGGTGCCCCAAACTGCACCTAAATCCCAAATAAACTTAGGCGCCGGCACTCTCCTCGGCCCTCAAATCCTGTAAATCTCTGAGAATCACGAGTGCCCAACATCGGCACTCAAAATATCATAAAATACTCGCGTCCAGCATCGACACGCAAATCCTCATATATCGGGCTCCGTCAGTCCGGATCAGCCTACGCGCTCCGTCTGCGGTGTCGGCCCTCGGCCCCGGCAGTATGGATCATCCCGCATCCATCTCTCGACTCTGGTCAGTATCTTCCGGACAACCGCCAGGCCCAACCAATCACCGGTAGGTACTCGCCACCCTGCCAGGCTCATCGTCTACTCCACGAAAAATATTTCTGGTCCCGGGGAACCATACCGGGTCCACCACGAACCCGCAAACGGATCATCCAACTCCTCGAATCGGGTTTCAAGCACACGTCTCAGCACCGAGAAAACGCGTGGTGGACGCACTAAAATATCATATCACGAGGGACCGGTTTTTCAAATAGTGCATCTTTTCTTTAAATAATTCCACGGTCCTCAAAACCAGAAATTTCATGGAAATCCAACACCAATGAGTGAATCAAATGGGATGTGCTATGTACATCAAGTCATAATGTAGGTACAAGGGAGAACCGCTTTTTTTAAAATAGTTTCAGTTTTCAGAGACATGTTGCGGCTCCCAATTTCTATGAAAATCATAACGAATCATATATGAAATGAACTACAGCAATATAATCATGGCAACTCTACAGTGAGTGTGTCATGGCAATTACTAACGGTGTGTGTGTAACATGCAGATTAGTGCTCGTGTAGCATGAACCGTTAGTAACAGTGCGGTGTTCTATCAATTCTAAGTTTACATACATATAGCAGGGAATGCAGTATGCAACAATAGTAAACATGACAATCAATGTAGGTAAATACAATATATAACTATAAGGTCCTATCATCCCTGACGCATAACGCCATGCGGGCGATATCCCCGTAGATATTAAATCTACTCACCGAAGTCTCGCGCTAAGTGTAGCCGACGACTTGCTTCCCCTACTTCGCAGTGTCCGTCTCACTCGCCTGCGAACCTAGAATCACACAATATATCACACATAAGTTCAAATCCACAAAAACGTGATATTAAGGTCAAACTAGAAACCGTGTCGCAAACCAAGCGCGCGTGTGCCCGTTACGCTAAAACGTGTAAGTCTAAGGGTTGCAGCAGACACCTATAGGACCAAACCCCAACCCAAACCCTCCCGATTTGGCCGCAAATTGCGGCCAGAAACAATATTCCGGCGGCCTGCACATGATGTATGGGGGTCGGGTTCTACCTGGGAAATCAGCACTTGACAACTATACTGCAGTCTTCTCAAAATTATTTTGAACTCACCGGGTCGATAGAAGTTTACAGAAAGTCAAAATTTGCTTAAAAACGATGAATTGCATCAAATAGGGATCTGGTGGTATTTTAGTGCAATTAGGGGCTAAGCTGGGTTAATATAGCCCTAACAACACTCCATCAACTTACTAAAACCAGTTCAAACATCACTTGGTCATGGTTCCCACTAATCACCACATATCGCACTAAAACACACCAAAAAACACTAATCGAAGCTAAGTTACACTAATTAAGAAAACTAGGGGGTAAGTTCAGGAAGTATACCCCACACTCGACCCTAGGGTGCTGGAGGAAGAAGAAGAAGTGGAGGGAAGGAGCTGCAGCTGGAGTTGTGTTGTTGCTGCTCACAGTTGCTGCGTTGCTGCTCACTGTTGCTGCTGTGTTTGCTTCAGCTGCTGCTGAGCTTGCTTCTACTGCTGCTGCTGTGGATGGTATGGGTGTGAGTGTGTGAGAGTGAGGTTGAGAGAAAAGAACACAAGAATGAGAGGGAATCATAACCCAAATATCAACCCTTCCACTCTCTCTCTTCATTAAATGCAAGCATAGCTTTGGCTATGATGCATTCTCTCTCTCTCATTCTCACCAAGTCAACACTAAAAAGGGAAATTCAAATTAAAGCAACCCTCAATTAACTAATTAAAGTTAATTAAAACCCAAAAGACTTAATCCCCATGATTAAACCCACCATGGTTGCTAATCATGGTATTACCTCATTTTAAAACCCTAGTTTACATGCACATGTGTGTGCAAGCCTTGGAAAATTCTAGAAAAATATTTATTAAATTGGGAAAAATATTTGAAACTCAATTTGGTAAAATTTTTATTTAAAACCCTTTATTTAAATATAAATAGCCCCTAAACACATTCTAAGGTGTTACAATCTCTCCCCCTTAAAGAAATTCGTCCCCGAATTTCAAAATCTAACTACACGTACCTTCGAAAAGACGGGGATCTTCTTCCTCATCTCGCTTTTGGTCTCCCAAGTGACCTCCTCACTGCTCTGACCACGACAAAGTACCTTGACTGATGGAATGTCTTTCGATCTCAATTTCTTCACTTGTCGATCCAAGATCATCACCGGCTACTCTGCATAGGAAAAGTCGTGCTCAAGCTGGATCGTCGGGTGCTGAATCGCATGCGAAAGATCATGGAGATATTTGCGGAGCATCAAAACGTGAAATACGGGGTGCACATCTGGAAAACTGGGCGGAAGGGCTAACCGGTATGCAACTTCACCAACACGCTCGAGGATCTCGAAGGGGCCCACATATCTGGGACTGAGCTTCCCTTCCTTCCCAAACCTCATCACACCTTTCATTGGGGAGACCCTCAAGAAAATATGATCACCAACAGAAAACTCAAGTCTGCGCAGCCGATGGTCCGCATAAGATCTCTGCTTACTCTGGGCTGCTCTCATCCTATCGCGAATCAACTGGATCTTCGCGGTCATCTCCTCAACAATCTGTGGTCCTAAGATACTGCTCTCACTGAGCTCTGTCCAACAGGCGGGTGTCTGCATCTCCTCCGATAAAGAGCCTCAAATGGTGCCATCTGAATGGTCTCCTTGTAGCTGTTATTGTAGGAGAACTCTACTAAGGATAAGTGATGATCCCAGCTACCTCCAAAATCTAGTACACACGCTCTGAGCATGTCCTCGAGAGTCTGAATAGTCCGCTCTGACTGTCCGTCAGTCTGCGGATGAAATGCTGTGCTGAAACTCAAGCGAGTGCCCAAAGCCTCCTGAAGCCTCTGCCATAGTCGACTGGTAAACTGGATGCCTCTGTCGGACACGATACATGTCGGAACCCCGTATAGTCGTATAATCTCGTCGATGTAAATCTGGGCATACTGAGCAAATCCGAAAGTCGTCTTCACTGGTAGGAAGTGAGACGCTTTCGTCAAACGATCCACGATCACCCAAATGGAGTCATACCCTCGCCTAGTCCTGGGTAGACCCAAAACGAAATCCATCGAAATCTGCTCCCATTTCTACTCCAGAATGGGTAACGGCTGTAGCTCTCCCGCGGGCCTCTGGTGCTCAGCCTTGACCTGCTGATAAGTCAGGCATCTCGACACAAAATCTGGGATGTCTCTCTTCATTCCGTCCCACCAGTAAACATCTCTCATGTCATGGTACATCTTGGTGGAACCGGGATAAACACTATATACCGATCGATGTGCCTCCTCAAGAATCTCGCGCCGCAGTCCCTCAGCATCTTGTACGCACAGTCTAACCCCAAATCGTAGTACCCCCTGATCATCGATCACGAACTCGGAAAATCTGCCCTGTCCAATCTGTGCCATGATCTCCGAACATCGGTCATCACTGCGCTGTGCCTCATGTATGCGGTCAAGTAACTGTGGGCGTGCATGAACATGCGCGATCTGTCCTCCAATCAGCGTGAACTCGAACTGTACTCGGCTGTCGAATAATATCTGCCAATCTGCCGATGACTGCCCCTGTACTGCGCTCAAACAAGCTAGACTACCCCCGGGCCTCCTGCTTAAGGCATCCGCCACCATATTCGCCTTGCCCGGGTGATACAAGATCTCGCAGTCGTAATCCTTCACTAACTCCATCCATCGGCGCTGTCTAAGGTTCAGGTCTCGCTGCTGAAATATATACTTTAAACTCTTGTGATCAGTGAATATCTGGCACGACTCACCGTATAGGTAATGTCGCCAGATCTTAAGTGTAAAGACCACTGCAGCCATCTCCAAATCTTGAGTGGGGTAGTTCTGTTCATGCTTCTTCAATTGTCGCGAAGCATACGCGATCACCCTGTCATGCTGCATCAATAAGCACCCTAGCCCCACTCGAGAGGCATCACAATAGACCACAAATCCACCTGATCCTGAAGGTAATGATAATACCGGTGCCGTAGTCAGCCGAGTCCGTAGCTGCTGAAAACTGTGCTTGTACTCCTCCGTCCAATCGAAAGGAACTCCCTTCCGGGTCAACCCGATCAAAGGTGTAGCAATACTGGACAAATCCTGCACAAATCGCCTGTAGTAACCGGCCAACCCCAAAATGTTGCGAATCTCCGTAACCGATGTGGGTCTGGGCCAACGCTGAACGGCCTCGATCTTCCTCGAGTCTACACATATACCGTCTCGTGAAATCACATGCCCCAAGAAGTCTACGCTGTCCAGCCAGAAAGCACACTTGGAGAATTTCGCGTAAAGCTGGTGCTCCCTCAAAGTCTGCAGTGTAATCCGCAGGTGCTGCTCGTGCTCATCACTACTTCGGGAATACACCAAGATATCGTCAATGAATAATATGATGAACAGATCCAAATATGGCCGGAAAATACGGTTCATCAAGTCCATGAATGCTGCTGGCGCATTGGTGAGTCCGAACGACATCACCAGAAACTCATAATGGCCGTAGCGCATACGGAAAGCCGTCCTAGGAATGTCCTCCTGTCGAACCCGCAGCTGATGATAGCCCGATCGTAAATCGATCCTCGAAAAGTATCCTGCCCCCTGAAGCTGGTCGAACAAATCGTCGATACGTGGCAAGGGATATCTGTTCCGCACTGTCACCCTGTTCAGCTAGTGGTAGTCGATACACAGACGCAAACTGCCATCCTTCTTCTTGACGAACAGGACTGGAAGACCCCAAGGAGAAACACTGGGTCGAATAAGTCCCTTATCCAGGAAATCTTGCAACTGACCCTTCAACTCTAGAAGTTCCGCCGGGGCCATCCGATAAGGCGGTATGGAGATAGGCCCCGTGCCAGGAACCAAATCAATACAGAAAGAAATGTCGCTCTCGGGCGGTAGCCCAGGATGCTCGTCAGGGAACACATCAGGAAACTCGCTAACAACCGGAACCTGATCCAATGGAACCTCTGTAGCGCTAGCGTCGCAAACATAGACGAGAAATCCCTGACATCCCTTCCTCAAAAGCTGTCCAGCGTGAAAAGAAGAAGTCACACTGTGAGGGGCGGCACCACGGTCCCCCAACACAACGAAAACCGACTCGCCGGGAAAACAGAATCTAACTGTCTTCTCACGGTAGTCCACAGAAGCATAGTACGTGGCTAACCAATCCATGCCCAAAAGAACGTCGAAGTCCAACATCTCGAGAAGGATCAAATCGACAGGCAACTCTCTCTCGCCAATACAGACGGTACAGGATCGGAACACGTGCCTAGCAATAAACGACTCTCCCACAGGAGTGGTCACAACAAGCGGATGATCAAGCAAACCGGACTCTCTACCCAAACTCGGCACAAAGTGTGTGGATACGTACGAGTGCATGGATCCGGGATCGAACAACACGTGTGCATCAACAGAGCATACTGGAAGGATACCTGAAACCACCGCATTGGACACCTGCGCATCCCGATGCGTCAAAGAAAAAACCCACGCCTGTCCTCCACCAGTGACTGACTGCCCTCTGCCTCGGTCATCCCGTCCTCTCTGAGCAACTCCTCCACGCCCACGACCTCTCTGAGTATGAGTCTGACGCGAAACAATGATAGGTACAATAGGCAACGCCCTCTGGGGTGGTGAAGGTGGTAAAGCAACATGCGGTGCTGCCGCCTCCCTTCGGTATATCTCAGGACAATCTCTAATGAGGTGAAGTAGACTGCCGCATCTAAAGCAACCCCGCGACGGCTGCTGACTCTCCCGGGGATATGACCTAAACATCTGGCCTCGCCCCGAATCTCTGCCACTCCCTGTACCTGAACGATACCTGTCGCGGCGTCTGAATGACTGTCTCCGTGCGGATATACTAGTACGAACTCTCTTCGGCTTTGGAACTGCCGAAGTCTCAGCAAGGCGCTCCTCAACCAATAAGGCTGCATCTACAGCTGCTGCGTATGTCTCGTAGTGCTGCGCGCTGGTCGCAAGGAATAGTGGTGTAAGCAAACCTCGAACAAATCTCTTGACTCGCAACTCCTCGGTAGCCACTAAATACGGGGCATAAACTGCTCGCTCTGTAAACAGCACGTCATACTCTGCCGCTGTCATCTCTGGCGTCTGGCGCAAGGACTCAAATCTGCGTGCTCGGGCATCCCTAACACTCTGGGGAAGGAAATGGGCTAGAAATACTGTCAAAAACTCCGTCCAGGTCATAGGAGGAAGACCTGCTGCTCTGCCCTTCTCAACTGAATCACACCACTTCTGCGCAAGACCTTCCAGGCGAAAGCTCGCGAACTTAACCCATCTCGCATCTGCGCATCTGAGGGAACGGCATATCCGGGCCATCCTATCAATGAAAGACTGTGGGTCCTCGGCTGTATCGGTGCCTGTGAAGACCGGAGGCTTCAGCCTCATAAACTCTGATAGCGATACTGGAATCACCTCCGTGGTTGCAGGGGAAACTGGCTGTGCGGTAGGTACCATCGCGGTCTCTAGAACGGGTGGAGCTACTTCTGGTCGCTGCGCTCGAAGCTTCTCAACTAGCGATCTATCATCTGGCGCATCTCCTGCATGCTGGATCCCACCGTCTGGCGCATCTCCTGCATACGAGCCCCTAGCATGGCGATCTAATCTGTCACGGGAGGAACAGTCTGCTCGGGTACAACGGGTGCACTGCCCGGATCAGTCCTCGTCTCGGACGAGTCAACTCGAATCTCAGCCCTCGCGGCCGCTCTCTGCGCCCTCGTAGTCTTTGGCGGCATAATGGCTGAAAGGAATTTAGGATTCGATAAGAATACGGAAATCGAATCACAAGAATATATATACTCAAGAAGGAATTTAAATCAATAAGTCCTAAGGTCGCCTTGGCGGAGTACCGTGTCGTGAGTATGCCGCGGAACATACACACGCTACGCCACCCTGCTTCAGCTACCTACTCCATCATACCAAGGTCATCCTACACTCCGAAAGGTAAAACCTACGCTTTGATACCAACTTTGTCACGACCCGAATATTACGACTCGTGACCGGCACTTAACCCCGCTACGTCTACAAGCGTAACGCGACTAAGTAAGCCGAGCCCAGAAATCAAAACCATATATAAGTAGCGAGTGTTGAAACATTTAGTTAAAACATTTAGAAAACCTTAAATAATTCAATAAGTTCTTTTAAAGTTACGTTATCATTTAAAATAATTTTGGCAGCATTTCCTTTGTAAAAGTAAACCCGAAATCGGGTATAAAACAGGGTATGAGTGAAAATGAGATATAACGAAACCAAAACATTCCCAAACGAAAGCAATCACGCCCAACGGCGGAAACTATCATCACAAGAGTAATATACGACGCCGTAGCGAAGAATAAACAATAAATAAACATCACAGAATAATAAACTGCATATAAAAACAGTCAGCTCCCACGAGCTCGACACCAGAGTACAAAATATACATCATCGTCCTCACACAGTATCTAAGTCCAGTACATAAATGGTAGATGGAGAATACTAGATACAAAAGGGGTACAATAAAAGTAATCAGATACCACAACCCACCAAAAAGCAAAACAGCTCTCGCACCAACTGTAGTGGTATCTGTAGCCAAAAGATGCAAAAAGGTAGCCTGCCGCGACTACTCCGAAGGGCAACCTGCAAATACCATGGCACAACGGGAGTGAGTTGCCAACTCATGAATAGAGATAACATATAAAGGTAATCGCGAGCATGCACGTACTGCGCTACTCTATCATATGCCAGCAAATAAGATCTATATGCGACAAGCAGTAGGTGCAACAATCATGCAAATGCTCTGTCTAGTAAAACGACTACAGGATGAAATGCATGATAAACAATGCTGAGCATGGGATAAACAACATCTACATGGAAATATCAACATGGAAAAATAATCGGTGCCCCAAACTGCACCCAATTCCCAAATAAACTCAGGCGCCGGCACTCTCCTCGGCTCTCAAATCCTGTAAATCTCTGAGAATCACGAGTGCCCAACATCGGCACTCAAAATATCATAAAATACTCGTGTCCAGCATCGACACGCAAATCCTCATATATCGGCCTCCGTTAGTCCGGATCAGCCCACGGGCTCCGTCTGCGGTATCGGCCCTTGGCCCCGGCAGTACGGATCATCCCGCATCCATCTCTCGACTCTGGTCAGTATCCTCCGGATAACCTCCAGATCCAACCAATCACCGGTAGGTACTCGCCACCCTGCCAGGCTCATCGTCTACTCCACGAAAAACATTTCTCTCCTTGGGGAACCATACCGGGTCCACCACGAACCCGCAAACGGATCATCCAACTCCTCGAATCGGGTTTCAAGCACACGTTTCAGCACCGAGAAAACGCGTGGTGGACGCACAAAAATATCATATCACGAGGGACCGGGTTTTCAAATAGTGCATCTTTTCTTTAAAAAATTCCACGGTCCTCAAAACCAGAAATTTCATGGAAATCCAACACCAATGAGTGAATCAAATGCGATGTACTATGTACATCAAGTCACAAAGTAGGTACAAGGGAGAACCGCTTTTTTTAAAATAGTTTCAGATTTCAAAGACATCTTGCGGCTCCCAATTTCTATGAAAATCATAACGAATCATATATGAAATGAACTACACCAATATAATCATGGCAATTCTACAGTGAGTGTGTCATGGCAATTACTAACGGTGTGTGTGTAACATGCAGATTAGTGCTCGTGCAGCATGAACCGTTAGTAATAGTACGGTGTTCTATCAATTCTAAATTTACATACATATAGCAGGGAATGCAGTATGCAACAATAGTATACATGACAATCAATGTAGGTAAATGCAATATATAACTATAAGGTCCTATCAGCCCTGACACATAACGCCATGCGGGCGATATCCCCTTAGATGTTAAATCTACTCACCGAAGTCTCGCGCTAAGTGTAGCCGACGACTTGCTTCCCCTTCTTCGCAGCGTCCGTCTCACTCGCCTGCGAACCTAGAATCACATAATATATCACGCATAAGCTCAAATCCACAAAAATGTGATATTAAGGTCAAACTAGAAACCCGTGTCGCAAACTAAGCGCGCGTGTGCGCGATACGCTAAAACGTGTGATTACGCGCCTGAAACTACCCTGACGCGTCGCGATACGCAGAAATCCCAAACCACATGCGTATCACGCGTGTCGCGGAGGTTTAAAATACGAGAAATAGGGTAACTAGCTCCAGATTTTTCTGCAGCAAGAATCAAATAAAATTATACATGCCATGAGTCTAAGGGTTGCAGCAGACACCTATAGGACCAAACCCCAACCCAAACCTTCCCCATCTGGCCGCAAATTGCAGCCAGAAACAATATTCCGGCGGCCTGCACAAGATGTTTGTGGGTCGGGTTCTACCTGGGGAATCAGCACCTAACAACTATACTGCAGTCTTCTCAAAATTATTCTGAACTCACCGGGTCGATAGCAGTTTACAGAAAGTCAAAATTTGCTTAAAAACGATGAATTGCATCAAATAGGGATCTGGTGGTATTTTAGTGCAATTGGGGGCTAATCTGGGTTAATATGGCCCTAACCACACTCCATCAACTTGCTAAAACCAGTTCAAACATCACTTGGTCATGGTTCCCACTAATCACCACATATCGCACTAAAATGCACCAAAAAACACTAATCGAAGCTAAGTTACACTAATTAAGCAAACTAGGGGGGTAAGTTCAGGAAGTATACCCCCACACTCGACCCTAGGGAGCTGGAGAAAGAAGAAGAAGTGGAGGGAAGGAGCTGCAGCTGGAGTTGTGTTGTTGCTGCTCACTGGTGCTGCTGTGTTTGCTTCAGCTGCTGCTGAGCTTGCTTCTGCTGCTGCTGCTGTGGATGGTATGGGTGTGAGTGTGTGAGAGTGAGGTTGAGAGAAAAGAACACAAGAATGAGAGGGAATCATAACCCAAATGTCAACCCTTCCACTCTCTGTCTTCATTAAATGCAAGCATGGCTTTGGCCATGATGCATTCTCTCTCTCTCATTCTCACCTAGTCAACACTAAAAAGGGAAATTCAAATTAAAGAAACCCTCAATTAACTAATTAAACTTAATTAAAACCCAAAAGACTTAATCCCCATGATTAAACCCACCATGGTTGCTAATCATGGTATTACCTCATTTTAAAACCCTAGTTTAAACGCACATGTGTATGCAAGCCTAGGAAAATTCTAGAAAAATATTTCTTAAATTGGGAAAAATATTTGAAACTCAATTTGGTAAATTTTTTATTAAAAACCCTTTATTTAAATATTAATAGCCACTAAACACATTCTAAGGTGTTACATTGCGGTAGTCTCGCGCGCCCAGGTAGGGGCGTCCATTCCCATATCGCCTTGCAGGGATCGCCATTGGGAGTTCTTTCACCGCAGGGTCTTGTTCTTCTGGTCCTCCTTCCTCGGCTGGAGCTTCTTCATCGAGATCTGCTTCCATGTGATTCTCTTCTTCTGGATTCTCTTCCATGGAATTTTCCTCAACTGGATTTTCTTCTATCGGGTCTTCCTCGGGATCTTCCTCTATCGGGTTTTCTTCAGGGTCTCCTTCCTCTTCATCGGAATCGCCTATCATGTCAACCTATGGGGTGGCGGCTCCTTCGTCCTCGGAATCGCTGTTTCCGAAAATGACCCGGGGATCGTTGATCTCATCGTCAGAACTCATCATCGTGCGGTCTAAGGAAACGCATGACTGTGCATCCTCATCCAGATGCGGCGCTGCTCCAGGGTGGGCCATGGACTGAAAGGAAAGAGTCATGATTAGACTGTGGAACACATCAAGAAAATAGCTAAGGGTACGGAGTATAGGAAAATATGCGGTGGGCAGGAACTAAAAATTAGAATTAAAATGCTGTGGTAAAGAATAGTATAAATAAGGGGAAAGCAAGAGAATGTTACACATGCTACGATTCAAAGATTTTATTGCATTCAACTAAAAGTTCGACGGATACAACATTTCAAACGAAAAGAAATTTTTATAAGAGGACGACAACATTACTACTGAAAGTAGAAAACATGAAAAATTCTTCTTTGATTACTAGACCACTGCATTCTCGTCACACGAGTTGAATCCTGCGCTGGGTCTGCCTTATCCTCGAAGTTCGAACTACGCAATAATCATCACTTGGCAGAAGTGGGGAGTATGGATGAGTCTCCTCCTTGTAGCTCCTTCCTTTTTGGGCAACCGTTGATAAGATGTTCGCTGGATCCATAAATCAGACATTTCCCTTGGACGCGGCGACAATCCCTCTGAAGATGTCCTGGCCTCTTACAGTACCCACAACATTAGGTCTTCTGCTGCTTCTGTCGTGGGGAAACAAATGGGCGCTTCATCTTATTCTCTTTTGCTCGTCTAATAGGGATCTCTTTACGATTGGAGACTCCCGCTGGTGCCTGATTCACCTGCCTTCTCAGTCCTTACGCTAACAAGTCATTTGTTCGCTCCTGGGCTTCCTTCAAACTTTGCAGTACACTCAGGATCTCAACGTTCTGATTCTGGGGAGTGGAGATATAGGAAAAGTCGTTGGAAGACATGATCCTGAAACAATAATTTTGAGGATGATATAAGGCACAAGCTATAAGAATCAAAATGTAATACGGATTGGACAAAGATTCAAGATTATCAGATGTGATGAAATTCATTACAAGTGGAAAATCAACTGTATGACTCTAAGTCACTTAAACAGAGTATGGTAGTGTAACCGTGATGTAGTTCACAATTACAACCACGTAACTTGCCAAGTCACCTGAAACCCTAGCGAACGGATAGTGGAACACACAATGTGAATATCGATCAAGAATGACAAGTTTAAAACCTAGACCGAGGAATATCTTAGATTGTCAAGCTATACACGGAAAACTGCAATCCCAATCGAAGCAAAACCTGGCTCTGATACCAACTAAACCATGTCACGCCCCGCTTCCCAAAATACGGAATACGAGAGGTTGACAAAGCTAGCCATGCTCCTACGGTCAAGGAAATATCCTGCCGTAGTCATACTTCGGCTTCTAGCTTTATGTGGTAATCAGTAAATAATGCGCAGGTAATGAGAAATGCAATAACCTAAACAAAACAATATAAAGAACTGACCTGATAGGAACAAAAGAGTATAACTCTGGATAGCTAATCAAGATGTCCGTGATGTGCGTCTGGTCCTGGTCCCGGCTAAATCCACTCCTCACATTGAGCATGCATACTCAGGTCGTCAGAGCGACACAATAGCAATATAATATATAGATACAAGTGACTACTCGAACAGTGATAATAGATATATATAACAGTAAATCAGAACGGTATAGATATTAACATGCAGTAATCAATGAAGTGTCTAATGGATCAGGTGAACATTAAAACAGTAATATGTATGTCAACAACGGTAAGTAATGTATAACAATGCCATTATCCCTATCAGTCTTTAAGTATCACTGTACAGGTCACGAAGCCTATCGTCAGTCCAAGTGTGAGAGTCAACCACTCGCGAGTGTCCTCCACCCAAGGGCAAGGGACCACGGGCCCAACATGTAACTCACGGTAATAATCATGTACCCTGTAAATCTCCATATATCTCCATATATATATATATAAGCTGGCATGGGACTCCCGAGATTCTGTTGAACTCACACTCAAACTACCCCACACCCCGTGGTCTACATCAAACGCTAACCATAACCTCAAATACCAATCGGTCTGTGACAAGTCTGCGCGAGAACTGGAGGCAGGACCTCCATCAAGCACGTCCCGAATAATACCTAAGATAAATGGCAGTGTCTGGTGCCTTATCTGTGACACCCATGCAAGAGCTTTCATAAGTGTCCCATACCACTTATAGTCATATGTACACGCGTCCCACAGACGTCGACAATGCAATAGAATAATAAGGTTCACTGATTGTGTACAAGTACGTGTCACTTATCCACTCATGCATGAACACTAACGTACTTGCCACAATCATCACTAATACCTAACACTTGGTAATACACATGATCACTAGGTTATCAATGCAGTGACATATGTATGATATGATGAGGAAACAGTATGTAAAGCATAATTAAGATGTCATAGAATAGTATTCTACCACTTGCACAATTTATCCTACATCATACGTGTACAGTTTAGCGAAATGATGAACGGGGAATAAATAGTATGTTCAATTATCTATCCAGTGAATTTAGTTTCACGCAAATCGGGTTTCAGGATCATTAGTTATGGCCATTTCATTTTAAGCGTTCACCGCTGGAAATGCGGTTTCAGAATCGGAATTCCGTTTTGCAACGCATTTTAATCCTAGTTGGGATAAGATTTTAGCGACGCTACAGTTGAATGAAATCTAGGGTTTTCAGTAAGGTTTTCAACGCAATACACGGATTCTCAATCGCATCTGTACATCAGGAGATATATACTATTCAATAGTAGTATGTCAATTCTGATTCTGTTGGGACTGTTATACGTCCCCATATTTTAAATTACAGATTAAATAGCAAACGATGATGAAACAGAATGAAACCACTTGTGTTATCTAGCTAACAGATTCGCCTTTTATAAACAGAGGATTTCCGAAATGTACGACTTAAGGAAACAAGGTGGTACCCATTACGGGACAGCACACAGTAAACAGAGTCGCTCTGGACTGCAGTCCAGAGTCGCACTCCGATCCAAATATTGTCACAGTTTAAGTACAGAAACAATTAGAAACTTGCATAGAGTTATAGTTCGTCGAGTCGGATTCGATTTAAGCCCCGGAACGCATCATTCTAGTATGTACATAATTTATGGTATTTTTAACGGTTTTCAGACACGGGAAAGTTCCAGTTTTACAGGTATATTTAGGGGTAATCGTTTTAGTCATTAACAGTCGTATTTTTTAGTGAAATTTGTACACAGTATTCATCATTACACGGGCCAACATAAACAATCCAGTTCCGTCAAAATAGGTGAGTATTTTTATTGGGATCATTCATCGAACAGATATGTCGTTTTAATTTTATCGAGAATTGTAAATTTATAACTTCTACTTTTGAATTTATAACACGAGTAGATTAGCATGTATGCAAGTAAAAATACTTTCCTGGAAACGATGTGTCGATGGTGCCGCAGTGATGATGACTGTGATGGCATGCACGGGCATGACACACACGGGCAACAACGACAAGGTTTGGCCTCGGCTCGAGCTTAGCTTGGGCTTGCGTCGCAGCTTTGCTGTTGATGCGTGGATGCTCGACGGAAGAGAGGTCGGTTGAGGCTTGGGAGAAAACGAGAGAGGGAGAGATGCAGAGAGAGAAAGAGAGATCGAGAGAGAGAGAGAGAGAGAGAGAGAGATTGCAGAGAGAGTGAGAGAACAGTGAAAGAGGGAGAGAGTAGAGAGGACAGAGAGATTGAGAGAGGGCTGAGAGAGATTGAGAGAGAAAGAACAGAGAGATTGAGAGAGAGCAGAGAGAGATAGAGAGTGATATATAGAGAGAGAGTGAGTGAGAAACAGAGACAGAGAGAGATAGAGTGAGAGAGAGATTGCAGAGGCGTCGAGATGGGTGCAGGGGAGTCGAGCTCGGAGCTCCGGTGATGGAGAGGGGAGAGCGAGAAGAGAAGGTGATTCGTCATCGTCGTCGGGGTGCCGGCGGGTTGATGGGTTGGCGAGAGTGCCCGGGTGTAAGGGAAGCTCGGTGGGTTTTGGGGTATTGGGTGGTGGTTGCAGGGAAGAGCAAGGGAGAATGGTGAGGACATGAGGGCGGTGACGAGGGGCCCGAAGAGATGGCCGGTGGCGTAGGGTGATGGCGATGGAGGAGGCGTGGGCATGGGCTCGAGAGAGGGAGAACGGGTGTTTGTGAGTGAGAGAGGAGTAAGGGAGATAGGGAAGGAGATTGGGGAAATCTCGAGGGGTAACGGCAAAGCGAGCGTGGGCGTGGGCGTCGGCGTGGGTTACGGCGAAGGAAACGGATCGCGAGCGGTGGAGATAGGAAAGTAGCCGTTGGGGAAGATGGAGGGGTGTAGGAGTGGGTCGGGTTGGGTGAGCGGGTCGGGTCGGGTCATGAGGCGGTTGTGTGTTGAAGGAAGTTGGGCTGGCGGGCTTGGGCCAGAAAATAAAACAAAAAGGAATTTATGAAAGGGGACGGGGAATTTAAATAGTTTAGGAATAAAGGGTTGGGCTGGAAAGAAAAGGAAAAATAAAATGAATTTATTCAAAAGAATGGGCTTGGGGTTTTTATTAAAAGAAAATGGTGTTGGGCTGAGGGAATTAGTTGGAAAAAGATATAATAGGGTTTGGGTTTTAGGGTTTTATTGATAAAAGGAAAATGAGGGTTTAGAAGAAATTAAATTATAAATAAGAATAAATAGAATTCAAGGGTAACAAAATACAGATTTTGGTATAAAAGGGGCTGGGTATTTCACATCTCTTTGGAGAGAGTGAGTCCAGAGATCGTGGGTTGGTTCCCACGCTTGGATTCTTCCATACTAAACCTCTTTAGTATGGTGTCAATGTACCTAGATTGGGACAATCCCAGTATCCTCTTGGATCTATCTCTATAAATCCTAATCCCCAAAATGCAGGAGGCATCACCTAGATCTTTCATTGAGAATCTATGTGATAAGAAGAGCTCGACCGAGTGCAGCATAGGAACATCGTTTCCTATCAAGAGTATGTCATCCACGTATAATACGAGGAAGAAAACCTTACTCTCTGCAACCTTCTTGTGAATACAAGGTTAATCTATGTTCTTGATGAAGTCAAACTCTTTGACTACAACATCAAAACAGATGTTCCAACTCCGCGATGCCTTCATTAACCCGTAGATGGATTTAAGCAGCTTGCACACCTTTCCGCTGCTCCCACTATCTACGAAGCCCCCTGGCTGAGTCATGTATACGAACTCCTTTAAATCACCATTTAGAAAGGCGGTCTTAACATCCATTTGCCAGATTTCGTAGTCATGGTATGCAGCAATGGCAAGTAAGATCCGGATGGACTTAAGCATAGCCACTGGAGAAAAGGTTTCGTCATAATCCACACCTGGTCGTTGATGAAAACCCTTTACAACAAGTCTAGCTTTGAAAGTCTCTGCTTTTCCATCTACACCAAGTTTCTTCTTAAAGAACCACTTGCTCCCAATGGGTTTTACCCCTTCAGGAGCAACTTCCAAAGTCCATACTTTGTTGGTGTACATGGATTCCATCTCAGACCGCATTGCATCCAGCCATTTCATAGAGTCACCACTCGTGATGTCCTTCTCGAAGCTAGTGGGGTCATCATCTTTCATGATGCAATCCTCGCTTCCACCATCAATAAGAAAACCGTAGTATCTCTCAGGTGGATGAGAAACCCAACTAGATCGGTGGAGAGGCTGGGGTTCGTCAGGTACTACTGAATCCTCTGGTTCCACTAAATCTTTTGTTGTAGTTTGTGTCGCTGGAACTTCTTCCAGTTCTACATCAGAGCCACTAATCTCTTTTGCAAGAAATTCCTTTTCTAAAAAGGTGGCATGCCGAGAAACAAACACCTTTTGTTCTTCGGTGTGGTTGAAGATATACCCGCGTGAATGTTTGGGATATCCAATAAACTTGCAAAGAATAGACCTTGCCCCGAGCTTGTCCGGATTTTGTGTTTTCACATATGCCGGACAACCCCATATCCTAACATAATTAAGATAAGGTCTCTTTCCTTAGAATATCTCATATGGAGTGGTTGGCACAGATTTGGTGGGAGCCATATTCAATAGATCTGCAGCTGTTTCCGGTGCATATCCCCAGAAGGAAACAGGTAACTCAGCAGTGCTCATCATAGAGCGCACCATATCTAATAGGGTGTGATTCCTCCGCTCCGATACACCGTTTTGCTGTGGTGTATAAAGAGGAGTAAGCTGAAAGAGAATCTCATTCTCTTTTAGATAGTCCAGAAACTCATTGCTCAAGTATTCTCCTCCTCGGTCAGATCGAAGGATCTTAATACTTTTGCCCATTTGGTTCTCTACTTCGTGCTTATATTCTCTGAATTTCTCATAAGCTTCAGACTTGTGTTTCATCAGGAACACATATCCATATCTAGATAGATCGTCAGTGAATGTAATGAAGTAAGAAGAACCGTTCCTGACGTGTGTAGACATGGGACCGCATACATCACTATGTACCAGTCCTAAGAGTTCCGTAACTCTTTCTCTGTGTCCACTAAACGGAGTCTTGGTCATTTTTCCTTTGAGACATGAATGGAAAGTATCATAAGATGATAATTCAAACGAATTCAAATATCCATCCTTATGTAACTTAGCTAGCCGTGTCGCATTGATATGACCAAGTCTACAATGCCACAAGTAGGATTCGTTCATTTCTGAATTCTTCCTCTTGTGTGTGTTTTGTACATTAAGAACTGTATTTTAATTGAGAATGAATATGCCATTATGTAACGAGCCTGATCCAATCAACTTTTGATCTAGGAAGATGTTTATAATATTATCCTTTACTATAAAATTATGTCCTTCTTTACTTAATAAAGAAACTGATATAATGTTGCACATCATGTTCGGTATATAATAGCACTCATTCAGAATCAGTGTATTACTACTTGGTAATACAAGATGATATTCGCCAACTGCTTTGGCTGCAATACTTGCACCATTCCCTACTTGTACGGAATGATCACCTTTTCCCAGTTCTCTACCTTTACGTAGCCCATGTAACAATTTACATATGTGGGATCCCGATCCGGTATTTAATACCCAGGAGGTAGGGTGAACTGAGAAACGGTTCTCAATAACTAAGACACCCGAAGAAGGTGCATCAACATGCATGTTCTTTGTTTGGGCGGCATGAGAATCCAGATATTCTCTTATTCCCTGTTCAGTCCGATAACCCTTAAAAAGAAAGAACGGGACAAACGTTCCCCTGCTCAGTATAATAAGCAAGTTCAGTCAATACATCCATATTATTATCTTGATCAAGGCCTGACAGGGTCGCTACCTGGAGAGAGAGAGAAGAAAACACTTTAGCGTATGCTCTTGCAAGATTAGATTGGTTATTATCTTATCTAATCAGGATGTCTCCCACTGTTTTTTATCAAATCTTCCTTCAAACCCAAAAAGGTAAGATTAGCCGGGATTAATTACACCCTACAATTTCGTAAATATTTCAGCCAGATCAGTGTCGGTACTTGAAGGAGGTTCCCTGTGCTATCGCACGGATCTAATTAAAATAAACCTCGTTTTCCCAGAGGCATAACCCCGTTAACACCTTTCTAGACACCTACTTGATCGACTAATTGTCTTGTGTAAAACTATCCCAGGAGTAACTATTACTCGCAGTAGGTATTGGGATCAAACTATCTCATAGGAGGTATGCAATCTCATTGCAAATTTCAACACTTGAAATTCCCAATAATACTTTTACCCCTAGCGTTCTATGACCTTGACGCATGCCAACAAACCATAGTCCGCTAGTCAAGTTCAACCCGTATATTTCTTGATTGAATTAAACCCACCCGCACAACCCTTGACGCAGGCCAACAAAGTCGTACGAGTACCCTAATCCAATCACATCTCATGTTATAGATAAGTATTAGTTAGCTACCGCACACTACGCCTTGACGCAGGCCAACAAATGTAGCACGAATACTAAGTAATATCTATCTGAAATGACGGTGGGCTACGCAGGTTTTTCAGAAAACCATGAGCGTAATGAACTTGATAACGTTGTAGAAAAAAGTGATTTTGAAAAGGAGTGTTTTTGAGGCTTTTCTAGTTTTGCTAAAGAGGTCAATCCCGGTGAAGGGAACTCGGCTCTTTCCCTATCGAATAAGGTGCATGATATATCACATATACCGCTGTGCAAAGCAATAACTATATAAGCTGTCAAAAACTAAACCGTGAGTTTGTAGCATCTGCCAGTTTTGCTAAAGAGGTCACTCCCGGTGAAGGGATCTCGGCTCTTTCCACATCGAATAAGGTGCAGGGTATATCATATATACCGCTGTGCAAAGCAAAACTGTAGCTACCCTTTTTATAAAGTTTTGATTCTACAACATCTTTTAGGTTACTTTTCTTTTATTAATCTCATTAATAAATCCCATCAGCTTATGCTTCCTAAGCATCACAGAAGAAACGAAAGCAGTAATATTTATATATCAGCATATATATAGTATAAGCATTCATCTCAGGCAGTAATATGCTCTCATCACAGAACATTGCACCAGAAGAACATATATGAAATATTGGATATACTAGGATGTCCGTGTTTTTAATACGAGCCTGTATAAAACACGGATTCCACGATCGCGATGAATAGACAAACCAACATCCCTAGACCCCTACGAGAGTGGAAAGTAACACTGCCAATTCTAGGGTCTCGACACCCGGTCTCGACACCTCGAGATGGCCTCCCACTAGACCCTAGAACCCGGTTATTTGTGCTCCCCTCCTTGGGTCTACCTAATGCGGAAAAGTAAATAATATACAATGGTGACATCAACCTCATCTCGGAAGTGCCCCAATAAAAGAATATTACATACAAATGAATTTTACATGAATGAAAATAAAAACCCTCATCTCACATAAAACCCCCGGCTGCTCAGAACACGACGATCCAATATAACATATCACAGCAACACATAATATCTCATATCATCATCATAAGCAAGTATGCGTATCCCAATTGTCGTTGATGTATAGCAACGAAGCCGGCGATACCCCACATACTACGCTTACGTTCATAGAAAAGAAAGTGTTAAACTACAACATTTGGAATCCACAATCTCTTTAGACATCTTAAATCCAAAATATCACATACTTTGCATTTCATGCCTAACTGTATGAATTCCACATATTGTATCACATTCCAGATAAATAGACAATATTAAACTTTCCGATCGAATAATAAAATACCCAAGATTTCCTAAATAGCTCAACACTTGAGCGGAGTTCAAATAATCCCAGAATATGTCACAGTAGCAGTGGTCCAGCCGTAGAAGGGTCAAGCCAACGCCTCACATGTGGCACGTCGTACTGCCCCAAACCCTAAGGTTTAGAGGCAGTTCAGACGGTCGCATAATCGAGTTAAGGTTTGTGTTCTTCTAGAGGGTCCACCGCGTTACTTGCACATTTTTCCGAATGATTTAAACTCAAGAAAAATTCAGCACTTGAAAGTTTTTCGTGTCGGGAAAAGGTGAGTTAATGATATCCGTTCGAACATTTTAATAGTTTCTAAATTATCCGGAAAACATAACGAAATTAAACTTTCTGATCGAATCAACGAGTACCAAAAGATCCCTAGAAAACTCAACATTTGAGTCAGATTAAAAATACCCAGAAGCAGCTACAAATACCTACGGATGTACTGTTCCAAATAGCTAACCCTAACACTACAGTGCTGCCGCGGAACTGCCGCAGAAGTCATGGTACGGCCGCGGTTCCGCGGCGCTTTAGTGGAGTTTTGGTGTCGTTTTGCACAGTAACTCTTAGAATTCCCTGCTGATTTTTTTGAGTATTTTTAATGCAGAAAAAATCACATTTTTAAAAAAAATCCAGAGAGGGGGTCCTTTTCGACATATCAGGGTTCGATCGGACTTATAACTTCGTATACACGTCGCCTAATCCTCTAGCTAGGCTCTGATACCACTGTAAGGTTCCTAGGCACTCTAACAAGGCATCAACCATGCCCGAATAAAAATTTAGACGTGCCGAACAACCCAAAGCTGGAATCTTTTCTAGATTAAACATGCAAGTAAACATCTTTACAACTAAATGTGAGGGACTACAACCTTTGTAGTCCGCTCTTTCGCTTCAGAAACTCCGAGTAGAAGTCCCTTCGCCGGGATCCACGATTTCCCGGACTCATGAGAGGCTCCACAACTCGAACGATCCATGCTAACTTATAGTCTTCATTTTCTCCGATGATCTACCTCGAAGTTTCTATAACTCAGGCTCTCTCTCTCTCTAAAGAGGTGAACACCCTAATCTAATTGGCTAGATTAGATGAGGATGATGGAGTAGGAATATTGCTCTCTTTTGTTTTCAAATTCTCACTTTTATTCACCACAAAATGAAAAACTAGAAAGCTTTCTCAAAGCACAAGGTTCAATAAGAAGAAGAATGAATGGATAATTCCATTTGTGACGAACAATGAATTATTGTAGTGGTTACAAATCTAACCAATGGTTAAGCATGAAGGAGTTAACCCTTATAGAGAGTTAACTAGATTTAATGATTTTGATTGGGTTAACTTAATATCTTCATAAAATATCAAGCCAAAGACAAAGTCAAAGCTTCATGAATCTTCATGGAAGCTTCATGCAAAAGCTAACCCTAATCCAAACCCTAACAAAGTTTAAACCCTAAACCATTGTTAAATTTGTAACCCTAACATGTTACAATATTATATATCACATATACAATATATTTTGTAACAATAGAAAATAATACAATTAACATATATCGCATATATATCAATGTATTATCCCGTGAGAAAATGAAACAATAAAGCGAGCTTATATTAGTTAAAGTAACGTAATATATCACATATATAATTATACATTAAATTATCGAATCAACACTTGATCCGATAACCCGGCTATATTACATATAACCGACCAATATAACATGTACCATTTCATCGAATCAACACTTGATCCGATGACCCGGTTATATCACATATACCCGACCGATATCTCATATCGCGAGAATAGAATACAGTATCTCATAACGTATTATTCTCGGTCCTGCACATATCACATATGTGCTCCTACTCCGTTTTTCCTGAGCCAGGAAACCTCTGTATAGGACTCTAAAGAATCGTCAATACGCCGGCAGTAGGTGATGATCATATCAAACACCCACAAGCTGTAAGCGGTCAGCTAAACGTAACGGCCACCCAGGTATTGAGCGATCATAAGATCAACAAGCAAGCCTGTACATTCTCCTATGAATCCAATCAGTAACACTCCCGTACAGTCCAATCTCTTCATCTGATATGTTGCATATCTAGTCTAGGGGTGGTATACGTTAGACCCCAGTAACCGATAAGTCATTTCGATATAAGGCTCATAACGGGTCAAGAAACTACTGATAACTCTTACTAGCAGCACTCCATATTAGCCCTGGCCAGGGACTTCCAGTTATAGCCAATCGAACACAGCACAACATCAACTCCCAATACCGGGAGAGACGAAACCCCTCCTATCGCTCATTGCCTCCATGTCATTCGAGACTGTACCTAAAAGCCACCATTTTTCATGCCCTCTTGGACGTGGTAAGGTAGAAATCAAAGCACAGTGGGAATGACACAAGACTCTATGCCGATCTCGGGTCTACAGACTAACCTGTACCAGGGTCACCGGAGAACTACTATCTGACGATAGGTATAATACCATCTAGGAGTTATCGGCGAGTCCGTTCAGTATACCCAGTCTCCACTGAGCACCCGTACACCATCTTTGATGTCAAACACCAATGGATATGGGATCATCCATTGCCCATCATATGGGTCAAGATGCGTATACGCTAGTCTACTCTGGTGTATCGATGCCCTGTCTCGACACACCCTCGACTAGGAATAGTTATAGGATGTACTCTTTGACTACCCTGGCCCCACTAGTGTGATCTCATCACAGTCCCAATAGTCGATGTCAGGACCCGCAGGGTACGGAACGTGACTGGCACTTAAGTTTACGAAACGTCTCAAGACGTCCGTAAAATAAGTAAGCCAAAGCCCAGAAAACCAAAACCAAAAAGCAGAAGAGTGAAGAAAACCAAATCAATTGAAAGCGAGTTTATCAAATAAGTCATATAAAACCCTTTTTAAAAACAATATCAATTTTTCCGAAAATTTCGGCAGAGTCTCCTTTGTAAATACTGGCCCCCAAAATGGGTACAACAAGAATATAAATGAATCCAACAAATATGGCATCCCCAAGCGGGAGCTAGCTCTTCGCCACAAAGCGGTCACAAATCCCACGCAATGTAAAGCAACAACATGCGAAATAATCATAATGAAGCATAAGAAAAACAGCATGTCGACTCAAGTGAGCTCGACCCCAAAATACAGCATAAAAGTCCACAAACCTCACCGTCTCATCTCTAGGTCAATATACAATAATACTGGTAGATACAGTAGATGGAGTACACTAGATACAAAGAATATACAAGGTGGTGCAAAAATAATCATATAACCCACCTAAGAGCAAAACCTCGAGTCCAGGCAAAAGAAACAAGAGCGTCCGCCGCTACTGTACTGACGGAGCGGACCTGCAAAAGGCTGTGGCACAACGGGGATGAGTTGCCAACTCGTGAGTAATAAATAACATCTACACAGGCTATCGTATGCATGCACACAAGTATTCTAGCATCTCTAATACAGGTATGACTGGATGCACTCGCAGGTGTGTATACAACATCAGTGTACTAACAGGTGTATGTATGCAACATGAATATCTGAGGTCTCAACAGGTATATATAAGAAACATTTTATCTCTTTTTGTTTTTGAAACTCTTTTAGAATGCCAGCATAATACTCAAAGAATCGACAAGAACCTGTGTCCAGCAACGACACCTAAAAGCTGTCTCAAATCTCATAAATCCATGTCATAGTGTTTCTGGCCTCAGTCATCCGGCTGACCCATCTCAATATCAATATCGCATCCTCTCGCGGCCCCGGTCGGTATCCTCTGGATATCCGCCGTGACCAATGAAGTCACCGGTAGGTAATCCGTCCCCTGCCAGGCTCATCGTCAGCAACACGAGCTTCTTGCCCCGGGGTACCTTACCGGGCCCACCATGTACCCGAGACGGTTCATCCAACTCCTCGAAACGGGTCTCGAAAACCACAGCAAATTCATGGTGGACGACACTTACATCACTAGAAAACCGCAATTTACATATTTTAAAAATATAATAAGTTTAGAAATTTTGCGGCTTTCCCCCGAAATCCAGAATATCACAAAATCTCATGAAATCCTCATAAACGCATATGCCAATGATAATGAATGCATATGGTGTCAATAATCAAGTTGCGATGTATGATTGATAGATTAGGCATGAACAATTAATATGATGAAGTACATGCACATGAATAGCAATTCTACGATTTCATTTTAAGGAATTAAAGCAATAGCGCAAGTTTAAGTATCAATTATAGTAAAAGAGTTCAATTTAAAGGTTATCCAGTGTGGTGGCATGGCAATTACCACGGTGTGTGTGTAAGCATGAATAGTGCTCGTGCTGCATATAAAAACCCTGGCAATGATGCAGGTGTCCTATAAAATGGGTTCGCATATGTATGTCAATATAAGGCATGGATGCAGCAAATAATCATATAGGTATTACACCCCTAATTACTAACATCACTAAGAATCTTTTAAGTTGCTAAAACTATCGGGCGACTTGCGCCATCCAACAATAGTCCCCCGTAGATGTTACATCTACTCACCGGAATCCCTAGCTAGTCACGTCCAATAACCGCTTTTCCCTTTCGTGCCGCGTTTAACGTCTCCGCGACCGAACCTGGAATTTACATCAATACCAAACATAAGGTTACATATCAAGAACGACGCAAAACCCAAACGAAAATACTAACGTTCACAGGCTAGGTACAACGTGCACAAAGTCCGCGGAACACACGCGAAAATCGCAAAAATCTACAAAAATGTCGATTTGGTCGCCCGGCAAAACTAAAACCCGATTACTCAAAAATCCGCACTCACGCATCCTAAACGTCATAGGATATGCCAACAATATAATCTAGATACCGCAATTAATTCGCCACAATAATATAATAAAAACCTAGTAAGCTAGAAGTTTGCAAATTTGGTGCAAACATCGACAATTTGAGACAAAGTGCACAATCCAACACAACAATCCAAACTAACCCACTAGCTAGCCATTACACTAATTTTAAACCATTAACTATGCTTAAAAACTTAATTTCTATAAACAAAACCTTTCTTGATTTTTATAATTAGCAATTTCAATCCAAAACTAAACATGACAATACCAAATTAACACTAATTTGAAGCCCACGCAAATAAAGTAACCTCATTAACCTAGATTAGCAAACAACTAGATAGCTAATTAGCTTTAATTACCTAAATAATGGTTTCAAGAAACCCTAGTTAACTCAACCATTAACTTTAAACAACAGTAGAATGAAAATAGCACTAAATTAACACTAAACATATAGATTAAAGAATTCTAACCATATTAACTTAAAAGAGTAGAAATTGTTGGATATATGTATGCCCTAGAGGCCATTATGTGATAGTCGATGTATCTATACATGTATATATATTCAGTTTGCATTCTTGCTCGACATGATAGTATGCTATCTGGTTCTTCTTTATCTGACATGTTGATTTGATCATGCTTTTATTCATTCATACATGCTGATAAAGCCCTGATGATATCGGCTTGACTACTCTGATTATGATAGAGATCAAACTAGTGGGACATCTGTAGTCTATAAGCATATCCTGGAACGTCCCTAGTCGTAGGTATATCGAGATGGGGCATTGATATACCAGAGTAGACTAGCGTATATGATACTAGACCCATACGATGGGCGATGGATGTTCCCACATTCATCGATGTTTGACATCAAGATCATATACGGGTGCTCAGTGGTGACTGGGTACACTGGACGGACTCACCGAGAACTCCTATATGGAATTATATCTATCGTCGGATAGCAGTTCTCAGGTGACACTGGTACAGGTTAGTCTGTAGACCCGAGATCGTTATGGAGTCTTGTGTGTTCTCCCACTGTATTTTGATTGCCACCCTACCACGGCTCTATTGAGTCGTGCAAACAGGTGGCCGTTGGGTACAGTCCCGAGACACACAAAGACGATGAGCAATAGGAGGGGTTTCGACTCTCCCGGTATTGGGAGTTGATGATGTGCTCTGCCCGACCGGTTATAACAGCAAGTCCCTGGCCAGGGCTGCTGAGATTTGCTGATAAGTGTTATCAGTAGTTTCTCGATCTGTTATAGACCATTCACCGGCACGACTTATTGAGTTATTGGGGTCGATGTGACCATCCCTAGGCTCGATATGCAGCATATCTGACGAAGAGACCGGACTGTATGGGAGTGTTGCCGGATGGCTCGACGGGAGTTGTAGCAGGTTCGCTTGTTGTCTTCTGATCGCTCAATACCCGGGTGGCCGTTACGTTTAGCTGACCGCTTGCGTCTTGAGGGTACCTGATATGATCATCACCCTCTGCCGGCGTATTGAAGAGTCTTGGAGTCCCACAAAGGAGTTACCCAGTCCAGGCGAAACGTTGTGGTGCGCGTATGCGATATGCGCATGCACCCGATTGAAATGTGCGTATATGATACCGAACATTGATCGGGTGAACTGCTTTTGGTGGGGTCATATGAGATATGACCGGATTGATAAATCAAGTGTTGATTTATCATTTAACCATTAGTTTTCTCACTTAAAACCTTTTCTTAGATGATGGATGTGTGCATGCATGTGTGCTTTTCTTTCTTTCATTCATGCTAGTTTCATGCACATGTGGATGTGCATACATGCACACATACATACACTCATCCATCATGGTTGTTAGCATATGGAAATGGTGGCAATATAAGACTCACACCATGGATTATATAATGGATTATTATTTGATTTTGGATTTAAAAGAAAATGAAAAAGGAAAGGATAATCATTCTTGCTTCCACATTCTTCCTTTGACCTAACCATGCTCAACTACGACTAACCTAGGGTTATCCTTCTCTTTATCATTTAAAACTCAAGTTAAATAATGTCTCCATCACTTTAACCATGGTTCATAGTGAGAAGAAATAAAATATATATTGATATATTTCTTTTTCTTCTCATGAGTTATCTTTTTACCTCTTGTTAAAAAATTGCCACCATCTTCTTCCTCTTTCTCTTTTGCTCTCTAGTCTTTTCTAGTGAGCAAATACCACTTAAAGAAAGGTTTTTGAAGTGAGAAACTTAACCACAACTTCATTCTACACAAGCTTAGCCGTTTTGTTTAGAGTGTTCTCTTCGGTTTTGCGAAGTTGAGAGCTTAGACGGAGATCTCCGTGGTGGATCGTTGTGGACACAAGAGGACTTGAAGAGGACCTCCGTTCAACACCCTAGAGACCAAGGAGTCCAGCGAAAGGGAGCTACAAAGGTTGTAGTCTCGAAACCCTAGATTAGTTTGCTTTATATTTCGAAACCCTAATTTTCTAGGATCGATTCCTTTGCATGTTCGTTTAGCACCATAAAAATTTAAACTTTGGGTCATGTGATGCTTCAAAACTCTTCATAGGGTGCTAAAAAAACCTTTCATTGGTATCAGAGCCGACCTAGAACATTAGGCGCCCTTTTTACGAAGTTAAAACTCCGATCGAACCGAAATACGACTTTTTAGGGTGCTCTCTGGAAATTTTCTAAAAATTGACATTTTTCAGAATTAAAAATATGTAAAAAATACAGCAGGAAAAAATAAGAGTTACGGTACAAAAATTATTCCATGAAAAGTGATTCTCGCCGCGAAAACGCGGCCTAAGCTTTCTTAGGGCGCGGTTCCGCGGCCGTATATATGAATTGATGAATACTTTTTGTACAGTAATTCATGAATCTGCTTGTATAAATTTTTGGATATTTTTAATCTGTATTTGGTTTTGAAAAATTCTGGATATGGCTTTGGACTCGTCATTTCGATCGGGATTTTAATTTCGTAGCTTTTCCGGGTAAATTAGAAAGTATTGAAGTGTTTGAACGAGTATCATTTACTCACTATTCACGGGGTTTAAATACTTTGGAGATACGTGCAAGTCTTTTTGCGGTGGTCCCTCTAGAAGACAACAAACCTTAACTCGATTATGTGACCGTCTCGAACTGCCCTTTGAACCTTAGGGTTTGGGGCAGTTTGGCGTGCCACATGTGAGGCGTTGGCTTGACCCTTCTACGGCTGGATCGCTACTACTGTGTCACACTCCGGATTTTTGAACCCTGCTCAAGTGTTGAGCTTTAGTGAATCTTGGGTGCTTGATCGTTCGTTCGAAAACTTTAATACTGTCTGTTTGTCTGGAATGTGATACAATATGTGGAATTCATATAGTTTAGGCATGAAATACGAAATATGTGATATTTCGCATTTATGATGTCTAAAGAGTATCTGGATTCCAAATATTGTAGTTTTACACTTTCTTTTCTGTGACCGTAAGTGTAGTATGTTCGATATCGCCGGTTTCGTTGCTATACATCAACGACAATCGGGGTACGTATACTTACTTACGTTGATGATATGTGATATTATGTGTTGCTGAGATATGATGTGCAGGATTGTCGCGATCGAATAGCCGGGGGGGTTTTGTGAGATGAGAGTTTTATATTTTCATTCATGTAAATTCAAATGTAATGTAATATTCTTTTATTTGGGGCACTTCCAGGTTGAGGTTGTGTCACCAGTGTTGTATATTATTTACTTTTCCGCATTAGGATGGACCCAAGGAGGGGAGCACAGGTGACCGGGTTCTGGGGTTCAGTGGGAGGCCATCTCGAGGAGTCGAGACCGGGTCTCCTAAACTCCAGAATTGGTAGGGTCACTTGCCGCTCTCGTAGGGGTCCAGGGTGTGGGCTTGGCTATTCATCGTGACTGTGGAATCCGTATTTTCTATTCTGGCTAAATACTAAATACGGACGTCCTAGGATATCCCACGTTATATCTATGTTTCTGCTGCCTGTGTTCTATGATATCTGAGATGAATGACATATTATATATATGATATATAGTAGACGTTGCTTATGTTTTACACCCGCGCTAGTCCCGTCCCGGTATGCCGTTAGTTAAGTAACCTAACGGTGCATAACGGAACATTGCGGCGAATGCGGATGGCATATGCGTACGTGTTATTTTCGTTTCTTTTATGTGATTGGCTTTAGGAATTAAATGATGGGATTACATTAATGTGATTAATGTAAAGAAAATAAACCTAAAAAGATGTTGTAGAATCGGATTTAAAAACTACTCGGCTATTTATGAAAAAGCTACATTTCAAAACTGCGGAGCTTAAGCCACTCCTTTTGAAAACTGTTTGATTCTACAACGATATCAAGTTCAAAGCGTTAAAGATTTTCTTAAAAATCATTCGCAGCCCTCCGTCATTTTAGGAAGTAGGGTACTTAGTATTCGTGCTACGTTTGTTGACTTTAGTTAAGGCGTAGTGTACGGTAGCTATGTGATGTCTTCCTACACTGCATATGATGCAGATTAATTAGGACATTCATGCGACTTTGTTGACCATAGTTAAGGGTCATATGGGTGGGTCTAATTGATCAAGAAATGATGGGTAGAACTTGACTGGTACTTATGATTTGTTGACCGTAGTTAAGGTCATAAGTAATAGGGGTAAAAATTACATCGGGAATTTCAAGTGTTGAAATTTGCAATGAGATTGCATACCTTCCATGTGATGGTTGGATCCCGATCCCACTGTGGGCAATAGTTGCTCCTAGGAGAGTTTTACAGTTTGCAATTAGCTAACTCATTAGGTGTCTAGAAAGGTGTTAACGGGGCTCCGCCTCTGGGAAAACGAGGTTTACTCTAATTAGGTCCATACGAAAGCACGGGGAACCTCCCTCAAAGTACCGACACTGGCCTGGCTGAACGGTTAGCGAAGTTGTAGACTGTAATTAATCCTGGCTAGTTTTTCTTTTTAAGGTTTGAAAGAAAAACTTGATAAAAAGCAGTGGGAAACATCGATTAGACAAGATAATAAACCAATCTAATCAGTGCAAGAGCTTTCGCTGAGTGTATTCTTTTCTCTCTCTTAATGGCAGATAACAATGACTGGACTTAAGCTTCTACTAGATAAAAACAAACTGAATGGGACCAACTATAAAGACTGGCTGAGGAATCTAAAGATCGCCTTGACTTATGATAAAATATCATATGTCCTCACGGCTTCAGCCCCGCCCGTCCCAGGTCCAAAATCCTCAGTTGCGGACATTGAAGTCCGCAAGACATGGGACGCTGACTGTGCCACGGCAAAATGCCTCGCGCTTGCATCGAGGGACAACACACATCAAAAGCAGCACGAGGACATGGACATTCACGGTATATTGCTCCATACAAAGGAGTTGTATGGGGAGCAATCCCGCGTATTACGATACGAAGCATCAAAGAAACTGTTTCAGATGCGAATGGCCCCTGGCACACCAGTAGGAGACCATGTTTTGAAGATGATAGCTCTTATAGAAGAGATTGAGGACCTTGGATGGACAATGGACAATGAACAATATATAGATATTATTCTGCAGTCCCTCCCCTCCACCTTTGCTCAGTTCATAGTGAACTTTAACATGCATGGCATGGAGAAAGAACTCCCTGAACTCCTTAATATGTTAAGGAGTGCAGAGAGCACTATGAAGTCAGCAAAGACTCCCGTTATGACCATTGGACAGTCTTCTTCTTCTCACCCGAGAGCTAAGGCCAAGGGAAAGAAAAAGACGAAACCCACTAATCCTAAGGGCGGAGTTAAAAAGGTGAAGGGAAAGGGAAAGTCCACAGCTGGAGACCCGGGGAAAGGCGAGTGTTTTCGTTGCCACAAGACAGGACATTGGAAGCGCAATTGCACGGAGTACCTAAGTCTCAAGAAGAAGCATGGTGATGCTTCTGCTTCAGGTGCGTTTGTGACTGAAAACTGTTTTTCTATAAACTCTGCTTCCTGGGTATTGGATACCGGTTCAGGTTCTCACATTTGCAATTCTATGCAGGGGCTGAGAAATAGCAAGGTTTTGAAGACAGGTGACCATACTCTCCGCGTTGGAAATGGTTCCAATGTACATACAGTCGCAGTGGGAGAGTATCACTTGGGGTTGCCATCTGGATGTATTTTGATTTTGAATCCATGTTATTTTGTACCAAGTATGCTATGTAATATAATATCCGTTTCTTTGTTGGACAATGAAGGGTATAATTTTGTGTTGCAGAACAATGTTATGAACATTCACCTAAATCAAATGTTGGTTGGGTATGGTACGCTTAATAACGGAATATATGTCCTAAATCAACACACAGTTTTCAGTATACAACACACTAATAAAAGAAAACTTTCAGAATTAAATGAAGCTTTTCTTTGGCATTGTAGACTTGGTCATATTAACGAAACAAGACTAAACAGGTTACACAAAGATGGATATTTAAACTCTTTTGAATATAAATCTTATGCGACTTGCCAGTCTTGTATCAAGGGTAAAATGACCAAAACTCCGTTTACCGGACACGGAGAAAGAGCTACCCAGCTCCTTGGCCTCATACATAGTGATGTATGTGGGCCAATGTCTACACAGGCTAGAGGCGGTTTTTCATACTTCATTACATTCACCGACGATTTCTCAAGATTCGGTCATGTATTTTTATTAAAGCACAAGTCCGACGCTTTCGAGAAATTCGTTGAATATAAACAAGAAGTAGAAAAACAAACCGACTTGAGTATTAAGATGCTTCGATCAGATCGAGGTGGAGAGTATCTCAGTACAGAATTTGCAAACTTCCTAAAAGAGAATGGGATTCTCTCTCAGCTCACTCCTCCTTACACACCACAGCACAACGGTGTGTCAGAACGACGGAATAGGACCCTATTAGATATGGTCCGGTCCATGATGAGTGACGCTGAATTACCAGTCTCGTTTTGGGGGCATGCATTGGAGACTTGTAGGGTTCCTAGTCACCCTATAGAGGTCTCACAAGGCATCAACCATGCCAATTTACAAAAATTATGGTGCCGAGAAACCCTAACACGGATCTTAGACTAGAATTCTGGGCGAAAAACTAAATTAGTTAACATATTAACTAAAGGAGAGAGGCTACAACCTTTGTAGATCCGGTTATCCTCTTCCTCGGCTCCACGTAGGCGTCCTCTCGCTGTCCATCTCGAATCCTAGACTCATTCGTCGGCTTCATCGGAAAAACGAGCGGAATAGGTCGTCGGCTTCATGCCGAAGATGATCTATGTCGAGACATCGCAAGTTCAAGCTCCGACTTCACCAAGTTGTGAAACTTGTGAAGTAAACACCCAAAACAACTTGGCAAGAGGTAAAGGGTGAAGAAATAGGAGGTGGGTTCACTTTAGAATTGGATTTCTCACTTTAGATCTCAAGTTGCCATTGATGGCATGAAGGTTTCTTTCTTGAAGAAGAAGATGATCAAGAAGGGAATATTATGATAAGTTGTTTAAAATGAAAAGAAAATCAATACATATCATAATGTTTACCATGGTCAAGTGTAGAGATTAAACTAAGGTTAGTTGGAATGGTTAGGTTAAGGAAGAGATAAGAATGGTGGACTTTTTCAAAGCTTCTTGAAGTTTCAACATAAAACAAAATAAGCCACCATACTTAACTATTTCCAAAATGAATAAATAAATAAATAACTAAATAAATAATCAAAACCCTAACCATTCATATAACCATGGTTTAATCTTTACACAAACCCAAGTGAGCAAGCATCATCAAACATGATACAATCAAGTGCACAAAAAATATATCACATATACAATGTGCATCAAGTGAGAAAATCCTTTTTAAAATGAACCAATACTAGTTAATGCAAAGTAATATATCAAATATATAATTAAACATTAAATCATTAAATCAACATTTGATTCAATGATCCGGTCATGTCGCACATAACCGACTAGTATCCAATGTATCGATTTATTGAATCAATGATTCGATAACTAGGTCATATCGAATATAACCAATCGAAATATTCATCGCGAGAATGAAATACGGTATCACATACACGCATTATTCTCGGTCCCGCACATATCTCATATGCGCTCCTATTTCGTTTCGCTTGAGCAAGGAAACCTCTGTGTAGGACTCTAAAGACTCGTCAATACGTCGGTAGAAGATGATGATCATATCAAGCATCCACAAGCCGCAAGCGGTCTACTAAACGTAACGGCCATCCGGGTATTGAGCGATCAGAAGATCGACGAGCTAGTCCGCTCACACTCCTGTGAATCCAACCAGTAACACTTACCGTAGAGTCCGGTCTGTTCGTTTGATATGTCGCATATCAAGTCTAGGGGTGGTAAACGTCAGACCCCAATAACCGGTAAGTCGTGCCGATGTGAGGCTCATAACGGATCAAGAAACTACTGGTAACACTTACCAGCAAATCTCTGATCAGCCCTGGCCAGGGACTTCCCTGTTACGGCCAATCGAGCACAGCGCAACATCAACCCCCAATACCGGGAGAGACGAAACCCCTCCTATCGCTTATTGCCTCCATGTGACTCGGGACTGTACCCAAAGACCACCGTTTTGCACGCCCTCATGGACGTGGTAAGGTGGAGATCAAAGCACAGTGGGAATCACACAAGACTCTATGACGATCTCGGGTCTACAGACTAACCTGTACAAGTGTCACCTGAGAACTGCCATCTGACGTGAGGTATAATACCATCTGGGAGTTCTCGGCGAGTCCGTCCAGTGTACCCAGTCTCCACTGAGCACCCGTATACCATCTCTGATGTCAAACACCAATGGATATGGGTTCATCCATCGCCCATCACATGGGTCGAGAAGCGTATACGCTAGTCTACTCTGGTATATCGATGCCCCGTCTTGATACACCCACGACTAGGGACCTTGAAGGATGTACTTATGGACTACCATGTCCCCACTAGTATGATCTGCATCACAGTCCAGGTAGTCAAGTACATATCCTAAGGGCTTTACCAACATGTAACTATAAGACAGTATAAAGAGACAAGTGTACATGTTAAGATAAATAGTAACCAGATAGCATACTATCATATCGAGCAAGAAAGTCATCTCTATATATGTCCAAGCATCCAATATAATATACATCATCTGTACAATACTGGCCTCTAGGGCATACATACAACTAACAATCTCCCACTTGCACTAGGGCCAGCTGCTGTAGTATCGCATACCGAGCATCCCGAAGAGTCTCTCAAACTGTATCTGGGGAATGGCCTTCATGAGTGGATCCGCCGTGTTGTTCTTCGTGTCAACCCTCCTGACCTCGATCTCCCGGCGATCAACTATCTCCCGGATCAGGTGATACCGCCTCAGAATATGCCTGGATCGCTGATGGGACCTGGGTTCCTTGGCCAAAGCCACCGCTCCATTGTTATCGCAATACAAAGGTATTGGATGCTCAATGGATGGAACCACTCCAAGTTCAGTAATGAACTTCTTGATCCAGACAGCCTCTTTGGCAGCATCGTTGGCAGCGATGTATTCAGCCTCCATCGTCGAGTCTGCCACGGTTTCCTGCTTGGAACTCTTCCAGCTAACCGCCCCTCCATAAAGGGTAAAGACAAAGCCCGACTGCGACTTTGAGTCGTCCTTATCACTCTGGAAGCTCGAATCGGTAAAGGACTCCACTTGGAGTTCTCCGTTACCATACACCAAGAACATATCTCTAGTCCTTCGCAAGTACTTGAGAATGTTCTTCACAGCTGTCCAGTGACTCTCTCCAGGATCTGCTTGATACCGACTCACTACACTTAGTGAGTATGCAACATCGGGTCTGGTACATAGCATCGCATACATGATAGATCCTATTGCCGAAGCATAGGGTATCCCTTGCATGCGAGCTCTCTCCAAATCAGTCTTGGGAGACATCTCTTTGGAGAGAGTGAGTCCAGAGATCGTGGGCAAGTTCCCACGCTTGGATTCTTCCATACTAAACCTCTTTAGTATGGTGTCAATGTACCTGGATTGGGACAATCCCAATATCCATTTGGATCTATCTCTATAGATCCTGATTCCCAATATGCAGGAGGCATCACCAAGATCTTTCATTGAGAATCTTTGTGATAAGAAGAGCTTGACCGATTGCAGCATAGGAATATCATTTCCTATCAAGAGTATGTCGTCCACGTACAATACGAGGAATACAACCTTACTCTCTGCCACCTTCTTGTAGATACAAGGTTCATCTGGATTTTTGATGAAATCAAACTCTTTGATAACGACGTCAAAGCAGATGTTCCAACTCCGCGATGCTTGCTTTAATCCATAAATGGATTTAAGCAGCTTACACACCTTCCCGCTGCTCCCACTATCTATGAAGCCCTCTGGCTGAGTCATGTACACGCACTCTTCTAAATCACCATTTAGAAAGGCGGTCTTAACATCCATTTGCCAGATTTCGTAATCATGATATGCAGCAATGGCAAGCATGATCCGGATGGATTTAAGCATAGCCACTGGAGAAAAGGTTTCGTCATAGTCCACACCTGGTCTTTGACGAAAACCCTTTGCAACAAGTCTAGCTTTGAAAGTCTCCACTTTCCCATCTACACCAAGTTTTTTCTTGAAGATCCACTTGCTCCCAATGGGTTTTACCCCTTCAGGAGCAACTTCCAAAGTCCATACTTTGTTGGTGTACATGGATTCCATCTCGGACCGCATAGCATCCAGCCATTTCACTGAGTCCCCACTCGTGATGGCCTGCTCGAAGCTAGTTGGGTCATCATCCTCCATGATGCAATCCTCGCTTCCACCATCAATGAGAAAACCGTAGTATCTCTCAGGTGGACGAGAAACCCTACTAGATCGGCGGAGAGGCTGAGGTTCGTCGGGTACTACCGAATCTTCTGGTTCCACTAAATCTTCAGTTATAGTTTGTGTTTCTGGAACTTCTTCCAGTTCTACCTCAAAGCCACTAATCTCTTTTGCAAGAAATTCCTTTTCTAAAAAGGTGGCATGTTGAGCAATAAACACTTTTTGTTGTTCACTGTGGTAGAAAAAATATCCATTTGAATGTTTAGGATATCCCACAAACTTACATAGAACTGACCGTGCCTCGAGTTTGTCTGGATTTTGCCTTTTGACATAGGCCAGACAACCCCATATCTTAACTCGTTTAAGACATGGTCTCTTCCCACTCCATATCTAATATGGTGTGGTCGGTACAGATTTAGTTGGAACTTGATTCAATAGGTATGCCGCTGTCTCAAGCACAAACCCCCAGAAGGAAATAGGTAACTCAGCTGTACTCATCATAGAGCGCACCATATCTAATAGGGTGCGATTCCTCCGCTCCGATACACCGTTGTGCTATGGTGTATACGGAGGAGTAAGCTGAGAGAGAATCCCATTCTCTTTTAGGAAGTCCAGGAATTCATTGCTCAAGTATTCACCTCCTCGATCAGATCGTAGGATTTTAATACTTTTTCCGGTTTGTTTTTCGACTTCTTATTTATATTCTCTAAATTTCTCAAAAGCTTCAGACTTGTGTCTTATCAAGTACACATGTCCGTATCTTGAGAGATCGTCAGTGAATGTAATGAAGTACGAAGAACCATCCCTGGCATGTGTAGACATGGGACCGCATACATCAGTATGTATCAGTCCTAAGAGTTCGGTAACTCTTTCTCCGTGTCCCGTAAACGGAGTTTTTGTCATCTTGCCTTTGAGACATGACTGGCAAGTGTCATAAGATGAAAATTCGAATGGTTTCAAATACCCATCCTTATGCAACTTAGCCAGTCGTGTCGCATTGATGTGACCCAGTCTACAATGCCACAAGAAGGATTCGTTCAGTTCAGAACTCTTCCTCTTGTTTGTGTTTGTTATGCTCAGAACTGTTGATTGGTTTAGAACATAAATGCCATTGCACAACGTGCCTGATCCAACCAACTTTTGGTTACGGAAAATGTTCATAACATTATCCTGTAATACAAAATTATATCCCTCTTTACTCAATAAAGAAACCGATATAATGTTGCATATCAGGTTCGGCATGTAATAGCATTCGTTCAGAACCAATGTATTACCAGTTGGTAATGCAAGGTGATATTCCCCGACAGTCTTAGCTGCAACAATTGCACCATTTCTAACTCTAATGTCTTTATCACCTTCTCCAAGTTCTCTACCTTTCCTAAGCCCATGTAACTGATTACATATATGGGATCCTGACCCGGTATCTAATACCCAGGACGTGGAGCAAATGGAGAAACAGTTCTCAGTAACGAACACACCCGAAAAAAATGCATCAACATGTACTTTCTTCATTCGGGTGGCATGGGAATCCTGGTATTCCCCTATTTCTTGTTCATTCCTATAACTCTTATAAGAAGGAACGGAACCAACGTTCCCCAGCACAGTATAACATGCGGGTTCGGTCAATACATCCATATTATTATCTTGATTAAGACATGAAATGGTCGCTACCTGGAGAGAGAGAGAAGAAAACACTTTAGCGTAAGCTCGTGCAAGATCAGATTGGTTATTATCTTATCTAATCAGGATGGCTCCCACTGCTTTTTATCAAATCTTCCTCCAAACCCTAAAAGGAAAGATTAGCCGGGATTAATTACACACTACAAGTTCGCCAATCTTTCAGCCAGGCCAGTGTCGGTACTTTGAGGGAGGTCCCCCGTGCTTTCGCACGAACCTAATTAATGTAAACCTCGTTTTCCCAGAGGCGTAACCTCGTTAACACCTTTCTAGACACCTACTTGATCGGCTAATTGTAATGTGTAAAACTCTCCCAGGAGTAACTCTTACTCGCAGCGGGTATCGGGATCCAACTATCTCATAGAAGGTATGCAATCTCATTGCAAATTTCAACGCTTGAAATTCTCGATAATATTTTTCCTCTAGTGTGCCATGACCTTGACAGAGGTCAACAAATCATAGTGCACTAGTCAAGTTCAACCCGTCATTTCTTGATTGAATCAAACCCACCCGCACGACCCTTGACAGAGGTCAACAAGGTCGTACGACTACCCTAATCCAATCACATCACATGCTTTGCAGATAATTACTAGTTAGCTACCGCACACTACGCCTTGACAGAGGTCAACAAACGCAGCACGAATACTAAATAGTCTTTATCTGAAATGACGGAGGGCTACGTCAGGTTTTTCTGAAAACCTATTGCGTAATGAACTCGATATCGTTGTAAAATCAAATGAAGTTTTGAAATGGAGTGATTTTGAGGCTTTTCCAGTTTTGCTAAAGGGGTCACTCCCGGTGAAGGGATCGTCGGCCCTTTCCTTGTCGAATGAGGTGCGGGATATATCATATATATCACTGTGCAAAGAAAAACTCAAAAGCAATCAAAAGCAAACCGAGTGTGTAGCATCTGCCAGTTATTGCTAAAGGAGTCACTCCCGGTGAAGGGATCTCGGTCCTTTCCTCATCGAATAAGGTGCAGGGCATATCATATATACCGCTATGCAAAGCAAGAACTGTAGCTATCTGTTTTATTTAAAATTTGATTCTACAACATCATTTGGTTTCTTTTCTTTCATTAATCACATTAATGAAGTCCCATCATTTAAGTACCTAAACATCACAGATTAATACGACGTACACTTATGCCATCCGCATTCGCCTCGATGTCCCCTCGTGCACCGTTAGGTTAGGTAACTAACGACAGAGCACGGCAGGGCTAGTGCGGGTGCAAAACATAAGTAACGTCTATATAATATATCATATATACTATATACTGTATCCATCACAGAACTTCACATGATCACATCACAGATATCGCAGCAGAAGAAACATATGAAATATTGGATATACTAGGACGTCCGTGTTTTCAATACGAACCAGTATAAAACACGGATTCCACGGTCGTGATGAATAGCCAATCCCACACCCCTAGACCCCTACGAGAGCGGCAAGCAACCCTGCCAATTCTAGGGTTAGGAGACCCGTACTCGACTCCTCGAGTTGGTCTCCCACTGGACCCCATAACCCGGTTACTTGTGCTCCCCTCCTTGGGTCTATCCTAATGCAGAAAAGTAAATAATATACAAAAGGCGACAACTTCCGCTACCTGGAAGTGCCCCAAATAAAAGAATATTACATACAAGTTTTTACATGAATGAAAATGAAAAACACTCATCTCACATAAAAAAAACCCCGGCTATTCGAACACGACGATCCAATATAACATATCCAGCAACACATAACATCACATGTCATCAACGTAAGTAAGTATGCATACCCCAATTGTCGTTGACGTATAGCAACGAAACCGGCGATATGAACATACTACACTTACGGTCACAGAAAAGAAAGTGTAAAACTACAACAGTTGGAATCCGCAACCTCTTTAGACATCACATGCCTAATCAAATGAAATACTTAGACATCACATGCCTAACAATTATAAACCCCACATTTTAGTCTCATTATCGAAAACCCATTTCAACATCAAGTGAGACTAAACGGCTAGATTTATAACATTCATTCAGTTATCTCATAACTACTTGTGAATTCCAATTATTGTATCACATTCCTGATAAACAGAAAATGTTAAACTTTCCGATCGAACAGTCGAATACCCAAGTTTTCCCGTTACAGCTCAACACATGAAATAAGTCTAACAACATTCAGTTCGTGCCTCAGTACCAACGGTCCAGCCGTAGAAGGGTCAAGCCAACGCCTCACATGTGGCACGCCGTACTGCCCCAAACCCGAAGGTTCAAAGGGCAGTTCAAGACGGTCACATAATCGAGTTAAGGTTTGTTGTCTTCTAGAGGGTCCATCGAGTTACTTGCACTACTTAGAACGTCGTTAAACCACGGAAAAATCTAACACATGGAAATTTCCCGACAGGGGAAAAATTGGGTATTTATATCCGGTCGAACTTTTCAACATATTCTAAAAATTATCCGGAAATACACAAAGACGAAATTTGATACCCCGATCGAAACACCGAATCCCCAAAGCAACCCCAGAAAATTCAACTCTTGAATAATTATTAAAAATACCCAGGAAAATCACCACTGGAAACTAAGAATTACTGTGTAAAATTCTTTATATATTGAGGCAGTACGGCCGCGGATCCGCCGCATGAGCCAGGCTCATGCCGCGGATCCGCGGCGACTTAGTGGAATTAGGCTGTCGAATTTCACAGAAACTCTTATATTTTCCTGATGGTCTTTCTGCATATTTTTAATCTGGAAAAATCCCAGATTTTGGAAAAAGTCCAGAGAGCGTGTAAAAAATGCGGTTTCGGGTTCGTTCGGACTTCAAATTCCGTCTAGACTTCGCCTAAGGCTCTAGCTAGGCTCTGAGACCACTTTAGGGTTCCTAGGCACCCTATAGAGGTCTCACAAGGCATCAACCATGCCAATTTACAAAAATTATGGTGCCGAGAAACCGTAACACGGATCTTAGACTAGAATTCTAGGCGAAAAACTAAATTAGTTAACATATTAACTAAAGGAGAGAGGCTACAACCTTTGTAGATCCGGTTATCCTCTTCCTCGGCTCCACGTAGGCGTCCTCTCGCTGTCCATCTCGAATCCTAGACTCATTCGTCGGCTTCATCGGAAAAACGAGCGGAATAGGTCGTCGGCTTCGTGCCGAAGATGATCTACGTCGAGACATCGCAAGTTCAAGCTCCGACTTCACCAAGTTGTGAAACTTGTGAAGTAAACACCCAAAACAACTTGGCAAGAGGTAGAGGGTGAAGAAATAGGAGGTGGGTTCACTTTAGAATTGGATTTCTCACTTTAGATCTCAAGTTGCTATTGATGGCATGAAGGTTTCTTTCTTGAAGAAGAAGATGATCAAGAAGGAAATATTATGATAAGTTGTTTAAAATGAAAAGAAAATCAATACATATCATAATGTTTACCATGGTCAAGTGTAGAGATTAAACTAAGGTTAGTTGGAATGGTTAGGTTAAGGAAGAGATAAGAATGGTGGACTTTTTCAAAGCTTCTTGAAGTTTCAACATAAAACAAAATAAGCCACCATACTTAACTATTTCCAAAATGAATAAATAAATAAATAACTAAATAAATAATCAAAACCCTAACCATTCATATAACCATGGTTTAATCTTTACACAAACCCAAGTGAGCAAGCATCATCAAACATGATACAATCAAGTGCACAAAAAATATATCACATATACAATGTGCATCAAGTGAGAAAATCCTTTTTAAAATGAACCAATACTAGTTAATGCAAAGTAATATATCAAATATATAATTATACATTAAATCATTAAATCAACATTTGATTCAATGATCCGGTCATGTCGCACATAACCGACTAGTATCCAATGTATCGATTTATCGAATCAATGATTCGATAACTAGGTCATATCGAATATAACCAATCGAAACATTCATCGCGAGAATGAAATACGGTATCACATACACGTATTATTCTCGGTCCCGCACATATCTCATATGCGCTCCTATTTCGTTTCGCTTGAGCAAGGAAACCTCTGTGTAGGACTCTAAAGACTCGTCAATACGCCGGTAGCAGATGATGATCATATCAAGCATCCACAAGCCGCAAGCGGTCTGCTAAACGTAACGGCCATCCGGGTATTGAGCGATCAGAAGATCGACGAGCTAGTCCGCTCACAATCCTGTGAATCCAACCAGTAACACTTACCGTAGAGTCCGGTCTGTTCGTTTGATATGTCGCATATCAAGTCTAGGGGTGGTAAACGTCAGACCCCAATAACCGATAAGTCGTGCGATGTGAGGCTCATAACGGGTCGAGAAACTACTGGTAACACTTACCAGCAAATCTCTGATCAGCCCTGGCCAGGGACTTCCCTGTTACGGCCAATCGAGCACAGCGCAACATCAACCCCCAATACCGGGAGAGACGAAACCCCTCCTATCGCTCATTGCCTCCATGTGACTCGGGACTGTACCCAAAGACCACCGTTTTGCACGCCCTCATGGACGTGGTAAGGTGGAGATCAAAGCACAGTGGGAATCACACAAGACTCTATGACGATCTCGGGTCTACAGACTAACCTGTACAAGTGTCACCTGAGAACTGCCATCTGACGTGAGGTATAATACCATCTGGGAGTTCTCGGCGAGTCCGTCCAGTGTACCCAGTCTCCACTGAGCACCCGTATACCATCTCTGATGTCAAACACCAATGGATATGGGATCATCCATCGCCCATCACATGGGTCGAGAAGCGTATACGCTAGTCTACTCTGGTATATCGATGCCCCGTCTCGATACACCCACGACTAGGGACCTTGAAGGATGTACTTATGGACTACCATGTCCCCACTAGTATGATCTGCATCACAGTCCAGGTAGTCAAGTACATATCCTAAGGGCTTTACCAACTGTAACTATAAGACAGTATAAAGAGACAAGTGTACATGTTAAGATAAAGAGTAACCAGATAGCATACTATCATATCGAGCAAGAAAGTCATCTCTATATATGTCCAAGCATCCAATATAATATACATCATCTGTACAATACTGGCCTCTAGGGCATACATACAACTAACAAGACTGCAGCGTTTCTGCTAAACAGGGTTCCAACCAAAGCCGTATCTACCACGCCATATGAGATATGGAATGGGAAGAGACCATCTCTTAAGAGAATTAAGATTTGGGGTTGCCCGGCCTATGTTAAAAAGCAGAATCCGGACAAACTCGAGACACGGTCAGTCATGTGTAACTTTGTGGGATATCCAAAGAATTCTTATGGGTATCTGTTCTACCACAAAGAGGAACAAAAAGTGTTTGTTTCTCAGTATGCCACATTCTTGGAAAAAGAGTTTTTCACAGATAAAGATGATGGCAAGGTAGTAGATCTAGAAGAGGTTCTGGAAACACAAACTACAAATGACGATTTGGTTGAACCGGCTGTTGCAACAGAAACTGAAGAACCTCGGCCACTCCGTAGGTCTTGTAGGACTTCTCGCCCACCGGAGAGGTACTACGGTTTCCTCATTGATGGTAACGGAGAAGATTGCATCATGGATGATGATGATCCTACCAGTTTTCAGCAAGCTATCACGAGTGGTGACTCTGTGAAGTGGCTGGATGCCATGAGATCCGAAATGGAGTCTATGTACACCAACAAAGTATGGACTTTGGACGTTGTACCCCCTGGGGTAAAACCTGTACGGTGCAAATGGATCTTTAAAAGAAAGATTGGTGTGGATGGGCAGGTAGAGACCTATAAGGCAAGACTTGTAGCGAAAGGTTTTCGTCAAAGACCAGGTTTGGACTATGACGAAACTTTTTCGCCCGTAGCCATGCTTAAATTCATTCGGATCCTACTTGCTATTGCTGCTCACTACGACTATGAAATCTGACAGATGGACGTTAAAACAGCATTTCTAAATGGAGATTTAGAAGAATGCGTTTATATGGATCAGCCAGAGGGCTTCATTGACAGTGGGAGCAGCGATAAAGCATGTAGATTGCGTAAATCCATATATGGGTTAAAGCAGGCATCTCGGAGTTGGAACATCTGTTTCGATGATGTTATCAAAGAGTTTGATTTCATCAAAAATCCACATGAACCATGTGTTTATAAGAAGGCTGTAGGAAGAGCTGTCACATTCCTCGTATTGTACGTGGATGACATTCTTCTGATAGGAAATGATATTCCTATGCTACAGTCGGTCAAATCATTCTTATCACTAAGGTTCTCCATGAAGGACCTGGGTGATGCCACATACATCCTGGGCATAAGGATATATAGGGAAAGATCCAAAAAGTTATTGGGATTGTCCCAAACCAGGTACATCAACACCATCCTAAAGAGATTTAGTATGGAAGACTCCAAGCGAGGTGCCTTATCCGCTTGCCATGGAGTCACTCTCTCCAAGGATTCTTGTCCAAAGACCGATGAAGAGAGAGCTCGCATGAGCATTATACCTTATGCTTCGGCAGTAGGATCTATAATGTATGCGATGTTATGTACACGCCCAGATGTAGCTTATGCACTTAGTGTTGTAAGCAGGTATCAATCCAACCCAGGGGAGAACCACTGGACAGCTGTGAAGTACATTCTTAAGTACTTACGAAGGACTAAAGAATTGTTCTTGGTGTATGGTAATACAGATCTCCAAATGGAGGCCTTTACCGATTCGAGCTTCCAAAGTGATAAGGATGACAGCAAATCTATCTCAGGGTTTGTATTTACCCTCAATGGAGGGGCGGTAAGTTGGAAGAGTTCCAAACAAGATACCGTTGCAGACTCTACGATGGAAGCTGAGTACATTGCTGCAAATGATGCCGCCAAGGAAGCCGTCTGGATGAAGAAGTTCGTCTCAGAGCTAGGAGTAGTTCCAACCATTATTGATCCAATACCTTTGTATTGTGACAATAATGGGGCGATGGCGTTAGCCAAGGAGCCCAGATCCCATCAGCAGTCCAGACATATCCTGAGGCGCTTTCATTTGATCCGGGAGATTGTTGATCGCCGCGAGATCGAGATTAAGAGAGTAGATACAAAGAACAACGCCGCGGATCCACTCACCAAGGCCCTCCCTCAGCCACAGCATGAGCGACTTTTTGAGATGTTGGGTATGAGATACGCCAATAACTGGCCTTAGTGCAAGTGGGAGATTGTTGGATATATGTATGCCCTAGAGGCCATTATGTGATAGTCGATGTATCTATACATGTATATATATTCAGTTTGCATTCTTGCTCGACATGATAGTATGCTATCTGGTTCTTCTTTATCTGACATGTTGATTTGATCATGCTTTTATTCATTCATACATGCTGATAAAGCCCTGAGGATATCGGCTTGACTACTCTGATTATGATGGAGATCATACTAGTGGGACATCTGTAGTCTATAAGCATATCCTGGAACGTCCCTAGTCGTAGGTATATCGAGATGGGGCATTGATATACCAGAGTAGACTAGCGTATATGATACTAGACCCATACGATGGGCGATGGATGTTCCCACATTCATCGATGTTTGACATCAAGATCATATACGGGTGCTCAGTGGTGACTGGGTACACTGGACGGACTCACCGAGAACTCCTATATGGAATTATATCTATCGTCGGATAGCAGTTCTCAGGTGACACTGGTACAGGTTAGTCTGTAGACCCGAGATCGTCATGGAGTCTTGTGTGTTCTCCCACTGTATTTTGATTGCCACCCTACCACGGCTCTACTGTGTCGTGCAAACAGGTGGCCGTTGGGTACAGTCCCGAGACACACGAAGACGATGAGCGATAGGAGGGGTTTCGTCTCTCCCGGTATTGGGAGTTGATGTTGTGCTGTGCCCGACTGGTTATAACAAGTCCCTGGCTAGGGCTGCTGAGATTTGCTGATACGTGTTATCAGTAGTTTCTCGATCTGTTATAGACCATTCACCGGCACGACTTATTGAGTTATTAGGGTCGACGTGACCATCCCTAGGCTCGATATGCAGCATATCTGACGAAGAGACCGGACTGTATGGGAGTGTTGCCGGATGGCTCGACGGGAGTTGTAGCAGGTTCGCTTGTTGTCTTCTGATCGCTCAATACCCGGGTGGCCGTTACGTTTAGCTGACCGCTTGCGGCTTGAGGGTACCTGATATGATCATCACCCTCTGCCGGCGTATTGACGAGTCTTAGAGTCCCACAAAGGAGTTACCCAGTCCAGGCGAAACGTTGTGGTGCGCGTATGCGATATGCGCATGCACCCGATTGAAATGTGCGTATATGATACCGAACATTGATCGGGTGAACTGCTTTTGTTGGGGTCATATGAGATATGACCGGATTGATAAATCAAGTGTTGATTTATCATTTAACCATTAGTTTTCTCACTTAAAACCTTTTCTTAGATGATGGATGTGTGTATGCATGTGTGCTTTTCTTTCTTTCTTTCATGCTAGTTTCATGCACATGTGGATGTGCATACATGCACACATACATACACTCATCCATCATGGTTGTTAGCATATGGAAATGGTGGCAATATAAGACTCACACCATGGATTATATAATGGATTATTATTTGATTTTGGATTTAAAAGAAAATGAAAAAGGAAAGGATAATCATTCTTGCTTCCACATTCTTCCTTTGACCTAACCATGCTCAACTACCACTAACCTAGGATTATCCTTCTCTTTATCATTTAAAACTCAAGTTAAATAATGTCTCCATCACTTTAACCATGGTTCATAGTGAGAAGGAATAAAATATATATTGATATATTTCTTTTTCTTCTCATGAGTTATCTTTTTACCTCTTGTTAAAAAATTGCCACCATCTTCTTCCTCTTTCTCTTTTGCTCTCTAGTCTTTTCTAGTGAGCAAATACCACTTAAAGAAAGGTTTTTGAAGTGAGAAACTTAACCACAACTTCATTCTACACAAGCTTAGCCGTTTTGTTTAGAGTGTTCTCTTCGGTTTTGCGAAGTTGCGAGCTTAGACGGAGATCTCCGTGGTGGATCGTTGTGGACACAAGAGGACTTCAAGAGGACCTCCGTTCAACACCCTAGAGACCAAGGAGTCCAGCGAAAGGGAGCTACAAAGGTTGTAGTCTCGAAACCCTAGATTAGTTCGCTTTATATTTTGAAACCCTAATTTTCTAGGATCGATTCCTTTGCATATTCGTTTAGCACCATAAAAATTTAAACTTTGGGTCATGTGATGCTTCAAAACTCTTCATAGGGTGCTAAACAAACCTTTCAGAAATTATACCTCAAATTTTTATAGATCTAGCAAGAAGAATTTGCCTCAATGATGGCCTCATAGCACCATGATTCCAAGCAAGCGAGGTTAAAGAGAAAGGGGATGAAGAATGGGGTTATTTTGTGAGGTTTAAATTTGGAATTTTTGAAGCAACTTAATGAATTTTTTGAAGAAAATGAAAAGAACAAGGAGATGAAGGGGGGCTGCTGGAATTCGGCCAGAAATGAGGGACAGGGGATGGTGTGGGTGTGGGAAAAAGTCTTGGTCAACTCCCCTCAAAGTCAATGCACCATACCTTCAACATACAATATTTTAAACATACACATTCAACTCAAATCATCCCTAACAAAAGAATTTTAAAACAAAAGAGAGAGGGGGAATTTTCTGCAGTTTGGGACAGCCAAGGAGATGTGAGGATGTGTCTGTGAGAGTGCACAAAATTTTTTTTGCAAAAAGACCCCCTACAAGTCCAAAATTGCAAGTTTAAGCTTAAATTCAATAAATTTCGTTTTCCATAATAAAAATTAGTTAAAACTTAAAATAAATTACTAAAAATTTATGTTACAACTAGATTTTAATTAACATGATTTTAAAGCTTAATTTTAGCCCATTTAAATTTGTATTTATCGCTAATTTAATGTATTTTCTTACCGGCTTAAAATAATATTAAAAAATTGAAAAATAGGGAAAATTTTTTAAATGACCAAAATTTCATAATTAACTCATTTGCTACTAAAAACTAGCAATTACCTATCCAAATTAGGTATAATTAGTCCTAAACTGCAAAATAACAAAAAAGACGGTTTTCGGAAAAATACCGAATTTTCACCGATTTTCAGGAAAACACCAAAACGACTTTTCAAGACGCTACAATCTCCCCCCTTAAAGAAATTCGGTCCCCGAATTTAAAAATATAACTACGCATACCTTCAAAGAGATGGGGATATTTCTTCCTCATCTCGCCCTCGGTCTCCCAGGTAACCTCCTCGCTGCTCGGGCTACGCCAAAGGACCTTGATGGTTGGTATAATCATCGATCTCAACTTCTTCACCTGCCGATCCAGGATGGCCACCGGCTGCTCTGCAAAAGAAAGGTCGCGCTCTAGCTGGACTGTCGGGTGCTGAATCGAATGCGAAGGGTCGTGAAGGTACTTGCGGAGCATCGAAACATGGAAGACGGGGTGAACATCAGGAAAGCTGGGAGGAAGAGCCAAACGATATGCAACAACGCCGAAACGCTCGAGGATATCGAAGGGACCTACGAATCTAGGGCTAAGCTTCCCCTTTCGCCCAAAACGGATCACGCCCTTCATCGGAGAGACCCTCAGAAAAACATGATCGCCAACTGCGAACTCTAACCTGCGACGGCGCCTGTCTGCATACGATTTCTGTCTGCTCTGAGCTGCCCTCATCCGGTCTCGGATCAACTGTATCTTCGCTGTCGTCTCCTCCACAAGCTGCGGCCCCAAAATGCTGCTCTCGCTGAGCTCTGTCCAACAGACGGGCGATCTGCATCTCCTCCCATACAATGCCTCGAAAGGTGCCATCTGAATAGTATCCTGGAAGCTGTTGTTGTGGGAGAACTCCACTAGAGGTAAATGACGATCCCAGCTACCGCCGAAGTCTAAAACGCACGCTCTGAGCATGTCCTCGAGAGTCTGAATGGTCCGCTCTGACTGTCCGTCGGTCTGCGGATGAAACGCTGTGCTGAAGCTCAAACGAGTACCCAAAGCCTCCTGAAGTCTCTGCCATAGTCGGCTGGTAAACTGAGTGTCTCGATCTGACACGATACAAGTCGGTAGGCCATGTAGTCGCATGATCTCGTCAATGTAGAGCTGAGCATACTGAGCGAAGCTGAAAGTCGTCTTCACTGGCAGGAAGTGAGCCGCTTTCGTCAATCGATCTACGATCACCCAGATGGAGTCGTACCCTCGACTGGTCCTGGGTAGACCCACAACGAAGTCCATCGAAATCTGCTCCCATTTCCACTCCGGAACGGGTAACGGCTGCAGCTCTCCTGCGGGCCTCTGGTGCTCGGCCTTGACTTGCTGGCAAGTCAGGCATCTCGATACAAACTCCGCAATGTCCCTCTTCATCCCGTCCCACCAGTAGGTCTCTCTCATATCGTGGTACATCTTGGTGGAACCGGGGTGGACACTATACACTGATCGGTGTGCCTCCTCAAGAATGTCGCGCCGCAATCCATCAGCATCTGGTACGCACAGTCTAGATCCATAACGTAAAATCCCCTGATCGTCAATCATGAAATCGGAAAATCTGCCCTGTCCCATCTGTGCCATGATCTCTGAGCAACGGTCGTCACTGCGCTGTGCCTCATATATACGGTCAAGCAACTGGGGGCATGCACGAACATGCGCGAGCTGTCCCCCTGTCTGAGTGAACTCGAACTCAACTCGGCTGTCGCATAACATCTGCCAATCTGCTGACAACTGCCTCTGCACTGCGCGCAAAAAGGATAGACTACCCCCGGGCCTCCTACTCAACGCATCTGCCACCACATTCGCCTTGCCTGGGTGATATAAGATCTCGCAGTCGTAGTCTTTCACCAACTCCATCCAACGACGCTGTCTGAGGTTCAGGTCTCGCTGCTGAAATATGTACTTTAAGCTCTTGTGATCAGTGAATATCTGACACGACTCGCCGTATAGGTAATGTCGCCAAATCTTTAATGCAAAGACCACTGCAGCCATCTCCAAATCATGAGTGGGGTAGTTCTGTTCATGCTTCTTCAGCTGCCGAGAAGCATATGCGATCACCCGGCCATGCTGCATCAACACGCATCCTAATCCCACTCGCGAAGCATCACAGTAGACCATAAATCCGCCTGATCCCGAAGGCAAAGATAATACCGGCGCCGTAGTCAAACGAGTCCGTAGCTGCTGAAAACTGCGCTCGCACTCCTCCGTCCAGACGAAAGGAACTCCCTTCCGGGTCAAACCGGTCAACTGTGCAGCTATACGGGAGAAGTCCTGAACAAAACGCCTGTAGTAGCCCGCCAGGCCTAGAAAACTATGGATCTCAGTAACCGATGTAGGTCGGGGCCACTGCTGAACAGCCTCAATCTTCTTCGGGTCCACACATATGCCGTCTCTCGTAACGAAGTGACCCAAGAATCCGACGCTGTCCAGCCAGAATGCACACTTGGAGAACTTTGCGAACAGCTGGTGCTCCCTCAGAGTCTGTAACGTAATCTGCAAGTGCTGCTCGTGCTCCACTCTGCTCCGGGAGTACACCAAGATATCGTCGATAAACACGATGATGAACAAGTCAAGATACGGCCTGAATGTACGGTTCATCAAATCCATGACTGCTGCTGGGGCGTTGGTGTGTCCGAACGACATCACCAAAAACTCGTAGTGGCCGTAGCGCGTGCGGAAAGCTGTCCTCGGTATATCCTCCTGTCGAACTCGCAGCTGATGGTATCCTGATCGCAAGTCGATCCTCGAAAAATATCCCGCACCGTGAAGCTGGTCGAACAAATCATCAATGCGTAGCAACGGATATCTGTTCCGAACGGTAACTTTGTTCAGCTGGCGGTAGTCGATACATAAGCGCAAACTTCCATCCTCTTTCTTGACAAACAGGACCGGAGCACCCCACGGAGAAACACTAGGTCGAATAAGCCCCTTATCTAACAATTCCTGCAACTGATCCTTCAGCTTTCGAAGCTCTGCCGGGGCCATCCGATAAGGCGGTATAGAGATAGGCCCCGAGCCGGGAATCAAATCGATGCAGAACTCAACGTCGCGCTCAGGTGGTAGCCCAGGTAGCTCATCAGGGAAAACATCAGGGAACTCACAAACAACCGGGACCCGGTCCAACGGAACCTCTGCAGCTCGAGTATCACAAATATATGCTAAGAATCCCTGACATCCCTTCCGAAAGAGCTGACTAGCGCGAAGAGACGAAATCAAGCTGGGAAGGGTGACGCTGCGGTCTCCCTGAATAACAAGGACTGGCTCTCTCGGAAAGCTAAATATGACTGCCTTCTCACGGCAGTCCACCGAAGCATAACAAGTGGCTAGCCAATCCATGCCCAGAAGCACATCAAAGTCCAACATATCGAGGAGAATCAAATCAACTGATGAATCCCTCTCCCCGATACGAACGGAACACAAACGAAATACAAAACGAGCGACAAACGACTCGCCTACCGGAGTAACAATAACAAGCGGATGATCTAACGACGATGACTCACGGCCCAACATCGGTGCAAAGTGTGTAGAGACGTACGAATGTGTGGAACCTGGGTCAAATAATACCCGTGCGTCGAAAGAACAAACTGGCAAGGTACCTGTCACAACGGCATTGGATGCCTGCGCATCCTGCGGTGTCAAAGCAAATACTCGGGCCTGTCCTCCACCGATAGCGGGCTGACCTCGACCTCGGCCTCTGCCTCCTCATCCTCTCTGAACAGGACCGCCGTGTCCACGGCCTCTGGGTGCACCTAACTGGCGTGGAGCATCGCCTGTGGTAGGAAGTAGGGCTCTCTGAGGAGGGGGTGGTGATGGTGGTAGGGTCACATGCGGAACTGTCGCTGCTCCCTGTCGTCTCACCGGACAGTCTCTGACAAGATGGTGCGGACTCCCGCACCCAAAACACCCTGGCGACAGCTGCTGCCCCTGGGGATAAGAACCATATAACTGTCCCCGCCCAAATCCTCTGCCAGGCCTATCTCTCGGAAAGAATCTAGTGCGCTGCCTCTGAGACGGTACATCGGTGTGAATCCTCTTCGGCCCAGAAACGGCCGAAGTCTGTGATATGCGTGCCTCCATCCGCAATGCCGTATCCATAGCAGCTGAATAAGTGTCGTAGTGCTGGGCGCCAATGGCAAGATATAGCTGGGCATCAAGTCCCTGTACGAACCTCTTCACCATCTTCTCTTCGGTATCCACCAAATACTGAGCATATCGGGATAACTGTGTAAACTGGATGTCATACTCAGACACCGTCATCCCAGGTGTCTTGACTAAGGCCTCGAAGCTACGAGCTCTGGCGTCACGAACGCTCTCTGGAAGGAAACGGGCTAGAAAGACCGCTGTAAACTCGGCCCACGTCATAGGCGGTAGACCTGCAGCTCGACCTCTCAAGACTGACTCCCACCATGTCTGCGCGAGACCTTCTAGTCGGAAACTCGCAAGCTCTACCCATCGATCATCCGAACATCTCAGCGAATGGCAGATCCTGGCTAAACTGTCAAGGAACGTCTGGGGATCCTCCGCTACCTCGGTGCCGGTGAATACTGGAGGTCTTAGCCTCATGAAATCCTGTAGTGAAACCGGAATGGCCACGGTGGTAGTAGTAGGAGCAGGTATCATGGTCGTCTGTGATGTAGTAGGTACGTCGTCCGGTCTCGGTGTACGACTGGCTACAATTAGGGATCATACCATCTGACGTAGCTCCTGCATACCCCCCATCATCTGTCGCAACTCCTCCATACCAGTCTCGAGCCAATCCATACGGCCTGGGAAGGTGGATCGGTCTGTCCCTGCGGCGTAGGCATACCACCCTGCTCAGTCCTAGTCTCAGACGAGCCAGCTCGAATCTCGTCTCGGGCGGCAGCCCTCTGTGCCCTCGTAGCCTTCGGCGGCATAGTGGCTGTTACAGGAAAACGGGTAGTAAGAACAGTGCAATAGGATCATAGGATACACGGAATTGAAGAAGGAATTTTCAAGCAAGTATATCCTAAAGTCACTTAGGCGGAGTACCGTATCGCAAGTATGCCGCGGACATACACACGCTACGTTACCCTACTTAAGTCACTTACTCCATCTACCAAGGGTCATCCTACACTCAAAAAGGTAAAACCTATCGCTCTGATACCAACTTTGTCACGACCCGCAGGGTACGGAACGTGACTGGCACTTAAGTTTACGAAACGTCTCAAGACGTCCGTAAAATAAGTAAGCCAAAGCCCAGAAAACCAAAACCAAAAAGCAGAAGAGTGAAGAAAACCCAATCAATTGAAAGCGAGTTTATCAAATAAGTCATATAAAACCCTTTTTAAAAACAATATCAATTTTTCCGAAAATTTCGGCAAAGTCTCCTTTATAAATACTGGCCCCCAAAATGGGTACAACAAGAATATAAATGAATCCAACAAATATGGCATCCCCAAGCGGGAGCTAGCTCTTCGCCACAAGGCGGTCACAAATCCCACGCAATGTAAAGCAACAACATGCGAAATAACCATAATGAAGCATAAGAAAAACAGCATGTCGACTCAAGTGAGCTCGACCCCAAAATACAGCATAAAAGTCCACAAACCTCACCGTCTCATCTCTAGGTCAATATACAATAATACTAGTAGATACAGTAGATGGAGTACACTAGATACAAAGAATATACAAGGTGGTGCAAAAATAATCATATAACCCACCTAAGAGCAAAACCTCGAGTCCAGGCAAAAGAAACAAGAGCGCCCACCGCTACTGTACTGACGGAGCGGACCTGCAAAAGGCTGTGGCACAACGGGGGTGAGTTGCCAACTCGTGAGTAATAAATAACATCTACACAGGCTATCGTATGCATGCACACAAGTATTCTAGCATCTCTAATACAGGTATGACTGTATGCACTAGCAGGTGTGTATACAACATCAGTGTACTAGCAGGTGTATGTATGCAACATGAATATCTGAGGTCTCAATACGTATATATAAGAAACATTTTATCTCTTTTTGTTTTTGAAACTCTTTTAGAATGCCAGCATAATACTCAAAGAATCGACAAGAACCTGTGTCCAGCAACGACACCTAAAAGCTGTCTCAAATCTCATAAATCCATGTCATAGTGTTTCTGGCCTCAGCCATCCGGCTGACCCATCTCAATATCAATATCTCATCCTCTCGCGGCCACGATCGGTATCCTCTGGATATCTGCCGTGCCCAATGAAGTCACCGGTAGGTAATCCGTCCCCTGCCAGGCTCATCGTCAGCAACACGAGCTTCTTGCCCCGGGGTACCTTACCGGGCCCACCATTTACCCGAGACGGTTCATCCAACTCCTCGAAATGGGTCTCGAAAACCACAGCAAACTCATGGTGGACGACACTTACATCACTAGAAAACCGCAATTTACATATTTTAAAAATATAATAAGTTTAGAAATTTTGTGGCTTTCCCCCGAAATCCAGAATATCACAAAATCTCATGAAATCCTCATAAACGCATATGCCAATGATAATGAATGCATATGGTGTCAATAATCAAGTTGCGATGTATGATTGATAGATTAGGCATGAACAATTAATATGATGAAGTACATGCACATGAATAGCAATTCTACGATTTCATTTTAAGGAATTAAAGCAATAGCGCAAGTTTAAGTATCAATTATAGTAAAAGGGTTCAATTTAAAGGTTATCTAGTGTGGTGGCATGGCAATTACCAGGGTGTGTGTGTAAGCATGAATAGTGCTCGTGCTGCATATAAAAACCCTGGCAATGGTGCAGGTGTCCTATTAAATGGGTTCGCATATGTATGTCAATATAAGGCATGGATGCAGCAAATAATCATATAGGTATTACACCCCTAATTACTAACATCACTAAGAATCTTTTAAGTTGCTAAAACTATCGGGCGACTTGCGCCATCCAACGATAGTCCCCCGTAGATGTTACATCTACTCACCGGAATCCCTAGCTAGTCACGTCCAATCACCGCTTTTCCCTTTCGTGCCGCGTCTGACGTCTCCGCGACCGAACCTGGAATTTACATCAATACCAAACATAAGGTTACATATCAAGAACGACGCAAAACCCAAACAAAAATACTAACATTCACAATCTAGGTACAACGTGCACAAAGTCCGCGGAACACACGCGAAAATCGCAAAAATCTACAAAAATGTCGATTTGGTCGCCCGGCGAAACTAAAACCCGATTACTCAAAAATCCGTACTCACACATCGTAAACGTCATAGGATATGCCAATAATATAATCTAGATACTGCAATTAATTCGCCACAATAATATAATAAAAACCTAGTAAGCTAGAAGTTTGCAAATTTGGTGCAAACATCGACAATTTGCGACAAAGTGCACAATCCAACACAACAATCCAAACTAACCCACTAGCTAGCCATTACACTAATTTTAAACCATTAACTATGCTTAAAAACCTAATTTCTATAAACAAAACTTTTCTTGATTTTCATAATTAGCAATTTCAATCCAAAACTAAACATGACAATACCAAATTAACACTAATTTGAAGCCCACACAAATAAAGTAACCTCATTAACCTAGATTAGCAAACAACTAGATAGCTAATTAGCTTTAATTAACTAAATAATGGTTTCAAGAAACCCTAGTTAACTCAACCATTAACTTTAAACAACACTAGAATGAAAATAGCACTAAATTAACACTAAACAACTAGATTAAAGAATTCTAACCATATTAACATAAAAGAGTAGAAATTATACCTCAAATTTTTATAGATCTAGCAAGAAGAATTTGCCTCAATGATGGCCTCATAGCACCATGATTCCAAGCAAGAGAGGTTAAAGAGAAAGGGGATGAAGAATGGGGTTATTTTGTGAGGTTTAAATTTGGAATTTTTGAAGCAACTTAATGAATATTTTGAAGAAAATGAAAAGAACAAAGAGATGAAGGGGGGCTGCTGGAATTTGGCCAGAAATGAGGGAGAGGGGATGGTGTGGGTGTGGGAAAAAGTCTTGGTCAACTCCCCTCAAAGTCAATGCACCATACCTTCAACATACAATATTTTAAACATACACATTCAACTCAAATCATCCCTAACAAAAGAATTTTAAAACAAAAGAGAGAGGGGGAATTTTCTGCAGTTTGGGACAGCGAAGGAGATGTGAGGATGTGTGTGTGAGAGTGCACAAAAAGTTTTTTGCAAAAAGACCCCCTACAAGTCCAAAATTGCAAGTTTAAGCTTAAATTCAATAAATTTCGTTTTCCAAAATAAAAATTAGTTAAAACTTAAAATAAATTACTAAAAATTTATGTTACAACTAGATTTTAATTAACATGATTTTAAAGCTTAATTTTAGCCCATTTAAATTTGTATTTATCGCTAATTTAATGTATTTTCTTACCGGCTTAAAATAATATTAAAAAATTGAAAAATAGGGAAAAAATTTTAAATGACCAAAATTTCATAATTAACACATTTGCTACTAAAAACTAGCAATTACCTATCCAAATTAGGTATAATTAGTCCTAAACTGCAAAATAACAAAAAAGACGGTTTTCGGAAAAATATCGAATTTTCACCGATTTTCAGGAAAACACCAAAACGACTTTTCAAGACGCTACAGTCGAGTACATATCCTAAGGGCTTTATCAACATGTGAGAGCAAGACAGTAAACTAATACAAGTCAACATGTTAAGACAAAGTGAAACCAAATAGCATACTATCATGTCGAGCAAGAATGCCCTCTCTCTATATATCCAAGCATCCACTATAATATACATCATATGTACAACAATGGCCTCTAGGGAATATATATAACTATCACCACATGACCAGGAATTTGCTCTTGATGCTTCCCACGGGGTCATAGCCGTGTTCTGCGAGGACCAGGCTTCGTTCTGGATGCTTCCCATGGGGTCATTGCCGTGTTCTGCGAGGACCAGGATCCGCTCTGGATGTTTCCCACGGGGTTAGGATTGACATAAGCCGTGTTCCACGTGACAAGGAAATTTGCTCTGGATGCTTCCCACGGGGTCATAGCCGTGTTCTGCATGGACCAGGCTCCGCTCTGGACGTTTCCCATGGGGTCAGGATTGACATAAGACGCGTTCTACGTGACCAGGAATTTGCTCTGGATGCTTCCCACGGGGTCATAGTCGTGTTCTGCGAGGACCAGGCTCCACTCTGGATGCTTCCCACGGGGTCATTGCTGTGTTCTGCGAGGACCAGGATCCGCTCTGGACGTTTCCCACGAGGTCAGGATTGACATAAGCCGCGTTCCACGTGACCAGGAATTTGCTCTGGATGCTTCCCACGGGGTCATAGCCGTGTTCTGCGAGGACCAGGATCCACTCTGTATGCTTCCCACGGGGTTATTGCCGTGTTCTGCGAGGACCAGGATCCGCTCTAGACGTTTCCCACGGGGTCAGGATTGACATAAGCCGCATTCCACGTGACCAGGAATTTTGCTCTGGATGCTTCCCAAGGGGTCATAGCCATGTTCTGCGAGGACCAGGCTCCACTCTGGACGTTTCCCATGGGGTCAGGATTGACATAAGCCACGTTCCACGTGACCAGGATTTTGCTCTGGATGCTTCCCACGAGGTCATAGCCGTGTTCTGCGAGGACTAGGCTCTACTCTGGATGCTTCCCACAGGGTCATTGCCGTGTTCTGCGAGGACCAGGATCCGCTCTGGAGGTTTTCCATGGGGTCAGGATTGACATAAGCCGCGTTCCACGTGACCAGGATTATGCTCTGGATGCTTCCCACGGGGTCATTGCCGTGTTCTACGAGGACCAGGCTCCACTCTGGATACTTCCCAAGGGGTCATTGCCGTATTCTGCGTGACCAGGAAGGGTTGACTTTATCCGCATTTCACGGAGTCGGGGTTTGACTCTCGGTCATCTGTGCACCACCGAGTCATGGAACTGGGAGTTGCCGTTGTTCCGCATTGCTTAATGTTGTGTCTGTTGTAATAAGACGAATGTTGAGATAATCTCCAGGCTATCTGTGAACCGTTGAGGTTTGGCTTCTTCTTCTGATGAAGCCTGGGGACGAAAGGTGTGATTCCTTCTTTTTTTGCGCCCCTGGATTGTATACAGGGATTGATGTGATATCGCTTGTAGGGAAAAAATCTCATCATTTTTTTTATTTCTTTCCGCGATGCTCTATCATTTCAGCTTTTATATCGCGAAGGTCGCGATTGCCCAGTCATTTCGGCTATTATTTTTTTTCGGTGCCCAATCATTTCAGCTATTTGTTTTATTTTTTACTCACTGTTTTTATTGCGAGTTGCCCAATCATTTCGGTGTTAGTTATATGTATGCCCTAGAGGTCATTACTGTACATAGGATGTATATTGTAGTGGATGCAGGGACATATATAGGGAGGACTTTCTTGCTCGACATGATAGTATGCTATCTGGTTACTCTTTACTTTAACGTGTATACTGATTGTCTCTCTGTTACATGTTGGTAAAGCCCTTAGGATGTGTGCTTGACTACCTGGACTATGATGCGGATCATACTAGTGGGGACATGGTAGTCCATAAGTACATCCTTGAAGGTCCCTAGTCATGGGTGTATCGAGACGGGGCATCGATATACCAGAGTAGACTAGCGTATACCTTCTCGACCCATACAGATGGGCGATGGATGATCCCATATCCATTGGTGTTTGACATCGGAGATGATATACAGGTGCTCAGTAGAGACTGGGTACACTGGACGGACTCGCCGAGAACTCCCAGATTGTATTATACCTTTCGTCAGATGGCAGTTCTCTGGTGACACTGGTACAGAGTAGTCTGTTGACCCAAGATCGTCATAGAGTCTTGTGTGATTCCCACTGTGCTTTGATTTCCACCTTACCATGTCCAAGAGGGCATGCAAAACGGTGGCTTTTGGGTACAGTCCCGAATCACATGGAGGCAATGAGCGATAGGAGGGAATTCGTCTCTCCCGGTATAGGGAGTTGATGTTGCGCTGTGTTTGATTGGCTATAACCGGAAATCCCTGGCCAGGGTTGCTGAGATTTACTGGTAAGTGTTACCAGTAGTTTCTCGAACTGTTATGGACCTCATATCGACACGACTTATCGAGCTATTGGGGTCTGACGTTTACCACCCCTAGGCAAGATATGCGACATATCAGACGAACAGACCGGACTGTACGGTAAGTGTTACTGGTTGGATTCACAGGAGTATGAGCGGGCTTGCTCGTCGATCTTCTGATCGCTCAATACCCGGGTGGCCGTTACGTTTAGCAGACCGCTTGCGGCTTGTGGGTGCTTGATATGATCATCATCTGCTGCCGGCGTATTGACGAGTCTTTAGAGTCCTACACAGAGGTTTTTTGGCTCAAGCGAAACGAAATAGGAGCGCATATGAGATATGTGCAGGACCGAGAATAATGCGTGTATGTGATACCGCATTCCATTCTCGAAATGAATGTATCGATTGGTTGTATGCGATATAACCTAGTTATCGAATCAAGGATTGATTCGGTAAGCCGATACATAGGATACTAGTCGGTTATATGCGATATGACCGAATCGTTAAATCAAGTGTTGATTTAATGATTTAATGTATAATTATATATTTGATATATTACTTTGCATTAACTAGTATTGGTTCACTTTAAATGGATTTTCTCACATGAATTGTGCAAGTTGTATATGTGATATACTTTTGTGCACATGATTGTATCATGTTTGATGATACATGCTTATTTGGTTAAGTGCAAAGAATTAAACCATGGTTAAGTTGATGATTAGGGTTTTGCTTATTCATTATTTTATTTATTTATTCTTTTTGGAAATTAAAAGGATAAATAGATATGGTGGCTTTCTTTGTATCTTTCATGAAGCTTCATGAAGTGTTGAAAGTTTGACCACTTTTGTCTCATGCTTAACCCTAACCATTCCACTTAACCATGATTCATTCTCTACACTTAACCATGGTTTGTATATGATAAGTATTCATTTTCTTTTGTATTTTAAATAACACTTATCATATTCTTGCTTCTTCTTCTTCTTCTTCACATGAAGAAAAGCTTGCTATCAACAATGGCAACTTGTGAAAATGAGTGAGAAAACCAATTCTAAAGTGAACCCACCTCCTATTTTTTCATCCTCTACCTCTTGCCAAGTAGTATAGGGTGTTTTCTTCACAAGTTTCATGACTTGGTGAAGTGGGAGCTTGATCTTGTGATGCCTCGACGTAGATCATCTTCGGCATCGTTATCGATGACCTAGCCCGCCCATTTCTCCGATGAAGCCGACGCTAGAGCCCGGGATTGGATTTGGATAGCAAGGGGACTTCATCATAGAGCTATAGAGGTGGAGAACTGGATCTACAAAGGTTGTATTTCCGTTCACTTAGTTAAATTGTTAACTAGCTTCTTGTTTCGCCTAAAATTCTAGTCAACGATCCGTATTAGGGTTTCTCGGCACTCATAAAATTTGAAATTGGCATGGTTGATGCCTTGTGAGACCTCATTCGCGTGCCTAGGAACCCTACAGTGGTATCAGAGCCTAGTTAGAGCCTTAGGCGAAGTCTAGACGACGTTTGAAGTCCGATCGAACGGAAACCCTAACTCTCAAATCGCTCTCTGGACATTTTTCAAAAACTGGGTTTTTTCCAGATTAAAAATTCTCAGAAAATAGAACAGGAAATTCTAAGAGTTACTGTAGAAAACGAAACCCTAATTCCACTGTTTCGCCGCGGAACCGCGGCAATAGCCTCCTTTTGCGGCGGTTCCGCGGCCGTTTGTACTGATTAGGGATTCGTTTTGATACAGTAATGCCCGTATCTGTTTCCTATGTTCTCTGGGAACTTTTAATCTGCACTCAACTGTTGAGTTTTTCTGGGTTGTATTGGCAGTTCGTAAATTCGATCGGATTATCAGATATTGTCTATGTGGCTTTCCGGATATTTTTTTTTGAATATGTTAAAAAGTTCGACCGGATATAAATACCCAATTTTTCCCCTGTCGGGAAATTTCCAAGTGTTGGATCTTTCCTTGGTTAAATAACGTTCTAAGTAGTGCATGTAGGGTTCCTAGGCACCCTGATGAGGTCTCACAAGGCATCAACCATGCCAATTTCAAATTTAAACGGTGCCGAGAAACCCTAGAACGGATCTTTGGCTAGATTTCTAGGCGAAACAATAAACTAGTTAACACTTAACTACAACTAAACGGAAATACAACCTTTGTAGATCCGGTGCTCCACCTCCATAGCTCCGCAACGAAGTCCCCTCGCTGTCCAAATGAATTCCCGGGCTCTAGCGTCGGCTTCGTCGGAGAAATGGTGAGCTAGGTCGTCGATGTCCATGCCGAAGATGATCTACGTCGAGGCATCGCTAGATCAAGCTCCAACTTCGCCAAGTCAAGAAACTTGTGAAGGAAACACACTCTACTACTTGGCAAGAGGTAGAGGATGAAGAAATAGGAAGTGGGTAGACTTTAGAATTGGATTTCTCACTCATTTTCATCAATCACCATTGATGAAGTGAAGGTTTCTTCATTGAAGAAGATGAAGAAGAAGAAGCTAGTATTATGATAAGATAATTAAAATGAAAAGAAAAATGAATCCTTATCATAATTCCAACCATAGTTAGGTGTAGAGAATAGACTAGGGTTAGTGAATGGTTAGGTTAAGGAGATGAAGACAAAATGGTCAAAGTTGAATGAAGCTTCAAGAAACTTCATGAATCAATGCAACCATTTTGTTTTCTTCTCTCTTTATTAATCCAAAATAAATAGATAAATTAATGGATAAATAAATAAAAACCTAACCATATACTTAACCATAGGTTTAATTCTTTACACTTAACCAAAGCAAACATGTATCATCAAACATGATACAATCAATTGCACAAAAAGTATATCACATATACAATGTGCACATCCGAGTGAGAATATCCATTTAAAGTGAACCGATACTAGTTAATGCAAAATAATATATCAAATATATAATTATGCATTAAATCTTTAAATCAACACTTGATTTAACGATCCGGTCATATCGCATATAACCGACTAATATCCAATGTATCGATCTATCGAATCAATCCTCGATTCGATAACTAGGTTATATCGCATACAACCATTCGATACATTCATCGCGAGAATAGAATACGGTATCACATACACGCATTATTCTCGGTCCCGCACATATCTCATATGCGCTCCTATTTCGTTTCGCTTGAGCCAGGAAACCTCTGTGTAGGACTCTAAAGACTCGTCAATACGCCGGCAGCAGGTGATGATCATATCAATCACCCACAAGCCGCAAGCGGTCTGCTAAACGTAACGGCCACCCGGGTATTGAGCGATCTGAAGATCGACGAGCAAGCCCGCTCACACTCCAGTGAATCCAACCAGTAACACTACCGTACAGTCCGGTCTGATCTTCTGATATATCGCATATCTCGCCTAGGGGTGGTAAACGTCAGACCCCAATAGCTCGATAAGTCGTGTCGATATGAGGTCTATAACAATTCGAGAAACTACTGGTAACACTTACCAGTAAATCTCTGCAACCCTGGCCAGGGATTTCCTGTTATAGCCAATCGAACACAGCACAACATCAACTCCCTATACCGAGAGAGACGAATCCCCTCCTATCGCTCATTGCCTCCATGTGACTCGGGACTGTACCCAAAAACCACCATTTTGCACGCCCTCTTGGACGTGGTAAGATGGAAATCAAAGCACAGTGGGAACCACACAAGACTCTATGACGATCTCGGGTTAACAGACTACTCTGTACCAGTGTCACCAGAGAACTGCCATCTGACGTAAGGCATAATACCATCTGAGAGTTCTCGGCGAGTCCGTCCAGTGTACCCAGTCTCCACTGAGCACCCGTATATCATCTCTGATGTCAAACACCAATGGATATGGGATCATCCATCGCCCATCTGTATGGGTCGAGAAGGTATACGCTAGTCTACTCTGGTATATCGATGCCCTGTCTCGATACACCCACGACTAGGGACTTTGAAGGATGTACTTATGGACTACCATGTCCCCACTAGTATGATCCGCATCATAGTCCAGGTAGTCAAGTACAGATCCTAAGGGCTTTACCAACATGTAACAGGGAGACAATCAGTGTACACGTTAAGGTAAAGATCAACCAGATAGCATACTATCATGTCGAGCAAGAAAGTCCTCCCTATATATGTCCCAGCATCCACTACAATATACATCCTATGTATAGTAATGGCCTCTAGGGCATACATATAACTAACAATCTCCCACTTGCACTAGGGCCATCTGATAGCAGTGGTTGCAGTATCTCATACTCAACCATCCCATAAAAGTCTCTCTCTGGGAACAGGCCTTTGTGAGTGGATCCGCTGTGTTGTCCTCTGAGTCTACTCTCCTAATCTCGATCTCCCTGGAGATCAACCATCTCCATGATCAGGTGACACTGCCTTAGAATATGTCTGGATCACTGATGGGACAGGGAGACAATCCCCTCCTATCGCTCATTGCCTCCATGTGACTCGGGACTGTACCCAAAAACCACCATTTTGCACGCCCTCTTGGACGTGGTAAGATGGAAATCAAAGCACAGTGGGAACCACACAAGACTCTATGACGATCTCGGGTTAACAGACTACTCTGTACCAGTGTCACCAGAGAACTGCCATCTGACGTAAGGCATAATACCATCTGAGAGTTCTCGGCGAGTCCGTCCAGTGTACCCAGTCTCCACTGAGCACCCGTATATCATCTCTGATGTCAAACACCAATGGATATGGGATCATCCATCGCCCATCTGTATGGGTCGAGAAGGTATACGCTAGTCTACTCTGGTATATCGATGCCCTGTCTCGATACACCCACGACTAGGGACTTTGAAGGATGTACTTATGGACTACCATGTCCCCACTAGTATGATCCGCATCATAGTTCAGGTAGTCAAGTACAGATCCTAAGGGCTTTACCAACATGTAACAGGGAGACAATCAGTGTATACGTTAAGGTAAAGATCAACCAGATAGCATACTATCATGTCGAGCAAGAAAGTCCTCCCTATATATGTCCCAGCATCCACTACAATATACATCCTATGTATAGTAATGGCCTCTAGGGCATACATATAACTAACAATCTCCCACTTGCACTAGGGCCATCTGATAGCAGTGGTTGCAGTATCTCATACTCAACCATCCCATAAAAGTCTCTCTCTGGGAACAGGCCTTTGTGAGTGGATCCGTTGTGTTGTCCTCTGAGTCTACTCTCCTAATCTCGATCTCCCTGGAGATCAACCATCTCCATGATCAGGTGACACTGCCTTAGAATATGTCTGGATCACTGATGGGACAGACGTTCCTTGGCATAAGCCACAACACCATTGTCATACAATGGGAGGAACTTAGTTCATCTCATGAACCAATATACACCCAAACATCCTCCTTGGTAGCATCTTAAGTAGCGATGTATCCTGCCTTTATCTTCTAGTATGCCACGGTATCTAGCTTGGAACTCTTCCAACATACCGTCCCTCCACTGAGGTTAAAGACAATTCCTGTGACTGACATTCAGTCGTCTTTATCACCCTGGAACACTTCCAGTGATTCTTCCCAGGATCGATTGTTACCATCTCACTGCAACTAGTGAGAATCCTAACATCCAATTAAATCTATCTCAGAGATCCAAAACTCAGGATTTAGGAGGTATCATTTTGATCCTATATGGAGAATCCTTGTGATAAGCGGAGATTGATCGAGCGTAGCATAGGAAACTCCTTCCCTATCAAGAGTATGTCATCCACGTACTCTACGAGGATCACCACCATACTCCCTACTACCTTTTTGTTTATACAAGGTTCATCTACCATTTTGATGATGTCAAACTCTTTGACTAATCTATTAAAACAGATGTTCCAACTCCGCGATGCCTGCTTTATCCTATAAAGCATCTTGCACACGTTTCCGCTGCTCCCACTGTCTATGAAGCCCTCTGGCTGTGTACTTATAGACGCACTCTTCTAAAACATCATTTAGAAAAGCAGTCATGACACCCAACCACCAGATATCGTAGTCATGGTATGTAGCCGTGACAAGTAGGATCTGGATGGACTTAAGCATAGCTACTTGAAAAAGGTTTCATCATTATCCACACCTGGTCAATGATGCACACTTTTAACAAGTCTAGCTTTGAAAGTCTCAACTTTTCGATGTACACCAAGTAATCTTCTCAAGATATACTTGCTCCTGATGGGGATTTAACCCTTCAGATATAGCAACCAAAGTCCATACTTTGTTGGTGTACATGGATTCCATCTCAGATCACTAAGCATCCAGCCATTCTTACAGAGTCACACTCCTGATGGCCAGCTCGAAACTAGTTGGGTCATCATCTCATGATGCAGTCCTCGCTCCCACTGTCATAGAGAAACCGAAGTATCTCTCAGGTGGGTGAGGAACCCTACTAGATCGGCGGAGAGGCTGAGGTTCGTTGGAATCTACTGAATCCTTTGGCTCTATCAAATCATCTGCTGCAGTTTGTATAGCTGGAACATTTCCAGTTCTACATCACAGACCTTGCCTCGAGCTTGTCCGGATTTTGCTTTTAGACATAGGTCGGACAATCCCCAAATCTTAACTAACTTAAGATATGGGCTCTTCCCCTTCCATATCACATATGAAGTGGTAGGCAATTGATTTGATTGGAACCCTATTCAATAGGTATGCAGCTTCTTAAGTGCACAACTCCCTTAAGGAAAAAGGTAACTCAGTAGTACTCATCATAGAGCACACCTTATCATATAGGGTGTGATTGCTTCGTCCCGATATACCATCGTGCTATGGTGTATTCGGAGGAGTAATGCTGAGAGAGAATCTCATTCTCCTTTAGAATAATCCAGGATTTCCGTGCATAAGTATTCTCCTCCTTGATCTCATCATAGGACATAATACTTATACCCGTATTGGTTTTCTACTTCTAACTTATATTCTGTGAATATCTCAAAAGGTTCGGACTTGTGTTTCAAGAGGAACATATGTCTGAATCTCGAGAGATTATCAGAGAATGTAATGAAGTACAAAGAACCGGTCTTGGCATGTGTAGACTGGGGACCTACATACATCAACATGTATCATCCCAAGAGTTCACTAACTCTTTCTCTGTTTCCAGTAAACGGAGCTATGGTCATCTTATCTTTGTGACATGACTGGCGAGTTTCATAAGATGTAAGTTCAAACTAATTTAAATATGCATCTTTATGTAACTCTAGCCAGTCGGGTCGCATTGATCTGACCTAGTTTACAATACCTCAAGAAGAATCCGTTCATTTCTGAACTCTTCCTCTTGTGTGTGTTCCATATACTAAGAACTGTAGTTTGATTTAGAACATCAATGCTTTTAGATAACGTGCCTGAACCGATCAACTTTTGATATAGGAAATGTTCAAAACATTATCCATCAATACAAAATTATATCCTTTCTTTTCTAACAAAGAGAGTGATATGATTTGGTATATCAGGTTCGGTATCTAATAACAATCGTTCAGAATCAATGTATTGGTAATACAGGGTGACAGTGACCAACAGACTTGGCTGCAACTCTTGCCCCGTTTTCTGTCTCATGAAACTTATCACCCGTTCTCAGTTTTTCTACCCTTTTATAGCCCTATGTAACAGATTACATATCTGGGATCCTGATCCAGTATCATATACCCAGGATTCGGAGGATACTGAGAAATAGTTCTGTATAATGAACACACCCGAAGATGATGCATCAGCATGCACTCTCTTCGTTTGGGCGGCACGGGAAATCTGGTATTCCACAATTTCCTGCTCTGTCTTATAACAATTACAAGTTGGAGCGGGACCAACGTTCCCCAGCTCAGTATAACAAGAGGGTTCGATCAATAATCCGTATTATTATCTTGATTAAGGCGTGATATGGTCGCTACCTGGAGAGAGAGAGAAGAAAACACTCAGCGTGCGCTCTTGCAAGATCAGATTGGTTATTATTTTATCTAATCAGGATGGCTCCTACTGCTTTTTATCAAATCTTCCTTCAAACCCTAAAAGGAAAGACTAGCCGGGATTAATTACACACTACAAGTTCGCCAATCTTTCAGCCAGGCCAGTGTCGGTACTTTGAGGGAGGTCCCCCGTGCTTTCGCACGAACCTAATTAATGTAAACCTCGTTTTCCCAGAGGCGTAACCCCGTTGACACCTTTCTAGACACCTACTTGATCGGCTAATTGTAATGTATAAAACTCTCCCAGGAGTAACACTTACTCGCAGCGGGTATCGCGATCCAACTATCTCATAGAAGGTATGCAATCTCATTGCAAATTTCAACACTTGAAATTCCCGATAATATTTTACCCCTAACGTGCTATGACCTTGACGAAAGCCAACAAACCATAGCCCGCTAGTCAAGTTCAACCCGTACATTTCTTGATCGAATTAAACCCACCCGCACGACCCTTGACGAAAGCCAACAAAGCCGCACGACTACCCTAATCCAATCGCATCGTATGCTGCCAGATAAGCAGCATATAGCTACCGCACACTGCACCTTGACGAAAGCCAACAAATGCAGCACGAATACTATATACAACTTATCTGAAATGACGGAGGGCTACGACAGGTTTTTCTGAAAACCTATTGCGTAATGAACTTGATATCGTTGTAGGATCGAATGAATTTTGAAATGGAGTGTTTTTGAGGCTTTTCTAGTTTTGCTAAAGGAGTCACTCCCGGTGAAGGGATCGTCGGTCCTTTCCTCGTCGAATGAGGTGCGGGATATATCATATATATCACTGTGCAAAGCAAAAACACTTAAAAGCAATCAAAAGGCAAACCGAGTGTGTAGCATCTGCCAGTTATTGCTAAAGGAGTCACTCCCGGTGAAGGGATCTCGGTCCTTTCCTTATCGAATAAGGTGCAGGATATATCACATATACCGCTGTGCAAAGCAAGAACTGTAGCTACCTGTTTTATTTTGAAATTCGATTCTACAACATCTTAGGTTTCTTTTATTTCATTAATCTCATTAATGAAGTCCCATCATTTAAAGTACCTAAACATCACAGATAAATACGACGTACACTTATGCCATCCGCATTCGCCTCGATGTCCCCTCGTGCACCGTTAGGTTAGGTAACTAACGACAAAGCGGGGCAGGGCTAGCGCGGGTGTAAAACATAAGTAACGCCTATATAATATATCATATATACTATATACTGTATCTATCACAGAACATCACATGATCACATCACAGATATCGCAGCAGAAGAAACATATGAAATATTGGATATACTACGACGTCCGTGTTTTCAATACGAGCCAGTATAAAACACGGATTCCACGGTCGCGATGAATAGCCAAACCCACACCCCTAGACCCCTACGAGAGCGGCAAGCAACCCTACCAATTCTAGAGTTAGGAGACCCGGACTCGACTCCTCGAGTTGGTCTCCCACTGGACTCCAGAACCCGGTTACTTGTGCTCCCCTCCTTGGGTCTATCCTATTGCGGAAAAGTAAATAATATACAAACGGTGACATCTTCCGCAACCTGGAAGTGCCCCAATAAAAGAATATTACATACAAGTTTTTACATGAATGAAAATGAAAAACACTCATCTCACATAAAAACCCCCGGCTATTCAAACACGACGATCCAATATAACATATCCAGCAACACATAACATCACATGTCATCAACGTAAGTAAATATGTCCATTCCAATTGTCGTTGACATATAGCAACGAAACAGGCGATATCACATATTACACTTACGGTCACAGAAAAGAAAATGTAAAACTAGAACAGTTGGAATCCGCAACCACCTCAGACATCGCATGCCTGACCAAATGAATTCTTTAGACATCGCATGCCTAACAATTATAAACCCTGCATTTTAGTCTCAAAATCGAAAACACTTTTCAATACCAAGTCGGGCAATTCAACAGGATTCCCGACTTCCTGATCGAATGCTCGTCGCAAACTTCAGTAGACGGCCGCACCCCCGATACCGTCGACGAAGTGCACCAAGGCGGAACACCGCTGCCGCGAGCACCCGAACGGATGCTTTCGGCGACGGGGTTCTCCTACAGTCACTTGGTCGGGGCTATGGAGCGAGGCTGTGTATTAAGTTTACCCGGCGAGTATCCGCGTACGCTACGTGATTGCGACGGACTTTTGATCACATCAAACTTCCGTGGCAACCGATCAAGTGAGACTAAACTGCTATGTTTATAACATTCATTCAGTTATCTCATAACTCTTTGTGAATTCCAATTGTTGTATCATATTCCAGATAATTAGAAAATGTTAAACTTTCCGATCGAACATTCAAACACCCAAGTTTTTCCGATACAGATCAACACATGAAATAAGTCTAACAACATTCAGTTCGTCCCTCAGTACCAACGGTCCAGCCGTAGAAAGGTCAAGCCAACGCCTCATATGTGGCACGCCCTGTTAGTGTATATGCCCTAGAGGCCATTACTGTATCATACTAGTTTGTATATTACTTGATGGAAGCTTGGGATATTCACCTTGTATAAACAACCTTGCTCAATATAGTAGTATGCTACTTGGTTTGTTTCTACTTCAATGTGTACTTGTGTTTATTTCAGTATATCACTTATACGCATTAGTGGAGCCCTTAGGATCTTTGCTTGATTACCAGCGTTGTGATGGCAGTCACACTAGTGGGGGCTGGGTAATCTATAGGCACATCCTTATACAGGTCCCTAGTCGTAGGACTATCGAGACAGGGCATCGATACTCCGGAGTAGACTAGCGTATGCGCTTCTCATCCCAGTATGGGAGATGGTCTGTCCCACAGCCATCAGTACGTCGTACTGGAGATAGTATACGGGTGCTCGTTGGGTTACGAGTACACTGGACAGGACTCGTCGGGAACTGACAGGTTGGTATTATACCTATCGTCAGTTATCAGTTCCCAGATGACATGAGTACAGCTTAGTCCGCTGACTTGACACTGGCACTTCGCCTCAAGTGTGTTCCCACTGCACTTTGATCACTACCCTACCACGGCTCAAAGGAGTCATGCAAACAGGTGGTGATTGGGTGCAGTCCCGAAGCACTTGGAGGCAGTGACGGTTAGACAGGATTCGTCTCTCCCGGTATTGGGGGTTGACATCGCGCTGTGTCTAGGAGAGCCATTACACGAGTAGTCCCTGGCCAGGGCAAGCGAGATATACTGGTAGGTTTCCAGTGTTATCTCAGGGTGTTTTGGGCTTCACTCCGACACGACTTGTACCGCTATTGGGGGACTGACGTTTTACCGCCCCCTAGGCCCGACATGCGATGTATCAGACGAACAGACCGGACTGTACGGAGAATGTCACATTCAGACTCAGTAGGAGTTCAGATGGGGTTTCACCTCGTCAGCCTTCTTGTCGGCATCTACCTGGGGACCGTTACGCACAGCTAGTGCCGCTTGCGGTCTGTGGTTAAACCCACTGGCAGCGTAGTGTTGAGTCTTTAGAGTCCCACACAGAGGGTATTCGCCTCTGGGCAAAACAGAATAGAGGTCGCATGGTTTTGCGACAGGGTTCGTTCTCATCCGCGCACTTGTGCACGTTTGGAGTCCGGACGGATTATACTGGCAGGCTCTGGTTTGAGCCAGATACTGGTATATATATTTGGGGTTGCTTTTATATCTTGGTATTCTTGTTCCTCGGAACGAGAATGCAGGTGTGTATGCACAGTTGCTTGAGGCGGAGGATGAGGTTTTTCATTAGGGTTTCGGAACGGGTGCGTATGCACAGTTGACAGTTATCATTTTCCAAACCCTAATGGATTTATGAATTATCTATTAATAATAGTAATTAAATGAGAATTATGTTATGGTTGATTTTGTTGACTTGTTGACCATGGTTGACTTGTTGACCATGGTTGAATGTTGACCACCATCATGCTTTAAAAAGTCCTCCTTGATTCATGCTTACATTTCATTAAATGAAGCATGGTAGTGGTCATTCCAAATTGCCATCAACTATTCTCATTTTCAATTATTATTATTTAGATAATTGTTTTTCTTTTGGCATTATGGTTGCAAGAAAGAAAAACATAGCTCATTATCTCATTTAGCTTCTCTCTCCTCTCTTCATCTTCTTCTTCCTCAAGCTTAGGGTGAATCCTTCTCATGAGTTGAGAATCCCTCACCTTAAAAGAAAAACAACCCCTACACACTCTCTACTCATTCTAGGTTCAAGGTTTAGCAAGCCGGAAACCCTAGTTCACTCAAAGACCGAGGAAGAGCCCAAAGGTCGAACCTTCGAGGTGGATCCATCTTTGACGGAAGAAGGCGACGAAAAGAGAACCATCAACCTCTACAAGGTTTAAAGAAGAAGGAGTTCAAGTTAAGGTATAACCATCTTCCATAGTAGCTAACTCCTTTTAGCGTATTTACTAGTTTAGTTTAGACACGATCCCGACCTTGTTTAGTCCATGTTGCCTCTTGCGATAAAAATTTGTTTTTTTATACCGTTTCCGCCTCCCCGTAAGCACCGGGGGTCGCAATATGGACTTACAGTGGTATCAGAGCCTAACTAAACTTAAACTAGCTTGGTAGCGAAGTGTATGGAAGTTCGAAACCGAAAAATCACAAAACCGGAAAAACCAAAACCCTAAGTTTCTGTTGAATTTTTTTCTGCTCTAAATGAAAAACTTTATACTTGTAAATTCGGCTCAGGGTTTTGTGTGAACAACCATGAAAAACGTTGCCCTAATTCATTCAAACCGCCGCGCTTCCGCCGCACGAGGTAGGCATGTGCCGCGGAAGCGCCGCGGTTTGTCGTCTTCTGTGCATCATTTTTCGTGCAGTGTTCTTCTGTGTTGGTTTTGGGATTTTTAAGATGTATTATATGTACCCAGATTTTCCAGAACAGAAATTCACTTTTGGGGTCCTATAATTCCGTATTTTTTCCGAACTTCACTGCGCTTTGGCTATGTTGGTTATATCTGTGATGTTTGCATGTATTGAACGTCGGCTAATCGCTATAAGTCGATTAGTCGGGGTTATACATGATCTGTGTTTGATGTTGGATTGTGTATATGAATGTGTTGGACTGTCGCGGGTGAATAGCCGGGGTGGATGTGAGATGAGCTTTTGTTTTTCTTTCATTCATTGTAAATGTAAATTGATGTAATATTATTATTTGTTTGGCCGCACAACCAGGTCGGGGTTGTAGCCGTCATTGTATAATTCTTTTTACTGTTTTTGCTCCTAGGATAGACCCATGGTGGGGTGCACAAACTACCGGGAACTTGGCGGGTAGTTTGCCGCACCCGTAGGGGTCTTGGGTGGGGTATTTGGCTATTCACCGCGACCGTGTAATCCGCTTTTCATTGCAGGCTCGAAAGGATTGCGGATTGCTAGTATATCCAATATATTCATCTGTGATCTGTAATGTCTATCATTGCTTTCTATTTAGGCGTTGCTTATGTTTTACAGTCGCGCTAGCCCAGCCCCCGCTCTGTCGTTAGTTAAGTAACCTAACGAGTGATGACGGGACCCCGTGGCGAATGCGAATGGCATAAGCGTACGTCATATTTTGGTTGTTTTCTGCAATGGTAGGAATTAAATGATGGGACGCATTAAAAGTACTAATGCAAGAATATCACGCATTAAAAGAACTAATGCAAGATAATAAACCAAGTTAAAGTCGTTGGAACACTTTCGAAAAACCACTCGGTTCTTTTCAAAACTAACTTTTAAATGCGGAGCTTGAGCCACTCCTTCTAAAAGCTATCTCGTTCCATCGATTATATCAAGTTCACTACATTCACGGTTTCGCCAAAACCATTCGTAGCCCTCCGTCGTTTCGTATGAAAATTCAATAGTATTCAAGCTATGTTTGTTGACCTTCGTCAAGACATAGAGATTGGTAGCTATTGGGTGTTCATATGTAGCATAGATAGATGCGTTGGTTTGGGACTGTCGTATTGCCTTGTTGACCTTCGTCAAGGGTATATACGGATGGGTTCAAATTAACCTGGATAATGACGGGCAGAACTTGACATGTGACTTATGATTTGTTGACCTTCGTCAAGGTCATAAGAGCATGGGGCAAAAATCCACATCGGGAGTTTCATAAGTACTGAAACTTGCTAGATTTGCATACCATTTGGAGTGTGATGATTATGGTAGGATTCCTTCATTTTTCGTCACGCGATGATATTTGGATCCCGATCCTACTGTGAGTATATGCTACTCCTCGGGAAATTTCTCACTAAACGATCAATGCTATAAACCTAGTAGGTGCCTAGAAAGGTGTTAGCGGGGCTACGCCCCCAGGGAAAAGAGGTTATTTAATTAAGGAACTTCGCGAAAGCGTTGGAAAACCTCCCTCGAAGTACCGACACTGGCCTGGCTGAACGGTTAAGCAAGTATTGTACGGTGGGATTGATCCCGGCTAATTCTTCCTTTGTGGTTTGAGGAGGGATTCGAGAGACAGTGGGAGCCATCCTGTTTAGACAAATTAAAAACCATTCTAAACTTGCAAGAGCATCGTGCTAAAGTGTTTCTTCTCTCCCCCCTGCAGCGACCAAATTCGAAATGACTGGACTTAAGTTACTTCTAGATAAAAACATATTGACAGGGCCAAACTACAAAGATTGGCTCAGGAATGTCAAATTGGCAATCTCTTACGACAAGCTGGGGTATCTTCTTACCACCAAAGCTCCCCCCGTCCCAGGTCCCACCTCCAGCGTCGCGGATAAGGAAATCCGTAAGACTTGGGAGATTGACAGCGCGAAGGCCAGATGCCTCGTACTTGCCTCGATGGACAACGACCATCAGAGGAGGCACGAGAATATGGATTTGGAATCCATATTTCTTCATACAAAAGAACTGTATGGAGAGCAGTCTCGTATCGCAAGATACGAAGTGTCGAAGAAGTTATTTTCGACAAAGTTGGCCGTCGGATCATCGGTAGCGGACCACGTGCTTAAGATGATTGGCTACACTGAGGAGCTCGCGGAACTTGGGACCACGTTGGACAGTGAACTCTATACAGATATAATTCTCCAGTCCCTTCCATCCACTTACGCCCAGTTCATACTGAACTTCAACTTGCAAGAAAAAGAAGTTGAACTTTCAGAACTCCTCAACCTGCTGAGGAGCGCAGAGGGCACCCTACAGAAGGGTAGAGAAACACCCGCTTTGTTTGTAGGAGGATCTTCTTCCTCTAGGTCCAAGGCGAAAGCCAAGGGAAAGAGGAAGAAAGCCCCCGCCAAACCAAGAGGCGGTGTTAGTAAAGTGGGTACGAAGGGAAAGGAAAAGGCAACAAAGATAGCGGGGAAGCTTGTGGGTAAAGAGGAATGCTTCTATTGTCACAAGAGTGGACACTGGAAAAAAGATTGCAGGGCTTGGAAAGCCAGGACACAGGAACTGAAGCAGGTTGCGGCTTCAGCTTCAGGTGTGTATGTTATTGAAAACTGTCTTTCTATAAACTCTACTTCCTGGGTATTGGATACCGGATCAGGATCTCATATCTGTAATTCTTTGTAGGCGTTGAGAAACCGTAGGTTTTTGAAGGCAGGTGACATGACCCTCAGAGTTGCGAACGGAGCTAGCATGGATGCTAAAGCCGTAGGGGACTATCACCTGGGAATGACAGATGGGCATGTTTTGGTTTTGCGTAATTGCTTTTTTGTACCCAACGCAACTTGTAATATCATTTCTGTATCTTTGTTTTCTAAAGAAGGTTATGAATTTGCGTTTGTAAGTAATGTTGTAAACATTCACCTTAATCAAGTTCTGATTGGGTCAGGTACACTGAGCAATGGTATATACGTATTAAACCAACCACAGATTTTCAATGTCCAGAATACACACAAAAGAAAGTCTCCAGATATCAATCAGGCTTTCTTATGGCATTGTAGACTGGGTCACATCAATGAGACACGGTTGACTAAGTTACATAAAGAAGGATACTTGGATCCGTTCGAGTATCAGTCTTATGCCACTTGTGAATCTTGTCTCATGGGAAAGATGACAAAGACTCCGTTCACTGGACACGGAGAAAGAGCGAGCGAGCTCTTGGGACTCATACACAGTGACGTATGTGGTCCAATGTCTACACATGCGCGAAGCGGTTATTCATACTTCATTACTTTCACAGACGATTTCTCTAGGTATGGACATGTCTTCTTAATGAAGCACAAATCCGAGGCCTTTGAGAAATTTCGGGATTACAAGAATGAAGTTGAAAAACAAACCGGCAAAAGTATCAAGATTCTAAGATCGGATCGAGGTGGAGAATACTTAAGTGCCGAGTTCCTGAATTACTTAAAAGAGAATGGGATTCTCTCTCAGCGTACTCCTCCATACACTCCACAACATAACGGTGTATCGGAAAGGAGGAATCGAACCCTATTGGATATGGTTCGTTCCATGATGAGTAAGGCTGAGTTACCGCGATCTTTCTGGGGCTATGCACTAGAAGCAGCTGCATATCTCTTGAACAAGGCTCCTACCAAGACTGTGCCTACCACTCCATATCAGATGTGGAGTGGGAAGAAACCCTGTCTTAAGTACCTTAAGATATGGGGATGTCCAGCTTTTGTAAAAAAGCAGCATGCGGACAAGCTCGAGGCACGTTCAGTACAATGTAAGTTTGTGGGATACCCAAAGAACTCCAGGGGGTATCTGTTCTATTCCGCTGAGGAACAAAAAGTTTTTATTTCTCAACATGCCCGCTTCTTGGAAACTGAGTTTTTGGAAACCCAGATAAGTGGGAACGCAATAGAACTGGAAGAGATTCTAGAACCACAAGCTATTACTGAAGACTTGGAAGAGCCAGTGAGTTCAAAAGAACAGGACATTCCTATGCCGCTCCGCAGGAGTAGTAGGCAGTCTCATCCGCCCGAGAGATACTACGGTTTTCTCATAGACGGGGATAGAGAGGATTGCATCATAGACTATGATGAGCCTACTAGCTTCCAGCAGGCCGTTCAGAGCGTTGACTCGGTAAAATGGCTAGATACAATGCGGACCGAAATGGAGTCCATGTACACCAACAAAGTATGGACGTTGGACATTGCTCCAGACGGGGTAAAACCCGTAGGATGCAAGTGGATCTTCAAAAGGAAGATTGGTGTAGATGGACAGGTTGAGACCTATAAAGCTAGACTTGTAGCAAAGGGTTTCCGTCAAAGACCTGGCTTGGACTATGACGAAACCTTTTCTCCAGTGGCTATGCTGAAATCCATTCGGATCCTTCTTGCCATTGCTACCTTCCACGATTATGAGATTTGGCAGATGGACGTAAAAACCGCTTTTCTAAATGGAAATTTAGAGGAGTGTGTCTATATGGATCAGCCAGAGGGTTTCATTCAGAGTGGGAGCAGCGGAAAGGTGTGCAAGTTGCTTAAGTCCATCTATGGACTAAAGCAGGCATCGCGGAGTTGGAACATCTGTTTTGATGAGACGGTCAAGGAATTTGACTTTATCAAAAATCCAGATGAACCATGCATCTATAGTAGATTTGTAGCGAGAACTGTAGTATTCCTTGTTTTATACGTGGATGACATTCTCTTAATAGGAAATGACATTCCTATGCTACAATCTGTCAAAGGTTTCTTGTCACACAGGTTCTCCATGAAAGACCTGGGTGATGCCTCTTACATCCTGGGGATCCGGATCCATCGTGATAGATCCAAGAGGATATTAGGACTTTCACAGTCCAGGTACATCGACACCGTACTGAAAAGATTCAGTATGGAAGATTCCAAGCGCGGTAACCTACCGGCTTGTCACGGGATCACCCTCTCTAAAGAGATGTCTCCCAAGACTGATTTGGAGAGGGATCGCATGTCTATTATACCCTACGCTTCTGCGGTAGGCTCTATAATGTATGCGATGTTGTGTACCAGACCGGATGTAGCTTATGCACTGAGTGTAGTAAGCCGGTATCAGTCAAACCCTGGGGAGAAACATTGGATAGCAGTAAAGAACATTCTCAAGTACCTGAGAAGGACTAAGGAGATGTTCTTGGTGTATGGCGGAAAAGACCTTCAGATTGAGGCCTTTGCTGACTCCAGCTTCCAGAGTGACAAGGATGATTCCAAGTCCATGTCGGGTTTTGTCTTTACCCTCAATGGAGGGGCGGTGTGTTGGAAGAGTTCCAAACAGGAAACCGTTGCAGACTCGACTATGGAAGCGGAATACATCGCTGCATCTGATGCCGCAAAAGAAGCTGTCTGGATAAGGAAGTTCTTAAAAGAACTTCAGGTGGTTCCGTCCATTGTTGACCCAGTACCTCTGTATTGCGACAACAACGTGGCTATAGCTTTAGCAAAGGAACCCAGGTCCCATCAGAGATCCAGGCACATCTTGAGGCGGTATCACCTGATCAGGGAGATCGTGGATCGCAAGGAGATCGAGGTTCGGAGGGTTGCTTCAGAAGAGAACACTGCAGATCCATTCACCAAGGCCTTACCCCAGACTCAGTTCGAGCGGCTGATCGAGATGATAGGTCTTCGATACGCCTGTTCATGGCCTTAGTGCAAGTGGGAGATTGTTAGTGTATATGCCCTAGAGGCCATTACTGTATCATACTAGTTTGTATATTACTTGATGGAAGCTTGGGATATTCACCTTGTATAAACAACCTTGCTCAATATAGTAGTATGCTACTTGGTTTGTTTCTACTTCAATGTGTACTTGTGTTTATTTCAGTATATCACTTATACGCATTAGTGGAGCCCTTAGGATCTTTGCTTGATTACCAGCGTTGTGATGGCAGTCACACTAGTGGGGGCTGGGTAATCTATAGGCACATCCTTATACAGGTCCCTAGTCGTAGGACTATCGAGACAGGGCATCGATACTCCGGAGTAGACTAGCGTATGCGCTTCTCATCCCAGTGTGGGAGATGGTCTGTCCCACAGCCATCAGTACGTCGTACTGGAGATAGTATACGGGTGCTCGTTGGGTTACGAGTACACTGGACAGGACTCGTCGGGAACTGACAGGTTGGTATTATACCTATCGTCAGTTATCAGTTCCCAGGTGACATGAGTACAGCTTAGTCCGCTGACTTGACACTGGCACTTCGCCTCGAGTGTGTTCCCACTGCACTTTGATCACAACCCTACCACGGCTCAAAGGAGTCGTGCAAACAGGTGGTGATTGGGTGCAGTCCCGAAGGACTTGGAGGCAGTGACGGTTAGACAGGATTCGTCTCTCCCGGTATTGGGGGTTGACATCGCGCTGTGTCTAGGAGAGCCATTACACGAGTAGTCCCTGGCCAGGGCAAGCGAGATATACTGGTAGGTTTCCAGTGTTATCTCAGGGTGTTTTGGGCTTCACTCCGACACGACTTGTACCGCTATTGGGGGACTGACGTTTTACCGCCCCCTAGGCCCGACATGCGATGTATCAGACGAACAGACCGGACTGTACGGAGAATGTCACATTCAGACTCAGTAGGAGTTCAGATGGGGTTTCACCTCGTCAGCCTTCTTGTCGGCATCTACCTGGGGACCGTTACGCACAGCTAGTGCCGCTTGCAGTCTGTGGTTAAACCCACTGCCAGCGTAGTGTCGAGTCTTTAGAGTCCCACACAGAGGGTATTCGCCTCTGGGCAAAACAGAGTAGAGGTCGCATGGTTTTGCGACAGGGTTCGTTCTCATCCGCGCACTTGTGCACGTTTGGAGTCCGGACGGATTGTACTGGCAGGCTCTGGTTTGAGCCAGATACTGGTATATATATTTGGGGTTGCTTTTATATCTTGGTATTCTTGTTCCTCGGAACGAGAATGCAGGTGTGTATGCACAGTTGCTTGAGGCGGAGGATGAGGTTTTTCATTAGGGTTTCGGAACGGGTGCGTATGCACAGTTGACAGTTATCATTTTCCAAACCCTAATGGATTTATGAATTATCTATTAATAATAGTAATTAAATGAGAATTATGTTATGGTTGATTTTGTTGACTTGTTGACCATGGTTGACTTGTTGACCATGGTTGAATGTTGACCACCATCATGCTTTAAAGAGTCCTCCTTGATTCATGCTTACATTTCATTAAATGAAGCATGGTAGTGGTCATTCCAAATTGCCATCAACTATTCTCATTTTCAATTATTATTATTTAGATAATTGTTTTTCTTTTGGCATTATGGTTGCAAGAAAGAAAAACATAGCTCATTATCTCATTTAGCTTCTCTCTCCTCTCTTCATCTTCTTCTTCCTCAAGCTTAGGGTGAATCCTTCTCATGAGTTGAGAATCCCTCACCTTAAAAGAAAAACAACCCCTACACACTCTCTACTCATTCTAGGTTCAAGGTTTAGCAAGCCGGAAACCCTAGTTCACTCAAAGACCGAGGAAGAGCCCAAAGGTCGAACCTTCGAGGTGGATCCATCTTTGACGGAAGAAGGCGACGAAAAGAGAACCATCAACCTCTACAAGGTTTAAAGAAGAAGGAGTTCAAGTTAAGGTATAACCATCTTCCATAGTAGCTAACTCCTTTTAGCGTATTTGCTAGTTTAGTTTAGACACGATCCCGACCTTGTTTAGTCCATGTTGCCTCTTGCGATAAAAATTTGTTTTTTTTATACCGTTTCCGCCTCCCCGTAAGCACCGGGGGTCGCAATATGGACTTACACGCCCTACTGCCCCAAACCCTAAGGTTCAAAGGGCAGTTCAAGACGGTCACATAATCGAGTTAAGGTTTGTTGTCTTCTAGAGGGTCCATCGCGTTACTTGCACTACTTAGAACGTCGTTAAACTACGGAAAAATCCAACACTTGGAAATTTCCCGACAGGGGAAAAATTGGGTATTTATATCCGGTCGAACTTTTTAACATATTCTAAAATTTATCCGGAAAGCCACATAGACAAAATTTGATACTCCGATCGAAACACCGAATCCCCAAAACAACCCCAGAAAATTCAACTCTTGAAAAAATATTAAAAATTCCCAGAAAAATCACCACTAGAAACTAAGAATTACTGTGCAAAATAATTTAAATACTGTGGCCGTACGGCCGCGGATCCGCCGCATGAGCCTTGCTCATGCCGCGGAACCGCGGTAGGATAGTTGAATTGGGCCGCCGAATTTCACAGTAACTCTTAGATATTCCTGATGTGTTTTCTGCATATTTTTAATGTGGAAAAATCCCAGAATTTGGAAAAAGTCCAGAGAGCTATTTTGGGTTCTAGTTTTCGGTTCGATCGGACTTCAAATTCCGTCTAGTCTTCGCCTAAGGCTCTAGCTAGGCTCTGATACCACTGTAGGGTTCCTAGGCACCCTAATGAGGTCTCACAAGGCATCAACCATGCCAATTTCAAATTTAAACGGTGCCGAGAAACCCTAGAATGGATCGTTGGCTAGATTTCTAGGCGAAACAATAAACTAGTTAACACTTAACTACAAGTAAACGGAAATACAACCTTTGTAGATCCGGTGCTCCACCTCCATAGCTCCGCAACGAAGTCCCCTCGCTGTCCAAATGAATTCCCGGGCTCTAGCGTCGGCTTCGTCGGAGAAATGGTGAGCTAGGTCGTCGATGTCCATGCCGAAGATGATCTACGTCGAGGCATCGCTAGATCAAGCTCCAACTTCGCCAAGTCCAGAAACTTGTGAAGGAAACACACTCTACTACTTGGCAAGAGGTAGAGGATGATGAAATAGGAAGTGGGTAGACTTTAGAATTGGATTTCTCACTCATTTTCATCAATCACCATTGATGAAGTGAAGGTTTCTTCATTGAAGAAGAAGAAGCTAGTATTATGATAAGATAATTAAAATGAAAAGAAAAATGAATCCTTATCATAATTCCAACCATAGTTAGGTGTAGAGAATAGACTAGGGTTAGTGAATGGTTAGGTTAAGGAGATGAAGACAAAATGGTCAAAGTTGAATGAAGCTTCAAGAAACTTCATGAATCAATGCAACCATTTTGTTTTCTTCTCTCTTTATTAATCCAAAATAAATAGATAAATTAATGTATAAATAAATAAAAACCAAACCATATACTTAACCATAGGTTTAATTCTTTACACTTAACCAAAGCAAACATGTATCATCAAACATGATAAAATCAATTGCACAAAAAGTATATCACATATACAATGTGCACATCCGAGTGAGAATATCCATTTAAAGTGAACCGATACTAGTTAATGCAAAATAATATATCAAATATATAATTATGCATTAAATCATTAAATCAACACTTGATTTAACGATCCGGTCATATCGCATATAACCGACTAATATCCAATGTATCGATCTATCGAATCAATCCTCGATTCGATAACTAGGTTATATCGCATACAACCATTCGATACATTCATCGCGAGAATAGAATACGGTATCACATACACACATTATTCTCGGTCCCGCACATATCTCATATGCGCTCCTATTTCGTTTCGCTTGAGCCAGGAAACTTCTGTGTAGGACTCTAAAGACTCGTCAATACGCCGGCAGCAGGTGATGATCATATCAATCACCCACAAGCCGCAAGCGGTCTGCTAAACGTAACGGCCACCCGGGTATTGAGCGATCTGAAGATCGACGAGCAAGCCCGCTCACACTCCAGTGAATCCAACCAGTAACACTACCGTACAGTCCGGTCTGATCGTCTGATATGTCGCATATCTCGCCTAGGGGTGGTAAACGTCTGACCCCAATAGCTCGATAAGTCGTGTCGATATGAGGTCTATAACAATTCGAGAAACTACTGGTAACACTTACCAGTAAATCTCAGCAACCCTGGCCAGGGATTTCCTGTTATAGCCAATCGAACACAACACAACATCAACTCCCTATACCGGGAGAGACGAATCCCCTCCTATCGCTCATTGCCTCCATGTGACTCGGGACTGTACCCAAAAACCACCGTTTTGCACGCCCTCTTGGACGTGGTAAGATGGAAATCAAAGCACAGTGGGAACCACACAAGACTCTATGACGATCTCGGGTCAACAGACTACTCTGTACCAGTGTCACCAGAGAACTGCCATCTGACGTAAGGTATAATACCATCTGGGAGTTCTCGGCGAGTCCGTCCAGTGTACCCAGTCTCCACTGAGCACCCGTATATCATCTCTGATGTCAAACACCAATGGATATGGGATCATCCATCGCCCATCTGTATGGGTCGAGAAGGTATACGCTAGTCTACTCTGGTATATCGATACCCTGTCTCGATACACCCACGACTAGGGACTTTGAAGGATGTACTTATGGACTACCATGTCCCCACTAGTATGATCCGCATCATAGTCCAGGTAGTCAAGTACAGATCCTAAGGGCTTTACCAACATGTAACAAGGAGACAATCAGTGTACACGTTAAGGTAAAGATCAACCAGATAGCATACTATCATGTCGAGCAAGAAAGCCCTCCCTATATATGTCCCAGCATCCACTACAATATACATCCTATGTATAGTAATGGCCTCTAGGGCATACATATAACTAACAGTGCAAGTAACGCAATGGACCCTCTAGAAGACAACAAACCTTAACTCGATTATGTGACCGTCTTGAACTGCCCTTTGAACCTTAGGGTTTGGGGCAGTACGGCGTGCCACATGTGAGGCGTTGGCTTGACCCTTCTACGGCTGGACCGTTGGTACTAAGGCACGAACTGACTTATTTCATGTGTTGATCTGTTTCGGGAAAACTTGGGTGTTTGACTGTTCGATCGGAAAGTTTAACATTTTCTGTTTATCTGGAAAAGGATACAATAATTGGAATTCACAAATAGTTATGAGATAACTAAATGAATGTTATAAACATAGCAATTTAGTCTCACTTGATCGGTTGCCATGGAATTTTGATGTGATCAAAAGTCCGTCGCAATCACGTAGCGTACGCGGATACTCGCCGGCTAAACTTAATAGACAGCCTCGCCCCATAGCCCCGACCAAGTGACTGTAGGAGAACCCCGTCGCCGAAAGCATCCGTTCGGGTGCTCGCGGTAGCGGTGTTCCTCCTTGGTGCACTTCGTCGACGGTATCGGGGGTGCGGCCGCCTACTAAAGTTTGCAACGAGCATTCGATCTGGATGCCGGGAATCTTGTTGAATTGCCCGACATTGTATTGAAAATTGTTTTCGATAATGAGACTAAAATGCGGGGTTTATAATTATTAGGCATGTGATGTCTAAGGAATTCATTTGATTAGGCATGCGATGTCTATGTAGGTTGCGGATTCCAACTGTTGTAGTTTTACACTTTCTTTTCTGTGACCGTAAGTGTAATATGTGATATCGCCGGTTTCGTTGCTGTATGTCAACGACAATTGGGATGCGCATATTTACTTACGTTGATGACATGTGATGTTATGTATTGCTGGATATGCTATATTGGATCGTCGTGTTTGAATGGCCGGGTTTTTTTTATGTGAGATGAGTGTTTTTCATTTTATTTCATGTAAAAACTTGTATGTAATAATCTTTTATTGGGGCACTTCCAGGTTGCGGATGTTGTCACCATTTGTATATTATTTACTTTTCCGCATTAGGATAGACCCAAGGAGGGGAGCACAAGTAACCGGGTCCTGGGGTCCAGTAGGAGACCAACTCGAGGAGTCGAGTCCGGGTCTCCTAACCCTAGAATTGTTAAGGTTGCTTGCTGCTCTCGTAGGGGTCAAGGGGGTGTGGGATTGGCTATTCATCACGACCGTAGAATCCGTGTTTTATACTGGCTCGTATTAAAAACACGGACGTCCTAGTATATCCAATATTTCATATGATATTTTCTGCTTTGTTATCTGTGATGTGATCATGTGATGTTCTGTGATAGATATAATATATAGTATATATGATATATTATATAGTCGTTGCTTATGTTTTACACCCGCGCTAGCCCTGCCCCGCTCTGCCGTTAGTTACCTAACCTAACGGTGCAGACGGGACATCGAGGCGAATGCGGATGGCATAAGCGTACGTTATATTTATCTGTGATGATTAGATGAATTTATATGATGGGATATTCATTAATGAGATTAATGAAAGAAAATAAACCTAATTGATGTTGTGGAATCGAATTTCAAAATAAAACTGGTAGCTACAGTTCATGCTTTGCATCGCTGTGTTCCTTGTAGAACATCCTACACCTTATTCGATGAGGAAAGGACCGAGATCCCTTCACCGGGAGTGACTCCTTTAGCAATAACTGGCAGATGCTACAACTCTCGGTTTTTCTTTTGATTGCTTCTATAGTTTCTGCTTTACACAGTGATATATATGATATATCCCGCACCTCATTCGACGAGGAAAGGTCCGACGATCCCTTCACCAGGAGTGACCCCTTTAGCAAAACTAGAAAAGCTTCAAAAACATTCCATTTAAAAACCATTTGATTCCGCAACGAGATCAAGTTCAAAGCGTTAATGGTTTTCATAAAAACCAGCCGCAACCCTCCGTCATTTTAGGAAGTAGTGTACTTAGTATTCGTGCTGTGTTTGTTGACCATAGTCAAGGCACAGTGTACGGTAGCTAAGTGATGTCTTCCTACACCGCATATGATGCGATTAGTTAGGACAGTCATGTGGCTTTGTTGACCTTAGCCAAGGGTCATGTGGGTGGGTCTAATTAATCACGAAATGACGGGTAGAACTTGACTAGTGCTTATGATTTGTTGACCTTAGCCAAGGTCATAGGTGCTAGGGGTAAAAACCTTTATCGGGAGTTTCAAGTGTTGAAATTTGGAATGAGATTGCATACCTTCTATATGATAGTTGGATCCCGATACTCACTGCGAGTAATTGTTACTCCTGGGAGAGTTTTGCACTTTACAATTAGCCGATCAAGTAGGTGTCTAGAAAGGTGTCAACGGGGTTACGCCTCTGGGAAAACGAGGTTTACATTAATTAGGTCCGTGCGAAAGCACGGGGAACCTCCCTCAAAGTACCAACACTGGCCTGGCTGAAAGATTGGCGAACTTGTAGAGTGTAATTAATCCCGGCTAGTCTTTCCTTTTAGGGTTTGAAGGAAGATTTGATAAAAACAGTGGGAGCCATCCTGATTAGATAAAATAAATAACTAATCTGATCTTGCAAGAGCGCACGCAGAGTGTTTTCTTCTCTCTCTCTCCAGGTAGCGACCATATCACGCCTTAATCAAGATAATAATACGGAATTGGACCGAACCCGCTTGTTTTACTGAGCTGGGGAACGTTGGTCCCGCTCCAACTTATAATAGTTATAAGACAGAGCAGGAAATAGGGGAATACCAAGATTCCCATGCCGTCCAAACGAAGAGAGTGCATGCTGATGCATCATCTTCGGGTGTGTTCATTGTACAGAACTGTTTCTCAATGTCCTTTACGTCCTAGGTATATGATACCGGATCAGGATCCCAGATATGTAATATGTTACATGGGCTACAGATAGGTAAAGAACTGAGAACGGGTGATAAGTTTCATGAGGCAGAAAACGGGGCAAGAGTTGCAGCCAAGTCTGTCGGTCACTGTCACCCTGTATTACAAATACATTGATTCTGAACGAATGTTATTAGATACCGAACCTGATATACAAAATCATATCAGTTTCTTTATTAGTAAAGAAATGATAAAATTCTGTATTGTTGGATAATGTTTTGAACATTTCCTATATCAAAAGTTGATCCGTTCAGGCACGTTATCTAAAAGCATTGATGTTCTAAATCAAACTACAGTTCTTAGTATATAGAACACACACAAGTGGAACAGTTCAGAAATGAACGAATCCTTCTTGAGGTATTGTAGACTAGGTCATATCAATGCGACCCGACTAAGCTAAGTTACATTCAGATGCATATTTAAATCAGTTTGAATTTACATCTTGTGAAACTTGCCAGTCATGTCACAAAGATAAGATGACCATAGCTCTGTTTATTGGAAACAGAGAAAGAGTTAGTAAACTCTTGGGATTGATACATGTTGATGTATGTAAGATCCCCTGTCTGCACATGCCAAGACTGGTTCTTTGTACTTCATTACATTCTCTGATAATCTCTCGAGATTCAGACATATGTTCCTGTTGAAACACAAGTCCGAACCTTTTGAGATATTCACAGAATATAAGTTAGAAGTAAAGAACCAAAATACGGGTATAAGTATTATGTACTTTGATGAGATCAGGGAGGAGAATACTTGAGCACGGAAATCCTGGACTATTCTTAAGAAGAATGAGATTCTCTCTCAGTATTACTCCTCTGAATACACCACAGCACAACGGTGTATCAGGGCGGTGCAATAACACCCTATATGATATGGTGTGCTCTATGATGAGTATTACTGAGTTACCTATTTCCTTTAGGGAGTTACGCACTTATGAAGTTGCATACCTATTGTATAGGGTTTCAATCAAATCAGCTACCTACCGCTTCATATGTGATATGGAAAGGGAAGAGCCCATATCTTAAGTTAGTTAAGATTTGGGGTTGTCCGGCCTATGTCTGAAAAGCAAAATCCGGACAAGCTCGAGGCAAGATCTGTTATGTAGAATTGGAAATGTTCCAGCTATACAAACTGCAGCTGATGATTTGATAGAACCAAAGGATTCAGTAGAATCCAACGAACCTCAGCCTCTCCGCCGATCTAGTAGGGTTCCTCACCCACCTGAGAGATACTTCAGTTTCTCTATGACAGTGGGAGCGAGGATTGCATCATGAGATGATGACCCAACTAGTTTCGAGCTGGCCATCAAGAGTGGGACTCTGTAAGAATGGCTGGATGCTTAGCGATCTGAGATGGAATCCTTATACACCAACAAAGTATGGACTTTGGTTGCTATATCTGAAGGGTTAAATCCCCATCAGGAGCAAGTATATCTTGAGAAGATTACTTGGTGTACATAGAAATGTTGAGACTTTCAAAGCTAGACTTGTTAAAGGTTTGCATCATTGACCAGGTGTGGATTATGTTGAAACCTTTTCTAAGGATCTATGCTTAAGTCCATCCAGATCCTACTTGCCACGGCTACATACCATGACTACGATATCTGGCGGTTGGGTGCCATGACTGCTTTTCTAAATGATGTTTTAGAAGAGTGCGTCTATAAGTACACAGTCAGAGGGCTTCGTAGACAGTGGGAGCAGCGGAAACGTGTACAAGATGCTTTATAGGATAAAGCAGACATCGCGGAGTTGGAACGTCTGTTTTGATGAAGTAGTCAAAGAGTTTGACATCATCAAAATGGTAGATGAACCTTGTATAAACAAAAAGGTAGTAGAGAGTATGGTGGTGATCCTCGTAGAGTATGTGGATGACATACTTTTGATAGGGAAGAAGTTTCCTATGCTACGCTTGGTCGATCTCCGCTTATCACAAAGATTCTCCATAAAGGATCAAAATGAAACCTCTTAAATCCTGAGTTTTGGATCTATGAGATAGATTTAATTGGATGTTAGGATTCTTACTAGTTGTAGTGAGATGGTATCAAACGATTCTGGGGAGAATCACTGGAAGGGTTCCAGGGTGATAAAGACGACTGAATGTCAGTCGCAGGCATTGTCTTTACCCTCAGTAAAGGGACGGTATGTTGGAAGAGTTCCAAGCTAGATACCGTGAGATACTAGATGATAAAGGCTGGATACATCGCTACTAAAGATGCTACTAAAGAGGCAGTCTGGGTGTATATTAGTTCATGAGATGAACTACGTTCCTCCCATTGTGTGACAATGGAATTCTGGCTTATGCCATGGAACACCCGTCCCATCAGTGATCCAGACATATTCTAAGGCAGTATCACTTGATCATGGAGATGGTTGATCTCCAGGCTGATCGAGGTTAGGAGAGCAGACTCAGAGGACAACACGGCGGATACACTAAAAAAGGCATATTCCGAGAGAGAGACGTTTATGGGATGGTTGAGTATGAGATACTACAAGCACTACTACAGATGGCCCTAGTGCAAGTGGGAGATTGTTAGTTATATGTATGCCCTAGAGGTCATTACTGTACATAGGATGTATATTGTAGTGGATGCTGGGACATATATAGGGAGGACTTTCTTGCTCGACATGATAGTATGCTATCTGGTTACTCTTTACCTTAACGTGTATACTGATTGTCTCTCTGTTACATGTTGGTAAAGCCCTTAGGATGTGTGCTTGACTACCTGGACTATGATGCGGATCATACTAGTGGGGACATGGTAGTCCATAAGTACATCCTTCAAGGTCCCTAGTCGTGGGTGTATCGAGACGGGGCATCGATATACCAGAGTAGACTAGCGTATACCTTCTCGACCCATACAGATGGGCGATGGATGATCCCATATCCATTGGTGTTTGACATCGGAGATGATATACAGGTGCTCAGTAGAGACTGGGTACACTGGACGTACTCGCCGAGAACTCCCAGATGGTATTATACCTTACGTCAGATGGCAGTTCTCTGGTGACATTGGTACAGAGTAGTCTGTTGACCCGAGATCGTCATAGAGTCTTGTGTGATTCCCACTGTGCTTTGATTTCCACCTTACCACATCCAAGAGGGCGTGCAAAACGGTGGCTTTTGGGTACAGTCCCGAATCACATGGAGGCAATGAGCGATAGGAGGGGATTCGTCTCTCCCGGTATAGGGAGTTGATGTTGCGCTGTGTTCGATTGGCTATAACCGGAAATCCCTGGCCAGGATTGCTGAAATTTACTGGTAAGTGTTACCAGTAGTTTCTCGAACTGTTATGGACCTCATATCGACACGACTTATCGAGCTATTGGGGTCTGACGTTTACCACCCCTAGGAAAGATATGCGACATATCAGACGAACAGACCGGACTGTACGGTAAGTGTTACTGGTTGGATTCACAGGAGTATGAGCGGGCTTGCTCGTCGATCTTCTGATCGCTCAATACCCGGGTGGCCGTTACGTTTAGCAGACCGCTTGCGGCTTGTGGGTGCTTGATATGATCATCATCTGCTGCCGGCGTATTGACGAGTCTTTAGAGTCCTACACAGAGGTTTCCTGGCTCAAGCGAAACGAAATAGGAGCGCATATGAGATATGTGCAGGACTGAGAATAATGCGTGTATGTGATACCGCATTCCATTCTCGAAATGAATGTATCGATTGGTTGTATGCGATATAACCTAGTTATCGAATCAAGGATTGATTCGGTAAGCCGATACATAGGATACTAGTCGGTTATATGCGATATGACCGGATCGTTAAATCAAGTGTTGATTTAATGATTTAATGTATAATTATATATTTGATACATTACTTTGCATTAACTAGTATTGGTTCACTTTAAATGGATTTTCTCACTTGAATTGTGCAAGTTGTATATGTGATATACTTTTGTGCACATGATTGTATCATGTTTGATGATACATGCTTATTTGGTTAAGTGTAAAGAATTAAACCATGGTTAAGTTGATGATTAGGGTTTTGCTTATTCATTCTTTTTATTTATTTATTCTTTTTGAAAATTAAAAGGATAAATAGATATGGTGGCTTTCTTTGTATCTTTCATGAAGCTTCATGAAGTGTTGAAAGTTTGACCACTTTTGTCTCATGCTTAACCCTAACCATTCCACTTAACCATCATTCTTTCTCTACACTTAACCATGGTTTGTATATGATAAGTATTCATTTTCTTTTGTATTTTAAATAACACTTATCATATTCTTGCTTCTTCTTCTTCTTCTTCACATGAAGAAAAGCTTGCTATTAACAATGGCAACTAGTGAAAATGAGTGAGAAAACCAATTCTAAAGTGAACCCACCTCCTATTTCTTCATCCTCTACCTCTTGCCAAGTAGTATAGGGTGTTTTCTTCACAAGTTTCATGACTTGGTGAAGTGGGAGCTTGATCTTGTGATGCCTCGACGTAGATCATCTTCGGCATCGTTGTCGATGACCTAGCCCGCCCATTTCTCCGATGAAGCCGACGCTAGAGCCCGGGATTGGATTTGGAAAGCAAGGGGACTTCATCATGGAGCTTTGGAGGTGGAGAACCGGATCTACAAAGGTTGTATTTCCGTTCACTTAGTTAAATTGTTAACTAGCTTCTTGTTTCGCCTAAAATTCTAGTCAACGATCCATATTAGGGTTTCTCGGCACTCATAAAATTTGAAATTGGCATGGTTGATGCCTTGTGAGACCTCATTCGCATGCCTAGGAACCCTACATTCGGCTATTTTGCATGCATGTGTGACTCGCTGGCTTTTCGCTGCAAGCTTAGAATTAGAAACTGATTTCGACATCAGCACCGCTACAACTGGGATATTGCTAGGAGCGAATCATCATTTACTTTCGTTGATGTCGAACAAAGGTGGCTTAGTAAACAGGGTTAGGATCCTGTCGACTAAGGCTTTTGACTTCATGAGCCGTAAGGGTCTCATAAAGGTATTTCTCCCTACGAGTCGTGAGGATCTCCTAGTTGCGTTTTCTCCTTAGGGATCGTGATGATTCCTAAGTGCATGGTCTCTTATAAGTCGTAAGGATCTTACAAGAGTACTTTCTTCTTATAAGTCGAGAGGGCTTATAAGGGGGGTTCGTTGTGCAAACATATCCCTAGTCACGGACGGGACATTGTTAGGGAAATGTTTATTCGCACCCGTGGATTGTATACAAGGGTCAATATTGAACCGCTTGTAGGGCAGCATTGGAGGTTGTGGTGGCTGCTTAAGAACAGGTTCAGATCCCTGTAGCTTAAGGCTTTTGAATCCTATGAGCCGTGAGGGTCTCATAGGAGGGTTCTCCTTACGAGTCGTGAGGATCTCGCAAGTGTAATTTCTCCTTAGGAATCGTGGGGATCCCTTGTAAGTGCACGGCGGCGCCCCGGCCTCCATCCCGAGGCCAAATGATGTTGCGCCACGGCAGCGCCCCGGCCTTCTTACTCGAGGCCAAATTGCGGAATCAAAATTTTTCCTTGCTCGGAAACCGGCGCTACCGCGGACAAAGAAAACCCGGATCGTTTACCATTAACCTACGCTAGCTAACTAGAGATGGGGTGAGAAGTATACCGAGTGATCCGAGTCCTCCGGTCTTCTCGTCATCGTCCCGATCTCCCGCGGAAAGTGTAGTCTCCATATCGTCGCCTCCTCGCCGGAAAGGGCACCACATCGCCTTCGTCTTTTACGGGCTCCCGCCTCAATACCGAGGCAACTCGGGCATGAAGCCGGCAACTCGACATGCCCAAGATTAGCTGTAGAATGTGTAGTGTAGAATCATAGTCTCACTTTGGGGTTTGTTGCCTTTGGATGGAGGAAAGAGGACAAGGAAAATATGGTGCTTTCATTTTTCCTTGCATGAAAGCAAGATCAAGAAGGAAACTCTCAAGAATGAAGCTCTCTCTTTTTCTTCTCACTTTCTTTTTCTTCTCATGAAAAACTTATCATCTTCAAGTAAGTATGAGAATGGTGGAGGAAAGAAAATATGATAGCAAGAGGGAGGTGAGTGTAGGAGCAAGGAAGTGGTGACCACATCCAAGGTCAAAGAAAACATCAACCATGCTTAAAACACTATGCACTCCATAACCTTTCACTTCACTTTAAAAAGCAAGTCAATGGATGAAAGAAATGAAATCTATCATAATCAAACTTTATGCAAGAAACCCCCCACCAAAGTGTTATTTGCAAAACTGCAAATAACCCCCTCCATCGAAAAAGTCCGGCCGGGAAAGAATGAAGGAAAACCGGCCGGGACGAAATGCAAACTGGCAACTCCAGAAAACTGGTCCCGTAATAAATCACAGGAAAAACCCCGACACTGTGCATACACACCCGCATCTGTATTCCGACCGGATACAAATGCAATGAGACAAAATCTACACTGTACTAAACTAGGACCGGCTTAAGCCAAAGCCGGCTAGTTAAAACCGTTCGATCCTGATCCGTGCAATACCGCACGTATCAGATCAAACCCTGCCATATTACTATACGGCCACTAGTACAAAGCTGTCCGATCCTGATCCGTGCAATACCGCACGTATCTGATCGGACCCTGCCATATCTCCATACGGCCTCTACAGCGTTTCGCCCGAAAGCTGAGTAACTGAAAGTGTAGTGGACTCTAAAGACTCGTCAATACTATGGTTGTGGATTTAACCACCAGCACGTCAGAGGTATAAGCCAATACATGACGGGCCACCAGCTATTGACCAAAATGGACGTCGATGAGGAAGCTCACCCCGACACCCAACTGAGCCTGTCAGTGACAATATCCGTACAGTCCGGTCCGTTCGTCTATGAGTATCGCATGGCGGGCCTAGGGGGTTGGTGAAAGTCAGACCCCCAAAAGCGGTACAAGTCGTGTCGGAGCGTAGCCCAGAACGCCCTGAGATACTACTGGAATACCTACCAGTAAATCTCCTGCCTCGGCCGAGGGCTTTGCGTAATGGCTCTCCTAGACACAGCGCGACCTCACCCCCAATACCGGGAGAGACGAACCCCTGCAGATCCGCTCACTGCCTCCATGTGGCTCGGGACTGTACCCAACTAAAACCTGTTTGCACGACTCCTTTGAGCCGTGGTAGGGTAGTAATCAAAGCACAGTGGGAACTCACACGAGACAAATGACGATCTCAGGTCGATGAACTAACCTGTACACATGTCACCAGGGAACTGCTATCTGACATCTGGTACAAGACCAACCAGCAGGTTCCCGGCGAGTCCTGTCCGGTGTACTCATAACCCAATGAGCACCTGTATACATCTTAGGTGAATCAACTGACACCAGTGGCTTGTGAGACCGGCCACCGCCCCTCGTCGGGGTCTCGACTGTATACACTAGTCTACTAATGGAGTATCGATGCCCTGTCTCGAAACTCCCACGACTAGGGACCTTTTAAGGATGTGCTTATAGACTACCAGCTCCCACGTATATGATCGCCATCATACTGCTGGTGGTCAAGCAAGAATCCTAGGGGCTCTATCAACGTGTAATAGCGACATGTCAGGTCACCAAAAGCAGTACACGATGATAAAGATAAACCAGATAGCATACTATCATCTCGAGTAAGACTGTCCTACCGGGATAGGTCCTCCCTCAATCATTGCAATCACGTGCCTGTGATCCAATAATTGACTCTGAGGGCACTATCTCCAACAATCTCCCACTTGCACTCAAGGCTAATTATTGTGATGTCGCATACTCACAGCCTGTGTGATACCGAACACCCAACTCCTCTACTAGTCAGTCTCACAAAGCTCTTTTGTGAAACTATTGCGTTCGAGGAATAGCCTCAGCGAGTGGATCCACTGTGAAGTTTCTTTCTATGTCTCTCTATATCTCAAGTTCGCGGAGAAAACCATCTCCCGAAATGAGCAATACCTGTCTTAGAATGTCTGGATGTCTGATGGGACCTAGTTCATAAATGAACTCCAAATCCAAACTTCTTAGACTGTATCATCAACTGAACTTAATCAGTATCCTGCGCCATGCCGCCCTCAGTATTGCCTTGGACCACCTGTCCAAAATACTGCCCCTCGTCAGAGGGAGAACTATAACTCTGACAACCTCCTTGTCATCCATGTCATATTGGAAGCCTGGAGTGATAACCGTCTCCTAAAGGAGACAGCCGTTATCATATCCCTAGAACATTCACTTATGTTCTAAAAACTGCTTCCGACTGTTTTTCCAGGATTGGATTAATATCAACTTATTGCACTTACTGCAAGAACAACATCTGGTGTGGTACTTGACATCTCATGATTGACTCAATTGCCTAAGCAAGTGATCTGTCAATCATGCGTATCCCTCTCCCCTTTAGTCTATAAAACACCTTTAGAGAGGGTGACTCCATTACCTGCAGGTACACTACCATGCCAGGAGTCGTCCATTCTAAATACTCTTAGAATGCTGTCAAAGTACCCTGATTGGGAAACCACCCAAATCTAGATCTAAAACCATAGATCTAGTAACCAATATGTCTGATATAATGTCCAAGTCCCATGTGGAGAAAACACTGTGTGACGACCAAAGTATAACCGATCGTAGTATAGGAATATCACTTCCTACTACCTTCTCAACAGATCCATCTTCTATTCTGATGACGTCAAACCCATGACTGTCACATCAGAAACAGATGATCTAACTCCGCTATATCTGCTTTAGTCTATAAATAGATATAAGCATGAAGTCCACCAATGCTTCCGCTGCTCCCACTGACTACGACAACCCTCTGCCAGAGTCATATAGACGTGCACTTCTAAAGCTAGTTTAGAACGACGCTATACTCATCCTCCTGCCGGGTCTCGCAGCCTGGAACAACAACAATGGCAAGTGTGGGTAAACAAGAACTTCCCTGTCACCGTCCTTGAGGCTACCGGAGTACCTCTCGGGTGCCTGAAGTTATCCACCTTATCTGCGGAGTGGCCAATGGAATGTCAAATCAGATTGAATCTTTAGGTTCCTTATCAAATCTTCAGTAATCGTTTGCGGTTCTGGAATCACTTCCAGTTCTACCATACTCCCACTGCTGTTTTTTTTGAAAAAATCCATTTTTAATAAAACTGTGGCGAGTCTAGAACAATATTTCTATTGATCTGCCAGATGGTAGAAAATCAACCCTCGTCATAGCCTGGGTCAACCCACAAACAGCCATTACAGAAACATGCCTTGAGTTATCCGGAGTCTGGTTTTAAGCATAAGCCGGACAACTCCCCGTACCTTAACATCGTTAAGATATGAACTGTTCTATATCCAATATAGAACCAGAGGCACTGATTTAATTGAACCAGATTCAAATCATGCAGCTGTCTCCAGTGCATGTCAACTAAATGGAAGGAGGCCGATCAGCGTTACTCAACTTAGGAATGCTTCCAATTATGAGTAACCTGAAAGAGAAGCAATCTGTCTTCATCATTACTATCAACTGAATACCATACACAAGTATCTACATCTTCGATCTCTTTGAAGAATCCCGATACTTGCTACACCTGGTTCTCTACTCTACTCAAATACCTATAACTCCTCAAAACTTAGACCCTGTGTTTCTACGAAACACATGTCTAAGAACTTGAGAAGTTAAAAGTAAACAGAATATAGTATGAGGACCAACCCCTCTGTCCTAATGGACACTGGACAACATACAATACTTTGTATAAGTCCGCTGAGTCTAACAACTCTTTCACTGTGCGTCGCAGGTTGAAAACTGTACTTATGGTTAAGAAGAATTACACCGTTGTTTAATGCTCCTTACCTAACCATCCACTGATATAGGTAAATGTCATCGACATAATATCAAAAGGTATATCTCACTCTATGAAAATAGACGTACAGATATATCGATTTGAAATTGGTGCACAACAGCGGATATTCAAAACCAAATATTTGCCGACCGGCAAACAACCCCGGTGACTTCCTCAAATATCACCGATTACAACGAATCCCGATATAATGAGGATGATCACCCAATTCCCAATAACTTACTCCCACTCCTCATCTGTAAAACCAAACAGATGTGAGAATCATACCTGGTAAATACATACCCTGGAGTAAGTGTCTAATCGGGAAATCAGTTTTTCTTTTAACATTACACAGTGAAACTGAAACATTGAAATGTTTCTGTGGGGAATTCTGGTATTCCTAGTAATGCCTCTTCCATTATCCAGATTCACAACTATAACCGTATAATTCTTTGCCACCTTTCCAAATCCCTTTATATGTCTTTAGTCATTACCTTCTGTACACCCTTTTAAGCCAAATGGTTTTCTTCCTTCCCTACCGTTCGGCACCAGCCTATGGTTTGGAAGAAGACTATCCAAAAAGCATAAAGGGTGTACTGTCCTAATCCTAGGAGCACTCGCAACGCGAGAGAAGGTGAAGATAAAAGACACCTGAATGTACTTTATTCCTATTTCTCCTGAACCAGAATCCATCCCCGAACTGGAACAAGTTCCTTTCGAGTTCGTATATAACCATACGATGGAGTATCCAATAATCTGTGGATCTTCGTAGTGACACGGAGTGTCCTGGAGAAATACAAAGTTGATTTAGGATTAGCGAAGAAATACTTGGTTTGGTCGTGAATATCAGTCGCAACTTACTTTGCCCTCCTACTAATCCCTTGCTTTGTCTTAACTTAATACCTTCTGCACACCATCGTTATGCTAATTGGTTTTCTTCATTCCCTACCGGTCGGCACCAGCCTAAGGTTTGGAAGAAGACTATCCAATTTGCGTAATAGGTGTACTACTCCTAAACCAAGGAGTACTCGCAACCTGAGAGAAGGTGAAAAGAAAAGACAACTGAATAATCCTATCCGTTTTCTCCAGAACCAGAAACCATCCTCGAAGTCCTTCGAGTTCGTATATAACCATACGATGGTTTTGTCCAATGGAAGTGGACGTTCGTAGTAATACGGGGTGTCCTGGAGAAAAGGGTAAAAGTAGGAGTGGCAATGAGGTCTGCAACTCTGACAATCCAAAAGCCAGTGTTAAGAAGGTTCGGTCAACTTGGTCACTGAGTCATAGTCCAGGGTCGGGTCAATGGTCGCTGCCAGAGAGAGAGAAAAGAAACACTCAGCGTGCACTCTAACCTAGATCAGAATGGTTATCACTTTGTCTAATCTGGAAACCTCCCACTGTACCTCAAATTCTCCTCCAAACCTGAAAGAAGAATTAGTCGGGGATCACCCGAGGAGTAAACCAACTCATCAGTGGAAATCGGGATCCAACTATCATCGCATGATAACTTGACGGAATCCACTCAAGTCATCACACTCCAGAAGGTATGCGCATGCCTGGCAAGTTTCAGTTCTTTTGAAACTCCCGATGTGATTTTTACCCCTAGGACCCAAGTGACCTTGACTGAGCCAACATATCAAAGGATCCTAGTCAAGTTCAACCCGTCATTATCTTGATTGCATTAGACCCACCCGCACGAGTCCTTGACTGAGCCAAAATGACCGTACGACTGTCCTAACCAATCACATATCCATGCAACAGAAAAGCACTACATAGCTACCGAACACTACGCCTCGGCTGAGCACGACATACGCAGCACGAATACTAAGTAATACTAATCTGAAATGACGGAGGGCTACGACTGGTTTTTGGCGAAAAACCTTTAACGTAATGATCTTGATATCGTTGAAGGAACTGCATAACTTTTTATAAAATATAGTGACGAAAACCTTTACTAAAGAGGTCACTCCCGGTGAAGGGATCTCGGCTCTTTCCCCGTAGAATGAGGTGCAGGATATTCCAACTGAATACCACGATGCAAAGCAAAAGCAATCGGCTATAGTGAAGTTAATGCCCTGACGCAAACTTCTGTCCAAGGGGTCACTCCCGGTGAAGGGATCTCGGCCCTTGCCTCGTCGACTGAGGAGCAGGATATTCCAAATGAATACCACGATGCAAAACAAAAGTGAACGTCCTTGCAATAACAGCTTTTTGAAAAGTGTTCCAACAACATCAGAATAGGTTTGTTTAAACTTGCAATGATCCGAATCAATGCAGTCCCATCAATTGATCACACCACAAAGAACGAAAATATACTGACGTACGTATATGCCATCCGCATTCGCCACTGGGTCCCGTCATCACCCGTTAGGTTAGCTAACTAACGGCAGAGCGGGGACTGGACTAGCGCGGATGTAAAACATATACAACATCTACTAATATATATACCAATATATAGTATTTCGCTCAAGGCGTGAATAAAAAAGCAACATCACAGAAAAGTACAGCATCACAGAACAATACAGATATCTGGAAGCCCCGGGTTTCACAGAGCCGCTGCTGAAACCCGACGTTCCCCTGGTCGTGTGGATAGCCTGTGCAATGAAATCCTAGACCCCTACGGGCGCGGCAAGTCACCCGCCAAAACCTGAAGCGAGGCAGCCCCTTTCAGTACCGTGAATGGACCACCCAGCACTTCACGGAATCCGGTAACTTGGGCACCCCTCCTGGGTCAACCTGTACCCCCTACGAGTGCGGCGAATAGCCCTCCTGTCCTGGACTGAAGCCCCCTCCGTCTCAATGCCCTGAGATGCAGGCCCGTTGCCCTCCAGAACCCGGCTATCCGTGCACCCCACCGTGGGGCAACCTAGTACAGAAAGTAAAATATACATACACCGGGTACATCGACCGCAACCAGGTCGTGCCCCAAAAGAATAATACAAACTGGCAGTGACGGCAGTCCACATGTCGGACGCTCGCCCCGCAATATCAAATGTACATAATACCACAAAACAGTACTAGCATTGCATCCAGGCTATCCCCACGACCGATCCGCAACAACACAGCATAAACATAGAACATCAACGTGAAAGTCACGTTCGCAAATCCGTCTAACCGGGCTATAGCAGTCAGACCGGATTTACCGATCGAGTGACATTCACGGTCGCAGATATAATGTAAATACTGTGAAATAATGTGTTTAAAATTTTCCGATCAATCAAACAATTAACAAGTGGGCCCCTAACCAATACTGTAGCAGTCACAGAAAACCTGGGCCAAAATTTAATATCCCAAAAGCCCCAAAATCAAGTATAAGACAATCTGGAGAAAAATGGTACAGTGAGTAATTTAAACGGCGGCGGAAGAGCGGCCAAAGCACTGCTTTGGCCGCGCTTCCGCGGTGAAAATAGGGAATCATGTTACCAATTTTTCCCAGATCTCTTATATTTCCCTGCATATCATTCTGAGACCACCTGAAAAATTTTTAGACTTCAAAAAATTTCGACAGAAACTGATGTGCTTAAAATACGAGTTTTCGGGATTTTGTTCGATCGGAAACGTAAAACACATTAAACGAAGCTAGGTAAGGTTAATGGCGTGGCTCTGATACCATGTTGCGCCACGGCAGCGCCCCGGCCTTCTTACTCGAGGCCAAATTGCGGAATCAAAATTTTTCCTTGCTCGGAAACCGGCGCTACCGCGGACAAAGAAAACCCGGATCGTTTACCATTAACCTACGCTAGCTAACTAGAGATGGGGTGAGAAGTATACCGAGTGATCCGAGTCCTCCGGTCTTCTCGTCATCGTCCCGATCTCCCGCGGAAAGTGTAGTCTCCATATCGTCGCCTCCTCGCCGGAAAGGGCACCACATCGCCTTCGTCTTTTACGGGCTCCCGCCTCAATACCGAGGCAACTCGGGCATGAAGCCGGCAACTCGACATGCCCAAGATTAGCTGTAGAATGTGTAGTGTAGAATCATAGTCTCACTTTGGGGTTTGTTGCCTTTGGATGGAGGAAAGAGGACAAGGAAAATATGGTGCTTTCATTTTTCCTTGCATGAAAGCAAGATCAAGAAGGAAACTCTCAAGAATGAAGCTCTCTCTTTTTCTTCTCACTTTCTTTTTCTTCTCATGAAAAACTTATCATCTTCAAGTAAGTATGAGAATGGTGGAGGAAAGAAAATATGATAGCAAGAGGGAGGTGAGTGTAGGAGCAAGGAAGTGGTGACCACATCCAAGGTCAAAGAAAACATCAACCATGCTTAAAACACTATGCACTCCATAACCTTTCACTTCACTTTAAAAAGCAAGTCAATGGATGAAAGAAATGAAATCTATCATAATCAAACTTTATGCAAGAAACCCCCCACCAAAGTGTTATTTGCAAAACTGCAAATAACCCCCTCCATCGAAAAAGTCCGGCCGGGAAAGAATGAAGGAAAACCGGCCGGGACGAAATGCAAACTGGCAACTCCAGAAAACTGGTCCCGTAATAAATCACAGGAAAAACCCCGACACTGTGCATACACACCCGCATCTGTATTCCGACCGGATACAAATGCAATGAGACAAAATCTACACTGTACTAAACTAGGACCGGCTTAAGCCAAAGCCGGCTAGTTAAAACCGTTCGATCCTGATCCGTGCAATACCGCACGTATCAGATCAAACCCTGCCATATTACTATACGGCCACTAGTACAAAGCTGTCCGATCCTGATCCGTGCAATACCGCACGTATCTGATCGGACCCTGCCATATCTCCATACGGCCTCTACAGCGTTTCGCCCGAAAGCTGAGTAACTGAAAGTGTGGTGGACTCTAAAGACTCGTCAATACTATGGTTGTGGATTTAACCACCAGCACGTCAGAGGTATAAGCCAATACATGACGGGCCACCAGCTATTGACCAAAATGGACGTCGATGAGGAAGCTCACCCCGACACCCAACTGAGCCTGTCAGTGACAATATCCGTACAGTCCGGTCCGTTCGTCTATGAGTATCGCATGGCGGGCCTAGGGGGTTGGTGAAAGTCAGACCCCCAAAAGCGGTACAAGTCGTGTCGGAGCGTAGCCCAGAACGCCCTGAGATACTACTGGAATACCTACCAGTAAATCTCCTGCCTCGGCCGAGGGCTTTGCGTAATGGCTCTCCTAGACACAGCGCGACCTCACCCCCAATACCGGGAGAGACGAACCCCTGCAGATCCGCTCACTGCCTCCATGTGGCTCGGGACTGTACCCAACTAAAACCTGTTTGCACGACTCCTTTGAGCCGTGGTAGGGTAGTAATCAAAGCACAGTGGGAACTCACACGAGACAAATGACGATCTCAGGTCGATGAACTAACCTGTACACATGTCACCAGGGAACTGCTATCTGACATCTGGTACAAGACCAACCAGCAGGTTCCCGGCGAGTCCTGTCGGTGTACTCATAACCCAATGAGCACCTGTATACATCTTAGGTGAATCAACTGACACCAGTGGCTTGTGAGACCGGCCACCGCCCCTCGTCGGGGTCTCGACTGTATACACTAGTCTACTAATGGAGTATCGATGCCCTGTCTCGAAACTCCCACGACTAGGGACCTTTTAAGGATGTGCTTATAGACTACCAGCTCCCACGTATATGATCGCCATCATACTGCTGGTGGTCAAGCAAGAATCCTAGGGGCTCTATCAACGTGTAATAGCGACATGTGAGGTCACCTAAAGCAGTACACGATGATAAAGATAAACCAGATAGCATACTATCATCTCGAGTAAGACTGTCCTACCGGGATAGGTCCTCCCTCAATCATTGCAATCACGTGCCTGTGATCCAATAATTGACTCTGAGGGCACTATCTCCAATAATGCGGAAGCGGTGATATACTTAAATTTTTTCATGAACTGGCACCACCGCGCACTAATACCCGGATCGAACCATTAACTAGTCCTAGCTAACTACAAGATGGGGAAGAGAGATATACCGACTGATCCGTGTCCTCCGGTCTTCTCGTTGTCGTCCCGATCTCCCGCGGAAACTCCGGTCGTCGCCTCCTTGCCGGAAGGGCACCACATCGTCTACATCTTTTACGGGCTCCCACCTCAATGCCGAGGCAACTCGGGCACGAAGCTGGCTAGTCGACGTGCCCAAGATTTTCTGTAGAATATAGTGTGGATTACTATGTCTCATTTTGGGGTTGTAGGAGGTGCCATTTTGGTGGAGGGATGATACAAGAACTATGTGGAGGAACTTGGGGATATTTTTGGAGCATGAAATGAACCAAATACCCACACTCAAATATTTGGACAGCCCCAAAGGGAGTGGCCGGCCAAGCATCTTGTGAGGGGGGAGGGAATGAGAGAGTGACCAAACTCAAAAGAGTGAATCAAGAGAATTATGCAAGTGAGAGGACGAAAAGGTTATCATCAAAAGAAATGATCACAAGCCTAAACTAACACTCCAACAACCACATCATTAACAACCATGATGACAAACTATAACCAACACTCCACCACAACCATCACCTCATCTCAAAAGTCAAGTCATGATGGATAAATCAAGTCAAAGGATGGTGCACCCATCATGATGCAACAAAATGCAAGGAACCCCCTCCACTAATGCTTATTTGCACAAATGCAAATAAGCCCTCCTTCACCAAACTTCGGCCAATGAACGATACAAAGGAAATTGGGCGAAACGGAAAGCAAACTGGCAACTCCAGAAAACTGGTCCCGTAATAAATTACAGGAAAACCCCGATACTGTGCATACACACCCGCATTTGTATTCCGACCGAAATACAAATGCAATGAGACAAAATCTACACTGTACTATACTAGGATCCGGATTAAACCAAAGCCGGCTAGTAATATCCGTTCGATCCTGATCCGTGCAATACCGCACGTATCTGATCGAACCCTGCCATATATCCATACGGCCTGTAGTACAAACTGTCCGATCCTGATCCGTGCAATACCGCACGTATCTGATCGGACCTTGCCATATCTCCATACGGCCTCTACAGCTTTTCGCCCGAAAGCTGAGTAACTGAATGTGGGGGACTCTAAAGACTCGTCAACACCTTGGTTGTGGATTTAACCACTAGCACGTCAGAGGTATAAGCCAATACGTAACGGGCTACCAGGTATTGACTAAAAGGGACGTCTGTGAGCGAACTCAGCCTGACAACCCTACTGAGCCTGTCAGTGACAATATCCGTACAGTCCGGTCCGTTCGTCTATGAGCATCGCATGGCGGGCCTAGGGGGTTGGTAAAAGTCAGACCCCCAAAAGCGGTACAAGTCGTGTCGGAGTGTAGCCCAGAACACCCTGAGATACTACTGGAATACCTACCAGTAAATCTCCTTGCCTCGGCCGAGGGCTTCATGTAATGGCTCTCCTAGACACAGCGCAACCTCACCCCCAATACCGGGAAAGACGAACCCCTGAAGATGCGCTCACTGCCTCCATGTGGCTCGGGACTGTACCCAACTAAATCCTGTTTGCACGACTCCTTTGAGCCGTGGTAGGGTAGTAATCAAAGTACAGTGGGAACTCACACAAGACAAATGACGATCCCCAGGTCGATGAACTAACCTGTACACATGTCACCAGGGAACTGCCATCTGACGTCTGGTATATGACCAACTAGCATGTTCCCGGCGAGTCCTGTTCGGTGTACTCATAACCCAATGAGCACCTGTATACATCTTAGGTGAACCAACTGACACCAGTGGCTTGTGAGACCGGCCACCGCCCCTCGTCGGGGTCTCGACTGTATACACTAGTCTACTCTGGAGTATCGATGCCCTGTCTCGAAACTCTCACGACTAGGGACCATTTAAGGATATGCTTATAGACTGCCAGCTCCCACGTATATGATCGCCCTCATACTGCTGGCAGTCAAGCAAGAATCCTAGGGGCTCTACCAACGTGTAATAGCGACCTGTAAGGTCACCTAAAGCAGCATACGATGATAAAGGTAAACCAGATAGCATACTATCATCTCGAGTAAGATTGTCCTATCGGGATAGGTCCTCCCTCAATCATTACAATCACGTGCCTGTGAACCAGTAATTGACTCTGAGGGCACTATCTCCAACAATCTCCCACTTGCACTCAAGGCTAATTATTGCGATGTCGCATACTCACAGCCCGTGTGATACCGAACACCCAACTCCTCTACTAGTCAGTCTCACAAAACTCGTTTGCGAAACTATTGCGTTCGAGAAATAGCCTCAGTGAGTGGATCCGCTTTGATGTTTCTTTCTATGTCTCTCTATATCTCAAGTTCGTAGAGAAAACTATCTCCCGAAATGAGCAATACCTGTCTAAGAATGTGTCTGGATGTCTGATGGGACATAGTTCATAAATGAACACCAAATCCAAACTTCTTAGACTGTATCGTCAACTGAACTTAATCAGTATCCTGGGCCATGCCTCCCTCAGTACTGCCTTGGACCAACTGTCCAAAATACTGCCCCTCGTCAGAAGGAAAACTATAACTCTGACAACCTCCTTGTCGTCCATGTCACCTTGGAAGCCTGGAATGATAACTGTCTCCCGAATGAGGCTGTCGTTATCATATCCCTAGAACATCCACTTATGTTCTGGAACTACTTCCGAATGTTTCTCCAGGATTGGGTCAATGTCAACTTATTGCATCTAGTGCAAGAACAATATCTGGTGTGGTACTTGACATCTCATGATTGACTCAACTGCCTGAGCAAGTGATCTGCCAATCATGCACATCCCTCTCCCCTTTAGTCTGTAAAACACCTTCAGAGAGGGTGACTCCATCTTCTGCAGGTAGACTACCGTGCATGGAGTCGTCCATTCTAAATAGCCTTAGAATGCTGTCTAAGTACCAAGATTGGAAGAACACCCAAATCTAGATCTAAAACCATAGATCTAGTAACCAGTATACCTGACATAATGTCAAAATCCCATATGGAGAAACCATTGTGTGACGACCAAAGTATAACCGATCGTAGTATAGGAATATCACTCCCTATTCTGTGTATGTCATCCAAATACCAGGACATCACACCCTACTACCTTTTCAACAGATCCATCCCCTATTCTGATGAAGTCAAACCCATGACTGTCACATCAGAAATAGATGATCTATCTCCGCTACATCTGCTTTAGTCTATAAATAGACATAAGCAACCTGCCCACCAATGCTTCCGCTGCTCCCACTGACTACGACAACCCTCTGGCAGAGTCATATACACGTACACTTCTGAAACCAGTTCAGAACGACACTATACTCATCCTCCTGCCGGGTCTCGCTGCCTGGAACAACAGCAATGGCAAGTGTGGGTAAACAAGAACTTCCCTGTCACCGTCCTTGGGGCTACCAGAGTACCTCTCGGGTGCCTGAAGTTACCCACCTTATCTGCGGAGTGGCCAATGGAATGTCAAACCAGATTGAATCTTTAGGTTCCTATGAAATCTTGAGTAATCGTTTGTGGTTCTGGAATCACTTCCAGTTCTACCATACCCCCACTACTGTTTTCTGAAAAAATCCATTTTTAATAAAACTGTGGCGAGTCTAGAACAATATTGCTATTGTTCATCCAGATGGTAGAAAGTCAACCCTCGTCATAGCCTGGGTCAACCCACAAACAGCCATTACAGAAACGTGCCTTGAGTTGTCCAGCGTCTGGTTTTAAGCATAAACCGGACAACTCCCCGTATTTTAACATCGTTAAGATATGAACTGTTCTATATCCAATATAGAAACAGTGGCACTGATTTAATTGAACCAGATCCAAATCATGCAACTGTCTCCAGTGCATGTCAACTAAATGGAAGGAGGCCGATCAGCGTTACCCAACTTAGGAATGCTTCCAATCATGAGTAACCGAAAGAGAAGCAAGACCTCTTTATCATTACTATCAACTGAATACCATTCACAAGTATCTACATCTTCGATCGCTTTGAAGAATCCCGATACTTGCCACACCTGGTTCTCTACTCTATTCAAATACCTATAACTTCTCAAAATTCGGACCCTGTGATTCCACGAAACACCTGTCTAAAAACTAGAGAAGTCGTAAGTAAACCGAATATATTACGAGGACCAACCCCTCTGTCCTGATGGACCCTGGACAACATACAATACTCTGTATAAGTTCCTTGAGTCTGATAACTCATTCACTGTGTGTCGTAGGTTGAAAACTGTACTTATGGTTAAGAAGAATTACACCGCTGTTTAATGCTCCTTACCTAACCATCCACTGATATAGGTAAATGTCGTAGACATAATTTCAAAAAGGTATATCTCACTCTATGAAAATAGACGTACAGATATATCGATTTGAAATTGGTGCACAACAGCGGATATTCAAAACCAAATATTTGCCGACCGGCAAACAACCCAGGTGACATCCTCAAATATCACCAATTACAACGAATTCCGATATAATGAGGATGATCACCTAATTCCCAATAACTTACTCCCACTCATCATCTGTAAAACCATACAGATGTGAGAATCATACCTGGTAAATACATACCTTGGAGTAAGTATCCAATCGGGAAATCAGTTTTCCTTTAACAGTACACAGCGATACTGAAACATTGAAATGTTTCGATGGGGTATCCCGGTATTCCTAGTATTGCCTCTTCCAGATTCACGACTGTAACCGTATAATTCTTTGCCACCTCTCCAAATCCCTTTATATGTCTTTAGTCATTACCTTCTGTACACCCCTTACGCCAAATGGTTTTCTTCCTTCCCTACCGTTCGGCACCAGCCTATGGTTTGGAAGAAGACTATCCAATAAGCATAATGGGTGTAATGTCCTAATCCTAGGTGCACTCGCAATGCGAGAAAAGGTGAGGATAAGAGACAACCGAATAAACCTTATTCCTATTTCTCCTGGACCAGAATCCATCTCCGAACTGGAACAAGTTCCTTTCGAGTTCGTATATAACCATACGATGGAGTATCCAATAAACTGTGGATCTTCATAGTGATACGGAGTGTCCTGGAGAAATACAAAGGTGATTTAGGATTGGCGAAGGAATACTTGGTTTGGTCGTGAATAGCAGTCGCAATTTACTTTGCCCTCTTACTAATCCCTTACTTTGTCTGAACTTAATACCTTCTGCACACCACCGTTATGCTAATTGGTTTTCTTCATTCCCTACCGGTCGGCACCTGCCTATGGTTTGGAAGAAGACTATCCAATTTGCGTAATAGGTGTACTATCTCCTAAACCAAGGAGTACTCACAACTTGAGAGAAGGTAAAAAGAAAAGACAACTGAATAATCCTATCCGTTTTCTCCAGAACCGGAAACCATCCTCGAATAAATTCTTTCGAGTTCGTATCTAACCATACGATGGTTTTGTCCAATGGAAGTGGACGTTCGTAGTAATATGGGGTGTCCTGGAGAAAAGGGTAAAAGTAGGAGTGGCAATGAGGTTCGCAACTCTGACAATCCAAAAGCCAGTGTTAAGAAGGTTCGGTTAATTTGGTCTCTGAGTCATAGTCTTAGGGTCGGGTCAATGGTCGCTGCCAAAGAGAGAGAGAAAAGAAACACTCAGCGTGCACTCTATCCTAGATCAGAATGGTTACCAATTTATCTAATCTGGAAACCTCCCACTGTACCTCAAATTCTCCTCCAAACCTGAAAGACGAATTAGTCGGGAACACCCGAGGAGTAAACTAACTCATCAGTGGGAATCGGGATCCAACTATCATCGCATGATAACGTGACGGAATCCGCTCACGGTGTCATACTCCAGAAGGCATGCGCATATCTGGCAAGTTTCAGTTCTTTTGAAACTCCCGATGAGATTTTTGCCCCATGCTCTTATGACCTTGGCGTGAGGTCAAAATATCATAAGTCACATGTCAAGTTCTGCCCATCATTATCCAGGTTAATTTGAACCCACCCGTACATACCCTTGACATATGCCAAAATAGTAGTACGACTGTCCCAAACCAACGCATCTATCTATGCAACAGATAAATACCCGGCAGCTACCAATCACTATGCCTTGGCGTGAGGTCAAAATACATAGCTTGAATACTACCGAATATTTAACTGAAATGATGGAGGGCTACGAATGGTTTCTGGCGAAAACCTTTAACGTAATGAACTTGATATCGTTGAAGGAACTGATAGCTTTTAAAAATACAGTGACGAAAACCTTTCCTAAAGAGGTCACTCCCGGTGAAGGGATCTCGGCTCTTTCCCCGTAGAATGAGGTGCAGGATATTCCAACTGAATACCACGGTGCAAAGCAAAAGTAATCGGCTATAGTGAAGTCATTGCCCTGACGGAAACTTTTGTCCAAGGGGTCACTCCCGGTGAAGGGATCTCGGCCCTTGCCTCGTCGACTGAGGAGCAGGATATTCCAACTGAATACCACGATGCAAAACAAAAGTGAACGTCCTTGCAATAACAGCTTTTTGAAAAAGTGTTCCAACAACATCAGATTAGGTTTGTTTTTAACTTGCATTGATCCGAATCAACGCAGTCCCATCAATTGATCACACCACAAAGAACGAAAATATACTGATGTACGTATATGCCATCCGCATTCGCCACTGGGTCCCGTCATTACCCGTTAGGTTAGCTAACTAACGACAGAGCGGGGACTGGACTAGCGCGGATGCAAAACATATACAACATCTACTAATATATATACCAATTTATTATATTCGCTCAAGGCGTGATAAAATGCAACATCACAGAAATGTACAGCATCACAGAAACAATACAGATATCTGGGATCCCCGGGTTTCACAGAGCCACTACTGAAACCCGACGTTCCCCTGGTCGTGTGGATAGCCTGTGCAATGAAATCCTAGACCCCTACGGGCGCGGCAAGTCACCCGCCAAAACCTGAAGCGAGGCAGCCCCTTTCAGCAACGTGAATGGACCACCCAGCACTTCACGGAATCCGGTAACTTGGGCACCCCTCCTGGGTCAACCTGTACCCCCTACAAGTGCGGCGAACAGCCCGCCAATCCTAGAGTGAAGCCCCCTCCGTCTCAATGCCATGAGATGCGGGCTCGTTGCCCTCTAGAACCCGGCCATCCGTGCACCTCTCCGCGGGGTAATCCTAGTACAGAAAGTAAAATATACATACAACGGGTACATCGACCGCAACCTGGCCGTGCCCCAAAATAATAATACAAACAGGCAGTGACGGCAGTCCACATGTCGGATGCTCGCCCCGCAATATCAAATGTATATAATACAACAAAAACTGTACTAGCATTACATCCAGGCTATCCCCCATGACCAATCCGCAACATCACAGCAATACATAGAACATCAACGTGAAAGTCACATTCGCAAATCCGTCTAACTGGGCTATAGCAGTTAGACAGGATTTACCGATCGAGTGACATTCACGGTCGCAGATATAATGTAAATACTGTGAACTAATGTGTTTAAAATATCCGATCGATCAAATTTTAACAAGTGGGCCCCCAAGTACTACTGTAGCACATCAAGAAATTCTGGGCCCAAAATTAATATTCCAAAACCCCTATTTTTAACCCAGAAAGCGACTGCAAAAATTTGATACAGCGAGGACACCAATGTGCGGCGGAACCGCGGCCCAAAGGGGGGTTTGGCCGCGGTTCCGCGCTTCAGTGGTCGATTCACTGTGTCGAATTTCTACAGAGTGCTTAAAATTTCCAGTACATCACTTTTCTACAACCTGAAAATTTTTTCGACTCAAAAAAATTTCAACAGAAAACTGATGTGAACAAAAATGCGGATTTTGGAATTTTGGTCCATTGGAAATGTAAACACATTAAACAAAGCTAGACTAAGTTAATGGCGAGGCTCTGATACCATTGTAAGTGCACGGCGGCGCCCCGGCCTCCATCCCGAGGCCAATTGCGGAAGCGGTGATATACTTAAATTTTTTCATGAACTGGCACCACCGCGCACTAATACCCGGATCGAACCATTAACTAGTCCTAGCTAACTACAAGATGGGGAAGAGAGATATACCGACTGATCCGTGTCCTCCGGTCTTCTCGTCGTTGTCCCGATCTCCCGCGGAAACTCCGGTCGTCGCCTCCTTGCCGGAAGGGCACCACATCGTCTACATCTTTTACGGGCTCCCACCTCAATGCCGAGGCAACTCGGGCACGAAGCTGGCTAGTCGACGTGCCCAAGATTTGCTGTAGAATATAGTGTGGATTACTATGTCTCATTTTGGGGTTGTAGGAGGTTCCATTTTGGTGGAGGGATGATACAAGAACTATGTGGAGGAACTTGGGGATATTTTTGGAGCATGAAATGAACCAAATACCCACACTAAAATATTTGGACAGCCCCAAAGGGAGTGGCCGGCCATGCATCTTGTGAGGGGGGATGGAATGAGAGAGTGACCAAACTTAAAAGAGTGAATCAAGAGAATTATGCAAGTGAGAGGAAGAAAAGGTTATCATCAAAAGAAATGATCACAAGCCTAAACTAACACTCCAACAACCACATCATTAACAACCATGATGACAAACTATAACCAACACTCCACCACAACCATCACCTCATCTCAAAAGTCAAGTCATGATGGATAAATCAAGTCAAAGGATGGTGCACCCATCATGATGCAACAAAATGCAAGGAACCCCCTCCACTAATGCTTATTTGCACAAATGCAAATAAGCCCCCCTCCACCAAACTTCGGCCAATGAACGATACAAAGGAAATTGGGCGAAACGGAAAGCAAACTGGCTACTCCAGAAAACTGGTCCCGTAATAAATTACAGGAAAACCCCGATACTGTGCATACACACCCGCATTTGTATTCCGACCGAAATACAAATGCAATGAGCCAAAATCTATACTGTACTATACTAGGATCCGGCTTAAACCTAAGCCGGCTAGTAATATCCGTTCGATCCTGATCCGTGCAATACCGCACGTATCTGATCGAACCCTGCCATATATCCATACGGCCTGTAGTACAAACTGTCCGATCCTGATCCGTGCAATACCGCACGTATCTGATCGGACCTTGCCATATCTCCATACGGCCTCTACAACTTTTCGCTCGAAAGCTGAGTAACTGAATATAGGGGACTCTAAAGACTCGTCAACACCTTGGTTGTGGATTTAACCACTCGCACGTCAGAGGTATAAGCCAATACGTAACGGGCTACCAGGTATTGACTAAAAGGGACGTCTGTGAGCGAACTCAGCCTGACAACCCTACTGAGCCTGTCAGTGACAATATCCGTACAGTCAGGTCCGTTCGTCTATGAGCATCGCATGGCGGGCCTAGGGGGTTGGTAAAAGTCAGACCCCCAAAAGCGGTACAAGTCGTGTCGGAGTGTAGCCCAGAACACCCTAAGATACTACTAGAATACCTACCAGTAAATCTCCTTGCCTCGGCCGAGGGCTTCGTGTAATGGCTCTCCTAGACACAGCGCGACCTCACCCCCAATACTGGGAGAGACGAACCCCTGAAGATGCGCTCACTGCCTCCATGTGGCTCGGGACTGTACCCAACTAAAACCTGTTTGCACGACTCCTTTGAGCCGTGGTAGGGTAGTAATCAAAGTACAGTGGGAACTCACACAAGACAAATGACGATCCCCAGGTCGATGAACTAACCTGTACACATGTCACCAGGGAACTGCCATCTGACGTCTGCTATATGACTAACTAGCATGTTCCCGGCGAGTCCTGTCCGGTGTACTCATAACCCAATGAGCACCTGTATACATCTTAGGTGAACCAACTGACACCAGTGGCTTATGAGACCGGCCACCGCCCCTCGTCGGGGTCTCGACTGTATACACTAGTCTACTCTGGAGTATCGATGCCCTGTCTCGAAACTCTCACGACTAGGGACCATTTAAGGATATGCTTATAGACTGCCAGCTCCCACGTATTTGATCGCCCTCATACTGCTGGCGGTCAAGCAAGAATCCTAGGGGCTCTACCAACGTGTAATAGCGACCTGTAAAGTCACCTAAAGCAGTACACGATGATAAAAGTAAACCAGATAGCATACTATCATCTCGAGTAAGATTGTCCTATCGGGATAGGTCATCCCTCAATCATTACAATCACGTGCCTGTGATCCAATAATTGACTCTGAGGGCACTATCTCCAACATCCCTAAGTATGTTGTGTAGGGTTCCTAGGCAGACTCAAGAGGTTCCACAAGGCATTAACCATGCCAAATTCAAATTTTTCATGTGCCGAGAAACCCTAATGCTAGATCGTTACTAGAGGTAAAGGCGAAACAAGAAAGTATACAACTTTATTGCTAAATGAAAGAGACTACAACCTTTGTAGATCCGTTCCTCCACTTCTCTAGCTCCGTGTTGACGTCCCTTCGCTGCGATCACCGGGATCCCGGACTCTAGCGATGGTTTCGTCGGGGAAATGAGCGGGCTAGGTCGTTGACTTCGATGGTGAAGATGATCTACGTCGAGGCAACTCTAACTCAAGCTCCATCTTCACTTGGTCATGAAACTTGTGAAGATAACACACTCTACTACATGGCAAGTGGTAGAGGATGAAGAAATAGGAAGTTGGTTCACTTTGGATTTGGATTTCTCACTTGGATTCATCACTTGATAATTTTCAAGAATGGTTTCTTCTCTTCATGAAGAAGATGAAGAAGAAGAAAGAAAAGGAATTATGAATTATCTCCAAAAAGAAAATCAAGTGATGGTTATCATAATGCAACCATGGGTGAGTATAACTAGTGTAGAGACTAAACTAGGGTTTAGGTGAATGGTTAGGTTTAGGAAAGAAACAAAATGGTCAAAGCTTCATGAAGCTTCAAGTAAAATACAAAAGAAGCCACCATTTTATTTCTTGCCCAAAATGAATAAATAAATAAATGAATAAATAAATAAAAACCGTAACCATTTACCTAAACATGGTTCAAAGCATATACACACCCACGTTTGCATGTATCATCAAACATGATACAAACTAGTGCACAAAACTATATCATATATACAATGTGCACATCAAGTGAGAAAATCCATCTTAAGTGAACAAATACTAGTTAATGTAAAGTAATATATCAAATATATAATTATACATTAAATCATTAAATCAACACTTGATTTAATGATCCGGTCATACAGCATATAACCGACTAATATCAAGTGTATCAATGTATCGAATCAACACTTGATTCGGTAACCCGGCTATATCATATATAACCGTCCAATGATACAAATCGCGAGAATAGAATACAGTATCACATACTGGTATTATTCTCGGTCCCGCACATATCTCATATGCGCTCCTATTTCGTTTCGCTTGAGCCAGGAAACCTCTGTGTAGGACTCTAAAGACTCGTCAATACGCCGGCAGCAGGAGATGATCATATCAAGCACCCACAAGCCGCAAGAGATCTGCTAAACGTAACGGCCACCCGGGTATTGAGCGATCAGAAGATCAACGAGCAAGCCCGCTCACACTCCTGTGAATCCAACCAGCAACACTTACCGTACAGTCCGGTCTCGTCGTCTGATATGTCGCATATCTTGCCTAGGGGTGGTAAACGTCAGACCCCAATAGCTGGATAAGTCGTGTCGATATGAGGTCTATAACTGTTCGAGAAACTACTGGTAACACTAACCAGTAAATCTCAGCAACCCTGGCCAGGGATTTCCGGTTATAGCCAATCGAACACAGCGCAACATCAACTCCCTATACCGGGAGAGACGAATCCCCTCCTATCGCTCATTGCCTCCATATGTTTCGGTACTGTACCCAAAAACCACCATTTTGCACGCCCTCTTGGACGTGGTAAGGTGGAAATCAAAGCACAGTGGGAATCACACAAGACTCTATGACGATCTCGGGTCAACGGACTACTCCATACCAGTGTCACCAGAGAACTGCCATCTGACGTGAGGTATAATACCATCTGGGAGTTCTCGGCGAGTCCGTCCAGTGTACCAAGTCTCCACAGAGCACCCGTATATCATCTCTGATGTCAAACACCAATGGATATGGGATCATCTATCGCCCATCTGTATGAGTCGAGAAGGTATACGCTAGTCTACTCTGGTATATCGATGCCCTGTCTCAATACACCCACGACTAGGGACCTTGAAGGATGTACTTATGGACTACCATGTCCCCACTAGTATGATCGGCATCATAGTCCAGGTAGTCAAGTACACATCCTAAGGGCTTTACCAACATGTAACAGAGAGACAATCAGTGTACACGTTAAGGTAAAGAGTAAGCAGATAGCATACTATCATATCGAGCAAGAAAGTCATCCCTATATATGTCCAAGCATCCACTACAATATACATCCTATGTATAGTAATGGCCTCTAGGGCATACATATAACTAACAATCTCCCACTTGCACTAGGGCCATCTGATAGCAGTGGTTGTAGTATCTCATACTCAACCATCCCATAAAAGTCTCTCTCTGGGAAAAGGCCTTTGTGAGTGGATCCGCCGTGTTGTCCTCTGAGTCTGCTCTCCTTACCTCGATCCCCTGGAGATCAACCATCTCCACGATCAGGTGACACTGACATAGAATATGTCTGGATCACAGATGGGACGGGCGTTCCTTGGTATAAGCCACACCTCCATTGTCATACAATGGGAGGAACGAAGTTCATTTTATGAACTTATATACACCCAGACTGCCACTTTGGTAGCATCTTTGGTAATGATGTATCTTGCCTTTAATCGTCTAGTATGTCACGGTATATAGCTTGGAACTCTTCCAACATACCGTCCCTCCACTGAGGGTAAAGATAATGCCTGCGATTGACATTCAGTCGTCCTTATCACCCTGGAACATTTCCAGTGATTCTCACCAGGATCAATTGATACCATCTCAATACAACTAGTGAGTATCCTAACATCCAATTAGATCAATCTCATAGATCCAAAACCCAGGATTTAGGAGGTATCACTTTGATCCTATGTGGAGAATCATTTGTGATAAGCGGAGATTGACCGAGCGTAGCATAGGAAACTCCTTCTTCATCAAGAGTATGTCATCCACGTACTCTACGAGGATCATCAGCATACTCCCTACTACCTTTTTGTATATACAAGGTTCATCTACCATTTTGATGATGTCAAACTCTTTGACTACCACATCAAAACAGATGTTCCAACTCCGCGATGCCTGCTTTATCACATAAAACATCTTGCTAACGTTTCCGCTGCTCCCACTGTCTACGAGGCCCTCTGGCTGTGTACTTATAGACGCACTCTTCTAAAACATCATTTAGACAAGCAGTCATGGCACCCAACCGCCAGATATCGTAGTCATGGTATGTAGCCGTGGCAAGTAGGATCTGGATGGACTTAAGCATAGCCACTGGAAAAAGGTTTCATCATTATCCACGCCTGGTCGATGACGAAAACCTTTAACAAGTCTAGCTTTGAAAGTCTCAACTTTTCCATCTACATCAAGTAATCTTCTCAAGATATACTTGCTCCCGATGGGGATTTAACCCTTCAGACATAGCAACCAAAGTCCATACTTTGTTGGTGTACATGGATTCCATCTCAGATCACTAAGCATCCAGCCATTCTTACAGTGTCGATACTCTCGATGGCCTGCTCGAAACTAGTTGGGTCATCATCTCATGATGTAATCCTCGCTCCCACTGTCATAGAGAAACAGAAGTATCTCTGAGGTGGATGAGGAACCCTACTAGATCGGCGGAGAGGCTGAGGTTTGTTGGAATCTACTGAATCCTTTAATTCTACCAAATCATCTGCTGTAATTTGTATAGCTTGAACCCTTTCCAGTTCTACCTCATGACCACTAATTTCTTCTCAAGAAATTCTCTTTCACAAAGGTGGCATGTTGAGAAACAAAACATTTTTGTTCCTCGGTTAGGTAGAAGATATTCCCTTGCGAATGCTTAGGATATCCAACAAACTTCTACAGAACTGACTTTGCCTCGAACTTGTTCGGATTTTGCCTTTTAGACATACCAAATCTTAACAAACTTAAGATATGGTCTCTTCCCAATCCATATATTATATGAAGTGGTAGGCAACTGATTTGATCGGAACCATATTCAATAGGTATGCAACTTCATAAGTGCATAACTCCCAAAAGGAAATAGGTAACTCAGTAGTACTCATCATAGAGCACACCATATCAGATAGGGTGTGATTGCTCCGCCCCGATACACCGTTGTGCTGTGGTGCATTCAGAGGAGTAACACTGAGGGAGAATCTCATTCTCCTTTAGAATAGTCCAAGAATTCCATGCACAAGTATTCTCCTCCCTGATCTCATCATAGGACATAATACTTATACCCGTTTTGGTTCTCTACTTCTAACTTATATTCTGTGAATATCTCAAAAGGTTCGGAATTGTGTTTCAACAGGAACATATGTCTGAATCTAAAGAGATCATCAGAGAATGCAATGAAGTACAAAGAACCGGTCTTGGCATGTGTAGACAGGGGACCTTCATACATCAACATGTATCATCCCAAGATTACACTAACTCTTTCTCTGCTTCCAATAAACAGAGCTGCGGTCATCTTATCTTTGTGACATGACCGGCAAGTTTTCACAAGATGTAAATTCAAACAGATTTAAATATGCATCTATGTGCAACTTAGCTAGTCGGGTCGCATTGATATGACCTAGTCTACAATACCTCAAGAAGGATCCGTTCATTTCTGAACTTTTCCTCTTGTGTGTGTTCCGTATACTAAGAACTGTAGTTTGATTTAGAACATCAATGTTTTTAGATAACGTACCTGAACCGATCAACTTTTGATATAGGAAATGTTCAAAACATTATCCAACAATACAAAATTTTATCATTTCTTTACTAATAAAGAGACTGATATGATTTTGTATATCAGGTTCGGTATCTAATAGCATTTGTTCAGAATCAATGTATTCTAGTAATACAGAGTGACAGTGACCAACAGACTTGGCTGCAACACTTGCACCGTTTTCTGTCTCATGAAACTTATCACCCGTTCTCAGTTTTCTACCTTTCTGCAGCCCTATGTAACAGATTACATATCTGGGATCCTGATCCGGTATCAAATACCCAGGACGTAGAGAATACAGAGGAACAGTTGTTTGTAATGAACACACCCGAAGGAGATGCATCATATGCACTTTCCTCGTTTGGGCGGCATAGGAATTCAGGTATTCGTCTATTTCCTGCTCTGTCTTATAACAATTATAAGTTGGAGAGGGACCAACGTTCCCCAGCTCAGTATAACAAGCGGGTTCGGTCAATACATCCGTATTATTATCTTGATTAAGGCGTGACATGGTCGCTACCTGGAGAGAGAGAGAGAAGAAAACACTATACGTGCGCTCTTGCAAGATCAGATTGTTTATAATTTTATCTAATCAGGATGGCTCCCACTGTTTTTATCAAATCTTCCTTCAAACTCTAAAAGGAAAGATTAGCCGGGATTAATTACACGCTATAAGTTCGCCAATCTTTCAGCCAGGCCAGTGTCGGTACTTTGAGGGAGGTGCCCCGTGCTTTCGCACGGACCTAATTAATGTAAACCTCGTTTTCCCAGAGGCGTAACCCCGTTGACACCTTTCTAGAAACCTACTTGATCGGCTAATTGTAATGTGTAAAACTCTCACAGGAGTAACAATTACTCGCAGTGGGTATCGGGATCCAACTATCTCATAGAAGGTATGCAATCTCATTGCAAATTTCAACACTTGAAATTCCCGATAATTTTGGCCCTAGTGTCCCATGACCTTGACGCAGGCCAACAAACCATAGTGCGCTAGTCAAGTTCAACCCGTCATTTCCTGATTGAATTAAACCCACCCGCACGACCCTTGACGCAGGCCAACAAAGTCGCACGTCTACCCTAATCCAATCTGCATCATATGCATAAGCAGATAAATACTAGTTAGCTACCGCACACTACGCCTTGATGCAGGCAAACAAACGTAGCACGAATACTAACTACTACTTATCTGAAATGACGGAGGGCTACGACAGTTTTTTCTGAAAACCTATTGCGTAATGAACTTGATATCGTTGTAGAATCAAATGATTTTAAAATGGAGTGTTTTTTAGGCTTTTCTAGTTTTGCTAAAGGGGTCACTCCCGGTGAAGGGATTGGCAGCCCTTTCCTCATCGAATAAGGTGCATGATATATCATATATACCGCTGTGCAAAGAAAAACTATAGAAGCAATCAAAACACAACCCGAGGGTTGTAGCATCTGCCAGTTATTGCTAAAGGGGTCACTCCCGTTGAAGGGATCTCGGCCCTTTCCTTATCGAATAAGGTGCAGGATGTTCTACAAGGAACACCGCGATGCAAAGCAAGAACCGTAGCTACCTGTTTTTGAAAATTCGATTCCACAACATCTTTTAGGTTTCTTTTCTTTCATTAATCATATTAATGAAGTCCCAACATTTAAGTTACCTAAACATCACAGATAAATACGACGTACACTTATGCTATCCGCATTCACCTCGATGTCCCCTCATGCACCGTTAGGTTAGGTAACTAACGGCAGAGCGGGGCAGGGCTAGCGCGGGTGTAAAACATAAGTAACGTCTATATAATATATCATATATACTATATACAGTATATATCACAACATATCAAATGATCAAATCACAGATATCGCAGCAGAAGAATCATATGAAACATTGGATATACTAGGACGTCCGTGTTTTTAATATTAGCCAGTATAAAACACGGATTCCACGGTCCCGATGAATAGCCAAACCCACACCCTTAGACCCCTACGAGAGCGGCAAGCAACCCTACCAATTCTAGAGTTAGGAGACCCGGACTCGACTCCTTGAGTTGGTGTCCCACTGGACTCTAGAACCTGGTTACTTGTGCTCTCCACCTTGGGTCTATCCTAGTGCGGAAAAGTAGATAATATACAAAAGGTGACATCTTCCGCAACCTGGAAGTGGCCCAATAAAAGAATATTACATACAAGTTTTTACATGAATGAAAATTAAAAACACTCATCTCACATAAAAAAAACCCGGCTATTCAAAACGCGACGATCCAATATAACATATCCAGCAACACATAACATCACATGTCATCAACGTAAGTAAACATGCGTATCCCAATTGTCGTTGACATATAGCAACGAAACCGGCGATATCACATATTACACTTACGGTCGCAGAAAAGAAAGTGTAAAACTACAACAGTTGGAATCCGCAACCTCTTTAGACATCACATGCCTAATCAAATGAATTCCTTAGACATCACATGCCTAACAATTATAAACCACGTATTTTAGTCTCTATATCGAAAACACTTTTCAATATCTAGTCGGGCAATTCAACAAGATTCCCGAAAAACTGATCGAATGCTCGTCGCAAACTTTAGTAGGCGGCCACACCCCCCGATACCGTCAACGTAGTGCACCAAGGCGGAACACCGCTGCCACGAGCACCCGAACGGATGCTTTTGGCGACGGGGTTCTCCTACAGTCACTTGGTCGGGGCTATGGGGCATGGCTGTCTATTAAGTTTACCCGGCGAGTATCCGCGTACGCTACGTGATTGCGACGGACTTTTGATCACATCAAAATTCCGTGGCAACCGATCAATTAAGACTAAACTGCTATGTTTATAACATCCAAATCAGTTATCTCATAACTACTTGTGGATTCCAAATATTGTATCAGATTCCAGATAAATAGAAAATGTTAAACTTTCCGGTTGAACAATCAAACACCTAAGTTTTCCCGAAACAGCTGAACACATGAAATAAGTTTAAAAAACATTCACTTCATGCCACAGTACCAATGGTCCAGCCGTAGAAGGGTCAAGCCAACGCCTCACATGTGGCACGCCGTACTGCCCCAAACCCTCAGGTCCAAAGGGCAGTTCAAGACGGTCACATATTCGAGTTAAGGTTTGTTGTCTTCTAGAGGGACCATCGCGTTACTTGCACTACTTAGAACGTTTTCAAACTACGGAAAAATCCAACACTTGGAAATTTCCCGGCGGGGGAAAAAGTGGGTATTTATATCCGGTCGAACATTTTAACATATTCAAAAATTATCCGGAAAAACACATAGACAAAGTTACAGTTTCCGATCGAATCATCGAATCCCCAATACAACCTAGAAAACTCAACTCTTGAGTGCAAAATAAAAATTCCCAGAAAACACAGGAAATTCAGGTAAACATTACTGTGCAAAATTGGACAAAAGAAGATACCGTACAGCCGTGGAACCGCCAATCTCAGTAACCCTGGACAGGGATTTCCGGTTATAGCCAATCGAACACAGCGCAACATCAACTCCCTATACCGGGAGAGACGAATCCCCTCCTATCGCTCATTGCCTCCATGTGATTCGGGACTGTTCCCAAAAACCACCGTTTTGCACGCCCTCTTAGACGTGGTAAGGTTGAAATCAAAGCACAGTGAGAATCACACAAGACTCTATGACGATCTCGGGTCAACAGACTACTCTGTACCAGTGTCACCAGAGAACTGCCATCTGACGTGAGGTATAATACCATCTGGGAGTCCTCGGCGAGTACGTCCAGTGTACCCAGTCTCCACTGAGCACCCGTATATCATCTCTGATGTCAAACACCAATGGATATGGGATCATCGATCGCCCATCTGTATGGGTCGAGAAGGTATACGCTAGTCTACTCTGGTATATCGATGCCTTGTCTTGATACACCCACGACTAGGGACCTTGAAGGATGTACTTATGGACTACCATGTCCCCACTAGTATGATCGGCATCATAGTCCATGTAGTCAAGTACACATCCTAAGGGCTTTACCAACATGTAACAGAGAGACAATCGGTGTACACGTTAAGGTAAAGAGTAACCTGATAGCATACTATCATATCGAGCAAGAAAGTCATCCCTATATATGTCCATGCATCCACTACAATATACATCCTATGTATAGTAATGGCCTCTAGGGCATACATATAACTAACATGTTGTTCCCTTGTGAGTCGTAAGGATCTCACGCAGGTGATTTCTCCTTACAGGGTCGAGAGGACCTTGCAAGTGTCTTTTAACGAGCTTGCGCCCTTTCGGGTTTTCACAAAACTCGCCGGTAGCCCTGCTGTTTTTACTTACGGAGCCCTTTCGGGTTTTCATCCGTGCCCATTTTGCTTATGGACATACCGTTTTTTTTCTTTTATTATTATTATTATTATTATTATTATTATTATATTTTTTGTGTCAGCCTTGGGATGCTGCAGTCCACGGTAGTTTATCGATGTCTCGGTCAACAGCCAGTTTTAGGACATAGTGGTCCATCGTTAGTTTAAGGACGTTTCGGTCCGCAAACCGGCTACTACTTATAGAGTTTAGGCTTAGGAAGATAGCGAGTGGACATAGGCGTCGTCATCTATCATTGAACTAGGCCATGACTCGTCAGGCGTAGTATTTTTTTAGGAAGCGACCGTTTATTGGCCTGAAGGGTCTTTCACCATCCATGTCCATGAGTAAGTATGCTCCACCTGGTAAACTTTGTCTATGATATACGGGCCTTCATAATTCGGCTCGAATTTTCCCCGCTTGGCACGATTGGGGATCATTGGTCTTTTGACCACTAGCACGAGTTCGCCTTGGCGGAATGTCCTCGGCCTACTCAATCTTTCATATGAGCCCGTCATCTTTGCTTTATAAGCTTCCAGATTTTGATGCGCTATGAGCCGGGTTTCATCAAGGGCATCGAGCTCCTCAAGCCGAAGGTGAGCATTTTCTTCATCTGTTAGCTCGTAATAAACTGCCACTCGTAAAGAGGGCAACTCTATCTCGAGGAGGGGTACCGCTTCTGTGCCGAATACCAATGCATACGGCGTTGTGTTCGTGGCCATTTCGAACATAGTTCTATATGCCCATGTTAGTTGTATGTATGCCCTAGAGGCCAGTATTGTACAAATGATGTATATTATATTGGATGCTTGGACATATATAGAGATGACTTTCTTGCTCGATATGATAGTATGCTATCTGGTTGCTCTTTATCTTAACATGTATACTTGTCTCTTTATAATGTCTTATGGTTACATGTTGGTAAAGACCTTAGGATGTGTACTTGACTACCTGTACAATGTTGCGGATCATACTAGTGGGGACATGGTAGTCCATAAGTACATCCTTCAAGGTCCCTAGTCGTGAGTGTATCGAGACGGGGCATCGATATACCATTGTAGACTAGCGTATACGCTTCTCGACCCATGAGATGGGCAATGGATGATCCCATATCCATTGGTGTTTGACATCAGAGATGGTATACGGGTGCTCAGTGAAGACTAGGTACACAGGACGGACTCTCCGAGAACTCCCAGATGGTATTATACCTCACGTCAGATGGCAGTTCTCAGGTGACACTTGTGCAGGTTAGTCTGTAGACCCGAGATCGTCATAGAGTCTTGTGTGATTCCCACTGTGCTTTGATTTCCACCTTACCAGGGCATGCAAAATGGTGGTTTTTGGGTACAGTCCCGAGTCACATGGAGGCAATGAGCGATAGGAGGGGTTTCGTCTCTCGCGGTAATGGGGGTTGATGTTGCGCTGTGCTCGATTGGCCGTAACAGGGAAGTCCCTGGCCAGGGCTGATTAGAGATTTACTGGTAAGTGTTACCAGTAGTTTCTCGACCCGTTATGAGCCTCACATTGGCACGACTTATCGGTTATTGGGGTCTGACGTTTACCACCCCTAGACTTGATATGCGACATATCAGACGAGGAGACTGGACTGTACGGGAAGTGTTGCCGGTTGGCTCGACGGGAGTTGTAGCAGGTTCGCTTGTTTTCTTCTGATCGCTCAATACCCGGGTGGCCGTTACGTTTAGCTGACCGCTTGCGGCTTGGGGGTGCTTGATATGATCATCACCCACTGCCGGATTATTGACGAGTCTTAGAGTCCCACAAAGGAGTTACCTAGTCCAGGCGAAACGTTGTGGTGCGCGTATGCGATATGCGCATGGACCCGATTAAAATGTGCGTATAGGATACCATATATTGATCGGGCGGCTTGCTTTTTGTGGGGTCGTATGTGATATGGCCGTATTGATAAGTCAAGTGTTGATTTATCATTTAACCATTAGCTTCTCACTTGAAATCCTTTCTTGTGCATGATGGATGTATGCATGCATGTATGCTTTCTTTCTTTTAGTTTAATGCACATATGGATGTGCATACACACATACATACATACATACATACATACATACATACATCCTTCATGGTTGTACATACATGGAAAATGGTGGCAATATAAGACTCACACTATAGTTTTATATATGGATTTTTATTGCATTTGATTTAAAACAAAATGAAAAAGGATAATGGTTATCATGGATTTGTTTCTACACACTTCTTTGACCTAACCATCCTCACCCACCTTTTAACCTTGGGTAACTTTCCTTTTGTGTTTTAACTCAAATTCAATAATATATTCATTATTTAACCATGGTTTGAGATGAGAATAAGAAAATATATATACATATATTTTCATTTTTCTTCACAAGAGTTTTTCTTTTTCACTCTTGTTAAAAGAAAGCCATCATTTTCTTCCTCCTTCACCATTTGCTCTCTAGACTTTTGTAGTGAGCAATATACTCATCAAGTTAGGTTTTTGAAGTGAGAAAAGCCACCACAACATCATTCTACACAAGTTTAGCCCACTTGTTTAGAGTGTTATCTTCATTTCTTATCTTGAAAAGTGAAGTTGCAAGCTTGGACTAGGAGCTTCGGGTGGATCATCGTGGACACTAGGAGACTTCAAGCGAACCCTCCTCCAACCCTCAACTGGCCAAGGAGTAGAGCGTAGGGAGCTATAAAGGTTGTACTCTCAAAACCCTAGCCTTTGTTACTTGTAATGTTTTGAAACCCTAATTTTTTTAGGAACTATTCATTGTTCGTTAACTTAGCACCCTAAAAATTCCATCTTTGGTACATGTGATGCTTCCAAACCCTTCATGATGTGCTAGGTTAACCCAACATTGGTATCAGAGCTACTAGGCATTGGATGTCGACCTATGGGGGGTTCTCACTCTGTGACAGTGTGGCGAAGCATAGGCTCTTACCCCCAGGGTGTCCCGAGACTGGAAGGCGTTCCGACGGGTTGTAGTCCTCGCGAGGGGGCATGCGTAAAAAGTAGCTACTGAGGGACCCGTTGGTGCCACGGCGACCCCATTGGATGGGGTGGATGCCTGACCAATATTGGTATCAGAGCCGACCTAGAACATTAGGCGACACATTAATGAAGTTAAAACCCCGATTAAACCCGACAACGACGAAATCAACCCCTCTCTAGACAATTTTTAAAATCTGGGATTTTTGGGAATTAAAAATATCTAAAAATATCAGCAGGGTTTTATAAGAATTATCGTGCAAAACGAGGACCTGAATCGAAAAGTTGACCACGGTTCCGCGGCAAATACCTTCTTGGGCCGCAGAACCGCGGCGGTATGGTGACCGTTGGATATTATTTTTGCACAGTTATTCTAGATTCTGTGATTGTTAATTTCTGGATATTTTTAATTTGACTCAAGTGTTGAGTTTTCAGGGGTTCATTTTGTAATCGTCGATTTGATCGGAAGATTTAATTTCGTATTGTTATTCCGGATAATTTATAAAATATTAAAATATTCGAACGGATATCATTAACTCAATTTTTCCCGTCACGAAAATTTTCAAGTGTTGAATTTTTACCGAGTTTAAATCTTTCGGAAAAACGTGCAAGAAATGTGACGGACCCTCTAGAAGACAACAAACCTTAACTCGATTATGTGATCGTCTTGAACTGCCCTTTGAACCTTAGGGTTTGGGGCAGTACGGCATGCCACATGTGAGGCGTTGGCTTGACCCTTCTACGGCTGGACCGTTGCTACTGTGACGTATTCTAAAATTTTTGAACTCTGCTCAAGTGTTGAGCTATTTAGGAAACCCTAGGTGTTTGATGATCTGTTCGGAAAGTTTAATACTGTCTATTTTATTTGGAATGTGATGCAATGTGTGGAATTCATATAGTTAGACATGAAATACGAAGTATGTGATATTTCGCATTTACGATGTCTAAAGACAGTGTGGATTCCAGATATTGCAGTTTTACACTTTCTTTTCTGCGACCGTAAGTGTAGTATGTATTTACCGATTGTTTTTGCTATACGTCGACGACGATCAGTGTATGCATACTTACTTACGTTGATAATATGAGATATTATGTGTTGCTGAGATATGATGTGCAGGATTGTCGCGATTGAATAGCCGGGGGGTTTTATGTGAGATGAGAGTTTTATTTTTTCATTCATGTAATGTAATATTCTTTTATTTGGGGCACTTCCGGGTTGAGCTTGATGCCACCAGTGTTGTATATTATTTACTTTTCCGCATTAGGATGGACCCAAGGAGGGGGGCACAGGTGACCGGGTTCTGGGGTTCAGTGGGAGGCCATCTCGAGGAGTCGAGACCGGGTCTCCTAAACTCCAGAATTGGTAGGGTCGCTTGCCGCTCTCGTAGGGGTCCAGGGTGTGGGCTTGGCTATTCATCCCGACTGTGGAATCCGTATTTTCTATTGTTGGCTAAATACTAAATACGGACGTCCTAGTATATCCCTCATTATATCTATGTTTCTGCTGCGATATCTGTGATGTGATCATTTGATATGTTGTGATGAATACAGTATATAGTATATATGATATATTATATAGACGTTACTTATGTTTTACACCCGCACTAGCCCTGCCCTGCTCTGTCGTTAGTTACCTAACCTAACGGTGCACGAGGGGACATCGTGGCGAATGCGGATGGCATAAGTGTACGTCGTATTTATCTGTGATGTTTAGGTGACTTTAAATGACGGGACTTCATTAATGTGATTAATGAAAGAAAAGAAACCTTAAAGATGTTGTAGAATCAAATTTTAATAAAATGGATAGCTACAGTTTTGCTTTGCATAGCGGTATATATGATATACCATGCACCTTATTCGATGAGGAAAGAGCCGAGATCCCTTCACCGGGAGTGACCTCTTTAGCAAAACTGGCAGATGCTACAAAACTCGGTTTAGTTTTTGATTGCTTTTGGAGTTTTGCTTTGTACAGTGTTGTATATGATATATCCTGCACCTTATTCCATAAGGAAAGAGCCGAGATCCCTTCACCGGGAGTGACCTCTTTAGCAAAACTAATAAAAGCCTCAAAATCACTCCATTTCAAAATTCACATGATTCTACGACGATATCAAGTTCATTACGCAATAGGTTTTCAGAAAAACCTGTCGTAGCCCTCCGTAATTTCAGATAAGAACTGTTTAGTATTCGTGCTGCGTTTGTTGGCCTTTGTCAAGGCGTAGTGTACGGTAGCTAAATGGTGCTTATCTGCTTATGCATATGATGCAGATTGTTTTGGGGTAGTCGTACGACCTTGTTGGCCTTTGTCAAGGGTCGTGCGGGTGTGTTTGATTCAATCAAGAAATGACGGGTTGAACTTGACTGACATTCTATGATTTGTTGGCCTTTGTCAAGGTCATAGGACGCTAGGAGAAAAATATTATCAGGAATTTCAAGTGTTGAAATTTGCAATGAGATTGCATACCTTCTATGAGATAGTTGGATCCCGATACCCACTTCGAGTAATTGTTACTCCCGGGAAAGTTTTACACAGGACAATTAGCCGATCAAGTAGGTGTCTAGAAAGGTGTCAACGGGGTTACGCCTCTGGGAAAACGAGGTTTACTTTAATTAGGTCAGTGCGAAAGCACGGGGAACCTCCCTCAAAGTACCGACACTGGCCTGGCTGAAAGATCGGCGAAGTTGTAGGGTGTAATTAATCCCGGCTAGTCTTTCCTTTTAGGGTTTGAAGGAAGATTTGATAAAAACAGTGGGAGCCATCCTGATTAGATAAGATAATAACCAATCTGATCTTGCAAGAGCATACACTAAAGTGTTTTCTTCTCTCTCTCTCCAGGTAGCGACCATGTCATGCCTTAATAAAGATAATAATATGGTTGTATTGACCGAACCAACATGTTATACTGTGCTGGGGAACGTCGGTTCCGTTCTATCTTATAAGAGTTATAGGACTGAACAGGAAATAGGGCAATACCAGGATTCCCATGCCACCCGAATGAAGAAAGTACATGATGATGCATTTTCTTCGGGTGTGTTCGTTACAGCGAACTGTTTCTCCATTTGCCCTACGTCCTGGGTATTAGATACCGGGTCAGGATCCCATATATGTAATCAGTTACATGGGCTTAAGAAAGGTAGAGAACTTGGAGAAGGTGATAAAGACATAAGGGTTGGAAATGGTGCAATTGTTGCAGCTAAGACCGTCAGGGAGTATCACCTTGTATTACCAACTGGTAATACATTGATTCTTAACGAATGCTATTACATGCCGAACCTGATATGCAACATTATATCAGTTTCTTTGTTGAGTAAAGAAGAATATAATTTTATATTACAGGATAATGTTATGAACATTTTCCTTAACAAAAAGTAGGTTGGATCAGGCACGTTGTGCAATGGCATTTATGTTCTAAATCAATCAACAATTATGAGTATAACAAACACACACAAGAGGAAGAGTACAGAACTGAACGAATCCTTCTTGTGGCATTGTAGGCTGGGTCACATCAATGCGACACGACTAGCTAAGTTGCATAAGGATGGATATTTGAATCCGTTTGAATTTTCATCTTATGACACTTGCCAGTCATGTCTCAAAGGCAAGATGACCAAAACTCCGTTTACGGGACACGGAGAAAGAGTTACGGAACTCTTGGGACTGGTGCATAGCGATGTATGCGGTCCAATGTCTACATATGCCAGGAATGGTTCTGCGTACTTCATTACATTCACTGACGATCTCTCTAGATTCGGATATGTGTTCCTGATGAAACACAAATCAGAAGCTTTTGAGAAATTTAGAGGATATAAACAAGAAGTCGAGAACCAAACCGGAAAAAGTATTAAAATCCTTCGATCTGATCGAGGAGGTGAATACTTGAGCAATGAATTCCTGGACTTCCTAAAAGAGAATGGGATTCTCTCTCAGCTGACTCCTCCATATACACCACAGCACAACGGTGTATCTGAACGGAGGAACTGTACCCTATTAGATATGGTGAGCTCTATGAAGAGCACAGCTGAGTTACCTATTTCCTTCTGGGGGTATGCGCTGAAAACTGCGGCATACCTATTGAATCAAGTTCCATCTAAATCTGTACCTACCACACCATATGAGATATGGAGTGGGGAGAGATGTTCATATCAGATTTTTGCATTTTCATACCGCCCAATTTTTATCACATTGCATATCCGTAGATACTCTTGAGCCGTGTTTGCTAGTCAATTGCAGGATACAGGTTCTCGGTTCCAAAACGGTGAAATTCATGGAAAACACGAAAGAATCCGGGTTCCTGCCAACCACAGATAAAAACACGGTCTCTGCTCTTCATCCGCATGTTGCCAGATATCAATAGGAAGACAAAAGATCAAATCAATGTCATTCTCATGCACAAGGCTCAATGGTAGCACAAAATCCAAGAGATCTACGCGGAGCTCGAGGCAAATCATGACAAAATCTTGACAAAAAGTCCACCTTTCCCTCAACAGAATTCTGGAAAATTCGTGAAGCAATTATAAAAAAAATACATATACCAGAAGGAAGTTCACAACAAACCAGGCCACCAACAAAAAGGCCACAGCCCAATTCCCCTAAAGGACCGCGGAACCGCGGCCAAAGGGGGGTCTAGGCCACGGTTCCGCGGCCATTCTGGCGCCAACTCTGCAGGAAAAAAGGGGGGTATTCTGGTCTTTTCATGTATGTTCTGTTGGTTGCCCTAGGGTTTCATGTTTTGGCCTATAAATAGCCCAGAAGTTTGTGAAGGAAAGGGTCCAATTCTTGTATTTCTTTTGCTAGGTTTTAGTTTACATGTTCTTCTTCCTCTTCTCACCTCTTCTCCATTAAACTTGTAAGTGAGCTTTTGAGTGAAGAGTGATGAATAAAGAAGACCATTTTTATTATCATGCTTGTCTCTTTCTTTACTTGTTATAATTGTTGTAACTTTAAATTCGTTAAGTAGTTGTTGTTATTTCCTTGTTGTTTCTTTCTTCTCTTTTTTCTTTATCTTTACATATGACAATGATACTTACGCTTGATCCTCGCCAAGGTGAGGTCGCAATTAGTTAGTCGTATTCTTCTAATCTCCTTCTTTCTATCTTCCTCTTTTGTGTTGTTTTATTTTTCCGTATTATGATGTGTGAGTAGTTCATTCTTGTTAGGGTAGGATAAGGGAAGTTTGAGAGAAGGAAATCTCTCTCACTCTTTCCTTGCCCAACAGCTTAAATCGACTCCCGTTAACCCAACCACAATCCGCTCCTTATGGCACCCTATCCTACATGATAGCGGTGATTCCGTAGTGAGACCGGTTGTGGTTGGATTAACCGGAGGTTATGGCTAAGAGCCAAGAACGGACGGACAAGCACCAAAAGGAAGACTTATGCGTTGGAAAGCCTAGCTTATACTCGCAAAGTCCTTCCTAGTCGTGCTAATCCCCGTTGTTGCCGATTACCGTAACACGACATTAAGAGGGGCAACGAAAGATGTGGAGACTCCTAACTCAAACTAACCTAATCCTAACCCTAACATGCTCTCTTTAATTATCAACTCAACACTTAGGTAACTACAAACAAAATCCGAACAACCGGACTTAACTCGTCGAAAAACACATAGAAAAAGATTCCCATCTCCCTGCGGACGACCCGTACTCAACCGGCTAGCTACGTGCGAAACCGTCTTGATTGCGGTATTTAAACTTAAACTTGAACACGCTCGTATCCTATCAATCAAATGGCGCCGTTGCCGGGGAGACGGTAGTTTGTTTCTTTGTGAAATTTCGGGTTAATTTGTAAGTATAACTCTAACCGAAAAACAAAAAAAAAATATATACATTGTAAACAAAACCATCTTGTTATTTTTGATTAGTTTTTGTGCAAGTGTGAAGGAAAATACGAAGTTCACGATCGACGCCAAGGACGTTGAAAATACGGAGTTCAAGTACAGTGCCAAAGACGTGGGAAGATAGACCCACATTTTCGCGGCTACACCGCGACGGACGAAAACGAAGCATCCGGTCTACTGTACAAATCTGGAGCTGTTCCGGTGAGCAAATCCAAATTCAGGACATCCAGACAACCAGAGGAGACACACACCAGCATCTCCACAAAAATTCAAAGCCCAAGCCCACCATCTTGCCGCGGAACCGCGGCCTTAGCACATGTTTGGCCGCGGAACCGCGGCCATTTAGTGGCTTCAGGGTCCCAATTTTTGTTCTGGTGAGTCTTTCTCTTCTCTCCTCTCCTCTGAACTCCACTGAATTGTGTTTTCTGCAGGCTTCTTTGCGCAAATTCTTCTCCCCCTTCCAATAAACTGTTCTTGTGCAGGATTCTTTGCGCCGCAAATAAAAATTGTTTGCAGTTGATTTGTTACTGCTTTGCATTTCTTTAATACGGACTTAAGGGGCTTGAAACCAATTCAGATTGGGTGGGGATTTCATCACCCTTCCCAGGACCCCGGAAATCACTAAAGCATATGCATTGTCCATTGTAAATTAAAAAATACTAGACTTCAGCCCTAAGGACTTCGCGCTCATTAGGAGAAGATAAACCTTGTTTAGAACCTTGCTTAACCGTATATTGTTTACGGGGTGTCTAGGAAAGTGTTAAAGGCGCAACCGCCGAAAGAGAAAGGGTTATTTAATTAAGGAACTTCGCGAAAGCGTTGGACAACCTCCCCTTATCTCTGCACTTACCTGGCCTCGTGATCAGTGTATTTTTAAGCCTGTTTCTCGACACTGTTTAACTTCGACAATCAAGTTCAGGAGCAGGTCTAGTAGACCTAGGTTACCCTAGATCTAGGTGTGATTGTGCATATCTTGTTTGTGATTGCTTAAGCCGTATTTCCGTACATACTTCTGTAAATCTCTTTCTAAAAACAAAATAAAAAAGAAAAAAATCAAAAACTTTTATAAAAACTTGCCCTTTTGTCGCCAAATCCATTTTCACCCACCACCCATCGCCTTTCTCCATTGACGTTTTCTTACCCTCACCTTCTCCGCTTTGACTATACTAAACTCGTTTAGTGTATGTCCGCTTGGACTCGGGACACTAGCGCCCGTCTAGTCCGCGTTACGTTAGTCGCTACCGACTACGCGATCGACTCCGAAGTCGATACTCCGTCCACTCCTCTTTCACCCCTTCCTTTGCCGGCCAACTCCGACGTTGACCGGAATTCTGTTCATACATCTTCACCTTCACCTTCACCTTCACCAACCTCTTCTTCCGCGATGTCGGGATTTAATCCAAACATCTCTTTGACCACCCCTGGATTGGCTCCACCTCCTACGGAGACCAATCTCCCACCACCTCCGCCTGTTGTAGCGCCGCAGCGAATTGCGCTCCAGGATCGTTTCTACCCTACACGTTCTGCACTTCCCACCTGCCTTTCTCTTCCTCCGGCCAATGGAGACAACTTTGAAATTAAGCCCCATTTCATCAACATGCTTCCACGTTTTCATGGGCTTGAATCTGAAGATGCCTATATCTTCATAAATAAATTTCAAAATGTCTGTGCCATGATGAAAACCACCCAGCTGTCGGACGATGCTATTCGTCTACGGGTCATTCCGTTCACTTTATGCGATCTCGCAGAAAAATGGCTGTATAGCACCGCTTCCCACTCAATCACCAGCTGGGACGAGTTTGTTAAAGCGTTTCTGAAAAAATTCTACCCAAATCATAAGACCGCAAGAATTCGAAATGAGATCAACCAATTCTCCCAGCTTCCTTCTGAACCCTTCTGGAAGTGCTTTGACAGATACAAAGACCTTCTTGTTCAGTGTCCTCACCACGGTATAGAGAAATGGCAACTCTGCCAAACCTTATACGAGGGACTGAACCCAGCAACGAAGCAGTTGCTGGAAACCATCTGTCAGGGCCACTTCCTATCCAAATCTGACGAGGAAGCGTGGCAGTTCTTTGACGATCTTGCGGAGCAAACGCTACAGTGGGAGAGCACCAGACCGACTCCTTCTTCTTCTTCTACCTCCACTTCTACCGGTCAGTCTAGGGTAGGAATTCACCAGCTTGATGTCTCTATTGCGATGAGAGCTGAAATGGCTGCAATAACAAAAAAGCTTGAAGCAATAGAGAGCAAATTTTCTTCTCCTACTCCTGCCCCTGTTCTCCCCCTTCGTACCATCTGCGCTTGTTGTTCCGATCCTTCTCACTTGACCGAAGAGTGTCCTTACAATCCACCATCGCAAGGACAGGATCAGGTTAATGCATTCCAGCAAAGACCGAGGAATGATCCATACTCTTCCACCTACAATCCCGGTTGGAGGAACCACCCCAATTTCGCCTGGAATCAGAATCAGAATCAATTCCAGGGCAACAATTTCCAAAGGGCCCCTCCACCGCAACAACAAGCGCAACAACAAACTCAGTATCAGCAGCCCTTCCAACCCCAACCTTACCAAAACCAGACGAACAACTTTGCACCGAACAATTCTTTTCCACCAAACAACCTTGTTCCGTCTAAAAACGATAAGGTTTCCTCGCTCGAGCGAAGTCTGGAGGCGTTTGTTAAACAATCGACTCAATCCACCGCCAACATCCAGTCTTCGATCCAATCTTTAGTGCAATACACCGCCGCACACGGGCAGAGCATCAAGACCATCGAGGCCCAGATTGCACAGCTGAACGCGGCTTTGAGCGAGCGAGAGAAGGGGAAGCTCCCGTCCCAGCCACTTCCAAATCCCGGTCACCCACATAATGCACATGTTGCTCTTGAACAACAAAACCATAATGTGAGTACCGTGACTACACTGAGATCGGGAAGGGTGCTGCAGAACAACATTGGCAAGCAAATCAACGATGACACCCCGGCCGTTTCTTCTTCTTCTTCTTCTTCTTCTTCGTCTTCCGAGCCTATTCTCCGTTCTTCACAAGGCTCTCCCTCTTCTTCTTCTGCTCTGAACGGACCCACTTCTCACTCCACGAAAACACCTATTCTGGGATCCGTTCCAACTCCAAAATCTCCTCCTCCAGCATTAGACTCAACCAATTTTCAAAATGCTCCATTTCCAAACCGGTTGAGGTCTAACAAACAAAATCCACAAATGGAGAAGATTTTGGAGTTATTCAAGCAAGTTAACATTAACATTCCTCTTTTAGATGCTGTCCAACAAGTCCCATCTTATGCGAAAATCTTAAAGGACTTGTGCACGAAAAAGAGGAAGTCTCAGGTACCTAAGAAAGTTTTCTTGGCTAGTGCTGTGAGTGATGCCCTTACCCAATCTTTACCACAAAAACGGAAGGACCCTGGCTGTCCTACGATTTCAATTACTATTGGGGATAAGAACATCAACCGCACACTATTAGATCTTGGTGCCAGTGTTAACTTGCTTCCGTATTCAGTATACGAGCAATTAGGCGTCGGAGAGCTGAAACCCACACACTGCACTCTCCAGATGGCCGACCGATCGATCACCCACCCTAGGGGTGAGCTAGAGGATGTGTTAATAAAATTCGGGGACTTCATATTCCCCGTTGACTTCATTGTATTAGATACACAGCCTGTAGCTAACCCCCGGAATCAAATTCCGGTGATACTCGGTCGCCCATTTCTCGCAACCTCAAATGCTGTGATCAATTGTCGCAATGGTTCAATGAACCTCTCTTTTGGAAATATGACGATTGAACTCAACATTTTTAGGTTGGGGAATCAACCCGCCGAACCTAATGCTCATATACTGGATGTTTGCTCGATCCAGGAGATCACACCAGAAGAGTGTGAATTCGAGGAGTTTCTGTTTGAACACGACAATCTTGACGCCACTAGTGCGTTTCTCTTCGAACCTGCTGCTGCTTCTGCGCCCGACAACGAATACGAGTGTTTCACATTCTTGAACGATCTTAGCCGCGCACAACCCGAGTTTGAATCTTTCGACTTTTCGGATGAGTTACCTGAACCATCCGACTCGGTTGCCTACACTCGTTTTGAACCTTTGCTGGAGTCCTTTGAGTTCGAGACCCTTGCACCAGTCTTGCCTTCCATCATTTCACCTCCAACGCTCGAACTCAAGCCGTTGCCGTCTCACCTTAAGTATGCTTACTTAGGTGAGAACGAGACCCTCCCTGTCATCATTTCGGCGTCTCTAGCTCCAGAGCAAGAGAAAGCCCTTCTCGCGGTCTTGCACAGCAACAGGCAAGCTTTTGGCTGGTCCATGGCGGACATCAAGGGGATTAGTCCCCTGATCGTTGAGCATCATATTCATCTGATGGATGATGCCAAACCAGCCCGGGATCCACAAAGACGTCTTAATCCAGTCATGAAGGAGGCTGTGAAGAAGGAGATCGTCAAATGTCTAGATAGTGGTATCATTTACCCTATCTCTGATAGCCAGTGGGTTAGCCCCATTCATGTTGTCCCCAAGAAGTCGGGCATCACGGTCATAACCAACGAGGCGAATGAGTTAATCCCTACTCGCACCCAAACTGGGTGGCGAGTTTGCATTGATTACAGAAAACTCAACGCCGCAACGCGGAAAGACCACTTTCCGCTACCTTTCATTGACCAGATGCTGGAACGATTGGCCGGACATGAGTACTATTGTTTTCTTGATGGCTACTCTGGCTATAATCAAATTCCCATCGCCGAAAAAGACCAGGACAAGACCACTTTCACTTGTCCTTTCGGCACGTTTGCATATCGACGCATGCCCTTTGGGTTATGCAATGCGCCCGCTACCTTCCAGCGGTGTATGGTGGGAATTTTTTCGGACATGGTGGAAAAATTTCTGGAGATTTTCATGGATGACTTCTCCATCTTCGGCGACTCCTTTGACGAGTGTTTGCTGCATCTTGACGCTGTCCTTACCCGATGTAAGGACAAGAATCTCACTTTGAACTGGGAGAAATGCCACTTCATGGTGCGCGAAGGTATTGTCTTAGGACATATCATCTCGCAAAATGGCATAGAGGTTGACAAAGCAAAGATTGAGGTCATTTCCAATCTGCCTCCTCCCCGATGCGTCAGAGATATCCGAGCCTTCCTTGGCCATGCCGGTTTCTATAGACGGTTTATCAAGGACTTTAGCAAGATTGCTAGGCCCCTGACGCTTTTGCTGGCCAAGGATACACCTTTCGACTTCAACTCGAGCTGTGTGACTGCATTCGAGTCACTGAAACGCTCACTCACTTCTGCTCCCGTTCATTCTTCCCCTGACTGGACGCACCCATTCGAGATTATGTGCGATGCATCCGACTTTGCCATTGGTGCTGTCCTTGGACAACACATCAACAAGATGCCGTACGTAATCTATTACGCAAGCCGAACCCTGAACAACGCCCAACTTAACTATACAACAACTGAGAAGGAATTCTTAGCTGTTGTACTTGCTTTAGAAAAGTTCAGGCCCTACCTCATCGGCTCTCCAGTCATTGTCTATACTGACCATTCAGCTCTGCGCCATCTTTTTGCGAAGAAAGATGCCAAATCTCGGTTAATACGTTGGATCCTCTTGCTTCAAGAGTTTGACCTTGTCATTAAGGATAAAAGAGGATGTGAAAACGTGGTTGCCGACCATCTCTCACGACTTCCTTCTTCGCCTTCGCTTCCAATCCCAATTAACGACGTTTTTCCGGATGAACAACTCTTGACAGTATCGTGCGAACCCTGGTTCGCAGATATTGTGAACTATTTGGCCACGGGATTATTACCGACCGAATGGTCGAGTCAGGACAGACTTCGCTTCTTATCCTAAGTAAAACACTTTTACTGGGACGAACCCTACTTGTTCAAGTACTGTCCCGACCAGATTATTCGTCGGTGTGTCCCCGATGAGGAATTCAAGAGTGTGCTGTCATTTTGCCACGATCAAGCGTGTGGCGGGCATTTTGGGCCCAGGAAGACAGCTGAGAAAATCTTGCAATGTGGTTTCTACTGGCCACAACTTTTCAAAGACGCTAACGACTATTGCAAGACTTGCTCCCGGTGCCAACACTTGGGCCGGATATCCCGGAGGAACGAGATGCCGCTCCAACCAATCTTGGTTGTGGAGATTTTCGATGTGTGGGGGATAGACTTCATGGGGCCGTTTTCCAGCTCTTTTGGGAACTTGTACATACTTCTAACTGTTGATTACGTCTCTAAATGGGTCGAGGCTGTGCCCAGCCGGACTAACGACAACAAGGTTGTCGTTAAGTTCCTTAAAGAAAACATTTTCTCCCGGTTTGGGCACCCCTGAGCGATCATTAGCGACAATGGAAGTCATTTCTGCAATAAGACTTTCGAGGCCTTGATGCGGAAATACTCCATTAATCATAAGCTTTCTACGCCCTACCACCCCCAAACCTGCGGGCAGGCCGAAGTTTCAAATCGGCAAATCAAGCAGATATTGGAGAAGACGGTTTCCAAGAACCGTAAGGATTGGTCTCTGAAACTCACTGATGCCCTTTGGGCATTTAGAACTGCTTATAAGACCAACCTTGGCATGTCTCCCTATCGGCTTGTGTACGGAAAAGCCTGCCACCTACCTGTCGAAATCGAGCATCGCGCATTTTGGGCGATAAAGGAGCTGAATCTTTCTCTTGAGGACGTGGGCAGCCATCGGAAGCTGCAGCTGAACGAACTATGCGAGCTTAGGGATGAGGCTTACGACAACGCGGTTGTCGTTAAGAATCGAACGAAGGTGTTTCATGATAAACACCTTTTGCGCAAAACCTTCGTACCTGGTCAGCAGGTACTACTTTACGACACCCGACTTCACTTCCATCCTGGAAAACTCCGATCTCGCTGGAAAGGGCCGTATTTTGTGCGGACTGTGTATCCGCACGGCGCTGTGGATTTGGAAAATCCAAAGGACGGTTCACTCTTCAAAGTGAACGGACACCGTTGCAAACCGTACCTTAACGCCGAACCAACAGAGGAGCTCCTGTTCTTATAGGAGCCGGTTTACCTTGCATGATCTTCCTCTACCTACCTCCAAACTTCGGTTATCCAGCCAAGAACAGTGGACACTGTTCCAAATAAGTTTGGGGGTATGGACAAACCATTTTGTTTATATTTGTGTATATTCTTTTTCTTTTCTTTCAAAACAAAAACAAATAAAAATTGTGTATCGCTAACCGACAATTTTGAACCTTCAAACTGCTCTCTTCATGCAACGACAGTGAGGACACTGTCCAGTTTAAGTTTGGGGGTACGCTCGGTACGCATTTCTTACCTTCGCATTCATATGTATATTTTGCATCTGCATATTAAAATCCATAAAATCCATAAAAATTTGAAAATTTTCTAAAAATATAAAAACTTTTTGTCAAGTTAGCTTGTGAAAGAACTCTGACTCAGCATTCGACGGTTTTCGTTTGAAAAAATAGGAATAACTAGATCTTATGTTTGGATTTTGAAAACCTGAAAGATAACTCTCCTTTGAAGTTAACTATAGCTGATATAAGTCTTTACATCACACTACACGTGTCGTGAGTTTTGGGAATTAGATGACAAGTTTTTCATGTTTAAACTTTTAAACAGATAAATGATTTTCTGAGGATCAAATAGGTTTGTTCTGAAATAAGTAATGTCAAGAATAGTTTATAAAGTAAAGCGAATATGAAGGAATGTTATTGATGCCGTAATTGGAGCTAAGTCTGAAAAATAACCCATCTAAAACTTGATTGGAATGATTACACACCAAACCCACTAGACACGTCTTTTATCCAAAAAAAAAAATATTTGAACTGCCGGTTATATCTCCGTTCGTATTAAATCATCTGATTTTCACGCCAAACTGTCTTTTGTTTTTGGACCTAGGTAACTTGAGTAATTAAGTCCGCTGGGGTGTTTCTACACCTAATGCCCTAAAACCAACTGGTTTGGGTGCATTGGCCCAAAGCTCGCTAAGAAGCCTAGAAAATCCAGTTTAAAACAAAATCAAGCAAGTGTTCTCTCCGAGTTAAAATTCCTAACGGTTCTTTGTGTGAGAATAATCTTGATAAAAGACAGGCTTTTATCAAAAATTTAACGGAGATATGAAGGTTTTATTCTATGATAAAGACTATTGCACGTTCACAGAGGTGTGTATGAAATGAAAACAAGTAAAAGATGGAGTGAAAAATACAACTTAGTTTCCTGTTAAGGAAGATAGAAATTCTGAAGTTGAAACCTTACTGGAAAACGAAACTTGAAAAATGCTTAACTCGTTATAAAACTTATGGGATCCTTTTAAAATTGTTATCTGGGCTTTATTGTGCGACATGATGACTTTAATCGATCCTTCTGGAACTTAACGACACTATTTGCACTGCACGTGAAGACATATAAAATCTGTAGTTAAATGAGAAGCGAGGTGTGAAGAATAAAGGTTCGATGATCTAGACTTAGGATTATAGAATTTTTATTTTCTAAAACAAAACTTTAGGGTTTGAAGCTTAGTTATTTTACAAAACCAACTTGACCGGATTTTGTGGGTAGTATCCGCTGAAAACCCTCAGGAGACAACACTCCTCCTACTAGGGACACCTAGAGGTTTAACGGCTTGTTGCACATGCTCAGTGCAATCGCGTTCCCTGCGAAAGTGAGGTTAGGAAATTTTTTGTGAATAAATGGACTTTGCTCGGGACGAGCAAATGATAAGTTTGGGGGTATTTGTTCATATCAGATTTTTGCATTTTCATACCGCCCAATTTTTATCACATTGCATATCCGTAGATACTCTTGAGCCGTGTTTGCTAGTCAATTGCAGGATACAGGTTCTCGGTTCCAAAACGGTGAAATTCATGGAAAACACGAAAGAATCCGGGTTCCTGCCAACCACAGATAAAAACACGGTCTCTGCTCTTCATCCGCATGTTGCCAGATATCAATAGGAAGACAAAAGATCAAATCAATGTCATTCTCATGCACAAGGCTCAATGGTAGCACAAAATCCAAGAGATCTACGCGGAGCTCGAGGCAAATCATGACAAAATCTTGACAAAAAGTCCACCTTTCCCTCAACAGAATTCTGGAAAATTCGTGAAGCAATTATAAAAAAATACATATACCAGAAGGAAGTTCACAACAAACCAGGCCACCAACAAAAAGGCCACAGCCCAATTCCCCTAAAGGGCCGCGGAACCGCGGCCAAAGGAGGGTCTAGGCCGCGGTTCCGCGGCCATTCTGGCGCCAACTCTGCAGGAAAAAGGGGGGTATTCTGGTCTTTTCATGTATGTTCTGTTGGTTGCCCTAGGGTTTCATGTTTTGGCCTATAAATAGCCCAGAAGTTTGTGAAGGAAAGGGTCCAATTCTTGTATTTCTTTTGCTAGGTTTTAGTTTACATGTTCTTCTTCCTCTTCTCACCTCTTCTCCATTAAACTTGTAAGTGAGCTTTTGAGTGAAGAGTGATGAATAAAGAAGACCATTTTTATTATCATGCTTGTCTCTTTCTTTACTTGTTATAATTGTTGTAACTTTAAATTCGTTAAGTAGTTGTTGTTATTTCCTTGTTGTTTCTTTCTTCTCTTTTTTCTTTATCTTTACATATGACAATGATACTTACGCTTGATCCTCGCCAAGGTGAGGTCGCAATTAGTTAGTCGTATTCTTCTAATCTCCTTCTTTCTATCTTCCTCTTTTGTGTTGTTTTATTTTTCCGTATTATGATGTGTGAGTAGTTCATTCTTGTTAGGGTAGGATAAGGGAAGTTTGAGAGAAGGAAATCTCTCTCACTCTTTCCTTGCCCAACAGCTTAAATCGACTCCCGTTAACCCAACCACAATCCGCTCCTTACGGCACCCTATCCTACATGATAGCGGTGATTCCGTAGTGAGACCGGTTGTGGTTGGATTAACCGGAGGTTATGGCTAAGAGCCAAGAACGGACGGACAAGCACCAAAAGGAAGACTTATGCGTTGGAAAGCCTAGCTTATACTCGCAAAGTCCTTCCTAGTCGTGCTAATCCCCGTTGTTGCCGATTACCGTAACACGACATTAAGAGGGGCAACGAAAGATGTGGAGACTCCTAACTCAAACTAACCTAATCCTAACCCTAACATGCTCTCTTTAATTATCAACTCAACACTTAGGTAACTACAAACAAAATCCGAACAACCGGACTTAACTCGTCGAAAAACACATAGAAAAAGATTCCCATCTCCCTGCGGACGACCCGTACTCAACCGGCTAGCTACGTGCGAAACCGTCTTGATTGCGGTATTTAAACTTAAACTTGAACACGCTCGTATCCTATCAATCAAGAGACCATGTCTTAAACGTGTTAAGATAAGGGTTTGTCCGGCCTATGTTAAAACACAAAATCCGGACAAACTCGAGGCACGGTCAGTTTTATGCAAGTTTGTGGGATATCCCAAACATTCACATGGATAACTTTTCTACCATACTGAGGAACAAAAAGTGTCTGTTTCTCGACATGCCACCTTTTTAGAAAAGGAATTTCTTACAAAAGAAATTAGTGGCGACAAGGTAGAACTGGAAGAAATTCCGGCTACACAAACTCAAACTGAAGATTTAGTGGAACCAGAGGATTCAGTAGCTCCCAACGAACCTCAGCCTCTCCGCCGATCTAGTAGGGTTCCTCGCCAACCTGAGAGATACTACGGTTTTCTCATGGACGGTGGGAGCGAGGATTGCATCATGGAGGATGATGACCCAACTATCTTCGAGCAGGCCATCACGAGTGGGGACTCAGTGAGATGGCTGGATGCAATACGGTCCGAGATGGAATCCATGTACACCAACAAAGTATGGACTTTGGAAAATGCTCCTGAAGGGGTAAAACCCGTTGGGAGCAAGTGGATCTTCAAGAAAAAACTTGGTGTAGATGGGAAAGTGGAGACTTTCAAAGATAGACTTGTAGCAAAGTGTTTTCGTCAAAGACCAGGTGTGGACTATGATGAGACCTTTTCTCCAGTGGCTATGCTTAAATCCATCCGGATCGTGCTTGCCATCGCTGCATATCATGATTACGAAATCTGGCAAATGGATGTTAAGACCGCCTTTCTAAATGGTGATTTAGAAGAGTGCGTGTACATGACTCAGCCAGAGGGCTTCGTAGATAGTGGGAGTAGCGGGAAGGTGTGCAAGCTGCTTAAATCCATTTATGTATTAAAGCAAGCATCACGGAGTTGGAACATCTGCTTTGACGTCGTTATCAAAGAGTTTGATTTCGTCAAAAATGTAGATGAACCTTATATCTACAAGAAGGTAGCAGAGAGTAAGGTTGTCTTCTTCGTATTGTACGTGGACGACATACTCTTGATAGGAAATGACATTCCTATGCTGCAATCGGTCAAGCTCTTCTTATCACAAAGATTCTCAATGAAAGATCTTAGTGATGCCTCCTGCATATTGGGAATCAGGATCTATAGAGATAGATCCAAACGGATATTGGGATTGTCCCAATCCAGGTACATTGACACCATACTAAAAAGGTTTAGTATGGAAGAATCCAAGCGTGGGAACTTACCCACGATCTCTGGAGTCACTCTCTCCAAAGAGATGTCTCCCAAGACTGATTTGGAGAGAGCTCGCATGCAAGGGATACCCTATGCTTCGGCTGTAGGCTCTATCATGTACGCGATGCTATGTACCAGACCCGATGTAGCATACTCACTAAATGTAGTGAGCAGGTATCAAGCTGATCCTGGAGAGAGTCATTGGACAGCTGTGAAGAGCATTCTCAAGTACTTACGAAGGACTAAAGAGATGCTCTTGGTGTATGGTAACGGAGAACTCTAAGTGGAGTCCTTTACCGATTCGAGCTTCCAGAGTGATAAGGACGACTCTAAGTCGCAGTCGGGATTTTTCTTTACCCTTTACGGAGGGGCGGTTAGCTGGAAGAGTTCTAAGCAGGAAACCGTGGCAGACTCGACGATGGAGGCTGAATACATCGCTGCCAACGATGCAGCCAAAGACGCTGTCTGGATCAAGAAGTTCATTACTGAACTTGGAGTGGTTCCATCCATTGAGCATCCAATACCTTTGTATTGCGATAACAATGGAGCGGTGGCTTTGGCCAAGGAACCCAGGTCCCATTAGCGATCCAGGCATATTCTGAGGCGGTATCACCTGATCCTGGAGATAGTTAATCGCCGGGAGATCGAGGTCAGGAGGGTTGACACGAAGAATAACACAGCGATCCACTCACGAAGGCCATTCCCCAGATATAGTTTGAGAGACTCTTCGGGATGCTCGGTATGCGATACTACAGCAGCTGGCCCTAGTGCATGTGGGAGATTGTTAGTTGTATGTATGCCCTAGAGGCTAGTATTGTACAAATGATGTATATTATATTGGATGCTTGGACATATATAGAGATGACTTTCTTGCTCGATATGATAGTATGCTATCTGATTGCTCTTTATCTTAACATGTATACTTGTCTCTTTATACTGTCTTATGGTTACATGTTGGTAAAGCCCTTAGGATGTGTACTTGACTACCTGGACTATGATGCGAATCATACTAGTGGGGACATGGTAGTCCATAAGTACATCCTTCAAGGTCCCTAGTCGTGGGTGTATCGAGACGGGGCATCGATATACCAGTATAGACTAGCGTATACGCTTCTCGACCCATGAGATGGGCGATGGATGATCCCATATCCATTGGTGTTTGACATCAGAGATGGTATACGGGTGCTCAGTGGAGACTGGGTACACTGGACGGACTCGCCGAGAACTCCCAGATGGTATTATACCTCACGTCAGATGGCAGTTCTCAGGTGACACTTGTGCAGGTTAGTCTGTAGACCCGAGATCGTCATAGAGTCTTGTGTGATTCCCACTGTGGTTTGATTTCCACCTTACCACGTCCATGAGGGCATGTAAAATGGTGGTTTTTGGGTATAGTCCCTAGTCACATTGATGCAATGAGCGATAGGAGGGGTTTCGTCTCTCCCGGTATTGGGGGTTGATGTTGTGCTGCGCTCGATTGGCCGTAACAGGGAAGTCCCTGGCCAGGGCTGATTAGAGATTTACTGGTAAGTGTTACCAGTAGTTTCTCGACCCGTTATGAGCCTTACATCTTCACGACTTATCGGTTATTGGGGTCTGACGTTTACCACCCCTAGACTTGATATGCGACATATCAGACGAGAAGACTGGACTGTACGGGAAGTGTTGTCGGTTGGCTCAACGGGAGTTGTAGCAGGTTCGCTTGTTTTCTTCTGATCGTTCAATACCCGGATGGCCGTTACGCTTAGATGACCGCTTGCGGCTTGGGGGTGCTTGATATGATCATCACCCACTGCCGGAGTTTTGACGAGTCTTAGAGTCCCACAAAGGAGTTACCTAGTCCAGGTGAAACGTTGTGGTGCGCGTATGCGATATGCGCATGGACCCGATTAAAATGCGAGTATAGGATACCGTATATTGATCGGGCGGCTTGCTTTTGGTGGGGTCATATGTGATATAGCCGGATTGATAAGTCAAGTGTTGATTTATCATTTAACCATTAGCTTCTCACTTGAAATCCTTTCTTGTGCATGATGTATGTATGCATGCATGTATGCTTTCTTTCCTTTAGTTTAATGCACATATGGATGTGCATACACACACACATACATACATACATCCCTTATGGTTGTACATACATGGAAAATGGTGGCAATATAAGACTCATACCATGGTTTTATATATGGATTTTTATTGCATTTGATTTAAAACAAAATGAAAAAGGATAATGGTTATCATGGATTTGTTTCTACACTCTTCTTTGACCTAACCATCCTCACCCACCTTTTAACCTTGGGTAAACTTTCCTTTTGTGTTTTAACTCAAATTCAACAATATATTCATTATTTAACGATGGTTTGAGATGATAATAAGAAAATATATATACATATATTTTCATTTTTCTTCACAAGAGTTTTTCTTTTTCACTCTTGTTAAAAGAAAGCCATCATCTTCTTCCTCTTTCACCATTTGCTCTCTAGACTTTTGTAGTGAGCAATATACTCATCAAGTTAGGTTTTTGAAGTGAGAAAAGCCACCACAACATCATTCTACACAAGTTTAGCCCACTTGTTTAGAGTGTTATCTTCATTTCTTATCTTGAAAAGTGAAGTTGCAAGCTTAAACTAGGAGCTTCGGGTGGATCGTCGTTGACACTAGGAGACTTCAAGCGAACCCTCCTCTAACCCTAAAGTGGCCAAGGAGTCTAGCGTAGGGAGCTACAAAGGTTGTACTCTCAAAACCCTAGCCTTTGTTACTTGTAATGTTTTGAAACCCTAATTTTTCTAGGAACGATTCTTTGTTCGTTAACTTAGCACCCTAAAAATTCCATCTGTGGTACATATGATGCTTCCAAACCCTTCATGAGGTGCTAGGTTAACCCAACAGCCCCGAGGGCTTCATGCAGTCTCTCGTGCCAGTCCTTCTTATTTCGAAACACCGTCTTATTCACGATCTTCGTCAAGGTCTTGTTGAAAGCATCAGCTAGACCGTTAGCTCGGGGATTATAGACCGAAGAGTACCTCCAGTCTCTGTTATACTGTTGTGCGAAGCGGCTAATCTTGTGGCTTCTGTAGGATGGCCCGTTATCGGAGATGATCCGTCGTGGAGTTCCAAACCGATAAATGACGTGTGTCTTGAAGAAATGGAGGATATTCTCCATCTTGACTTCCTTCAGCGGTACTGCTTCTGCCCATTTGGAGAAGTAATCAGTTGTCGCCAAGATGAATCGATGTCCTTTGGACGATGCTAGTTCGATGGGGCCGATTATATCGGTTCCCCACATTTCGAACAGCCAGCTAGCCATTGTCGGATGTAGCAGATTCGGATGTGATGGATAAAGTCTCCATGAATCTGGCACGAGTGGCACTGCTTCGCGTATTCGAGGCAGTCCTGGATCATCGTGGGCCAATAATAACCCATCCGTTTGATCTGCAGATTCATTTTCGGCCCGGCTCAGTGAGAACTGCAGAGTCCATCGTGAACTTCTTGGACGACTCTCTTTGCCTCTTCAGGCCCCAGGCATCTTAGCCACAAAGAATCAAATGATCTTTTATACAGGGTATCGTTGACGAAGACAAAAGATAGAGCTCGCTTCACGAGCTGATGTTTTGAGGACGCATCATTAGGTGTTCGAAGGGATTTGAAGTAGTCTATAAAGACTTCTCTCCAATCTATAGCCCTTTCCTGGTCTTTTATTTTTAGGGTTGTCTGCTCGGTCGCTCCCCTTTCCTCGGATGACTCTGGAGATATGTCTGTCGGTGCAAGAACCCGAGGCTTTGCACAACGATCCTCACGTCATCAAGGTTTTCGTCAGCCAGTTCTTTAGCGAGCATGGCTAATGCATCCGCTTTGCTATTTTCCGCACGCGGTATGCTTTCCAAGGTGTAGGAAGGAATTTGAGTCAGCAGCCGCTGTACTCTCTCGCCGTATTTCACCAACTCTGGTTTGCACGTCTGATAGTCGCCGTTTACTTGACTAACGACCAGCTGGGAGTCTCCGTATATGAGGAGGTTTTCAATTCCCATTCCGATAGCGATCTCAAGACCTGCTATCAAAGCTTCATACTCGGCTTCATTGTTCGTCCTCGGCTCTGTTAAGGAGAAGGCAAAATGCATTATCCCTCTTTGTGGATTCACGAAGATGAGGCCTACCCCGGATTTGATTATAGGGGTGCTTTGTTTGCGCTTCTTTATGGAAGACGCTCCATCTGGGTATCATTCTCCCTTCTCACCCTGTCGATCGTGTCAAACGCATGTTTGTCTGGCAATTTGCAGTTCATGGGAGAGTCGCCAGGTATCGGATGCTCAGCGAGGAAGTCAGCGATGGCTTGGCCTTTCACTGCCTTGAGGGGTCGATAAGTTATCGAGAACTCCATCAAGAGCAAGGCCCACTTAGCGAGTCGTCCTGTTAATATGTCCTTCGACATCAAATATTTGAGGGGATCCACCTTCGATATGAGATGGAACTCATGTGCCAACGCATAGTGTCTGAGCTTCGTTATTGCGAAGATCAACGCCAGGCAGTGTTTTTCAGTGGGAGAGGAGTTGCTTTCTGCCCCCAAGAGAACTCAACTCGGATAGTAGAGAGCTCTTTCTTTCCCTTGATCGTTCTCTTATGCCCACAGCGCTCCTAAAGAACCTTCGAGGGCTGTTGTGTACAGGACGAGAGGTTTTCCTTTAACGGGAGTGGCCAGTACTGGCGGATTCTGCAGTTATTGCTTGATTTCGTCCAGTGCGTTTTGGCATTTTCGATCCCAAACGAAAGGGGTTCCCTTCTTCATCAGGTGACTGTAAGGACGTCACTTTCCTGAGAGATTGGCTATAAATTGCCGGATATACACGAGCTTCCCTTGGAGAGACCGCAGTTTCTTGAGAATCCTTGGCGGAGGCATTTCCATAATCGCCTTGATCTTTGACGGATCTATCTCGATGCCTCGGTGTCAGACGATGAATCCCAGGAATTTGCCTGAGGATACTCCGAATACGCATTTGAGAGGGTTCATCTTCAAGTTGTATTTCCGAAGGCGTTAAAACACGATCTTCAGATGTTCTAGATGTTCCTCATATGTTTTGCTTTTAACTACAAGGTCATCAATATAGCATTCGATGATTTCATGTATGAGGTCATCGAAAATCTTCTTCATGGCCCTCTGATAGGTGGCATCGGCGTTCTTTAGACCGAAAGGCGTCACCTTATAGCAGAATATGCCCAAAGGGGTTTGGAAAGTGGTATGCTTCTGATCTTCATGATGCATTTTTATCTGATTGTATACTGATGAGCCGTCCATGAAGGAAAAGACTTCGTGGGTGGACGTATTGTCGATCATCAGCTCGTTGACCGGTACTGAAAAGTCGTCCTTTGGGCAAGCTTTGTTGAGATCCCGAAAGTCCACGCATATGCGAACCGTCCCATTTTTCTTCATCACTGAGACGATGTTGGCGATCCAATTAGGGTACTGAACCTCTTGGATAAAGCCGGAGTCGATTAGCTTCTTAACCTCAGCGTTGATACTCATCTCAAGCTCGAGCCGCATTCATCTCAGCGCTTGTTTGACTGGCTTGATGTACGGAGATATCGCCAATTTGTACACAGCAATCTCTAGATCTAGTCCCGGCATTTCGGAATAGTTTCATGCGAAGAAATCTTTATACCGCATGAGCATGTCTTTGAGTGTAGCCACTTTTTCTTCAGATAACAGCTCACTGACGAACGTCGGCCGTGGGTCATTTGCCGTTCCCAAGTTTATTTTCTTGAGGTTATCTGCAGTAGTATGTATCCCGTCTTCCAGCTCTTTTGGCGCTGGTGGAAATTCTGAGATTAACTCATCTTCATCGTTTTCGAAGCACCAAGAAAGGTCATCCATATTCTCGGGTTCCTCTTCTGACAGCGTTATCACGTGACAGGTGTGAGATCGCTTCCAAGACCGATATTGAACTGGTTCTACTCTCGCTGCACATATGGTTTTCGGTTCATGCTTCTGTGGTGGGCTTACCCTCCAACTTCTGGATAGCGCGAACCTACCCTGTTGATATTGGTCTTCAACCCAGTTCTTGCAGGTGAAGCAGTCTTCGAGAGGATGTCCTACTGCTCGGTGATAGGGGAAATAGTCTGGGTGGGAGATCTCGTTCGCTTGCTCGGGGTGCTTGGACTCCGGCAGTGTCATCATTTGATGCTTTACGACGAGATCGAATATCTTCTTTGTCTTGTCTTGGGGAAAAGAATATTCCCGACCCATTTTCTTTATAAGGGACGGATCCCGACTGCTCGACTCTTGTTCGCATGGCTTCTTAGACCCGCTTGGCTGCTGTCGAACGTTTTTTCCGTTCTTTGGTTTATTTTTGCCTCTGCTCCGGGTCTTTTGAATGACGAGCTGGCGAAGAGGAGCATTGTCATTCTCCGTGGCCTGCTGAAGGAGGCGCTGCATTCTGGCTTTCCCGTAAATGGCCATCTCGCGGTTATGGTCATCCCGGACCTTTTGACCCGCTTCCCTGATCAATTTGTCCATCCGTTCTTCAAACGACAAACTCGGCGTTTTGATGACAGGACCTTGTTTTGGTTCAGGATCAGCGTCTTTTAACAGATTGTCTCCTTCTTCATCGAAGTCATGTATGACGTAGCTGCCATGGACTCGCTCTCGTTTTTTAGATTGAACATATCCAAGCCCGATCGTTTCCATTCTCCCGTTGGGCAACTTGCGCTGAGTTCCGGGGACATCCCAAATTCTGTTGTATAACCGAGCTTGTCGAGCGGTCTGTTTGAAGGGTATACCTTGGCGCTTCAATAGCCTCTTCAAGCCTTCTGTGTAATATTTAGGCAGACGGATGGGCTGGAGCCTGTCATGTGTAGAATCCACGCCATGCCAAATTTCTTTTCCCACTTTGGTTTCCTCGGATCGGTAGAATAGGATCGCCTTTTCACCCTTTTGCCTGGGGGGGACATAGAATGTTTGCAGTTCTTGTACACTATAAGTACTAAGTGCATCGAGCTCTTTGTAATGCTCTTGTGGCACCATGGCAATTTGTAAACTTTGATCTTCGTCGACGAAGATTTGTATCGACGGCCGAGCAGAGAATATAGCATTGACCTCATCTTCCGAGTCGCTACCGAAGATCAACATAGGAGTGGACGGTCCCGGCTTGTTGCATTAGGGCAGACCTGAATAAACTCTTTCTTCCTCCTCCTCAGTATCACTCTCGAAGACTGGAATAGTGGTGATTGCTTTGTTCTTCGATTTGTGACATCTTTCCGTATCGTCGAAATATGGTAAGAAGTATTTTGCATCTTCGTACTTTCAGACTTTGTTTACGGAGAATGGGTTCAGCTCTCCTGTTACGGTATACTCGAGACCATCCTTGAAATACTTCATACACTGATGTTGTGTAGAGGGGATGATGTTGTACTCATGTGACCAAGGCCTGCCGAGAAAAGCATTGTAGCATGTCTTGGCGTCAATGACAGGAAACTTAATGTCCGTGATAAGCAGCCCAAAGCGTAGTGCCAATATTACAGACCCAAGCGTTCATGATGACTGAGAGTCAAACCCGGAGATTGTGATTTTATCACGAGCGGGGTGCTGAACGCTCATGCAAATTTCCTTCAACACTTTCACATTGAGGAGATTGAAGGAGGACCCATTGTCGACCAAGATTTTGCCTATCTTGGTAACATGACAGTATTCGGAGACATAAAGGGGAAGGTTATGCTCGCACGTCCCGAGGAGGAGGTCTTCATCGCCGAAGGTGATATCGGCCGTGTGTACTTCTTCTCGCTCGTCTTTCATCTTTTCTTCGGCGAGGAAAGCTTGGAATTGCTCGGGCTCCTGCAGTGCCTTGATCAAAGAATCTCTTGCTTCTTTTGATAGCAGAAGGGCGTCGAGAATACTGAGCTGCGAGGGTATCTTTCTCAAGTGTGCCAGCAAGTTGTAGTCCACCTTACTTTTCTTTGGCGGGTCCTTGGCGGTCAGCTCCTTGACGACTTTGTCATCTCAGGCGATATCTTCAGGGACTTTTTCTTTTCCTTATCTTTTCTATTCGCAGGCCCGAGATTCTTTTCGGGCAGCGTACGATTGCGCAGTTGAATATTTTCACAGGTCTTCGGTTCTTCCTCGTTTCCCGAGGTGGACTGTTTAAAGAGAGGGCCAAGAGTCATTTCTTCGTCGGAGTCGCTCCTGAAGGTAAGAACTTGCGCCCCAGTGTCGGTCATGTGACAGTTGTCGGTAGTTCTTTTGCCCTCTTTGGTCTTATTTCTTTGCTCCCGACGAGTTTTGCGTTTCATCCGCTTGAAATTTTGCTGGTGAGCAACATATCCCTGCCACCATCTTTTAAAAGTGTTGCACTCTTCGGTGGGGTGCGCAATCTTTCGATGATATAAGCAGTAGCTAGGATGAATTTCCGCTTCACCAAGAATGTTTCCTTCAGAGGGTGGCAGTTTCACTCCCATTGATATGGCTTTGGCGAACCTCTTCCTTGTTTTAAACCTGCGTTTATTTGCGGCGACTGTATTTTGATTTGGCGGGAACGTTTCGACCCTTTCGTCCAGTCGTCGGTGCTTGGCTTTTTCAAATATGGCCATCTTACGCTCTCGAACAGCTTTGCTTTTAAGAAAAGGTTCATTCAGGAATGCATCAATCATTTCATCTGATGGCCCTAGAAGTTCCGGCTCAGGCCCTGCCCCCAGTTTCTCTGTGTAAGGAGCTTCTTCATTGTTTATCGACGAGTGAGAGATCACATGGAAACTTGCCACGTAATCTTCATATTCATCCGATGACTTTTCCCCATCATCTCCGTCTTCAAGGACGTGACTGTGAAATTTTTGGAGTGTGATTAGAGTCCGTGCCTTCTGGTTATACTCTTCTAGCGCGTCAATCAGCTTTTGCAGGTTCGCGCGCCTGTCACCAGGCTTCACGGGATTTTTGGTCTTCTTCTTCTTCTTCGAAGACTTTGATGGATGGGTGTGAGTGCTTTGGCTATTACCATCAATCTTTAGAGGTGGGCGCGGTTTCAGCATTCCCTCGATGATCTCGGGTTCCAGTGGATTTTTCCACTTGATCGCCGGGCATGTTTGGAGATCCTCCAGCATTCTTTTCGTCTTGGCTGAAAGAGCGACCTCCCATGGAGCTTCTTGTATGAAGGAGCATGATGCCCTCGGTGTGTCCGTCTTCTTAGGAGGGTGTGGCTGTGGTGGGTTCACCTTCCAATTTTCAGACAGGGCAAATTTTCCCTGTTGATACTGGTCTTCAATCCAGCCCTTGAAGACGAAGCAATCTTCAATTGGATGGCTTACCGTTTGATGGTAGGGGCAATAATTGGGACTATTAGCCTCGCCGGGTTGCAACGGTCGTTTTGGATTCGGCATATTGATGAGCCTATTGCGCACCGCTAGCTCGAACAATTTTTTCGTCTTGTCCCGGGGAAATGAATAAGGGCGCTTCATTTTCTCATTATAGTATCACCGTCTTTCCTCTAGGCGATCCATTAATTTTGGACCACTGGGCTGTTGTTGAGTATTCGCGACGAAGGTCGCCTTCCCTTTACCCTTTTCGTTTCGCGGCTCTGGCTTTGAAGGAGACGGTCTATGAGCCATGTGGTCCATTTGGGCCGGTTTGTCAATCAAATCTTGGAACGTGGTCGGCTTGAAGAACATCATGAATTGGGAAATAGTTGCCTGCGGGTCCAGAGTTCCCACGAACATGCCTACCGCCGGCGCTTCCTCGATGCGCTGCTCATATTTTGACCATAAATTTTTCCACCGTATTGCGTATTGTACCCAAGTTTTGCCTGGCTTCACCCTGGTGTTAATTAACGCGGTAATCGGGGTACGCTCGCTAGTGCTCGCGAATCGCTGGGTGAATAATAGCTCCATCTCTGCAAAAGTCTTGACGGAGTCGTTTGGAAGTTCAGAATACCAGTCGAATGTCGTTTCCGACAAGCTGCCAACAAACAGACGGAGCAAAAGTTTATCATCGCCCCCGGTGTTGCCGCAAAGAGCCCTATACTGGCCGACATGCTGGTGAGGAATGCCCGTCCCTTTCTATATATGGAATATAGGGATCGTATATCCCAGCGGGTACTTTATTTGGTCATACCAGCCTGGATATGGTCGCCAAGTTTTAACAACTTGGCCGGCCGCTTCATTCGCCTGGTGAGCTCGTATTTGCTGAGCAATGTAGTCATCCAGAGCGGCCATGGAGATGGTCTCCTCCTTGGCTGCTGAAAGAGCCGGAGGAGGGTTCGATGTCTCCCCTCTGTCGTCTTCAATGATGATCGGGGGATCTTCAGCTGGAGGTTCCGGCTATAACATCATCCCAGCCATGTCTTGGAACAAGAGAGCCATTCGTTTTATATTAGCTGCTTATTCCGCAGCCTCTTTTTCTTTCCTCTTGAGCATTCTTCGGAGGAACTCGATGTCAGTTTTTTGTTCGTGACGCTGCTCTGAGGTCTCTGGAGTTTCTTTCGGCCCAGTGAGTGTGGCCATTGCAGTCAGCATCTCCTGAAGCTTCTGCTGCTGTTGTTCCTGAGCCCTTGTTATTGATCGGGTGAGCGGTCTGTGACCCGTGGAAGCACGGCTTTCCTCTCTTCCGGAAGCCATATAAACGGTATGCACCATCATGCCCCCAGACTTGGGGCGTCTAGGTTCGGCGCTTTTACGGTTTTCCACGTTCACAGGGGCTTTCTCTGGCCTCCTTCTCTTTTAAGCAGTTGACGTTGAGGGAGCCGTTGCAGTGGGCACCCAAACAGCTATTGTCTATTGTGGCTTGACATGACGGTTCTCTTCCTGCTGAACCTTCTCCTTTTTCTGCCGTCTAGAGTAATTTTGATTAATTACTGAGTCCTGAACCAGTCGCCAGACATTGTAAATTTTGGAGGACAGCCGCTGAGGAGACTGTTCCAGCTTCGTTTCTGTAACATTCTCCACAGGTGGAGGAGATCTTTTCAGTATGGCGGTGGGTGAATTCCTGCGCACCCTATTAAGCAGCTCGAAGCTGTTCCCAGTTGGAACAGTAGCATTGACTTCTACCGTTGGGGCTGGTGGAGTTAGCCCAGAGGGAGAGTTGCCCCCAGCCTTCCTTACTCGGCGCCAGTGGCGACGTCGAGAGTGTCGAGCTGTTGGGATTGTGTCAACTTTAAGGGTAACTTCGTCATGCCCCCTGTTCTGGTGAGGCGCTGCTGGTACCAGCCTCTTAAAGACCGACGTCCATCGAGCAGCGGTATCCAATCTATCAAAGACGGACCTTTGAGCAGGAACGGGAGCCTGGGTGGCCAACCTCGTAAAGACCGATCCCTTGACGGGAGAAGCTTCTTTAGTGATCTCAAGAGAAGGAATGGCTATCCGTTTCGAGATGGCGGCTTCAGGTATCGTAGGCTTCTTGACAGGCCTATTGGAGTTCAGGCTCAGCCAGTCGAAGACTGACGTTGTTGGCTTGACATCGGACGACCCGTTGAGAAGGGCCGTGGTAGTAGTGAGCCGACCAAAGACCGACTTCTTTTGCGCTTCTTGCGGCAGCGGGATGTTAATGCTCACTGGTGGGAGTATGGTCCTGAAGAACAATCCGGTGGTAGCCTGCGTCACCTGCTCTATCGGCATTATGAACAGGGGGGACGCCTGGGGACCGTAAGCTACACCTCCAGATGAGGCAGAACGTGAATTGCAGTTGCAGCTGGAACACTTCGTGCAAGTAGATTCCATTGATCTTTCGTTTTATGCACCAAGCAAGACACCAAATCTTAGTACTTCGAACCCAAGAGCAACCATTAGCAAACCGCGATTCGTTCGCGAACACGACACACGAAGTGTTGAGTGGAAAGAGGAAAAGGTCCCACCGGGCGTGCCAGAATCTGTTCCACGCCGAAAGACGCGACCGGGACGTTGGGACGTCCGGCTTGAATTTCGAGGGCAGATGCTATTTAGTGCTATCCTTCCACCTCTCCGAAGATGCCAAGTTTATTTATAACACCATGTATCGAAGGTTTAAACGAATACGGCTGATGTATTAGACTTCGTCAGATTCCTCCTCATTTGAGGGGTTTTTGATTGTGGGCACGCTCTTCCCTGCAGGCGCAAGCCCCTACAGTTAATTACGCTACCGCATCGCGGTAACCACTTTCTCTTTCTCCAGATGGTCACTTCGTGTCGTGTGTGTTTTTTTTGTTTTTGGTTGCCTGTGGATTGTACACGGAGACTAATTTATGTTGTTGCCCGTAGGGCGTCGATTAGTCTAAATCCGTATTTTCTTAGATTTGGATTTGGGGTTGGGTTTAAGGATACGTTAGTCTCATTTGAGACTAAGATCAACTTAAACGCATGTTAAGGATACGTTAGTCTAATTTTAGACAAAGATCAACTTAACGTTTGTTAAGGACACATTAGTCTAATTTTTAGACTAAGATCAACTTAACATTTGTTAAGGACATGTTAGTCCAATTTTACACTAAGATCAACGTAACAGGATCATTTAGATCCAAAACAAAGCATTTGGGCTCTATTGTTTAGTTTAGGGACATTGCGGTCGATTACCAGTTTAAGGATGTAGTGGTCCAATGTTAGTTTAAGGACATTACGGTCCAAGGTTAAGGACATCATAGTCCGTGGGTTTAAAGGGACCCCACAGTCCGAGGTTAAGGACATCATAGTCCATTGGTTTAAGGACCCCACAGTCCGAGGTTAAGGACATCATATCCATGGGTTTAAGGACCCCACAGTCCATGGAATGATTGGTTATCGGGACCCGTCACCTCTTCGAAGACATTGAAGGATTGCAACGACAAATATCAAAGGAGTGAAGAGATGTACCCTTGAACCAAAGTTGATTGGGAGATCTGTAGTCCAATTTGGAACTAAGATCAATTAATTAGATTATGAGCACATTGGCTCAGTTAAATATGAATTGAGGACTTATGTCCAATTTGGGGTAAGTCCAATTAAGTTTGAAATGTTGGCCCTTTATTGGACTATTGAACATTTATCTGGGTTCAGCCCCTCATTATTTAGTATTGCTAAACAAGTGTTTGAGGGCTCTGATAACATTTTGTCTTTGACTGAGCACTTAAACATTATAGCTCTGGATTTTAAGGCCCATTTGAAGGGGAGATTTGCCTCTGGAAAACTTAACCAATTTAGGATAAGCTTGGCTTTAAAATAATGTTAAACACTAGGGGATATTTGGCGGTCACGTATCCTCACGTGATGTATTTAAAACGATGTTAAACACCGGAGACAAAATGCTCAAAATAGTGTTAAACACTAGAAAGGAAGATGTCACGTGGTGTCACGTGAGGAGCATGAAGATAGGGCCAGACCTCCTTTATTTTATTACCAGAATAATCAAATAAGTGTTGAACACTTTTAGTCTTCAGGCCATCACGTGTTGGCACGTGATCGGTAGCCATGTCTTGATTATTAAAGTGTTTATTAAGGGGTCACGTGGGGACACGTGAGGGCGCCCAAAATCAGTACTGCCTTTGGCTTTGTTCTCTTCATTTTGAGGGTCACGTGGGAGCACGTGAGGCATTGCCTCCATGTTTTTCTTTCTCATTTTAAGGGATCTGTCTTAGGAGTCGCGTGAGAGCACGTGACCTAGTTTTGTTCTTTTTTTTCTGATCATTGAGGATGGGGGTCACGTGTCACCACGTGACCAAGTTCTTTTCATGCATGGAGGGTTTCGAGTCTCTTTGTTTTAAGAATTAAATTCTCTGTAGGGTTAAACCCTAATTCTGTTTTAGAGGAATTAAATTCCTATGTATGTGGAATAATTAAATTCTTATTCGGGAGAATTAAATTCTCATATAGGGTTAAACCCTAGTTCTGTTTGGAGGAATTAAATTTCTTTGAATTTGGGAGAATTGAATACTCATGTAAGGTTAAACCCTATTTCTGTTTTGAGGAATTAAATTCCAATGAATTTGGGGGAATTAAATTTCTTAAACTTAAATTCTCCCTGTGAGTTTTAGATCTGCATGGCAGAATCTCCCCGATGAGAATTAAATTCTCAACCTGTGGGGAGATCCGCTTCTGTAGACCTTCAACCAAAGGAAGAACTAAGTTCTTAATCAGAAGAGTTAAACTCTTAAATTGATAATTAAATTCTCTTTTTGTTTTATGGAGCTTAGATCTCTTTCCCCTTCTCACCTATGGTTTCTTTTTCTCTTCTGAAGAAATTTTCTTTTCTCTCTTGAGAATTAAATTCTCCTCTCTTTTTTTTCTCTTTTGAGAATTAAATTCTCCTCTCTTTTTTTTCTCTCTATTCTTCTCCTAAAAAAAAGTAGTATATTCCCTCTTCTCTTCTTTGTTTCTATTTATAGGAGAAAAAAAAGAATCAATTTGTTTAGTCAATCTTTTATTGAAAGATTTTAATTGATTTTGTAACCAACATGATTTTTTAGATTATTTAGTGAATTTTATTCACCATTGGATTTTTAATCCAAAAGATATTCTGTTTGTTATTCTTGGCAAATTTCAGGGAAATATCTTCTTGTATAAAATCTTTCTATAGATTGGTGATTTTTAATCACCATTGGATTTTTAATCCAACGGTGCTCCACTTTACAGAGGGCAATCTCTTGTTTGGAAAGATTTAGGAAAATATTATGGTTTTTTATTTCCTTTAATTAGAATTTTAATTCTACTATTTCAGAAGGCTTAAGAGCCTATCACGTATTGGCACGTGATCCCACTTTTTGATCATTTAAATAAAATTTAATTCTATTAGTTAAAGAGCTTAAGAACCCATCACGTGTTAACACATGACCCCCATGATTAAACATTTTAACCAGAATTTAATTCTTCCATTTTAAAGAACTAAGGAATCATCACGTGTCGGCACGTGACCCTTGGTCACGTGTAGACACGTGATGCCCCATTGGGATCTTTCATTGCTGTTTTATTATGCTTTTTGATTCCTTTCAGTGGGTTTAAAGTCCCATCATGTGTAGGCACGTGATCCCTTTGATTGATTATTTGATTAGAATTTAATTCTATTAATTAAGAGCTTAGAAACCATCACGTGTCTGCACGTGACTTGTGGTTACGTGTGGGCACGTGATGCCCCATTGGGGTGTTCCCTGTTGTTTTATTATGATTTTTAATCCCTTTTTAGTGAGTTTAAGAGGCCTATCATGTGTTGGCACGTGACCCCATTTAATTATTTATTTTATTCAGTGCCTACAGGCTTTGCCTGTAAATGGTCACGTGTGGGCACGTGATGCCCGGTCACATGTGGGCACGTGATGCCTCATAACTTTTGATCCCGGATGAATTATGAGGCCCATAATATATCAAATCGAAGGATTTTTTGATACACTTTCAATACTATCAGAATTTAGCTGTCTCTCATTCGGGAGTCTGTCAAAATGCAGCCTGGAATATACTGGTTCGCATTTTCTTCCTTAGATTAGACGTGCGTAGCACATTTGCTCATAAATTTTGATCGCGGATGAATTATGAGGCCCATAATATATCAAATCGAAGGAATTTTCGAGACGCTTTTGATAACATCAGAATTTAGCTGGTTCGCTTTCTGGAGTTTGTCAATATACTGTCCCTAAAATACTGGTTCGCATTTACTTAAGCGTATCGTTGCCATTTGACACCTTGGGCTCTTTTGCGCAGAAATTTTGGCAGGAAAATCACTTTCTCAGGGAATGCGATTGCACTCAGCTCGTGCAAAAAGCCATTAAAACTCTAGGTGTCCCTAGTAGGAGGAGTGTTGTCTCCTGAGGGTTTTCAGCGGATACTACCCACAAAATCCAATCAATTTGGTCGTTGACTCTAATTCTTCAATTCAGTATTCTAGAAAAAACTTCTATCATCTTAAACTTAGAAATCATGAACCCGTACTTTTCACACTTCCTTTTCATTTAACATAAGATCATATATGTTTTGCCATTTTATAAAGTTTTCAGTATCTCCTGAGTTTTCCTTCTAAGGCGCAATCTTAACTCAGGAATTTTTATCATCTCTACTTAAGTTATAAGCCCTATCTTTTATTCATATCTCTCCTCCAAACTCCAATCATATACCCCTATGTGTGTAATTATCACCCCTACACTTGAAAATTCAATTCAAGCTATCATGCTCTTGTCCATTTTCCAAAATACTTTTTAGTTGGTGAATGAGATTGCTCACACATCCTTCATGCGACCGTTAATATTTCTTAAGGTACTAAACAACCGATTACAAAATTTGTTTGCGCATTTAGGCGTAATTCCTCATCTTGCAACACCTAAGGCTTAACAGTGACTTCCAAACCAGTTGGTCTAAGGTACTGGGTGATAAAGCACCCTTGCTATATATATTTTTTTTATGCTGCCTTAAGCAATTACAAAACTAGTGTTCATTTTTTCTCTCTTTCTACACCACTTATACTTTTATTTTATTTTCCTTCATACTAAAGCTTTTAGACCAGCGCATTTCAAGGTATTCTCTACTATCCCAAGTTTCAAGATTTGTGTAAGTGCTTATAGTAGGGTACATATTTTCAGGATTTGGACTTAAGGTTCAGAATTATTTTTCAGACTTATACTTCAAATAGAGCTTTCAATACTCTTCCCTTATTTCGACTTAGCCCAATAACTGAACTCAAAATTTGCTTATTCTAATTAAACTGCAAGGACGTATATTTTCTACAGTTAAACTTTAAGAAAGGTTATTTTTAGGGTTTTTAATTTACTAAGTTTAGGATCTAGTTCTTCCTAACTAGTCAACCATCATGTTAAACTTGAGTCAAATATGGCCAATATTGAAATTTTTAATTTTTTTTATTTTAAAATTTTTAAAATTTTTCAATTTTTATAATTTATATATATATATATTATTTTTTTTATAAAGATGCAATGCAGAAAAATAAGATACGGAATTAAATATGCAAAGAAAAACAAATATGTATAAATAAATAAAAACATGCAGATGCAATGCAAAGATAACTATTTACAATCAACTCTCACCCCCCAAACTTATTGATAGCAGTGTCCTCACTGCTCCATGCGGCATCTACTAGACGCGGCCCCACTAGTCCCAGCCCCACCTCTATCTTTCCTCTATCCCCTCGATCGTGATCGTGAACGTTCCTCTCTTGCCAGTAGGGTGGACATTCCCTGTTCCAGGCTCGTTAGTCGCTGATCAAAGTTAGTCAGCATCCCTATCACCCGTTCTACCACCCTATGGGTTCGTCGAATTAAGCGCGCTTGAGCAGCGGGAGTGAGCTCTTCATCGCTCGCTGTAGAGCTCGAGTTAGGGATCTTGGCCATCACGTCCTCGGTCGGCTCGGTGCGCGACCATAGATCATGTAATCATGTGTAAGACGTAGGGACACCCTCAAGAAGGAGTCGAATGGGAATCCCACCATGCATATAAAATTCAAATTCCTCAACAGGAAGGAAATGGCGACACAGTTGTGTCACCAATATTGGGCATGGATAACTGGCCGCCCTTTTGCCGGTGCCAATCGAGTGAAGCAACATTGTGCACATGTCGTAGCTAGGGTTTCGAGTCATCAATGTGTGCACTATGTATAGGGATGGTGTAAAAAATGTTGTATTGTGCGAACTTCCGAAAATATTGTTTTGTGCCCAACGGCACACAGTTAAAACATTCGCAAAAAGCGTGCAGGCCTGAATGCCCTTTCTGGGTTCCCTAGAACAGTCAATTCCCATTAAGGGTACGTAGTCCTCAAATCGGAGGGGTTGATCGTGAATGGGGAGTCGTGGTATCAAGGTGACTTCGTGAATGAAGTCCCTATCGATTAAAATTTCCCGATCCCCCTACAGTAATCTAATGTACCCGTGTTATGCCAGACAACCCTCCACTATACATTCATAAAAACGTGCAACAAGATCCAGAAGAGCGAATGCATTCGAATGGTTAAATAATAGAAAGTTCCATCCATGCTTTCGGATTTCGTCGCCGAAATAAATATCATAAACATTATGTGCAAACAACTGGGAGAAATCCCTTTCAAATTGCAGGGTAGGGGCCATGACAGTGAAGTGCAGAAATTTATAAAATTTTAACAGAGAGGATCAGAGAGATGCAAACCTCCTCTGAAAAATTCAGAGGGAGAGGACTCCAAGAGGCGGCGGTTGTGCGGAAGGAAGGAGGTATCGATGGCGGAAGCGCGGCTGTTGGGTGCGAAATCGCTGTAAGGTTGGAGATGCGGCTAGGGTTTTGGAGTTTAGGGTTTCTGAGGCACAGGAAATTCAACAGGGGGTCGAGATCTATTTATAGGGGTATTGGTGATTTATAAAAAAGCCCCCCCAAAAGAATAATTAAATAAAAGAATTAGAATTTTTTTTTATTTAATTTAAATATGGTTCTGTATATTTACAGAAATACCCCCGAAAATGTAGGGTTCCTAGGCACGCTAATGAGGTCTCACAAGGCATCAACCATTCCAATTTCAAATTTTACGGTGCCGAGAAACCCTAGACTAGATCGTTAACTAGAATTTTAGGCGACACAAGAAGCTAGTTAACTACTTAACTAAGAAGTGAACGGAAATACAACCTTTGTAGATCCAGTGCTCCACCTCCATAGCTCCGTGATGATGTCTCCTCGCTACGATCATCGGATCCCGGGCTCTAGCGTCGGCTTCATCGGAGAAAAGGCGGGCTAGGTCATCGACTACGATGCCGAAGATGATCTACGTCGAGGCATCACAAGATCAAGCTCCCACTTCACCAAGCCATGAAACTTGTGAAGAAAACACCCTATACTACTTGGCAAGAGGTAGAGGATGAAGAAATAGGAGGTGGGTTCACTTTAGAATTGGATTTCTCACTCTTTTTCACTAGTTGCCATTGATGGAGGCAAGCTTCTTCATCTTGAAGAAGAAGAAGAAGAAGATAGAATATCATAAGTATATCTCCAAAAGAATAATAAAAAAAAATACTTATCATATCCAAACCTTGGTTAAGTGTAGAGAATGAACTAGGGTTAGTTTGAATGGTTAGGGTTAAGCATGAGTACAAAAGTGGTCACTTAGTCAAAGCTTCATGAAGCTTCAACTAACAAACAAAGAAAGCCACCATTCATTTATTTATCTTTTCCAAATTGAAAAGAATAAATAAATAAATAAGCAAATAACCAAAACCCTAACCATTACACAACCATGGTTTAATCATACACTTAACTAAGTAGGCATGTATCATCAAACATGATACAATCAAGTGTACAAAAGTATATCACATATACAATGTGCACATCAAGTGATAAAATCCATTTAAAGTGAACCAATACTAGTTAATGCAAAGTAATATATCAAATATATTATTATACATTAAATCATTAAATCAACACTTGATTTAACGATCCGGTCATATCGTATATAACCGACTAATATCCAATGTATCGGCTTATCGAAACAATCCTTGATTCGATAACTAGGTTATATCGCATACAACCATTCGATACATTTATCGCGAGAATGGAATACGGTATCACATACACGCATTACTCTCGGTCCCGCACATATCTCATATGCGCTCCTATTTCGTTTTGCTTGATCCAGGAAACCTCTGTGTAGGACTCTAAAGACTCGTCAATACGCCGGCAGCAGGTGATGATCATATCAAACACCCACAAGCCGCAAGCGGTATGCTAAACGTAACGGCCACCCGGGTATTGAGCGATCAGAAGATCGACAAGCAAGCCCGCTCATACTCCTGTGAATCCAACCAGTAACACTTACCGTACAGTCCGGTCTCGTCGTCTGATATGTCGCATATCTCACCTAGGGGTGGTAAACGTCAGACCCCAATAGCTCGATAAGTCGTGTCGATATGAGGTCTATAACAGTTCGAGAAACTACTGGTAACACTTACCAGCAAATCTCAGCAACCCTGGCCAGGGATTTCCGGTTATAGCCAATCGAACACAGTGCAACATCAACTCCCTATACCGGGAGAGACGAATCCCCTCCTATCGCTCATTGCCTCCATGTGATTCGGGACTGTACCCAAAAACCACCGTTTTGCACGCCCTCTTGGACGTGGTAAGGTGGAAATCAAAGCACAGTGGGAACTACACAAGACTCTATGACGATCTCGGGTCAACAGACTACTCTGTACCAGTGTCACCAGAGAACTGCCATCTGACGTGAGGTATAATACCATCTGGGAGTTCTCGGCGAGTCCGTCCAGTGTACCCAGTCTCTACTGAGCACCCGTATATCATCTCTGATGTCAAACACCAATGGATATGGGATCATCCATCGCCCATCTGTATGGGTCGAGAAGGTATACGCTAGTCTACACTGGTATATCGATGCCCCGTTTCGATACACCCACGACTAGGGACTTTGAAGGATGTACTTATGGACTACCATGTCCCCACTAGTATGATCCGCATCATAGTCCAGGTAGTCAAGTACACATCCTAAGGGCTTTACCAACATGTAACAGAGAGACAATCAGTGTACACGTTAAGGTAAAGAGTAACCAGATAGCATACTATCATGTCGAGCAAGAAAGTCCTCCCTATATATGTCCAAGCATCCACTACAATATACATCCTATGTATAGTAATGGCCTCTAGGGCATACATATAACTAACAATCTCCCACTTGCACTAGGGCCATCTGTATAGCAGTGGTTGTAGTATCTCATACTCAACCATCCCATAAAAGTCTCTCTCTGGGAAAAGGCCTTTTTGAGTGGATCCGCCGTGTTGTCCTCTGAGTCTACTCTCCTAACCTGGATCACCTTGGAGATCATCCATCTCCATGATCAGGTGATATTGCCTCAAAATACGTCTGGGTCACTGATGGGACCGGGGTTCCTTGGCTAAAGCCACACTTCCATTGTCACACAATGGTAGGAACCAAGTTCATCTCATGAACCTATATACACCCAAACTGCCTCTTTAGTAGCATCTTAAGTAGCGATGTATCCAGCCTTTATCGTCTAGTATGCCACGGTATCTTTCTTGGAACTCTTCCAACATACCGTCCATTTACTGAGGGTAAAGACAATGCCTGCGACTGACATTCAGTCGTCCTTATCAGCCTGGACCCCTTCCAGTGATTTTCCCCAGGATCAATTGATACCATCTCACTACAGCTAGTGAGTATCCTAATATCCAATTAGATCTATCTCATAGATCTAAAACCCAGGATTTAGTAGGTATCACTTTGATCCTATATGGAGAATTCATGTGATAAGCGGAGATCGACCGAGCGTAGCATAGGAAACTCCTTCCCTATCAAGAGTATGTCATCCACGTACTCTACGAGGATCACTACCATACTCCTTACAACCTTTTTGTATATACAAGGTTCATCTACCATTTTGATGATGTCAAACTGTTTGACTAACTCATCAAAACAGATGTTCCAACTCCGCGATGCCTGCTTTATCACATAAAGCATCTTGCACATGTTTCCGCTGCTCCCACTGTCTACGAAGCCCTCTGGCTGTGTACTTATAGACGCCCTCTTCTAAAACATCATTTAGAAAAGCTGTCATGACACCCAACCACCAGATATCGTAGTCATGGTATGTAGCCGTGGCAAGTAGGATCTGGATGGACTTAAGCATAGGCCCCAGAAAAGGTTTCATCATTATCCACGCCTGGTTGATGACGAAAACCTTTAACAAGTCTAGCTTTGAAAGTCTCAACTTTTCCATCTACACCAAGTAATCTTCTCAAGATATACTTGCTCCTGATGGGGATTTAACCCTTCAGATATAGCAACCAAAGTCCATACTTTGTTGGTGTATAAGGATTCCATCCCAGATCGCTAAGCATCCAGCCATTCTTATAGATTCTTACTCCTGATGGCCAGCTCGAAACTAGTTGGGTCATCATCTCATGATGCATTCCTCGCTCCCACTGTCATAAAGAAACCGAAGTATCTCTCAGGCGGATGAGGAAACCTACTAGATCGGCGGAGAGGCTGAGGTTCGTTGGATTCTACTGAATCCTTTGGTTCTACCAAATCATCTGCTGTAGTTTGTATAGCTGGAACCTTTCCAGTTCTATATTACAGACATTGCCTCGAGCTTGTCCGGATTTTATTTTTAGACATAGGCCGGTCAACCCCAAATCTTAACTAGCTTAAGACATGGGCTCTTCCTTTTCCATATCACATATGAAATGGTAGGCAACTGATTTGATTGGAACCCTATTCAATAGGTATGCAGCTTCTCAAGCGCATAACTCCCAAAAGGAAATAGGTAACTCAGTAGTACTCATCATAGAGCACACCTTATCATATAGGGTGTGATTGCTCCGCCCCGATATACTATCGTGCTATGGTGTATACGGAGGAGTAATGCTGAGAGAGAATCTCATTCTCCTTTAGAATAGTCCAGGATTTCCGTGCTTAAGTATTCTCCTCCCTGATCACATCAAAGGACATAATACTTATACCCTTATTGGTTCTCTACTTCTCTCTTATATTCTATGAATACCTCAAAAGGTTCTGACTTGTGTTTCAACAGGAACATATGTCTGAATCTTGAGAGATCATCAGAGAACGTAATGAAGTATAAAGAACCAGTCTTGGCATGTGTAGACAGGGGACCTAACATACATCAACATGTATCATCCCAAGAGTTCACTAACTCTTTCTCTGTTTCCATTAAACAGAGCTATGGTCATCTTATCTCTGTGACATGACTGGCAAGTTTCACAAGATGTAAATTCAAACTGATTTAAATATGCATCTGAATGTAACTTAGCTTAGTCGGGTCGCATTGATATGACCTAGTCTACAATACCTCAAGAAGGATTCGTTCATTTCTGAACACTTCCTCTTGTGTGTGTTCTATATACTAAAAACTGTAGTTTGATTTAGAACATCAATGCTTTTAGATAACGTGCCTGAACCGATCAACTTTTGATATAGGAAATGTTCAAAACATTATCCAACAATACAAAATTTTATCATTTCTTTACTAAAAGAGACTGATATGATTTTGTATATCAGGTTCGGTATCTAATAACATTCGTTCAGAATCAATGTATTGGTAATACAGGGTGACAGTGACCGACAGACTTGGCTGCAACTCATGCACCGTTTTTTGCCTCATGAAACTTATCACCCGTTCTCAGTTTTCTACCTTTCTGTAGCCCTATGTAACAGATTACATAACTGGGATCCTGATCCGGTATCAAATACCCAGGACGCAGAGGATACTGAGAAACTGTTCTTTGTAATGAACACACCCGAAGAAGATGCATCATATGCACTTTCTTCGTTTGGGCGGCATGGGAAATTTGGTATTCCCCAATTTCCTGCTCTGTCTTATAACAATTATAAGTTGGAGAGGGACCAACGTTCCCCAGCTCAGTATAACAAGCGGGTTCAGTCAATAATCCGTATTATTATCTTGATTAAGGCATGATATGGTCGCTACCTGGAGAGAGAGAGAAGAAAACACTCTGCGTGCGCTCTTGCAAGAATAGATTGGTTATTATTTTATCTAATCAGGATGGCTCCCACTGTTTTTATCAAATCTTCCTTCAAACCCTAAAAGGAAAGACTAGCCGGGATTAATTACACACTACAATTTCGCCAATCTTTCAGCCAGGCCAGTGTCGGTACTTTGAGGGAGGTCCCCCGTGCTTTCGCACGAACCTAATTACAGTAAACCTCGTTTTCCCAGAGGCTTAACCCCGTTAACACCTTTCTACACACCTACTTGATCGGCTAATTGTAATGTGTAAAACTCTCCCAGGAGTAACTCTTACTCGTAGAGGGTATCGGGATCCAACTATCTCATAGAAGGTATGCAATCTCATTGCAAATTTCAACACTTGAAATTCCCGATAATTTTGCCCCTAACCTCCTATGACCTTGACAAAGGCCAACAAACCAAAGGATGCCAGTCAAGTTCAACCCGTCATTTCCTGATTGAATTAAACCCACCCGCACGGCCCTTGACAAAGGCCAACAAGGTCGCACGACTACCCTAACCCAATCTGCATCATATGCATAAGCAGATAAGCACCAGCTAGCTACCGCACACTACGCCTTGACAAAGGCCAACAAACGCAGCACGAATACTAACTACTACTTATCTGAAATGACGGAGGGCTCCGACAGGTTTTTCTGAAAACCTATTGCGTAATGAACTTGATATCGTTGTAGAATCAAATGATTTTAAAATGGAGTGTTTTTTAGGCTTTTCTAGTTTTGCTAAAGGAGTCACTCCCGGTGAAGGGATCGTCGGTCCTTTCCTCATCGAATGAGGTGCAGGATATATCATATATATCACTGTGCAAAGCAGAACTCTTAAAAGCAATCAAAAGACAAACCGAGTGTGTAGCATCTGCCAGTTATTGCTAAAGGAGTCACTCCCGGTGAAGGGATCTCGGTCCTTTCCTTATCGAATAAGGTGCAGGATATATCATATATACCGCTGTGCAAAGCAAGAACTGTAGCTACCTGTTTTATTTTGAAATTCGATTCTACAACATCTTTAGCTTTCTTTTTCTTTCATTAATCATATTAATGAAGTCCCATCATTTAAGTACCTAAACATCACAGATAAATACGGCGTACACTTATGCCATCCGCATTCGCCTCTATGTCCCCTCGTGCACCGTTAGGTTAGGTAACTAACGGCAGAGCAGGGCAGGGCTAGCACGGGTGTAAAACATAAGTAACGTCTATATAATATATCATATATACTATATACTGTATCTATCACAGAACATCACATGATCACATCACAGATATCGCAGCAGAAGAAACATATGAAATATTGGATATACTAGGACATCCGTGTTTTCAATACGAGCCAGTATAAAACACGGATTCCACGGTCGCGATGAATAGCCAAAACCCACACCCCTAGACCCCTACGAGAGCGGCAAGCAACCCTACTAATTCTAGAGTTAGGAGACCCGGACTCGACTCCTCGAGTTGGTCTCCCACTGGACTCCAGAACCCGGTTACTTGTGCTCTCCACCTTGGGTCTATCCTAGTGCGGAAAAGTAAATAATATACAAAGGGTGACAACTTCCGCAACCTGGAAGTGCCCCAATAAAAGAATATTACATACAATAAATTTTACATGAATGAAAATGAAAAACTCTCATCTCACATAAAACCCCCAGCTATTCAAAATGCGACGATCCAATATAACATATCCAGCAACACATAACATCACATGTCATCAACGTAAGTAAATGTGCGCATCCCAATTGTCGTTGGTATATACCAACGAAACCGACGATATCACATATTACACTTACGGTTACAGAAAAGAAAGTGTAAAACTACAACAGTTGGAATCCGCAACCCCTTTAGACATCGCATGCCTAATCAATGAATTCCTTAGACATCGCATGCCTAACAATTATAAACCCCGCATTTTAGTCTCATTATCGAAAACTCTTTTCAATATCAAGTCGGGCAATTCAACAGGATTCCCGACATTCTGATCGAATGCTCGTCGCAAACTGTAGTAGACGGCCGCACCCCCGATGCCGTCGACGAAGTGCACCAAGGCGGAACACCGCTGCCACGAGCACCTGAACGGATGCTTTCGGTGACGGGGTTCTCCAACAGTCACTTGGTCGGGGCTATGGAGTGAGGCTGTCTATTAAGTTTACCCGGCAAGTATCCGCGTACGCTACGTGATTGCGACGGACTTTTGATCACATCAAAATTCCGTGGCAACCGATCTAGTGAGACTAAAGTGCTATGTTTATAACATTCATTCAGTTATCTCATAACTACTTGTGAATTCCAATTATTGTATCCCATTCCAGATTAATAGAAAATGTTAAACTTTCCGATCGAACAGTCAAACACCCAAGTTTTCCCGAAACAGCTCAACACATGAAATAGGTTTAAAAATATCCAGTTCATGCCTCAGTACCAACGGTCCAGCCGTAGAAGGGTCAAGCCAACGCCTCACATGTGGCACGCCGTACTGCCCCAAACCCGAAGGTTCAAAGGGCAGTTCAAGACGGTCACATAATCGAGTTAAGGTTTGTTGTCTTCTAGAGGGTCCATTGCATTACTTGCACTACTTAGAACGTCTTTAAACCACGGAAAAATCCAACACTTGGAAATTTTCCGACAGGGGAAAAAGTGGGTATTTATATCCGGTCGAACTTTTTAACATATTCAAAAATTATCCGGAAAATATATATACAAAATTAGACAATCCGATCGAATAATCGAATCCCCAAAACAACCCCAGATAACTCAACAGTTGAGTAAGATTTAAAAATTCCCTGGAAAACCAGCACTGCAAAATAGGAATTACTGTCCAATTTTTAAAACCTGATGTGACTACTTGGCCGCGGAACCGCCGCAGAAGCCAGGCTTCTGCCGCGGTTCCGCCGCGACTTAGTCGAATTGGCAACTCGAAATTCACAGTAACTCTTAGATATTCCGGCTGATTTTTCTGCATATTTTTAATTCTCAAAAATCCACAAATTCAGAAAATGTCCAGAGAGCCGTTTTGAGTTAGGGTTTCGGGACGATCGGAGTTCTAACTCCGTCTACGCATCGCCTAAGGCTCTAGCTAGGCTCTGATACCACTGTAGGGTTCCTAGGCATGCTAATAAGGTCTCATAAGGCATCAACCATGCCAATTTCAAATTCTACGGTGCCGAGAAACCCTAGACTAGATCGTTAACTAGAATTTTAGGCGACACAAGAAGCTAGTTAACTACTTAACTAAGAAGTGAACGGAAAGACAACCTTTGTAGATCCGGTGCTTCACCTCCATAGCTCCGTGATGATGTCTCCTCGCTGCGATCATCGGATCCCGGGCTCTAGCGTCGGCTTCATCGGAGAAAAGGCGGGCAAGGTCATCGACTACGATGCCGAAGATGATCTACGTCGAGGCATCACAAGATCAAGCTCCCACTTCACCAAGCCATGAAACTTGTGAAGAAAACACCCTATACTACTTGGCAAGAGGTAGAGGATGAAGAAATAGGAGGTGGGTTCACTTTAGAATTGGATTTCTAACACTTTTTCACTAGTTGCCATTGATGGAGGCAAGCTTCTTCATCTTGAAGAAGAAGAAGAAGAAGATAGAATATCATAAGTATATCTCCAAAAGAATAATAAAAAAAAATACTTATCATATCCTAACCTTGGTTAAGTGTAGAAAATGAACTAGGGTTAGTTTGAATGGTTAGGGTTAAGCATGAGTACAAAAGTGGTCACTTAGTCAAAGCTTCATGAAGCTTCAACTAACAAACAAAGAAAGCCACCATTCATTTATTTATCTTTTCCAAAATGAAAAGAATAAATAAATAAATAATAAAATAACCAAAACCCTAACCATTACACAACCATGGTTTAATCATACACTTAACTAAGTAGGCATGTATCATCAAACATGATACAATCAAGTGTACAAAAGTATATCACATATACAATTTGCACATCAAGTGAGAAAATCCATTTAAAGTAAACCAATAATAGTTAATGCAAAGTAATATATCAAATATATTATTATACATTAAATCATTAAATCAACACTTGATTTAACGATCCGGTCATATCGTATATAACCGACTAATATCCAATGTATCGGCTTATCGAAACAATCCTTGATTCGATAACTAGGTTATATCGTATACAACCATTCGATACATTTATCACGAGAATGGAATACGGTATCACATACAGGCATTACTCTCGGTCCCGCACATATCTCATATGCGCTCCTATTTCGTTTTGCTTGAGCCAGGAAACCTCTGTGTAGGACTCTAAAGACTCGTCAATACGCCGGCAGTCGGTGATGATCATATCAAACACCCACAAGCCGCAAGCGGTCTGCTAAACGTAACGGCCACCCGGGTATTGAGCGATCAGAAGATCGACGAGCAAGCCCGCTCATGCTCCTGTGAATCCAACCAGTAACACTTACCGTACAGTACGGTCTCGTCGTCTGATATGTCGCATATCTCACCTAGGGGTGGTAAACGTCAGACCCCAATAGCTCGATAAGTCGTGTCGATAAGAGGTCTATAACAGTTCAAGAAACTACTGGTAACACTTACCAGCAAATCTCAGGAACCCTGGCCAGGGATTTCCGGTTATAGCCAATCGAACACAATGCAACATCAACTCCCTATACCGGGAGAGACGAATCCCCTCCTATCACTCATTGCCTCCATGTGACTCGGGACTGTATCCAAAAACCACCGTTCTGCACGCCCTCTTGGATGTGGTAAGGTGGAAATCAAAGCACAGTGGGAACCACACAAGACTCTATGACGATCTCGGGTCAACAGACTACTCTGTACCAGTGTCACCAGAGAACTGCCATCTGACGTGAGGTATAATACCATCTGGGAGTTCTCGGCGAGTCCGTCCAGTGTACCCAGTCTCCACTGAGCACCCGTATATCATCTCTGATGTCAAACACCAATGGATATGGGATCATCCATCGCCCATTTGTATGGGTCGAGAAGGTATACGCTAGTCTACACTGGTATATCGATGCCCCGTCTCGATACACCCACGACTAGGGACTTTGAAGGATGTACTTATGGACTACCATGTCCCCACTAGTATGATCCGCATCATAGTCCAGGTAGTCAAGTACACATCCTAAGGGCTTACCAACATGTAACAGAGAGACAATCAGTGTACACGTTAAGGTAAAGAGTAACCAGATAGCATACTATCATGTCGAGCAAGAAAGTCCTCCCTATATATGTCCAAGCATCCACTACAATATACATCCTATGTATAGTAATGGCCTCTAGGGCATACATATAACTAACAGAAAATTTGAATTTTTTTTATTCTATAAATAATTACAAGTGGGAAATTTAAAAAAAAAATTAGTGTAACATACCCCCAAACTTATTTGAAACAGTGTTTCCACTGTTTATGGCTGGATAACCGAACTTTGGTGGTACGCGGAGGAAGATCAGTCAATGTAAATCGGCTCCTGCAACATCAGGAGCTCCTTCGATGGGTCAGCGGTGAGGAACAGTTTTAACCTGTGTCCGTTCACTTTGAATAGTGAACCGTCCTCTGGATTTTCCAAATCCACCGCGCCGTGCGGATATACAGTCCACACAAAATATGGTCCTTTCTAGCGAGATCTGAGCTTCCCGGGATGGAAATGTAGTCGGGTGTCGTAAAGAAGTACATGTTGACCAGGTGTGAAAGTTTTGCGCGTAAGGTGTTTATCATGAAACACCTTCATTCGGTTCTTAACGACAACCGCGTTTTCGTAAGCTTCATCCCGAATCTCGTTCAATTCGTTGATCTGCAGCTTCCGATTGCTGCCCGCATTGTCAAAAGATAGATTCATCTCCTTGATCGCCCAAAATGCGCGATGCTCGATTCCACTGGAAGGTGGCAAGCCTTTCGGTTAACAAGCCGATAAGGAGACAAGCCAAGATCAGTCTTATAAGCAGTTCGAAATGCCCAAATGGCATCAGTGAGTTTTAAAGACCAATCCTTACAGTTCCTGGAAACCGTTTTCTCCAAAATCTGTTTGATTTGCCGATTAGACACTTAGGCTTGCCCACATGTTTGGGGGTGGTAGGGCGTGGATAGATTATGATTAATGGAGTATTTCCGCATTAAGGCATCGAAAGTGCTATTACAGAAATGTGTTCCATTGTCACTAATGATCGCGCGGGGGTGTCCAAACCGGGAAAAGATGTTTTCCTTAAGGAATCTAATGACAACCTTGTTGTCGTTAGTCCGGCTGGGCACGGCCTCGACCCATTTAGAGACATAATCTACAGCTAGAAGAATATACAGGTTCCCAAAAGAGCTGGGAAACGGCCCCATGAAATGAATCCCCCAAACATCAAAAATCTCGACAACCAAGATTGTTTGGAGCGGCATCTCGTTTCTCCTGGATATCCGGCCCAAGTGTTGGCACGGGGAGCAAGTCTTGCAGTAATCATTAGTGTCTTTGAAGAGTTGTGGCCAGTAGAAGCCACACTGCAAGATCTTTTCGGCTGTCCATCTTAGGCCAAAATGCACGCCACATGCTTGATCGTGGCAAAATGACAGCACGCTCTTGAACTCATTATCAGGCACACACCGACGAATAATCTTGTCGGAACAGTATTTGAATAGATAGGGTTCATTCCAGTAAAAGTGTTTACTTGGGATAAGAATTGAAGTCTGTCCTGACTTGACCACTCGTTTGGTAATAATCCTGTTGCCAAATAGTTCACAATATCTGCGAATCAGGGTTCATATGATACTGTCAAGAGCTGTTCATCAGGAAAAACGTCGTTTATTGGAAGTGGAAGCGTCGGCGAAGAAGGAAGTCGTGAAAGATGGTCAGCCACTACGTTTTCACATCCCTTTTTGTCTTTGATGACAAGGTCAAACTCTTGGAGTAAGAGGATCCAACGTATCAGCCGAGATTTTGCGTGCTTCTCTGCAAAAGATGGCGTAGAGCAGAATGGTCTGTGTAGACAATGACTGGAGAGCCGATCAAGTAAGGCCTGAATTTTTCTAGTGCAAACACAATAGCTAAGAATTCCTTCTCGGTTGTTCTGTAATTCAGCTGGGCATCGTTCAGGGTTCGGCTAGCATAGTAGATTACGTGCGGCATCTTATCGATGTGCTGTCCTAGGACAACACCGATGGCAAAGTCGGAGGCATCGCACATAATCTCAAAGGGATACGTCCAGTCAGGAGAAGAAAGTACGGGAGCAGAAGTGAGTGAGCTTTTTAGTGATTCGAACGCAGTCACATAGCTCGAGTTGAAATCGAATGTAGTGTCCTTGGCCATCAGAAGAGTCAGGGGTCTAGCAATCTTGCTAAAATCCTTGATAAACTATCTATAGAAACTGGCATGGCCAATGAAAGCTCGGATGTCTCTGACGCATCTGGGAGGAGGAAGATTGGAAATGACCTCAATCTTAGCTTTATCCACCTCAATTCCATTTTGCGAGATGATATGTTCTAAGACAATACCTTCGCGTACCATGAAGTGGCACTTCTCCCAGTTCAATGTGAGGTTTTTATCCTTACACCGGGTAAGGACAACGTCGAGATGCTGCAAACACTCGTCAAAGGAATCGCCGAAAATGGAGAAATCATCCATGAATATCTCCAAGAATTTCTCCACCATGTCTGAAAAAATTCCCATCATACACCGCTGGAAGGTAGAGGGTGCATTGCATAACCCAAAGGGCATGTGGTGATATGCAAACGTGCCGTAAGGACAGGTGAACGTAGTTTTGTCCTGATCTTTTTCGGCGATGGGAATCTGGTTATAGCCGGAGTAGCCATCCAGAAAGCAGTAGTACTCGTTTCCAGCCAATCGTTCGAGCATTTGGTCAATAAATGGTAGCGGAAAGTGGTCTTTCCGCGTTGCGGCATTTAGTTTTCTATAATCAATGCATACTCGCCACCCAGTTTGGGTGCGAGTAGGGATTAACTCGTTTTCCTGATTGGTGATGACCGTTATGCCCGACTTTTTGGGGTATCGGACAGACCCACTGGCTATCAGAGATAGGGTAAATGATACCACTATCAAGACATTTGACGATCTCTTTTTTAACAGCCTCCTTCATGTCTGGATTGAGTCGCCTCTGTGGATCCTTGTTTGGTTTGGCATCATCCATCATATGAATGTGGTGTTCAACGATCAGGGGACTAATCCCCTTGATGTCCGCCATAGTCCAGCCAAAAGCTTGCCGATTGCTCTTCAAGACCATCAGAAGGGCTTTCTCCTGCTCTGAAGATAGAGAAGACGAGATGATAATAGGGAGGGTCGTTCTCACCTAAGTAAGCATACTTGAGGTGAGAAGACAACAGCTTAAGTTCGAGCGTTGGAGGTGAAATGATTGAAGGTAAGATTGGCGAAAATGTCTCAAACTCGAAGGATTCTAACAGAGGCTCAAAACGAATGTACGCGACCGAGTTGGATGGTTCAGCTAACTCATCCGAAAATTCAAAGGATTCAAGCTCGGGTGGCGACAAGCCAAGATCGTTCAAGAAAGTGAAACACTCATAATCACTTTCGGGAGAAGAAACTGTTAGTTATGTATATGCCATAGAGGCCATTGTTGTACATATGATGTATATTATAATGGATGCTTGGATATATATAGAGAGGACTTTCTTGCTCGTCATGATAGTATGCTATTTGGTTTCACTTTATCTTAACATGTTGACTTGTACTGGTTACTGTTTTTCTCTCACATGTTGATAAAGCCCTTAGGATCTGTACTCGACTACTGGGACTATGATGAGATCATACTAGTGGGGCCACGGTAGTCGATGAGTACATCCTATAACTGTTCCTAGTCTAGGGTATATCGAGACAGGGCATCGATACACCAGAGTAGACTAGCGTATACGCATCTTGACCCATATGATGGGCGATGGATGATCCCATATCCATCGGTGTCTGAAATCTGAGATGGTGTACGGGTGCTCAGTGGAGACTGGGTACACTGGACGGACTCGCCGAGAACTCCCAGATGGTGATATACCACACGTCAGATGGCAGTTCTCTGGTGACACTGGTACAGGGTAGTCTGTAGACCCGAGATCCTCATAGAGTCTTGTGTGATTCCCACTGTGCTTTGATTTCTACCTTACCACGTCCAAGAGGGCGTGCAAAACGGTGGCTTTTGGGTACAGTCCCGAATCACATGGAGGCAATGAGCGATAGGAGGGGATTCGTCTCTCCCGGTATTTGGAGTTGATGTTGTGCTGTGTTCGATTGGCTATAACGCGAAGTCCCTGGCCAGGGCTGATATAGAGATTTACTGGTAAGTGTTACTGGTAGTTTCTCGACCCGTTATGAGCCACACATCGACACGACTTATCGGTTACTGGGGTCTGACGTTTACCACCCCTAGACTTGATATGCGACATATCAGACGAATAGACCGGACTGTACGGGAGTGTTACTGAATGGATTCACAGGAGAACGCATAGGCTAGTTTGTTGATCTTCTGATCGCTCAATACCTGGGTGGCTGTTACGTTTAGCTGACCGCTTGCAGCTTGTGGGTGTTTGATATGATCATCACCTGCTACCAGCGTATTGACGATTCTTTAGAGTCCTACACAGAGGTTTCTTGGCTCAGGCGAAACAGAGTAGAGGCGCATATGTGATATGTGCAGGACCGAGAATAATGCGATATGAGATACCGTATTATATTCTCGCGATATTTAGATATGAACCGGGTCATCGGATCAAGTGTTGATTCGATGAATCGGTACATGATATATTAGTCGGTAATATTCGATATAGCCGGATCGTCGGATCAAGTGTTGATTCGATGATTTAATGTATAATAATATATATGATATATTGTATTACATTATCTAATATTGGCTCGCTTTATTATTTCATTTTCTCACTGGATGATACAATGATATATATGCGATATATATTAATTGTATTATTTTCTTTTGTTGCAAATATATAATATATATGTGATATATATTATTGTGACATGATATGATTTATTATTAAACATGTTTAAGGATGATTAAATGGGATTAGGGTTTGATTAGGGTTAGCTTCTTCTTGCACCTTCTAGAAGCTTTGTTTTTGTCATGCTTAAGATATTATGGTTGATATTTTTGCATGACTCATAACTTAACCTAACCAAACCCTAACTCTAGTTTATTCTCTACAAACTCTTAGCCACTCATCTTTGACCATGGTTGATATATCAATCATATACATTTCTTTTCTATTCATCACAAAAGGAATGATCATTATCATTTCCATTATCATCTTCTTCTCTCTTGATTTTGAGTTCACTAGAAATTCCATTTGTGATGATAAATTGTGAGAAAGTGAATTAAAAAGAAAGCATAAATACTATTCTCTCATCCTCATCTCATCTAGCCCATGAGATTAGGGTGTTCATCTCTTTAGAGTGAGAAAGCTTGGGTTATTGCAACTTCGACATAGATCATCGGAGATTTGGAACACTTCAAGCTAGCTTGGATCGTTCGAGTCGTGGAGCCTCTCATGAGTCCGGGAGATCGAGGATCGCGACGAAGGGACTTCTACTCGGAGCTTGTGAAGCGAAGGAGTAGACTACAAAGGTTGTAATCCCTTACACTTAGATAAAAAGATGTTATATTGCATGCTTAACCCTAATAATCTAGCAAAGATCCCGGCTTTGGGGTGTTCGGCACGTCTAATTTTTTATCCGGGCATGTTTGATGCCTTATGAACCTTCACAAGAGTGCCTAGGAACCCTACAGTGGTATCAGAGCCTAGCTAGAGCATTAGGCGACGTGTTTACGAAGTTAAAACTCCGATCGAACCCGAACCAACGAAAATAATCCCCTCTCTGGAAATTTTTCAAAATCTTGGATTTTTCTGAATTAAAAATACCTAAAAAAACCAGCAGGGAATTCTAAGAATTACCATGAAACACGGGCCCACAACTCCACTAAACCGCGGCGGAACCGCGGCGGGAACCTGCTTCCCGACACGTGGCTTCATGGTATTATCTGTAGGTGCTTGTTGATGCTTCTGGGTATTTTTAAAGTGACTTAAGTGTTGAGTATTCTGGGGTTTGCTTTGTAATCGTAGATTCGATCGGAATATTTAAATTCGTTTTTATTTCCGGATATTTAGAAACTGTTAAACTGTTTGAACGGATATCATTAACTCACTTTTTCCCGTACGGCAAACTTTCAAATGTTGAATTTTTATCGGGTTTAAATCTTTCGGAAAAATTGTACAAGTTAAGCAGTGGACCCTCTAGAAGACAACAAACCTTAACTCGATTATGTGACCGTCTTGAACTGCCTTTTGAACTTTCGGGTTTGGGGCAGTACGGCGTGCCACATATGAGGCGTTGGCTTGACCCTTCTACGGTTGGATCACCGATACTGTGACATATTCTGGGATTATTTGAACTCCGCTCAAGTGTTGAGCAATTTAGGAAATTTTGGGTATTTGATTATCTGTTCGGAAAGTTTAATACTGTCTATTTATCTGGAATGTGATACAATATGTGGAATTCATAGAGTTAGGCATGAAATGCGAAGTATGTGATATTTCGGATTTACGTTGTCTAAAGTGATTATGGATTCCAAATGTTGTAGTTTTACACTTTCTTTTCTGTGACCGTAAGTGTAATATGTGACATCGCCGGTTTCGTTGCTATATGTCAACGACAATTGGGATACGCATATTTACTTACGTTGATGATATGTGATATTATGTGTTGCTGTGATATGCTATATTGGATCGTCGCGTTCTGAATAGCCGGGGGTTTTATGTGAGATGAGGGTTTTTATTTTCATTCATGTAAAATTCATTTGTAATGTAATATTCTTTTATTTGGGGCACTTCCAGGTTGAGGTTGATGTCACCAGTGTATATTATTTACTTTTCCGCATTAGGTAGACCCAAGGTGGGGAGCACAAGTAACCGGGTTCTAGGGTCCAGTGGGAGGCCATCTCGAGGAGTCGAGACCGGGTCTCCTAACCCTAGAATTGGCAGTGTTACTTGCCGCTCTCGTAGGGGTCTTGGGATGTGGGTTTGGCTATTCGTCGCGACCGTGGAATCCGTGTTTTATACAGGCTCGTATTGAAAACACGGACGTCCTAGTATATCCAATATTTCATATATGTTCTTCTGCTGCAATGTTCTGTGATGAGATCATATTATTGCCTGAGACGAATGCTTATACTATATATATATGCTGATATATAAATATTACTGCTTTCATTTCTTCTGTGATGCTTAGGAAGCATAAGCTGATGGGATTTTATTAATGAGATTAATAAAAAGAAAAGAAACCTAAAGATGTTGTAGAATCAAAACTTTATAAAAGGGTAGCTACAGTTTTGCTTTGCACAGTGATAAATATGATATGTCCTGCACCTTATTCGATGAGGAAAGAGCCGAGATCCCTTCACCGGGAGTGACCACTTTAGCGAAACTGGCAGATGTTACAAAACTCGGTTTGTCTTTTGATTGCTTTTAGAGTTTTGCTTTGCACAGCGGTATATATGATATATCCTGCACCTTATTCGATGAGGAAAGGGCCGACGATCCCTTCACCGGGAGTGACCCGTTTAGCGAAACTAAGATAAGCCTCAAAAACACTCCTTTTCAAAATTAGTCGAATCTACGACGATATCAAGTTCATTACGCTCAGGGTTTTCTGAAAAACCTGCGTAGCCCTCCGACATTTCAGATAGGTAATACTTAGTATTCGTGCTACGTTTGTTGGCTTTCGCCAAGGCATAGTGTACGGTTGCTAATTAGTGTTTATCTGCTAAAACATGAGATGTGATTGGATTAGGGTATTCGTACGGCCTTGTTGACCTTGTCAAGGGTCATGCGGGTGGGTTTAATTCAATCAGGAAATGACGGGTTGAACTTGACTTGCGATTTATGGTTTGTTGACCTTGTCAAGGTCATAGATCGCTAGGGGAAAAATCTTATCGGGAATTTCAAGTGTTGAAATTTGCAATGAGATTGCATACCTTCTATAAGATAGTTGGATCCCGATACCCACTGCGAGTAAGTGTTACTCCTGAGAGAGTTTTACACAGGACAATTAGTCATTCAAGTAGGTGTTTAGAAAAGTGTTAACGAGGATACACCTCTGGGAAAACGAGGTTTACTTTAATTAGGTCCGTGCGAAAGCACGGGGAACCTCCCTCAAAGTACCGACACTGATCTGGCTGAAAGATTGACGAAATTGTAAGGTGTAATTAATCCCGGCTAATCTTACCTTTTAGGGTTTGAAGGTAGATTTGATAAAAACAGTGGGAGACATCCTGATTAGATAAGATAATAACCAATCTAATCTTGCAAGAGCATATGCTAAAGTGTTTTCTTCTCTCTCTCCAGGTAGCGACCATGTCAGGCCATAATCAAGATAATAATATGGATGTATTAACTGAACCCGATTATTGTACTGAGCAAGGGAACGTTGGACCCGTTCTTTCTTATAAGAGTTATAAGACTGAACAGGAAACAGGAGAATATCTGGATTCTCAAGCCGCCTAAAAGAACATGCATGTTGATGCATCTTCTTCGGGTGTGTTAGTTATTGAGAACTGTTTCTCAGTTCACCCTACGTCCTGGGTATTAGATACCGGATCAGGATCCCACATATGTAAATTATTACATGGGCTACGAAAAGGTAGAGAACTGGGAAAAGGTGATAATTCCGTCCAAGTAGGGAACGGTGCAAGTATTGTAGCCAAAGCAGTTGGCGAATATCACCTTGTATTACCAAGTCGTAATACACTGATTCTAAATGAGTGCTATTATATACCGAACATGATGTGCAATATTATATCAGTTTATTTATTAAGTAAAGAAGGATATAATTTTGTAGTAAAGGATAATGTTATGAACATATTCCTAGATCAAAAGTTGATTGCATCAGGCTCGTTACATAATGGCATATTCATTCTAAATCAGAATACAGTCCTCAATATACAAAACACACACAAGAGGAAAATTTCAGAAATGTACGAATCCTTCTTGTGGCATTTTAGACTTGGTCATATCAATGCGACACGACTGGCTAAGTTACATAAGGATGGTTATTTGAATCCGTTCGAATTATCATCTTATGATACTTTCCATTCATGTCTCAAAGGAAAAATGACCAAAGCTCCGTTTAGTGGACACGGAGAAAGAGTTACTGAACTCTTAGGACTAATACATAGTGATGTATGCGGTCCCATGTCTACGCATGCCAGGAACGGTTCTTCCTACTTCATTACATTCACTGACGATCTCTCTAGATACAGACATGTGTTTCTGATGAAACACAAGTCTGAAGCTTTTGAGAAATTCAGAGAATATAAGCACGAAGTAGAGAACCAAACGGGCAAAAGTATTAAGATACTTCGATCTGATCGAGGAGGTGAATACTTAAGCAGTGAGTTCCTAGATTATCTAAAAAAGAATGGGATTCTCTCTCAGCTTACTCCTCCTTATACACCACAGCACAATGGTGTATCTGAGCGAAGGTATCGCACCCTATTAGATATGGTGCGCTCTATGATGAACGAGGCTGAGTTACCTATTTCCTTCTGGGGGTATGCGCTTGAGACAGCCATACATCTATTGAATATGGTTCCTACCAAATCAGTGCCTACCACTCCATATGAGATATGGAAAGGGAAGAGACCATCTCTTAAGTATATTAAGATATGGGGTTGTCCAGCCTATGTCAAAAGACAAAATCCGGACAAACTCGAGGCAAGATCTGTCTTATGTAAGTTTGTAGGATATCCTAAGAACTCACAAGGGTATATCTTCTACCACACTGAGGAACAAAAGGTATTTGTTTCTAAACATGCCCCCTTTTTAGAAAAGGAATTTCTTGGAAAAGAAATTTGTGGCAAGGAGGTAGAACTGGAAGAGGTTCCAGCAACACAAACTATAACAGAAGACTTGGTAGAACCAGAGGACTCATTAGTACCTGACGAACCCTAGCCTCTCCGCCGATCTAGTAGGGTTTCTCGTCCACCTGAGAGATACTACGGTTTTCTCATTGATGGTGGAAGCGAGGATTGCATCATGGATGATGATGAACCGACTAGTTTCGAGCAGGCCATCACGAGTGGTGACTCTGTGAAATGGCTGGATGCAATGCGATCTGAGATGGAATCCATGTACACCAACAAAGTATGGACTTTGGAAAATGCTCCTGAAGGAGTAAAACCCATTGGGAGCAAGTGGATCTTTAAAAAGAAATTTGGTATAGATGGAAAAGTTGAGACTTTCAAAGCTAGACTTGTAGCAAAAGGTTTTCGTCAACGACCAGGTGTGGATTATGACGAAACCTTTTCTCCAGTGGCTATGCTTAAGTCCATCCGGATCTTACTTGCCATTGCCGCATACAATGACTACGAAATCTGGCAAATGGATATTAAGACCGCCTTTCTAAACGGTGATTTAGAAGAGAGCGTGTACATGACTCAGCCAGAGGGCTTCGTAGATAGTGGGAGCAGCAGAAAGGTGTGCAAGCTGCTTAAATCCATTTATGGGTTAAAGCAAGTATCGCGGAGTTGGAACATCTGTTTTGATGTTGTAGTCAAAGAGTCTGACTTCATCAAAAATATAGATGAACCTTGTATATATAAGAAGGTAGCAGAGGGTAAGGTTGTCTTCCTTGTATTGTACGTAGATGACATACTCTTGATAGGAAATGATATTCCTATGCTGCAATCAGTCAAGCTCTTCTTATCACAGAGATTCTCAATGAAAGATCTAGGTGATGCCTCCTGCATATTGGGAATAATGATCTATAGAGATAGATCTAAACGGATACTGGGATTGTCCCAATCCAGGTACATTGACACCATACTAAAGAGGTTTAGTATGGAAGAATCCAAGCGTGGGAACCAACCAACGATCTCTGGACTCACTCTCCCGAAAGAGATGTCTCCCAAGACTGATTTGGAGAGAGCTCGCATGCAAGGGATACCCTATGCTTCGGCAGTAGGCTCTATCATGTATGCGATGCTATGTACCAGACCCGATGTAGCATACTCACTAAGTGTAGTTAGTCGGTATCAAGCAGATCCTGGAGAGAGTCACTGGACAGCTGTGAAGAACATTCTCAAGTACTTACGAAGGACTAAGGAGATGTTCTTGGTGTATGGTAATGGAGAACTCCAGGTGGAGTCCTTTACCGATTCCAGCTTCCAAAGTGATAAGGACGACTCTAAGTCGCACTCGGGATTTGTCTTTACCCTCAATGGAGGGGCGGTATGTTGGAAAAGATCCAAACAGGATACCGTTGCAGACTCGACGATGGAGGCTGAATACATCGCTGCCAACGATGCTACCAAAGAGGCTGTCTGGATAAAGAAGTTCATTAGTGAACTTGGTGTGGTTCCATCCATTGAGCATCCAATGCCTCTGTATTGCGATAACAATGGAGCTGTGGCTTTGGCCAAGGAACCCAAATCCCATTAGAAATCGAGACATATTCTGAGGCGGTATCACCTGATCAGGGAGATAGTTGATCGGCGGGAGATCGAGGTCAGGAGAGTAGATACAAAGGACAACACAGCGGATCCACTCACGAAGGCTATTCCCCAGATACAGTTTAAGAGATTATTCGGGATGCTAGGTATGAGATACTACAGCAGCTGGCCTTAGTGCAAGTGGGAGACTGTTAGTTATGTATATGCCCTAGAGGCCATTGTTGTACATATGATGTATATTATAATGGATGCTTGGATATATATAGAGAGGACTTTCTTTCTCGTCATGATAGTATGCTATTTTGTTTCACTTTATCTTAACATGTTGACTTGTACTGGTTTACTGTTTTTCTCTCACATGTTGATAAAGCCCTTAGGATCTGTACTCGACTACTGGTACTATGATGAGATCATACTAATAGGGCCACGATAGTCGATGAGTACATCCTATAACTGTTCCTAGTCGAGGGTATATCGAGACAGGGCATCGATACACCAGAGTAGACTAGCATATACGCATCTTGACCCATATGATGGGCGATGGATGATCCCATATCCATCGGTGTTTGACATCAGAGATGGTGTACGGGTGCTCAGTGGAGACTGGGTACACTGGACGGACTCGCCGAGAACTCCCAGATGGTGATATACCACACGTCAGATGGCAGTTCTCTGGTGACACTGGTACAGGGTAGTCTGTAGACCCGAGATCGTCATAGAGTCTTGTGTGATTCCTACTGTGCTTTGATTTCCACCTTACCACGTCCAAGAGGGCGTGCAAAACGGTGGCTTTTGGGTACAGTCCCGAATCACATGGAGGCAATGAGCGATAGGAGGGGATTCGTCTCTCCCGGTATAGGGAGTTGATGTTGGCTGTGTTCGATTGGTTATAACTGGAAGTCCCTGGCCAGGGCTGATATAGAGATTTACTGGTAAGTGTTACTAGTAGTTTCTCGACCCGTTATGAGCCACACATCGACACGACTTATCGGTTACTGGGGTCTGACGTTTACCACCCCTAGACTTAGTATGCGATATATCAGACAAACAGACCGGACTGTACGGGAGTGTTACTGAATGGATTCACAGGAGAACGCACAGGCTAGCTTGTTGATCTTCTGATCGCTCAATACCTGGGTGGCTGTTGCGTTTAGCTGACCGCTTGCAGCTTGTGGGTGTTTGATAAGATCATCACCTGCTACCGGCGTATTGACGGTTCTTTAGTGTCCTACACAGAGGTTTCTTGGCTCAGGCGAAACGGAGTAGAGGCGCATATGTGATATGTGCAGGACCGAGAATAATGCGATATGAGATACCGTATTATATTCTCGCGATATTTAGATATGAACCGGGTCATCGGATCAAGTGTTGATTCGATGAATCGGTACATGATATATTAGTCGGTAATATTCGATATAGCCGGATCGTCGGATCAAGTGTTGATTCGATGATTTAATGTATAATAATATATATGATATATTGTATTACATTATCTAATATTGGCTCGCTTTATTATTTCATTTTCTCACTGGATGATACATTGATATATATGCGATATATGTTAATTGTATTATTTTCTTTTGTTGCAAATATATAATATATATGTGATATATATTATTGTAACATGATATGATTTATTATTAAACATGTTTAAGGATGATTAAATGGGATTAGGGTTGATTAGGGTTAGCTTCTTCTTGCACCTTCTAGAAGCTTTGTTTTTGTCATGCTTAAGATATTATGGTTGATATTTTTGCATGACTCATAACTTAACCTAACCAAACCCTAACTCTAGTTTATTCTCTACAAACACTTAGCCACTCATCCTTGACCATGGTTGATATATCAATCATATACATTTCTTTTCTATTCATCACAAAAGGAATGATCATTATCATTTCCATTATCATCTTCTTCTCTCTTGATTTTGAGCTCACTAGAAATTCCATTTGTGATGATAAATTGTGAGAAAGTGAATTAAAAAGAAAGCATAAATACTACTCCCTCATCCTCATCTCATCTAGCCCATGAGATTAGGGTGTTCATCTCTTTAGAGTGAGAAAGCTTGGGTTATTGCAACTTCGACGTAGATCATCGGAGATTTGGAACACTTCAAGCTAGCATGGATCGTTCGAGTCGTGGAGCCTCTCTTGAGTCCAGGAGATCGAGGATCGCGGCGAAGGGACTTCTACTCGAAGCTTGTGAAGCGAAGGAGCGGACTACAAAGGTTGAAATCCCTCACACATAGATAAAAAGATGTTATCTTGCATGCTTAACCCTAATAATCTAACAAAGATCCCGGCTTTGGGTTGTTCGGCACGTCTAATTTTTTATCCGGGAATGTTTGATGCCTTATGAACCTTCACAAGAGTGCCTAGGAACCCTATAGAAACAGTATCAGGTTCAAGGAGGAACGCATTAGTGGCATCAAGGTTGCTGTTATCGAACAATAATTTCTCGAACTCACAGTCCTCAGGTACGATCTCCTGGATCGAACAAACGTCTAGTATATGAGCATTAGGTTCGGAGGGCTGGGTCCCCAACCTAAAAATGTTGAGTTCAGTTGTCATGTTTCCAAAAGATAGGTTCATCGAACCATTTCGACAATTGATCACAGCATTTGAGGTTGCAAGGAATGGGGGACCGAGTATCACCGGAATTTGATTCCGAGGGTTAGCTACATGTTGTGTGTCTAAAACAATGAAATCAACGGGGAATATGAAGTCCCCTACCTTTATTAACACATCCTCTAGCTCACCCCTAGGATGGGTGATAGATCGGTTGGCCATTTAGAGAGTACAGTGTGTGGGTTTCAGCTCTCCTACACCTAGTTGCTCATATACTGAAGACGGAAGCAGGTTAACACTGGCACAAAGAGTCAAAAGTGAGCGGTTGATGTTCTTATCACCAATGGTTATTGAAATCGTAGGACAACCAGGGTCCTTCCGTTTTTGAGGTAAAGCTTGGGTAAGAGTATCACTCATGGCACTAGCAAAGAAAACCTTCTTGGGTACCTGAGATTTCCTCTTCTTAGTGCACAAGTCCTTCAAGATTTTTGCATAGGAAGGGACTTGTTAGATTGCATCCAAGAGGGGAATGTTAATGTTAACCTATTTAAACAACTCCAGAATCTTCTCCATTTGTGGATTTTGTTTATTGGATCTCAACCAGTTTAGAAATGGAACGTTTTTGAAATTGGTTGAGTCCAGTGCTTGTGGAGGAGATTGTGGAGTTGGAATGAATCCCAGTGCTGGTGTTTCCGTGGAGTGAGATATGGGTCCGTTCGGAGCAGCAGAAGAAGAGGAGCCTTTTGAAGAATGGAGAACAGGCTCAGAAGACGAAGAAGAAGAAGAAGCAGCCGGGGTGTCATCATTTGTGCCAACGTTGTTGTGCAGCATCCTTCCAGATCTCAACGTAGTCACGGCACTTACATTATGGTTTTGTTGTCCAAGAGCAACATGTGCATAATGTGGGTGACCAGGATTTGGGAGTGGTTGAGATGGAAGCTTCCCCTTTCTCTCTCACTTAAAGCTGCATTCAGTTGTGCAATCTGGGCTTCGATGGTTTTGATGCTTTGCCCATGTACAACAGTGTGTTGCACTAATGACTGAATGGAAGACTGGATGTTGGCGGTAGATTGAGTCGATTGCTTTACAAACGCCTCAATACTTCGTTCTAGTGAGGAAACCTTACCGTTGTTTGTCGGAACAAAATTGTTTTGAGGAAAAGAATTGTTGGGTGCAAAATTGTTCGTCGGATTTTGAAAAGGTTGGGGTTGGATGGGCTGCTGATATTGATGTTGAGTTTGTTGCTGAGCTTGTTGTTGAGGAGGAGGAGGCCTCTGGAAGTTGTTGTGGCCTTGGAATTGTTGATGGTTCTGATTCCAGGCGAAATTGGGGTGGTTCCTCCAACTAGGATTGTAAGTGGAAGAGTATGGATCATTTCTTGGTCTTTGCTGAAATACAGCATTGACCTGATCCTGTCTTTGAGCAGGTGGGTTGTATAGACACTCTTCGGTCAAATGTGATGGGTCTGAACAACAAGCGCAGATGGTACGAGGAGGAAGAGCAGCGGCAGGAGAAGGAGATGAAAATTTGCTCTCAATTGCTTCCAGTTTTCGCGTGATCGCTGCCATTCCGGCCTTCATTGCAATTGGGATATCAAGTTGATGAACACCTGCCTTAGAGAGGCCGGAAGAAGTAGATGAAGTAGATGAAGTGTTCGGTCTGGTGCTTTCCCACTGAAGCGTTCGCTCCGCGAGATCGTTGAAAAATTGCCAAGCTTCCTCGTCGGATTTGGATAGGAAGTGTCCTTGACAAATGGTTTTCAGCAACTGCTTAGTTGCTGGATTCAGGCCCTCATATAAGGTCTAATGAGGGCACTGAAAAAGAAGGTCTTTGTATCGGTCAAAGTACTTCCAAAAAGGTTCTGTAGGAAGCTGGGAAAATTGGTTAATTTCATTTCGTATTCTCGCGGTTTTGTGATTTGGGTAGAACTTTTTAAGAAACGCTTTAACAAACTCATCCCAACTTTTTATGGAATGCGATGCGGTACTATACAGCCACTTCTCAGCAAGGTCACACAGAGTGAAAGGAATGACCCGTAACCATATAGCATCGTCAGATAGTTGGGTTGTCTTCATCATTGCACAGACGTTCTGGAACTTGTTAATAAAGATGTATGCATCTTCGGATTCCAGCCCGTGAAATTTGGGCAACATGTTGATGAAGTGGGGATTAATTTCAAAATTATACCCATTGGCCGACGGAAGTGAAAGACAGGTAGGAAGTGCGGAGCGGGTAGGATAGAAACGATCCTGGAGCGCGATTCGCTGTGGCGCTTCAACAGGAGGTGGTTGTGGGTTATTCGCACCCAGATGAGGTAGAATCAGTTCCGGGGGAGGTAAAGGGATGTTAAGAGGAAATCCTGACATCACAGAAGAAGAATTTGGTGATGGTGAAGGTGAGGATATATGAACAGAATTCCAGTCAACGTCGGAGTTGGCCGGCAAAGGTAAAGGTGAAAGAGGTGTGGAGGGAGTTTCGACGTCAGAGTCGATCGCGTAGTCGGTAGCGACTAACGAAACGCGGACTAGGCGGGTACTAGTGTCCGAGTCCAACCGGACATACACTAAACGAGTTTAGTGTAGTCAAAGTGTAGAATGTGAGGGTAAGAAAACATCAATGATGAAATGCGGATGAAAGGTGAGTGAAATGGGATTCTGGCATCAAAGGGCAAGTTTTTATAAAAGTTTTTGTTTTGTGTTTTTTTTAGAAAGAGTTTTGCAAAAATGTGTACGGACTTACGGCACAACTTCAAACAATCACAGTTAAAACATACACAATCAAAACTAGAGATATGGTCTTCAAAATCCACTAGACTTCTCCTAACTGTTCCAAAGCGATAAGTTGTGAGATAACCCTCAAATCGTCTCTTCACTGCCAATTGTGGACAGGTAAGCACAAATGAAGAAAGGAGGGTTCCGCTCACGAATCACCGTAAGACGGGCCTTTTAAAATTACCTTTCTCACTTGTCTAGCCTAGGCACCACAAAGTCAAGTTTAGATAAACGATTGAATGCCCACAACCTTCCTCTGTCCTATTGAGCACGACAGACCTTAGTTGGCCGAGTTTAGATTTTTTTTAATTAAGTTTAAGGGTAATGCGTATGCTTTAAGTGATTTTTGGGGTCTTAGGAAGGGTGATGAATCCCCACCCAATCTGAATTGGTGTTATAGCCCCTTAAAATCCGTATTATTTATGCAAAACAGTAACAACCAAAAATCTAAAACACTTGAAAAAATTTTATTTGGCGGCGGCGCAAAGAATCCTGCACAAAAACAGTTTTATTGGAGAGGGGAAGAGAATTTGTGCAAAGAATGCTGCAGAAAAAAAATATTTCAGTAGAGTTCAGAGGATGGGAGAAGAGAAATGAGATACTTACAGAGAAAATTGGGTGCTGACGTCAGCAGTTGACCGTAGTTCCGCGGTCAAACTGGCACTTGTGTCGCGGTTCCACGGCAGATTTATGGGTTTGGATCTTCTAAACTCTTCTCTGTGTTGAGTTGGTTCTCCTCTTCCTGTTTAGAGCCCCTGAATCTTGATTTGTTCTCTGAGTTTGCTCCAGAACTGAACTAGACCTTCTTCCTACCTGCACATTTGCACATAAACTTAATAAAAAATAACAAGATGAAATTTTTTTTTTTTTTTTGTTTTTTTTATTTATATTTTTATATATATTTTTTAATTAACCTGAAATTACACAAAGAAATAAACTACCGTCTCCCCGGCAACGGCGCCATTTGATTGGTGTTTTTTTTGCGTATGCTTAATTTTTAATTACCACAATCAAGACGATTTCGCTTGGTAGCTAACCGGTTGAGTACGGGTCGATCCACAGGGAGATGGAATCTTTTTCTTTATGTTTTAACGAGTTAAATCCAAATATGTCGAGATTTGTTTTAATATCTACTAATGAGATAAAGGATGATAAAAGAACTTGCTAGGGTTAGGATTTGGTTAGTTCGAGTTAGGAATTTCTCACTTCTTTCAATGCCCTTCTTAATATCGGTGTTATGGTAATCGACAACAACGGGGATTAGCACGACTAGGAAGGAACTTGCAAGTATAAGCTAGGCTTTCCATGCTTAGTTTCATCCTTTTGGTACTTGTCCGTCCGTTCTTAGCTTTTAGCCCTAACCTCCGATTAATTCAACTACAACCGGTCTAACTAGGGAATAACCGCTATCATGTAGGATAGGGTGCCGTAGTGAGCGGATTGTGATTCGATTAAAGGGAGTCTGAATTAAGATATTGGGCAAAAAAAAGAATGAGAGAGATTTTCTTCTCTCAAACTTTCCTTCTCCTGCTCTAACAAGTGAGAAATTACTCACCCATTAAAAAGATAAAAACAAGAAGGAAGATAGAAAGAAATGAGGTTAAGAACAATTACAACTAGCTATTTGAGACCTCACCTTAGCAAGGATCTTACTCAAGCATCATCGTTGTAAAGGATAAAGAAAAATAGAAGAAGAAAAACAAGACAAAAAATAACAATAAAATAATACGACTAAATTAGCAAATGAAAAATTGCAAATAATAAATAGACATGCAAGATAAAAAGAACTCTCCTTTTTTTTATTTATCACCACTCAAAAACTCACTACAATTTTTAATGGAGAAAGAAAAATTACAGAATTAAATCGTAATTCTCATAAAGAAAAGCACACCCTAGTATGGCTTTGAGCTCTGCTATTTATAGACAGAAAAGCGAAACCCTACGTTTACAATCTGAGCCAAATACGAGATTATAAAACTACCCCAAGAGAGCCGAATCAACGCTGCTTTGACGCAACCGACACTGTTCAGACGCGGTCGCGGTTCCGCGGCAGAAGTGCCTTTTTGGCCGCGGTTCCATGGCTATTTGGTGGATTTGACTTCTCGTTTTTTATGGGTTTCTTCATATTGCTGGTCTCTTCTGTTTTGAACACTTGGTTTCTCAGAATCTCTTCAGTTTTATTCCAGATTCTCAGCAATGCAAAATGATGTGGACTTTTGCCTTGAGCTCCGCGTTGAAATCTTGGATCTTGTACTGCCCTTGTGCTATGTGCATTGAAGTGACCAATGATTTTCCATTTTGTCCCTTGAATTGGTAGGCGGCATCATACAGATGGTGAGCAGAGATCGGTATTTACCTATTGTTGGTCGTAGTCCCGCATTTGTTGCGACTTTTCATGAATTTGACTGTTAACCTGCAATTATTCAGCAAACACGGATCAAAAGTACCTACCTATATTCAATGTGATCAAGAATGGGTGGTATAAAAATGTAAAAATCTGATACGAACAGGCGGCCAAATCATACTATTCGCAACGGATCCGCGGCGCATCTTGGGCCGTAGGATCTGAGATTTTGGGGGTTGGATCATATCAGCATATAATCACAGATGGTACCTAGGGTTTCTAATTTCTGTGACTATAAATAGGACCGGGAGCTTCACATCTAAAATCATCAAACCGAAGAGATCAAGTGGTCCAAAGCGATCCATACATCCAGGTGATCATCAGCTCGTCATTTACCCCCAGCATGATAAAGAGCGAGAGCAAAAACTAGGGTTCTTGTAATCTACCTTCAAAGGATTTGTAAATGAAATAGTTGATTAATAAAGGTAGTGTTTTTATTAGTCTTTTTGCAAATTAATTTCCGCACCTACTTTCTGCACTTACTTTCTGTATCTTAATCATGTTCTCATTCTTCATCCTTTCTTCTCCAACCATGCGTAAGTAATTCCTAGCTTGCTAAAGTTCGTATGCTAGGGTAGATCAATGGATGATAAAATATTTTAACTCTTTTATGCATTTTAAAGTTTATAAACTTTAGAAAAATAAATGTTAACATCCTTATCGGGCGCGCTACCAATTTATCGATAGTCTCGACCACGATTTGAGATTAGATTGACACTTGTTTTGTTAGGGGCTAGACATGAATAGAGATCAATGCAAGGACAAGGGTTAAGAGTAGGGAAACCCTAGTTTCTTCCAAAAGAACCCTAATCTACATTCATCACTATCGATCTAGTTTTAAAACTATTATAAGATAAAATGAGTCATTTTTAATTAGTCATCCATTACTAGTAAGTCATATGAACCCTAAAAGCCTCTGCTTCATAAATTCTACATCCGTATTAAAGTAGATCTACAACCAATCAACCTATCTTTCAATTGACTCTTCTAAAGAAAAAAAAGGTTCGCGTTTCCCTACGGACGACCCGTACTCATCGCGGCTAGCTACTAGCGACACCATCTTGATTGTGGTTATTTACAACACACCTTTTCAGCATCACATCAATCAAATGGCGCCGTTGCCGGGGAAATGGCTGTAAATATTTCCTTGTTATTCGTGTTGAATTCTTATAAAATCCAGCAAACATATTATAAACGAGAACCAAAACCGCATACTGTGTATTTAACGATTATTGTGCAAGTATTGCAAGGGAATATGGAGTAACTGGAGCGAGGAAATAGAGATTCAGAGATTTCAAATTGGACCAAAGGAGTATAGGAGTGTGCTCAAGAAATTTTAGAAGAAGAACCTTCAAACAAGCGGCAGAACCGTGGCAATAAGGGGCGTTTTGCGGAGGAACCGCGGCGCCTTAGAGGAATTACAGCCCCAAAATCCTCCGGTATCTTTCTAAGATCTTTCTCTCTCCTCTAAGATCCAATACTCTGATTTTTCCTGCAAGATTCTTTACAAAATATCTCCGCTAAAAGTCATTTTGCGTGTTTTAGATTTTGGTTTTTTTTGCATATCTAAAATTGACATTAAGGGGCAATAACCCAAATCCAGATTAGGTGGGGATTTCATCACCCTTCCGAGGCCCCACAAATCACAAAATGAGCATATGCATAACCCTACATTAATTAAAAAATATCTAGACCAAGCCTCTAAGGACGTCGCACTCAATTAGGACAGAGGAGGGTCATGAGTAATCTATCGCTTATCCGCATTTCTCTTGTGGTGTCTAGGCAAGTGTGACTAAGGAAAGTGGTTACTTAATTAGGCCCGCTATTTTTGGTGATTCGTATAGCGGATACCTCCCACTTACCTGGCACTTACCTGGCCATAAGAGTGATAAAGAGGAAGTAGAGGATTAATCCTGCGACTTGTCCTTTGGAAGTCTAGGAGCAGTCTAGTGACTTTACCTAGGAGACCTTAGTTCTAGGGATTGATTGTGCATTTTGTGATTTGTTAAGTCAAGTCTCAAGTCCGACTATTTTTCAAAGCAAAACAATTTCCATAATCAAAAAAGAGCTTAAACCATTACCATCACCTTCTTTTCTTTTTCTTCTAATGGGTAACCCAAACAGATGAACTCTTACTAAGTTTTGCTATCCATAACCAAATATATCTTGTTTTCGTAACTGCTTCGGTTCAAAATCTGACTCTACCGTGTCTTTAAGAGATAGGATAGAGCAAGCGGAAATGAACAGTTGGATACCTCACTCTAGGTCTTATCAACCACATCAAAATTCCACATCTTCTTATATTGATAATCCGTTTAAAGCGATTGAGGGAACTTCGAAACGCATGTCCATCGCTGATCATATTGCGAAGGCTAAAAGCTAAAGTTTTAATCCTTTCACTAATCCAAAACTGTTAGGACAACAACCACCATGATTTACATATGAAAATATTGATACTCGTTTTAAGGCGAATATGACATCTTTTAACATTGCTGAAAAATTAGCAATTGCCAGTCGCCAACTAACCAACCAATCTCAATATTCTTCGTATCCTAATGTTGATCCTAATCCTAGTTATGAAACTTGGGTCCATCCTTCTAATTCTTATCTACGGAACCAAACTTTCACATGCTCTCATCTTGAGGCTAATGGTAAAAATCAGAAACGCATATCGATTGCGGAACACATTGAACTCGCCCGTAACCAACAAGTAAGTGCATCTCTTCTTAACATTTCTCTTCAGGCTAATGCTACAAATCATAAACGTAGGTCAATTGCTGAACACATTGAACTTGACCGTGGTTAACAATTAGAAACTTCCCAACCATACTCAACTTCTTCACCTTATTTAGACAGTGCTCCTGAAAATGAAGGAAGTTCCACGGTTCAAAGAGAATCCTTCATTGGAACTTCCTCACAACCCATGTCTAGTCTTGAAATAGAGTTGGAATTGAGTAGTGAAAACGAACAAGAGATCCATCAAAGTCAAACCAAAACCAATTCTTTTGACTTCGACACCTTCCATCCTGCACCCCGACCGAATATATTCGATGTTCAACCGCTTCATAATCTAAGTGATGAGGTGCCCGAGAATAACATGTTTGACTTTGCTAATAGCGAGTGTGAAAGAGAGTTTGACACAATTTCAAATCAAACCGATCCTTATTCTACTACACTTGATATTTCAAACCTTCCAACTCCATCAAGAGAACCAAGTAATTTATCGATTGAGAATAGTATAATTGATGAATTCTTGAATACCCATTCGTTTGATTTGACCGAAAGAGCTAGTGAGAGCGGTGATAAGAATATCGTTGAAAATGAACCCGTTATGTTGGATGAGTTGAATTCTCCTACCCATCATGTCCCTTCTATTGAATACGAATATCTTCATATACAATTAACAGATCCTGTTCTTACCACCGACTTATCCGATAAGCAAAACGATATTCAACCTTCATCTCCCACATCTGGTTCAAAAATGCTCGACACCCAAATTTGTTTACCCATTTCATCTTCCACTTTCTTTGGTTCTTCTAATCTTCTTTCAATTCTACCGAGTTTTGATGAATCACACTCCGATATTTCATGTTCTATGATTCTTTAAAGACCACTTGATTTAGACTCTTTTGAGAGTAAGGTAGATGAGTTGTTTGAGTCTCCTACCTCCATAATTTCTAACAAATCAAGTGTGTTGAATTCTGGAGCGAAACAGATTGACATTGAAACGTTCAACCGAACCATCGATGAAAGTTTCGAAGATATTTTCGCTGAAGAACTCGCATTCCTAAAAGACATGGATGTTGTGATGAATCAACCTCCACCCGAAGAAGTTGAACCACCACCGCTTCTTCTTATCCCATACGAGAATGTGACTATTCCACCCATTCCTAATCATTCACATTCTCGTTTTCGTTCACCATCACTGTTTTGTCTCTACCAACTGAGACGTAAACCCGAGCGATTACGCTTCTTATCTTCCCACTTCTTCGCATCTATGATCTTCCACCAACCATGGTGTTACATTGATAAAATATTCGAATGGTTGGTGTTGACTTTTGGTCTTTGTAAAACTTTGCGTAGACCAATAACTTTAACCCTCCCTTATGATTTTAAAATGCTTAATACTGTTTCACTCAAGTTTGGGGGGAAGAAAAATATTTTGGCTCTTGAAAGAAAAACAAATTTTTAAAAAATTGTGAGCCAAAAATAAGTTTGGTGGAGAACTTCACTGTCATTAATTCTTTTCCCCGTTACTAACTTTTCCTCCCAAGTCTACAGGTTTTAAGCATAACAGATAACATCAGTGAGGACACAGCTGCAAATAGGTTTGGGGGAGATTTGTGCTTATTCACGCATCATTTTTTGCATTATACTAAATAAAAGAACCCAAAAAAATTGATAATGAATGTTAGAACGTGAAAAATACATATGATATGAAGGAAAAATTAAAGAAAAGCAAGAAAATTAGATGTTTTATAATGAAACTAGTAATACATAGTCATAAGCTGCTGTCCTAAGGGTTAGTAAGATGAAGGGAATTACAAATCTGAGGATAGAATTGAGTCTGAAAAATAGTCCCTATTCTTGAGTCCAAACATCTGAACGTTGATACCCTACTATACGCACTTGCACACATCTTGAAACTTGGGATAGTAGAGGATACCTTGAAATGCTCTTGTCTAAAAGCCTTAGTATGAAGGAAAATAAATATATAAAAAAATAAATGAAAAAAATGGTGAAGAAAAATGAACACTGATTTTGTAATTACTTAAGGAAGCATAAAAAAATATAGCGAGGGTGCTTTATCACCTAGTGCTTTAGACCAACTGGTTTAGGAGCTACTACTAAGTCTTAAGTGTTGCAAGATGAGGATATTGCTAATTACACCTAAAAGAGTGAGCACATTTGATAATCGGTTGGTTAGTACCTCAGGAAGTATTAACGGTCGCATGAAGAATGTGTGAGCAATTCCATCTATAAAATACTCACCGACAAAAAGTACTAAGGAAGATGGACAAGAGTATGATAGCTTGAATTGAATTCTCTAAGTGTAGGGTTATCTTTTACACACACGTAGGGGTATATGATCTATATTTGGAAGAAAGATAGGGAGTAAGACTAAATCCGATGTTTTATTGAGTGATGGTGTGATTTCTGATATCTTTTCATGACCATTAAGATAGGGCTCATGGCTACTAAAAAGCTAGTGTAGTTTGAAACTCTTATTTTCAAGTTCTTTCTTTTATATGTTCTTTATCTTTGTATGTAACTTTCATCGTCTTTCTTTTATTATGGGATTTTGTGGGTGTAATCCGCTGAAAACCCTTAGGAGACAACACTCCTCCTACTACGGACACCTAGAGGTTTAAAGGCTTGTTGTGTTAGTTATATGTATGCCCTAGAGGCCATTATTGTACATGTGATGTATATTACAGTGGATGCTTGGACATATATATATATATAAGACTTTCTTGGTCGACATGATAGTATGCTATCTGGTTCCTCTTTATCTTAACATGTTGACTGGTATTCTTTACTGTCTTTGTCTCACATGTTGATAAATGTCACGACCCGAAAGTACGGAACGTGACCGGCACTTAGATTACGAAGCGTCTAGAGGCGCAACGTAACCTAAGTAAGCCGAAGCCCAGAAATCTAAATCATAAAAAGAAGAAGAAGTAAAGGAAAACATGTAGAAAACAAGTTTAAAAGCAGCATCCAATTTTCTCAAAAATTTCGGCAGAGTCTCCTTTGTAAAAACTGGCCCCAAAAGGGTACAAACAAGAATAATATATATACAAACAATAAAAAGCATCCCAAAACGGGAGCTAGCTCTACGCCAATAGGCGGAAACAACCACACCAATGCATAATAGTATATAACGCCAAAGGGCGAGACTCAAAACTTAAAAGAAAACAAATCCACCAGATACCATAATAATACAAGCGCGACTCTAAGGTCGAAATAAATAACTGGTCCAGTAAACTTATCAAGTAATACAAGTATGGTTGATGGAGCTTACTAGATACAAATGAAATAATAAAAAGTACAACGGTGGTCCAGATACAAGTGAACCAACCTACCGTGCAAATCACCCTGAATGAAATGATGTGCCAGCAAGCTGCCAGGGAAACCTGTACATCGAACCTGTAATAAAATTTGGAACAACGGGGGTGAGTTGCCAACTCGTGAGTAGAAGATATCTGTGAAAAGAAATCGAATGCACGACGCTATCCTAGGTCATAATAATACACTACTATATCACCAGTCATCTAGTAATGGCAGGATAATAAACTACGTGTAAGTGCAAATGCTCCGTGCTCGTGTCAGTGCCTCAAATAGTAATATGTCATGTGAATGAGTATGCATGCACCATAAAATAACCAATCCTGAAATCTGGATATATCTGTATAAGAAATCTTTAGCTTTTATCATGGTAAAATTTGTATAGAAATCTGAAATATCAACGATGAAATCCATGGAATTCCGTGTCAAGCATCGATACAAAACATGTAAATCTCAAGTCTCGATACCTTATAATCTCAATATCTCGGGCTCCGTCAGTCCGGATCGGCCCATATCATCAAATCTCACGACAACGGTCGGTATCCTCCGGATATCCACCGCGCCAGACATCACCGGTAGGTAGTCCTCCCCTTCCAGGCTCATCGTCTACAACTCGATCTTCTTGCCCCGGGGTACCATACCGGGCCCACCATGTACCCGAGACGGTTCATCCACTCCTCGAATCGGGTCTCGAAATCCAACAGAAAACATGAAATCTCATGGTGGACGACACATACATCACGAGAAAACCGCAACTTATATTTTAAAAAGAGAGGGGGAGAGAGAGAAGTTTTTATATATATATTATTGCGGTTTTCCCCAAAATCCAGAAAACTCATAGAAATCCAAAATCCCAAAATCATGAATAAGTAAATGATAAATGTCGGCATAAGCCCCACAATACTGCATGATAACATGGAAATGTGAATGCATGAAATGACTAAATAATAAATGCCATGTCTATACTAACACTAGAGAGTAATCACAATATTATATCGATCTAGCTGTTAGCTGATTCTATCAATAAAAGATAATATGTTCTAAAGTGTACGTGACATAGCAATTGCCGATGATGATGTGTGTGAGCCGGCAAATAAGTGTGCGTGGAATATGCGCATCATCGGTAATGGTGCCGGTGTCCTAACAGGCAGTGTTTTATACTGATTATAGAAACATATGTATGAACATGGACCATGATGATTACGGTCTGAACGTAAAGACAGATGTGTATTAACCAATCATTTGTTATACAAGTATAACTACAACTATATGACTCAAGCCTAAACTAGTGTCCATCTAACCTCCTAAGGAACTAAACCTAAGAAACTAGTCGATAAGAAATAAGAGTCCACCTAAGATCTGAGTCCATATCTTTAATAGTCGGCGATCCAGCCTCAATAGCGTCACGTACGTAGTACCGCTTCCTCAAATCAAGAGTGCGGATCAATCATCACATCTATGCCTCATACGGTAAAATCCATCGTATGGCAACCCAATATCAGGGTACGGATCAAGTATCACCTACGTGTCTCATCATTCGTATAATATCATCATCAAATCGTGTCATGATCAAGGTACTGTACTGTAATCGCATACATCAATCATATATCATTGCCAGCATAAATATACATCGTTAATTTATCCTCAGAAATATCATGTCGCATGTATCGTATTGTGAATAAGTCACACTTATATCATATCGTAATCAAGTCACACCTATATGATATCGTAATCAAGTCACACCTACATGATATCGTAATCAAGTCACACATATATCATGTCGTAATTTTAGGCACAAGTTACAATCTGGGTTCTATTTTAGAGTCCCATGTACCTCAATATCATCACCACCCATTGTTATTTATGTATACCTATTCATTATCTCATTTTCTAATGATCCGCTAACATCATAACACGACTGTATAGCCAAGAATCACGGTATCAAGCCCGGTTATATTTTTTCATCCCCGTGTATCATATCACATCCTTGTATCACATATACGTGTTGTGTATATATAAACCTACACCTAGTCCTATATATATATATATATATATACACACACATACACGTATACACCACGTCGAGTTTATATGTGTGCGTGTGTGTATCTAACTGAAAGCTACGAATCTCCTCCAAGATATCCATCCTCTGGTAAGGTCTTTCTAAATCAATCTAGTCCAACATATGGTCATTACTAGGGTCCTACTCACCGAAATTCTAAGGTCACGTCAGGCTTCCTAATGACAATAAGTACTATTCCTATTCTACGTTTGCGGGGATGCTAAACGCCATCCACCCGACTTCCCCCCGTAGATATACATCTACCCACCTGATCCTTGTCTGCCGAAAACGATGTTGACCTCCTCTTCTTCCTCGTCCGAAGTCCACGTGAGGGGTACCTATATGCAAACACATATAATATCGTAAACTGAATCACGGACAAAACCAAAACGACGCACGAAACTTTTGCGCCGCGGCAGCGCCCCGGCCGTCTATCCGAGGCCAAAATGCGGAATCAAAAAATTTCCTTACTTGGAAACCGGCGCTACCGCGGACAATGAAAACCCGGATCGTAACCATTAACCTAATGCTAGCTAACTAGAGATGGGAAGAGAAGTATACCAAGTGATCCGAGTCCTCCGGTCTTCTCCTCGCCTCCGATCTCCCGCGGAAAGTCTTGTCTCCACATTGTCGCCTCCTCGCCGGAAGGGCACCACACCGCCTGCGTCTTTTACGGCCTCCCGCCTCAATACCGAGGCAACTCGGGCATGAAGCCGGCAACTCGACATGCTCAAGATATGCTGTAGAATGTGTAGTGTAGAGGCTATGTCTCATTTGGGGTTTGTTGCCTTTGAAGATGATGGAGGAATCAAGACTAGAAAAATGGTGCTTGCATTTTTCTAGCATGAAAATGAGATCAAGAATGAAACTCTCAAGATGAAGCTCTCATCTTTCTTTCTCTCAAATGTTATCAACCATAACCAAAAGAGAATGGTGGAGGAAGGAATACAAAATGCAAGAGGGAGGTGAGTGTAGGAAAAGGTGGAGGGTAACCACAACCAAACATCATCATAACCAAATCAAATCAACTCCAAATCACTTCTAATCAACAAAAAGAAAGTGATGAGAATGGTATCAAAAGATGCTATCATAATAAATACATTTGTAAGAAAACCCTCCACAATGTGTTATTTGCAAACTTGCAAATAACACCCTCCATCGGAAAAGTCCGGCCGGGAAAGAACAAAAGAAAAACCGGCCGGAACGGAATGCAAACTGGCAACTCCAGAAAACTGGTCCCGTAATAAATTACAGGAAAAACCCCGATACTGTGCATACACACCCGCATCTGTATTCCGTCCGGATCAAAATGCAATGAGACAAAATCTACACTGTACTAGTAAAATCCGTTCGATCCTGATCCGTGCAATACCGCACGTATCAGATCAAACCCTGCCATATAACTATACGGCCACTAGTACAAACCGTCCGATCCTGATCCGTGCAATACCACACGTATCTGATCGGACCCTGCCATATCTCCATACGGCCTCTACAGCGTTTCGCCCGAAAGCTTGAGTAACTGTAAGTGTGGTGGACTCTAAAGACTCGTCAATACAATGGCTGTGGATTTAACCACTAGCACGTCAGAGGTATAAGCCAATACGTAACGGGCCACCAGCTATTAACCAAAAGGGACGTCGATGAGCGAACTCATCCTGACACCCTACTGAGCCTGTCAGTGACAATATCCGTACAGTCCGGTCCGTTCGTCTATGAGGATCGCATGTCGGGCCTAGGGGGTTGGTAAAAGTCAGACCCCCAAAGGCGGTACAAGTCGTGTCGGAGTGTAGCCCAGAACGCCCTGAGATACTACTGGAATACCTACCAGTAAATCTCCTGCCTCGGCCGAGGGCTTTGCGTAATGGCTCTCCTAGACACAGCGCGACCTCACCCCCAATACCGGGAGAGACGAACCCCTGCAGATCCGCTCACTGCCTCCATGTGGCTCGGGACTGTACCCAACTAAAACCTGTTTGCACGACTCCTTTGAGCCGTGGTAGGGTAGTAATCAAAGCACAGTGGGAACTCATACGAGACAAATGACGATCTCAGGTCGATGAACTAACCTGTACACATGTCACCTGGGAACTGCTATCTGACGTCTGGTATAATCCCAACTAGCAGGTTCCCGGCGAGTCCTGTCCAGTGTACTCATATCCTAATGAGCACCTGTATACATCTTAGGTGAACCAACTGACACCAGTGGCTTGTGAGACCGGCCACCGCCCCTCGTCGGGGTCTCGACTGTATACACTAGTCTACTAATGGAGTGTCGATGCCCTGTCTCGAAACTCCTACGACTAGGGACCATTTAAGGATGTGCTTATAGACCCCAGCTCCCATGTATATGATCGCCATCATACTGCTGGTCGTCAAGCAAGAATCCTAGGGGCTCTATCAACGTGTAATAGCGACCTGTCAGGTCACCTAAAGCAGTACACGATGATAAAGATGAACCAGATAGCATACTATCATCTCGAGTAAGACTGTCCTACCGGGATAGGTCCTCCCTCAATCATTGTAATCACGTGCCTGTGATCCAATAATTGACTCTGAGGGCACTATCTCCAACAATCTCCCACTTGCACTCAAGGCTAATTATTGCGATGTCGCATACTCACAGCCCGTGTGATACCGAACACCCAACTCCTCTACTAGTCAGTCTCACAAAGCTCGTTTACGAAACTATTGCGTTCGAGGAATAGCCTTAGTGAGTGGATCCGCTGTGATGTTTCTTTCTATGTCTCTCTATATCTCAAGTTCGCAGAGAAAGCCATCTCCCGAAATGAGCAATACCTGTCTTAGAGTATGTCTGGATATCTGATGGGACCTAGCTCATAAATGAACTCCAAATCCAAACTTCTTAGACTGTATCGATAACTGAACTTAATCAGTACCCAGCGCCATGCCTCCCTCAGTATCGCCTTGGACCACCTGTCCAAAATACTGCCCCTCGTCAGAGGGAGAACAATAACTCTGACAACCTCCTTGTCGTCCATGTCACCTTGAAAGCCTGGAGTGATAACCGTCTCCTAAAGGAGGCAGCCGTTATCATATTCCTAGAACATTCACTTATGTTCTAAAACTGCTTCCGACTGTTCCTCCAGGATTGGATCAATATCAACTTATTGCATCTAGTGCAAGAACAACATCTGGTGTGGTACTTGACATCTCATGATTGACTCAATTGCCTAAGCAAGTGATCTGCCAATCATGCACATCCCTCTCTACTTTAGTCTATAAGACACCTTTAGAGAGAGTGACTCCATTACCTGCAGGTACACTACCATGCCAGGAGTCGTCCATTCTAAATACTCTTAGAATGCTGTCAAAGTACCCTGATTGGGAAACCACCCAAATCTAGATCTAAAACCATAGATCTAGTAACCAGTATGTCTGATATAATGTTCAAGTCCCATGTGGAGAAAACACTGTGTGACGACCAAAGTATAACCGATCGTAGTATAGGAATATCACTTCCTACTACCTTCTCAACAGATCCATCCCCTATTCTGATGACGTCAAACCTATGACTGTCACATCAGAAACAGATGATCTATCTCCGCTATATCTGCTTTAGTCTATAAATAGACATAAGCCTGATGTCCACCAATGCTTCCGCTGCTCCCACTGACTACGACAACCCTCTGGTAGAGTCATATAGACGTGCACTTCTAAAGCTAGTTCAGAACGACGCTATACTCCTCCTCCTGCCGGGTCTCGCGGTCTGGAACAACAGCAATGGCAAGTGTGGGTAAACAAGAACTTCCCTGTCACCGTCCTTGAGGCTACCGGAGTACCTCTCGGGTGCCTGAAGTTATCCACCTTATCTGCGGAGTGGCCAATGGAATGTCAAATCAGATTGAATCTTCAGGTTCCTTATCAAATCTTCAGTAATCGTTTGCGGTTCTGGAATCGCTTCCAGTTCTACCATACTCCCACTACTGTTTTCTGAAAAATAACCATTTCTTTTAAAAATGTGGCGAGTCAAGAACAATATCTCTATTGATCTTCCAGATGGTAGAAAATCAACCCTCGTCATAGCCTGGGTCAACCCACAAACAGCCATTACAGAAACGTGCCTTGAGTTGTCCAGTGTCTGGTTTTAATCATAAGCCGGACAACTCCCCGTACCCTAACATCGTTAAGGTATGAACTGTTCTATATCCAATATAGAACCAGAGGCACTGATTTAAATGAACCAGATTCAAATCATGCAGCTATCTCCAGTGCATGTCAACTAAATGGAAGGAGGCCGATCAGCGTTACTCAACTTAGGAATGCTTCCAATTATGAGTAACCTGAAAGAGAAGCAAGTTCTCATTACTATTAACTGAATACCATACACAAGTATCTATATCTTCGATCACCTTGAAGAATCCCGATACTTGCAACACCTGGTTCTCTACTCTATTCTTATACCAATAACTCCTCAAAACTCAGACCCTGTGTTTCTACGAAACACATGTCTAAGAATTAGAGTAGTTAAAAGTAAACAGAATATAGTATGAGAACCAACCCCTCTGTCCCAATGGACACTGGACAACATACAATACTCTGTATAAGTCCGCTGAGTCTAACAACTCTTTCATTGTGTGTCGTAGGTTGAAAACTGTACTTATGGTTAAGAAGAATTACACCGCTGTTTGATGCTCCTTACCTAACCATCCACTGATATAGGTAAATGTCATCGACATAATATCAAAAGGTATATCTCACTCTATGAAAATAGACGTACAGATATATCAATTTGAGATTGGTGCACAACAGCGGATATTCAAAACCAAATACTTGCCGACCGGCAAACAGCCCAGGTGATCTCCTAAAATATCACTGATTACAACGAATCCCGATATAATGAGGATGATCACCCAATTCCCAATAACTTACTCCCACTCATCATCTGTAAAACCATACAGATGTGAGAATCATACCTGGTAAATACATACCCTGGAGTAAGTGTCTAATCGGGAAATCAGTTTTCTTTTAACAGTACACAGTTGAACTGAAACATTGAAATGTTTCGATAGGGTATCCTGGTATTCCTAGTAATGCCTCTTCCATTATCCAGATTCACAACTACAACCGTATAATTCTTTGCCACCTCTCCAAATCCCTTTATATGTCTTTAGTCATTACTTTCTGTACACCCCTTTAGGCCAATTGGTTTTCTTCCCTCCCTACCGTTCGGCACCAGCCTATGGTTTGGAAGAAGACTATTCAATAAGCATAATGGGTGTACTGTCCCAATCCTAGGAGCACTCGCAATGCGAGAGAAGGTGAAGAGAAAAGACACCTGAATGTACTTTATTCCTATTTCTCCTGAACTAGGATCCATCCCCGAACTGGAACAAGTTCCTTTCGAGTTCGTATATAACCATACGATGGATTATCCAATAAACTGGGATCTTCGTAGTAATACGGAGTGTCCTGGAGAAATACCAAGGTGATTTAGGATTGGCGAAGAAATACTTGGTTTGGTCGTGAATATCAGTCGCAATTTACTTTGCCGTCCTACTAATCCCTTGCTTTGTCTTAACTTAATACCTTCTGCACACCATCGTTATGCTAATTGGTTTTCTTCATTCCCCACCGTTCGGCACCAGCCTAAGGTTTGGAAGAAGACTATCCAATTTGCATAATAGGTGTACTATCTCCTAAACCAAGGAGTACTCGCAATGAGAGAAGGTGAAAAGAAAAGACAACTGAATAATCCTATTCGTTTTCTCCAGAACCAGAAACCATCCTCGAAGTCCTTCGAGTTCGTATATAACCATACGATGGTTTTGTCCAATGGAAGTGGACGTTCGTAGTAATACGGGGTGTCCTGGAGAAAAAGGTAAAGGTAGGAGTGGCAATGAGGTTTGCAACTCTGACAATCCAAAAGCCAGTGTTAAGAATGTTCGGTCAACTTGGTCACTGAGTCATAGTCTTAGGGTCGGGTCAATGGTCGCTGCCAAAGAGAGAGAGAAAAGAAACACTCAGCGTGCACTCTAACCTAGATCAGAATGGTTATCACTTTATCTAATCTGGAAACCTCCCACTGTACCTCAAATTCTCCTCCAAACCTGAAAGAAGAATTAGTCGGGGTCACCCGAGGAGTAAACCAACTCATCAGTGGGAATCGGGATCCAACTATCATCGCATGATAACTTGAAGGAATCCACTCAAGTCACCACACTCCAGAAGGTATGCGCATGCCTGGCAAGTTTCAGTTCTTTTGAAACTCCCGATGTGATTTTTTCCCCTAGGACCCAAGTGACCTTGACACAGTCAACAAATCAAAGAGTCCTAGTCAAGTTCAGCCCGTCATTATCCTGGATTGCATTAAACCCACCCGTACGAGCCCTTGACACAGTCAACAAGGCCGCACGACTGTCCTAACCAATCCCATTAATATGCTGCAAACAAACACTACTTAGCTACCGCACACTACGCCTTGACACAGTTAACAAACGCAGCACGAATACTAAGTAATACTTGTAAGAAATGATGGAGGGCTACGACTGGTTTTTGGCAAAAAACCTTTAACGTAATGAACTTGATATCGTTGAAGGAACTGCATAGCCTTTTATAAAATATAGTGACGAAAACCTTCGCTAAAGAGGTCACTCCAGGTGAAGGGATCTCGGCTCTTTCCCCGTAGAATGAGGTGCAGGATATTCCAACTGAATACCATGATGCAAAGCAAAAAGTAATCGGCTATAGTGAAGTTAATGCCCTGACGCAGACTTCTGTCCAAGGGGTCACTCCCGGTGAAGGGATCTCGGCCCTTGCCTCGTCGACTGAGGAGCAGGATATTCCAAATGAATACCACGATGCAAAACAAAAGTGAACGTCCTTGCAATAACAGCTTTTTGAAAAATGTTCCAACAACATCAGAATAGGTTTGTTTATCCTGCATTGATCCGAATCAATGCAGTCCCATCAATTGATCACACCACAAAGAACGAAAATATACTGACGTACGTATATGCCATCCGCATTCGCCACTGGGTCCCGTCATCACCCGTTAGGTTAGCTAACTAACGGCAGAGCGGGGACTGGACTAGTGCGGATGAAAAACATATACAACATCTACTAATATATATACCAATATATAGTATTTCGCTCAAGGCATGAATAAAAATGCAACATCACAGAAATATGCAGCATCACAGAACAATACAGATATCTGGAAGCCCCGGGTTTCACAGAGCCGCTGCTGAAACCCGACGTTCCTCTGGTCGTGTGGATAGCCTGTGCAATGAAATCCTAGACCCCTACGGGCGCGGCAAGTCACCCGCCAAAACCTGAAGCGAGGCAGCCCCCTTCAGCACCGTGAATGGACCACCCAGCACTCCACGGAATCCGGTAACTTGGGCACCCCTCCTGGGTCAACTTGTACCCCCTACGAGTGCGGCGAATAGCCCGCCAATCCTGGAGTGAAGCCCCCGCCGTCCCAATGCCATGAGATGCGGGCTTGTTGCCCTCCAAAACCCGGCTATCCGTGCACCCCACCGCGGGGCAATCCTAGTACAGAAAGTAAAATATACATACACCGGGTACATCGACCGCAACCAGGTCGTGCCCCAAAAGAATAATACAAGCAGGCAGTGACGGCAGTCCACATGTCGGACGCTCGCCCCGCAATATCAAATGTACATAAAACAACAAAACTGTACTAGCATTGCATCCAGGCTATCCCCCACGACCGATCCGCAACAACACAGCATAAACATAGAACATCAACGTGAAAGTCACGTTCGCAAATCCGTCTAACCGGGCTATAGCAGTTAGACAGGATTTACCGATCAAGTGACATTCACGGTCGCAGATATAATGTAAATACTGTGAAATAATGTGTTTAAAATATCCGATCGATCAAACAATTAACAAGTGGGCCCCCAAGCAATACTGTAGCACTCACAGAAAATCTGGGCCCAAATTTAATATCCCAAAACCCCCAAAATCAGCCCACAAGCCCACTGTAAAAATTGGACACAGTGAGGACAGTAAAGTGCGGCGGAACCGCGGCCCAAGGGTGGTTTGGCCGCGGTTCCGCGCTTCATCCATCGACTGAGTGCGTCGAATTTTTACAGCAGTCTTATAATTTCCAGTACATTAGTATTATACAACCTGAAAAATTTTTAGACACCAAAAATTTTCAACAGAAAACTGATGTGAGCTAAAATGTAGTTTTTGGAATTTTGGTCGATCGGAAATGCAAAAACACATCAAACAAAGCTAGAAAAGGTTAATGGCGTGGCTCTGATACCATGTTGCGCCACGGCAGCGCCCCGGCCGTCTATCCGAGGCCAAAATGCGGAATCAAAAAATTTCCTTACTTGGAAACTGGCGCTACCGCGGACAATGAAAACCCGGATCGTAACCATTAACCTAATGCTAGCTAACTAGAGATGGGAAGAGAAGTATACCAAGTGATCCGAGTCCTCCGGTCTTCTCCTCGCCTCCGATCTCCCGCGGAAAGTCTTGTCTCCACATCGTCGCCTCCTCGCCGGAAGGGCACCACACCGCCTGCGTCTTTTACGGGCTCCCACCTCAATACCGAGGCAACTCGGGCATGAAGCCGGAAACTCGACATGCTCAAGATATGCTGTAGAATGTGTAGTGTAGAGGCTATGTCTCATTTGGGGTTTGTTGCCTTTGAAGATGATGGAGGAATCAAGACTAGAAAAATGGTGCTTGCATTTTTCTAGCATGAAAATGAGATCAAGAATGAAACTCTCAAGATGAAGCTCTCATCTTTTTTTCTCTCAAATGTTATCAACCATAACCAAAAGAGAATGGTGGAGGAAGGAATACAAAATGCAAGAGGGAGGTGAGTGTAGGAAAAGGTGGAGGGTAACCACAACCAAACATCATCATAACCAAATCAAATCAACTCCAAATCACTTCTAATCAACAAAAAGCAAGTGATGAGAATGGTATCAAAAGATGCTATCATAATAAATACATTTGCACGAAAACCCTCCACAATGTGTTATTTGCAAACTTGCAAATAACACCCTCCATCGGAAAAGTCCGGCCGGGAAAGAACAAAAGAAAAACCGGCCGGAACGGAATGCAAACTGGCAACTCCAGAAAACTGGTCCCGTAATAAATTATAGGAAAAACCCCGATACTGTGCATACACACCCGCATCTGTATTCCGTCCGGATACAAATGCAATGAGACAAAATCTACACTGTACTAGTAAAATCCGTTCGATCCTGATCCGTGCAATACCGCACGTATCAGATCAAACCCTGCCATATAACTATACGGCCACTAGTACAAACCGTCCAATCCTGATCCGTGCAATACCGCACGTATCTGATCGGACCCTGCCATATCTCCATACGGCCTCTACAGCGTTTCGCCCGAAAGCTTGAGTAACTGTAAATGTGGTGGACTCTAAAGACTCGTCAATACAATGGCTGTGGATTTAACCACTAGCACGTCAGAGGTATAAGCCAATACGTAACGGGCCACCAGCTATTGACCAAAAGGGACGTCGATGAGCGAACTCATCCTAACACCCTACTGAGCCTGTCAGTGACAATATCCGTACAGTCCGGTCCGTTCGTCTATGAGGATCGCATGTCGGGCCTAGGGGGTTGGTAAAAGTCAGACCCCCAAAGGCGGTACAAGTCGTGTCAGAGTGTAGCCCAGAACGCCCTGAGATACTACTGGAATACCTACCAGTAAATCTCCTGCCTCGGCCGAGGGCTTTGCGTAATGGCTCTCCTAGACACAGCGCGACCTCACCCCCAATACCGGGAGAGACGAACCCCTGCAGATCCGCTCACTGCCTCCATGTGGCTCGGGACTGTACCCAACTAAAACCTGTTTGCACGACTCCTTTGAGCCGTGGTAGGGTAGTAATCAAAGCACAGTAGGAACTCACACGAGACAAATGACAATCTCAGGTCGATGAACTAACCTGTACACATGTCACCTGGGAACTGCTATCTGACGTCTGGTATAATCCCAACTAGCAGGTTCCCGGCGAGTCCTGTCCGGTGTACTCATAACCTAATGAGCACCTGTATACATCTTAGGTGAACCAACTGACACCAGTGGCTTGTGAGACCGGCCACCGTCCCTCGTCGGGGTCTCGACTGTGTACACTAGTCTACTAATGGAGTGTCGATGCCCTGTCTCGAAACTCCCACGACTAGGGACCATTTAAGGATGTGCTTATAGACCCCAGCTCCCACGTATATGATCGCCATCATACTGCTGGTCGTCAAGCAAGAATCCTAGGGGCTCTATCAACGTGTAATAGCGACCTGTCAGGTCACCTAAAGCAGGACACGATGATAAAGATGAACCAGATAGCATACTATCATCTCGAGTAAGACTGTCCTACCGGGATAGGTCCTCCCTCAATCATTGTAATCACGTGCCTGTGATCCAATAATTGACTCTCAGGGCACTATCTCCAACAGAAACGCGCATAGGTTAAAACCTATGACCCGCTGATGCAAAAGAACCAAATATTGCTCGATATCGGCGTACAAACGCCGATTGATCGAGATAAAACACCAACAAACAACTCGTAGTTTTAAAACTCATTACTTATAATATAAAACATGATTTAATTCATCGAAACCCAAAAAATCGATCAAATCGTCCAATTCCGCAAAAGCTTGAAAATGTCAATTTACCGTTTTATTTCAAAATTTGATGTTAAAAGAAACTAATGGTCATAATATTCATTAAATAACATAACTAGATTATAGAAACCATTACCATATTTTTCTCATACCATTTTGTCTTAATTTACAATTTCTAGTTTGCAAATTATCCAAAATTAACACTTGTTAAGCCAAATTTTACAATTCCACTACTAAACTTGATTTTACATATATTAAAGTGTTAAACCACTCCATGAAACCTTATGAATGAGCTAAAGCCCTAATTAGATTTTTAATACTACATTTTAAACTAATTTCTAAAACCTAGTTTACCGAAATAGCATATTTATCACATTATATTAACTAACAATCTGAAACTAATAATTAGATTAGGTCTTTCATTCATTTAACATGTTAATATTTTCATTAAAACCACAATATAATGATAAAAACCTTAATTAGAATTTTAACACACCAATATATATAATTTATAAAAATCTAGTTAGCAAAATTGCTTAATTTAAACAATTTTTGAATGAACAATTTACAATATATCAACCATACAAGATTTTCCACTTCTAAAAATTTTAAACTACTTATTATAACCCCTCTTAATTAATAAAACCCAAACTTCATTTTAAAATCCTATCTAGAATTTCCTAGAAAATAAATTATAACTAAATTAACACTTTTAGAATTCTAGTTTAGCACCTTAAACTACAAACTAAACATTTATATTAGAGTTTTACCTCACAAGCTTTGAACCTCTTGCAATTAGAATTCAAATATGTCTTCTTTATCCTTATTTTAAACAAATTAGGGTTTGAGAAGAGGTGGAAAAGGGTTTAGATTTGAATTTTTGTGAAGAAATTGTTGATTTCGGTGGATTTTTGAGTGAATTTTGAAGCAAAAGAGAGAGAGGAAAATGGGGGAGGCCTGCTGAACTTCGACCAGGGGTAGGGAAGGGAGAAAGTTGTGAGAGAAGTGTAGAAAATTCTAGGAGAAAAGAACCCCTCAAGTGCATTTAATGCTTATCACATCAAATTTTACAAAAAAAAACCCTTTTTAATTCATTTTCAAACCATTTTAAACCATAAAACAACTAAACTTGAAATGTTTTGATAAAATTTTTGTTACACTATATTTTAGTTTATAATGGTTCCTAATTATGTAATTTACCCAATTAAATTTGTATTTATCACTAATTAAATGTATTTTTAAAAGCTTAAAATAATATTAAAAATAATTAATTAAGGAATTTTTTTTAATTAACCAGAAAATTTTAAGTGACAATTTAGTGACCAAATATTAGAAATATCTTATCTAAATTTTGTATAATTAGGCCTATATTGAAAATTACTTATTTCGACTTTTTACGGAAAAGACCGATTATTTTGCCGATTATCGAAAAACTGCCTAAACGATTTTCGAAGCGTTACAATCTTTCCCCCTTAAAGAAATTCGGTCTCCGAATTTAAATTAAAACTCTCCCCAAATACTAAAACATTCATCCAAAACACTGAAATCGTCGGGGCTCCGAAATCATTAATACATAGAACACATCTTAGCGCAATGCATGCGCACGAAAAACGAGTAAATAACTCAAATTCAAAACTCCGTCAACATAATGCAATCATCGGAGGTATGGTGAGAGTAAAATATCAAAGCCCAATACAAAAACCAATTTGATATACATCAAAACTATAACTTCTATATAGTGCGCATCGTAATAAAATCGTCTAAACATCTTAATAAAGAAGCATGCAAAACCCCTTTTGAAAATCGCCGTGTGATACACGTGTCACGGCATAAGTAGCGGACATTTATTTTAAAAAAATAACTATACATATATATCTTTTATTTAACATACACGTCCCGCCTGGTTACTGAATCAAATAGTAATGATTATAAAAACATACTGCTCAAACTGAAATCAATCCCAATTACAGCATAAAAATATCACGTGCGTCCGGTGCGCACTGAAATCGAAACCAAATACAGATGTCACGAATACACACAAAAACAAAACTGAGTGCAACAGGTGTGCACTAAAAACATCCGTCAAGTGCAACGGGCGTCCACGACTCTAATATCAGGTGCATCTAATCTGCATAAAACCCCGATTTAGTGCATCTGGTGTGCACAAAATTGCATCAAGTGCGCTAAGTGTGTGCAAGAATCTCAATCAAGTGCACATGGTGCACGAAAACATACACCGAATATCAAAATCGAAATCACAATACGAAAAATGCATGAAGACTAGGTCGAAGAATACGTCAAAATCATGTGCAACCCATATGCACGAAACCAGATCAATATCTCAAAAGGTATAAAACCAAATCGAGTGCACTGGGTATGTACAAAACAACATCAATACAACTGACATATGAAACACGAATAGAATGTAATGAATGTACACATAAGAAATACCAATCGTAGAACAAAATCCTCAAAATACCAAAATCCAAACAACAGAAATATGAAATTTAAATCACCAAATCACAATCGTAAACACTATCGTCAATGTGCGCCTTTCTAATGTCAACTGATTCGGACTCGTCTCCTCATCGCGGTGCTGACTGCGCTGCAAACGACTATGCTCATATTGAGAGCCTCCCGCGTAATCTATCCCTTCACCGGATATCCGGACTAAGTTAAACTTTTCGATCGATTCATCAAAATCCCATAATTCCCCGAGAGCTCAACACTCAAGTACAGTTTAAAAATATCCAGTACATGCCCCAGCATCTGTGGACCAGCCGTAGAAGGGCAAACCCAAGCCTAACTAATGGCACCGCGGAACTGCCGTAAACCCTAAGGTTCAAGGGCGTTCTCGTGGTCATTATGTCGAGTTAGGGTTTCATTCTTCTAGAGGGTCCATAGAAATACCTGCATGTTCTTCCGAATACCTTAAACTTGGGAAAATGGATTTCTCACAATCGTCCGAATCCTTTAACTTTATCTGGACGGCATGTGAATACCCTTCTTCCGCACGCTAAACAATGCTTCAATCCTCAAGAATAAACGATACCCTACTGGTCACCACATACGATCCGCAGCTCCCTCTTCCCGTGCGACCGTGGTAACAGAAACTACCCTCCGACATCGACGAAGATAGATCAAAGGAACGAATGAAATACGGTGCAAAGAAATGTACATCCTTAGGCTCCTTAAGCAGAGCAGCGTATCATAAGTATGCCGCGGATCATACCCATGGTACGTCACTCTACCTAAGTCATCTACTCCATCAACCAAGGGTCACCCTAGACTTATACATGGTTAAACCTAGCGCTCTGATACCAACTTTGTCACGACCCGAAAGTACGGAACGTGACCGGCCCTTAGTTTACGAAGCGTCTAGAGGCGCAACGTAACCTAAGTAAGCCGAAGCCCAGAAATCTAAATCAAAAAAAGAAGAAGAAGTAAAGGAAAACATGTAGAAAACAAGTTTAAAAGCAACATCCAATTTTCTCAAAAATTTCGGCAGAGTCTCCTTTGTAAAAACTGGCCCCAAAAGGGTACAAACAAGAATAATATATATACAAACAATAAAAAGCATCCCCAAACGGGAGCTAGCTCTACGCCAATAGGCGGAAACAACCACACCAATGCCTAATAGTATACAACGCCAAAGGGCGAGGCTCAAAACTTAAAAGAAAACAAATCCACCAGATACCATAATAATACAAGCGCGACTCTAAGGTCGAAATAAATAACTGGTCCAGTAAACTTATCAAGTAATACAAGTATGGTTGATGGAGCTTACTAGATACAAATGAAATAATAAAAAGTACAACGGTGGTCCAGATACAAGTGAACCAACCTACCGTGCAAATCACCCTGAATGAAATGATGTGCCAGCAAGCTGCCAGGGAAACCTGTACATCGAACCTGTAATAAAATTTGGCACAACGGGGGTGAGTTGCCAACTCGTGAGTAGAAGATATCTGCGAAAAGAAATCGAATGCACGACGCTATCCTAGGTCATAATAATACACTACTATATCACCAGTCATCTAGTAATGGCAGGATAATAAACTACGTGTAAGTGCAAATGCTCCGTGCTCGTGTCCGTGCCTCAAATAGTAATATGTCATGTGAATGAGTATGCATGCACCATGAATGTAAAATAACCAATCCTGAAATCTGGATATATCTGTATAAGAAATCTTTAGCTTTTATCATGGTAAAATTTGTATAGAAATCTGAAATATCAATAATAAAATCCATGGAAATCCGTGTCAAGCATCGACACAAAACATATAAATCTCAAGTCTTAATACCACATAATCTCAATATCTCGGGCTCCGTCAGTCCGGATCGGCCCATATCATCAAATCTCACGACAACGGTCGGTATCCTCCGGATATCCGCCGCGCCAGACATCACCGGTAGGTAGTCCTCCCCTGCTAGGCTCATCGTCTATAACTTGATCTTCTTGCCCCGGGGTACCATACCGGGCCCACCATGTACCCGAGACGGTTCATCCACTTCTCGAATCGGGTCTCGAAATCCAACAGAAAACATGAAATCTCATGGTGGACAACACATACATCACGAGAAAACCGCAACTTATATTTTAAAAAGAGAGGAGGAGAGATAAAAGTTTTTATATATATATTATTGCGGTTTTCCCCAAAATCCAGAAATCTCATAGAAATCCAAAATCCCAAAATCATGAATAAGTAAATGATAAATGTCGGCATAAGCCCCACAATACTGCATGATAACATGGAAATGTGAATGCATGAAATGACTAAATAATAAATGCCATGTCTAGACTAACACCAGAGAGTAATCACAATATTATATCGATCTAGCTGTTAGCTGATTCTATCAATAAAAAATGTTATGTTCTAAAGTGTACGTGACATAGCAATTGCCGATGATGATGTGTGTGAGCCGGCAAATAAGTGTGCATGGAATATGCGCATCATCGGTAATGGTGCTGGTGTCCTAACAGGAAGTGTTTTATACTGATTATAGAAACATATGTATGAACATGCACCATGATGATTACGATCTGAATGTAAAGACGGATGTGTATTAACCAATCATTTGATATACAAGTATAACTACAACTATATGACTCGAGCCTAAACTAGTGTCCATCTAACCTCCTAAGGAACTAAACCTAAGAAACTAGTCGATAAGAAATAAGAGTCCACCTAAAGTCTGAGTCCATATCTCTAATAGTCGGCGATCCAGCCTCAATAGCGTCACGTACGTAGTACGGCTTCCTCAAATCAAGAGTGCGGATCAATCATCACATCAATGCCTAATACGGTAAAATCCATCGTATGGCATCCCAATATCAGGGTACGGATCAAGTACCACCTACGAGTCTCATCATTCGTATAATATCATCATCAAATCATGTCATGATCAAGGTACTGTACTGTACTGTAATCGCATACATCAATCATATATCATTGCCAGCATAAATATACATCGTTAATTTATCCTCAGAAATATCATGTCGCATGTATCATATTGTGATTAAGTAACACTTATATCATATCGTAATCAAGTCACACCTATATGATATCATAATCAAGTCACACCTATATGATATCGTAATCAAGTCACACATATATCATGTCGTAATTTCAGGCACAGGTTACAGTCCGGGTTCTATTTTAGAGTCCCATGTATCTCAATATCATCACCACCTATTATTATTTATGTATACCTATTCATTATCTCATTTTCTAATGATCCGCTAACATCATAACACGACTGTATAGCCAAGAATCACGGTATCAAGCCCAGTTATATTTTTTCATCCCCATGTATCATATCACATCCTTGTATCACATATACGTGTTGTGTATATATAAACCTACACCTAGTCCTATATATATATACACATACACGTATACACCACGTCGAGTTTCTGTTTGTGCGTGTGTGTATCTACCTGAAACCTACGAATCTCCTCCAAGATATTCATCCTCTGGTAAAGTCTTTCTAAATCAATCTAGTCCAACCTAAGGTCATTACTAGGGTCCTACTCACCGAAATTCTAAGGTCATGTCAGGCTTCCTAATGACAATAAGTACTATTCCTATTCTACGTTTGCGGGGGTGCTAAACGCCATCCACCCGACTTCCCCCCGTAGATATACATCTACTCACCTGATCCTTGTCTGCCGAAAACGATGTCGCCCTCCTCTTCTTCCTCGTCCGAAGTCCACGTGAGGGGTACCTATATGCAAACATATATAATATCGTAAACCGAATCACGGAAAAAACCAAAACGACGCACGAAACGCGCATAGGTTAAAACCTATGACCCGCTCATGCAAAAGAACCAAATATTGCTCGATATCGGCGTACAAACGCCGATTGATCGAGATAAAACACCAAAAAACAACTCGTAGTTTTAAAACTCATTACTTATAATATAAAATATGATTTAATTCATCGAAACCCAAAAAATCGATCAAATCGTCCAATTCCGCAAAAGCTTGAAAATGTCAATTTACCGTTTTATTTCAAAACTTGATGTTTAAAAGAAACTAATGGTCATAATATTCATTAAATAACCTAACTAGATTATAGAAACCATTACCATATTTTTCTCACACCATTTTGTCTTAATTTACAATTTCTAGTTTGCAAATTAGCCAAAATTAACACTTGTTAAGCCAAATTTTACAATTCCACTACTAAACTTGATTTTGCATATATTAAAGTGTTAAACCACTCCATGAAACCTTATGAATGAGCTACTAATTAGATTTTTAATACTACATTTTAAATTAATTTCTAAAACCTAGTTTACCGAAATAGCATATTTATCACATTATATTAACTAACAATTTGAAACTAATAATTAGATTAGGTCTTTAATTCATTCAACATGTTAATATTCTCATTAAAACCACAATATAATGATAAAAACCTTATTTAGAATTTTAACACGCCAATATATATAATTTATAAAAATCTAGTTAGCAAAATTGCTTAATTTAAACAATTTTTGAATGAACAATTTACAATATATCAACCATACAAGATTTTCCACTTCTAAAAATTTTAAACTACTTATTATAACCCCTCTTAATTAATAAAACCCTAACTTCATTTTAAAACCCTATCTAGAATTTCCTAGACAATAAATTATAACTAAATTAACACTTTTAGAATTCTAGTTTAGCACCTTAAACTGCAAACTAAACATTTAGATTAGAGTTATACCTCACAAGCTTTGAACCTCTTGCAATTAGCATTCAAATATGTCTTCTTTCTCCTTATTTTAAACAAATTAGGGTTTGGGAAGAGGTGGAAAAGGGTTTAGATTTGAATTTTTGTAAAGAAATTGTTGACTTCGGTGGATTTTTGAGTGAATTTTGAAGCAAAAGAGAGAGAGGAAAATGGGGGAGGCCTGCTGAATTTCGACCAGGGGTAGGGAAGGGGGAAAGTTGTGAGAGAAGTGTAGAAAATTCTAGGAGAAAAGAACCCCCTCAAGTGCATTTAATGCTTATCACATCAAATTTTACAAAAAACCCCCTTTTTAATTCATTTTCAAACCATTTTAAACCATAAAACAACTAAACTTGAAATGTTTTGATAAAATTTTTGTTACACTATATTTTAGTTTATAATGGTTCCTAATTATGTAATTTACCCAATTAAATTTGTATTTATCACTTATTAAATGTATTTTTAAAAGCTTAAAATAATATTAAAAATAATTAATTAAGGATTTTTTTTTTAATTAACTAGAAAATTTTAAGTGACAATTTAGTGACCAAATATTAGCAATATCTTATCTAAATTTTGTATAATTAGGCCTATATTGAGAATTACTTATTTCGACTTTTTACGGAAAAGACCGATTATTTTGCCGATTATCGAAAAACTGCCTAAACGATTTTCGAAGCATTACAATAAAGCCCTTAGGATATCTACTTGACTACCAGGATTATGATGAGATCATACTAGTGGGGTCAGGATGGTCCGCAAGTACATCCTTTAATCAGTTCCTAGTCGTGGGAATATCGTGACCAGGGCATCGATATTCCAGTGTAGACTAGTGTGTACATTTCTTGTCCCTTAGAGGGAGATGGTTGATTCCAGAACCATTGGTGTGTGACATATAAGATTGTACACAGGTGCTCATTGGAGAATGGGTACACCGATCAGGACTCGCCGAGGACTCCTATGTGGTAGTATACCTATCGTCAGATAGCAGTTCTCTGGTGACACTGGTACAGGTTAGTCTGTAGACCCGAGATCGTCATAGAGTCTTGTATGGCTCCTACTATGCTTTGATTTCCTCCCTAACACGGCTCAAAGGAGTCGTGCAAACATGTGGATTTTGGGTATAGTCCCGAGTTACATGGAGGCAATGAGCGATAGGAGGGGTTTCGTCTCTCCCGGTATTGGGGGTTGATGTTGCACTATGCTCGATTGGCTATAACTGGAAGTCCATGGCCAGGGCTGCTGCTGAGATTTACTGATAAGAGTTATCAGTAGTTTCTCGAACCGTTATAGGCCAGCCATCGGCATGACTTATCACGTTACTAGTGACTGACGTTTACCACCCTTAGACATGATATGCGACATATCAGACGAAGACACCGGACTATACGGTGGTGTTACTGATAGGCTTCATGGAGAATATGGATGAGCTTGCTTGTTGATCTTCATATAGCTCAATACCCGGGTAGCCGTTACGTCCAGCTAGTACCGCTGATGGCTTGTAGGTGATTGATGTGATCATCACCTACTGCTGGCGTATTGAAGAGTCTTTAGAGTCCCACACAGAAGTTTCTTGGTTCGAGTGAAATGAATTATGGCACATATGTTGATATGTGCGTGGGCCTGATTAAATATGAGTATGCCATACCGTATTGTAATATGAAAGTTATCTGTTATCGGTTCGGTTATATGTGATATAACCAGATTGTCGAATCAAGTGTTGATTTGATAATATGATATACAGATGAATGATATTAGTCGGTCATATGTGATATAACCGGATTATTAAATCAAGTGTTGATTTAATAATGTGATATATATTATATGTGATATAATTATATCTTAACTAATATCATTAGCTCACTAATTATTCTTCATTATATATATATATATTAATATATATGATATATCATATATATAAATATATAATGAAGCATGGCATAAAATTCTATTTTATGAAAATAGAAATGAGGTGGAAAATGAGAGCATGGTTGCAAGCATGGCATTTATTTTTGTTTATTCATCTTGACTCGCTATTCAAGTATGGTTGCAATTTTATATTGCAAAATTCTATGCTTGAATGAGTGGGGGTCAAGAGTTGCTATTCATTCTTTGCTCATTCTCAACACTTAGCCATTTTTTGCTTGCTTTGCTCCCATGGTTGCTCTCTAGCTTCTTCTTCTTCCTCAATCCTATGGTTCAAGCTTCAACCCTCACATGTGATGTGAACCATGAAGCTTGAACACAAACTTGTGAGCAAATTAAACCCATACTTGACCATCACACATTAGATTACCAATTTGATGTGGAGTGTTGCCTTCACTAATGAGATTAGTGAAGTGTTTGCTTGAGCTTGTGGACTTCGGGTGGATCGTCTTTGGCGCGAAGATCACGAAGGAGGTTCATTCAACTCGAAGAGGAGCCTTGTGGAGTCACGTGGACTTCAACCCGGAGCTTTAGAAGAGAAGGACTCAAATTACAAAGGTTGTATGCTCTTTTCTTCTCTTTAGTTCATCACATCACAAAGGAAAACCTTAATGATCTAGTAATGATCTTGTTAGTCTAGCTTAGCACCTAATAAAAATTTGAATTTGGCATGCTTGATGCCTCTAGAACCTCATGGTGGTGCTAAGGTCGACATTCAAGTTGCACGTGCTCAGTGGAATCGTGTTGCCTACGAAAGTGTGCTAGGTGTTTCTTTTTCTTCTTCTTCTCTTTAATAAACTAGTTTGCTCGGGATGATCAAAATTAAGTTTGGGGGTTGTAATACCCAGCCCTTTTTATACCAATATCTCAATGTCTGTATTTTTTTATAAAGTACTATTTACAAAATATATTTATTTTATTTATAATTATTTTAAACCCCATTAAACCCAACACCCATTTTCCTTTTAATAAATCCCCAGCACCAAACCCTCAGGCCATTACCAAATTTTCTCATTTTAATTACTTCTGACCCAGCCCCACTCTCCAAGCCAGTTTCCACCCAACCCATTTCTTTTATTTATTAAAGTTCAAACCCAACTCTTTCCTAAAACCCAGCCCGGCCCACTTCTTTATCACCATCTAATTGTTTCCCAATTAAATTTTAATCTGACCTTCTGGCCCAGTCCAAGGCCAACCCCCGCCTAACAACCCAAGCCATACCGGCCCACAAAGCCCACACCCAAACTAACTCCTTTTTCCCCCCTTCTCCTCTACTGTCATTTTTCCCACAAATTAAAATCCCCTCAAATCTTAAAACCATTTATTTTCCCATTAATTCCCATAACACCAAATTCAATTCTCATTTAATTATTTTCATTATTTTTCCCCATTCTCTCTCTCTCATTCTCTCCCCCAGCTCATGCCACTCTCTCTCCCTCACGCACGTTTTCCTTCTCTCTCCCCCTTCTAATAATTACCAATAAATCTTATTTTTCCCCCTACGTTATCTCTTCCTCTCTCCTCTCTCTCTCACGCACACCTACGTTCTCTCTCTCTCTTCCTCTCTCCTCTCTCTCTCACGCACACCCACGTTCTCTCACTCTCTCCCTATTACTCACCCTCCCTCTCTCTTCCATTTTCTTTTTTGCTCCCCTCTCAAACCCGCGCCCACGCCAGCGTGTCGCGCTCGCCGCCGTCCCCTAACCGTCGCTCTCCACCAACTCACCTGACTCACGTCGCTCGCCCCCACCTCGCCGCCTTCACCATCGTCCCCAGCCCACGTCGCACCCATCACTTCGCCTGCACCCGAGCCGACCTCCTTCCTCACCGTCGTTTCAACCACCGCCGGCGCCCCCTTTTCTCACCCACAACTCGAGACCCCATCATCCAGCACTACACCCTCTACCACCTCCAACCCCAACAACCACTGCCGAGCTCCCCTCCACTGCGCACCAGCCACCACCTCCATCGTCGGTGCTCCCCAGCCGTCTCCCTCACCATTGTGATCACCCCACTTCCAGCTGTGGCCCTCCACGTTCTCCACCCGACCACTGCGCTCCCCATCACACCCAACTCGAGCTACTTCCCTTGCAGACCCATCACCGGCCACCCTAACCCACTGCAGCCCCTCCATCAAGAGCTGACACCACCGACTCCCCACCAACTGTTAGTTATATGTATGCCCTAGAGGCCATTACTGTACATAGGATGTATATTGTAGTGGATGCTGGGACGTATATAGGGAGGACTTTCTTGCTCGACATGATAGTATGCTATCTGGTTGCTCTTTACCTTAATGTGTACATTGATTGTCTCTCTGATACATGTTGGTAAAGCCCTTAGGATGTGTACTTGACTACCTGGACAATGATGCAGATCATACTAGTGGGGACAGATAGTCTATAAGTACATCCTTCAAAGTCCCTAGTCGTGGGTGTATCGAGACGGGGCATCGATATACCAGAGTAGACTAGCGTGTACCTTCTCGACCCATATAGATGGGCGATCGATGATCCCATATCCATCGGTGTTTGACATCAGAGATGATATACGGGTGCTCAGTAGAGACTGGGTACACTGGACGGACTCGCCGAGAACTCCCAGATGGTATTATACCTCACGTCAGATGGCAGTTCTCTGGTGACACTGGTACAGAGTAGTCTGTTGACCCGAGATCGTCATAGAGTCTTGTGTGGTTCCCACTGTGCTTTGATTTCCATCTTACCACGTCCAAGAGGGCGTGCAAAACGGTGGTTTTTGGGTACAGTCCCGAGTCACATGAAGGCAATGAGCGATAGGAGGGGATTCGTCTCTCCCGGTATAGGGGGTTGATGTTGCGCTGTGTTCGATTGGCTATAACAGGAAATCCCTGGCCAGGGTTGCTGAGATTTACTGGTAAGTGTTACCAGTAGTTTCTCGAATTGTTATAGACCTCATATCGACACGACTTATCGAGCTATTGGGGTCTGACGTTTACCACCCATAGGCGAGATATGCGACATATCAGACGATCAGACCGGACTGTACGGTAGTGTTACTGGTTGGATTCACTGGAGTGTGAGCGGGCTTGCTCGTCGATCTTCTGATCGCTCAATACCCGGGTGGCCGTTACGTTTAGCAGACCGCTTGCGGCTTGTGGATGTTTGATATGATCATCATCCGCTGCCGGCGTATTGACGAGTCTTTAGAGTCCTACACAGAGGTTTCCTGGCTCAAGCGAAACGAAATAGGAGCGCATATGAGATATGTGCGGGACCGAGAATAATGCGTGTATGTGATACCGTATTTCATTCTCGCGATGAATTTATCGATTGGTTGTATGCGATATAACCTAGTTATCGATTCAAGGATTGATTCGGTAAGCCGATACATTGGATACTAGTCGGTGATATGCGATATGACCGGATCGTTAAATCAAGTGTTGATTTAATGATTTAATGCATAATTATATATTTGATATATTACTTTGCATTAACGAGTATCGGTTCACTTTAAAAGGATTTTCTAACTTGATTGTACAAGTTGTATATGTGATATACTTTTTGTGCAAATGATTGTATCATGTTTGATGATACATGTTAACTTGGTTAAGTGTAAAGATTAAACCATGGTTAAATTGATGATTAGGGTTTTCTTTTTCTTAATCATTTATTTATTTATTTATTTGGAAAAGATTAGAAATGAAATGGTTGCAAATTTTGTTTCTTTCTTTGAAGCTTCATGAAGCTTTGTCTTTGTGACCATTTTGTCTCTTGCTTAACCCTAACCCTTGCAATTAACCATGGTCTATTCTCTACACCTAATCATGGTTATTATTATGATAAGTATCCTTTTTCTTTTCTTTTTAATTAACTTATCATAAGAATATTCTTCTTCTTCTTCATTTCTTCATGTGAAGAAAGCTTGCCTCCATCAATGGCAAGTGATGATAAAGAGTAAGAAATCCAATTCTAAAGTGAACCCACTTCCTATTTCTTCATACTCTACCTCTTGCCAAGTAGTAGAGTGTGTTTCCTTCACAAGTTATCTTGACTTGGTGAAGTTGGAGCTTGATCTAGCGATGCTTCGACGTAGATCATCTTCGGCATGGACATCGACGACCTAGCTCGCCTATTCTCCGATGAAGCCGACGCTAGAGCCCGGAATTTGTTTTGGACAGCGAGAGGAATTCATTGCGGAGCTATGGAGGTGGAGCACCGGATCTACAAAGGTTGTATTTCCGTATTCTCTTAGTTAAGTGTTAACTAGTTTGTTTTTCGCCTAGAAATCTAGCCAACGATCCGTTCTAGGGTTTCTCGGCACCGTTTAAATTTGAAATTGGCATGGTTGATGCCTTGTGAGACCTCATTAGGGTGCCTAGGTTCCCTACAGTGGTATCAGAGCCTAGCTAGAGCCTTAGGCGAAGTCTAGACGGAATTTGAAACCCGAACGAACCCGAAACCCATCTCAAAAAATGCTCTCTGTCCTTTTTTCAAAAACGTGGATTTTTCCAAATTAAAAATTGGTAAAAAATTCAGCAGGGAAAAATAAGAATTACGATGCAAAATTTTTTCGATGAACAGTATTTATTGCGGCGAAACCGCGGCAGAAGCCTAGCTTCTGGGGCGGTTCCGCGGCTATCTGGTGACGTCAGCCCTCAATCTTTGCACAGTAATTCCTGATAAATTATGCTGAGTTTTCTGGGAATTTTTAAAATTTATTACAGAGTTGAATTTTCTGGGTTGTTTTGGGGATTCGAATGTTCGATCGGATTATCAAATTTTGTCTGTGTGGCTTTCCGGATATATTTTTAGAATATGTTAAAAAGTTCGACCGGATATGAATACCCAATTTTTCCCCTGTCGGGAAATTTCCAAGTGTTGGATTTTTCCGTAGTTTAACGACGTTCTAAGTAGTGCAAGTAACGCGATGGACCCTCTAGAAGACAACAAACCTTAACTCGATTATGTGACCGTCTTGAACTGCCCTTTGAACCTTCGGGTTTGGGGCAGTACGGCGTACCACATGTGAGGCGTTGGCTTGACCCTTCTACGGCTGGACCGTTGGTACTGAGGCACGAACTGAATATTGTTAGACTTATTTCATGTGTTGGATTGTATCGGGAAAACTTGGGTGTTCGATTGTTCGATCGGAAAGTTTAACATTTACTGTTTATCTGGAATGTGGTACAACAATTGGAATTCACAAAAGTTATGTGATAACTGAATGAATGTTATAAACATAGCACTTTAGTCTCACTTGATCGGTTGCCACGGAATTTTGATGTGGTCAAAAGTCCGTCGCAATCACGTAGCGTACGCGGATACTCGCCGGGTAAACTTAATAGACAGCCTCACTCCATAGCCCCGACCAAGTGACTGTAGGAGAACCCCGTCGCCGAAAGCATCCGTTCGGGTGCTCGCGGTAGCGGTGTTCCGCCTTGGTGCACTTCGTCGACGGTATCGGGGGTGCGGCCGTCTACTGAAGTTTGCGACGAGCATTCGATCAGGATGTCGGGAATCCTGTTGAATTGCCCGACTTGGTATTGAAAAGTGTTTTCGATTTTGAGACTAAAATGCGGGGTTTATAATTGTTAGGCATGCGATGTCTAAAGAATTCATTTGGTCAGGCATGCGATGTCTGAGGTGATTGCGGATTCCAACTGTTGTAGTTTTACACTTTATTTTCTGTGACCGTAAGTGTAATATGTGATATCGCCGGTTTCGTTGCTGAATGTCAATGACAATTGGGATGGACATATTTACTTACGTTGATGACATGTGATGTTATGTGTTGCTGGATATGTTATATTGGATCGTCGTGTTTGAATAGCCGGGGGTTTTTATGTGAGATGAGTGTTTTTCATTTTCATTCATGTAAAAACATGTATGTAATATTCTTTTATTGGGGCACTTTCAGGTTGCGGAAGATGTCACCTTTTGTATATTATTTATTTTTCCGCACTAGTATAGACCCAAGGAGGGGAGCACAAGTAACCGGGTTCTGGAGTCCAGTGGGAGACCAACTCGAGGAGTCGGGTCCGGGTCTCCTAACTCCAGAATTGGTAGGGTTGCTTGCCGCTCTCGTAGGGGTCTAGGGGTGTGGGTTTGGCTATTCATCGCGACCGTGGAATCCGTGTTTTATACTGGCTCCTACTGAAAACACGGACGTTCTAGTATATCCAATATTTCATATGATTCTTCTGCTGCGATATCTGTGATGTGATCATGTGATGTTCTGTGATATATACATTATATAGTAATATGATATATTATATAGACGTTACTTATGTTTTACACTCGCGCTAGCCCTTCCCCGCTCTGTCGTTAGTTACCTAACCTAACGATGCACGAGGGGACATCGAGGCGAATGCGGATGGCATAAGCGTACGTCGTATTTATCTGTGATGTTTAGGTAATTAAATGATGGGACTTCATTAATGTGATTAATGAAATAAAAGAAACCTAAGATGTTGTAGAATCGAATTTCAAAATAAAACAGGTAGCTACAGTTCTTGCTTTGCACAGCGGTATATGTGATATATCCTGCACCTTATTCGATGAGGAAAGGACCGAGATCCCTTCACCGGGAGTGACTCCTTTAGCAATAACTGGCAGATGCTACACACTCGGTTTGTCTTTTGATGGCTTTTAAGTGTTTTTGCTTTGCACAGTGATATATATGATATATCCCGCACCTCATTCGACGAGGAAAGGACCGACGATCCCTTCACCGGGAGTGACTCCTTTAGCAAAACTAGAAAAGCCTCAAAAGCACTCCATTTTAAAATCATTTGATTCTACAACGATATCAAGTTCATTACGCAATAGGTTTTCAGAAAAACCTGTAGTAGCCCTCCGTCATTTCAGATATGTACTGGTTAGTATTCGTGCTGCGTTTGTTGACCTCTGTCAAGGCGTAGTGTGCGGTAGCTGATTAGTGCTTATCTGCATAAGCATATGATGTGATTGATTTAGGGTAGTTGTGCGACCTTGTTGACCTCTGTCAAGGGTCGTGCGGGTGGGTTTACTTCAATCAGGAAATGACGGGTTGAACTTGACTAGCAGCCTATGGTTTGTTGACTTCTGTCAAGGTCATAGGACGCTAGGGGCAAAATATTATCGGGGATTTCAAGTGTTGAAATTTGCAATGAGATTGCATACCTTCTATGAGATAGTTGGATCCCGATACCCGCTGCGAGTAAGAGTTACTCCTGGGAGAGTTTTATACATTACAATTAGCCGATCAAGTAGGTGTCTAGAAAGGTGTTAACGAGGTTACGCCTCTGGGAAAACGAGGTTTACATTAATTAGGTTCGTGCGAAAGCACGGGGGACCTCCCTCAAAGTACCGACACTGGCCTGGCTGAAAGATTGGCGAACTTTTAGTGTGTAATTAATCCCGGCTAGTCTTTCCTTTTATGGTTTGAAGGAAGATTTGATAAAAAGCAGTGGGAGCCATCCTGATTAGATAAAATAATAACCAATCTATTCTTGACAGAGCGCACGCTGAGTTTTTTCTTCTCTCTCTCTCCAGGTAGCAACCATATCACGCCTTAATCAAGATAATAATACGGAATATTGACCGAACCCGCTTGTTATACTGAGCTGGGGAACGTTGGTCCCGCTCCAACTTATAATTGTTATAAGACAGAGCAAGAAATAGGGGATTACCAGAATTCCCGTGCCGCCCAAACGAAGAGAGTGCATACTGATGCATCATCTTCGGGTGTGTTCATTACAAAGAACTGTTTCTCTGTATCCTCTACGTCCTGGGTATGCGATACCAGATCAGGATCCCATATATGTAATCTGTTACATAGGGCTATAGATAGGTAGAGAACTGAGAACGGGTGATAAGTTTCATGAGGCAGAAAACGGGGCAAGTGTTGCAGCCAAGTCTGTTGGTCACAGTCACCCTGTATTACCAATACATTGATTCTGAACGAATGTTATTAGATACCGAACCTGATATACAAAATCATATCACTCTCTTTATTAGTAAAGAAATGATAAAATTTTGTATTGTTGGATAATGTTTTGAACATTTCCTATATCAAAAGTTGATCGGTTTAGGCACGTTATCTAAAAGCGTTGATGTTCTAAATCAAACTACAGTTCTTAGTATACAGAACACACATAAGAGGAAAAGTTCAGAAATGAACGAATCCTTCTTGAGGCATTGTAGACTAGGTCATATCAATGTGACCCGACTAGCTGAAGTTACATTTAGATGCATATTTAAATCAGTTTGAATTTACATCTTGTGAAACTCGCCAGTCATGTCACAAAGATAAGATGACCACAGCTCTGTTTATTGGGAACAGAGAAAGAGTTAGTAAACTCTTGGGATGATACATGTTGATGTATGTAAGGTCCCCTGTCTACACATGCCAGGACTGGTTCTTTGTACTTCATTACATTCTCTGATAATCTCTCAAGATTCAGACATATGTTCCTGTTGAAATATGAGTCCGAGCCTTTTGAGATATTCACAGAATATAAGCGAGAAGTAGAGAACCAAAATACGGGTATAAGTATTATGTCCTATGATGAGATCAGGGAGGAGAATACTTGTGCATGGAATTCCTGGACTATTCTAAAGGAGAATGAAATTCTCTCTCAGCATTACTCCTCTGTATACACCATAGCACGATGGTATATCGGGGCGGAGCAGATACACCCTATTTGATATGGTGTGCTCTATGATGAGTACTACTGAGTTACCTATTTCCTTTTGGGTGTTATGCACTTGAGAAGTTGCATACCTATTGAATAGGGTTCGAATCAAATCAGATGCCTACCGCTTCATATGTGATATGGAAAGGGAAGAGCCCATATCTTAAGCTAGTTAAGATTTGGGGTTGTCCAGCCTTTGTCTAAAAGAAAAATCCGGACAAGCTCAAGGCAAGGTCTGTTATGTAGAACTGGAAATGTTCCAGCTATACAGACTGCAGCTGATGATTTGATAGAACCAAAGGATTCAGTAGATTCCAACGAACCTCAGCCTCTCCGCCGATCTAGTAGGGTTCCTCACCCACCTGAGAGATACTTCTGTTTCTCTATGACAGTGGGAGCGAGGATTGCATCATGAGATGATGACCCAACTAGTTTCGAGCTGGCCATCAGGAGTGGGACTCTGTAAGAATGGCTGGATGCTTAGTGATCTGAGATGGAATCCATGTACACTAACAAAGTATGGACTTTGGTTGCAAAATCTGAAGGGTTAAATCCCCATCAGGAGCAAGTATATCTTGAGAAGATTACTTGGTGTAGATGGAAAAGTTGAGACTTTCAAAACTGGACTTGTTAAAGGTTTTCGTCATCGACCAGGCGTGGATAATGATGAAACCTTTTCCAGTATCTATGCTTAAGTCCATCCAGATCCTACTTGTCACGGCTACATACCATGACTACGATATCTGGTGGTTGGGTGTCATGACTGCTCTTCTAAATGATGTTTTAGAAGAGAACGTCTATAAGTACACAGCCAGAGGGCTTCGTAGACAGTGGGAGCAGCGGAAACGTGTGCAAGATGTTTTATAGGATAAAGCAGGCATCGCGGAGTTGGAACATCTGTTTTGATGGATTAGTCAAAGAGTTTGACATCATCAAAATGGTAGATGAACCTTTTATAAACAAAAAGGTAGTAGGGAGTATGGTGGTGATCCTCGTAGAGTACGTGGATAACATACTCTTGATAAGAAAGGAGTTTCTTATGCTACGCTCGATCAGTCTCCGTTTATCACAATGATTCTCCACATAGGATCAAAGTGATACCTACTAAATCCTGGATTTTGGATCTATGAGATAGATCTAATTGGATGTTAGGATTCTCACTAGTTGTAGTGAGAAGGTATCAATCGACCCTGGGGAGAATCACTGGAAGTGTTCCAGGGTGATATAGACGACTGAATGTCAGTCACAGGCATTGTCTTTACCCTCAGTAAAGGGACGGTTGTTGGAAGAGTTCCAAGCTAGATACCGTGGCATACTAGACGATTAAGGCTGGATACATCGCTACTTAAGATGCTACCAAAGAGGCAGTCTGGATATATACTTGTTCATGAGATGAACTTAGTTCCTACCATTGTGAGACAATGGAGTTGTGGCTTATGCTAAGGAACGCCGGTCCCATCAGTGATCCAGACATATTCTAAGGCAGTATTACCTGATCATGGAGATGGTTGATCTCCAGGGTATCGAGGTTTGGAGAGTAGACTCAGAGGACAACACAGCGGATCCACTCACAAAGGCCTGTTCCCAGAGAGAGATTTTTATGGGATGGTTGAGTATGAGATACTACAACCACTGCTATCAGATGGCCCTAGTGCAAGTGGGAGATTGTTAGTTATATGTATGCCCTAGAGGCCATTACTGTACATAGGATGTATATTGTAGTGGATGTTGGGACGTATATAGGGAGGACTTTCTTGCTCGACATGATAGTATGCTATCTGGTTGCTCTTTACCTTAACGTGTACATTGATTGTCTCTTTGATACATGTTGGTAAAGCCCTTAGGATGTGTACTTGACTACCTGGACTATGATGCAGATCATACTAGTGGGGACAGATAGTCTATAAGTACATCCTTCAAAGTCCCTAGTCGTGGGTGTATCGAGACGGGGCATCGATATACCAGAGTAGACTAGCGTGTACCTTCTCGACCCATATAGATGGGCGATGGATGATCCCATATCCATCGGTGTTTGACATCAGAGATGATATACGAGTGCTCAGTAGAGAGTGGGTACACTGGACGGACTCGCCGAGAACTCCCAGATGGTATTATACCTCACGTCAGATGGCAGTTCTCTGGTGACACTGGTACAGAGTAGTCTGTTGACCCGAGATCGTCATAGAGTCTTGTATGGTTCCCACTGTGCTTTGATTTCCATCTTACCACGTCCAAGAGGGCGTGCAAAATGGTGGTTTTTGGGTACAGTCCCGAGTCACATGGAGGCAATGAGCGATAGGAGGGGATTCGTCTCTCCCGGTATAGGGGGTTGATGTTGCGCTGTGTTCGATTGGCTATAACAGGAAATCCCTGGCCAGGGTTGCTGAGATTTACTGGTAATTGTTACCAGTAGTTTCTCGAATTGTTATAGACCTCATATCGACACGACTTATCGAGCTATTGGGGTCTGACGTTTACCACCCCTAGGCGAGATATGCGACATATCAGACGATCAGACCGGACTGTACGGTAGTGTTACTGGTTGGATTCACTAGAGTGTGAGCGGGCTTGCTCGTCGATCTTCTGATCGCTCAATACCCGGGTGGCCGTTACGTTTAGCAGACCGCTTGCGGCTTGTGGATGTTTGATATGATCATCATCCGCTGCCGGCGTATTGATGAGTCTTTAGAGTCCTACACAGAGGTTTCCTTGCTCAAGCGAAACGAAATAGGAGCGCATATAAGATATGTGCGGGACCGAGAATAATGCGTATATGTGATACCGTATTTCATTTTCGCGATGAATGTATCGATTGGTTGTATGCGATATAACCTAGTTATCGATTCAAGGATTGATTCGGTAAGCCGATACATTAGATACTAGTCGGTGATATGCGATATGACCGGATCGTTAAATCAAGTGTTGATTTAATGATTTAATGCATAATTATATATTTGATATATTACTTTGCATTAACTAGTATCGGTTCACTTTAAAAGGATTTTCTCACTTGATTGTACAAGTTGTATATGTGATATACTTTTTGTGCAAATGATTGTATCATGTTTGATGATACATGTTAACTTGGTTAAATGTAAAGATTAAACCATGGTTAAATTGATGATTAGGGTTTTCTTTTTCTTAATCATTTATTTATTTATTTATTTGGAAAAGATTAGATATGAAATGGTTGCAAATTTTGTTTCTTTCTTTGAAGCTTCATGAAGCTTTGTCTTTGTGACCATTTTGTCTCTTGCTTAACCCTAACCCTTGCAATTAACCATGGTCTATTCTCTACACCTAATCATGGTTATTATTATGATAAGTATCCTTTTTCTTTTCTTTTTAATTAACTTATCATAAGAATATTCTTCTTCTTCTTCATTTCTTCATATGAAGAAAGCTTGCCTCCATCAATGGCAAGTGATGATAAAGTGTGAGAAATCCAATTCTAAAGTGAACCCACTTCCTATTTCTTCATCCTCTACCTCTTGCCAAGTAGTAGAGTGTGTTTCCTTCACAAGTTATCTTGACTTGGTGAAGTTGGAGCTTGATCTAGCGATGCTTCGACGTAGATCATCTTCGGCATGGACATCGACGACCTAGCTCGCCTATTCTCCGATGAAGCCGACACTAGAGCCCGAAATTTGTTTTGGACAGCGAGAGGACTTCATTGCGGAGCTATGGAGGTGGAGCACCGGATCTACAAAGGTTGTATTTCCGTATTCTCTTAGTTAAGTGTTAACTAGTTTGTTTTTCGCCTAGAAATCTAGCCAACGATCCGTTCTAGGGTTTCTCGGCACCGTTTAAATTTGAAATTGGCATGGTTGATGCCTTGTGAGACCTCATTAGGGTGCCTAGGATCCCTACACCAACTCCCCCAATCTCTAACCTCTGGCCACCGCCTCACTACCGGCCACCTCGTCGCCCTACAACTCCATAGCCTCCGGCCTCCCACCCTCTCCAAAGCCACCATCACCACCCAACTACAACTCCTAGCCGTCACCTGTGGCCTCTACGCTATCGGCCATCGCCTGAGCTCGTTGTCGCCATCCGCAGCAGCCGTCTTCATCTCCGAGCCAAGCTCCACGATGCCGATCCCTGCGACGCGAGCTCAAGCCCTGTCGAACACTTAGTTTCCATCACCGCAACAGCCACCGTTGATGACTCTATCGGCGGCGCTGTTGTCTTTTCCATCTCTGTGATCATCACCGTCACCATAGTAATTGCCGTCGCACCCACCGAGCCGTCGAATCCAAGAGCCCGAGCCGAGGCCGCGAACCCTAGCCGCGCCGTTCATCGCGCGTTCGTGCCGTTACCACTGACGTGCATCGCCAAGACGCCTCCAGGCAAGTATTTATACATGCTACATGCTAATCTAATTACATTACAAACTCAAATCGTATAGATTGCTAATTTACAATTTATGATAACTCATGTGATAAACCTGTTCGATGCATGATCCCAAAGAGATTATTCATCTATTTTGACGGAATTGGATTTTTATTGTTGGCCCATGTAATGATGAATATTGTGTATGAATTTCACTGGATAATACGACTATTAACGACTGAAACGATTACCCCCAAGTTTACCTGTAAAACTGGAAATTTCTTGTATCTGAAAACCGTTAAAATCATCATAAATTATGTATATACTGGAATGATACGTTCGAGGTCTCAAATCGAAGAAGACTCGACGAAATATGACCCTATGCAAGTTTCTAATGGTTTCTGTGCTTAGATTGTGATGATATTTGGTTCGGAGTGCGACTCTGGACTGCAGTCCAGAGCGATTCTGATTATTGCTTACTGTCCCGTAATGGGTACCACCTTATTTTCTTAACTCGTATGTTACGGAACTCTGCTTTTTATTAAAGGTGAATCTGTTAGATAGATAACACAAGTGCTTTCATCCTTTTTCGTCATCGTTTGCTATTTAATTTGTAATTTAAAATAGCTGGACGTATAACTGTCCAGAACAGATTCAGAAGTGACATACTAGTGTTAAACAAAGTATAACTCCTGACGTACAGAGGCGATTGAGGATCCGTCTGTTGCGGTGAAAATCTTACTAAAAACCCTAGATTCCATTCAATGTAGCGTCGCTAAATTCTGAACTCAACTGGGATTAAAATGCGTTGCGAAACGGACTTCCGATTCTGAAACCGGATTTCCAGCAATGAACGCTTAAAATGGAATGGCCATAACTAGTGATCCTGAAACCCGATTGGCGTGAAACTAAATTCTATGGATAGATAATTGAACGTACTATTTATTCCCCGTTCATCGTTTCGCTAAACTGTACCCATATAATTTATGATAAATTGTCCAAGTGATAGAATACTGTTTTATGACATCTTAATCATGTTTTACATACTGTCTCCTCATCATATCATACTTATGTTACTGCATTGATAACCTATTGATCATGGCATTACCCAGTGTTAGGTATTATTGATGATTGTGGCAAGTACGTTAGTGTTCGTGCATGAGTGGATAAGTGAAAGTGACACGTACTTGTACACAATCAGTGAACCTTATTATTCTATTGCATTGTCGACGTCTGTGGGACGCGTGTACGTGTGACTATAAGTGGTATGGGACATTTATGGAAGCTCTTGCATGGGTGTCACAGATAAGGCACCAGACACTGGCATTTATCTTGGGTATTAGTCGGGACGTGCTTGATAGAGATCTTGTCTCCAGTTCTCGCGCAGACTTGTCACAGACTTGTCACAGACCGACTAGTATTTGAGGTTACGGTTAGCGTTTGATGTAGACCACGGGGTGTGGGGTAGTTTGAGTGTGAGTTCAAAAGAATCTCGGTAGTCCCATGCCGGCTTATATATATGGAGATATATGGAGATTTACAGGGTACATAATTATTACCGTGAGTTACAGGTTGGGCCCGTGGTCCCTTGCCCTTGGGTCCTACCCTTGGGTGGAGGACACTCGCGAGTGGTTGACTCTCACACATGGACTGACGATAGGCTTAGTGACCTGTATAGTGAGACCTAGAGGCTGATAGGGATAATGGCATTGATATACATTACTTACCGTTGTTGACATACCCGGCATATTATAATACTGTTTTACTGTTCACCTGATCTATTAGACACTTCATTGGTTATTGCATGTTCATATCTTTACCGTCTTGATTTACTGTTATATATCTATTATCACCGTTCGAGTTCTCACTTGTATCTATATATTATATTGCTATTGTGTCGCTCTGACGACCTGAGTATGCATGCTCAGTGTGAGGAGTGGATTTAGCCGGGACCAGGACCAGACCCACATCACGGACATCTTGATTAGCTATCCAGAGTTATACTCTTTTGTTCCCATCAGGTCAATTCTTTATATTGTTTTGTTTCAGTTACTGCATTTCTCATTACCTGCGCATTATTTACTGATTACCACGTAAAGATAGAAGCTGAAGTGTGACTACGGTAGGATATTCCCTTGACCGTAGGAGCATGGCTGGCCTTGTCAACCTCTCGTATTCCGTATTTTGGGAAGCGGGGCATGACATGGTTTAGTTGGTATCAGAGCCAGGTTTTGCTTTGTTTGGGATTGCAGTTTTCCGTGTGGAGCTTGACAATCTAAGACATCCCTCAGTCTAGATTGTAAACTTGTTATTCTTAATCCTTATTCATACTGTGTATCCTGCTATCCATTCGCTAGGGTTTCTGGTGACTTGGCAAAGTTACGTGGTTGTAATCGTGAACTACATCATAGTTACACTACCGTACTCTGTTTAAGTGACTTAGAGCCCTACAGTTGATTTCTACTTGTAATGAATTTCATCACACCCGATGTTCTTGATTCCTTGCCCAATCTATATTATATTTTGATTCTTATAGCTTGTGCCTTATATCGTCCTCAAAAGTATTGTTTCAGGATCATGTCGTCCAACGTCTCTTCCTCTATCTCCACTCTCCAGAATCAGACCGTTGAGATTCTGAGTGTACTGCAAGGTCTGAAGGAAGCCCAGGAGCGAACGAACGACTTGTTAGCTGAAGGACTGAGAAGGCAGGCAAATCAGGCACCAGCGGGAGTCTCAAATCGTAAAGGAATCTCTGTTAGACGAGGAAAAGAGAAGAAGATGAAGAGCCCATTCGTTCCCACTAGACAGAAGCAGCAGAAGACCCAATGTTGTGGGTACTGTAAGAGGCCAGGACACCTTCAGAGGGATTGTCGCCGCGCTCAAGGGAAATGTATGATTTGCGGATCCAGCGAACATCTTATCAACGGTTGCCTAAAATGGAAGGAACTACAAAGAGGAGACTCGTCCACTCTCTCCACTTCTTCCAGGTGATGATTATTGCGTAGTTCGAACCTCGAGGATAAGACGGACCCAGCGCAGGATTCAACTCGCGTGACGAGAATGCAGCGGTCTAGTAGTCAAAGAAGAATTTTCATGTTTTCTACTTTCAGTAGTAATGTTGTCATCCTCTTATAAATATTTCTTTTCGTTTGAAATCTTGTATCCATCAAACTTTTGTTGAATGCAATAAAACTTTGAATCGTCATGTATGTATCACCCTCTTGCTTTTCCCGTACTTATACTATTCATTACCACAGCATTTTTAATTCTGATTTTTCAATTCCCGCCCACCGCATATTTTCCTATACTCCGTACCCTTAGCTATTTTCTTAATATGTTCCACTATCTAATTATGACACTTTCCATTCAGGCCATGGCCCACCCTGGAGCAGCGCCGCATCTGGATGAGGATGCACAGTCAAGCGTTTCCTTAGACCGCACGCTGATGAGTTCTGACGAGAAGATCAACGGTCCCCAGGTCATTTTCGGAAACAGCGATTCCGAGGACGAAGGAGCCGCCGACCCGGAGGTTGACATGATAGGCGATTCCGACGAAGAAGAAGAAGACCCTGAAGAGAACCCGATAGAGGAAGATCCCGAGGATGAACCGATAGAAGAAAATCCAGTGGAGGAGAATCACATGGAAGAGAATCCAGCAGAAGAGAATCACATGGAAGCAGACCTCGATGAAGAAGCTCCAGCCGAGGAATAAGGACCAGTAGAACAAGACCCTGCGGTAGAAGAACTCCCATTGGCGGTCCCCACGAGACGCTATGGAAATGGACGTCCCTACCTGAGCCCGTGAGCATACTGCAACCTGCTGAACCTCCACAACCGCGACTGATGAGATTTTTAAATGTTGTCTTCTCTGGCCAAATAAATCTATGTATAGTTTAGGGCCATCTGTTACTTTTGGAAGGTGCTTTGTTTCGAATTTTCTAGAATGAAATAAATTGCTGAGTTCGCTAATCTTTCGATCTTCTTGGTTCACTTGATGCTTGATTATTTCTCATATCCATTTATTTTCCTGCTGAGACCCTTGTCCATCCACCCCTACTCCTGGCATTGTTTTAACCCTCGCTTCGACTAAAAAGTACCGCACCCTGATCTTTGGGATGGGCCACCCTTCATCCTTTGTCTATGCTTCGTTTGAGATCATTCTGGGAGGGGAAATTGATAGTGAAATCTCCGAGTTCGCTAACCCTTCGAAATTTTGATTCGCTTGACGTATCGACCGTTGTTCTCCCCATACATTCTTACCCTTGTAGCCCTTTGCTGATCACCCTTACTTCCTGTGCTGACCCGACCCCAATCTCTTCGACTTTCAGTCTAAAGCCGTCACACTCCGACCTTTGAATGAGCCACACTCCATTGTTGTCCCTACCCTAGCTAGCCCTATACATTTTTGTGTTTTTCCTATTACCCTAACTATATTTAGGGACGGTGTTATTCAAAAATTTAGTTTTCATTATTTTGTATTTATCGAAGAGTGTGTTTTATTGACTATCCCCGTTTTACGCATTTCATGTACTTCACCACTAGCTTTCCTATTATTTTTCGGTAGCGCAACCTTACATCGCGTATATTTTCGTTCCATGTTTCTTATTTTCACTATGTGAGTTTTCTACGTTATTTAATCGATACATTATTCTAAAATGTTTTAACCTACCGACTAATCTTTCACTATTTTATTGTCGTTACTTTATTTCCGAGTATTGTGCTTATGGTTACTATTATAAATGGTTGTGCCTTATACTTATTATTTCTACTGTGCTACTTTTGATATACTTATATGTGCTTATATTTGGGTTTCGATTTTATCGAACACGCCTTGATTATTATTGTTCGTCATTTTTATCTATATTCCCGTATACATGTAGTTGCCCTTATAGTTGTTCCTGCCTTATACCTATTTAGACCTACATTTTTGTATGTTGTTCTTATATATATATACCTTCTAAATTTTATCCACCCGTTTTAAGTAAATCACTATGTATTAGTGTTCGATGTGGTAACTTTTCGCTTATTATTTTATAGCTTGTCGTTATTTTAAATTTCGAGGACGAAATTTTTTTAAGGGTGGTACGATGTAATACCCAGCCCTTTTTAAACCAATATCTCAATGTCTGTATTTTTTTTATAAAGTACTATTTACAAAATATATTTATTTTATTTATAATTATTTTAAGCCCCATTAAACCCAACACCCATTTTCCTTTTAATAAATCCCCAGCACCAAACCCTCAGGCCATTCCCAAATTTTCCCATTTTAATTCCTTCTGACCCAGCCCCACTCTCCAAGCCCGTTTCCACTCAGCCCATTTCTTTTATTTATTAAAGTTCAAACCTAACTCTTTCCTAAAACCCAGCCCGGCCCACTTCTTTATCACCATCTAATTGTTTCCCAATTAAATTTTAATCTGACCTTCCGGCCCAGCCCAAGGCCTGCCCCCGCCTAACAACCCAAGCCATACCGGCCCATAAAGCCCACACCCAAACTAACTCCTTTTTTCCCCCTTCTCCTCTACTGTAATTTTTCCCACAAATTAAAATCCCCTCAAATCTTAACACCATTTATTTTCCCATTAATTCCCATAACACCAAATTCAATTCTCATTTAATTATTTACATTATTTTTCCCCATTCCCTCTCTCACTCTCTCCCCCAGCTCACGCCACTCTCTCTCCCTCACACACGTTTTCCTTCTCTCTCTCCCTTCTAATAATTACCAATAAATCTTATTTTTTCCCCTACGTTATCTCTTCCTCTCTCCTCTCTCTCTCACGCACACCCACGTTCTCACTCTCTCTTCCTTTCTCCTCTCTCTCTCTCACGCACACCCACGTTCTCTCACTCTCTCCCTATTACTCACCCTCCCTCTCTCTTCCATTTTCTATTCTGCTCCCCTCTCGAACCCGCGCCCACGCCAGCGTGTCGCGCTCGCCGCCGTCCCCTCACCGTCGCCCGCCTCCAACTCACCTGACTCACGTCGCTCGCCCCCACCTCGCCGCCTTCACCCTCGTCCCCAACCCATGTCGTACCCATCACTTCGCCTGCACCCGAGCCGACCTCCCTCCTCACCTTCGTTTCAACCACCGCCGGCGCCCCCTCTTCTCACCCTCAACTCGAGACCCCATCATCCAGCACTACACCCTCTACCACCTCCAACCCCAACAACCACTGCCGAGCTCCCCTCCACTACGCGCCAGCCACCACCTCCATCGTCGGTGCTCCCCAGCCGTCTCCCTCTCCATTGTTATCACCCCACTTCTAGCTGTGTCCCTCTACGTTCTCCACCCGACCACTGCTCTCCCCATCACACCCAACTCGAGCCACTTCCCTTGCCGACCCATCACCGGCCACCCTAACCCACTGCAGCCCCGCCATCAAGAGCTGACGCCACCGACTCCCCACCAACTCCCCCAATCTCTAACCTCTGGCCACCGCCTCACTGCCGGCCACCTCGTCGCCCTACAAATCCATAGCCTCCGGCCTCCCACCCTCTCTAAAGCCACCATCACCACCCAACTACAACTCCTAGCCCTCACCTGTGGCCTCTACGCTATCGGCCATCGCCTGAGCTCGTCGTCGTCGTCCGTAGCAGCCGTCTCAATCTCCGAGCCAAGCTCCACGGTGCCGATCCCTGCGATGCGAGCTCAAGCCCCGTCGAACACTTAGTTGCCATCACCGCAACAGCCACCGTTGAGGACTCTATCGGCGGCGCTGTTGTCTTTTCCATCCCTGTGATCATCACCGTCACCATAGTAATCGCCGTCGCACCCACCGAGCCGTCGAATCCAAGAGCCCGAGCCGAGGCCGCGAACCCTAGCCGCGCCGTTCATCGCGCGTTCGTGCCGTTACCACTGCCGTGCATCGCCAAGACGCCTCCAGGCAAGTATTTACACTTGCTACATGCTAATCTAATTACATTACAAACTCAAATCGTATAGATTGCTAATTTACAATTTATGATAACTCATGTGATAAACATGTTCGATGCATGATCCCAAAGAGATTATTCATCTATTTTGACGGAATTGGATTGTTATTGTTGGCCCATGTAATGATGAATACTGTGTATTAATTTCACTGGATAATACGACTATTAACGACTGAAACGATTACCCCCAAGTTTACCTGTAAAACTGGAAATTTCTTGTATCTGAAAACCGTTAAAATCATCGTAAATTATGTACATACTGGAATGATGCGTTCGAGGGCTCGAATCGAAGCAGACTCGACGAACTATGACCCTATGCAAGTTTCTAATGGTTTATGTGCTTAGATTGTGACGATATTTGGTTCGGAGTGCGACTCTGGACTGCAGTCCAGAGCGATTCTGATTATTTCTTACTGTCCCGTAATGGGTACCACCTTGTTTCCTTAACTCGTATATTGCGGAACTCCGCTGTTTATTAAAGGTGAATCTTTTAGATATATAACACAAGTGGTTTCATCCTGTTTCGTCATCATTTTCTATTTAATTTGTAATTTAAAAGAGCTGGACGTATAACTGTCCAGAACAGATTCAGAAGTGACATACTAGTGTTAAATAGAGTATAACTCCTGACGTACAGACGCGATTGAGGATCCGTCTGTTGCTTTGAAAACCTTACTGAAAACCCTAGATTCCATTCAACTATAGCATTGCTAAATTCTGATCCCAACAGGGATTAAAATGCGTTGCGAAACGGACTTCTGATTCTGAAACCGGATTTCCAGCCGTGAACGCTTAAAATGAAATGGCCATAACTAGTGATCCTGAAACCCGATTGGCGTGAAACTAAATTCGCTGGAAAGATAATTGAACGTATTATTTATTCCCCGTTCATCGTTTCGCTAAACTGTACCCATATGATTTATGATAAATTGTGCAAGTGATAGAATATTGTTTTATGACATCTTAATCATGTTTTACATACTGTCTCCTCATCATATCATACTTATGTTACTGCATTGCTAACCTAGTGATCATGTGCATTACCCAGTGTTAGGTATTAGTGATGATTGTGGCAAGTACGTTAGTGTTCGTGCATGAGTGGATAAGTGAAAGTGACACGTACTTGTACACAATCAGTGAACCTTATTATTCTATTGCATTGTCGACGTCTGTGGGATGCGTGTACGTGTGACTATAAATGGTATGGGACACTTATGAAAGCTCTTGCATGGGTGTCACAGATAAGGAACCAGACACTGCCATTTATCTTGGGTATTAGTCGGGACGTGCCTGAGAGAGATCCTGTCTCCAGTTCTCGCGCAGACTTGTCACAGACCGACTAGTATTTGAGGTTATCGTTAGCATTTGATGTAGACCACGGGGTGTGGGGTAGTTTGAGTGTAAGTTCAACAGAATCTCGGGAGTCCCATGCCGGCTTATATATATGGAGATATATGGAGATTTACACGGTACATGATTATTACCGTGAGTTACATGTTGGGCCCGTGGCCTCTTGCCCTTGGGTCCTACCATTGGGTGGAGGACACTCGCGAGTGGTTGACTCTCACACTTGGACTGACGATAGGCTTAGTGACCTGCATAGTGAGACTTAGAGACTGATAGGGATAATGGCATTGATATACATTATTTACCGTTGTTGACATACCTGGCATATTATAGTACTGTTTTACTGTTCACCTGATCTATTAGACTCTTCATTGGTTATTGCATGTTCATATCTTTACCGTCTTGATTTACTGTTATATATCTATTATCACCGTTCGAGTTCTCACTTGTATCTATATATTATATTGCTATTGTGTCGCTCTGACGACCTGAGTATGCATGCTCAGTGTGAGGAGTGGATTCTGCCGGGACTAGGACCAGACGCACATCACGGACATCTTGATTTGCTATCCAGAGTTATACTCTTTTGTTCCCATCAGGTCAGATCTTTATATTGTTTTGTTTCAGTTACTGCGTTTCTCATTACCTGCGCATTATTTACTGATTACCACGTAAAGCTAGAAGCCGAAGTGTGACTACGGTAGGATATTCTCTTGACCGTAGGAGCATGGCTGGCCTTGTCAACCTCTCGTATTCCGTATTTTGGGAAGCGGGGCGTGACAGGGGTATTTGATTAGTCTAAAATATTTCACATTTGAATGATTATTTTCCCCGCTATAGTTAAGTTCTAAAATGTGTTTATTGTAATTATAGAACATATATGGGTTTATGTGTAAAAAGTTTATTGTCATATGTTTCTACATTATATTTAAAATAATTAGGGAAAATACATGCATATAATATTTATATGAAATATTGTAATTAAAATATGCATATCATATCAAATATTTCTAATCAATATTCATAACATATAAAATGGGTAGGATAATATCTCAAAAATACCAAATATTACTAACACTTTGATTTGAGCTATTATGCAAATATTAGCTTAGGTCTGGAAACCGATCAGGAGATCCGAGATGTCAGAATCAAATCTGACGAAATATGGAGGAAAATCGTAAGATTTAGCAACGGTAGAGATTCAGAGCAGTATTCTCAAAATCCAGATATCGAAGAGTTCTCCAAATGTCAACACAAGACAGCACAAAAAAATCCCATAACTTGATCTCACCAAAGAGCCGTGGTTGGACGGCCAAATTACACTATTCGCGGCGGATCCGCGGCGCATCATGGGCCGCACGATCTGAGATTTTGGGAGTTGGATCTTATCAGCATATAATCACATATGGTACATAGGGTTTCTAATTTCTATGACTATAAATAGGACCGAGAGCTCTACATCTAAAATCATCAAACCGAAGAGATCAAGAGGTCCGAAGCGATCCACACATCCAGGTGATCATCAGCTAGTCATCTACCTCCAACAAGATAAAGAGCGAGAGCAAAAACTAGGGTTCTTGTAATATACCTTCAAAGGATTTGTAAATGAAATAGTTGATTAATAGAGGTAGTGTTTTTATTAGTCTTTTTGAAAATTAATTTTCGCACTTACTTTCTGTACTTACTTTCTGCATCTTAATCATGTTCTCATTCTTCATCCTTTCTTCTTCAACCATGCGTGAGTAATTCCTAGCTTGCTAGGGTTAGTAGGCTAGGGTAGATAAATGGATGATAAAATATTTTAACTTCTTTTATACATTTTAAAGTTTATAAAGTTTAGAAAAATAAATGTTAACATCCTTATCGGGCGCGCTACCAATTTATTGATATTCTTGACCACGATTTGAGATTAGATTAACACTTATTTTGTTAGGTTCTAGACATGAATAGAGATTAATGTAAGGACAAAGTTAAGAGTGGAAAAACCCTAGTTTCTTCCAAAAGAACCCTAATCTACATTCATCACTATCGATCTAGTTTTAAACTATTAAAGGATAAAATGAGTCATTTTTAATTAGTCTCCCATTACTACTAAGTGATATGAACCCTACAAGCCTCTTCTTCATAAATTCTACATTCGTATTAAAATAGATCAACAACCAATCAACCAATCTTTCAATCGACTCGTCTAAAGCAAGAAAAATGTTCACGTTTCCCTGCGGACGACCCGTACTCATCGCAGCTAGCTACTAGCTGTTAGTTGTATGTATGTCCTAGATGCCATTATTGTATATTGTAGGGTTCCTAGGCACACCCATGCTACTCCACAACAGATCAAACATGCCAAAATCAAATTTTTCATGTGCCTAAGAATCCTATGCAAGATCGTTAACTAGAGGTAAAGGCGAAAAAGATTGCAAGTTAACAACTTTAACTAAAAGGGAAGTGACTACAACCTTTGTAGATCCGGTCCGCCACTTCCTTAGCTCCGTGACTATGTCCCCTCGCTGCGATCATCGGATCCCGGACTCTAGCGTCGGCTTCATCGGAGAAATGGACGGGCTAGGTCGTCGACTTCGATGCCGAAGATGATCTATGTCGAGGCAACTTAAGATCAAGCTCCAACTTCATCAAGTCATGAAACTTGTGAAGAAAACACCCTATACTACATGGCAAGTGGTAGAGGATGAAGAAATAGAAAGTGGGTTCACTATAGAATTGGATTTCTCACTCTTTTTCTCAAGGCACCATTGAAGCTTGAATGGTTTCTTCTTCTTGAAGAAGAAGAAGAAGAAGAAAAAGAATATAATAAGATAAATGGAAAAAGAAAATAAAGTGATTCTTATCATTTTAGCAACCATGTTTTAGTGTAGAGAATAAACTATAGTTTAGTTGAATGGTTAGGTTTAGGAAAGAAACAAAATGGTCAAGCTTTTAAAGCTTCATAAAGTTTCAACAAAAGAACAAAGCAAGCAACCATTTCATTTATCCTTCCAAAAATGAATTAAAGAAAATAAATAAAACAAATATAAAACCTAACCATTAAACTAAATATGGTTTAACATAAACACACACCCAAGTTTGCATGTATCATCAAACATGATACAAACTAGTGCACAAAACTATATCATATACACAATGTGCACATCAAGTGAGAAAATCCATATTAAGTGAACAAATACTAGTTAATGCAAAGTAATATATCAAATATATAATTATACATTAAACCATTAAATCAACACTTGATTTAACGATCCGGTCATATCGCATATGACCGGCTAATATCCGATGTATCGACTTATCGAATCAATCCTCGATTCGATAACTAGGTTATATCGCATACAACCAATCGATACATTCATCGCGAGAATAGAATACGGTATCACATACACGCATTATTCTCGGTCCCGCACATATCTCATATGCGCTCCTATTTTGTTTCGCTTGAGCCAGGAAATCTCTGTGTAGGACTCTAAAGACTCGTCGATACGCCGGCAGTAGGTGATGATCATAACAAACACCCATAAGCCGCAAGCAGTCTGGTAAACGTAACGGCCACCCGGGTATTGAGCGATCAGAAGATCGACGAGCAAGCCCGCTCACACTCCTGTGAATCCAACCAGTAACACTTACCATACAGTCCGGTCTGTTCGTCTGATATGTCGCATATCTCGCCTAGGGGTGGTAAACGTCAGACCCCAGTAGCTTGATAAGTCATGCCGATGTAAGGTCCATAACATTCGTGAAACTACTGATAATTCTTACCAGTATATCACTACAACCCTGGCCAGGGATTTCTAGTTATGGCCAGTCGAGCATAGCGCAACATCAATCTCCAATACCGGGAGAGACGAATCCCCTCCTATCGCTCATTGCCTCCATGTGAATAGGGACTATACCCAAAAAACCACATGTTTGCATGACTCAGTAGAGCCGTGGTAGGGTGGAAATCAAAGCACAGTGGGAGACACACAAGACTCTATGACGATCTCGGGTCAACAGACTAAGCTGTACCAGTGTCACCAGAGAACTGCCATCTGACGTGAGGTATAATACCATCTGGGAGTTCTCGGCGAGTCCGTTCAGTGTACCCAGTCTCCACTGAGAACCCGCATACCATCTCTGATGTCAAACACCAATAGATATGGGATCATCCATCGCCTATCACATGGGTCGAGAAGATATACGCCAGTCTACTCTGGAATATCGATGCCCCGTCTCGATATTCCCAGGACTAGGAACATTGAAGGATGTACTCATGGACTACCCAGGCCCCACTAGTATGATCTGCATCATAGTCCTGGAAGTCGAGTACACATCCTAAGGGCTTTATCAACATGTAACAGAGAGACAGAAAGTATACATGTCAAGATAAAGAGCAACCATATAGCGTACTATCATGTCGAGCAAGAAAGTCCTACCTATATATGTCCCAGCATCCACTACAATATACATCCAATGTACAGTAATGGCCTCTAGGGCATACATATAACTAACAATCCCCCACTTGCACTAGGGCCATCTGTAGCAGTGGTTGTAGTATCACATACTCAACCATCCCATAAAAGTCTCTCTTTGGGAAAAAGCCTTTGTGAGTGGATCCGCCGTGTTGTCCTCTGAGTCTACTCTTCCAACCTCGATCCCCTTGGAGATCAACTATCTCCATGATCAGGTGATGCTGCCTCAGAATATGTCTGGGTCACTGATGGGACCAGGGTTCCTGGGCCAGAGCCACACTTCCATTGTCACACAATGGTGGGAACCTAGTTCATCTTATGAACCAATATACACCCAAACTGCCTCTTTGGTAGCATCTTTAATACCGATGTTACCAGCCTTTATCGTCTAGTTTGCCACGGTATCTAGCTTGGAACTCTTCCAACATACCGTCCCTCCACTGAGGGTAAAGACAATGCCTGCGATTGACATTCAGTCGTCCTTATCACCCTGGAACCTTTCCAGTGATTCTCCCCAGGATCAACTAATACCATCTCACTACAACTAGTGAAAATCTTAACATCCATTTAGATCTATCTCATAGATCCAAAACCCAGGATTTAGGAGGTATCACTTTGATCCTATATGGAGAATCTATGTGATAAGAGGAGATCAACCGATCATATCATAGGAAACTCCTTTCCTATCAAGAGTATGTCATCCACGTACTTTACGAGGATCATTACCATACTCCATACTACCCTTTTGTACATACAAGGTTCATCTACCATTTTGATGAAGTCAAACTCTTTGACTACCATATCAAAACAGATGTTCCAACTCCGTGATGCCTGCTTTATCCTGTAAAGCAACTTGCACACGTTTCCGCTGCTCCCACTGTTTACGAAGCCCTCTGGCTGTGTTCTTATAGACGTTCTCTTCTAAATCATTATTTAGAAAAGTAGTTATGGCACCCAACCACCAGATATCGTAGTCATGGTATGTAGCAATGGTAAGTAGGATCTGGATAAACTTAAGCATAGTCCCTGGAAAAGGTTTCATCATTATCCACACTTGGTTGATGACGAAAACCTTTAACAAGTCTAGCTTTGAAAGTCTCAACTTTTCCATCTACACCAAGTAATCTTCTCAAGATATACTTGCTCGTGATGGGGATTTAACCCTTTAGATATCGCAACCAAAGTCCATACTTTGTTGGTGTATATGGATTCCATCTCAGATCGCTAAGCATCAATCCATTCTTACGGAGTCCCTACTCTCGATGACCTGCTCGAATCTAGTTGGGTCATCATCTTATGATGCAATCCTCGCTCCCACTGTCATCGAGAAACCGAAGTATCTCTCAGGCAGGTGAGGAACCCTACCAGATCGGCGGAGAGGCTGAGGTTCGTCGGGGACTATTGAATCCTTTGGTTCTATCAAATCATCAGCTGCAGTTTTGTATAGCTGGAACCTTTCCAGTTCTACAGAACTGACCTTGCCTCGATCTAGTCCGGATTTTGCTTTTGACATAGGCCGGACAATCCCAAATCTTAACTTGCTTAAGAGATGGGTTCTTCCCATACCATATCTTATATGGAGTGGTAGGCACTGATTTGAATCGAACCCTATTCAATAGGTATGCAACTTCATAAGTGCATACTCCCTAAAAGAAACATGTAACTCAGTAATACTCATCATAGAGCACACCATATCATATAGGGTGCTATTGCTCCGCCCTGATACATCGTTGTGCTGTGGTATAATCAGAGGAGTAATACCGAGAGAGAATCCCATTCTCTTTTAGAATAATCCAGGAATTCTATGCACAAGTATTCTCCTCCCTGATCTTATCATAGGACATAATACTTATACCCAGTTTTTGGTTCTCTATTTCTAACTTATATTCTGTGAATATCTCAAAAGGTTCGGACTTGTGTTTCAACAGGAAAATATGTCTGAATCTTGAGAGATTATCAGAGAATGTAATGAAATACAAAGAACCGGTCTTGGCATGTGTAGACAAGGGATCTTACATACATCATTATGTATCAATCCTAAGGGTTTACTAACTCTTTCTCTATTTCCAATAAACAGAGCTATGGTCATCTAATCTTTGTGACATGACTGGCAAGTTTCACAAGATGTAAATTCAAACAGATTTAAATATGCATCTAAATGTAACTTCAGCTAGTCGGGTCGCATTGATATGACCTAGTCTATAATGCCTCAAGAAGGATTCGTTCATTTCTGAACTCCTCCTCTTGTGTGTGTTCTGTATACTAAGAACTTTAGTTTGATTTAGAACATCAATGCTTTTAGATAATGTGCCTGAACCGATCAACTTTTGATATAGGAAATGTTCAAAACAATATCCAACAATACAAAATTATATCCTTCTTTACTAATAAAGAGACTGATATGATTTTGTATATCAGGTTCGGTATCTAATAGCATTTGTTCAGAATTAATGTACTGGTAATACAGGGTGACAGTGACCAACAGACTTGGCTGCAACACTTGCCCCGTTTTCTGTCTCATGAAACTTATCACCCGTTCTCAGTTCTCTGCCTTCATGTAGCCCTATGTAACAGATTACATATCTGGGATCCTGATCCGGTATTAAATACCCAGGATGCAGAGGATACTGAGAAACAGTTTTTTATAATGAACACACCCGAAGGAGATGTATCTCATGCACTTTCTTCGTTTGGGCGGCATGGGAATCCTGGTATTCCCCTATTTTCTGCTCGGTCTTATAACAATTATAAGTTGGAGCGGGACTAACGTTCCCTAGCTCAGTATAACAAGCGGGTTCGGTCAATACATCCATATTATTATCTTGATTAAGGCGTGATATAGTCGCTACCTGGAGAGAGAGAGAAGAAAACACTCTACGTGTGCTTTTGCAAGATTAGATTGGTTATTTATTTTATCTAATCAGGATGGCTCCCACTGTTTTTATCAAATCTTCCTTCAAACCCTAAAAGGAAAGATTAGCCGGGATTAATTACTCTTTACAAGTTCGCCAATCTTTCAGCCAGGCCAGTGTCGGTACTTTGATAGAGGTTCCCCGTGCTTTCGCACGGACCTAATTACAGTAAACCTCGTTTTCCCAGAGGCGTAACCCCGTTGACACCTTTCTAGACACCTACTTGATCGGCTAATTGTAAAGTGCAAAACTCTCCCAGGCGTAACAATTACTCACAGTGGGTATCGGGATCCAACTATCATATAGAAGGTATGCAATCTCATTGCACATTTCAACACTTGAAACTCCCGATAAAGGTTTTTACCCCTAGCACCTATGACCTTAACTATGGTCAACAAATCATAAGTACTAGTCAAGTTCTACCCGTCATTTCGTGATTAATTAGACCCACCTACATGACCCTTAACTAAGGTCAACAAAGTCACGTGACTGTCCTAACTAATCGCATCATATGCGGTGTTGGAAGACATCACTTAGCTACCGTACACTGTGCCTTGACTATGGTCAACAAACACAACACGAATACTAAGTACTCTACTTCCTAAAATGAAGAAGGGCTGCGAATGGTTTTTAATAAAACCTTTAACGCTTTGAACTTGATCTCGTTGCAGAATCAAATGGTTTTTAAATGGAGTGTTTTTGAGGCATTTCTACTTTTGCTAAAGGGGTCACTCTCGGTGAAGGGATCGTCGGCCCTTTCCTCATCGAATAAGGTGCAGGATATATCATATATACCGCTGTGCAAAGCAGAAACTATAGAAGCAATCAAAAGACAAACCGAGAGTTTTAGCATCTGCCAGTTATTGCTAAAGGAGTCACTCCCGGTGAAGGGATCTCTATCCTTTCCTTATCGAATAAGGTGTAGGATGTTCTACAAGGAACACCGCGATACAAAGCAAGAACTGTAGCTACCTGTTTTATTTTGAAATTCGATTCCACAACATCTTTTAGGTTTATTTTCTTTCATTAATCTCATTAATGAATGTCCCATCATTTAAGTCCACCTAAACATCACAGATAAATATAACGTATGCTTATGCCATCTGCATTCGCCTCGATATTCCATCTGCACCGTTAGGTTAGGTAACTAACGGCAGAGCGGGGCAGTGCTAGCGCGGGTGTAAAACATAAGCAACGTCTATATAATATATCATATATATACTATATATAATATCTATCTGAACAAATCATATGATCACATCACAGATAACGCCGCAGAAAATATCATATGAAATATTGGATATACTAGGACGTCCGTGTTTTTAATACGAGCCAGTATAAAACACGGATTCCACGGTCGTGATGAATAGCCAATCCCACACCCCTAGACCCCTACGAGAGCGGCAAGCAACCCTACCAATTCTAGGGTTAGGAGACCCGGACTCGACTCCTCGAGATGGTCTCCCACTGGACCCTAGAACCCGGTCTCTTGTGCTCCCCTCCTTGGGTCTATCCTAATGCGGAAAAGTAGATAATATACAAATGGTGACATCATCCGCAACCTGGAAGTGCCCCAATAAAAGAATATTACATACAAGTTTTTTACATGAATGAAAATGAAAAACACTCATCTCACATAAAAACGCCCCGGCTATTCAAACACGACGATCCAATATAACATATCCAGCAACACATAACATCGCATGTCATCAACGTAAGTAAATATGCGCTTCCCAATTGTCGTTGACATAAAGCAACGAAACCGGCGATATCACATATTACACTTACGGTCACAGAAAAGAAAGTGTAAAACTACAACAGTTGGAATCCGCAACCTGCATAGACATCGCATGCCTAATCAAATGAATTCCTTAGACATCGCATGCCTAACAATTATAAACCCCGCATTTTAGTCTCATTATCGAAAACACTTTTCAATATAAAGTCGGGCAATTCAACAAGATTCCCGATATCCTAATCGAATGCTCATCGCAAACTTTAGTAGACGGCCGCACCCCTGATACCGTCGACGAAGTGCACCAAGGCGGAACACCGCTGCCGCGAGCACCAGAACGGATGCTTTCGGCGATTGGGTTCTCCAACAGTCACTTGGTCGGGGCTATGGGGTGAGGTTGTCTATTAAGTTTACCCGGCAAGTATCCGCGTACGCTACGTGATTGCGACGGACATTTGATCACATCAAAATTCTGTAGCAACCGATCAAGTGAGACTAAAGTGCTATGTTTATAACATTCAAATCAGTTATCTCATAACTACTTGTGGATTCCAAATATTGTATCACTTTCCAGATAAAATAGAAAATGTTATACTTTCCGATCGAACAATCGAACACCCAAGTTTTCCCGAAACAGCTCAACACATGAAATAAGTTTAAAAACATTCACTTCATGCCTCAATACCAACGGTCCAGCCGTAGAAGGGTCAAGCCAACGCCTTACATGTGGCATGCCGTACTGCCCCAAACCCTAAGGTTCAAAGGGCAGTTCAAGACGGTCACATAATCGAGTTAAGGTTTGTTGTCTTCTAGAGGGACCATCGCGTTACTTGCACTACTTAGAACGTCGTTAAACTACAGAAAAATCCAACAATTGGAAATTTCCCGGCAGGGGAAAAAGTGAGTATTTATATCCGGTCGAACTTTTTAACATATTCTAAAATTATCCGGAAAAACACATAGACAAAGTTTGATAATCCAAACGAATCTTCGAGTCCCAATACAACCCCAGAACACTCAACTCTTGAGTCATAATAAAAATACCCATAAAATATAAATCACAGAAATATGAATTATGGTGGAAAAACGATGGCCTAACTCCTCTGTACGGCCGCGGAACCGCGGCCCAAGCAGGCTATTGCCGCGGTTCCACGGTGGAATGTACGATTTAGGGGGTCGTTTTTCACCACAATTCTTATATTTCCCTGCTGAATTTTTCAGGTATTTTTTATTCAGAAAAATCAACAATTTTCAAAAATGTACAGAGAGGGGTCATAGATTAGGGTTTCGGGTTCGATCGGGTTTCTAACTCCGTCTACGCATCGCCTAAGGCTCTAGCTTGGCTCTGATACCACTGCAGGGTTCCTAGGCACACCCATGCTACTCCACAACAGATCAAACATGCCAAAATCAAATTTTTCATGTGCCTAAGAATCCTATGCAAGATCGTTAACTAGAGGTAAAGGCGAAAAAGATTGCAAGTTAACAACTTTAACTAAAAGGGAAGTGACTACAACCATTGTAGATCTGGTCCTCCACTTCCTTAGCTCCGTGACTATGTCCCCTCACTGCGATCATCGGATCCCGGACTCTAGCGTCGGCTTCATCGGAGAAATGGGCGGGCTAGGTCGTCGACTTCGATGCCGAAGATGATCTATGTCAAGGCAACTCAAGATCAAGCTCCAACTTCACCAAGTCATGAAACTTGTGAAGAAAACACCCTATACTACATGGCAAGTGGTAGAGGATGAAGAAATAGGAAGTGGGTTCACTTTAGAATTGGATTTCTCACTCTTTTTCTCAAGGGACCATTGAAACTTGAATGGTTTCTTCTTCTTGAAGAAGAAGAAGAAGAAGAAAAAGAATATAATAAGATAAATGGAAAAAGAAAATAAAGTGATTCTTATCATTTTAGCAACCATGTTTTAGTGTAGAGAATAAACTATAGTTTAGTTGAATGGTTAGGTTTAGGAAAGAAACAAAATGGTCAAGCTTTCAAAGCTTCATGAAGTTTCAATAAAATAACAAAGCAAGCCACCATTTCATTTATCCTTCCAAAAATGAATTAAAGAAAATAAAGAAAACAAATATAAAACCTAACCATTAAACTAAATATGGTTTAACATAAACACACACCCAAGTTTGCATGTATCATCAAACATGATACAAACTAGTGCACAAAACTATATCAGATACACAATGTGCACATCAAGTGAGAAAATCCATCTTAAGTGAACAAATACTAGTTAATGCAAAGTAATATATCAAATATATAATTATACATTAAATCATTAAATCAATACTTGATTTAACGATCCGGTCATATCGCATATGACCGGCTAATATCCGATGTATCGACTTATCGAATCAATCCTCGATTCGATAACTAGGTTATATCGCATACAACCAATCGATACATTCATCGCGAGAATAGAATACAGTATCACATACACGCATTATTCTCGGTCCCGCACATATCTCATATGCGCTCCTATTTCGTTTCGCTTGAGCCAGGAAACCTCTGTGTAGGACTCTAAAGACTCGTCAATTCGCCGGCAGTAGGTGATGATCATATCAAACACCCACAAGCCGCAAGCGGTCTGCTAAACGTAACGGCCACCCGGGTATTGAGTGATCAGAAGATCGACGAGCAAGCCCGCTCACACTCCTGTGAATCCAACCAGTAACATTTACCGTACAGTCCGGTCTGTTCGTCTGATATGTCGCATATCTCGCCTAGGAGTGGTAAACGTCAGACCCCCAGTAGCTTGATAAGTCATGCCGATGCAAGGTCCACAACATTCGTGAAACTACTGATAACTCTTACCAGTATATCACTACAACCCTGTCCAGGGATTTCCAGTTTTGGCCAATCGAGCATTGCGCAACATCAACCCCAAATACCGGGAGAGACGAATCCCCTCCTATCGCTCATTGCCTCCATGTGAATCGGGTCTGTACCCAAAAAACCACCTGTTTGCACGACTCAGTAAAGCCATTGTTGGGTGGAAATCAAAGCACAATGGGAGACACACAAGTCTCTATAACGATCTCGGGTCAACAGACTAAGCTGTACCAGTGTCACCAGAGAACTGCCATCTGATGTGAGCTATAATACCATCTGGGAGTTCTCGGCGAGTCCGTTCAGTGTACCCAGTCTCCACTGAGCACCCGCATACCATCTCTGATGTCAAACACCAATGGATATGGGATCATCCATCGCCCATCACATGGGTCGAGAAGATATACGCTAGTCTACTCTGGAATATCGATGCCCTGTCTCGATATTCCCACGACTAGGAACATTGAAGGATGTACTCATGGACTACCCAGGCCCCACTAGTATGATCTGCATCATAGTCCTAGAAGTCGAGTACACATCCTAAGGGCTTTATCAACATGTAACAGAGAGACAGAAAGTATATATGTTAAGATAAAGAGCAACCATATAGCGTACTATCATGTCGAGCAAGAATGTCCTACCTATATATGTCCCAGCATCCACTACAATATACATCCAATGTACAGTAGTGGCCTCTAGGGCATACATATAACTAACATACATGATTGTATATTATAGTGGATGCTTGGACATATATAAAGAGAACTTTCTTGCTCGAAATGATAGTATGCTATCTGGTTGCTCTTTATCTTAACATGTTTACTTGTATCTTTATACTATCTCTCTTTTACAAGTTTGATAAAGCCCTTAGGATGTGTACTTCACTATCAGGACTATGATGGAGATCATTCTAGTGTTGGGTTACCCTTGCACCTAGTCTAGGGTTTGGTAGCATCACTTGATTGAATGAAATTCTTGTTGTATAGTATGAAATTGTAAAGGAATCACAACCAAAAATATTTGACCGCAATCAATAACGGTGTCGTGTAGATTTCTTTAGCAAGTGCGGATCGTCCACAGGGATTGCACGATTCGTTTGTATGATGATATGTTTGAATTGAAAAATTAAGCTAAGAATAACAAAAACATGATTCAAGAATTTATCAATTGATTCAGGTGTCACGATGTTTAATCAAGAATCAAGAAACTGATAAACAATCAAGAATTGGGTTTCGATAATATTTCCAATCAACAGTCAAGAATCTAAAAGAGGCTCGTAGGAATTGATCGGATCCATAGATGTGATGTAATCTCAAGATTTCGTGTTCTTGTCCTTCGAAGGATTGATACTAGATTTATGATAATCGACGAGAGTTGGGGCTTTCTCGTGAAACTAGGGTTTCATCTTATAACCTTTGTTCTTTCGTCGATATCATTCCTTTTCTAGCCTCTACCAAATTCAAGAAACGATCGTAACTCCCCAATTTCGAAAGATGTCAATCAAGAAAGCATCGAAACAAAATGGGTCGTCGTTTCTTGAACTTGCTAGGGTTTACAAAACTCGTAGGACTCAAGAATCGATTAAAGCTATGTTACATCATCATTCTATTGACCGTCTCGACTCCTCGACGAGCGGAGTTTTATTCACACATCACCACACAGAGAATATTTACGAATTGTAATGATATCATGATGCAGAATTTAAAGAAAACAAGATAAAAGAATATCACCTTTATTTATCTCAACAATTTTGATTACATTCGCTTCAAGAACTACAAGAGGACGAATCTAGATTGTTTATAGGGCGTCGCTCGGCTTCGTGAGTCGTGGATCGGCTCGGATCGCTTGCTCCGTTGAAGATCGGCTTCGCTCATAAAGGCTGTAGGGCTTCTTGCTTAATGGGTACTCGGGATTCTTGATTTTGATTGGAATTAGGGTTAGGGTTTCACACAAGTTCTCTCACTAAACTTGTGGAAGAGGAAGATGAAGAAGGAGATTGGCTAAAAAAATGAACTAAAATGAATCACACCCTCTCTTGGATGTATGATATATGATGATCTTCCTCTCCCTTGAATCTAGGGTCTTATTTATAGAACTCCCAAACCCTAGGTTTTGGTTTGAAATGGTAGTTCCCTCCAAAAGTTTGTTGAGTCTTCTAGAAGGTAGTTTGTTAGGAGCTAGCTTAGGGTTTAAGCTAGGTTTAATTAGGCTTGGAAACCCTTGTTTGCTGATCTGGCAGAAACCCCTGGAGTCTTCTGGAAACTGAGACACATTTCTGAGCAGTGGGCCCTGAGTGAAGCATTGTGGTACAAAATTCAGGAGATGATGTCATCAAGACGCCGCGGAACCGCGGCACAAGCAGGCTTAGGCCGCGGTTCCGCGGCCATATTGGAAGCTTGGGCCTTGTTGTTTCTGTTGATGCTTTGTACTGGTATTTAGGGCTTTGTCTGATATGCTGAATTGTGATTGCTCTTTTGGATTGATACCAGATCTGAAATTAGTGAGTTGACGTATCTTTTGAGCGGTGTAATGTTCGAGCGAGCTTTTCCTTTTCCTGCACAGACTTCGAAATACGGGTTGCGATATATAGAAAATATGCCATGTAATGAAATGCAGTCAATTTCCCTAGAAATGCCGGTATTAAGGTCGAATACATGTAATCTGATATTTTGCGACCGGTTTGCTAATATGTGAATTATGAATATCGTACACTTCTATATGTATGAAGATGATAGGGAAATTGCTGGTTAAAATATGCAATATTTTCGACTGATCAAATACCCCCAAACTTAATTTCGATCGTCTCGAGCGAATGTTTTATTAAAAAGAGAAGGAGAAAATAAAGAAAGAGAAAAACTAACTAGCACACTTTCGTAGGCAACACGATTGCACTGAGCACGTGCAACAAGCCTTTAAACCTCTAGGTGTCCCTAGTAGGAGGAGTGTTGTCTCCTGAGGGTTTTCAGCGGATTGCACCCACAAAATCCAATAATAAAAGAAAGATCATGAATATTACATTTAAAGAAAAGAATTATAAAAGAAAAGCCTTGAAAATTAGGGTTTCCAACTAAGCTAGCTTTTCGGTTGTCATGAGCCCTATCTTAATGGTCATGAAAAAATGTCGGAAATCACGTCCTCCCTCAATAAAACATCGTCTTATTTTTCATTCCTATCTTTCTTCCAAACATCGATCATATAACCCTGCGTGTGTGTAAAGACATCCCTACACCCGGAGAATTCAATTCAAGCTATCATACTCTTGCCCATCAGCCTCAGTACTTTTTAATTAATGAATATTTAGATGAGATTGCTCACACACTTTCATGCAACCGTTAATACTTCTTTAGGTACTAACCGACCGATTACTCCTGTGCTTGCTTACTTGGTGTATTTTCCTCGTCTTGCACCACCTCAGCCATAGCAGTGACTCCCAGACCAGTTGGTCTTAGGGCACTAGGTGAAGAAGCACCCTCGCTATACATTTTTATTGGCCTTAGTGATAACAAAACCAGTGTCCATTTTTCTCACCACTTTATATTTTTATTCATTTTTTTCTTTTTGTTTCCTTCATACTTTTGGCTTTAAAACAAGAGCATTTCAAGGTATCCTCTACTATCCCAGGCTTTAAGACGTGTGTAAGTGCGAATAGCAGGGTATCAACGTTCAAAATGTTTGGCTTCCAGAATAGAAACTATTTTTCAGACTTATTTTTATCCTCAGATTAGTGACGTCTTTCATCTTACTAACCCTTGGGGCAACGGCTCATAACTACTTATTACTAGTTCGTATAAGAAAACTTCTAATTTTCTTAGTTTTCTTAAATTTTTCTAATCTCATGGATGTAACTTTTCACTATCTAAACTTTCATTATTTTATTTATATACAAAAAAAGTGTAAATATTAAAATTATTTTTATATTTGAAAATTTTTAAATTTTTATGGGTTTTGAAAATTTTTCAATTTTTATAGATTTTTAAAAGAAATGTTTTGTGCTTATGCAGATGATATGCAAATGATGCAAAAATAAGCACAAACCTCCCCCAAACTTGTTTTCAACAGTGTCCTCACTGTTGCCGACAGCTATATCTACAAAACCTGTAAGTCTGGGGGGAATTATTAGTGGGGGCAAAATATATAAGTGAAGAACTTCCCCCAAACTTATCTTTTCACTCACCTTTATTCAAAAGATGATGCAATGATATACAGGATATGAAGGTGAGACGGAGGAATTTTAATCCAAATAAACTGGCTCTTGTAAGAACAAGAGCTCCTCCGTGGGGTCAGTGGAATAATACGGCTTTAATCTATGTCCATTTACTTTGAAAACTGTGCCGTTTTTAACATTTTCAACTTCTACCGCCCCGTGCGGGTATACAGACCGCACAACGAAAGGTCCCTTCCATCGAGATCGGAGCTTACCCGCGTGAAGGTGTAATCGTGAATCATAAAGAAGGACTTGTTGACCAGGTGAAAATGTTTTCCTTAAAATGTTTTTATCGTGAAAAACCTTAGTCCTATTCTTTGTGATTACAGCGTTATCATAAGCTTCATCGCGGAGTTCGCTTAGCTCGTTTAGTTGCAGCTTCCGAAAGTTGCAAGCAAGGTTTAGATCAAAATTTATTTCTTTAATAGCCCACAATGCTTTATGCTCTATCTCGACGGGTAAATGACATGCTTTTCCAAACACTATCCTATATGGAGACATTCCCAGGTCGGTCTTATATGCAATCCTGAATGCCCAAAGAGCATCCGTCAATTTGGTCGACCAGTCTTTTCTATTTTTAGCAACAGTTTTCTCCAGGATAAGTTTGATTTGTCTGTTTGAGATTTCAGCCTGCCCGCTTGTTTGGGGATGATAGGGTGTAGAAAGTCGGTGGTTGATTGAGTATTTCCGCATCAGAGTCTCGAAAGACCTGTTGCAGAAGTGTGTCCCATTATCGCTAATAATAGCACGTGGGTGTCCAAATCGCGAGAAGATATTCTTTTTTAAAAATTTAATGACAACTTTCCTGTCATTAGTGCGACATGGAATGGCTTCTACCCACTTTGAGACATAATCAACCGCCAGCAATATGTACAAGTTCCCAAAGGAATTGGGAAAAGGACCCATAAAATCTATGCCCCAAACATCGAACATTTCAACAACCAGAATGGGTTGCTGAGGCATTTCATTCCTCTGGGATATTCTACCCGTATACTGACATTGTGTACAGGTTTTGCAATGCTCAAATGCGTCCTTGAATAAGGTCGGCCAATAAAATCCACATTGCAAAACCTTCTCCGTTGTCTTTCTAGGACCAAAGTGACCCCCACAGGCCTGATCATGACAAAAAGAAAGAACACTCTTGAACTCTTCATTCGGGACGCACCGGCGAATGATCTGATCAGGACAATATTTAAACAAATAGGGCTCGTCCCAGTAAAAGTGTTTTACTTGGGATAGAAAACGGTATTTGTCCTGTTTTGACCAATCGCTCGGTATAAGTCCCGTGGCATGATAGTTCACAATATCCCTGAACCATGGTTCAGCGGATACGCTCAAGAGTTGTTCGTTAGGGAACGAGTCATTGATCGGCAGGGTCACAGGAGGAGAAATGATGCGTGAAAGGTGATCAGCTACTACGTTTTCACATCCTTTCTTATCTTTGATAACAAGATCGAATTCTTGTAACAGAAGGATCCAACGTATTAGTCGACCTTTTGCATCTTTCTTCGCCAAAAGATGTTTTAAAGCAGAATGGTCAGTATACACAACTATAGGTGAGCCGATTAAGTAAGGCCTGAACTTTTCTAATGCAAATACAACCTCTAAGAGTTCCTTTTCGGTGGTTGTATAATTGATTTGCGCATCATTCAGGGTCTTACTAGCATAGTAAATCACGTGTGGCATCTTTTCAATGTGCTGTCCTAAGGCTGCACCTACTGCAAAATCAGATGCGTCACACATCAGCTCAAAGGGGTAGTCCCAGTTTGGTGATGATAAAACGGGGGCTGAAGTGAGTGAGTGTTTAAGTGAGTCGAAAGCTGTCTCGCAATCCGAGTCAAAATGGAAGGTCGTATCCTTGGCCAGGAGAAGAGTTAAAGGTCTAGCAATTTTGCTAAAGTCCTTAATGAATCTCCTATAAAAGCCCGCATGGCCAAGGAACGAGCGAATATCTTTGACGCTTTTGGGATGAGGGAGGTTTTGAATGACATCTACTTTAGCTCTGTCAACCTCAATGCCTTTCTGTGAAATGATATGTCCAAGAACAATTCCTTCTTGGACCATAAAATGGCATTTTTCCCAGTTCAAAGTCAAGTTCTTCTCTTTGCAACGAGTAAGAACAGCGTCCAGATTCGCTAGGCAATCAGAAAAAGAGTCTCCAAATATCGAGAAGTCGTCCATAAAGATCTCCAAAAAATTCTCTACCATATCAGAGAATATCCTCATCATACACCGCTGAAAGGTAGCGGGAGCATTGCATAACCCAAAGGGCATGCGACTGTAAGCAAAGGTACCGAAAGGACAAGTAAAAGTGGTTTTATCTTGATCCTTTTTGGCGATGGGGACCTGATTATAGCCTGAGTATCCGTCCATAAAACAATAATACTCTCGTCCCGCTAAGCGTTCCAGCATTTGATCAATGAATGGTAGAGGAAAGTGATCCTTCCTCATGGCAGCGTTGAGTTTTCTATAATCGATACATACACGCCACCCAGTTTGGGCGCGTGTCTGAATCAACTCATTCGCCTCATTTGTTATAACAGTGATGCCGGATTTCTTAGGAACGACATGTATAGGACTCACCCACTGGCTATCGGAGATGGGGTATATAATACCATTATCTAAGCATTTGACGATCTCTTTCATGACAGCTTCCTTCATGACGGGATTCAACCGTCTCTGTGGTTCTCGGGTTGGTCTGGCATCATCCATCACATGTATATGATGTTCAACTATCAAGGGACTAATCCCTTTGATGTCCTCCATACTCCAACCAAACGCCTCTTTGTTAGATCTTAATACCGATAAAAGTGCATTTTCTTGCTCTGATGCAAGAGAAGCGGATATTATAACCGGTAAAGTCTCATTCTCACCTAGATATGCATATTTAAGGTGAGAAGGTAAAATTTTTAGATCTAATTCAGGCGGAGAAATGATAGAAGGAGGTATTATAGATTGATTTTTGGATTTACAAAGAAGCTCAGAGCCTGTGACAGATACAGACTCGGGTGGAGAAAAGTCAGAAGTGCAGGACTCAAGTGTAGGTAAAGTGTCCTCACTAAGATCTTGTGCAAAGTCAAACAGAGATGTGGTAATGTCATCGAGATCAGTAAAGCAAAGTTCCTCAGCTCCACAACTATCGGGAGCGATCTCATGGACAGAGCACACATCTAAAATATGAGCAGAGGGTTCTGATGGCTGACTTCCAACTTTGTAGATATTTAGTTCAATGGTCATATTTCCAAATGATAAGTTCATTGAACCGTTTCTACAGTTTATAACAGCGTTGGAAGTGGCAAGGAAAGGACGACCCAAAATCACCGGAATTTGGCCCCGGGGGTTTGCTACAGGATGTGTGTCGAGCACAATGAAGTCTACAGGGAAAACAAATTCCCCGACCTTTATCAACACATCCTCTAATTCACCCCTTGCTTTGGTGATAGATCGGTCTGCCATCTGGAGAGTGCAATGAGCAGGTTTCAGCTCTCCAATCCCTAGTTGCTCATAGACAGAATAAGGGAGCAGGTTAACACTTGCGCCAAGGTCTAAAAGAGCACGATTTATGTTTTTACCCCCAATCGAAATCGATATTGTAGGACATCCTGGGTCCTTTCGTTTCTTTGGAAGCTGGGGGATAAAAGCAGTGCTGATATTATTAGACATAAAGACCTTCTTCGGCACTTGAGTCTTCCTCTTCCTAGTGCACAAGTCCTTAAGAATTTTCGCATAAGCGGGGACTTGTTGAATCGCATCTAGGAGAGGGATATTGATGTTAACCTGTTTGAACATTTCTATAATTTTCTCCATATGAGGACTCGTTCTGTTACTCCTTAACCGGTTCGGGTAAGGAGCTTTCGCAATAAGCGCAGGGTCCATCATAGGAGAAGGAAAATGGGGTAGACGAGGTCCTAAAAGAGGTGTGGGGACCATGTGTGGAGAACTATAAGGGTTGGGAGAAGGTGTCGAGCCTAAAGGGAACTGGAGAATAGGCTCGTGAGAAGGTGGTATGGTAGAAGAAGAAGGATCAGAAGGAGAAGTGTGTGTGTGTGGAAAGGTCTCAGCCGGGGTGTTCATATGATTTTCAGTATTATCAATATCTTCCCCGACATTATTATTCAGCACTCTTCCCGATCTCAATGTTGTAATGGCATTTACATTGTAATGCCCAGGATTCTGTAGGGGTTGAGAGGGAAGTTTCCCTTTTTCTCTCGCACTCATTTCGGCTTTTAGGCGTGCGATTTCATCTTCCATCGATCTGATACTCTCAGCTTGGGACGTTGAGTTTTTCTTTATCTCACTGACGGAAGATCTAACCTCAGTCGAAACCTCTATGAAATTTGATAAAAGTGATTTCATGGTTTGAGTGAATTGAGAGAAATCGTCAGAACAGGACAACTGCATAGGATTAGACTGTGCAGGATTGTTGCCCTGGTTTTGGAAATTTTGTGACTGATAGGGGTGCTGAGTGAGTTGAAGGGGTTGCTGTTGTGGTGGAGGAAGAGCCCTTTGAAAATTATTCGTGTTTGGAACCATGTTTTGAGATTGATTTTGGTTCCAAGCGAAATTCGGGTGATTCCTCCAACCCTGATTGTACGTGGAAGAATATGGATCGTTTCGAGGTCGTTGAAATGCGGCATTAGAATGCTCGTGACCTTGAAACGCAGAGTTTAATGAACATTCTTCCGTTAAATGTGACGAATCAGAACAGCACCCACAAACAGTTTTGGGGAGTGACACTGGGTTTAGGGAGGCTGCTGCAAATTTGTGTTCCATACCGTCGAGCTTCTTTTGCATAGCTGCCATCTCAGCTCGAACACCTATGGGCACATCTATTTGGTGTACGCCACCCCTATTCAATGGTTGGGTTCCACTTTCCCACTGTAGTGATTTTTCAGCGAACTCTTCTAAGTACTTCCAAGCTTCCCCATCATCCTTAGTCATAAATGTACCTTGACACATGTTTTCAAGGCTCTGTTTAGTGTTAGGGTTACTGCCCTCATATATGATTCGGCAAAGCTCCCATCTCGGGATGCCGTGATGAGAACATTGAACCAATAGATCCTTGAAACGTTCAAAATATTTAGAGAATGGTTCAGCAGGGAGCTGGGCAAATTGATTCAGTTCGCTACGGATTCGAGCTGTCTTTTGAATTGGGTAAAATTTCTTCAAGAATGCAGCGACGAATTCTTCCCAATTTGTAATAGAATGTGCGGTAGTGTTATATAGCCACTTCTCGGCTATATCGCACAATGTAAATGGAAGAAGTCGTAGACGCATCGCATCCACTGAAAGTTGTGACGTACCCATCATTGCGCATACGTTTTCAAATTTGGTAATGAAAACGTAAGCGTCCTCAGTCTCGAGTCCGTGGTATTTGGGTAAAAGATTGATATACTGGAGCTTGATTTCAAAGTTATCCCCATTGGCTGGTGGTGTGGATAAGCAGGTCGAAAGAGGACCTCTATGTGGATAGCATCTCTCCTGGAGAGAAATGCGGGGAGGATTCTGCGCACCAACGGACGGCGGCAGATTAGGGTTAAAGAAGTTTGATGGATTCGGGTCCATCGGTGTGGGTGTGGTAGTAGGTAAAGAAAAGGTAAATGGAGAAATATCGACTTCGGAGTCGATAAGGGGTACACGGACTAAACGGGCACTAGAATCCCGTGTCCAGCCTATCTTGTACTAAAAAGGGTTAGTACAAGTGGCAGCGTTGGCTTATAATTAGGGGTAAATGAATGCGGTGTTTGCTTTTGAAAAATGGACGGATTTTTAAAAAAAATGATGCGACAAAACAAATGCAGCACACAAACCTTAGAATCTAGTGGTCACCTAGGTCCGGCTCTAGACCGCTCCTAACTGCTAAAAGACAAGTCGCAGGATCAATCCTCCACTGCCTCTTTGTCCCCCTGTGGCCGGATAAGTGCTAGGTAAGTGGGAAGGTACTCCACAACGTAAGTAGTGGGCCTAATTAAAAACCACTAGCCTTAGACACACTCGCCTTAGGCACCATAAGAAAACGCGGATAAGCAATGAATTACCCACGGCCCTCTTCTGTCCTAATTGAGCGTGACAGTCCTTAGAGTCATCTCTAGATTTCTTTTAGTTAATGTGGGTCAATGCGGATGCAAGTTTGGTGGTTTTCGGGGCCTAGGAAGGGTAATGAAATCCCCACCTAATTTGGATTTGGCCGTGCCCCTTAATATCCGTATTTAGAATGCAAAACAACCAAGAAACAAAATCACGCACAAATTTAATTTGCAATTTGCGAGCTGCGATTATTTGCAAAGAATCCTGCAGCAAAGTGTTAATTGGAGCTAAAAGAGGAGAGAGGAGAGAGTAAGAAGTTACCTGAAGCAATTTAGCAGAGAGAAGCCCCTACCCAGCCGCAGAACCGCCGCACTTGGGCACTCCCACCGCGGAAACGCGGTTGAATGGTGAGATCACTCCACGAAACTTCACCAGAGAGTCTCTGTAGACTCCCTATGATCTCTGGTATTTTCCAAAAATTTCTTTCAATATCCAGCAAGCTCCAGATCTCCTTGCAATGAAACACGACAAATTGTTTAGGGTTTGCACGAATTTTGATCTCAAAATAACAATGGAATAATTCTTTCAATTCAAACTATAATATAAAACGAATTAGCGCGCGATCCCCGGCAACAGCGCCATTTGATTGAATGAAATTCTTGTTGTGTAGTATGAAATTGTAAAGAAATCACAACCAAAAATATTTGACCGCAATCAATAACGGTGTCGTGTAGATTTCGTTAGCAAGTGCGGATCGTCCATAGGGATTGCACGATTCGTTTGTATGATGATATGTTTGAATTGAAAAGTTAAGCTAAGAATAACAAAAACATGATTCAAGAATTTATCAATTGATTCAGGTGTCACGATGTTTAATCAAGAATCAAGAAACTGATAAACAATCAAGAATTGGGTTTCGATAATATTTCCAATCAACAGTCAAGAATCTAAAAGAGGCTCGTAGGAATTGATCGGATCCATAGATGTGATGTAATCTCAAGATTTCGTGTTCTTGTCCTTCGAAGGATTGATACTAGATTGATGATAATCGACGAGAGTTGGGGCTTTCTCGTGAAACTAGGGTTTCATCTTATAACCCTTGTTCTTTCGTCGATATCATTCCTTTTCTAGCCTCTACCAAATTCAAGAAACGATCGTAACTCCCCAATTTCGAACGATGTCAATCAAGAAAGCATCGAAACAAAATGGGTCGTCGTTTCTTGAACTTGCTAGGGTTTACAAAACCCGTAGGACTCAAGAATCGATTAAAGCTATGTTACATCATCATTCTATTGACCGTCTCGACTCCTCGACGAGCGGAGTTTTATTCACACATCACCACACAGAGAATATTTACGAATTGTAAAGATATCATGATGCAGAATTTAAAGAAAACAAGATAAAAGAATATCACCTTTATTTATCTCAACAATTTTGATTACATTCGCTTCAAGAACTACAAGAGGAAGAATCTAGATTGTTGATAGGGCGTCGCTCGGCTTCGTGAGTCGTGGATCGGCTCGGATCGCTTGCTCCGTTGAAGATCGGCTTCGCTCATAAAGGCTATAGGGCTTCTTGCTTAATGGGTACTCGGGATTCTTGATTTTGATTGGAATTAGGGTTAGGGTTTCACACAAGTTCTCTCACTAAACTTGTGGAAGAGGAAGATGAAGAAGGAGATTGGCTAAAAAAATGAACTAAAATGAATCACACCCTCTCTTGGATGTATGATATATGATGATCTTCCTCTCCCTTGAGTCTAGGGTCTTATTTATAGAACTCCCAAACCCTAGGTTTAGGTTTGAAATGGTGGTTCCCTCCAAAAGTTTGTTGAGTCTTCTAGAAGGTAGTATGTTAGGAGCTAGCTTAGGGTTTAAGCTAGGTTTAATTAGGCTTGGAAACCCTTGTTTGCTGATCTGGCAGAAACCCCTGGAGTCTTCTGGAAACTGAGACACATTTCTGAGCAGTGGGCCCTGAGTGAAGCATTGTGGTACAAAATTCAGGAGATGATGTCATCAAGCCGCCGCGGAACCGCGGCACAAGCAGGCTTAGGCCGCGGTTCCGCGGCCATGTAGGAAGGTTGGGCCTTGTTGTTTCTGTTGATGCTTTGTACTGGTATTTAGGGCTTTGTCTGATATGCTGAATTGTGATTGCTCCTTTGGATTGATACCAGATCTGAAATTAGTGAGTTGACGTATCTTTTGAGCGGTGTAATGTTCGAGCGAGCTTTTCCTTTTCCTGCACAGACTTCGAAATACGGGTTGCGATATATAGAAAATATGCCATGTAATGAAATGCAGTCAATTTCCCTAGAAATGCCGGTATTAAGGTCGAATACATGTAATCTGATATTTTGCGACCGGTTTGCTAATATGTGAATTATGAATATCGTACACTTCTATATGTATGCAGATGATAGGGAAATTCCTGGTTAAAATATGCAATATTTTCGACTGATCATCACTCATGCCATTTTAAAAATTAGAGAGGTGCAAAGCTAACTAACCATGAATCTTGCTAGAATTTCTAGGGTAACAAAAATTGTATCACATACAAAGAAGTAAAGAGATAGGGATTACAACCTTTGTAGTCCGTTCCTTCGCTTCATTAGCTCCGTATTGAGGTCCCTTCACTACGATCAACATGAACTCCGACTCTCGAGTGGCTCCATGAGGTAAATGAGACACCTTGCTTGTAGTCTTCATGATCTAAGATGATCTACCTTGAAGAATCTCAAACCCGAGCTAACACTTCACTAATCAATTTATTAGAGAAGTGAACACCCTAATCTAAGTGGCTAGAATTGATGAGGATGATGAAGTAGGAATTTTTCTTTCTTTTGTTTTCTAGTTCTCACTCAATATCATCACAAAACCAAAAGCTAGTGAAGCTTTTTTAAGAGCTAGAAGAAGAAGAAGATGAACCAAATCCTTTTGTGATAAATAATGAATTTTTTTATGGTTACTTATTCAACCATGAGTTAAGCATGAAGGGTTTTAACTCGTGTAGAGAATAAACTAGAGTTAATGGTTTGGATTGGGTTAACAAATATCTACACAAGAAAACAAAGCTTAAGACCAAGTCAAAGCTTCATGAAGCTTCATGGAAGCTCCATGCAAAAGCTAACCCTAATCCAAACCCTAACTTAGTTTAAATCCTAAATCATGGTTGCATTTGTAACCTTAACTTGTTATAATAATATATATCACATATATATTATGTTTTGTAACAAAAGAAAATAATACAATTAACAAATATCGCATATATATTAATGTATTATCCCGTGAGAAAATGAATCAATAAAGCGAGCTTATATTAGTTAACGTAATGTAATATATCACATATATAATTATACATTAAATTATCAAATCAAAACTTGATCCGACAATACGGCTATATTGCATATAACCGACTAATATAACTTGTACAAATTCATCGAATCAATACTTGATCCGATGATCCGGCTATATCACATATACCCGGCCGATATCACATATCGCAAGAATAGAATATGCTATCTCATATCGTATTATTCTCGGTCTCGCACATATCACATATGTGCTCCTACTCCGTTTTTCCTGAGCCAGGAAACCTCTGGGTAGGACTCTAAAGAATCGTCAATACGCCGGCAGTAGGTGATGATCATATCAAACACCCACAGGCTGCAAGCGGTCAGCTAAACGTAACAGCCACCTAGGTATTGAGCGATCAGAAGATCAACAAGAAAGCTTGTACATTCTCCTGTGAATCCAATCAGTAACACTACCGTATATTCCTGTCTCTTCATCTCATATGTCGCATATCAAGCCTAGGGGTGGTAAACGTGAGACCCCAGTAACCGATAAGTCGTGTCGATTTGAGGCTCATAACGGGTCGAGAAACTACTGATAACTCTTACCAGTAGCACTCCAAATCAGCCCTGGCCAGGGACTTCCAGTTATAGCCAATCGAAAACTGCAAAACATTAACTCCCTATACCGGGAGTGTAACGTTTTAGAAATCGTTTTGCGAATTTTTCCGTTTTAGGGTAAAATTTTCGGTGTTTTCCCTTTTAACCCGATTGTGATCAAACTTTCGTAAAACTTGTCGGCACCTATTTTAGCTAAAATAAAGCTAGTGGACGAGATTTGGGGGTCTATGGGAAGTTTTGGTTCACATGGAATTTTTCCCTAAAATAATATTATTTTAATGCTTTATTTGTGCACTTTATTAGTGGTAATTATTTTTTTATGCGGGTAAAACACTACAAATGGGATTTTATGGTAAGTTAATCACTAGAATTATGTTTAGAACCATCCATCCAAAATATCTAGATTTTTAGGATTTATTTTGGATTTTCAAGAAAAGAAATGGCGACTAATGCTATTTTTTTGTTTTATTATGCAATTACTTTATTTTCCTTCTCGAAAATTCCACAAATTTCCAAAAAACCCTAGCCCATCATGCTTTGGCCGAAAATTCATTCCCTTGCTGCCCTTCTCTCTCCTCACTTCATTTCATCACTTTCTAGTTCACAAAAATCATGAAAAATCCAAATAAATTCATAGAAAATGAAATATAATCCAAAACCTTCATCTTTCTTCACAAATCATGCTTGGATCTTCATTCTAGTGGGAATTTTGGAGGCTAAAACTTGGTTTTATTCTTTTTTCAAGTGGTGTTCTTGAAGGTATAAAACCATAACTCTAATCTCTTTTTGTTGCTTAATACATTTAATTAGCTTAATTAGATGTTTAATTTAAGCTTTTGAATTAATATTTAGAAATTCAAGATATCATTTTGGTAATCAAGTAAGGATTTTGATTAGTGAAATGGTTAATTAATATGTTAAGCTTGATGAAAACTTAATCAAGTTGCTAATTTTTTAAATGATATTTTCCTAATCGGATAATTAAGCTAATTAACAAACTAAACTTTTGCTAATCTTAATTAGTGAAAACTAAAATTTTAGTAAAGGTTTTAATGGTTTAACCTTGCTATTTGAAGATGTTTTTAAATTATAGGTTTGGTAAAACTTATAGTTTTGTGCTAAAATGATAAATACTGCTTACTAGATTTCGGTAACTTTTAGGCGTGGGTTTCTTTTGACGTTGCGACGTTAATTATATTGATTCCACGTTTATTATTGTGTTTTGAATGCGCGATCGGTACGATCAGGGTCTAGGCTTGGTAGTTGTGTCCCTTTGCGTTCCTAGTTAGGGTCATGCCGATATTGCTCGTGTCTTTGTGTAGCATTTGCTCTTGAGTTGGTTTCGTAGTGTCGCTACGCACGTTAGCCACTTGACGAACAATTGAGAGTATGTTTGGAGTTGGTGCGTCGGTTAACGTAGTTGGTATGTGTTATTGGTCAATTGCTAATAAATACTTGTTATATTGTTATATGCTTTCAGGATCGCAGGCGGGGACTTCGAGCGCTGCGAACAGGGGAAAGCGAGTGCTTGGCTTTACTTAGCCAGGACGGTTGGTGAGTAGATTTAACATCTATAGGGGAATCTCCCGCATGGCGTTATGCGTCTGGGTTAGAGATGACATAACTTGTCGCATGTTCTATTTCATATTTAGAGTTGCGCATACACTTTATTGCTTAGGTAATGTTGTGCTTGGACTAGTACCTTTAGGACACTGCACATATTATTGACGGCTCATGTTGCACGAGCACTGATTGTATGCCACACACACCATCACTAATTTCCATGTTACGCACAACACACAATACCTATATAATATTGTTGGTTAGGGACATTGAGACATTGATTCATATTTATTTATGCATGTGACTTATAGCATACCTGTATACTTTACTTGCATACTTCACTTATACCCGGAGGCTATATCACATCATTACTGATAGTTAGATACCTATATCTTGCTATACTTTTAGGTTTACACATATATCTGGTTATAGCTACATATTTATCTTTACTTGATGTTATTTAGAATTGGAGAAATTAGGAACCGCATGATATATTATATTAACTTGTTTCAGTTAATTAGCAGCTTTTCCTTTATATGCTTACATTACAGTTTTATGTTGTGTATATTTTATTCATGGATTTTCGCATTGAGATATGGATTCTTCATGATGTTTTCTGGATTTGGGGACCGTGGTAGTTTCATGAAATTATGCATTATTTGAAAAACCCGGTTTCCCTTGATATGATATTTCAGCAACCACCATGAGATTTATCGGTTCTGATATATATACCCCATGCGAGGAGGAGACGTAGGCCGTATGAGGATACATGCTGGGGCCCGGAGGTACCCCGGGGCAAGAGTCGATGTAACATGCCCATAAGCCTGGCAGGGGAACCATACCATCCGGTGACATTACCAATGACTTGACGGTTATCATGGGGATACCGACGGGAGTCATGTACGTATGGATACGTGGAAAGACGAGGGTCAGAGCTAGGCACTCGGGCTTTTCGGATAGCGTGTGATACGTACCTATCAGGGTGCCAGTCATGGTGACAGCACCTGATAGATCAGCATTTCTGTGTCGATGCTTGACACATTGTTTTCATGATATTTTACTCCTAAGTATATATAACAGTGGAGTGGGACGCTGTTATATATACATATATATATATATTAGTGGAGTAGGACGCTAATATATATGTATACATATCAATTTATATACATCATCATATTCATTCATGCAAATATACTAGGATATAAGGGATTCACTTGATATTGGATTTAGGACATTTGAGATTTCTTGATATTGTACATAAAGGATATATGAGACTTACTTGATTTTGTACATTCAGAATATATGAGATTTACTTGATGTTGTACATTCAGGATTTGTGAGACTTATATATGATATGAGAGCCAATTTGGGGGCTGATTTGAGGAAATTGGGATTTGGATTGTCTTGATGGATTTTGATCCTACCACGATGTAAGGATTCCATGGAAATGACATGTTTCATTCCATACTCTACATTTATTGTTTATGCACTGTTTCATGCATTAGTGTACCTGCTAGAGTACCTTCCATGACTGTTGTATTTACATACCTTTATTCATATCATTTCTTCATGTATTAGTAGTACCGATATAGTACCTTACATGATTGTTGTATACAGATTATCATATTATTATTGCTTCATGTATTAGTTGTACATGTTAGTATACCTTTCATGACTATTGCATTCATATAACCATTTATTGCTATTAATTGCATATGTTAGATTCGCGCTGTACGTGCATACTTGCAATTACCTGCATATGTTATTTACTATTCATGAGTTGGCAACTCACCCCCGTTGTGCCACAGTTTGTTTTGCAGGTTGTTCCTAGAGTAGTCGAGGCAGGCTATTCATCTATCTATCATCTTTTGCTGCGGATACCGCTTCGGCCGACAGTGTGCAGTTTTGCTTTAGGTAGGTTTTGTAGTTATCCGTTCACGTTTATTGTATATTCGTTGTATCCTGTACTCTCCATCTACCATTATCTTGTATAACTTAGAGACTTGATGTGAGGACGATATTGTATATTTTGGTGACTTGGATGTCTTTTATGCATTTTTTACTTATATCGTCTTTTATTTCTTCGCTACGGCGTCGTATATCTGTTGTGGTGGTTGTTTTCCACCTTTTGGCATGGATTTGCTCCCGTTGGGGATGCTTAAATTTATATTTATGTTGTACCCATTTTTGGGGTTGGTTTTTACAAAGGAGGTGTTGCCGAAATTTTCAAGAAAGTAAATTGGACTTAAAGAATTTATACTTAAGATTTTCATAAGTTTAAACAATGTTTCTTATCTTTTCTTGTCTTTTAATGGTATAGATTTCTAGGTTTTGGCTTTCTTTTACTGCGTTACGCCTGTAGACGTTGCGTAGTATTAGGGTCGTCATGTGCCAATTTTGGGTTATGACAAAGTTGGTATCAGAGCCCTAGGTTTTACCTTTCGAAGTGTAAGATGACCTTGGTATGATGGAGTAGGTAGCTTAAGCAGAGTAACGTAGTGTGTGTATGTCCACGGCATACTCACGATGTGGTACTCCGTCTAAAGCGACCTAAGTACAAATTGCTTGAAATTCCTTTCTTGATGTTATATCCTTGTGATTCGATTTACGTGTTCCTATCGACTCCTTTTTCCATTTATAGCTTTTGCCGCCGATGACTATGGGGACTCAGAGTGATGCAGCGAGGTCCGAGGTCAGAGTTGACTCATTTGTGACAAGGATTGACCAGGATGGTACGCTCGCTGTACAGGAGCAGATGGATCCTCCTTCGACAGATAGTATCGCTAGGCTTGTGGCAGAGATGTAGGACATGCGCCAGACGATGAGTTCATTGGTTGAGGTCATTTGAGCGCAGCGACAGGAGGTTGTCACCCCTGTTACCCAGATGTTCCTTGCGATCAGTACACAGCATTCTCTCACCTACATAGCACCAGTTGATGCTGCCCCAGTTGATGAGGCACATCTTCAAGAGACTTTGGGAGTTCGAGGACCGTGGAGCACTCGTACCGATGTACCAGCCCAGAGACAGAGGCCTATTCGTCGAGACAGATTTCGTGACCATCGCGGGAGCAGCAGAGGCTTAGGACGTGGACAGTCGTTCAGCTCTCATCCCTAGGAGGGTCAGCAGTTGTCGTGTGGATGTTTCTGGTGCGGGAGCCTTCATCACCTCATTAGGGATTGTTCCTTAGCACCGCGTCAGACTCGTGTTCAGAGAGGTTGGGGATGCGGAAGGTTCGCTCATAGGGGACAGGTTGGCAGAGGAGGATTTCAGTCAGTTGCGGGTAGAGGGCAGACACGAGAGTTTGCTTCTACTCATCGGGACGCGCGGGCGTCCAATGCAGAGTTTTCAGGTATTCATAATTCGTATGTTCTTTTGATGTACTTGTTTGTTTTTCACACTTTGTGTCGTGGTTGGGCCGAGAGTCATGTTAGCTAGATCGGCCGTTTGTTATGTTAATTTCTGTAAGCGATTCTTTTGTTGCGCAACATGTATTTCGGTCGTGTGCCAATCGGATAGGAGATAGTGATTCGTCAGTCATTTTGATCCTTTTAGAGATGTTGGATTTGACGTTCTCCTGAGCACAGACTGGTTAGCTATGTGCTTGGCATCTGTGGACTACCGTAAGAAAACAGTCAGGTTTTGTTTTCCCGGCGAGTCAGTTCTCGTTGTGCAGGGGGACAGTGGTGCCGCCTCTCACAACTTGAATTCAGCCTTTTTCGCTAGTCGACTTTTGAGGAGAGGATTTCGAGGATTCTTGGCGTTCATTCGTGTTTGTTAGTTATATGTATGCCCTAGAGGCCATTACTGTACATATGATGTATATTGTAATGGAAGCTTGGACATATATTGGGAGGACTTTCTTGCTCGACATGATAGTATGCTATCTGGTTGTACTTTATCTTAACATGTACACTGATTGTCTCTATAATACATGTTGATAAAGCCCTTAGGATATGTACTCGAGTACTGGGACTATGATGAGATCATACTAGTGGGGCCACGGTAGTCGACGAGTACATCCTATAACTGTTCATAGTCGAGGGTGTATCGAGACAGGGCATCGATGCACAAGAGTAGACTAGCGTATACGCATCTTCACCCATATGATGGGCGATGGATGATCCCATATCCATCAGTGTTTGACATCAAGGATGATGTACGGGTGCTCAGTAGAGACTGGGTACATTGTACGGACTCGCCGAGAACTCCCAGATGGTATTATACCTCACGTCAGATGGCAGTTCTCTGGTGACACTGGTACAAGTTAGTCTGTAGACCCGAGATCGTCATAGAGTCTTGTGTGATTCCCACTGTGCTTTGATTTCCATCATACCACGTCCAAGAGGGCATGCAAAAGGTGCCTTTTGGGTACAGTCCCGAATTACATGGAGGCAATGAGCAATAGGAGGGGATTCGTCTCTCCAGGTATAGGGAGTTGATGTTGTGCTATGTTCGATTGGCTATAACTGGAAATCCCTGGCAAGGGTTGCTGAGATTTACTGGTAAGTGTTATCAGTAGTTTCTCGAACTGTTATAGACCTCATATCGACACGACTTATCAAGCTACTGGGGTCTGACGTTTACCATCCCTAGGGGAGATATGCGACATATCAGACGAAGAGACCGGACTGTACGGGAGTGTTACTGATTGGATTCGCAGGAGAATGTACAGGCTTTCTTGTTGATCTTCTGATCGCTCAATACCTGGGTGGCTGTTACGTTTAGCTGACTGCTTGCAGCTTGTGGGTGTTTGATATGATCATCACTTACTGCCGGCGTATTGACGATTCTTTAGAGTTCTACACAGAGGTTTCTTGACTCAGGAAAAACGGAGTAGGAGCACATATATGATATGTGCGGGACCGAGAACAATACGTGTATGTGATACCGTATTAGATTCTCGTGATATAAGATATCGGCCGGGTATACGTGATATAAGATATCGGCCGGGTATATGTGATATAGCCGGGTCATCGGATCAAGTGTTGATTCGATGAACTGATACAGATTATATTAGTCGGTTATTTGTGAAATTGCCGGATTATCGGATCAAGTGTTGATTCGATAATTTAATGTATAATTATATATTTGATATATTAAATTACATTAACTAATATAAGCTCACTAAAAGATTCTTTTTCTCACTCGGGTAATACATTGATATATATGCGATATATGTTATTTGTATTATTTTCTTTTGTTACAAAATATATTATATATGTGATATATAATATTGTAACATGTTATAATTACTAATGCAACAAAATTAGTGGAGATTAAACATGGTTAGGGTTTGATTTGGGTTAGTTCATTCATGAACCTTCTAGAAGGTTTTCTTTTGTTTTGAGCTAAGATATTATGTTTGATATTTTAGTGACTCATTCTTTAACCCAACCCAAACCCTTAACCCAAGTTAACTCTCTACAATGGTTATCCTTCTCATTATCAACTATGGTTGCATTTGTAATTATGACATACTTTTCATTATTCATCACAAAAGGTTTTTGATCTTCTTCTTCTTCTTGCTTGCAAAGCTTTCTAGCTTTGGGTTTTGTGATGTATTTGAGTGAGATTAAGAAAACAAATGAGAGCTAAAATCCTACTTCATCATCCTAATCTATCCTAGTCATTTAGATTAGGGTGTTCACTTCATTTAGTGAGTGAGAGCTTGTGTTAAAGAAACTTCAAGGTAGATCATCTTAGTTATCGAAAATTGGAAGCAAGCTTGCATCTTTCTCTTCGTGGAGCCTCTCTAGAGTTCGGGAACTTGATGATCGCAGCGAAGGGACCACAACACGGAGCTTTAGAAGTGAAGGAACGAACTACAAAGTTTGTAATCCCTATCTCTTAGATGTAAAGTTGTTTACATGGTTTGTTTCGCCTAATCTCTATTTTAAGATCTTGGTTTAGAGTTGTTTGGCACGTCTAAATTTTGAATCGGGCATGGTTGATGCCTTATAGACCCTTGTGAGAGTACCTAGTAACCCTACAGTGGTATCAGAGCCAAGCTAGAGCTTTAGACGAAGTCTAGGCGAAGTTTAAAGTCCGATCGAACCCGTAAACCCCGATTTATAGCCTTCTCTGGAATTTTTTTCAAAAAAGTTAATTTTTTTGTATTAATAATACTCAGAAAAATCTAAGAATTACTGTGAAGTACGGACCATCAAGTCGATCACGTGACCGCGGAATCGCGGCTAAACCACGCATGTGGCGGGGGTTCCGCGGCCGAACAGTGTCGTTGGGGCCCACTGCTTCACAATATTATTCCTGGGTTCTTTTGCGTTATTCTGGGAATTTTTAATTCCACTCAAGTGTTGAGCTTTCTGGGTTGTATTGGGAGCTTGTTGATTCGATCGGAAATTATAACTTCGTTTAGTTTGTCCGGGTAATTTTTAGAACGTGTTAAAAAGTTTGAACGGATATCAATAAATCACTTTTTTCCCTGCTGGAAAATTTCCAAGTGTTGGATTTTTCCGTAGTTTAAGAATGTTCTAAGTCATGCAAGTAACGTGGTGGACCCTCTAGAAGACAACAAACCTTAACTCGATTATGTGACCGTCTGAACCGCCTCTAAACCTTAGGATTTGGGGCATTACGGCGTGCCACATGTGAGGCGTTGGCTTGACCCTTCTACGACTGGACTGTTAGGTCCACGTTACCCACTCCGGTCCTTTCGGGGAGGAGGAATAGGTAAAACGAAAAATTTTCCCTAGCTAGGTAACATGGACCGTTGCATGAAGGATCGTTGCTAAACAAAAACTAACAAAACTCTACAAGTTCTAACTACTATGTAGAATGGTTATACCTTGGTCTTGAACTCCTTCTCTTCTTGATGTGGTTCTTCCTCTTTCTTTCTCCTCGTAGTCTCTTGAACGGATCCTCCTTGTCGTCTCCTCTTTGCCATAGATGGATCCACCCGAGGGTCTCGAAATTGGGCTCCTATCTCAACCTAGAGATGACTAAGGTGTTTGGTTTGCTAAACCTAATACCTTAGATTGAGTAGAGAAGAGTGATGGTGGTTTTATCTCAAAGGTTCATGATTTCCAACTCATGGAACACTTGAACCTTGAGAGAGGAAAAAGAAGAGGGAGAGCTTTTCTTTCTAGGAGAGAGAAAGAGAATGATACAATGAGCTCTCATAATCCAACCCTTCTCCCAAAAGTGTGAATAATGATAATAATAATAATAAATGAGTATATGGTGATGGTTAGTTTCAATGACCATTATCATTTCATGCTATCATGGCTTTTTGCAAACAACAAGCAGGCAAAAGTCATACCCATGAAATGATGATGGTCAACAAGTCCAAAATGGTCAACCGGTCAACAAAGTCAACAAAAGTCAAACTTTCAACTCAACCATGGCACAATAATACTTAATTAATATTATCAATCATATATCATATTCTCATTAGGGTTTAAAGAAAAGTCAACGGTCAATAAGTCAACCAAAGCCAAATGGTCAACAACCCTAATGAGAATCATCTGCCTCTGCCTCTGTCAACTGTATTCTAGCAATTACATAGCTAGAATATGTATATTTAATTTTATAATAAAGATATTTGTATTTTGACTTTTTACCGAAAACCCGCTTATTTTACCGATTTTTTCGAAATTTCACCGAAACTTTTATCATGTGGTTTTTGAAATGAAATGGTTTGCCAAAACGGTTTAGAAAATATCGAAGAAAAAGGCTTTTTGGGTGAAATTAGTGTTAATGGAAGTGGGGTATAACATTTATCTTTTTTTTTCTCACCTAAACAAAACCCACACCCACTCCCCCATAGCTCTGGACAGCCCCTTGACAGACCACCATTCTTAGGCCTCTCATCTCACAAGAGAAAAAAAAAAACAAAGAAAAGAAAAGAAAAGAAAAAGAAGTGTAGAAGTAAGGTAGACTTTGAATTTTCAACACTTTCTCCACCTCACTCTCTCTCCTCCCTCACCCCCCTCCAATTTCTAGCTGAGCCTCCCATTTCCTGCACCAACAACAGCCCCTCTTTCTCCCTCTCTCATTTTGCATCAAAAATTCATCAAAATACCTCAAAAATCAAGCTAAAATCCAAATCCGACTCCTACCCATTTTCTCTCATCTCGTTTAGCATGGATCTTGGTGTAAGGATTTCAAATTGGAGGTCTAGATCTCAAGTTTCATCCATGGTTCATGAGGTATAAATCTTGGCCTTTTGTTTAAATTGTTGCTAAATACTTTAGTCTAGCGTAATTATACGTTTAATTATGGTTTAATTTAAAGATGTGGGTTTTCAAGAGAAGGTTTAGATTAGGGTTTTGATGTGGATTTGTGTTGTGATATATTGTGCATGGTTTAGTGATGTGGATTAACATCTTAAGTTTTGTAGAAAGCTAATCTAGTTGTTAATTACAAACCATTACTTATAAAATGTCCTAATTAAGTTATTGTGCTAACTAGGGTTTTTGGAAAATTTTTAAATGCTTTAGATTAAAATATAATTATGGTTTCATGTCATTATTAATATTATAATGAGTGGTTTAAAGACTTTGGATCATGCAAAACCAAGCTTAATTGATGAATTGTGAATTTTGCTTTAAAAGGTGTTAAAAATTGATATTTTTGCAAACTAGGATTTTGGAAATTATGCAAATTTATGAGATTAAATTATGGAAATGGTTTTTATGACTTATTTAAGATATTTAGTGAATATTGCGGCCACTAGATTCGTTTATACATCGAGTTTTGTACTAAAATGGTGATTTGTGCTTGCTAGATTTTCGGAAAAATGACTTTTTAAGTGAAATTGGGGGTTTTTGTGAATTTTAAGCTATTTTATATTATAATTAGTGCTTGTAATTGTACAAATGAGTGTGTTGGGAGCTTTCTCGATGGTTTGGCGTTTGTACGCCGACGTCGAGGGTTTTTGGGTCGATTTGTGAAAGCAACCATAGGTTTTGACCTATGTGGGATTCGTGCGTCGTTTTGGTTATGAGTCGGATTTTAATGTGATACAGTGCGTTATGATATGTAGGTACCCCATTTGGACTTCGAGACGACAAGAAAGCGCGTGGCGACGTCGGCACCGGCGAGTGAGGACCAGGTGAGTAGATTTATATCTACGGGGAGAAGTCGGGTGGATGGCGTATAGCACCCCCGCAGTTCGTGGTCATGTATACGAATACGTATACACATATATATATATATATTGTTTATATATTGTTTGAGTTATTGATGACAAATATGGATATTTGGTGTTCTTGGATGATTGAGTGTCGCGAAACCCTAGAGTAGCGGTCGCACACACTTGCACACACCCACCCATACTGGCATACTTTCTTCTTTCTTTTGTGCTCATACGGGAATATATAGTTATGTGTTCACATAGGTATGGGACTATGTGTTCACATACGGATTTGGGGATGATACTTGGGATTGAGATGAGTCGATGAGATTTGTGTTGAGATTGTGATATCGGTGATATGGCAGGATTCGTACTTAAGCTACCTCCTGGTGTTATAGCGGATCTTGGGGCGACGATATGGGTGAATAGTGTTATAAATAAAGTGGTCGACATGTGATCGTGATATGATATGCTAGGATATTGATCCTAGGCTGTATTGGGCGATGTATACCCCTTGATGATGATATGTGCTGATGATATCGGTTTGTACGAGACTGTCGATCAGTAGTCAGATCATGACTATATTGATGATATTAGTATTGTATTAGACATAGGTCAGTACCTTAGACTATGATCTTTGATAAAGAGGATACCGGGTGAATAGTGTGATGAATATAATTTTGACCCGTACCCAGATTTGGGGATGCTGTACGACGGATTTACGTACGAGCTATATTTTGATGATTGATCCGCACTCTTGATTTGGGATGTCTAATTATAGATATGGTATCGGATATGATATTATTGAGGCGGGATCGCCGAATAATATATATACAGATATGTATATGTATCGACCCAGATGTTTGGCGGTTTCCTTACCTGTAGTCCAGCTTGTTAGCTTAGCCCTTTAGTTTAGTTTAGTTGTTAGATTAGATTCGATTCTTACCTATTTCAAAAACTAACGAATCGTGGGTATTTTAAAAGACAGCCCAAGGGATCCTACGGATATTTCAAAAGACGTATCTTTTCATAAAAACACCGTAGCCCCTATTTTCAAAACCCCATGATTCGTGTTATTTTCAAAAGGCACCATTGTAGGACTTATATTAGGTTAATGCAGATTAGTTATCGTTGCTGTTAGGTCCACGTTACCTCTCCCGGTACTTTCGGGGTTGCGGAAACGGTAAAACAAAATTTTTTCTGGACTTGGCAACATGGACCGTAAAAGCCGGATCTTTGCTAAACAATACACTAGCATCCTAACTAGAGATTTATCTACTCGGTTAGGGGTTATACCTCAACTTGAACTCCTTCTCTTCTTGTTCTTCTTCTCCTTGCTTGCTCCGAGGGTTGATCCGGACTTTGGTCACTCAACTTGAACTCCTTCTCTTCTTGTTGTTCTTCTCCTTGCTTGCTCCGAGAGTTGATCCGGACTTTGGTCACCTCCGCGGCCTCCTTGAGTCGAAGACGATCCACCCGAGAGATGTGCACCAAGCTCCACCTCGAGCCGAGGTAACTAGGGCAAAGAGATTGCTAATCTAAAAGCCCTAGGTTGTGTAGAAGTGGTAGATGAATGGTTTTGTCTTTGTGGGATCTTTATCTCTCAACACATGAGATCAAAAGATGAATCAAGAGGAGGAAGAAGGAGGAGGAGCAACAACCATGGTTTATTTCTTTTCTTCTCACTTGAAAAACAAGAGAGAGAATGAGAAAGAAATTATGATACAAAGAAAAGTAACCATGGTTGCAATAATGTAAAAACAACATCATTACTAATCCCATCAAGATAAAGTTTGATGGCTACATTGAAATGACCATTATCACAATCCAAAAGGAAAAAGAAAAAGAAAAGAAGAGTGTAGATCCCTCTTGAAAGTCAATGGTCAACGCGGTCAACCGGTCAACAAAGTCAAGAGAGGTCAACGGGGTCAAATGGTCAATGCAATTAGCCATCATAAAATTATCACTAAAAGGATTAGTAAATGATATCCGCGGCTCATAATGGTTTTGACCAAACGAACTGTCAAAACCCTAATGAGTCCGCCTCAAAATGGTTTTGACCGAATCAACTGTCAAAACCCTAATGAGCCTGCCACATAACGGTTTTGTCTGAACCAACTGCCAAAACCGTAATGAGGCACCTCCTCCTTCATCGCTCTGGGAAAACTGTGCATACACACCTGCATCCGCATTCCATAAAATGCGGATGCGCAGAAGACAAAAAAAATCCATCCGTGCAATACTAGGATCTGGCTTAAACCAAAGCCCACTAGTACTGCCTGCCCGAACACCTTACGCACACAAGTGTACGTAAGTGATCGCAGCCCTGCCGTAAAACCATACGGCCTCTACACGTTTCGCTCAATGCAGGGAAACTCTCTGTGTGGGACTCTAAAGACTCGACACTACGCTGGCAGTGGGTTTAACCACAGACCGCAAGCGGCACTAGCTGTATGTAACGGTCCCCAGGTAGATGTCGACAAGAAGGCCGATGAGGTAAACCCATTCGAACTCCTACTGAGCCTGTATGTGACAATCTCCGCACAGTCCGGTCTGTTCGTCTGATACATCGCATGGCGGGCCTAGGGGGCGGTAAACGTCAGTCCCCTAAAAGCGGTACAAGTCGTGTCGGAGTGAAGCCCAGAACACCCTGAGATAACACTGGAAACCTACCAGTATATCTCGTTTGCCCTGGCCAGGGACTACTCATGTAATGGCTCTCCTAGACACAGCGCGATGTCAACCCCCAATACCGGGAGAGACGAATCCTGTCTAACCGTCACTTCCTCCAAGTGCTTCGGGACTGCTCCCAACTACTACCTGTTTGCACGACTCAGTAGAGCCGTGGTAGGGTAGTAATCAAAGAACAGTGGGAACACACTCGAGGCGAAGTGACAGTGTCAAGTCAGCGGACTATGCTGTACTCATGTCACCTGGGAACTGATAACTGACGATAGGTATAATACCAACCATCAGTTCCCGACGAGTCCTGTCCAGTGTACTCGTAACCGCATACTATCTCAAGTACGACGTACTGACGGCTGTGGGACAGACCGTCTCCCGTGCTGGGATGAGAAGCGCATACGCTAGTCTACTCCGGAGTATCGATGCCCTATCTCGATACTCCCACGACTAGGGACGTGTATAAGGATGTGCTTGTGGATTACCCAGCCCCCACGAGTGTGCTCACCATTACGACGCCGGTAATCAAGCAAAGATCCTAAGGGCTCTACTAATGCGTATAGGTGATATAATAAATAAACACACATGTACACATTAAAGTAGAGACAAACCAAGTAGCATACTACTATATCGAGCAAGATTGTCTATACAACTGTGAATATCCCAAGCTTCCATCAAGTAATATACATACTAGTATGATACGGTAATGGCCTCTAAGGCATATACACTAACAATCTCCCACTTGCACTAAGGCCATGTACTGGCGTATCGAAGACCTATCATCTCGATCAGCCGCTCGAACTGAGTCTGGGGTAAGGCCTTCGTGAATGGGTCCGCTGTGTTGTCCTTTGTGTCCACTCTCTGCACCTCGATCTCCTGGCGATCAATGATCTCCCTGATCAGGTGATACCGCCTAAAGATGTGCCTGGATTTCTGATGGGACCTTGGTTCCTTCGCTAAAGCTATAGCCCCATTGTTATCGCAATACAAAGGTATTGGGTCAACAATGGACGGAACCACCTGAAGTTCACTAATGAACTTCTTCATCCAGACCGCCTCTTTTGCGGCATCGCTTACAGCAATGTATTCAGCCTCCATCGTCGAGTCTGCGACGGTATCCTGTTTGGAACTCCTCCAACATACCGCCCCTCCGTTGAGGGTAAACACAAAACCCGAGACAGACTTGCTGTCATCTTTATCACTCTGGAAGCTTAAATCGGTAAAGGACTCGATCCTGAGGTCTCCATTACCGTAAATCAGGAACATCTCCTTAGTCCTTCTCAGGTACTTGAGAATGTTCTTCACTGCTGTCCAGTGGTCCTCACCTGGGTCTGACTGATACCGGCCTACCGCGCTCAGTGCGTAAGCTACATATGGTCTTGTACATAGCATCGCATACATTATAGATCCTACCGCCGAAGCGTAGGGTATAATGCTCATGCGGACCCTCTCCTCGTCAGTCTTAGGAGACATCTTCTTGGAGAGGGTAATTCCGTGCAATGCGGGTATGTTACCGCGCTTGGAACCCTCCATACTAAATCTCTTTAGTACGGTCTCTATGTACCTGGACTGCAAAAGTCCCAGTAATCTCTTGGATCTATCTCTATAGATCATAATCCCCAGAATGTACGAGGCATCACCCAGGTCCTTCATGGAGAACCTTTGTGACAAAATTAGCTTGACCGATTGTAGCATAGGAATGTCATTTCCTATCAAAAGAATGTCGTCCACGTACAAGACTAGGAATACGACAGTTCGTCCTACAATCTTCTTATAGACACAAGGTTCATCCTCGTTCTTGATGAAATCAAATTCCTTGATTGCCTCATCAAAACAGATGTTCCAGCTCCGCGATGCCTGCTTTAATCCATAAATGGATTTAAGCAACTTGCACACCTTCCCGCTGCTCCCACTGTCTACGAAACCTTCTGGTTGATCCATGTAAACGCACTCTTCCAAACAACCGTTTAGGAAAGCCATTTTAACATCCATCTGCCAGATTTCAAAGTCATGGAAGGCAGCAATGGCAAGTAGGATCCGAATGGATTTGAGCATAGCCACCGGAGAAAAAGTTTCATCATAGTCCAAACCAGGTCTTTGACGAAAACCTTTTACAACGAGTCTAGCCTTATAGGTTTCCACCTGCCCATCTACACCAAGTTTCCTTTTGTAGATCCATTTGCATCCAACGGGTTTTACCCCAGGCGGAGCAATATCCAATGTCCACACTTTATTGGCATACATGGACTCCATTTCGGATTGGATTGCTTCCTGCCACTTATCAGAGTCTCTACTGATAATGGCCTGCCTGAAACTGGTAGGGTCATCTTCTTCCAAGATGCAATCCTCTCGATCCCCGTCTATGAGAAAATCGTAGTATCTCTCGGGCGGATGAGAAATCCTACCAGATCTGCGGAGTGGCTGAGGTTCGTTTGGGGTTATTGAATTTTCTGGTTCTGCTAAATCCTCAGTTTGAGTTTGTGGATCAGATATTTCATCCAGTTCTACCGTGCTCCCACTTATTTCTTTTGCAAGAAATTGCCACTCTAAAAAGGTGGCGCGGCGAGCAACGAACACCTTCTGTTCCTCAGTGTGGTAGAATAGATATCCCAGAGAATTTCTAGGATATCCCACAAACTTGCATAAAACTGACCGTGCCTCAAGCTTGTCCGGTTTTTGTACTTTTACATAGGCCGGACAACCCCCTATCTTAATACGTTCGAGATATGGTTTCTTACCCCTCCATATTTCATATGGAGTCTTAGGCACAGATTTAGACGGAACCTGATTCAGTAAGTATGCCGCTGTATCTAGCGCAAGTCCCCAGAATGAAAGAGGTAACTCAGCATTACTCATCATAGATCGAACCATATCCAATAGGGTACGATTCCTTTTCTCCGATACACCGTTGTGCTGTGGCGTATAAGGAGGAGTAAGCTGAGAGAGAATACCATTCTCTTTTAAGTAATCTCGGAATTCCGTGCTTAAGTACTCCCCACCTCTATCAGACCGGAGGATCTTGATACTTTTGCCTGTCTGGTTCTCTACTTTGTTTCTGAATTCCTTGAATTTCTCAAAAGTTTCAGATTTGTGTTTCATCAGATACACATATCCGAACCTAGAGAGATCGTCAGTGAATGTGATGAAGTATGAGAACCCACCCCTTGCATGTATAGACATCGGACCACACACATCACTGTGTATGAGTCCCAAGAGCTCTGTTGCTCTTTCTCCATGTCTTGTGAACGGAGATTTGGTCATCTTCCCTTTGAGACAAGACAGACAGGTTTCATAAGATGAAAACTTGAATGCATTCAAGAGTCCATCTTTATGTAACTTACTCAGTCTTTTCTCTCCGATATGACCAAGTCTAAAATGCCACAAGTAGGATTCATTCGTGTCTGAATTCTTCCTCTTGCGAGTGTTTTGTATATTGAGAACTGTATTCCGATTTAGAACGTAGATACCATTACACAGTGTACCCTCTGCAACCAGTACCTTATGAAGGTAAATGTTCATGATATTCTTGTCAAGAACAAAGTTATATCCATCTTTATCGAGTAAAGAAACTGATATGATGTTGCAAACCATGGAGGGTACATAGTAGCAATCGTTCAAAATCATAGTCTTGCCATTTGGCAATACTAGGTGATATTCACCGACGGCTGCCGCATTAACTTGTGCTCCGTTCGCTACTCTGAGCGACATATCACCCGGTGCAACTTTCCTACATTTTCTCAGTCCCTGTAATAAATTACAGATATGAGATCCTGATCCGGTATCAAGTACCCAGGAGGTAGGGCTGACCGTAAAACAGTTCTCAATTACAAGAACACCTGAAGTAGATGCAAAACCATGCTTCTTCTTCAACTGGGTATCCTGGAAATCCATACAATCCCCTTTCCTATTCTCATACTCATGACTGTTGTCACAAGTTAGAACTGAACCAACGTTCCCTAGCACCGAATAAGAATTCGGATCGGTCAAGCGATACATTTTATTATCTTGATTAGGGCGTGAAATGGTTGCTACCTGGAGAGGGAGAAAAGAAACACTCAGTGTGCGCTCTTGCAAGATTAGATTGGTTTATTAGTTTATCTAACCAGGATGTCTCCCACTGTTTCCTCAAATTCTTCTTAAAACCTTTTAAAAGAAGAACTAGTCGGGATTTAATTCACGTCACAATACTTGCTTAACCTTTCAGCCAGGCTAGTGTCGGTACTTCGAGGGAGGTTTTCCAACGCTTTCGCGAAGTTCCTTAATTTAAGAACCTCTTTTCCCTGGAGGCGTAGCCCCGCTAACACCTTTCTAGACACCTACTAGGTTTATAGCATTGATTGTTAAGTGAAAATAATCTCCCGAGAGTAATCCAACTCATCAGTGTTAGTTGTATGTATGCCCTAGAGGCCAGTATTGTACAGATTATGTATATTATATTGGATGCTTGGACATATATAGAGATGACTTTCTTGCTCGACATGATAGTATGCTATCTGGTTGATCTTTATCTTAACATGTACACTTGTCTCTTTATACTGTCTTATAGTTACATGTTGGTAAAGCCCTTAGGATGTGTACTTGACTACCTGGACTATGATGCAGATCATATTAGTGGGGACATGGTAGTCCATAAGTACATCCTTCAAGGTCCCTAGTCGTGGGTGTATCGAGACGGGGCATCGATATACCAGAGTAGACTAGCGTATACGCTTCTCGACCCATAAGATGGGCGATGGATGATCCCATATCCATTGGTGTTTGACATCAGAGATGGTATACGGGTGCTCAGTGGAGACTGGGTACACTGGACGGACTCGCCGAGAACTCCCAGATGGTATTATACCTCACGTCAGATGGCAGTTCTCAGGTGACACTTGTGCAGGTTAGTCTGTAGACCCGAGATCGTCATAGAGTCTTGTGTGATTCCCACTGTGCTTTGATCTCCACCTTACCACATCCATGAGGGCGTGCAAAACGGTGGTCTTTAGGTACAGTCCTGAGTCACATGGAGGCAATGAGCGATAGGAGGGGTTTCGTCTCTCCCGGTATTGGGGGTTGATGTTGCGCTGTGCTCGATTGGCCGTAACAGGGAAGTCCCTGTCCAGGGCTGATCAGAGATTTGCTGGTAAGTGTTACCAGTAGTTTCTCTACCCGTTATGAGCCTCACATCGGCACGACTTATCGAGTATTGGGGTCTGACGTTCACCACCCCTAGACTTGATATGCGACGTATCAGACGAACAGACCGGACTGTACGGTAAGTGTTACTGGTTGGATTCACAGGAGTGTGAGCGGGCTAGCTCGTCGATCTTCTGATCGCTCAATACCCGGATGGCCGTTACGTTTAGAAGACCGCTTGCGGCTTGTGGGTGCTTGATATGATCATCATCTGCTACCGGCGTATTGACGAGTCTTTAGAGTCCTACACAGAGGTTTCCTGGCTCAAGCGAAACGAAATAGGAGCGCATATGAGATATGTGCAGGACCGAGAATAATGCGTGTATGTGATACCGCATTTCATTCTCGCGATATATGTTTCGATTGGTTATATTCGATATGACCTAGTTATCGAATCATTGATTCGATAAATCGATACATTGAATACTAGTCGGTTATGTGCGACATGACCGGATCATTGAATCAAATGTTGATTTAATGATTTGATGTATAATTATATATTTGATATATTACTTTGCATTAACTAGTATTGGTTCACTTTATACGGATTTTCTCACTTGATGTGCAAATTGTATATGTGATATACTTTTGTGCACATAGATGTATCATGTTTGATGATACTTGATTATTTAGTTAAGTATATAGAATTAAACCATGGTTAATTTGATAATTAGGGTTTTGCATATTCATTTATTTATTTATTTCTTCATTTATTTATTTGAAAAAGGTTGAGATAAGAATGGTGGAGAAGTTTGTCTTTAGTTGAAGCTTCATGAAGCTTTGACTTCTTAACCATCCTTGTCTTCATGCTTAACCCTAACCTATCCAACTAACCATGGTCTATTCTCTACACAAAACTATGGTTTGTAAATGATAAGTATTGATTTATTTTTATCATTTACAAGAAGACTTATCATATTCTTTCTTCATCTTCATCTTCTTCTTCAAGAAAAGCTCACGGTCCATCAATGGCAACTTGAGCTAAAGTGAGATAAATCCAATTCTAAAGTGAACCCACCTCCTATTTCTTCACCCTCTACCTCTTGCCAAGTTGTTTTGGGTGTTTTCTTCACAAGTTTCACAACTTTGTGAAGTCGGAGCTTGAACTTGTGATGCCTCGACGTAGATCGTCTTTGACACGAAGCCGACGACCTATTCCGCTCGCCTTCCCGATGAAACCGATGAACGAGTCTAAGATTGGAAAAGGACAGCGAGAGGAGCACTACGTGGAGCTAAGGAAGTGGATATCCGGATCTACAAAGGTTGTAGAATCTAACTTTTAGTTAAGTAGTTAACTAGATTATCATTTCTCCTAAACATCTAGTCTAAGATCCGTAGTCTAGGGTTTCTCGGCACCATTTTTTTTTAATTGGCATGTTCGATGCCTTGTGAGACCTCACTAGAGTGCCTAGGAACCTTTCACTGGTATCAGAGCCTAGCTAGAGCCTTAGGCGAAGTCTAGACGCAATTTGAAGCCCTAACGAACCCGAAACCCTAAACTAAACATGCTCTCTGTACATTTTCTAAAATCTGGGATTTTTCAATATTAAAAATGCTTAAAAAATTCAGCATGGAATTCTAAGAATTACGATGCAAATTTCATCCAATGAACAGTAATAAGAGCGGCGGAACCGCTGCCTAAGCCTGCTTAGGCGGCGGTTCCGCGGCGTCTTGATGACGTCATCCCTCCTCCAATGCACAGTAATTCATAGGTTCTGCAGCTGAGCTTTATGAGTATTTTTTAATAATTATTCCAGAGTTTAATTTTCTGGGCTGTTTTAGAGCTTCGGTGTTTCGACCGGATTATCAAATTTCGTCTTTTGTGTTTTTCCGGATAATTTTTAGAATATGTTAAAAAGTTCGACCGGATATAAATACCCAATTTTTCCCCTGTCGGGAAATTTCCAAGTGTTGGATTTTTCCGTAGTTTAACGACGTTCTAAGTAGTGCAAGTAACGCGATGGACCCTCTAGAAGACAACAAACCTTAACTCGATTATGTGACCGTCTTGAACTACCCTTTGAACCTTCGGGTTTGGGGCAGTACAGCGTGCCACATGTGAGGCGTTGGCTTGACCCTTCTACGGCTGGACCATCGGTACTGAGGCACGAACTGAATGTTGTTAGACTTATTTCATGTGTTGAGCTGTATCGGGAAAACTTGGGTATTCGACTGTTCGATCGGAAAGTTTAACATTTTCTGTTTATCTGGAATGTGATACAATAATTGGAATTCACAAACAGTTATGTGATAACTGAATAAATGTTATAAATCTAGCGGTTTAGTTTCACTTTATATTGAAAAGTGTTTTCGATAATGAGACTAAAATGCGGGATTTATAACTGTTAGGCATGTGATGTCTAAGTATTTCATTTGATTAGGCATGTGATGTCTAAAGATGTTGCGGATTCCAATTGTTGTAGTTTTACACTTTCTTTTCTGTGACCGTAAGTGTAGTATATTCATATCGCCGGTTTCGTTGCTATACGTCAACGACAATTGGGGTATGCATACTTACTTACGTTGATGACATGTGATGTTATGTGTTGCTGGATATGTTATATTGGATCGTCGTGTTTGAATAGCCGGGGGTTTTTATGTGAGATGAGTGTTTTTCATTTTCATTCATGTAAAAACTTGTATGTAATATTCTTTTATTTGGGGCACTTCCAGGTAGCGGAAGTTGTCACCCTTTGTATATTATTTACTTTTCCGCATTAGGATAGACCCAAGGAGGGGAGCACAAGTAACCGGGTTCTGGGGTCCAGTGGGAGACCAACTCGAGGAGTCGAGTCCGGGTCTCCTAACCTTAGAATTGGCAGGGTTGCTTGCCGCTCTCGTAGGGGTCTAGGGGTGTGGGATTGGCTATTCATCACGACCGTGGAATCCGTGTTTTATACTGGCTCGTATTAAAAACACGGACGTCCTAGTATATCCAATATTTCATATGTTTATTCTGCTGCGATATCTGTGATGTGTTTCTGTGATGGATATAGTATATATGATATATTATATAGACGTTACTTATGTTTTACACCCGCGCTAGCCCTGCCCTGCTCTGTCGTTAGTTACCTAACCTAACGGTGCACGAGGGGACATCGAGGCGAATGCGGATGGCATAAGTGTACGTCATATCTATCTGTGATGTTTAGGTATTTAAATGATGGGACTTCATTAATGTGATTAATGAAAGAAAAGAAACCTAAGATGTTGTAGAATCAAATTTTAAAACAAAACAGGTAGCTACAGTTCTTGCTTTGCATAGCGGTATATATGATATACCCTGCACCTTATTCGATGAGGAAAGGACCGAGATCCCTTCACCGGGAGTGACTCCTTTAGCAATAACTGGCAGATGCTACACACTCGGTTTGCTTTTGACTGCTTTTGGGTTTTTGCTTTGCACAGCGATATATATGATATATCCCGCACCTCATTCGACGAGGAAAGGGCCGACGATCCCTTCACCGGGAGTGACCCCTTTAGCAAGACTAGAAAAGCCTCAAAATCACTCCATTTCAAAATTTCATTTGATTCTACAACGATATCAAGTTCATTACGCTCATGGTTTTTATGAAAAACCTGCGTAGCCCTCCGTCATTTCAGATAAGTACTAGTTAGTATTTGTGCTGCGGTAGTTTGGCCTCCGTCAAGGCGCAGTGTACGGTAGCTAACTAGTGCTTATCTGCTTGCATATGATGCGATTGGATTAGGGTATTCGTACGGCGTTGTTTGGCCTCCGTCAAGGGTCGTGCGGGTGGGTTTAATTCAATCAGGAAATGACGGGTTGAACTTGACTAGCGGACTATGGGTTGTTTGGCCTCCGTCAAGGTCATAGGATGCTAGGGACAAAATATTATCGGGAATTTCAAGTGTTGAAATTTGCAATGAGATTGCATACCTTCTATGAGATAGTTGGATCCCGATACCCGCTGCGAGTAAGAGTTACTCCTGGGAGAGTTTTACACATTGCAATTAGCCGATCAAGTAGGTGTCTAGAAAGGTGTCAACGGGGTTACGCCTCTGGGAAAACGAGGTTTACATTAATTAGGTTCGTGCGAAAGCACGGGGGACCTCCCTCAAAGTACCGACACTGGCCTGGCTGAAAGATTGGCGAACCTGTAGTGTGTAATTAATCCCGGCTAGTCTTTCCTTTTAGGGTTTGAAGGAAGATTTGATAAAAAGCAGTGGGAGCCATCCTGATTAGATAAGATAATAACCAATCTGATCTTGCACGAGCATACGCTAAAGTGTTTTCTTCTTTCTCTCTCCAGGTAGCGACCATTTCATGCCCTAATGAAGATAATAATATGGATGTATTGACCGAACCCGCATGTTATACTGTGCTGGGGAACGTTGGTTCCGTTCTTTCCTATAAGAGTTATAGGAATGAACAGGATATAGGGGAATACCAGGATTCCTATGCCACCCGATTGAAGAAAGTACATGTTGATGCATTTTCTTCGGGTGTGTTCGTTACTGAGAACTGTTTCTCCATTTGTTCTACGTCCTGGGTATTGGATACCGGGTCAGGATCCCATATATGTAATCAGTTACATGGGCTTAGGAAAGGTAGAGAACTTGGAGAAGGTGATAAAGAAATAAGAGTAGGAAATGGTGCAATTGTTGCAGCCAAGACTGTCGGGGAATATCACCTTGTATTACCAACTGGTAATACATTGGTTCTGAACGATTGCTATTACATGCCGAACCTGATATGCAACATTATATCGGTTTCTTTATTAAGTAAAGAGGGATATAATTTTGTATTACAGGACAATGTTATGAACATTTTCCGTAACCAAAAGTTGGTTGGATCAGGCACGTTATGCAATGGCATTTATGTTCTAAATCAATCAACAGTTCTGAGCATAACAAACGCACACAAGAGGAAGAGTTCTGAACTCAACGAATCCTTCTTGTGGCATTGTAGACTGGGCCACATCAATGCGACACGACTAGCTAAGTTGCATAAAGATGGATATTTAAATCCGTTTGAAATTTCATCTTATGACACTTGCCAGTCATGTCTCAAAGGCAAGATTACCAAAACTCCGTTTACGGGACACGGAGAAAGAGTTACCGAACTCTTGGGACTGATACATAGTGATGTATGCGGTCCCATGTCTACACATGCCAGGGATGGTTCTTCATACTTCATTACATGCACTGACGATCTCTCTAGATTCGGATATGTGTTCCTGATGAAACACAAATCAGAAGCTTTTGAGAAATTTAGGGAATATAAACAAGAAGTTGAGAACCAAACCGGAAAAAGTATTAAAATCCTACGATCTGATCGAGGAGGTGAATACTTGAGCAATGAATTCCGGGACTTCCTAAAAGAGAATGGGATTCTCTCTCAGCTGACTCCTCCATATACACCACAGCACAACGGTGTATCGGAGCGGAGAAATCGCACCCTATTAGATATGGTGCGCTCTATGATGAGTACAGCTGAGTTACCTATTTCCTTCTGGGGATATGCACTGGAGACTGCTGCATACCTACTGAATAGAGTTCCGACCAAATCAGTGCCTACCACTCCATATGAGATATGGAATGGCAAGAGACCATGTCTTAATTTTATTCAGATATGGGGTTGTCCGGCCTATGTTAAAACACAAAATCCGGACAAGCTCGAGGCAAGGTCTGTTCTATGTAAGTTTGTTGGATATCCCAAACATTCGTGAGGGTATATCTTCTACCACTCCGAGGAACAAAAAGTGTTTGTTTCTCGACATGCCACTTTCTTAGAAAAAAGTTTTCTTATGAAACAGATAAGTGGCATTGAGGTAGAACTGGAAGAGGTTCCAGCAATACAGACTACAACAGAAGATTTGGTTGAACCAGAGGATTCCGTAGTTCCCGATGAACCCCAGCCTCTCCGCCGATCTAGTAGGGTTCCTCGCCCACCTGAGAGATACTACGGTTTTCTCATGGATGGTGGGAGCGAGGATTGCATCATGGAGGATGATGACCCAACTAGCTTCGAGCAGGCCATCACGAGTGGTGACTCTGTGAAATGGCTGGATGCAATGCGGTCCGAGATGGAATCCATGTACACCAACAAAGTATGGACTTTGGAAGTTGCTCCTGAAGGGGTAAAACCCATTGGGAGCAAGTGGATCTTTAAGAAGAAACTTGGTGTAGATGGGAAAGTGGTGACTTTCAAAGCTAGACTTGTAGAAAAGGGTTTTCGTCAAAGACCAGGTGTGGACTATGACGAGACCTTTTCTCCAGTGGCTATGCTTAAATCCATCCGGATCATGCTTGCCATCGCTGCATATCATGATTACGAAATCTGGCAAATGGATGTTAAGACCGCCTTTCTAAACGGTGATTTAGAAGAGTGCGTGTACATGACTCAGCCAGAGGCTTCGTAGACAGTGGGAGCAGCGGAAAGGTGTGCAAGCTGCTTAAATCCATTTATGGATTAAAGCAAGCATCGCGGAGTTGGAACATCTGCTTTGACGTCGTTATCAAAGAGTTTGATTTCGTCAAAAATCCAGATGAACCTTGTATCTACAAGAAGGTGGCAGAGAGTAAGGTTGTCTTCCTCGTATTGTACGTGGACGACATACTCTTGATAGGAAATGATATTCCTATGCTGCAATCGGTCAAGCTCTTCTTATCACAAAGATTCTCAATGAAAGATCTTGGTGATGCCTCCTGCATATTGGGAATTAGGATCTATAGAGATAGATCCAAAAGGATTTTGGGATTGTCCCAATCCAGGTACATTGACAGCATACTAAAGAGGTTTAGTATGGAAGAGTCCAAGCGTGGGAACTTACCCACGATCTCTGGAGTCACTCTCTCCAAAGAGATGTCTCCCAAGACTGATTTGGAGAGAGCTCGCATGCAAGGGATACCCTATGCTTCGGCAGTAGGCTCTATCATGTATGCGATGCTATGTACCAGACCCGATGTAGCATACTCACTAAGTGTAGTGAGCAGGTATCAAGCTGATCCTGGAGAGAGTCACTGGACAGCTGTGAAGAGCATTCTCAAGTACTTGCGAAGGACTAGAGAAATGTTCTTGGTGTATGGTAACGGAGAGCTCCAAGTGGAGTCCTTTACCGATTCGAGCTTCCAGAGTGATAAGGACGACTCTAAGTCGCAGTCGGGCTTTGTCTTTACCCTTTACGGAGGGGCGGTTAGCTGGAAGAGTTCCAAGCAGGAAACTGTGGCAGACTCGACGATGGAGGCTGAATACATCGCTGCCAACGTTGCTGCGAAAGAGGCTGTCTGGATCAAGAAGTTCATTACTGAACTTGGAGTGGTTCCATCCATTGAGCGTCCAATACCTTTGTATTGCGATAACAATGGAGCGGTGGCTTTGGCCAAGGAACCCAGGTCCCATCAGCGGTCCAGGCATATTCTTAGGCGGTATCACCTGATCCGGGAGATAGTTGATCGCTGGGAGATCGAGGTTAGGAGGGTTGACACGAAGAACAACAAGGCGGATCCACTCACGAAGGCCGTTCCCCAGATACAGTTTGAGAGACTCTTCGGGATGCTCGGTATGAGATACTACAGCAGCTGGCCCTAGTGCAAGTGGGAGATTGTTAGTTGTATGTATGCCCTAGAGGCCAGTATTGTACAGATTATGTATATTATATTGGATGCTTGGACATATATAGAGATGACTTTCTTGCTCGACATGATAGTATGCTATCTGGTTGATCTTTATCTTAACATGTACACTTGTCTCTTTATACTGTCTTATAGTTACATGTTGGTAAAGCCCTTAGGATGTGTACTTGACTACCTGGACTATGATGCAGATCATACTAGTGGGGACATGGTAGTCCATAAGTACATCCTTCAAGGTCCGTAGTCGTGGGTGTATCGAGACGGGGCATCGATATACCAGAGTAGACTAGCGTATACGCTTCTCGACCCATGAGATGGGCGATGGATGATCCCATATCCATTGGTGTTTGACATCAGAGATGGTATACGGGTGCTCAGTGGAGACTGGGTACACTGGACGGACTCGCCGAGAACTCCCAGATGGTATTATACCTCACGTCAGATGGCAGTTCTCAGGTGACACTTGTGCAGGTTAGTTTGTAGACGCGAGATCGTCATAGAGTCTTGTGTGATTCCCACTGTGCTTTGATCTCCACCTTACCACGTCTATGAGGGCGTGCAAAACGGTGGTCTTTGGGTACAGTCCCGAGTCACATGGAGGCAATGAGCGATAGGAGGGGTTTCGTCTCTCCCGGTATTGGGGGTTGATGTTGCGCTGTGCTCGATTGGCCGTAACAGGGAAGTCCCTGTCCAGGGCTGATCAGAGATTTGCCGGTAAGTGTTACCAGTAGTTTCTCGACCCGTTATGAGCCTCACATCGGCACGACTTATCGAGTATTGGGGTCTGACGTTCACCACCCCTAGACTTGATATGCGACGTATCAGACGAACAGACCGGACTGTACGGTAAGTGTTACTGGTTGGATTCACAGGAGTGTGAGCGGGCTAGCTCGTCGATCTTCTGATCGCTCAATACCCGGATGGCCGTTACGTTTAGCAGACCGCTTGCGGCTTGTGGGTGCTTGATATGATCATCATCTGCTACCGGCGTATTGACAAGTCTTTAGAGTCCTACACAGAGGTTTCCTGGCTCAAGCGAAATGAAATAGGAGCGCATATGAGATATGTGCAGGACCGAGAATAATGCGTGTATGTGATACCGCATTTCATTCTCGCGATATATGTTTCGATTGGTTATATTCGATATGACCTAGTTATCGAATCATTGATTCGATAAATCGATACATTGAATACTAGTCGGTTATGTGCGACATGACCGGATCATTGAATCAAATGTTGATTTAATGATTTGATGAATAATTATATATTTGATATATTACTTCGCATTAACTAGTATTGGTTCACTTTATACGGATTTTCTCACTTGATGTGCAAATTGTATATGTGATATACTTTTGTGCACATAGATGTATCATGTTTGATGATACTTGATTATTTAGTTAAGTATATAGAATTAAAATATGGTTAATTTGATAATTAGGGTTTTGCATATTCATTTATTTATTTATTTCTTCATTTATTTATTTGAAAAAGGTTGAGATAAGAATGGTGGAGAAGTTTGTCTTTAGTTGAAGCTTCATGAAGCTTTGACTTCTTTACCATCCTTGTCTTCATGCTTAACCCTAACCTATCCAACTAACCATGGTCTATTCTCTACACTAAACTATGGTTTGTAAAAGATAAGTATTGATTTATTTATATCATTTACAAGAAGACTTATCATATTCTTTCTTCATCTTCATCTTCTTCTTCAAGAAAAGCTCAAGGTCCTGATTGTTAGAGTATGTTCGTGTTCAAGTTCTAGTTTAATACCGCAATCAAGACGGTTTCGCTTGTAGCTAGCCGGTTGAGTACGGGTCGTCCGCAGGGAGATGGGAGTCTTTTTCAATGTGTTTTAACGAGTTAAGTCCGGTTGTTCAGATTTTTGTTTGTGATTATCTAAGTGTTGAGTTGATATTTAAAGAGAGCTTGTTTGGGTTAGGATTAGGTTAGTTTGAGTTAGGAGTCTCCACATCTTTCGTTGCCCCTCTTAATATCGGTGTTACGGTAATCGGCAACAACGGGGATTAGCACGACTAGGAAGGACTTTGCGAGTATAAGCTAGGCTTTCCAACGCATAAGTCTTCCTTTTGGTGCTTGTCCGTCCGTTCTTGGCTCTTAGCCATAACCTCCGGTTAATTCAACCACAACCGGTCTCACTACGGAATCACCGCTATCATGTAGGATAGGGTGCCGTAAGGAGCGGATTGTGGTTCAATTAACGGGAGTCGATTTAAGCTGTTGGGCAAGGAAAGAGTGAGAGAGATTTCCTTCTCTCAAACTTCCCTTATCCTACCCTAACAAGTATTAACTACTCACACATCATGATAAGGAACAACAAAACAAAACAAAAGAGGAAGATAGAAAGAAGGAGATTAGAAGAATACGACTAACTATTTGCGACCTCACCTTGGCGAGGATCAAGCGTAAGCATCATTGTCGTATGTAAGGATAAAGAAAAAAGAGAAGAAAGAAACAACAAGGAAATAACAACAACTACTTAACGAATTTAAAGTTACAACAATTATAGCAAAAGTAAGACAAGCATGATAATAAAATGATCTTCTTTATTCACCATTCCTCACTCACAAAGCTCACTACAAGTTTAATGGAGAAGAGATGAGAAGAAGAAGAACATGTAAACTAAAACCTAGCAAAAAGAAAATACAAGAATGGACACTTTACTTCACAAAGTTCTGGGCTATTTATAGGCCAAAAAATGAAAACCTAGGGCAACCACCAGAACCCAGATACAAAGACCAAAATATCCCCCAAAAGTTTCTGTCTGCGGCGCCAGTACGGCCGCGGATCCGCGGCCTAGACCCCCCTTTGGCCGCGGATCCGCGGCCATATGGATGAGTTAGGGTGTAGGCTTTTTGGTACTTTCCTGATCTTCTGTCCCCTCTTTTCTGGTATATGTATTTTCTGAAAATACTTTCACATTTCTTCCAGAATTTCTGTTGAGGAAAGGTGGGCTTTTTGTGGATGTTTTTGTCATGATTGCCTCGAGCTCCGCGTAGATTTCTTGGAATTTGTTGTTGCCATTGAGCCTTGTGCATGAAGGTGACATTGATTTGACATTTTGTCTTCCTAAACTGGTATCTGGTAACATACGGATGAAGAGCGGAGACCGTGTTTTATCTGTGGTTGGCAGGAACCCGGATTTTGTCGTGTTTTTCATGAATTTCACCGTTTTAGAACCGAGAACCTGTATCCTGCAATTGACTAGCAAACACGGCTCAAGAGTATCTACCGATATGCAATGTGATAAAAATTGGGCGGTATGAAAATGCAAAAATCTGATATGAACAAATACCCCCAAACTTATCATTTGCTCGTCCTGAGCAAAGCCCATTTATTCACAAAAAATTTCCTAACCTCACTTTCGCAGGGAACGCGATTGCACTGAGCATGTGCAACAAGCCGTTAAACCTCTAGGTGTCCCTAGTAGGAGGAGTGTTGTCTCCTGAGGGTTTTCAGCGGATACTACCCACAAAATCCGGTCAAGTTGGTTCTGTAAAATAACTAAGCTTCAAACCCTAAAGTTTTGTTTTAGAAAATAACAATTCTATAATCCTAAATCTAGACCATCGAACCTTTATTTTTCACACCTCGCTTCTTATTTAACTACAGATTTTACATGTCTTTACGTGCAGTGCAATTAGTGTCGTTAAGTTCCCGAAAGGTCGAATAAAGTCATCATGTCGCACAATAAAGCCCAGATAACAATTTAAAAAGGATCACATAAGTTTTATAAAGAGTTAAGCATTTTTCAAGTTTCGTTTTCCAGTAAGGTTTCAACTTCAGAATTTCTATCTTCCATAACAGGAAACTAAGTCGTATTTTTCACTCCACCTTTTTCTTGTTTTCATTTCATACACACCTCTGTGAACGTGCAATAGTTTTTATCATAGAATAAAACCTTCATATCTCCGCTAAAATTTTTATAAAAGCCTGTCTTTTATCAAGATTATTCTCACACAAAGAACCGTTAGGAATTTTAACTCAGAGAGAACACTTGCTTGACTTTGTTTTAAAACTGGACTTTCTAGGCTTCTTAGCGAGCTTTGGGCCAATGCACCCAAACCAGTTGGATTTAGGGCATTAGGTGTAGAAACACCCCAGCGGACTTAATTACTCAAGTTACCTAGGTCCAAAAACAAAAGACAGTTTGGCGTGAAAATCAGATGATTTAATACGAACGGAGATATAACCGGCAGTTCAATTATTTTTTTGGATAAAAGACGTGTTTAGTGGGTTTGGTGTGTAATCATTCCAATCAAGTTTCCGATGGGTTATTTTTCAGCCTTAGCTCCAATTACGGCATCAATAACATTCCTTCATATTTGCTTTACTTCATAAACTATTCTTGACATTACTTATTTCAGAACAAACCTATTTGATCCTCAGAAAATCATTTATCTGTTTAAAAGTTTAAACATGAAAGACTTGTCATCTAATTCCCAAAATCTTACGACACGTGTAGTGTGATGTAAAGACGTATATCAGCTATAGTTAACTTCAAAGGAGAGTTATCTTTCAGGTTCTCAAAATCCAAACATAAGATTTAGTTATTCCTATTTTTTCAAACAAAAACCGTCGAATGTTGAATCAGAGTTCTTCCACAAGCTAACTTGACAAAAAAGTTTTTATATTTTTTAGAAAATTTTCAAATTTTTATGGATTTTATGGATATTAATATGCAGAAGCAAAATATACATATGAATGCGAAGGTAAGAAATGCGTACCGAGCGTACCCCCAAACTTAAACTGGACAGTGTCCTCACTGTCATTGCATGAAGAGATCATTTGAAGGGTCAAAATTGTCGGTTAGCGATACACAAATTTTTATTTGTTTTTGTTTTTAAAGAAAAGAAAAAGAATATACACAAATATATACAAAATGGTTTGTACACACCCCCAAACTTATTTGGAACAGTGTCTACTGTTCTTGGCTGGATAACCGAAGTTTGGAGGTAGGCAGAGGAAGATCAGGCAGGGTAAACCGGCTCCTGTAAGAACAGGAGCTCCTCTGTTGGTTCGGCGCTAAGGTACGGTTTGCATCGGTGTCCGTTTACTTTAAAAAGTGAACCGTCCTTTGGATTTTCCAAATCCACAGCGCCCTGCGGATACATATTCCGCACAAAATACGGCCCTTTCCAGCGAGATCTGAGGTGTTTATCGTGAAACACCTTCGTTCGATTTTTAACGACAACCGCGTTATCGTAAGCCTCATCCCTGAGCTCGTTTAGTTCGTTCAACTGCAGCTTCCGATGGCTGCCCGCATCTTCAAGAGACAGATTCAGCTCCTTTATCGCCCAAAATGCGCGATGCTCTATTTCGACAGGAAGGTGGAAGGCTTTTCCGTACATAAGCCGATAGGGAGACATGCCAAGGTCGGTCTTATAAGCGGTTCTAAATGCCCAAAGGGCATCAGTGAGTTTCAGCGACCAATCCTTACGGTTCTTGGAAACCGTCTTCTCCAGTATCTGCTTGATTTGTCGATTTGAAACTTCGGCCTGCCCGCAGGTTTGGGGGTGGTAGGGCGTAGAAAGCTTATGATTAATGGAATATTTCCGCACCAAGGCCTCGAAGGTCCTATTGCAGAAATGACTTCCATTGTCGCTAATGATCGCCCGGGGGTGCCCAAAACGAGAGAAAATGTTTTCTTTAAGGAACCTAACGACAACCTTGTTGTCGTTAGTCCGGCTGGGCACAGCCTCGACCCATTTAGAGACGTAATCAACAGCTAGAAGGATGTACGAGTTCCCAAAAGAGCCGGGAAACGGTCCCATGAAGTCTATCCCCCAAACATCGAAAATCTCCACAACCAAGATCGGTTGGAGCGGCATCTTGTTCCTCCGGGATATCCGGCCCATGTGTTGGCACCGGGAGCAAGTCTTGCAATAGTAGTGAGCGTCTTTGAAAAGTTGTGGCCAGTAGAAACCACATTGCAAGATCTTCTCAGCTGTCTTTCTGGGCCCAAAATGCCCGCCACATGCTTGATCGTGGCAAAATGACAGCACACTCTTGAATTCCTCATCAGGGACACACCGACGAATAATCTGGCCGGGACAGTACTTGAACAAGTAGGGTTCGTCCCAATAAAAGTGTTTTACTTGGGATAAGAAGCGAAGTCTATCCTGACTCGACCATTCAGTCGGGAGTAATCCTGTGGCCAAATTGTTCACAATATCTGCGAACCAGGGTTCGCATGATACTGTCAAGAGCTGTTCATCCGGAAAAACGTCGTTGATCGGAATTGGAAGCGAAGGCGAAGAAGGAAGTCGTGAGAGATGGTCGGCAACTACGTTTTCACATCCTCATTTGTCCTTAATGACAAGGTCAAACTCTTGAAGCAAGAGGATCCAACGTATTAACCGAGACTTGGCATCTTTCTTCGCAAAAAGATGGCGCAGAGCAGAATGGTCAGTGTAGACAATGACTGGAGAGCCGATGAGGTAGGGCCTGAACTTTTCTAAAGCAAATACAACAGCCAAGAATTCTTTCTCAGTTGTTGTATAATTGAGTTGGGCGTCGTTCAGGGTTCGGCTCGCGTAATAGATTACGTGCGGCATCTTGTTGATGTGCTGTCCAAGGACAGCACCTATGGCAAAGTCGGTTGCATCGCACATAATCTCGAATGGGTGCTTCCAGTCAGGTGAAGAAAGAACGGGAGCAGAAGTGAGTGAGCGTTTCAGTGACTCGAAGGCAGTCACACAGCTTGAGTTGAAGTCGAATGGTGTTTCCTTGGCCAGCAAAAGAGTCAAGGGCCTAGCAATCTTGCTAAAGTCCTTGATAAACCGTCTATAGAAACCGACATGGCCAAGGAAGGCTCGGATATCTCTGACGCATCGGGGAGGAGGCAGATTGGAAATGACCTCAATCTTTGCTTTATCAACCTCTATGCCATTTTGCGAGATGATATGTCCTAAGACAATACCTTCGCGCACCATGAAGTGGCATTTCTCCCAGTTCAAAGTGAGATTCTTGTCCTTACATCGGGTAAGGACAGCGTGAAGATGCAGCAAACACTCGTTGAAGGAGTCGCCGAAGATGGAGAAGTCATCCATGAAAATCTCCAGAAATTTTTCCACCATGTCCGAGAAAATTCCCATCATACACCGCTGGAAGGTAGCGAGCGCATTGCATAACCCAAAGGGCATGCGTCGATATGCAAACGTGCCGAAAGGACAAGTGAAAGTGGTTTTGTCCTGGTCTTTTTCGGCGATGGGAATTTGATTATAGCCGGAGTAGCCATCAAGAAAGCAGTAGTACTCGTGTCCGGCCAATCGTTCAAGCATCTGGTCAATGAAGGGTAGCGGAAAGTGGTCTTTCCGCGTTGCGGCGTTGAGTTTTCTGTAATCAATGCAAACTCGCCACCCAGTTTGGGTGCGAGTAGGGATTAACTCGTTCGCCTCGTTGGTTATGACCGTGATGCCCGACTTCTTGGGGACAACATGAATGGGGCTAACCCACTGGCTATCAGAGATAGGGTAAATGATACCGCTATCTAGACATTTGACGATCTCCTTCTTCACAGCCTCCTTCATGACTGGATTAAGACGTCTTTGTGGATCCCGGGCTGGTTTGGCATCATCCATCAGATGAATGTGATGCTCAACGATCAGGGGACTAATCCCCTTGATGTCCGCCATGGACCAGCCAAAAGCTTGCCTGTTGCTGTGCAAGACCGCGAGAAGGGCTTTCTCTTGCTCAGGAGCTAGAGAAGCCGAGATGATGACAGGGAGGGTCTCGTTCTCACCTAAGTAAGCATACTTAAGGTGAGACGGCAACGGCTTGAGTTCGAGCATTGGAGGTGAAACGATGGAAGGCAAGACTGGTGCAAAGGTCTCGAACTCAAAGGACTCCAGCAAAGGTTCAAAACGAGTGTAGGCAACCGAGTTGGATGGTTCAGGTAACTCATCCGGAAAGTCGAAGGATTCAAACACGGGTTGTGCGCAGCTAAGATCGTTTGAAAACGTGAAACACTCGTATTCGTTGTCGGGCGCAGAAACAGCAGCAGGTTCGAAGAGAAACGCACTAGTGGCGTCGAGATTATCGTGATCAAACAGAAACTCCTCGAATTCACACTCTTCTGGGGTGATCTCCTGGATCGAGCAGACATCCAGTATATGAGCATTAGGTTCGGCGGGCTGATTCCCTAACCTAAAAATGTTGAGTTCAATCGTCATATTTCCAAAAGAGAGGTTCATCGAACCATTGCGACAATTGATCACAGCATTTGAGGTTGCGAGAAATGGTCGACCGAGTATCACCGGAATCTGATTCCGGGGGTTAGCTACAGGCTGTGTATCTAATACAATGAAGTCAACGGGGAATATGAAGTCCCCGACTCTTATCAACACATCCTCTAGCTCACCCCTAGGGTGGGTGATCGATCGGTCGGCCATTTGGAGAGTGCAGTGCGTGGGTTTCAACTCTTCGACGCCTAATTGCTCGTATACTGAATACGGAAGCAGGTTAACACTGGCACCAAGATCTAATAGTGCGCGGTTGATGTTCTTATCCCCAATAGTAATAGAAATCGTAGGACAGCCAGGGTCCTTCCGTTTTTGTGGTAAAGATTGGGTAAGGGCATCACTCACAGCACTAGCCAAGAAAACTTTCTTGGGTACCTGAGACTTCCTCTTTTTCGTGCACAAGTCCTTTAAGATTTTTGCGTAAGACGGGACTTGTTGGACAGCATCTAAAAGAGGAATATTAATGTTAACTTGCTTAAATAACTCCAGAATCTTCTCCATTTGTGGATTTTGTTTGTTAGACCTCAACCGGTTTGGAAATGGAACATTTTGAAAATTGGTTGAGTCTAAAGCTGGAGGAGGAGATTGTGTAGTTGGAACGGATCCCAGAATAGGTGTCTTCGTGGAGTGAGAAGTGGGTCCATTCAGAGCAGAAGAAGAGGGAGGAGAGCCTTGTGAAGAACGGAGAATAGGCTCAGAAGACGAAGAAGAAGAAGAAGAAGAAGAAGCGGCGGCCAGGGCGTCATCGTTGAGTCGTTTGCCAATGTTGTTTTGCAGCATCCTTCCCGATCTTAGTGTGCTCACGGCACTCACATTATGGTTTTGTTGTTCAAGAGCAACATGTGCATTATGTGGGTGACCGGGATTTGGAAGTGGCTGTGACGGGAGCTTCCCCTTCTCTCGCTCGCTTAAGGCCGCGTTCAGCTGTGCAATCTGGGCCTCGATGGTCTTGATGCTTTGCCCGTGTGCGGCAGTGTGTTGCACTAAGGATTGAATGGAAGACTGGATGTTGGCGGTGGATTGAGTCGATTGTTTAACAAACGCCTCCAGACTTCGCTCGAGCGAGGAAACCTTATAATTGTTTGACGGAACAAAGTTGTTTGGCGGAAAAGAATTGTTGGGTGCAAAGTTGTTCGACTGGTTTTGGAAAGGTTAGGGTTGGAAGGGCTGCTGATATTGATGCTGAGTTTGTTGTTGCGCTTGTTGTTGCGGTGGAGGGGCCCTTTGGAAATTGTTGCCCTGGAACTGATTCTGATTCTGATTCCAGGAGAAATTGGGGTGGTTCCTCCAACCGGGATTGTAGGTGGAAGAGTATGGATCAATCCTCGGTCTTTGCTGGAATGCAGCATTAACCTGATCCTGTCCTTGCGAGGGTGGATTATAAGGACACTCTTCGGTCAAGTGGGAAGGATCGGAACAACAAGCGCAGATGGTACGAAGGGGGAGAACAGGGGCAGGGGCAGGAGAAGAAAATTTGCTTTCTATCGCTTCAAGCTTTCTTGTTATTGCAGCCATTTCAGCTTTCATCGCAATAGAGACGTCAAGTTGGTGGATTCCTACCCTAGACTGACCGGTAGAAGAAGAAGAAGTCGGTCTGGTGCTCTCCCACTGTAGCGTTTGCTCCGCAAGGTCGTCAAAGAACTGCCACGCTTCCTCGTCAGATTTCGATAGGAAGTGGTCCTGACAGATGGTTTCCAGCAACTGCTTCGTTGCTGGGTTCAGTCCCTCGTATAAGGTTTGGCAGAGCTGCCATTTCTCTATACCGTGGTGAGGACACTGAACAAGAAGGTCTTTGTATCGGTCAAAGCACTTCCAGAAGGGTTCAGAAGGAAGCTGTGAGAATTGGTTGATTTCATTTCGAATCCTTGCGGTCTTATGATTTGGATAGAATTTTTTCAGAAACGATTTAACAAACTCGTCCCAGCTGGTGATTGAGTGGGAAGCGGTGCTATACAGCCATTTTTCAGCGAGATCGCATAAAGTGAACGGAATGACCCGTAGACGTATAGCATCGTCCGACAGCTGGGTGGTTTTCATCATGGCACAGACATTTTGAAATTTATTGATGAAGATATAGGCATCTTCAGATTCGAGCCCATGAAAACGTGGAAGCATGTTGATGAAATGGGGCTTAATTTCAAAGTTGTCCCCATTGGCCGGAGGAAGAGAAAGGCAGGTGGGAAGTGCAGAACGGGTGGGGTAGAAACGATCCTGGAGCGCAATTCGCTGTGGCGCTACAACAGGCGGAGGTGGTGGGATATTGGTCTCCGTAGGAGGTGGAGCCAATCCAGCGGTGGTCAAAGAGATGTTCGGATTAAATCCCGACATCGCGGAAGAAGAGGTTGGTGAAGGTGAAGGTGAAGGTGAAGATGTATGAACAGAATTCCGGTCAACGTCGGAGTTGGCCGGCAAAGGAAGGGGTGAAAGAGGAGTGGACGGAGTATCGACTTCGGAGTCGATCGCGTAGTCGGTCGCGACTAACGTAACGCGGACTAGACGGGCGCTAGTGTCCCGAGTCACCGCGGACATACACTAAACGAGTTTAGTATAGTCAAAGCGGAGAAGGTGAGGGTAAGAAAACGTCAATGGAGAAAGGCGATGGGTGGTGGGTGAAAATGGATTTGGCGACAAAAGGGCAAGTTTTTATAAAAGTTTTTTTTTTTTTGTTTTTAGAAAGAGATTTACAGAATACGTACGGAAATACGGCTTAAGAAATCACAAACAAGATATGCACAATCACACCTAGATCTAGGGTAACCTTGGTCTACTAGACCTGCTCCTGAACTTGATTGTCGAAGTTAAACAGTGTCGAGAAACAGGCTTAAAAATACACTGATCACGAGGCCAGGTAAGTGCAGAGATAAGGGGAGGTTGTCCAACGCTTTCGCGAAGTTCCTTAATTAAATAACCCTTTCTTTTTCGGCGGTTGCGCCTTTAACACTTTCCTAGACACCCCGTAAACAATATACGGTTAAGCGAGGTTCTAAACAAGGTTTATCTTCTCCTAATGAGCGCGAAGTCCTTAGGGCTGAAGTCTAGTATTTTTTAATTTACAATGGACAATGCATATTCTTTAGTGATTTTTGGGGTCCTGGGAAGGGTGATGAAATCCCCACCCAATCTGGATTGGTTTCAAGCCCCTTAAGTCCGTATTAAAGAATGCAAAGCGGTAACAAATCAACTGCAAACAATTTTTTTTTGCCGCGCAAAGAATCCTGCACAAGAACAGTTTATTGGAAGGGGGAGAAGAGTTTGCGCAAAGAAGGCTGCAGAAAACACAGTTCAGTGGAGTCCAGAGGAGTGGAGAGAAGAGAGAGACTCACCAGAAAGAAGTTGGCAGCCTGAGGCCACTAAATGGCCGCGGTTCCGCGGCCAAACATGTGCTAAGGCCGCGGTTCCGCGGCAAGATGGTGGGCTTGGGCTTTGAAATTTTATGGAGATGCTGGTCTGTGTCTCCTCTGGTTGTTTGGATGTGTGGAATTCTGATTTGCTCACTGTATCTGCTCCAGATTTTTACAGTAGACCGGATGCTTCGTTTTGTCCGTCGCGGTGTAGCCGCGAAATGTGGGTCTATCTTCCCACGTCTTTGGCACTGTACTTGAACTCCGTATTATCCGGAGTCTTTGGCGTCGATCTTGAACTTCGTATTTTCCTGCACACTTGCACAAAAGCTAATCAAAAAACAACAAGATGGTTTTTTTACAAAGTATGTATTTTTTTTTTCGTTTTTTTTTTGGTTATATTTATACTTACAAATTAACCCGAAATTACACAAGGAAATAAACTACCGTCTCCCCGGCAACGGCGCCATTTGATTGTTAGAGTATGTTCGTGTTCAAGTTCTAGTTTAATACCGCAATCAAGACGGTTTCGCTTGTAGCTAGCCGGTTGAGTACGGGTCGTCCGCAGGGAGATGGGAGTCTTTTTCAATGTGTTTTAACGAGTTAAGTCCGGTTGTTCAGATTTTTGTTTGTGATTATCTAAGTGTTGAGTTGATATTTAAAGAGAGCTTGTTAGGGTTAGGATTAGGTTAGTTTGAGTTAGGAGTCTCCACATCTTTCGTTGCCCCTCTTAATATCGGTGTTACGGTAATCGGCAACAACAGGGATTAGCACGACTAGGAAGGACTTTGCGAGTATAAGCTAGGCTTTCCAACGCATAAGTCTTCCTTTTGGTGCTTGTCCGTCCGTTCTTGGCTCTTAGCCATAACCTCCGGTTAATTCAACCACAACCGGTCTCACTACGGAATCACCGCTATCATGTAGGATAGGGTGCCGTAAGGAGCGGATTGTGGTTCAATTAACGGGAGTCGATTTAAGCTGTTGGGCAAGGAAAGAGTGAGAGAGATTTCCTTCTCTCAAACTTCCCTTATCCTACCCTAACAAGTATTAACTACTCACACATCATGATAAGGAAAAACAAAACAAAACAAAAGAGGAAGATAGAAAGAAGGAGATTAGAAGAATACGACTAACTATTTGCGACCTCACCTTGGCGAGGATCAAGCGTAAGCATCATTGTCGTATGTAAGGATAAAGAAAAAAGAGAAGAAAGAAACAACAAGGAAATAACAACAACTACTTAACGAATTTAAAGTTACAACAATTATAGCAAAAGTAAGACAAGCATGATAATAAAATGATCTTCTTTATTCACGATTCCTCACTCACAAAGCTCACTACAAGTTTAATGGAGAAGAGATGAGAAGAAGAAGAACATGTAAACTAAAACCTAGCAAAAAGAAAATACAAGAATGGACCCTTTACTTCACAAAGTTCTGGGCTATTTATAGGCCAAAAAATGAAAACCTAGGGCAACCACCAGAACCTAGATACAAAGACCAAAATACCCCCCAAAAGTTTCTGTCTGCGGCGCCAGTACGGCCGCGGATCCGCGGCCTAGACCCCCCTTTGGCCGCGGATCCGCGGCCATATGGATGAGTTAGGGTATGGGCTTTTTGGTACTTTCCTGATCTTCTGTCCCCTCTTTTCTGGTATATGTATTTTCTGAAAATACTTTCACATTTCTTCCAGAATTTCTGTTGAGGAAAGGTGGACTTTTTGTGGATATTTTTGTCATGATTGCCTCGAGCTCCGCGTAGATTTCTTGGAATTTGTTGTTGCCATTGAGCCTTGTGCATGAAGGTGACATTGATTTGACATTTTGTCTTCCTAAACTGATATCTGGCAACATACGGATGAAGAGCGGAGACCGTGTTTTATCTGTGGTTGGCAGGAACCCGGATTTTGTCGTGTTTTTCATGAATTTCACCGTTTTAGAACCGAGAACCTGTATCCTGCAATTGACTAGCAAACACGGCTCAAGAGTATCTACCGATATGCAATGTGATAAAAATTGGGCGGTATGAAAATGCAAAAATCTGATATGAACAGGTCCATCAATGGCAACTTGAGCTAAAGTGAGATAAATCCAATTCTAAAGTGAACCCACCTTCTATTTCTTCACCCTCTACCTCTTGCCAAGTTGTTTTGGGTGTTTTCTTCACAAGTTTCACAACTTTGTGAAGTCGGAGCTTGAACTTGTGATGCCTCGATGTAGATCGTCTTTGACACGAAGCCGACGACCTATTCCGCTCGCCTTCCCGATGAAACCGATGAACGAGTCTAAGATTGGAAAAGGACAGCGAGAGGAGCACTACGTGGAGCTAAGGAAGTGGATATCCGGATCTACAAAGGTTGTAGAATCTAACTTTTAGTTAAGTAGTTAACTAGATTATCATTTCGCCTAAACATCTAGTCTAAGATCCGTAGTCTAGGTTTTCTCGGCACCATTTTTTTTTAATTGGCATGTTCGATGCCTTGTGAGACCTCACTAGAGTGCCTAGGAACCTTTCAATCAGTGGGATCGGGATCCAACTGTCATTGTGTGATGACCTAGATGGAATCCACTCTAGCCATCACACTCCAGAAGGTATGCTAAATTTGCAAGTTTAAGTACTTTTGAAACTCCCGATGTGGTTTTTTCCCCTAACGATTCATGACCTTGACAATGCCAACATATCATGAACCGTTAGTCAAGTTCGGCCCGTCATTATCTTGATTAACTTAGACCCACCCGCATAACTCTTGACAATGCCAACATAGCTATGCGACTGTCCTAAATAATCCGAAAAATAAGGCTGCAAACAAGCAATACTTAGCTACCGATCACTACGCCTTGACAATGCCAAAATACGTAGCTCGAATACTGAGTAGTACTTGTAGGAAATGACGGAGGGCTACGGCTGGGTTTTTGGCGAAAAACCCGTTAACGTAATGAACTTGATATCGTTGAAGGAACCTGGTAATCTTTTTGAAAAAAATATAGTGGCGAAAACTTTTGCTAAAGAGGTCACTCCCTGTGAAGGGATCTCGGCTCTTTCCTCGTCGAATGAGGTGCAGGATATTCCAAACTGAATACCTCGATGCAAAGCAAGAATAATCGACTATAGTGAAGTTATTACCCTGACGCAAACTTTTGTCCAAGGGGTCACTCCCGATGAAGGGATCTCCGCCCTTGCCTCGTCGACTGAGGTGCTGGGCATTCATAACCGAATACCGCGATGCAAAACAAAAATGAACGTCCTTGCAATAACAGCTTTTTTTTTTTGAAAAACTTGTTCCAACAACGTCTTTTAGGTTTATTTTCTTTCATTAGTTATTTTAATGCGTCCCATCATTTAAATCCTACCATTGCAGAAAACAACCAAAATATGACGTACGCTTATGCCATTCGCATTCGCCACGGAGCCCCGTAATTACCCATTAGGTTACTTAACTAACGACAGAGCGGGGGCTGGGCTAGCGCGGCTGTAAAATATAAGCAACGCCTAAATAGTTATTATATATAGATATACAGCAATGATAGCCAATCCAGATCACAAATGAACACTTTGGATAAACTAGGAACCCGCGATTCGTTCGAGCCTGCAACGAAAAGCGGATTACACGGTCGCGATGAATAGCCAAAACCCCACCCAAGACCCCTACTGGTGCGGCAAACTACCCGCCAAGTACCCGAAGCGAAGCAACCTCCCTCAACGCCGTGAGTAGGCCACTCGGCACTTCGATATACCCGGTAGTTTGTGCACCCCTCCATGGGTCTATCCTAGGAGCAAAAAACAGTAAAAAGAATTATACAATGACGGCTACAACCCCGACCCGGTTGTGCGGTCATACAAATAATATTGCATCAATTTACAAATTTATTACATGAATGAAAGAAAAAGAAACCCTCATCTCACATCCATCCCGGCTATTCATCCGCGACAATCCAACGAGTTCATATACACAAACCATCAACAACACAGATCACAGATATGTATAACCCCCACTAATCGACGTATAGCGATTAGTAGACGTTCAATACACATATAACATTACAGATATAACCATTAGCCAAAGTCTACAGAACATCGACCAAAAATACGGATTTTTGAGCCCCCAAAACAATTTTTTCTTTCCGGAAAATCTGGGCAGAAAAGTCATATTGTAAAAATCCCAAAATACCCATATAAGAACACTGCAGCAAACAGGATCCCCAACCGAGTTAACTCGGCCGCGGTTCCGCGGCATAAGCAAGCTTATGCCGTGGAACCGCGGCGCTTTAGTCGAGTTGGGTGATCATTTTTCTTCAGTATTCTAACAAAAGCCTGAGCCGATTTTTAGTGTATGATTTTTTAATTTTGGAACAGTTCTAAAAATCGGCAGAAACTACAAATTTCCGGGGTGTTTTGCGGTTTTTCGTCCGGTCGAAATTCCAAATACTTTGCTAATATGCTAGGGTGTGTTTAGTTAGGCTTTGATACCACTGTTAGGTCTACGTTACCTCTCCCGGTACTTTCGGGGTTGCGGAAACGGTAAAACAAAAGTTTTTCTGGACTTGGCAACATGGACCGTAAAAGCCGGATCTTTGCTAAACAATACACTAGTATCCTAACTAGAGATTTATCTACTCGGTTAGGGGTTATACCTCAACTTGAACTCCTTCTCTTCTTGTTGTTCTTCTCCTTGCTTGATCCGGACTTTGGTCACTCAACTTGAACTACTTCTCTTCTTGTTGTTCTTCTCCTTGCTTGCTCCGAGAGTTGATCCGGACTTTGGTCACCTCCGCGGCCTCCTTGAGTCGAAGACGATCCACCCGAGAGATGTCCACCGAGCTCCACCTCGAGCCGAGGTAACTAGGGCAAAGAGATTGCTAATCTAAAAGCCCTAGGTTGTGTAGGAGTGGTAGATGAATGGTTTTGTCTTTGTGGGATCTTTATCTCTCAACACATGAGATCAAAAGATGAATCAAGAGGAGGAAGAAGGAGGAGGAGCAACAACCATGGTTTATTTCTTTTCTTCTCACTTGAAAAACAAGAGAGAGAATGAGAAAGAAATTATGATACAAAGAAAAGTAACCATGGTTGCAATAATCTAAAAACAACATCATTACTAATCCCATCAAGATAAAGTTTGATGGCTACATTGAAATGACCATTATCATAATCCAAAAGGAAAAAGAAAAATAAAAGAAGAGTGTAGATCCCTCTTGAAAGTCAATGGTCAATGCGGTCAACCGGTCAACAAAGTCAAGAGAGGTCAACGGGGTCAAATGGTCAATGCAATTAGCCATCATAAAATTATCACTAAAAGGATTAGTAAATGATATCCGCGGCTCATAATGGTTTTGACCAAACGAACTGTCAAAACCCTAATGAGTCCGCCTCAAAATGGTTTTGACCGAATCAACTGTCAAAACCCTAATGAGCCTGCCACATAACGGTTTTGTCCGAACCAACTGCCAAAACCCTAATGAGGCACCTCCTCCTTCATCGCTCCGGGAAAACTGTGCATACACACCTGCATCCGCATTCCATAGAATGCGGATGCGCAGAAGACAAAACAAATCCATCCGTGCAGTACTAGGATCTGGCTTAAACCAAAGTCTACTAGTACTGCCTGCCCGAACACCTTACGCACACAAGTGTACGTAAGTGATCGCAGCCCTGCCGTAAAACTATACGGCCTCTACACGTTTCGCTCAGTGCAGGGAAACTCTCTGTGTGGGACTCTAAAGACTCGACACTACGCTGGCAGTGGGTTTAACCACAGACCGCAAGCGGCACTAGCTGTACGTAACGGTCCCCATGTAGATGTCGACAAGAAGGCCGATGAGGTAAACCCATCCGAACTCTTACTGAGCCTGTATGTGACAATCTCCGCACAGTCCGGTCTGTTCGTCTGATACATCGCATGGCGGGCCTAGGGGGCGGTAAACGTCAGTCCCCTAAAAGCGGTACAAGTCGTGTCGGAGTGAAGCCCAGAACACCCTGAGATAACACTGGAAACCTACCAGTATATCTCGTTTGCCCTGGCCAGGGACTACTCGTGTAATGGCTCTCCTAGACACAGCGTGATGTCAACCCCCAATACCGGGAGAGACGAATCCTGTCTAACCGTCACTGCCTCCAAGTGCTTCGGGACTGCTCCCAACTACTACCTGTTTGCACGACTCAGTAGAGCCGTGGTAGGGTAGTAATCAAAGAACAGTGGGAACACACTCGAGGCGAAGTGACAGTGTCAAGTCAGCGGACTAAGCTGTACTCATGTCACCTGGGAACTGATAACTGACTATAGGTATAATACCAACCATCAGTTCCCGACGAGTCCTGTCCAGTGTACTCGTAACCTAACGAGCACCCGCATACTATCTCAAGTACGACGTACTGACGGCTGTGGGACAGACCGTCTCCCATGCTGGGATGAGAAGCGCATACGCTAGACTACTCCGGAGTATCGATTCCCCATCTCGATACTCCCACGACTAGGGACGTGTATAAGGATGTGCTTGTGGATTACCCAGCCCCCACAAGTGTGATCGCCATCACAACGCCGGTAATCAAGCAAATATCCTAAGGGCTCTACTAATGCGTATAGGTGATATAATAAATAAACACACATGTACACATTAAAGCAGAGACAAACCAAGTAGCATACTACTATATCGAGCAAGATTGTCTATACAACTGTGAATATCCCAAGCTTCCATCAAGTAATATACATACTAGTATGATACAGTAGTGGCCTCTAGGGCATATACACTAACAGTTGCGTCTAGTGTTCAGCTCCCGCTCATTATTGTGGTTCGCTCCGCATCGCATGCTTATATTATGCTTCATATTCTACTGTTGATATCTTGTGGTTAGGACACCAGCACCATTACCGATGATGCGTATGTACCACGTACACTTACTTTCCGGCTCACACACATCTTCATCGGTAATTGCCATGTCACGTACACCTTAGAAAATATTATTGCTTGACATAGCCTGTTATCTAATAGTTTAGACATGATATTAGTGTACTTGCCTTATATGTTAGTTTAGACATTGTAGTTATTACCTGCTACTTCATGCATACTGTTATTCATTGTTATGCCGCATTCATGGATTCTCATGCATATATTCACGTTTTACGTGCTGTTGAGGTTTTGGATTCAGATTTCCATGAGATTTTCTGGATTTGGGGAAAACCGCAAAACATATACAAACTTCTTCTTTCTCTTTTTAAATGAAAAGCGCGGTTTTTCCCATGATGTATGAGTCGTCCACCATGAGTTTGCTGATGGATTTCGAGACCCGATTCGAGGAGTTGGATGAACCGTTTTGGGTACATGGTGGGCCCGGTACGGTACCCCGGGGTGAGAAGGCCGTGTTGTTGATGTTGAGCCTGGCAGGGGAGCACTACAGACCGATGATATTACCCGACGCGTCGGATATCCGGAGGATACCGTCGTGGTCTTGAGATAGATGGTAGGGGCCGGTCTGGACTGACGGCGCCCTAGATATTGAGATTTCGAGATATTGAGGTACTGAGATTTGATGATACAGGCCAGTCCGGATAGCCGGAGCCTGAGGTTTTGAGACATTGAGATTTATGTTTTGTGTCGATGCTAGACACTGTTGATGTTGATTTCATTTATGATACCTCATTTTAAAAATACAAAGGAAATCTCACTAATTTATGAAAACAGTTTCTTCATTTACATGTATTCTGTTTTCATGCATTCATACCTCATTCATATGATATATTGCTACCTGAGGCACTTACACGGGCACATGAGATTACACTTGGGTTAGATATTACCCTAGCCATTGTTATAGGCTGCATGTTATACATATATTTGAGGATATATTATGATCATTGACCTAGGTTGCGTTATTTATGCGATTTCTGTGCGTAGATGTTTTTCTATTCACGAGTTGGCAACTCACCCCCGTTGTGCCCCAGTTTCTTGCAGGTTTGCCGTACAGGTTTCTTTACGGCTTGCGGGCATAGTTTCCTTCGGGTGATTTGCTAGTAGGTGAGTTTACTTGTATCGTACCCCCCATTATATAACTTGTTTATTATTACTCTGTTCTATCTAGAAGTTCCATCAACCAAACATGTATTTATTTTTGATATAGAGACCAGTGATGTTATTCTTTCGACCTTACAGTCACGCGTTTTTTTTTCTTGTGGTTTTGAGTTTCCTTTTGAGTTTTTGATCCTCGCCGTTGGCGTTGTATATTATATTGCTTGCGTGGTTGTGACCGTCGATTGACGAAGAGCTAGCTCCTGCTTGGGGATGCCTTTTTTTGATTTCGTATACTATTCATGTTGTATCCCGTTTGGGGGCCAGTATTTACAAAGGAGACTCTGCCGAAATTTTCAGTAAATTTTTTATGTTCTTAAAAACCGCATAATTCGGCTTATACTATTAAAACTACTTGTTTTAAATTGGTTTTTCCTTCACTCTACTACTTTTCTTGGTTTGGATTTCTGGGTTTTCGGCTTATTTAGATTACGTACGCCTCGAGACGTTCGTAGTTTAAGTGCCGGTCATGTTCCGTACTTTTGGGACGTGACAGTGTATACTCACCCTCATCCATGCTCCAAGAAACACGAATACACTGAGACAAAACCAATCCCAAAACAGTTACTAGGATCCGGCTTAAACCAAAGCCCGCTAGTAACAACTGTCTGGACACCAAAAGTGCACAAGTGCGCGAATGTGAACGAACCCCGTCGCAAAACCATGCAACCTCTACTCTGTTTTGCCCAAAGGTGAGTAACCCTCTGTGTGGGACTCTAAAGGCTCGACACTACGCTGGCAGTGGGTTTAACCACAGGCCGCAAGCGGTACTAGCTGTACGTAACGGTCCCCAGGTAGATGCCGATAAGAAGACTGATGAGGTGAACCCATCGAACTCCTACTGAGCCTGAATGTGACAATCTCCGTACAGTCCAGTCCGTTCGTCTGAGAATATCGCATGGCGGACCTGGAGGCCGGTAAACGTCAGTCCCCTTATAGCGGTACAAGTCGTGTCGGAGTGTAGCCCAAAACACCCTGAGAATCTACTGGAAAACCTACCATCAATTCTCGCTTGCCCTGGCCAGGGACTTTGTGTAATGGCTCTCCTAGACACAACGCGATATCAACCCCCAATACCGGGAGAGACGAATCCTGTCTAACCGTCACTGCCTCCAAGTGCTTCGGGACTGCACCCAACTACTACCTGTTTGCACGACTTAGTAGAGCCGTGGTAGGGTAGTAATCTAAGAACAGTGGGAACACACTCGAGGCGATGTGACAGTGTCGAGTCAGCGGACTAAGCTGTACTCATGTCACCTGGGAACTGTTAACTGACGATTGGTATAATACCAACCAACAGTTCCCGACGAGTCATGTCCAGTGTACTCGTAACCTAACGAGCACCTGCATACTATCTCCAGCACGACATACTGATGGCTGTGGGACAGACCATCTCCCCTGCTGGGAAGAGAAGCGTATGCACCAGTCTACTCTAGAGTATCGATGCCCTGTCTCGATAATCCTACAACTAAGGACCAAAATAAGGATGTGCTTATAGACTACCCATCCCCCACTAATGTGATCGCCATCACAACTCCGGTAGTCAAGCAAAGATCCTAAGGGCTCTACCAATATGTTTTTAGCGATATGTTAAAAGAAACATATACACATATTAAGATAGAAACAAACCAAGTAGCATACTACTATATCGAGCAAGACTGTCGTAAAACCATATATATATCCCAAGCCTCCAAAATGTATTATACAAACAAGTACTATACAATAATGGCCTCTAGGGCATATATATCTAACAATCTCCCACTTTCACTAAAGGCCGGTAATTGGTGTACCGCATACCCAACGTCTGCACTGAGGTCAGCTGCCGGCGTACCGCATACCCAATAGCTCAAAATGTCGCTCGAACTGTGTTTGAGGGAGGGCCTTCGTGAATGGATCCGCTGAGTTCTCTTTTGTGTCCACTCTCCGTACCTCGATCTCCTGGCAATCAATGATCTCCCCGATCAGGTGATACCGCCTTAAGATGTGTCTGGATTTCTGATGGGACCTTAGTTCCTTCGCGAAAGCTATAGCCCCATTGTTATTGCAATACAAAGGTATTGGGTAAACAATGGACGGAACCACCTGAAGTTCACTAATGAACTTCTTCATCCAAACCGCCTCTTTTGCTGCATCGCTTGCAGCAATGTATTCAGCCTCCATCGTCGAGTCTGTGACGGTATCCTGTTTGGAACTCTTCCAACATACCACCCCTCTATTGAGGGTAAACACAAAACCCGAGACATACTTGCTGTCATATTTGTCACTCTGGAAGCTTGAATCGGTAAAGGACTCGACCCTGAGGTCTTCATTACCGTAAACCAAGAACATCCCTTTCGTCCTTCTCAGGTACTTGAGAATGTTCTTCACTGCCGTCCAGTGGTCCTCACCTGGGTCTGACTGATACCGGCTCACCACGTTCAGCGCGTAAGCTACATCTGGTCTTGTACATAGCATCGCATACATTATAGATCCTACCGCTGAAGCGTAGGGTATAGTGTTCATGCGAACCCTCTCCTCGCCAGTCTTAGGAGACATCTTCTTGGATAAGGTAATTCCGTGCAATGCGGGTATGTTACCGCGCTTGGAATTCTCCATACTAAATCTCTTTAGTATGGTCTCTATGTACCTGGACTGCGAAAGTCCTAGTAGTCTTTTGGATCTATCTCTGTAGACCTTTATCCCCAGAATGTACGAGGCATCACCCAGGTCCTTCATGGAGAACCATTGTGACAAGAATAGCTTGACCGATTGTAGCATAGGAATGTCATTTTCTATCAAAAGAATGCCGTCCACGTACAGGACTAGGAACACGACAGTTCGTCCTACAATCTTCTTATAGACACAAGTTTCATCTTCGTTCTTGATGAAATCAAATTCCTTGATTTCCTCATCAAAACATATGTTCCAGCTCCGCGATGCCTGCTTCAATCCATAAATGGATTTAAGTAACTTGCACACCTTCCCGCTGCTCCCACTGTCTACGAAACCTTCTGGCTGATCCATGTAAACGCACTCTTCTAAACAGCCGTTTAGAAAAGCTGTTTTAACATCCATTTTCCAGATTTCATAGTCATGGAAGGCAGCAATGGCAAGTAGGATCCGAATGGATTTGAGCATAGCCACTGGAGAAAAAGTTTCGTCATAGTCCAAACCAGGTCTTTGACGAAAACCTTTTGCAACGAGTCTAGCCTTATAGGTTTCCACCTGCCCATCTACACCAAGTTTCCTTTTGTAGATCCTTTTGCATCCAACGGGTTTTACCCCAGGTGGAGCAATATCCAAGGTCCACACTTTATTGGTGTACATGGACTCCATTTCAGATTGCATTGCATCTAGCCACTTATCAGAGTCCCTACTGATAATGGCCTGCCTGAAACGGGCAGGGTCATCTTCTTCCAAGATGCAATCCTCTCGATCCCCGTCAATGAGAAAACCGTATTATCTCTCGGGCGGATGAGACATCCTACCAGATCTGCGGAGTGGCTAAGGTTCGTTGGGTGTAACTGAATCTAGCGGTTCCTCCAAATCTTTAGTTAAAGTTTGTGTTTCTGGAATTTCATCTAGTTCTACCGTGCTGCCACTAATATTTTTAACAAGAAATTCTTTTTCCAAAAATGTGGCATTCCTGGAAACAATTATCTTCTGTTCCTCTGCATGGAGAATAGATACCCACTTGAATCTTTTGGGTATCCCACAAACTTACATAAAACTGCCCGTGCCTCAAGTTTGTCTGGGTTCTGCTTTTTGACATAAGCTGGGCAACCCCAAATCTTAATACGTTCAAGATACAAACTCTTACCACTCCATATTTCATACGGAGTCTTAGGCACGGATTTGGATGGAACTTGATTCAATAGATGTGCTGCTGTTAAAAGCGCATGTCGCCAGAATGAAAGAGGCAACTCAACACTACTCATCATGGAGCGAACCATATCCAATAGGGTACGATTCCTCCGTTCCAATACACCGTTGTGCTGTGGTGTATAAGGAGGAGTAAGCTGAGAGAGAATACCATTCTCTTTTAAGTAATCTAGGAATTCCCTGCTTAAGTACTCCCCTCCTCTATCTGATCGGAGGATATTGATACTTTTGCTAGTCTGGTTCTCTATTTCATTTCTGAATTCCTAGAATTTCTCAAAAGCTTCAGATTTATGTTTCATAAGATACACATATCCGAATCTAAAGAGATCGTCAGTGAATGTGATGAAGTACGAGAACCCACCCCTTGCATGTATAGACATCGGACCACATACATCACTGTGTACGAGTCATAAGAGCTCTGCTGCCCTTTCTCCATGTCCGGTGAACGGAGATTTGGTCATCTTTCCTTTGAGACAAGACTGACAAGTTTCATAAGATGAAAACTCGAACGTATTCAAGAGTCCATCTTTATGCAACTTACTTAGTCTTTTTACTCCGATATGACCAAGTCTACAATGCCACAAGTAGGATTCATTCGTATCTGAATTCTTCCTCTTGTGTGTGTTTTGTACATTGAGAACTGTATTCTAATTTAGAACGTAAATACCATTACACAGTGTACCTTCTGCAACCAGTACCTTATGAAGGTAGATGTTCATGATATTTCTATCAAGAACAAAGTTATATCCATTTTTATTGAGTAAAGAAACTGATATGATGTTGCAAACCATGGAATGTACATAGTAGAAATCGTTCAAAATCATAGTATTGCCATTTGGCAACACTAGGTGATATTCACCGACGGCTGCAGCATTAACTTGTGCTCCGTTCGCTACTCTGAGCGACATATCACCAGGTACAACTCTCCTACTCTTTCTCAGTACCTGCAATAGATTACAGATATGAGATCTTGATCCGGTATCAAGTATCCAGGAGGTAGGGCTAACCGTAAAGCAGTTCTCAATTACAAGAACACCTGAAGTAGATGCAAAACCATGCTTCTTCTTCAACTGGGTATCCTTGGAATCCATACAATCCTCTTTTCCTTGCTCATACTTATGACTGTTGTCGTAAGTTAGAGCCGAACCAACGTTCCCCAGCCTCGAATAAGAATTCGGATCGGTCAAGCGATACATTTTATTATCTTGATTAGGGCGAGAAATGGTTGCTACCTGGAGAGAGAGAAAAGAAACACTCAGCGTGCGCTCTTGCAAGATTAGATTGGTTTATTGATTTATCTAACCAGGATGGCTCCCACTGTTTCCTCAAATTCTTCTTCAAACCTTAAAAGAAGAACTAGTCAGGATTAATCGCACGTCACAATACTTGCTTAACCTTTCGGCCAGGCTGGTGTTGGTACTTCGAGGGAGGTTTTCCAACGCTTTCGCGATGTTCCTTAATTAAATAACCTCTTTTCCCTGGAGGAGTAGCCCCGCTAACACCGTTCTAGACACCTACTTGGTTTATAGCATTGATTGTTAAGTGAAATAATCTCCCGAGAGTAATCCAACTCATCAGTGGGATCGGGATCCAACTATCATTATGCGATGACCTAGATGGAATCCACTCTAGTCACCACACTCCAGAAAGTATGCTAAATCTGCAAGTTTCAGTTTCTTTAGAAACTCCCGATGTGGATTTTTGCCCTTAGGACCCAAGTGACCTTGACACAGTCAACAAATCAAAGAGTCCTACTCAAGTTCAACCCGTCATTATCTTGATTGCATTAAACCCACCCGCATAACCCGTGACGCAGTCAACAAGGTTACACGACTGTCCTAACCAATCACATTGTATCCAGCAGATAAGCAATACTCAGCTACCGTTCACTACGCCTTGACACAGTCAACAAACGCAACACGAATACTAAGTATGACTTATAAGAAATGACGGAGGGCTACGGCTGGGTTTTTGGCGAAAAACCCGTTAACGTAATGAACTTGATATCGTTGAAGGAACCTGATAACCTTTTTGAAAATATAGTGGCGAAAACTTTTGCTAAAGAGGTCACTCCCTGTGAAGGGATCTCGGCTCTTTCCTCGTCGAATGAGGTGCAGGATATTCCAAACTGAAAACCTCGATGCAAAGCAAGAATAATAGACTATAGTGAAGTCATTACCCTGACGCAAACTTTTTGTCCAAGGGGTCACTCCTGATGAAGGGATCTCGGCCCTTGCCTCGTCGACTGAGGTGCTGGGCATTCATAACCGAATACCTCTATGCAAAACAAAAGAGAGCGTCCTTGCAATAACAGCTTTTTGAAAATTGTTCCAACAACGTCTTATTAGGTTTGTTTTTTCTTTGCATTAGATTAATGCGTCCCATCAGTTAATCCTACCATTGCAGAAAACGAAAATATGACGTACGCTTATGCCATCCGCATTCGCCACGGGGCCCCGTCATTACCCGTTAGGTTACTTAACTAACGACAGAGCGGGGGATGGACTAGCGCGGATGCAAAACATAAGCAACGCCTAAATAAATATCATGTAGATATATACACATTCGTCAGATGCAATGATATCCATTCCGGATCACAGATGAACACATTGGATATTCTAGGAATCCGCATTCCATACGAGCCTATAACGAAAAGCGGATTACACGGTCGCGATGAATAGCCAAGACCCCATCCTAGACCCCTACTGGTGCGGCAAACTACCCGCCAAGTACCCGAAGCGAAGCAACCTCCCTCAACACTGTGAGTAGGCCACTCGGCATTTCGAGGTACCCGGTAGTTTGTGCACCCCACCTTGGGTCTATCCTATGAGCAAAAACAGTAAAAGAAATTATACAATGACCGCTACAACCCTATCTCGGTTGTGCGGCCATATAAATAATATTACATCAATTACAAATTACATGAATTGAAATAAAAGAAAACTCTCATCTCACAACCCCCCGGCTATTCATCCCTGACAATCCAATGAATTCATATACACATACCATCAACATTACAGATCACAGATATATATAACCCCCACTAATCGACGTATAGCGATTAGCAGACGTTCAATACATATATCACATCACAGATATAACCCGTTAGCAAAAGTCTTTAGAAGTTCGATCAAAATACGGATTTTAAACCACCCCAAAAACAAGTTTTGCTTTCTGTAAAATCTGGGCAGGAGAAACATATTGTAAAAATCCCAAAACACCCTACTGAACATACTGCAGGAAAAATTTCCCACGACCGAGTCAATTCAGCCGCGGATCCACGGCGGGAGCACGCTACTGCCGCGTTTCCGCGGCGCTTTGACCGAGTTAGTGGACCATTTTTCTTGCATGTTCTTAAAAAACCCTGAGCCGATTTTTAGTACATGATTTATTATTTTTTGAACAGAAAATAAAATCGGCAGAAAGTTGATATCTCGGGCATGTTTTGTGATTTTTTCTCCGATCGAACTTCTGGTTACTTTGCTAATATGTTAGATAGTGTTTAGCTAGGCTCTAATACTACTGTTAGGTCCACGTTACCCACCCCGGTCCTTTCGGGGAGGCGGAATAGGTAAAACGAAAATTTTTCCCTAGCTAGGTAACATGGACCGTTGCATGAAGGATCGTTGCTAAACAAAAACTAACAAAATTCTACAAGTTCTAACTACTATGTAGAATGATTATACCTTGGTCTTGAACTCCTTCTCTTCTTGATGTGGTTCTTCCTCTTTCATGCTCCTCGTAGTCGCTTGAACGGATCCTCCTTGTTGTCTCCTCTTTGCCATAGATGGATCCACCCGAGGGTCTCGAAATTGGGCTCCTATCTCAACCTAGAGATGACTAAGGTGTTTGGTTTGCTAAACCTAATACCTTAGATTGAGTAGAGAAGAGTGATGGTGGTTTTAACTCAAAGGTTCATGATTTCCAACTCATGGAACACTTGAACCTTGAGAGAGGAAGAGGAAGAGGGAGAGCTTTTCTTTCTAGGAGAGAGAAAGAGAATGATACAATGAGCTCTCATAATCCAACCCTTCTCCCAAAAGTGTGAATAATGATAATAATAATAATAATTGAGTATATGGTGATGGTTAGTTTCAATGACCATTATCATTTCATGCTATCATGGCTTTTTGCAAACAACAAGCAAGCAAAAGTCATACCCATGAAATGATAGCCATGAAACGATGATGGTCAACAAGTCCAAAATGGTCAACAGGTCAACAAAGTCAACACGTCAACAAAAGTCAAACATTCAACTCAACCATGGCACAATAATACTTAATTAATATTATCAATCATATATCATATTCTTATTTGGGTTTAAAGAAAAGTCAACGGTCAACAAGTCAACCAAAGCCAAATGGTCAACAACCCTAATGAGAATCCTCTGGCTCTGTCAACTGTGCATACACACCCGCATCCATGCTCCAAGGAACACGAATACACTGAGACAAAACCAATCCCAAAACAGTTACTAAGATCCGGCTTAAACCAAAGCCCGCTAGTAACTACTGTCCGGACACCAAAAGTGCACAAGTGCGCAAATGTGAACGAACCCCGTCGCAAAACCATGCAACCTCTACTCTATTTTGCCCAAAGGAGAGTAAGCCTATGTGTGGGACTCTAAAGGCTCGACAGTACGCTGGCAGTGGGTTTAACCACAGTCCGCAAGCGGTACTAGCTGTACGTAACGGTCCCCATGTAGATGCCGATAAGAAGACTGATGAGGTGAACCCATCGAACTCCTACCGAGCCTGAATGTGACAATCTCCGTACAGTCCGGTCCGTTCGTCTGAGAATATCGCATGGCGGGCCTAGGGTGGCGGTAAACGTCAGTCCCCTAATAGCGGTACAAGTCGTGTCGGAGTGTAGCCCAAAACACCCTGAGAATCTACTGGAAAACCTACAAGAAATTCTCACTTGCCCTGGCCAGGGACTTTGGGTAATGGCTCTCCTAGACACAGCGCGATATCAACCCAAATACCAGGAGAGACGAATCATGTCTAACCGTCACTGCCTCCAAGTGCTTCGGGACTGCACCCAACTACTACATGTTTGCACGATGCAGTAGAGCCGTGGTAGGATAGTAATCTAAGAACAGTGGGAACACACTCGAGGCGAAGTGACAGTGTCAAGTCAGCGGACTAAGCTGTACTCATGTCACCTGGGAACTGTTAACTGACGATAGGTATAATACCAACCAACAGTTCCCGACGAGTCCTGTCCAGTGTACTCTTAACCTAACGAGCACCTGCATACTATCTCCAGCACGACGTACTGATGGCTCTGGGACAGACCATCTCCCCTGCTGGGAAGAGAAGCGTATGCACCAGTCTACTCTGGAGTATCGATGCCCTGTCTCGATAATCCTAAGACTAGGGACCAAAATAAGGATGTGCTTATAGACTACCTAGCCCCCACTAGTGTGATCGCCATCACAACACCGGTAGTCAAGTAAAGATCCTAAGGGCTCTACTAATATGTTTTTAGCGATATGTTAAAAGAAACTTATACACATATTAAGATAGAAACAAACCAAGTAGCATACTACTATATCGAGCAAGACTGTCGTAAAACCATATATATATCACAAGCCTCCAAAATGTATTATACAAACCAGTACTATATAATAATGGCCTCTAGGGCATACATATCTAACATGGACCATTGGTACTGTGGCATGTGATGGAGGTCTTTAAACTAATTTCAAGTGTTGAGAACTATTTAGGAAAACTTGGGTGTTTGATTATTCGATCTGAAATTTTAACATTATCTATTTATCTGGAATGTGATACAATATTTGAAATCCACATGAAGTTATGAGATAACTAATTTGAATGTTATAAATCTAGCAGTTTAATCTCAGATGATCGGTTGCCACAAGATTTTGATGCGATCAAAAGTCCGTCGCAATCACGTAGCATAGGCGGATACTCGCCGGGTAAACATAACAGACAGCCACGCCCCATAGCCCCGACCAAGTGACTGTAGGAGAACCCCGTCGCCAAAAGTATCCATTCGGGTGCTCGCGGCAGCGGTGTTCCGCCTTAGTGCACTTCGTCGACGGAATCCGGGGGTGCGGCCGTATATTAAAGTTTGCGACGAGCATTCGATCAGGATGTCGGGAATCTTGTTGAATTGCCCGACTTGATATTGAAAAGAGTTTTCGATAATGAGACTAAAATGTGGGGTTTATAATTGTTAGGCATGCGATGTCTAAGGAATTCATAAGGTTAGGCATGCGATGTCTAAAAAGGTCGCGGATTCCAACTGTTGTAGTTTTACACTTTCTTTTCTGTGACCGTAAGCGTAGTATGTGGTGTATCGCCAGCTTCGTTGCTATACATCAACCACAATCGGGATACACATGCTTGCTTACGTTGATGATTTGAGATATTATATGTTGCTGTGATATGCTATATTGGATCGTCGTGTTCTGAATAGCCAGGGGTTTTATGTGAGATGCGGGTTTTTATTTTCATTCATGTAAAATTCATTTGTATGTAATATTCTTTTATTGGGGCACTTCCGGGCTGAGGATGATGTCACCATTGTATATTATTTACTTTTCCGCATTAGGTAGACCTAAGATGGGGAGCACAAGTAACCGGGTTCTAGGGTCCAGTGGAAGACCATCTCGAGGAGTCGAGACCGGGTCTCCTAACCCTAGAATTGGCAGTGTTGCTTGCCGCTCTCGTAGGGGTCTAGGGATGTGGGTTTGGCTATTCATCGCGACCGTGGATTCCATGTTTTATACTGGCTCGTACTAAAACACGGACGTCCTAGTATATCCAATATTTTATATATGTTCTTATACTGCAATGTTCTGTGATGAGATCATATTACTGCCTGAGACGAATGTTTATATTATATATATGAGATTTATGTTATATTGCAGATTTCGTTTCAAATGTGATGCTTGTGAAGCATATTAAAATGGGATTTCATTAATGAGATTAATGAAACTAAAAGAAACCTAAAGATGTTGTAGAAACTTGTCTCAAAAACAGGTAGCTCTAGTTCTTTCTTTGCATAGCGGTGTTCCTTGTAGAACATCCAGCACCTTATTCGATAAGAAAAGAGCCGAGATCCCTTCACCGGGAGTGACCTCTTTAGCGAAACTAGCAGATGCTACAAACATGGTTTGTTTTTTGATTGTTTCTATAGTTTTTGCTTTGCATAGTGATATTTGTGAATATCCTGCACCTTATTCGATGAGAAAAGAGCCGACGATCCCTTCACCGGGAGTGACCTCTTTAGCGAAACTAGAAAAGGCCTCAAAAACATTCCATTTAAAATCACTCGATTCTACAACGATATCAAGTTCATTACGCAAAGGGTTTTCTTAAAAACCTGTCGTATCCCTCCGTCATTTCAGATAAGTAGTAGTTAGTATTCGTGCTGCGTTTGTTGACCTTGTCAAGGCGTACTGTGCGGTAGCTGATTACTGCTTATCTGTATAAGCATATGATGCGATTGGATTAGGGTAGTTGTGCGACTTTGTTGATTTTGTCAAGGGTCGTGCGGGTGGGTTTAATTCATGTCAGGAAATGACGGGTTGAACTTGACTTGCGGTGTATGGTTTGTTGACCTTGTCAAGGTCATAGATCGCTCGGGGTAAATATTATTGGGAATTTCAAGTGTTGAAATTTGCAGTGAGATTGCATACCTTCTATGAGATAGTTGGATCCTGATACCCGCTGCGAGTAAGAGTTACTCCTGGGAGAGTTTTACACATTACAATTAGCTGATCAAGTAGGTGTTTAGAAAGGTGTTAACGGGACTACGCCCCTGGGAAAACGAGGTTTACTTTAATTAGGTCCGTGCGAAAGCGCGGGGAACCTCCCTCAAAGTACCGGGACTGGCCTGGCTGAAAGATTGGCAAACTTGTATAGTGTAATTAATCCCGTCTAGTCTTTCTTTTTAGGGTTTGAAGGAAGATTTGACTAAAACAGTGGGAGACATCCTGATTAGATATATTGATAACCAATCTAATCTTGTAAAAGCGCACGCTGAGTGTTTTCTTCTCTCTATCTCCAGGTAGAGACCATATCACGCTTTAATCAAGATAATAATACGGATGTATTGACCGAACCCGCTTGTTATACTGCGCTAGGAAACGTTGGTCCCGCTCCAACTTATAATTGTTATAAGACAGAATAGGAAATAGGGGATTACCAGAATTCCCGTGCCGCCCAAACGAAGAAAGTGCATGTTGATGCATCTTCTTCGGGGGTGTTCATTACACAGAACTGTTTCTCAATATCCTTTACGTCCTGGGTATGAGATACCGGATCAGGATCTCGCAAATGTAATTTGTTACATGGGCTACAGATAGGTAGAGAACTGAGAACGGGTGATAAATTTCATGAGATAGAAACGGTGCAAGTGTTGCGGCCAAGTCTGTTAGTAGTTATCATCCTGTATTACCAGAATACATTGATTATGAACGAATGTTATTAGATACCGAACCTGATATGCAACATCATATCAGTCTTTTTATTAGTAAAGAGGGATATAATTTTGTATTGTTGGATAATGTTTTGAACATTTCCTATATCAAGAGTTGATCGGTTCAGCCACGTTATCTAAAAGCATAAACATTCTAAATCAAACCACAGTTCTTAAAGTACAGAACAAACACAAGAGGAAGAGTTCAGAAATGAACGAATCCTTCTTGAGGTATTGTAGACTAGGTCATATCAATGCGACCTGACTAGCTGAAGTTACATAAAGATGCATATTTAAATTAGTTTAAATTTACATCTTGTGAAACTTTCCGGTCATGTCACAGAGATAAGATGACCACAGCTCCGTTTATTGGAAACAGAGAAAGAGTTAGTGAACTCTTGGGATTGATACATGCTGATGTATGAAGGTCCCCTGTCTACACATGCCAGGACCGGTTCTTTGTACTTCATTACATTCACTGATGATCTCTCAAGATTCAGACATATGTTACTGTTGAAACACAAGTCCGAAACTTTTGAGATAATCACAGAATATAAGTCATAAGTAGAGAACCAAAAACGGGTATATGTATTATGTCTTTTGATGAGATCAAGAAGGAGAATACTTGAGCACGGAATTTCTGGACTATTCTAAAGGAGAATGAGATTCTCTCTCAGCATTACTCCTCCGAAGACACCACAGTACGTCGGTGTATCGGGGCGGAGCAATCACACCCTTTGTGATATGGTGTGCTCTATGATGAGTACTACTGAGTTGCCTATTTCCTTTTGGGAGTTATGCACTTGTGAAGCTGCATACCTATCGAATAGGGTTCCAATCAAATCAGTTGCCTACCACTTCATATGTGATATGGAACGGGAAGAGCCCATATCTTAAGTAAGTTAATATTTATGGTTGTCCGGCCTATGTCTAAAAGCAAAATCCGGACAAGCTCAAGGCAAAGTCAGTTCTGTGGAAGTTTGTTGGATATCCCAAGCATTAGCAAGGGAATATCTTCTACCAAACCGAGGAACAAAAGATGTTTTGTTTCTCAGCATGCCACCTTTTTGAAAGGGAATTTCTTTTGAAGAAATTATTGGTCATGAGGTAGAACTGGAAGGAGTTCCATCTATACAAACTGCAGCTGATGATTTGGTAAACCTGGAGAATTCAATAGTTTCCAACGAATCTCAGCCTCTCCGCCGATCTAGTAGCGTTCCTCACCCACCTGAGAGATACTTCGGTTTTCTCTATGACAGTGGGAGCGAGGATTGCATCATGAGATGATGACTCAACTAGTTTCGAGCTGGCCATCAGGAGTGGGACTCTGTAAAATGGCTGGATGCTTAGCGATCTGAGATTGAATCCTTATACCCCAACAAAGTATGGACTTTGGTTGCTTTATCTGAAGGGTTAAATCCCCATCAGGAGAAAGTATATCTTGAGAAGATTAGTTGGTGTACATGGAAAAGTTGAGACATTGAAAGCTATGCTTAAGTCCATCCAGATCCTACTTGCCACGGCTACATACCATGACTACGATATCTGGCGGTTGGGTGTCATGACTGATTTTCTAAATATTGATTTGGAAGAGAGCATCTATAAGTATACAGCCAAAGGTCTTCGTAAACAGTAGGAGCAGCAGAAACATGAGCAAGATGTTTTATGTGATAAATCAGGCATCGTGGAGTTGGAACGTCTGTTTTGATATGGCAGTCAAAGAGTTTGACTTCATCAAAATGGTAGATGAACCTTGTATATACAAAAAGGTAGTAGAGAGTATGGTGGTGATCCTCGTAGAGTATGTGGATGACATACTCTTGATAGGGAAGGAGTTTCCTATGCTACGCTTGGTCAATCTCCGCTTATCACAAGGATTTTCCATATAGGATCAAGGTGATACCTCCTAAATCCTGGGTTTTGGATCTATGAGATAGATCTAATTGGATGTTGGGATTCTCACTAGTTGTAGTGAGATGGTATCAATCGATCCTGGGATGAATCACTGGAATGGTTCCAAAGTGATAAGGACAACTGAATGTCAGTCGCAGGCATTGTCTTTACCCTCAGTGGAGGGACGGTATGTTGGAAGAGTTCAAAGCTAGATACCGTGACTTACTAGACGATTAAAGGCAAGATACGTCGTTACCAAGGATGCTACAAAAGAGGCAGTCTCGATATATATATAAGTTTATGAGATGCACTTCGTTCCTATCATTGTGTGACAATGGAGTTGTGGCTTATGCCAAGGAACCCCCGTCCCATCAGAGATCCAGACATATTCTTAAGCAGTATCGCCTGATCATGGAGATGGTTGATCTCCAGGAAGATCGAGGTTAGGAGAGTAGACACAGAGGACAACAGCGCGGATCCACTTACAAAGGGCTTTTTCCCAGTAGAGACTTTTATGGGATGGTTGAGTATGGGATACTTCAACCACAGCTAATTGTTGGGTATGTGATACCACAACAGATTTCCCTAGTGCAAGTGGGAGATTGTTGGTTATATGTATGCCCTAGAGGACATTATTGTACATATGATGTATATTGTAATGGATGCTTGGACATATATTGGGAGGACTTTCTTGCTCGACATGATAGTATGCTATCTGGTTGTACTTTATCTTAACATGTACGCTGATTTTCTCTATGATACATGTTGATAAAGCCCTTAGGATATGTACTCGACTACTGGGACTATGATGAGATCATATTAGTGGGGCCACGGTAGTCAACGAGTAAATTCTATAACTGTTCCTAGTCGAGGGTGTATCGAGACAGGGCATCGATGCACCAGAGTAGACTAGCGTATACGCATCTTGACCCATATGATGGGCGATGGATGATCCCATATCCATCGGTCTTTGACATCAAAGATGGTGTGTGGGTGCTCAGTAGAGACTTGGTACACTGGACGGACTTGCCGAGAATTCCCAGATGGTATTATACCTCACGTCAGATGGCAGTTCCCTGGTGACACTGGTACAGGTTAGTCTGTAGACCCGAGATCGTCATAAAGACTTGTGTGATTCCTACTGTGCTTTGATTTCCATCATACCACGTCCAAGAGGGCGTGCAAAAAGGTGGCTTTTGGGTACACTCCCGAATCACATGGAGGCAATGAGCGATAGGAGGGGATTCTTCTCTCCCGGTATAGGGAGTTGATGTTGTGCTGTGTTCGATTGGCTATAACTGGAAATCCCTGGCCAGGGTTGCTGAGATTTACTGGTAAGTGTTATCAGTAGTTTCTCGAACTATTACAGACCTCATATCGACACAACTTATCAAGCTACTGGGTCTGACGTTTACCACCCCTAGGCGAGATATGCGACATATCAGACGAAGAGACCGGACTGTACGGGAGTGTTACTGTTTGGATTCGCAGGAGAATGTACAGACTTGCTTGTTGATCTTCTGATCGCTCAATACCTGGGTGGCTGTTACGTTTAGCTGACCGCTTGCAGCTTGTGGGTGTTTGATATGATCATCACCTACTGCCGGCGTATTGACGATTCTTTAGAGTCCTACACAGAGGATTCTTGACTCAGGAAAAACGGAGTAGGAGCACATATATAATATGTGCGGGACCGAGAACAATACGTGTATGTGATACCGTATTAGATTCTCGTGATATAAGATATCGGCCGGGTATATGTGATATAGCCGGGTCATCGGATCAAGTGTTGATTCGATGAACTGATACAGATTATATTAGTCGGTTATTTGTGAAATTGCCGGATTATCGGATCAAGTGTTGATGCGATAATTTATTGTATAATTATATATTTGATATATTAAATTACATTAACTAATATAAGCTCACTAAAAGATTCTTTTTCTCACTCGGGTAATACATTGATATATATGCGATATATGTTATTTGTATTATTTTCTTCTGTTACAAAATATATTATATATGTGATATATAATATTATAACATGTTATAATTACTAATGCAACAAGATTAGTGGAGATTAAACAAGGTTAGGGTTTGATTTGGGTTAGTTCTTTCATGAACCTTCTAGAAGGTTTTCTTTTGTTTTGAGCTATGATATTATGTTTGATATTTTAGTGACTCATTCTTTAACCCAACCCAAACCCTTAACCCAATTTAACTCTCTACAATGGTTATCCTTCTCATTATCAACCATGGTTGCATTTTTAATTATGACATACTTTTCATTATTCATCACAAAAGGTTTTTGATCTTCTTCTTCTTCTTCTTGCTTGCAAAGCTTTCAAGCTTTGAGTTTTGTGATGGATTTGAGTAAGATTAATAAAACAAATGAGAGCTAAAATCCTACTTCATCATCCTAATCTATCCTAGCCATTTAGATTAGGGTGTTCACTTCAATTAGTGAGTGAGAGCTTGTGTTAAAGAAACTTCAAGGTAGATCATCTTAGTTATCGAAGATCGGAAGCAAGCTTGCATCTTTCTCTTCGTGGAGCCTCTCTAGAGTTTGGGAACTTGATGATCGCAGTGAAGGGACCACAACACGGAGCTTTAGAAGTGAAGGAATGGACTACAAAGGTTGTAATCCCTATCTCTTAGATGTAAAGTCGTTTACATGCTTTGTTTCGCCTAATCTCTAGTTTAAGATCTTGGTTTAGGGTTGTTCGGCACGTCTAAATTTTGAATCGGGCATGGTTGATGCCTTATAGACCCTTGTGAGAGTGCCTAGTAACCCTATAGTGTTACCAGAGCCACAGTGCGATTGTTGGACTGGATTCCTATCGTGCGAGAGTTTTTCGATGTTGTTCCAGACGAGCCGGCAAAGCTTAGGGAGCTTAAGGATCAGCTGCAGAGTTGTTTGTTGGGGGAGCTTGTGCATCTGAGTGTTTCGCATTAGGGAGCTCCTATTTCTGTTCTTCAAGGAGAAGTACAGCAGTTGAGGTTATGTATTGATGGATCGTCAATTGAACTGGCTTACGGTACGGATAGGTATCCTTTACCCCGCATTGACGATTTCTTCGATCAGCTTCAGAGTGCAAGACTTTTTCTAAGTTTGTTTGGGATCAGGTCATCATTGTTGCAGGTTCAGAGTGATGGCATTCCGAAGACTGCTTTTGTGCGCGCTACGGGCTTTATGTGCTTTGGTGGTGTCGTTGGACTCGCCAATGCCCTACCAGCATTCGTGTATGTGATGAACCAGATTTCTTCAGGCCGTTCCTCGACCAGTTATTATTGTGTCATTGATGACATTCTGGTCTATTCCAATGTGTCTTGAGGAACAGGAGCAGCACTTGAGGATTTGTTTTGCAGACATTGGGAGAGCCCCAACAGTTTGCTAGATTCTCGGAGTGTTCCTTCAGGCTTGATTGTGTTGACTCCTAGGTCTTGTAGTTACGGGAGACGGTTTTTGTATGGTTCTGAGGAAGATCGAGGCTGTACAGCTTGGGCTCAGACTTGTGTACGGGATGGAGGTCCGCAGATTTTCAGGCTTTGCAGGTTTTTACCGCCGTTTCATGCAGGATTGCTAGTGTATCGCTGCACCGTTGACTAAAATGACCGGAAAGGAGGTTCCTTTTTCTTTGGACTGAGGCAAGCATGCAGAGTTTTCGGCAGTTGAAGACTCTGTTGACAACTGCATCAGTTCTCTCTTTGCTTTCTGGTTCGGACGACTTTGTTGTTTAACTGTAATGTTTCGCGAGTGAGGCTCGATTGTGTACTGAGGTGACATTATAGAGTTATCGCTTTTACTTCCCGACGGTTGGAGGAAGTACAAGCAGGATATCCCACTCATGATCTGGAGATGGCCGCGGTGGTCGTGCGTTGGAGATTTAGAGACACTACTTGTTCGGAGAGTCGTGCCAGATTTTCACGGACCACCAAAGCTTAATGTACATCTTCCTGCAGCGGGTGTTGATTGTTGAAACAGTCTTCTGCAGATTTACAGTTCTTGTGCGATCATTGAGTGCAGCTTTAGTTCCCCTCTACTGAGGGGACAACTTTCTCATGTCCGCGCCCGTCTACTTTTCCTTAATCGCTTTCTTGAGGCACTGCCCGTCGACGCTCGTTCGTCAGAGGTTCTTGAGCATACTCGGCTGGGTAAAGATTCAGAGTCCTTGATTTGTGACCAAGGTGTGCTACATTTAGGGACGCGTTTATGTACCTATTGCTGAGGGGCAGAGACGGGAAATCCTAGAGCAGGCATATCGGTCAGCTTTCGGTGTTCATTCATGTTCCACCAACATTTGACGTGACTTGTGAGATAGTTACGGGTGGGCAGGAATGAAGAGTGAAGTTTTGGATTTCGTTTCAAGGTGTCTGTCTTGTTGTGTTCTTAGGTTGAGCATCTGAGACCGGCTGGAGAGTTGCAACCTTTAACTGTTCCGGAGTGGGAATGGGAGCAGATCTCCAAGAATGTCGTTGTGGTCCCTACCCAGGTTTAGTCAGGGTGTGACTCCATTTGGTGTTTGTTGTCCGGTTTTACTCGGTTTGCTCAGTTGTTCTTTGTTAAGTTGGTGCGTTTGCACGGAGTTCCTTCATGTGTTGTATCTAATAGAGGAACCATGTTCGCTTGCCGTCTTAGGCAGGAGTTTCAAGAAACTTTGGGTACCGGTTGAGCTTTAGCTCCGTTTTTCCATCCACAGGATGATGGTTTTGTGAGAGCGGGCTATACCGAATCTGAAGGATATGCTTGTGCGTACGTACTAAGTGTTGTCGGCAGTTGGGATCGTCACTTGCCATTGTTAGGGTTCTCCTTCGATAGCTGTTATCAGGAGACACTCCAATTGGCAACCTTTAGGTTTTGTTGTTAGGTAGTGTCGATCTCCAGTCTGTTTTTTTCTGACACTGCGTAAGTAGGATTTTTGGACCCCATCTAGTCTAGAGGCTTCGGAAATGATCCAGTTGGTTCAGGTCCGGATGAGGTAGCCCAGTGCAGACAGAGCTTTTATGTCGACCGTGATGGTCGCAGACTTGAGTTCGCAGTGGGGAATCATGTATTCCTAAGGATTTTCTGATGAATAACGTGTTTGTTGGATATAGTACCCTCAAAGTAAATTATTGGATTGCAGGTACGTGATTGCAATGATTGAAGGAGGACCTATACCGGTAGGACAATCTTACTCGAAATGATAGTATGCTATCTGGTTTGCCTTTATCAGTTGTGTACAGCTTCTGGTGACATGATCACTATTACACGTTGATAGAGCCCTTAGGATCCTGCTTGACTACCAATAGTATAATGGCGATCATATACGTGAGAGTTGGGTGGTCCATAAGCAAATCCTTAAAAGTGGTCCCTAGTCGTGGGAGTTTCGAGACAGGGAATCGATACTCCGGAGTAGACTAGTGTATACAGTCGAGACCCCGACGAGGGGCGGTGGGCGGTCTCACAAGACATTGGTGTCAGTTGGATCACCTAAGATGTATACATGTGCTCATTGGGTTATGAGTACACCAGACAGGACTCGCCGGGAACCTGCTAGTTGGTATTGATACCTAGCGTCAGATAGCAGTTCCCTGGTGACATGTGTACAGGTTTTTTCATTGACCTGAGGTCATCATTTGTCTCGTGTGAGTTCCCACTGTGCTTAGATTACTACCCTACCACGGCTCAAAGGAGTCATGCAAACAGGTTTTAGTTAGATACAGTCCCGAGCCACCTGGAGGCAAGTGAGCGGATCGGCAGGGGATTCGTCTCTTCCGGTATTGGGGTGAGATCGCGTTGTGTCTAGGAGAGCCATTACACCAAGTCCTTGGCTAAGGAAGGTGAGAATTACTGGTAAGTATTCCAGTAGTTTCTCAGGGTGTTCAGGGCTACTCTCCGACACGACTTATACCGCTATTTGGGGTCTGACGTTACCAGCCCCCTAGGCCAGATATGCGATGCTCATAGACGAACGGACCGGACTGTATGTATATTGTCACTGATAGGCTCAGTAGGGTTTCAGGATCAGTTCGCTCATCAGCTTCCCTTTAGGTCAGTAAATGGCCAGCCGTTACGCATAGCTAGTGCCGCTGACGTGCTTGTAGTTAAACCCACTGCCAGGGTACTGACGAGTCTTTAGATTCCCCCATGGATAGTTTCCCAAGTTTGGGCGAAATGTTGTATAGGCCGTATGGTTTTATGGCAGGGTTCGAAAATGCACGTGCACTTGTGCACGTGTCATATTTCGGACAGATTATACTGGTAGGCTTTGGTTTAAGCCGGATCAATGTATTATATTGAGTCGGAATTTTTTAGTCTCTCGTATTCGTATTCTGTCGGAATACGGATACAGGTATGCATATACAGGTGAGGGATATTTTCGTAATCCGTTACGAGAATACTTTAGAAGATGCATTTCTTATTAGATTAATCATTTTGGGTTAAATGATTATTTGTTTTGGAAAGGGTGACTCATTCTTGGTGACACATTTCTTCTAGCATGTTCATTAGTGACTCTTGCTAATGAGTCACTAAGTGAGTCATGATAGAATTAATGGTAATTTGTTTTGGGTGTAGATATTTAGGGTTTGTGGAGATATTTTTGGGAGAGATTTTTCCATGAGATATTTTCTTTACACAACCTTATATATATCTACTCACAAAAGAAATAATCACCACAAGTTATTATGCTTGAGTTCTTGATAGCTCTTCTTGAGTTCACAATTTCCAATCCTTAGCATCTTCATCAACCTCCACCCTAACCCTCTCATGTGATGAGAACACCAGGGTGTTTTAGACAAAGTATTCTACTCATTCTCTACTTCATCTTGGTCGTCTCTTTTAGCAGACTTGATGACCGAGTTGCCTCGGTATAGAGGCGGGAGCCCGTTTAAAGATCCGTTGACGTGGTGCCAACTCGATGAGGAGACAAGAGATCGGAGTTGCCGCGAGGCGCGTGGGATGATGGCTAAAGTCCAAAGGACTCGGATCGATCGGTATAGCCTTTCTACCTCTTTACAGTTTGTTAGTTTAGCGTTAATGGAAAGATCCGGGTTATAGTATGCGATAGCGCCAGTTATAAATGTTTTTGTTCCGCGTTAGGCGTCAGAATGACGGCCGGGGCGCTACCGTAGACTTACATGGTATCAGAGCCACGCCATTAACCTTTACTAACTTTTTTTAACGTGTTTAAAACATCGATCGAACAAATTTCCAAAACCGCACTTTTCATGATAAAGTTTCTGTCGAATTTTTAAACTGGTCTAAAAATCATTTTGAGCATCTCAGAAAATCGTGCAGGCTTTTTTAAGACTCTGTAAGAAATTTGGTTGACTGAATCCACTGTACTGCCGCGGAACAGCCGCACAAACCATGGTTTGGTCGCGGTTCCGCCGCCAGTTTGTGGCTACAGTGCACCATATTTCTTCTGGAGCTCTTTCATGAAGAATTATGGTTTCTGGTATATTTTGTTTGGGCCCGGATTTTGTTTGAGTACTGCAGTTGTACTTGGGGCCCACTTCGGGATGTTTTGTCGATCGGGATTTTAAACTTGATAGTTTAGAGTACTTACATTATATCTCCGACCGTGAATGTCATTCGAGCGGTAAATTGCATCTAATTACTATAGCTCTTTTAAAGGGGTTTGCGAACGTGACATTCGCATTGATGTTCTGTGTTGTGCTGTGATGTTGCGGATTTGTCGTGGTGGATAGATGTGTGCAATGGTGGTGCAGTTTGGATTTATTTGTACATTTGATATTGTGGTGCGAGCGTCCAACATGTGGACTGCCGTCACTGCCTGTTTGTATAATATTCTTTTGTGGCAGGACCGGGCTGAGGTCGATATACCCGTTGTACATATTTTTCATTTCTGTACTAGGTTTACCCCGCGACGGAGTGCACGGATAGCCGGGTTCTGGAGGGCAACGGGTCCGCATCTCATGGCTTTGAGAGGTAGAGGGCCTCACTCTAGAATTGGCAGACTATTCGCCGCACTCGTAGGGGGTACAGGTTGACCCAAATAGGGGTGCTCAAGTTACCGGATTCCGTGAAGTGCAGGGTGATCCATTCACTTTGCTGTAGGGGCTGCCTCGCTTCAGGTTTTGGCGGGTAACTTGCCGCACCCGTAGGGGTCTAGGTTTCATTGCACGGCCTATCCACACGACCAGGGGAACGTCGGGTTTCAGCAGCGGCTCTGTGAAACCCGGGGGTCCCAGATTATCTGAATTATTCTGTGATGCTTATTACTTTTCTGCAATGTTGCATATTATTACGCCCAGAGCGATTATTGTATATTGGTATATATACTAGTAGATGTTGTATATGTTTTACACCCGCGCTAGTCCAGTCCCCGCTCTGTCGTTAGTTAAGTAACCTAACGGGTAATGACGGGACCCAATGACGAATGCGGATGGCATATACGTACATTTTATTTTCGTTCTTTTCTGGTGTGATTGATTGATGGGACTATGTTGATTCTGATCAATGCAAAGGAAAACAAACCTGTTTGGACGTTGTTGGAACAGTTTTAAATAGTGTTATTACAAGGACGTTTTCTTTTGTTTTGCATAGTGGTATTCAGTTGGAATATCCTGCACCGTATACGACGAGGCAAGGGCCGAGATCCCCCTTGGGCAGAAATTTGCGTCAGGGTAATAACTTCACTATAGTCGATTACTTGTTGCTTTGCATCGTGGTATTCAGTTGGAATATCCTGCACCTCATTCCACGAGGAAAGAGCCGAGATCCCTTCACCGGGAGTGACCACTTTAGCGAAGGTTTTCGCCACTATATTTATCTAAAAAGCTATCAGGTTCCTTCAGCGATATCAAGTTTGTTACATTAAAGGTTTTTCGCCAAAAACCAGTCGTAGCCCTCTGTCATTTCATTTGGGTATTCAGTAATATTCAAGCTATGTATTTTGACCAACGCCAAGGCATAGCGTTTGGTAGCTGCTGGGTATTCATCTGTTGCATAGATAGATGAGCTGGTTTGGGACAGTCATTCTTCCATTTGGCCAACGTCAGGGGCATGTACGGGTGGGTTCAAATTGACAAGATAATGATGGGTAGGACTTGGCATGTGACTTATGGAAATTGGCCAACGTCAGGGTCATAAGAGCATGGGGAAAAAATCTATATCGGGAGTTTCTAAAGAAACTGAAACTTGCCAGGCATGCGCATACCTTCTGGAGTGTGATAACATGAGTGGATTCCTTCACGTTATCATGCGATGAGAGTTGGATCCCGATTCCTACTGATGAGTTGGTTTACTCTTCGGGTGATCCCGATTGATTCTTCTTTCAGGTTTGGAGAAGAATTTGACTGTACAGTGGGAGGTTTCCTGATTAGATAAAGTGATAACCATTCTGATCTAGGTTAAAGTGCACGCAGGGTGTTTCTTTTCTCTCTCTCTTTGACAGTGACCTTTGACCGACCCTTGACTATGACTCAGTGACCAAGTTGACCGAACCTTCTTATAATACTGGCTTTTCGATTGTCTAAGTTGCATAAGTCATTGCCGCTCCTTCTTTTACCCTTTGCATTTCTCAGAACACCTTGTATCACTACGAACATCCACTTCCATTGGATAGATCCATCGTATGGTTATATACGAACTCGAAGGGACTTCTTCGAGGATGGATCCAGGTTCAGGAGAAATTGAATTGGTTTATTCAGTTGTCTTTTATCATCACCTTCTCTCAGGTTGCGAGGGTTCCTTGGTTCAGGAGAGTACACCTATTACGTTTATTGGATAGTCTTCTTCCAAACCATAGGCAGGTGCCGAAAGGTAGGGAATGAAGAAAACCAATTATCCTAAGTATGGTGTACAGAAGGTAATATGTAAAGACAAAATAAAGGGATTAGAAAGAGGGCAAAGTGAATTGCGACTGCTATCATTCACGACCAAACCGCGTACTTCATCGCTACTCCTACTTCACCTTTGCTTTTTTCCTCAGTTCGGGAGAAACAGAATAAGGTATTATTCGGCTGTCTTTTATCATCACCTTCTCTCAGGTTACGAGTACCCTAGGATTATGAGAGTACACCTGTTATGCTTACTGGATAGTCTTCTTCCAAACCATAGGCTGGTGCCGAAAGGTAGGGAAGGAAGAAAACCACTTAGCCTAAAGGGGGTGTACAGAAGGTAATAAGTAAAGACAAAATAAAGGGATTAGAAAGAGGGCAAAGTAAATTGCGACTACTATCATTCACGACCAAACCGCGTACTTCATCGCCACTCCTACTTCACCTTTGTTTTTTTCCCCAGTTCGGGAGAAATAGAATAAGGTATTATTCAGTTGTCTTTTATCATCACCTTCTCTCAGGTTACGAGTACTCCTAAGATTAGGAGAGTACACCTATTATGCTTACTGGATAGTCTTCTTCCAAACCATAGGCTGGTGCCGAACGGTAGCGAAGGAAGAAAACCACTTAGCCTAAAGGGGGTGTACAGAAGGTAACGAATAAAGACAAATAAAGGGATTTGGAGAGATGGCAAAGAAATATACGGTTAAATTCATGAATTGGATTATGGAAGAGGCATTACTAGGAAAATCAGGATACCCATACAAAACATTTTCATGTTTCAGTTTCACTTTGCATTGTTAAAGGAAAACTGATTTCCCGATTAAATACTTACTCCAGGGTATGTATTTACCAGGTATGATTCTCACATCCGTATGGTTTTACAGATGATGAGTGGGAGTAAATTTTTGGGAATTAGGTGATCATCCTAATTATATCGGAATTCTTTGTAATTGGTGATATTTGAGGAAGTCACCTGGGTTTTTGCCGGACGACGAGTATTTGGTTTTGAGTATCCGTTGTTGTGCACCAATTTCAAACTGATATATCTGTACGTTTATTTTTATAAAGTGAGATATAACCTTTTGAAATTATGTCCGTGACATTTACCTATATCAGTTGATGATTGGGTAAGGAGCATTGAACAGCGGAGTAGTTCTTAACCATAAGTACAGTTTTCAACCTACGATGCATAGGTTTTGAGTTATTCGACTCAGGGGACTCATACAGAGTATTGTATACTGTCCAGTGTCCATCAGAATAAAGGGGTTGGTCCTCGTACTATGTTCTGTTTACTTGTGACTTCTCTAGTTTTTAGACAAGTGTTTCGTAGAAATACAATGTCTAAGTTTTGAGAAGTTATCGGTATAGGAATAAAGTAGAGAACCAGATGTCGCAAGTATCGGGATTCTTCAAAGAGATCGAAGATGTAGATACTTGTGATTAGTATTCAGTTAATAGTAATGGTTTTGAGAAACTTGTTTCTCTTTCAGGTTACTCATAATTGGATGTATTCCTTAGTTGAGTAATGTTGATTAGCCTCTCTCCATTAAGTTGATATGCACTGGAGATAGCTGCATGGTTTGAATCTGGTTCCAATTAAATAAGTGCCAAAGTTTCTATATTAGATATAGAATATTTCATATCTTAACGATGTTAAGGTATGGGGAGTTGTCCGGCTTATGCTTAAAACCAGACTCTGGATAACTCAATGCACGTTTCTGTAATGGCAGTTTGTGGGTTGGCCCAGGCTATGACGAGGGTTGACTTTCTACCATCTGGAAGATCAATGGTGATATTGTTCTTGACTCGCCACAGTTTTAGTAAAATGGATTTTTTTCATAAAACTGTAGTGGGAGTATGATAGAACCGAAAGAGATTCCAGAACCGCAAACGATTACAGAAAATTTAATAGGACTTAAAGATTCAGTCAGGTTTGACATTCCATTAGCCACGCCGTAGATATGGTGGATAACCTCAGGCACCCGAGTGGTACTCCGGTAGCCTCATGGACGGTGACAAGGAGGTTCTTGTTTACCCAGACTTGACACTACTGTTGTTCCAGGCTATCAGACCCGGCAGGAGGTTAAGTATAGCATCGTTCTAAACTAGCTTTAGAAGTGCACGTATATATTATTCTGCCAGAGGGTTGTTGTGGTCAGTGGGAGCAGCGGAAGCATAGTAGACAAGTAGCTTATGTCTATTTATAGACTCGAGCATATATAGCGGAGATAGATCATCTAATTTTGATGTGACAGTCATGGCTTTGACTTCATCAGAATAGGGGATGGATCTTTTAAGAAGGTAGTAGGGTGTGATGTCCTGGTATTTGGATGACATACACAGAGTAGGAAGTAAAATTCCTATACTACGATCGGCTATACTGTGGTTGTCACACAGTTATTTCTCCACAAAGGATATGTATATAATATCTGACATTCTGGTTACTAGATCTATGGTTTTAGATCTAGATTTGGGTAGTTTCCCAATATGGGTACTTTGACAGTATTTTAATAGTATTTTAGAATGGATGACTCCCGGCATGGTGGAGTACCTGCAGGTGATGGAGTCACCCTCTCTAAAGGTGTCTTACAGACTAAAGGGGAGAGGGATGTGCATGATTGGCATATCACTTGCTTAGGCAATTGAGTCAATCGTGAGATGTCAAGTACCACACCAGATGTTGTTTTTGCACTAGCTACGATAAGTTTATATTAATCCAATACTGGAGAAACATTAGGAAGGAGTTTTAGAACATAAGTGGATGTTCTACGGATTTGATGACGGCAGCCTCCATCGGAGACGGTTATCATTCCAGGCTTCCAAAGGTGACATGGATGACCGAGTGATTGTCAGAGTTATAGTTTTCCCTCTGACAAAGGGGAAGTATTATGGACAGGTGGTCCAAGAGGATATTGTGGCAGGCATGGTGCTGGATACTGATTAGTTTCAGTTGTCGATATAGTCTAAGAAATTTGGGCTTGAAGTTCATTTATGAACTAGGTCCCATCAGATATCCAGACATATTCTAAGACAGGTATTACTCAATTTGGGAGATGGCTTTCTCCGCGAACTTGAGATTAAGAGAGACATAGAAAGATACATCAGGGCGGATCCACTCATTAAGGCTATTTCTCGAACATAAGAGTTTTTACAAACGAGTTTTTTGAAACTGTTTAGTAGAGGAGTTGGGTGTTCGGTATCACACGGGCTGTGAGTATGCGACATTGCAATAATTAGCCTTAAGTGCAAGTGGGAGATTGTTGGATATAGTGCCCTCAAAGTCAATTATTGGATCGTAGGTACATGATTGCAATGATTGAGGGAGGACCTATACCGGTAGGACAGTCTTACTCGAGATGATAGTATGCTATCTGGTTTGCCTTTATCAGTCATGTACAGCTTCAGGTGACATGATCACTATTACACATTGATAGAGCCCTTAGGATCCGGGTTGACTACCAACAGTATGATGGCGATCATATACGTGAGAGTTGGGTAGTCCATAAGCACATCCTTAAAAGTGGTCCTAGTCGTGGGAGTTTCGAGACAGGGCATCGATACTCCGGAGTAAACTAGTGTATACAGTCGAAACCCCGACGAGGGGCGGTGGCCGGTCTCACAAGCCATTGGTGTCATTAGGATCACCTAAGATGTATACAGGTGCTCATTGGGTTATGAGTACACCGGACAGGACTTGCCGGGAACCTGCTAGTTGGTCCTTATACCTAGCGTCAGATAGCAGTTCCCTGGTGACATGTGTATAGGTTAGTTCATCGACCTGAGGTCGTCATTTGTCTCATGTGAGTTCCTACTGTGCTTAGATTACTACCCTACCATGGCTCAAAGGGGTCGTACAAACAGGTTTTAGTTGGGTACAGTCCCGAGCCACATGGAGGCAAGTGAGCGGATCGGCAGGGGATTCGTCTCTCCCGGTATTGGGGGTGAGATCACGCTGTGTCTAGGAGAGCCATTACACCAAGTCCTTGGACAAGGCAGGTGATAATTACTGGTAAGTATTCCAGTAGTTTCTCAGGGTGTTCAGGGCTACTCTCCGACACGACTTATACCGCTATTTGGGGTCTGACGTTACCAGCCCTCAAGGCCGGATATGCGATGCTCATAGACGAACTGACCGGACTGTTTGTATATTGTCACTGATAGGCTCAGTAGGGTTCCAGGATAAGTTCGCTCATCAGCTTCCCTTTAGGTCAGTACATGGGCAGCCGTTACGCATAGCTAGTGCCGCTGACGTGCTTGTGGTTAAACCCACTGCCAGGGTACTGACGAGTCTTTAGATTCCCCCACAGATAGTTTCCCAAGTTCGGGCGAAATGTTGTAGAGGCCGTATGGTTTTATGGCAGGGTTTGAAAATGCACGTGCACTTGTGCATGTGTCATATTTCGGACAGATAATACTGGTAGGCTTTGGTTTAAGCCGGATCGATGTATTATATTGAGTCGGAATATTTTAGTCTCTCGTATTCGTATTCGGTCGGAATACGGATACAGGTATGTATATACAGGTGAGGGGTATTTTCGTAATCCGTTACGAGAATACTTTAGAAGATGCATTTCTTTTTGGATTAATCATTTTGGTTTAAATGATTATTTGTTTTGGAAAGGGTGACTCATTCTTGGTGACACATTTCTTCTAGCATGTTCATTAGTGACTCATGCTAATGAGTCACTAAGTGAGTCATGATAGAATTAATGGTAATTTGTTTTGGGTGTAGATATTTAGGGTTTGTGGAGATATTTTTGGGAGAGATTTTTCCATGAGATATTTTCTTTACACAACCTTATATATATCTACTCACAAAAGAAATAATCACCACAAGTTATTATGCTTGAGTTCTTGATAGTTCTTCTTGAGTTCATAATTTCCAATCCTTAGCATCTTCTTCAACCTCCACCCTAACCCTCTCATGTGATGAGAATGTAACCCTTTGAAAATCGTTTAGGCAGTTTTTTTCGGTAATCGGCTAATTTTTCAGCTTTTTCCGTAAAAAGTCAAAATAGGTATTTTTCATTGCAGACCTAATTATACAAAATTTAGATAAGATATTACTATAAATTGGTCACTAAAATGTTACTTAAAATTTTCTAGTTAAATAAAAAAAATTTCGTAATTAATTATTTTTAATATTATTTTAAGCTTTTAAAAATACATTAAATTAGTGACAAATACAAATTTAATTAGGTAAATTTCATAATTACGAATCTTTATAAACTAAAATAGGGTGTTAATAAATTTTATCATGACCTTGTAAGATTTTAATTTTTTGGTTTGAAATTTATGGAAAAAAAGAAGTAAAATGGTGTTTTTTTGTGAAAAGTTGATGTGAAATGCATTAAATGAGAACTTAAGGGGTTTTTTGATCTAGAAACCTCTACACAAAACCCCCACCTCCTTTCCCTAGCTGTTGGCCGAGCTTGAGCTGCTGCCTTTCCCCATTTTTCTCACTTCTTCTTGCTTCATTTTCATAGCAAAATCCATTGAAAATTCACAAATTCCTTCTCCAATTCAAAGAGAAATCCAAATCCTATCTCTCTCAAGCCAATTTAGTCTAAAACTTGATGAAATGAGGCATTTTTGGTGGCTTGAGAAACTAGGGTTCAACTTGTGAGGTGAAATTTCTAAACTAGTTGTTAAATTGTAGATTGAATGTGCTAAAATTGAAATTTGAAGTGTTAATTTAGTAGTAATTGTTTTTTTAGGAAATTCAAGAAAGGGAATTGATTTTGAATTAGGGTTTGTAGCATGGTTGATGGATTTAAGTAAGGGCTTTGGTTATCTAATTGGTTAGAGTGGTTAATTGTTCGATGTTGCGCTTGCTAGATCGATAAATTGCGATATTTGCATCGAATCGGTATGCTATTTGCTTACTAGATTTTTATAAAAATTAGGATGTGATCCAATTGCGTTATATTAGCTATATAATTAGCTTCATATACGACTTTTAGTGTGCACGAATGCGGGGTTTTGTCTAGTCGGGTTTTAGTTTTGTCGATTGCCCCGAAATAACGATTCTAGTTAAGATTTAGCGATTTTCGTGTGTTTTCCCGCGCACCGAGTGCACGTTATGTTTAATTCGAGAGCGTAGATATTTGTATATTGTGACTTGCATTGTTTTAGAATATGTAATCTTATGCTTGGTGTTGTGCAAATATAGGATCGGTCGGGGAAACATCGGACACAGCGCGTAAAGGCAAGGCGGTGGTCGGATCGGATTAGCAAGGCTTTCACGTGAGTAGATATATTCATCTATGGAGGAATCGTCTGGATGGCGCGAAGCACCCTCTAGTTAGGATTACCCTATTTCTTGCAAGACTTGTATTGCTAGTTAGCTTACCCCTTTATTTACATTGCATACCCTTACAGCTAACCGTATACTAGATTGCATGGACATTCATATACACATATGCGATATCACTTCGTAGGACACGAACACCATTACCATTGGCATCTGCTGCACGTGCACTATTCATGTGACACACACGCCTTTGGTAATTTCCATGCCACGAGCACCATAGAACCTGTTTAGCTTAGTATCGCTACGTGCATCATACATGATATATGAAATTGCATAGCATGTATATACCTCGCATCATCATCATACATACATAGATTTCTAGCCACAATTCACATCGCATACCTTGATATCATAGACATTTATCATATACAACATGATGGACATTATGATTTTCTTGAGGATTTCAGTATTGCTGCGATTTCTGGATTTTTGGGGAAAACCGCAAGAATTTAACAAGAGCTTATATTTATCATTTTTTAAACAAAGTTGCGGTTTTCTTATGATGTATGTGTCGTCCACCATAAGCTTTCATGTTTTCTGTTGGATTTCGAGACCCGATTCGAGGAGTAGATGAACCGTCTCGGGTACATGGTGGGCCCGGTATGGTACCCCGGGGCAAAAAGATTGAGTTGTAGACGATGAGCCTGATAGGGGAAGACTACCTACCGGTGATGTCTGGCGCGGAGGATATCCGGAGGATACCGACCGTTGTCGTGAGATTTGATGACATGGGCCGATCCGGACTGACGGAGCCCGATATTTGAGACATTGATACAGTGAGACATTGAGACAGAGGTGATTTCATATTTGGTGTCGATGCTTGACACGGTTTTCAGATGATTTCTTGATGGTATTTTGCTATTATACAGATATTCTATTTTATAAAGTTAAGAATGCAGAACTCTTAACATTTAAAACACTTAAAGATTTAGTAATGACATTGCATACATGTGCATCCATACTAGAGGTATTATCTCACATCTGAACATACATGCTGTGACACATTTGCGTGCATTCTTACGATTGCCTTATTAGATGTTATATTCTACTCACGAGCTGGCAACTTACCCCCGTTGTGCCACAGTGTCTTGCAGGTCGGACTCATCAGTCTTGTAGCGGCGGCTATCTTATCATCAGCTCCTTTTGCTCAGACTCGCGACATCGCCCGTAGGTGGGTTGCGAGCACACTTTATTTCTTTTTTCTCTATCATTGTATCTAGTATTCTCCATCTACCACTTTCTATTTGTATTTGCGACCTAGTGATGAGATTGAGAGATTTGTATATATGTGGTTTCTTTTGGGTCGAGCTCACTTGAGCCGACGTGTGTTTTCCTGATATCTTGCAATTATTTTATGCTCTTTCTCTTGATATTACTTATATTGCTTGTGGTTTTGATCCGCCTTGGGCGAAGAGCTAGCTCCCGCTTGGGGATGCCATTTGTTTATTACAGGTTAGATATATCTTGTTGTACCCATTTTGGGGGATAGAATTTACAGGGGAGACTCTGCCGAAATTTTCGGGAATTTTTGATGTTTTAAAAAAAAAGGATTCTATGCAACTTAATTGATTTAAAAACCGTTTTCATTAAAGGTTTTCCTTCACTCTCTTTTGATTTTGGTTTAGATTTTCTGGGTTTTGGCTGACTTAGGTTACGGTACGCTTTTAGACGTCTCATAATCTAAGTGCCAGTCACGTTCCGTACTTTCGGGTCGTGACAAAGTTGGTATCAGAGCGTAGGTTTTACCTTTCTAAGTGTAGGACGACCTTGGTAGATGGAGTAGGTGACTTAAGCAGAGTGGCGTAGCGTGAGTATGATCCGCGGCATACTTACGATACGGTACTCCGCCTAAGTGACCTTAGGACATAATTGCTTGTATTTTTTTCTTGATTCCTTGCATTCATTGACTCAATTGCAATGTTCTTATCAGTCCTGTTTCTTATTCCAGCTCGATGCCGCCAAAGACTACGAGAGCTCAGCGGGCTGCCGCTAGGGATGAGATTCGAGCGGGCTCGTCTGAGGCGAGGATCGAGCGGGAGGATACGCCTACCCCTCAGGGTCATATTGATCCGCCTTATCCTGACCGTATTGCCAGATTAGAGGCCGACATGCAAGAGTTGCGACAGATGATGGGATCTTTAGTTGAGTCCAGCCGGGCACAAAGATCCGAGGACGTTCCTTCCACCGCACAGACCACGATTGTACCTGCTGCACAGGTGGTCGCTCCAGCTACTACGGAGACTATCCCTGTTTCACTACATGAGTTCATGAGATTGAGACCTCCAGCTTTTACCGGTACGGATGCGACAGAGGACCCACAGGCATTTCTTGATAGGATGGCTCGGATTTGCTGTTCGTTGAGGTGTTCTGATGATAGATTGGTGGAGTTTGCGAGTTTTCGTCTGGAGGGTCTTGCCCAGACATGGTATGATTCAGTAGAGAGAGGCCGAGCTGCAGGTCTACCTTCTATGACCTGGGATGAGTTTACATCTGCATTTCTTGCACGTTTTCTTCCGGAGAGTGTCCGAGATGCTCGAGCCCGTAGTTTTGAGTCTTTGCGCAAGACTCCTGGGATGACGGTGTCGGAGTATGATATACAGTTTACCCAGTTGTCTTGATATGCTCCGTACCTAGTAGACAAAGAAGAGAAGAGAATAAAGTGGTTTGTGCGAGGGCTTGATACACAGCTATTCCTTGCCATCGGCACCCAGCACTTTGATACATACGCAGCCGCGATGGATGCAGCCTTACTTTTGGAGGAGCGTATTTCTGAGACTCCGGTCGTTTCTAGACCGAAGAGGATCCGTACTGATACGCCAGCTCAACGGCAGATGGGTAGACACCGCGATAGATTATTTCCGGGAGATGGTGGAGGCAGAGGATTGAGACGAAGTCAGTTATTTGGTTCATATCCACAGACCCAGCAGTCGTCTCCAGGATGTTTTCGGTGTGGGAGTCAGTACCACCGTGTCAGAGACTGTACCATGAGACTCCAGAGAGCGGCGACAGTCCCGCATGTGACCTTACCACCCTTACCACCTCTTCAGAGAGCTCTACTTCCTACTCCTGATGATGCTCCATGCCAGCCAGATGCTTCTAGAGGTCGTGGGCGTGGCGGTCCGGTTCAGAGAGGACGAGGCGACAGAGGCAGAGGCCGAGGTAGAGGCAGAGGACAGCCAGCTATTAGTGGTGGACAGGCCCGAGTGTTCGCGTTGACTCCTCAGGATGCACAGGCATCCAATGCCGTCGTGACAGGTACTCTGCCAGTATGTTCCTTTGATGCACGGGTATTATTTGATCCAGGCTCCACACATTCCTATGTATCCACGTACTTTCCATCGAGGTTGGGCCGAGAGTCTTCTCCGTTAGATCAGCCGCTTGTCATTATTACACCGGTAGGCGAGTCGTTTGTTGCTCGTTTCGTGTACCGATCATGTTCCGTTCGTATCGGGGAGAGAGATTCTTCAGTTGATTTGATTCTCCTCGATATGCTAGACTTTGAGGTTCTTCTTGGTATGGACTGGTTAGCCACCTGCTATGCATCCGTGGACTGTCGTGAGAAAGCTGTCAGATTCAGTTTTCCTGGTGAGCCGGTTCTTGTTATTCAGGGAGATCGTAGCGCTACCCTTCCCAGCTTGATTTCTTCTCTTCGCGCTGGCCAGCTCTTAAGAATAGGGTGTCAGGGATTCTTAGCCTATGTTTGTGATACTAGCTCCACAGAGGTTCCGTTGGACCAGGTCCCTGTTGTGAGAGAGTTTCCTGATGTATTCCCTGACGAGCTGCCTGGTCTGCCACCAGAGCGCGAGATTGAGTTCTGTATTGACTTGATCCCCAGCACGGGGCCTATCTCTATACCGCCTTATCAGATGGCCTCGGCGGAGCTGAGAGAGCTAAAGGATCAGTTACAGGACTTGCTGGACAAAGGGCTTATCAGACCGAGTGTGTCACCTTGGGGTGCTCCCGTCTTGTTTGTTAAGAAGAAGGACGGAAGTATGCGCTTATGCATTGATTATCGTCAGCTGAACCGGGTTACTGTGCGGAACAGATATCCCCTACCCCGCATTGATGACTTATTCGATCAGCTCCAGGGTGCAGGGTTTTTCTCGAAGGTTGATTTACGGTCAGCTTATCACCAGTTGCGGGTTCGGAAGGAGGATATTCCGAAGACCGCTTTCCGTACTTGATATGGTCATTATAAGTTCTTGGTGATGTCGTTCGGGCTCACCAATGCCCCGGCAGCATTTATGGACTTGATGAACCGTGTATTCAGGCCGTATCTCAATCAGTTCATTATTGTGTTCATTGACGACATCTTGGTTTATTCTCGGAGCCGGGAGGAGCATGAGCAGCACTTACGTATCACATTGCAGACTTTGAGGGAGCATCAGCTGTTCGCCAAATTTTCCAAGTGCGCATTCTGGTTAGACAGTGTCGACTTCTTGGGTCGTGTGGTGACGAGAGATGGTATTTTTGTGGACCCGAAGAAGATCGAGGCAGTTCAGCGTTGGCCTAGACCGGTATCAGTTACAGAGGTTCACGGTTTTTTAGGTCTGGCCGGCTACTATCTGTAGGGTTGCTAGGCACACGCACAAGGGTCTATGAGGCATCAACCATGCCCGATTAAAAATTTAGCCGTGCCGAACAACCCGAATAAGGATCTTTAAACTAGAGATTAGGCAAAAACTAACATGCTAAACACTTTAACACTAAGTGAGAGGGATTACAACCTTTGTAGATCCAGTCCTTCACTTCATATGCTCCGTGTTGTGGTCCCTTCGCTGCGATCATCGGGTTCCGGACTCTCGAGAGGTTCAACGAAGAGAAAGATGCAACCTTTGCTTCCGATCTTCGATACAAAGATGATCTACCTTGAAGTTTCGTTAACACAAGCTAACACTCATGAAATGATGTGAGCACCCTCATCTAAATGGCAAGGGAAGATGAGGATGATGAAGTAGGATTTTTGCTCTCTTTGTTTATCTTTTTCTCGCATATTTTCATCACAAATATCAAAGCATGAAAGCTTTGTAAGCAAAGAAGAAAAAGGAAGAAGATGAACAATATGATAGAATTCCTTTTGTGATGAATAGTAATCAAGAATATATGATTGATTATCAAACCATGGTCAAGGATAAGAGGCTAAACCAATGTAGAGAATAAACTAGAGTTAGGGTTTGGTTAGGTCAAAGCATGAGTCATAACAAAATATCTTTATCATGACAAAATAGAATCCTTCTAGAATGAACAAGAAGGTGCTAACCCTAATCAAACCCTAATCCCTTATTATCATCCTTAAACATGTTTTATAATAAATCATATCATGTCACAATAATATATATCACATATATATTATATATTTGCAACAAAAGAAAATAATACAATTAACATATATCACATATATATCAATGTATTAATCCGGTGAGAAAAAGAATCTTTTAGTGAGCAAATATTAGTTAATGTAATTTAATATATCACATATATTATTATACATTAAATTATCGAATCAACACTTGATCCGACAATCCGGCTATATCGCATATAATCGACTAATATTTATCCGTACCGATTCATCGAATCAACACTTGATCCGATGACCCGGTTGATATCAAATATCGCGAGAATGGAATACGGTATCTCATATTGTATTATCCTCGGTCCCGCACATATCACATATGTGTTCCTACTCCGTTTTTCCTGAGCCAAGAAACCACTGTGTAGGACTCTAAAGAATCGTCAATACGCCGGCAGTAGGTGATGATCATATCAAACACCCACAAGCTGCATGCGGTCAGCTAAACGTAACAGCTACCCAGGTATTGAGCGCTCAGAAGATCAACAAGCAAGTCTGTACATTCTCCTGTGAATCCAAACAGTAACGCTCCCGTACAGTCCGGTCTCGTCGTATGATATGTTGCATATCTCGCCTAGGGGTGGTAAACGTCAGACCCAGTAGCTCGATAAGTCATGTCGATATGAGGTCTATAACAGTTCGAGAAACTACTGATAACACTTACCAGTAAATCTCAGCAACCCTGGCCTGGGATTTCTGGTTATAGCCAATCGAACACAGCACAACATCAACTCCCTATACCGGGAAAGACGAATCCCCTCCTAACGCTCATTGCCTCCATGTGATTCGGGACTGTACCCAAAAGCCACCTTTTTGCACGCCCTCTTGGACCTGGTATGATGGAAATCAAAGCATAGTGGGAATCACACAAGACTCTATGACGATCTCGGGTCAACAGACTACTCTGTACCAGTGTCACCGGAGAACTGCCATCTGACATATGGTATAATACCATCTGGGAGTTCTCGGCGAGTCCGTCCAGTGTACCCAGTCTCCACTGAGCACCCGTACACCATCCTTGATGTCAAACACCGATGGATATGGGATCATCCATCGCCCATCATATGGGTCAAGATGCGTATACGCTAGTCTACTCTGGTGCATCGATGCCCTGTCTCGATACACCCACGACTAGGAACAATTATAGGATGTACTCGTCGACTACCGTGGCCCCACTAGTATGATCTCATCATAGTCCCAGTAGTCGAGTACATATCCTAAGGGCTTTATCAACATGTAATATAGAGACACTCAGAGTACATGTTAAGATAAAGTACAACCAGATAGCATACTATCATGTCGAGCAAGAAAGTCCTCCCTATATATGTCCTAGCATCCACTACAATATACATCGTATGTACAGTAATGGCCTCTAGGGCATACATATAACTAACAATCTCCCACTTGCACTAGGGCCATCTGTTGTGGTATCGCATACCCAACAATTAGCTGCGGTTGAAGCATCTCATACTCAACCATCCCATAAAAGTCTCTACTGGGAAAAAGGCCTTTGTGAGTGGATCCGCGCTGTTGTCCTCTGCGTCTGCTCTCCTAACCTCGATCTTCTTGGAGATCAACCATCTCCATGATCAGGTGATACTGCCTAAGAGCTATATCTGGATTTCTGATGGGACGGTAGTTCCTCGGCAAAAGCCATAACTCCATTGTCACACAATGGTAGGAACGAAGTTCATCTCATGAACTTATATATATCGAGACTGCCTCTTTGGTAGTATCCTTGGTAACGATGTATCTTGCCTTTAATCGTCTAGTATGTCACGGTATCTAGCTTGGAACTCTTCCAACATACCGTCCCTCCACTGAGGGTAAAGACAATGCCTGCGACTAACATTCAGTCGTTCTTATCACTCTGGAACCTTTCCAGTGATTCTCCCCAGGATCAATTAATACCATCTCACTACAACTAGTGAGAATCCTAACATCCAATTAGATCTATCTCATAGATCCAAAAACCCAGGATTTAGGAGGTATTACTTTGATCCTATATGGAGAATCCTTGTGATAAGCGGAGATTGACCGAGCGTAGCATAGGAAACTCCTTCCCTATCAAGAGTATGTCATCCACGTACTCTACGAGGATCACCACCATACTCTACTACCTTTTCGTATATACAAGGTTCATCTACCATTTTGATGAAGTCAAACTCTTTGACTACCACATCAAAACAGATGTTCCAACTCCGCGATGCCTGTTTTATCATATAAAACATCTTGCACACGTTTCCGCTGCTCCCACTGTCTATGAAGCCCTCTGGCTGTGTACTTATAGACGTTCTCTTCTAAAACATCACTTAGAAAAGCAGTCATGACACCCAACCACCAGATATCGTAGTCATGGTATGTAGCCGTGGCAAGTAGGATCTGCATGGACTTAAGCATAGCTTTGAAAGTCTCAACTTTTCCATGTACACCAAGTAATCTTCTCAAGATATACTCTCTCCTGATGGGGATTTAACCCTTCAGATAAAGCAACCAAAGTCCATACTTTGTTGGTGTATAAGGATTCCATCTCAGATCGATAAGCATCCAGCCATTCTTACAGAGTCCCACTCCTGATGGCCAGCTCGAAACTAGTTGGGTCATCATCTCATGATGCAATCCTCGCTCCCACTGTCATAGAGAAACCGAAGTATCTCTCAGGTGGGTGAGGAACCCTGCTAGATCGGCGGAGAGGCTGAGGTTCGTTGGAAACTATTGAATCCTTTGGTTCTGCCAAATCATCAGCTACAGTTTGTATAGCTGGAACCTTTCCAGTTCTACATAACAGACCTTGCCTCGAGCTTGTCCGGATTTTGCTTTTATACATAGTCCGAACAACCCCAAATCTTAACAAACTTAAGATATGGGCTCTTCCCTTTCCATATCACATATGAAGTGGTAGGAAACTGATTTGATTTGAACCCTATTCAATAGGTATGCAGCTTCTTAAGCGCATAATACCCAAAAGGAAATAGGAAACTCAGTAGTACTCATCATAGAGCACACCATATCACATAGGGTGCTATTGCTCTGCCCCGATACACCGACGTGCTGTGGTGTATACGGAGGAGTAATGCTGAGAGAGAATCTCATTCTCCTTTAGAATAGTCCAGGAATTCCGTGCTCAAGTATTCTCTCCTTGATCTGATCAAAGGACATAATACTTATACCCATTTTTGGTTCTCTACTTCTAATTTATATTCTGTGAATATCTCAAAAGCTTTGGACCTGTGTTTCAACAGAAACACATGTCTGAATCTTGAGAGATTATCAGAGAACGTAATGAAGTAAAAAGAACCGGTCTTGGCATGTGTAGACAAGGGACTTTCATACATCAGCATGTATCAATCCCAAGAGTTCACTAACTCTTTCTCTGTTTCCAATAAACAGAGCTATAGTCATCTTTATCTTTGTGACATGACCGGAAAGTTTCACAAGATGTAAATTCAAACAGATTTAAATATGCATCTAAATGTAACTTAGCTAGCCGGGTCGCATTGATATGACCTAGTCTACAATGCCTCAAGAAGGATTCGTTCATTTCTGAACTCTTCCTCTTGTGTGTGTTCTGTATACTAAGAACTGTAGTTTGATTTAGAACGTCAATGATTTTAGATAACATGCCTGAACCGATCAACTCTTGATATAGGAAATGTTCAAAACATTATCCAACAATACAAAATTATATCCTTTCTTTACTAATAAAGAGACTGATATGATTTTGTATATCAGGTTCGGTATCTAATAACATTTGTTCAGAATCAATGTATTCTGGTAATACAGGGTGATAGTGACCAACAGACTTGGCTGCAACACTTGCACCGTTTTCTGTCTCATGAAACTTATCACCCGTTCTCAGTTCTCTACCTATCTGTAGCCCATGTAACAGATTACATATGCGGGATCCTGATCCGGTATCACATACCCAGTTCGTAAAGGTTACTGAGAAACAGTTCCCTGTAATGAACACACCCGAAGATGATGCATCAACATGCACTTTCTTCGTTTGGGCGGCACGGGAAATCTGGTATTCCCCAATTTCCTGCTCTGTTTTATAATACTTATAAGTTGGAGCGGGACCAACGTTCCCCAGCTCAGTATAACAAGCGGGTTTGGTCAATATATCCGTTTTATTATCTTGATTAAGGCGTGATATGGTCGCTACCTGGAGAGAGAGAGAAGAAAACACTCAGCGTATGCTCTTGCAAGATTAGATTGGTTATCTAATATATCTAATCAGGATGTCTCCCACTGTTTTAATCAAATCTTTCTTCAAACCCTAAAAGGAAAGACTAGCCGGGATTAATTACACGCTACAAGTTCACCAATCTTTCAGCCAGGCCAGTGTCGGTACTTTGAGGGAGGCCCCCCGTGCTTTAGCATGAACCTAATTAAAGTAAACCTCATTTTCCCAGAGGCGTAACCCCGTTAACACCTTTCTACACACCTACTTGATCGGCTAATTGTAATGTGTAAAACTCTCCCAGGAGTAGCTCTTACTCGCAGCGGGTATCGGGATCCAACTATCTCATAGAAGGTATGCAATCTCATTGCAAATTTAAACACTTGAAATTCCCAATAATATTTTGCCCTTAGTGACTTATGACCTTAACTATGGTCAACAAATCATAAGCACTAGTCAAGTTCTACCCGTCATTTCTTGATTAATTAGACCCACCCACATGACCCTTAACTAAGGTCAACAAAGTCATATGACTGTCCTAACTAATCGCATCATATGCTATATAGGAAGACATCACTTAGCTACCGTACACTGTGCCTTAACTATGGTCAACAAACACAGCACGAATACTAAGTACTCTACTTCCTAAAATGACGGAGGGTTATGACAGGTTTTTAAGAAAACCTATTGCGTAATGAACTTGATATCGTTGTAGAATCGAGTGATTTTAAATGGAGTGTTTTTTAGGCCTTTCTAGTTTTGCTAAAGGGGTCACTCCCGGTGAAGGGATCGTCGTCCCTTTCCTCATCGAATAAGGTGCAGGATATTTCACAAATATCACTATCCAAAGCAAGAACTATAGAAGCAATCAAAAGACAAACCGAGTGTTGTAGCATCTACCAGTCATTGCTAAAGGAGTAACTCCCGGTGAAGGAATCTCGGTCCTTTCCTTATCGAATAAGGTGCTGGATGTTCTACAAGAAACACCGCTATGCAAAGCAAGAACTAGAGCTACCAGTTTTTAATTTAAACAAGTTTCTACAACATCTTAGGTTTCTTTTATTTCATTAATCTCATTAATGAAGTCCCATTTTAATTATGCTTCGCAAGCATCTCTTTTTGAAACGAAATCTGCAATATAACATATATCTCATATATAATATAAACATTCATCTCAGGCAGTAATATGATCTCATCACAGAACATTGCAGCAGAAGAACATATATGAAATATTGGATATACTAGGACGTCCGTGTTTTCAATACGAGCTTGTATAAAACACGGATTCTACGGTCGCGATGAATAGCCAAACCCACATCCCTAGACCCCTACGAGAGCGGCAAGCAACACAGCCAATTCTAGGGTTAGGAGACCCGGTCTCGACTCCTCGAGATGGTCTCCCACTGGACCTCAGAACCCGGTTACTTGTGCTCCCCTCCTTGGGTCTACCTAATGCGGAAAAGTAAATAATATACAACGGTGACATCTTCCTCAACCTGGAAGTGCCCCAATAAAAGAATATTACATACAAATGAATTTTACATGAATGAAAAAAAAACTCTCATCTCACATAAAACCCCGGGCTATTCAAAAAGCGACGATCCAATATAACATATCACAGCAACATATAATATCTCATATCATCAACGTAAGCAAGTATGCGTATCCCGATTGTCCTTGATGTATAGCAACGAAGCCGGCGATACACCACATACTACGCTTACGGTCACAGAAAAGAAAGTGTAAAAGTACAACAGTTGGAATCCGCAACCTCCTTAAACATCGCATGCCTAACCAAATGAATTCCTTAGACATCACATGCATAACAATTATAAACCCCGCATTTTAGTCTCATTATCGAAAACTCTTTTCAATGTCAAGTCGGGGAATTCAACCAGATTCCCGACGTCCTGATCGAATGCTCGTCGCAAACTTTACTAGACGGCCGCACCCCCAGATGCCGTCGACGAAGTGCACTAAGGTGGAACACCGCTGCCGCGAGCACCCGAACGGATGCTTTCGGCGATGGGGTTCTCCTACAGTCACTTGGTCGGGGCTATGGAGCGTAGCTGTCTATTAAGTTTACCCGGCGAGTATCCGCGTACGCTACGTGATTGCGACGAACTTTTGATCACATCAAAATTCCGTGGCAACCGATCATTTGAGACTAAACTGCTATGTTTATAATATTCAAATTAGTTATCTCATAACTACCTGTGGATTCCAAATATTGTATCACATTCCAGATAAATAGACAAAGTTAAACATTCCGATCGAATAATCAAACACCCAAGATTTCCCCAATGTATCGCAACACTTGAAATCAGTTTAAAAACATCCATCACATGCCTCAGTACCAATGGTCCAGCCGTAGAAGGGTCAAGCCAACGCCTCACATGTGGCACGCCGTACTTCCCCAAACCCTAAGGTTCAAAAGGCAGTTCAAGACGGTCACATAATCGAGTTAAGGTTTGTTGTCTTCTAGAGGGTCCACCGCGTTACTTGCACGACTTAGAACGTTCTTAAACACGAGGAAAAATCCAACTTTTGAAAAAATTTCCGACAGGGGAAAAAGTGAGTTATTGATATCCGTTCGAACTTTTTAACAGTTTCTAAAAGTTATCCGGACAAAACACAAAGACGCAGTTAAAGTTCCCGATCGAATCATCGAATCCCCAATACAACCCAGAGAATTCAACAGTTGAATAAATATTAAAAATTCCCAAAAAATACAACACTAAAAGATAAGAATTACTGTGCAAATTTGAAATGGTGAAGTGACTAAAGTGCCGCGGAACTCTTGTGCGGCGGTTCCGCCGCGCTTTGGTGGAATCAGGCGCACGTGCTTCACAGTAACTCTTGTATTTCCCTGCTGATTTTTTTGAGCATTTTTAATTTGGAAAAAATCACAGTTTTGAAAAATTTCCAGAAACTAGGGTATATTGGGTTTTCCGGGTTCGATCGGACTTTAAACTTCGTCTAGACTTCGCCTAAAGCTCTAGCTTGTCTCTGATACCACTGTAGGGTTGCTAGGCACGCGCACAAGGGTCTACGAGGCATCAACCATGCCTGATTAAAAATTTAGCCGTGCCGAATAACCCGAATAAGGATCTTTAAACTAGAGATTAGGCGAAAACTAACATGCTAAACACTTTAGAACTAAGTGAGAGGGATTACAACCTTTGTAGATCCGGTCCTTCACTTCATATGCTCCATGTTGTTGCTCCTTCGCTGCGATCATCGGGTTCCGGACTCTCGAGAGGTTCCACGAAGAGAAAGATGCAACCTTTGCTTCCGATCTTCGATACAAAGATGATCTACCTTGAAGTTTCGTTAACACAAGCTAACACTCATGAAATGATGTGAACACCCTCATCTAAATGGCAAGGGAAGATGAGGATGATGAAGTAGGATTTTTGCTCTCTTTGTTTATCTTTTTCTCACATATTTTCATCACAAATATCAAAGCAAGAAAGCTTTGTAAGCAAAGAAGAAGAAGGAAGAAGATGAACAATATGATAGAATTCCTTTTGTGATGAATAGTAATCAAGAATATATGATTGATTATCAAACCATGGTCAAGGATGAGAGGCTAAACCAATGTAGAGAATAAACTAGAGTTAGGGTTTGGTTAGGTCAAAGCATGAGTCATAACAAAATATCTTTATCATGACAAAATAGAATCCTTCTAGAATGAACAAGAAGGTGCTAACCCTAATCAAACCCTAATCCCTTATTATCATCCTTAAACATGTTTTATAATAAATCATATCATGTCACAATAATATATATCACATATATATTATATATTTGCAACAAAAGAAAATAATACAATTAACATATATCGCATATATATCAATGTATTAATCCGGTGAGAAAAAGAATCTTTTAGTGAGCAAATATTAGTTAATGTAATTTAATATATCACATATATTATTATACATTAAATTATCGAATCAACACTTGATCCGACAATCCGGCTATATCGCATATAACCGACTAATATTTATCCGCACCGATTCATCGAATCAACACTTGATCCGATGACCCGGTTGATATCAAATATCGCGAGAATAGAATACGGTATCTCATATCGTATTATCCTCGGTCCCGCACATATCACATATGTGTTCCTACTCCGTTTTGCCTGAGCCAAGAAACCTCTGTGTAGGACTCTAAAGAATCGTCAATACGCCGGCAGTAGGTGATGATCATATCAAACACCCACAAGCTGCAAGCGGTCAGCTAAACGTAACAGCTACCCAGGTATTGAGCGCTCAGAAGATCAACAAGCAAGCCTTTACATTCTCCTGTGAATCCAAACAGTAACACTCCCGTACAGTCCGGTCTCGTCGTCTGATATGTTGCATATCTCGCCTAGGGGTGGTAAACGTAAGACCCCAGTAGCTCGATAAGTCGTGTCGATATGAGGTCTATAACAGTTCGAGAAACTACTGATAACACTTACCAGTAAATCTCAGCAACCCTGGCCAGGGATTTCCGGTTATAGCCAATCGAACACAGCACAACATCAACTCCCTATACTGGGATAGACGAATCCCCTCCTATCGCTCATTGCCTCCATGTGATTCGGGACTGTACCCAAAAGCCACCTTTTTGCACGCCCTCTTGGACATGGTATGATGGAAATCAAAGCACAGTGGGAATCACACAAGACTCTATGACGATCTCGGGTCAACAGACTACTCTGTACCAGTGTCACCGGAGAACTGCCATCTGACGTATGGTATAATACCATCTGGAAGTTCTCGGCGAGTCCGTCCAGTGTACCCAGTCTCCACTGAGCACCCGTACACCATCCTTGATGTCAAACACCGATGGATATGGGATCATCCATCGCCCACCATATAGGTCAAGATGCGTATACGCTAGTCTACTCTGGTGCATCGATGCCCTGTCTCGATACACCCACGACTAGGAACAATTATAGGATGTACTCGTCGACTACCGTGACCCCACTAGTATGATCTCATCATAGTCCCAGTAGTCGAGTACATATCCTAAGGGCTTTATCAACATGTAATATAGAGACAATCAGAGTACATATTAGGATAAAGTACAACCAGATAGCATACTATCATGTCGAGCAAGAAAGTCCTCCCTATATATGTCCTAGCATCCATTATAATATACATCGTATGTACAGTAATGGCCTCTAGGGCATACATATAACTAACACTATCGACGTTTTATCCAGGATTTCTCCCGCATTGCTGCACCGTTGACCGGATTGACCCGAAAGGGGGTTCCTTTTGATTGGACCCAGGCATGTGAGGATAGTTTCCAGCAGTTAAAGACTCGTCTGACTACTGCACCAGTGTTAGCATTGCCTTCAGGATCAGGCGGGTTCAGGTATATTGTGATGCTTCTCGAGTAGGACTGGGCTGTGTATTGATGCAGCACGACAGAGTTATCGCGTATGCTTCTCGGCAGCTGAGGAAACACGAACAGAACTACCCCACCCATGATTTAGAGATGGCTGCAGTGGTATTTGCACTTAAGATCTGGAGACAATACCTATACGATGAGTCGTGCCAGATATTCACTGACCACAAGAGTTTGATGTACATCTTCCAGCAGCGAGATCTGAACCTGAGACAGCGCCGATGGATGGAGTTGGTGAAGGATTATGACTACGAGATTTTATACCATCCGGGCAAGGCGAATGTGGTGGCAGATGCTTTGAGTAGGAGGCCCGGAGGTACCTTATCTTGTTTGAGCGCAGTACAGATGCAGTCGACGTCGGATTGGCAGGTTTTATGTGAGAGCAGAGTGCAGTTCGAGTTTACTCCTACAGGGGGACAACTGGCCCATTTCATAGCACGCCCACAGTTACTTGACCGTATCCGCGAGGCACAGTCCGGCGATGCCCGTATTTTAGAGATTATTGAGCAGATTCGGCAGGGCAGAGTTTTTGAGTTCGTGATTGATGATCATGGGATACTTTGATTTGGGACTCGACTGTGCGTGCCAGATTCAGAGGGACTGAGGCGTGATATTCTCGAGGAGGCACATAGTGTAGGGTTCCTAGGCACACTATAGAGGTCTCACAAGGCATCAACCATGCCAATTTCAAATTTTATTGGTACCGAGAAACCCTAATACGGATCGTCGGCTAGAATTCTAGGCGAAAAACGAAACTAGTTAACACTTTAACTAAAGGAGAGGGGCTACAACCTTTGTAGATCCGGTTATCCACTTCCTTAGCTCCACGTAGACGTCCTCTCGCTGTCCTAGTCGGATCTTGGACTCTCGCATCGGCTTCATCAAAAGGAATGAGCGAAATAGGTCGTCGGCTTCGTGCCGAAGATGATCTATGTCGAGGTTGCACAAGTTCAAGCTCCAACTTCACCAAGTTGTGAAACTTGTGAAGAAAACACCCAAAACAACTTGGCAAGAGGTAGAGGGTGAAGAAATAGGAGGTGGGTTCACTTTAGAATTGGATTTCACTCACTTTTGCTCAAGTTGCCATTAATGGCATCAAGCTTTTCTTGAAGAAGAAGATGATCAAGAAGAAGAAAGAATATATGATAAGTTATTTTAAAATGAAAAGAAAAACTAAACTTATCATAATGTGAACCATAGTTAAGTGTAGAGAATTGACTAAGGTTAGAAGAATGGTTAGGGTTTAGTGTGAAGACAAAATGGTCACAAATTCAAAGCTTCATGAAGCTTCAACAATGTTCAAGAATGAAAGCAACCATTTTGTATTCTTATCCCATTCTTTTTCCAAAAATGAATAAATAAAAGAATGGATAAATAAAAACCCTAATCACTTTCTTAACCTAGGTTTAATTCTATACACTTAACCAAATGAGCAAGCATCATCTAACATGATACAAACATGTGCACAAAAGTATATCACATATACAATTTGCACATCAAGTGAGAAAATCCATTTAAAGTGAACCAATACTAGTTAATGCAAAGTAATATATCAAATATATAATTATACATTAAATCATTAAATCAACACTTGATTTAACGATCCGGTCATATCGCATATAACCGACTAGTATCCAATGTATCGGTTTATCGAATCAATCCTTGATTCGATATCTAGGTTATATCGAATACAACCAATCGATACATCCATCGCGAGAATGGAATACGGTATCACATACACGCATTACTCTCGGTCCTGCACATATCTCATATGCGCTCCTATTTCGTTTCGCTTGAGCCAGGAAACTTCTGTGTAGGACTCTAAAGACTCGTCAATACGCCGGTAGCAAATGATGATCATATCAAGCACCCACAAGCCGCAAGCGGTCTGCTAAACGTAACGGCCATCCGGGTATTGAGTGATCAGAAGATCGATGAGCTAGCCCGCTCACACTCCTGTGAATCCAACCAGTAACACTTACCGTACAGTCCGGTCTGTTCATCTGATATGTTGCATATCAAGTCTAGGGGTGGTAAACGTCAGACCCCAATAACCGATAAGTCGTGCCGATGTGAGGCTCATAACGGGTCAAGAAACTACTGGTAACACTTACTAGCAAATCTCTGATCAGCCCTGGCCAGGGACTTCCCTGTTACGGCCAATCGAGCACAGCGCAACATCAACCCCCAATACCGGGAGAGACGAAACCCCTCCTATCGCTCATTGCCTCCATGTGACTCGGGACTGTACCCAAAGACCACCGTTTTGCACGCCCTCATGGACGTGGTAAGTGTAAGGGCACGGCGGCGCCCCGGCCGTCAATCCGACGCCGGAATGCGGAAGCGGTGAATAACTTAAATTTTTGCGGACTTAGCAAACCGGCACCACCGCGCACTATAACACCCGGATCGAACCATTAACTAGTCTAAGCTAACTACAAGAAAGGGAATAGAGATATACCGACGATCCAAGTCCTCCGGTCTTCTCGTCATGGTCCCGATCTCCTGCGGAAAAGTCCCGTCTCCTCCTCGTCGCCGGAAGTGCACCACATCGCCTACTTTGTTTACGGGCTCCCACCTCAATGCCGAGGCAACTCGGGCACGAAGCCGGCTACTCGACGTGCCCAAGATTCGCTGTAGAATGTGTAGTAGAACTTGTGTCTCTTTTTGGGGTAGTGGAGGTTGCCATTGGTGAAGGAAAAGAGAGCTTAGAGAGAGGTGGGGAAAATGTAGCATACCAAAATGAGAGTAACATTTTCCACACATCCAAATGAAAAATGAATCCCATTCCCTCTCTTGGAATGGCCGGCCCACACCCCCTTTGTGTGATTGGAGAGAGAAAGAGAGAGCAAGGTCAAGGGGTGGGTGGAAGCCATGATGCAAGAGGGCATCAAGAAAGAATATGATCACAAGCAAAAACCACACACAACCACAACCATCATCAACAACCATGATGCTAACAAAGTCAAGCCATCATGAAGTATGAAGTCAAGCAAGTCAAAGGAGGGTGCTATCATGATACAACAAAATGCAAAGACCCCCTTCCACAAATGCCTATTTGCAACAATGCAAATAAGCCCTCCTCCACCAATCTTCGGCCAATGAACGGAACAATGGAAATCGGCCGAAACGGAAAACAAACTGGCAACTCCAAAAACTGGTCCCGTAATAAATTACAGGAAAACCCCGATACTGTGCATACACACCCGCATTTGTATTCCGACCGAAATACAAATGCAATGAGACAAAATCTACACTGTACTATACTAGGATCCGGCTTATACCAAAGCCGGCCAGTAATATCCGTTCGATCCTGATCCGTGCAATACCGCACGTATGTGATCGAACCCTGCCATATAACCATACGGCCTATAGTACAAACTGTCCGATCCTGATCCGTGCAATACCGCACGTATCTGATCGGACCTTGCCATATCTCCATACGGCCTCTACAACCTTTCGCCCGAAAGCTGAGTAACTGTAAATGTGGTGGACTCTAAAGACTCGTCAATACTATGGCTATGGATTTAACCACTAGCACGTCAGAGGTATATGCCAATACGTGACGGGCCACCAGCTATTGACCAAAAGGGACGTCGATGAGGAAGCTCACCCCGACACCCAACTGAGCCTGTCAGTGACAATATCCGTGCAGTCCGGTCCGTTCGTCTATGAGCATCGCATGGCGGGCCTAGGGGGTTGGTAAAAGTCAGACCCCCAAAAGCGGTACAATTCGTGTCGGAGTGTAGCCCAGAACACCCTGAGATACTACTGGAATACCTACCAGTAAATCTCCTTGCCTTGGCCAAGGACTTTGTGTAATGGCTCTCCTAGACACAGCACGACCTTACCCCCAATACCGGGAGAGACGAACCCCTGAAGATACGCTCACTGCCTCCATGTGGCTCGGGACTGTACCCAACTAAAACCTGTTTGCACGACTCCTTTGAGCCGTGGTAGGGTAGTAATCAAAGTACAGTGGGAACTCACACGAGACAAATGACGATCCCCAGGTCGATGAACTAACCTGCACACATGTCACCAGGGAACTGCCATCTGACGTCTGGTATATGACCAACTAGCATGTTCCCGGCGAGTCCTGTCCGGTGTACTCATAACCCAATGAGCACCTGTATACATCTTAGGTGATCCAACTGACACCAGTGGCTTGTGAGACCGGCCACCGCCCCTCGTCGGGGTCTCGACTGTATACACTAGTCTACTAATGGAGTATCGATGCCCGGTCTCGAAACTCCCACGACTAGGGACCTTTTAAGGATATGCTTGTAGACCCCCAGCTCTCACTTATATGATCGCCCTCATACTGCTGGTGGTTAAGCAAGAATCCTAGGGGCTCTATCAACGTGTAATAGCGACGTGTCATGTCACCTAAAGCAGTACATGATGATAAAGGTAAACCAGATAGCATACTATCATCTCGAGTAAGACTGTCCTACCGGGATAGGTCCTCCCTCAATCATTGCAATCACGTACCTGTGATCCAATAATTGACTCTGAGGGCACTATCTCCAACAATCTCCCACTTGCACTCAAGGCTAATTATTGCGATGTCGCATACTCACAGCCCGTGTGATACCGAACATCCAACTCCTCTACTAGTCAGTCTCACAAAGCTCGTTTGCGGAACTATTGCGTTCGAGGAATAGCCTCAGTGAGTGGATCCGCTTAGTTGTTTCTTTCTATGTCTCTCTATATCTCAAGTTCGCGGAGAAACCCATCTCCCGAAAAGAGCAATACCTGTCTTAGAATGTGTCTGGATGTCTGATGGGACATAGCTCATAAATGAGCTCCAAATCCAAACTTCTTAGACTGTATCGTCAACTGAACTTAATCAGTATCCTGCGTGCCATGCCTCCCTCAGTATTGCCTTGGACCACCTGTCCAAAATACTGCCCCTCATCAGAAGGAAAACTATAACTCTGACAACCTCCTTGTCGTCCATGTCACCTTGGAAGCCTGGAATGATAACTGTTTCCCGAATGAGGCTGTCGTTATCATATCCCTAGAACATCCACTTATGTTCTAAAACTGTTTCCTACCGTTTCTCCAGGATTGGATTAATGTCAACTTATTGCATCTAGTGCAAGAACAACATCTGGTGTGGTACTTGACATCTCACGATTGACTCAATTGCCTGAGCAAGTGATCTGCCAATCATGCCCACCCCTCTCCCACTTAGTCTGTAAGACACCTTTGGAGAGGGTGACTCCATTACCTGCAGGTACACTACCTTGCCAGGAGTCTACCATCCTAAATACTCTTAGAATGCAGTCAAGTACCCTGATTGGGAAACCACCCAAATCTAGATCTAAAACCATAGATCTAGTAACCAGTATGTCTGATATAAAATCCATTTCCTTTGTGGAGAAACAACTGTGTGACGACCAAACTATAACCGATTGTAGTGTAGGAGTTTCCTTTCCTATTCTGTGTAGTGTATGTCATCCAAATACCAGGATATCACACCCTACTACCTTCTCAACTGATCCATCCCCTATTCTGATGAAGTCAAACCCATGACTGTCACGTCAGAAATAGATGATCTATCTCCGCTACATCTGCTTTAGTCTATAAATAGACATAAGCTACCTGTCCACCAATGCTTCCGCTGCTCCCACTGACTACGACAACCCTCTGCCAGAGTCATATACACGTACACTTCTGAAAGCAGTTCAGAATGACGCTATACTCATCCTCCTGCCGGGTCTCGCAGCCTGGAACAACAACAATGGCAAGTGTGGGTAAACAAGAACTTCCCTGTCACCGTCCTTGAGGCTACCGTAGTACCTCTCGAGTGCCTGAAGTTACCCACCGTATCTGCGGAGTGGCCAATGGAATGTCAAACCAGATTGAATCTTTAGGTTCCTTATCAAATCTTCAGTAATCGTTTGTGGTTCTGGAATCACTTCCAGTTCTACCATACTCCCACTGCTGTTTTCTGAAAAAATCCATTTTTAATAAAACTGTGGCGAGTCTAGAACAATATCGCTATTGTTCATCCAGATGGTAGAAAGTCAACCCGCGTCATAGCCTGGGTCAACCCACAAACAGCCATTACAGAAACGTGCCTTGAGTTGTCCAGTGTCTGGTTTTAAGCATAAACCGGACAACTCCCCGTACCTTAACAATGTTAAGATATGAACTGTTCTATATCCAATATAGAAACAGAGGCACTGATTTAATTGAACCAGATCCAAATCATGCAACTGTCTCCAGTGCATGTCAACTAAATGGAAGGAGGCCGATCAGCGTTACTCAACTTAGGAAGCATTTCCAATTATGAGTAACCTGAAAGAGAAGCAAGTTCTCTTAATCATTACCATCAACTGAACACCATACACAAGTATCTACATCTTCGATCACTTTGAAGAATCCCGATAATTGTGACACCTGGTTCTCCACTCTATTCAAATACCAATAACTTCTCCAAATTCGGACCCTGTGTTTCCACGAAACACCTGTCTAAAAACTAGAGAAGTCATAAGTAAACTGAATGTAGTACGAGGACCAACCCCTCTGTCCTGATGGACCCTGGACAACATACAATACTCTGTATAAGTCCCTTGAGTCTGATAACTCATTCACTGTGTGTCGTAGGTGGAAAACTGTACTTATGGTTAAGAAGAATTACACCGCTGTTTAATGCTCCTTACCTAACCATCCACTGATATAGGTAAATGTCGTAGACATAATTTCAGAAAGGTATATCTCACTCTATGAAAATAGACGTACAGATATATCAATTTGAAATTGGTGCATAACAGTGGATATTCAAAACCAAATATTTGCCGACCGGCAAACAGCCCAGGTGATTTCCTCAAATATCACCGATTACAACGAATCCCGATATAATGAGGATAATCACCCAATTCCCAATAACTTACTCCCACTCATCATCTGTAAAACCATACAGATGTGAGAATCGTATCTGGTAAATACATACCCTGGAGTAAGTATCTAATCGGGAAATCAGTTTTCTATTAACAGTACACAGTGAAACTGAAACATTGAAATGTTTCGATGGGGTATCCTGGTATTCCTAGTAATGCCTCTTCCAGATTCACGACTGTAACCGTATAGTTCTTTGCCACCTCTCCAAATCCCTTCATATGTCTTTAGTCTTTACCTTCTGCACACCCCTTTAGCCCAAATGGTTTTCTTCCTTCCCTACCGTTCGGCACCAGCCTATGGTTTGGAAGAAGACTATCCAATAAGCATAATGGGTGTACTGTCCCAATCCTAGGAACACTCACAATGAGAGAGGGTGAAGATAAAAGACAACCGAATAAACCTTATTCCTATTTCTCCTGAACCAGAATCCATCCCCGAACTGGAACCAGTTCCATTCGAGTTCGTATATAACCATACGATGGAGTATCCAATAAACTGTGGATCTTCGTAGTGATACGGAGTGTCCTGGAGAAATACAAAGGTGATTTGGGAGTGGTAACGAAATATTTGGTTTGGTCGTGAATATCTGTTGCAATTTACTTTGCCCTCTTACTAATCCCTTGCTTTGTCTGAACTTAATACCTTCTGCACACCATCGTTATGCTAATTGGTTTTCTTCATTCCCTACCGGTCGGCACCAGCCTAAGGTTTGGAAGAAGACAATCCAATTTGCGTAATAGGTGTACTACCCCTAAACCAAGGAGTACTCGTAACCTGAGAGAGGGTAAAAGGAAAAGACAACTGAATAATCCTATCCGTTTTCTCCAGAACCGGAAACCATCCTCGAATAAATTCTTTCGAGTTCGTATCTAACCATACGATGGTTTTGTCCAATGGAAGTGGACGTTCGTAGTAATACGGGGTGTCCTGGAGAAAAAGGGTAAAAGTAGGAGTGGCAATGAGGTCTGCAACTCTGACAATCCAAAAGCCGGTGTTTAAGAAGGTTCGGTCAACATGGTCACTGAGTCAAAGTCTTAGGGTCGGGTCAATGGTCGCTGCCAAAGAGAGAGAGAAAAGAAACACTCAGCGTGCACTCTAACCTAGATCAGAATGGTTACCAATTTATCTAATCTGGAATCCTCCCACTGTACCTCAAATTCTCCTCCAAACCTGAAAGAAGAATTAGTCGGGGTCACCCGAGGAGTAAACTAACTCATCAGTGGGAATCGGGATCCAACTCTCATCGCATGACAACGTGACGGAATCCGCTCACGCTACCACACTCCAGAAGGTATGCGCATATCTGGCAAGTTTCAGTTCTTTTGAAACTCCCGATGTGATTTCTGCCCCATGCTCTTATGACCTTGACTTTGGCCAACAAATCATAAGTCACATGTCAAGTTCTACCCGTCATTCTCCAGGTTGATTTGAATCCACCCGCACAAGCCCTTGACTTTGGCCAACAAGGCTATACGACTGTCCCAAACCAACGCATCTATCTATGCTGCATATGAATAACCAACAGCTACCAAACACTGTGCCTTGACTTTGGCCAACAAACACAGCTTGAATACTATTGCCTACCCATATGAAACGACGGAGGGCTACGAATGGTTTCTGGCGAAAACCTTTAACGTAAAGAACTTGATATCGTTGAAGGAACTGATAGCTTTTTGAAAATATAGTGACGAAAACCGTTGCTAAAGAGGTCATTCCCGGTGAAGGGATCTCGGCTCTTTCCCCGTAGAATGGGGTGCAGGATATTCCAAATGAATATCGCGATGCAAAGCAAAAGTAATCGGCTATAGTGAAGTTAATGCCCTGACGCAAACTTTTTGTCCAAGGGGTCACTCCCGGTGAAGGGATCTCGGCCCTTGCCTCGTCGACTGAGGAGCAGGATATTCCAACTGAATACCACGATGCAAAACAAAAGAGAACGTCCTTGCAATAACAGCTTTTTGAAAAAGTGTTCCAACAACATCAGATTAGGTTTGTTTTAACTTGCATTGATCCGAATCAATGCAGTCCCATCAATTGATCACACCACAAAGAACGAAAATATACTGACGTACGTATATGCCATCCGCATTCGCCACTGGGTCCCGTCATTACCCGTTAGGTTAGCTAACTAACGACAGAGCGGGGACTGGACTAGCGCGGATGCAAAACATATACAACATCTACTAATATATATACCAATATATTATATTTCGCTCAAGGCGTGAAAAAAAATGCAACATCACAGAAATGTACAGCATCACAGAAACAATACAGATATCTGGGATCCCCGGGTTTCACAGAGCCACTACTGAAACCCGACGTTCCCCTGGTCGTGTGGATAGCCTGTGCAATGAAATCCTAGACCCCTACGGGCGCGGCAAGTCACCCGCCAAAACCTGAAGCGAGGCAGCCCCTTTCAGCTCCGTGAATGGACCACCCAGCACTCCACGGAATCCGGCAACTTGGGCACCCCTCCTGGGTCAAACCTGTACCCCCTACGAGTGCGGCGAATAGCCCGCCAATCCTAGAGTGAAGCCCCCTCCGTCCCAATGCCATGAGATGCGGGCTTGCTGCCCTCTAGAACCCGGCTATCCGTGCACCCCTCCGCGGGGCAATCCTAGTACAGAAAGTAAAATATACATACAACGGGTACATCGACCGCAACCAGGTCGTGCCCCAAAATAATAATACAAACGGGCAGTGACGGCAGTCCACATGTCGGACGCTCGCCCCGCAATATCAAATGTACATAATACAACAAAACTGTACTAGCATTGCATCCAGGCTATCCCCCACGACCGATCCGCAACATCACAGCAAATACATAGAACATCAACGTGAAAGTCACGTTCGCAAATCCGTCTAACCGGGCTATAGCAGTTAGACCGGATTTACCGATCGAGTGACATTCACGGTCGCAGATATAATGTAAATACTGTGAAAAATGTGTTTAAAAAATTTCCGATTGATCAAACAATTAACAAGTGGGCCCCAAAGAAAACTGTAGCAGTTACAGAAAATATGGGCCCAATTTTAATGTTCCAAAACCCCTGAAATAAACCCAGAAGGCATCTGTAAAAATTTGGTGATGTGACGTGCACAGTGCACCGCGGAAGGGCGGCAAGTATGGTATTTCCGCGGCGGTTCCGCGCTCACACTGTAGCGTTACATCGTCGAATTTTTACAGAACTCTTATATTTTCTCGTACATCAATATTTTACAACCTGAAAAATTTTTGGACACCAAAAAATCTTAACAGAAAACTGATGTGGGTGTATTGGGGTTTTCGGACATTTCGATCGATCGGAACAGAAAAACACATTACACAAAGCTAGACTAAGTTAATGGGGAGGCTCTGATACCACTGTAAGTGCACGGCGGCGCCCCGGCCGTCAATCCGACGCCGGAATGCGGAAGCGGTGAATAACTTAAATTTTTGCGGACTTAGCAAACCGGCACCACCGCGCACTATAACACCCGGATCGAACCATTAACTAGTCTAAGCTAACTACAAGAAAGGGAATAGAGATATACCGACGATCCAAGTCCTCCGGTCTTCTCGTCATGGTCCCGATCTCCTGCGGAAAAGTCCCGTCTCCTCCTCGTCGCCGGAAGTGCACCACATCGCCTACTTTGTTTACGGGCTCCCACCTCAATGCCGAGGCAACTCGGGCACGAAGCCGGCTACTCGACGTGCCCAAGATTCGCTGTAGAATGTGTAGTAGAACTTGTGTCTCTTTTTGGGGTAGTGGAGGTTGCCATTGGTGAAGGAAAAGAGAGCTTAGAGAGAGGTGGGGAAAATGTAGCATACCAAAATGAGAGTAACATTTTCCACACATCCAAATGAAAAATGAATCCCATTCCCTCTCTTGGAATGGCCGGCCCACACCCCCTTTGTGTGATTGGAGAGAGAAAGAGAGAGCAAGGTCAAGGGGTGGGTGGAAGCCATGATGCAAGAGGGCATCAAGAAAGAATATGATCACAAGCAAAAACCACACACAACCACAACCATCATCAACAACCATGATGCTAACAAAGTCAAGCCATCATGAAGTATGAAGTCAAGCAAGTCAAAGGAGGGTGCTATCATGATACAACAAAATGCAAAGACCCCCTTCCACAAATGCCTATTTGCAACAATGCAAATAAGCCCTCCTCCACCAATCTTCGGCCAATGAACGGAACAATGGAAATCGGCCGAAACGGAAAACAAACTGGCAACTCCAAAAACTGGTCCCGTAATAAATTACAGGAAAACCCCGATACTGTGCATACACACCCGCATTTGTATTCCGACCGAAATACAAATGCAATGAGACAAAATCTACACTGTACTATACTAGGATCCGGCTTATACCAAAGCCGGCCAGTAATATCCGTTCGATCCTGATCCGTGCAATACCGCACGTATGTGATCGAACCCTGCCATATAACCATACGGCCTATAGTACAAACTGTCCGATCCTGATCCGTGCAATACCGCACGTATCTGATCGGACCTTGCCATATCTCCATACGGCCTCTACAACCTTTCGCCCGAAAGCTGAGTAACTGTAAATGTGGTGGACTCTAAAGACTCGTCAATACTATGGCTGTGGATTTAACCACTAGCACGTCAGAGGTATATGCCAATACGTGACGGGCCACCAGCTATTGACCAAAAGGGACGTCGATGAGGAAGCTCACCCCGACACCCAACTGAGCCTGTCAGTGACAATATCCGTGCAGTCCGGTCCGTTCGTCTATGAGCATCGCATGGCGGGCCTAGGGGGTTGGTAAAAGTCAGACCCCCAAAAGCGGTACAATTCGTGTCGGAGTGTAGCCCAGAACACCCTGAGATACTACTGGAATACCTACCAGTAAATCTCCTTGCCTTGGCCAAGGACTTTGTGTAATGGCTCTCCTAGACACAGCACGACCTCACCCCCAATACCGGGAGAGACGAACCCCTGAAGATACGCTCACTGCCTCCATGTGGCTCGGGACTGTACCCAACTAAAACCTGTTTGCATGACTCCTTTGAGCCGTGGTAGGGTAGTAATCAAAGTACAGTGGGAACTCACACGAGACAAATGACGATCCCCAGGTCGATGAACTAACCTGCACACATGTCACCAGGGAACTGCCATCTGACGTCTGGTATATGACCAACTAGCATGTTCCCGGCGAGTCCTGTCCGGTGTACTCATAACCCAATGAGCACCTGTATACATCTTAGGTGATCCAACTGACACCAGTGGCTTGTGAGACCGGCCACCGCCCCTCGTCGGGGTCTCGACTGTATACACTAGTCTACTAATGGAGTATCGATGCCCGGTCTCGAAACTCCCACGACTAGGGACCTTTTAAGGATATGCTTGTAGACCCCCAGCTCTCACTTATATGATCGCCCTCATACTGCTGGTGGTTAAGCAAGAATCCTAGGGGCTCTATCAACGTGTAATAGCGACGTGTCATGTCACCTAAAGCAGTACACGATGATAAAGGTAAACCAGATAGCATACTATCATCTCGAGTAAGACTGTCCTACCGGGATAGGTCCTCCCTCAATCATTGCAATCACGTACCTGTGATCCAATAATTGACTCTGAGGGCACTATCTCCAACATTAAGGTGGAGATCAAAGCACAGTGGGAATCACACAAGACTCTATGATGATCTCGGGTCTACAGACTAACCTGCACAAGTGTCACCTGAGAACTGCCATCTGACGTGAGGTATAATACCATCTGGGAGTTCTCGGCGAGTCCGTCCAGTGTACCCAGTCTCCACTGAGCACCCGTATACCATCTCTGATGTCAAACACCAATGGAGATGGAATCATCCATCGCCCATCTCATGGGTCGAGAGGCGTATACGCTAGTCTACTCTGGTATATCGATGCCCCGTCTCGATACACCCACGACTAGGGACCTTGAAGGATGTACTTATGGACTACCATGTCCCCACTAGTATGATCTGCATCATAGTCCAGGTAGTCAAGTACACATCCTAAGGGCTTTACCAACATGTAACCATAAGACAGTTTAAAGAGACAAGTGTACATGTTAAGATAAAGAGCAACCAGATAACATACTATCATATCGAGCAAGAAAGTCATCTCTATATATGTCCAAGCATCCAATATAATATACATCATCTGTACAATACTGGCCTCTAGGGCATACATACAACTAACAATCTCCCACTTACACTAGGGCCAGCTGCTGTAGTATCGCATACCGAGCATCCCGAAGAGTCTCTCAAACTGTATCTGGGGAATGGCCTTCGTGAGTGGATCTGCCGTGTTGTTCTTCGTGTCAACCCTCCTGACCTCGATCTCCCGGCGATCAACTATCTCCCGGATCAGGTGATACCGCCTTAGAATATGCCTGGATCGCTGATGGGACCTGGGTTCCTTGGCCAAAGCCACCGCTCCATTGTTATCGCAATACAAAGGTATTGGATGCTCAATGGATGGAACCACTCCAAGTTCAGTAATGAACTTCTTAATCCAGACAGCCTCTTTGGCAGCATTGTTGGCAGCGATGTATTCAGCCTCCATCGTCGAGTCTGCCACGGTTTCCTGTTTGGAACTCTTCCAGCTAACCGCCCCTCCGTAAAGGGTAAAGACAAATCCCGACAGCGACTTAGAGTCGTCCTTATCACTCTGGAAGCTCGAATCGGTAAAGGACTCCACTTGGAGTTCTCCGTTACCATACACCAAGAGCATCTCTTTAGTCCTTCGCAAGTACTTGAGAATGCTCTTCACAGCTGTCCAGTGACTCTCTCCAGGATCAGCTTGATACCTGCTCACTACACTTAGTGAGTACGCTACATCGGGTCTGGTACATAGCATCGCATACATGATAGAGCCCACAGCCGAAGCATAGGGTATCCCTTGCATGCGAGCTCTCTCCAAATCAGTCTTGGGAGACATCTCTTTGGAGAGAGTGACTCCAGAGATCATGGGCAAGTTCCCACACTTGGATTCTTCCATACTAAACCTCTTTAGTATGGTGTCAATGTACCTGGATTGGGACAATCCCAGTATCCGTTTGGATCTATCTCTATAGATCCTGATTCCCAATATGCAGGAGGCATCACCTAGATCTTTCATTGAGAATCTTTGTGATAAGAAGAGCTTGACCGATTGCAGCATAGGAATATCATTTCCTATCAAGAGTATGTCGTCCACGTACAATACGAGGAAGACAACCTTACTCTCTGCCACCTTCTTGTAGATACAAGGTTCATCTGGATTTTTGACGAAATCAAACTCTTTGATAACGATGTCAAAGCAGATGTTCCAACTCCGCGATGCTTGCTTTAATCCATAAATGGATTTAAGCATCTTGCACACCTTCCCGCTGCTCCCACTGTCTACGAAGCCCTCTGGCTGAGTCATGTACACGCACTCTTCTAAATCACCATTTAGAAAGGCGGTCTTAACATCCATTTGCCAGATTTCGTAATCATGATATGCAGCGATGGCAAGCATGATCCGGATGGATTTAAGCATAGCCACTGGAGAAAAGGTTTCGTCATAGTCCACACCTGGTCTTTGACGAAAACCTTTTGCAATAAGTCTAGCTTTGAAAGTCTCCACTTTCCCATCTATACCAATTTTCTTTTTGAAGATCCACTTGCTCCCAATGGGTTTTACCCCTTCAGGAGCAACTTCTAAAGTCCATACTTTGTTGGTGTACATGGATTCCATCTCGGACCGCATAGCATCCAGCCATTTCACTGAGTCCCCACTCGTGATGGCCTGCTCGAAGCTAGTTGGGTCATCATCCTCCATGATGCAATCCTCGCTCCCACCATCCATGAGAAAACCGTAGTATATCTCAGGTTGGCGAGGAACCCTACTAGATCGGCGGAGAGGCTGAGGTTCGTCGGGAGCTACTGAATCCTCTGGTTCCACTAAATCTTCAGTTTGAGTTTGTGTAGCCGGAATTTCTTCCAGTTCTACCTTATCGCCACTAATTTCCTTTGCAAGAAATTCCTTTTCCAAAAAGGTGGCATGTCGAGAAACAAACACTTTTTGTTCCTCTGTATGGTAGAAAAGATATCCATGTGAATGTTTGGGATATCCCACAAACTTGCATAGAACTGACCGTGCCTCGAGTTTGTCCGGATTTTGCCTTTTGACATAGGCCGGGCAACCCCATATCTTAACTCGTTTAAGACATGGTCTCTTCCCACGCCATATCTCATATGGTGTGGTAGGTACAGATTTATATGGAACTTGATTCAATAGGTATGCTGCTGTCTCCAGCGCATAACCCCAGAAGGAAATAGGTAACTCAGCTGTGCTCATCATAGAGCGCACCATATCTAATAGGGTGCGGTTCCTCCGTTCTGATACACCGTTGTGCTGTGGTGTATATGGAGGAGTCGGCTGAGAGAGAATCCCATTCTCTTTTAGGAAGTTCAGGAATTCATTGCTCAAGTATTCACCTCCTCGATCAGATCGTAGGATTTTAATACTTTTTACGGTTTGGTTTTCGACTTCTTGTTTATATTATCTAAATTTCTCAAAAGCTTCTGATTTGTGTTTCATCAGGAACACATATCCGAATCTAGAGAGATCGTCAGTGAATGTAATGAAGTACGAAGAACCACCCCTGGCATGTGTAGACATTGGACCGCATACATCACTATGTATCAGTCCCAAGAGTTCGGTAACTCTTTCTCCGTGTCCCGTAAACGGAGTTTTGGTCATCTTGCCTTTGAGACATGACTGGCAAGTGTCATAAGATGAAAATTCAAACGGATTTAAATATCCATCTTTATGCAACTTAGCTAGTCGTGTCGCATTGATGTGACCCAGTCTACAATGCCACAAGAAGGATTCGTTCAGTTCTGAACTCTTCCTCTTGTGTGTGTTTGTTATGCTCAGAACTGTTGATTGATTTAGAACATAAATGCCATTGCACAACGTACCTGATCCAACCAACTTTTGGTTACGGAAAATGTTCATAACATTGTCCTGTAATACAAAATTATATCCCTCTTTACTTAGCAAAGAAACTGATATAATGTTGCATATCAGGTTTGGCATGTAATAGCATTCGTTCAGAACCAATGTATTACCAGTTGGTAATACAAGGTGATATTCCCCGACAGTCTTAGCTGCAACAATTGCACCATATCCAACTCTGATGTCTTTATCACCTTCTCCAAGTTCTCTACCTTTTCTAAGCCCATGTAACTGATTACATATATGGGATCCTGACCCGGTATCTAATACCCAGGACGTAGGGCAAATGGAGAAACAGTTCTCTGTAACGAACACACCCGAAGAAAATGCATCAACATGTACTTTCTTCAAACGGGTGGCATGGGAATCCTGGTATTCCCCTATATCCTGTTCAGTCCTATAACTCTTATAGGAAAGAACGGAACCAACGTTCCCCAGCACAGTATAACATGCGGGTTCGGTCAATACATCCATATTATTATCTTTATTAAGGCATGAAATGGTCGCTACCTGGAGAGAGAGAGAAGAAAACACTTTAGCGTATGCTCGTGCAAGATCAGATTGGTTATTATCTAATCTAATCAGGATGGCTCCCACTGCTTTTTATCAAATCTTCCTTCAAACCCTAAAAGGAAAGACTAGCCGTGATTAATTACACACTACAAGTTCGCCAATCTTTCAGCCAGGCCAGTGTCGGTACTTTGAGGGAGGTCCCCCGTGCTTTTGCACGAACCTAATTAATGTAAACCTCGTTTTCCCAGAGGCGTAACCTCGTTAACACCTTTCTAGACACCTACTTGATCGGCTAATTGCAATGTGTAAAACTCTCCCAGGAGTAACTTTTACTCGCAGCGGGTATCGGGATCTAACTATCTCATAGAAGGTATGCAATCTCATTGCAAATTTCAACACTTGAAATTCCCGATAATATTTTGCCCCTAGCGTCCTATGACCTTGACAAAGGCCAACAAATCATAGCATGCTAGTCAAGTTCAACCCGTCATTTCTTGATTGAATCAAACCCACCCGCACGGCCCTTGACAAAGGCCAACAAGGTCGTACGACTACCCTGAAACAATCTGCATCATATGCATAAGCAGATAATCACTATTCAGCTACCGCACACTACGCCTTGACAAAGGCAAACAAACGCAGCACGAATACTAAACAGTTCTTATCTGAAATGACGGAGGGCTACGCAGGTTTTTCATAAAAACCATGAGCGTAAGGAACTTGATATCGTTGTAGAATCAAAATGAAGTTTTGAAATGGAGTGATTTTGAGGCTTTTCTAGTTTTGCTAAAGGGGTCACTCCCGGTGAAGGGATCGTCGGCCCTTTCCTCGTCGAATGAGTTGCGGGATATATCATATATATCACTGTGCAAAGCAAAACTCAAAAGCAATCAAAAGCAAACCGAGTGTGTAGCATCTGCCAGTTATTGCTAAAGGAGTCACTCCCGGTGAAGGGATCTCGGACCTTTCCTCATCGAATAAGGTGCAGGATATATCACATATACCGCTGTGCAAAGCAAGAACTGTAGCTACCCGTTTTATTTAAAATTTGATTCTACAACATCTTAGGTTTCTTTTCTTTCATTAATCTCATTAATGAAGTCCCATCATTTAAATACCTAATCATCACAGATAAATACGACGTACACTTATGCCATCCGCATTCGCCTCGATGTCCCCTCGTGCACCGTTAGGTTAGGTAACTAACGGCAGAGCGGGGCAGGGCTAGTACGGGTGTAAAACATAAGTAATGTCTATATAATATATCATATATACTATATACTGTATCCATCACAGAACATCACATGATCACATCACAGATATCGCAGCAGAAGAAACATATGAAATATTGGATATACTAGGACGTCCGTGTTTTCAATACGAGCCAGTATAAAACACAGATTCCACGGTCGTGATGAATAGCCAATCCCACACCCGTAGACCCCTATGAGAGCGACAAGCAACCCTACCAATTCTAGGGTTAGGAGACCCGGACTCGACTCCTCGAGTTGGTCTCCCACTGGACCCCAGAACCCGGTTACTTGTGCTCCCCTCCTGGGTTTATCCTAATGCGGAAAAGTAAATAATATACAAAAGGTGACGACTTCCGCTACCTGGAAGTGCCCCAAATAAAAGAATATTACATACAAGTTTTTACATGAATGAAAATGAAAAACACTCATCTCACATAAAAACCCCCGGCTATTCGAACACGACGATCCAATATAACATATCCAGCAACACATAACATCACATGTCATCAACGTAAGTAAGTATGCATACCCCAATTGTCGTTGACGTATAGCAACGAAACCGGCGATATGAACATACTACACTTACGGTCACAGAAAAGAAAGTGTAAAACTACAACAGTTGGAATCCGCAACCTCTTTAGACATCGCATGCCTAATCAAATGAAATACTTAGACATCACATGCCTAACAGATATAAATCCCGCATTTTAGTCTCATTATCGAAAACTCTTTTCAATATCATGTGGGACTAAACTGCTAGATTTATAACATTCATTCAGTTATCTCATAACTGTTTGTGAATTCGAATTATTGTATCACATTCCAGACAAACAGAAAATGTTAAACTTTCCGATCGAACAGTCGAATACCCAAGTTTTCCCGATACAGCTCAACACATAAAATAAGTCTAACAACATTCAGTTCGTGCCTCAGTACCAACGGTCCAGCCGTAGAAGGGTCAAGCCAACGCCTCACATGTGGCATGCCGTACTGCCCCAAACCCGAAGGTTCAAAGGGCAGTTCAAGACGGTCACATAATCGAGTTAAGGTTTGTTGTCTTCTAGAGGGTCCATCGCGTTACTTGCACTACTTAGAACGTCGTTAAACTACGGAAAAATCCAACACTTGGAAATTTCCCGACAGGGGAAAAGTTGGGTATTTATATCCGGTCGAACTTTTTAACAAATTCAAAAATTATCCGGAAAAACACAAAGACGAAGTTTGATAATCCGGTCGAAACACCGAAGCTCTAAAACACCCCAGAAAATTCAACTCTTGAATAATTATTAAAAATACCCATAAAACTCAGATACAGAAACTATGAATTACTGTGCAGAGGAGGATGGCTGACGTCATGCATTAGCCGCGGAACCGCCGCCTAAGCTGGATTAGGCCGCGGTTCCGCCGCGCATTACACTGTTCATTGAATAAAAATTGCACCGTAATTCTTAGAATTCCCTGCTAAATTTTATAAGCATTTTTAATATTGAAAAATCCCAGATTTTAGAAAAAGTCCAGAGAGCACTTGGGTTTTAGGGTTTCGGGTTCGTTCGGGTTTCAAACGTCGTCTAGACTTCGCCTAAGGCTCTAGCTAGGCTCTGATACCACTGTAGGGTTCCTAGGCACACTATAGAGGTCTCACAAGGCATCAACCATGCCAATTTCAAATTTTATTGGTGCCGAGAAACCCTAATACGGATCGTCGGCTAGAATTCTAGGCGAAAAACGAAACTAGTTAACACTTTAACTAAAGGAGAGGGGCTACAACCTTTGTAGATCCGGTTATCCACTTCCTTAGCTCCACGTAGACGTCCTCTCGCTGTCCTAGTCGGATCTTGGACTCTCGCATCGGCTTCATCAAAAGGAATGAGCGAAATAGGTCGTCGGCTTCGTGCCGAAGATGATCTACGTCGAGGTTGCACAAGTTCAAGCTCTAACTTCACCAAGTTGTGAAACTTGTGAAGAAAACAGCCAAAACAACTTGGCAAGAGGTAGAGGGTGAAGAAATAGGAGGTGGGTTCACTTTAGAATTGGATTTCACTCACTTTTGCTCAAGTTGCCATTAATGGCATCAAGCTTTTCTTGAAGAAGAAGATGATCAAGAAGAAGAAAGAATATATGATAAGTTATTTTAAAATGAAAAGAAAAACTAAACTTATCATAATGTGAACCATAGTTAAGTGTAGAGAATTGACTAAGGTTAGAAGAATGGTTAGGGTTTAGTGTGAAGACAAAATGGTCACAAAGTCAAAGCTTCATGAAGCTTCAACAATGTTCAAGAATGAAAGCAACCATTTTGTATTCTTATCCCATTCTTTTTCCTAAAATGAATAAATAAAAGAATGGATAAATAAAAACCCTAATCACTTTCTTAACCTAGGTTTAATTCTATACACTTAACCAAATGAGCAAGCATCATCTAACATGATACAAACATGTGCACAAAAGTATATCACATATACAATTTGCACATCAAGTGAGAAAATCCATTTAAAGTGAACCAATACTAGTTAATGCAAAGTAATATATCAAATATATAATTATACATTAAATCATTAAATCAACACTTGATTTAACGATCCGGTCATATCGCATATAACCGACTAGTATCCAATGTATCGGTTTATCGAATCAATCCTTGATTCGATATCTAGGTTATATCGAATACAACCAATCGATACATCCATCGCGAGAATGGAATACGGTATCACATACACGCATTATTCTCGGTCCTGCACATATCTCATATGCGCTCCTATTTCGTTTCGCTTGAGCCAGGAAACCTCTGTGTAGGACTCTAAAGACTCATCAATACGCCGGTAGCAAATGATGATCATATCAAGCACCCACAAGCCGCAAGCGGTCTGCTAAACGTAACGGCCATCCGGGTATTGAGCGATCAGAAGATCGACGAGCTAGCCCGCTCACACTCCTGTGAATCCAACCAGTAACACTTACCGTACAGTCCGGTCTGTTCGTCTGATATGTCGCATATCAAGTCTAGGGGTGGTAAACGTCAGACCCCAATAACCGATAAGTCATGCCGATGTGAGGCTCATAACGGGTCGAGAAACTACTGGTAACACTTACCAGCAAATCTCTGATCAGCCCTGGCCAGGGACTTCCCTGTTACGGCCAATCGAGCACAGCGCAACATCAACCCCCAATACCGGGAGAGACGAAACCCCTCCTATCGCTCATTGCCTCCATGTGACTCGGGACTGTACCCAAAGACCACCGTTTTGCACGCCCACATGGACGTGGTAAGGTGGAGATCAAAGCACAGTGGGAATCACACAAGACTCTATGACGATCTCGGGTCTACAGACTAACCTGCATAAGTGTCACCTGAGAACTGCCATCTGACGTGAGGTATAATACCATCTGGGAGTTCTCGGCGAGTCCGTCCAGTGTACCCAGTCTCCACTGAGCACCCGTATACCATCTCTGATGTCAAACACCAATGGAGATGGGATCATCCATCGCCCATCTCATGGGTCGAGAGGCGTATACGCTAGTCTACTCTAGTATATCGATGCCCCGTCTCGATACACCCACGACTAGGGACCTTGAAGGATGTACTTATGGACTACCATGTCCCCACTAGTATGATCTGCATCATAGTCCAGGTAGTCAAATACACATCCTAAGGGCTTTACCAACATGTAACCATAAGACAGTTTAAAGAGACAAGTGTACATGTTAAGATAAAGAGCAACCAGATAGCATACTATCATATCGAGCAAGAAAGTCATCTCTATATATGTCCAAGCATCCAATATAATATACATCATCTTTACAATACTGGCCTCTAGGGCATACATACAACTAACACATAGATCAGTATACAGTGTTCATCCAGGTTCCACCAAGATGTACCGTGATTTGAGAGAGGTTTACTGGTGGGACGGGATGAAGAAGGATATTACAGACTTTGTGTCGAGATGCCTGACTTGTCAGCAAGTCAAGGCCGAGCACCAGAGGCCAGCCGGCGAGTTACAACCTTTGCCCATCCCTGAGTGAAATTGGGAGCAGGTCTCCATAGACTTCATTGTGGGTCTACCCAGGACCAGTCGAGGGTATGACTCTATTTAGGTGATTGTGGATCGACTGACGAAAGCGGCTCACTTCCTGCCAGTGAAGACCACTTTTGGATTTTCTCAGTACGCCCAGGTTTATATTGATGAGATAGTGCGACTGCATGGTGTTCCGACTTGCATCGTGTCCGACCGGGGCACCCAGTTTTCCAGCCGATTGTGGCAGAAACTTCAGGAAGCATTGGGCACCCGATTGAGTTTTAGCACAGCCTTTCACCCGCAGACTGATGGTTAGTCGGAGCGTACTATTCAGACTCTTGAGGACATGCTCAGAGCTTGTGTTTTATATTTCAGTGGTAGCTGGGATCGTCATTTGCCTTTGATCGAGTTTTCCTACAATAATAGCTTCGAGGAGACGATTCAGATGGCACCTTTCGAGGCTTTATATGGGAGGAGATGTCGATCGCCTGTATGTTGGACAGAGCTCAGGGAGAGCAGTGTTTTGGGGCCGCAAATTGTACAGGAGACGACCGAGAAGATATAGTTGATTCGGGACAGGATGAGAGCGGCACAGAGCAGGCAGAAATCATATGCTGACAGGCGCCGTCGCCGACTCGAGTTCGCTGTTGGCGATCATGTTTTCCTGAAGGTCTCTCCGATGAAAGGTGTGATGAGATTTGGGCGAAAAGGGAAACTGAGTCCTAGATATGTTGGTCCTTTCGAGATCCTAGAGCGTGTTGGTCCAGTTGCTTATCGGTTAGCTCTTCCGCCCAGCTTCCCCGATGTTCACCCCGTGTTCCATGTCTCGATGCTCCGCAAGTACCTTCATGATCCTTCCCATGCGATTTAGCACCATACGATCCAGCTTGAGTGTGATCTTTCATTCACCGAGCAGCCGGTGGTCATTCTGGATCGGCAGGTGAAGAAATTGAGGTCGAAGGTTATACCGTCCGTCAAGGTCCTTTGGCGTGGCCCGAACAGCGAGGAGGTCACCTGGGAGACCGAGGTCGAGATGAGGAAGAGATATCCCCATCTTTTTGAAGGTACGCGTAGTTAAATTCTAAATTCGGGGACCGAATTTCTTTAAGTGGGGAAGATTGTAACCCTTCGAAAATCGTTTAGGCAGTTTTTTCCGGTAATCGGCTAATTTTTCAGCTTTTTCCGTAAAAAGTCAAAATAGGTATTTTTCATTGTAGACCTAATTATACAAAATTTAGATAAGACCTTACTATAAATTGGTCACTAAAATGTTAAAATTTTCTAGTTAAATAAATTTTTTTTCGTAATTAATTATTTTTAATATTATTTTAAGCTTTTAAAAATACATTAAATTAGTGATAAATACAAATTTAATTAGGTAAATTTCATAATTAGGAATCTTTATAAATTAAAATATAGTGTTAATAAATTGTATCATGACCTTGTAAGATTTTAATTTTTTGGTTTGAAATTTATGGAAAAAAAGAAGTAAAATGGTGTTTTTTTGTGAAAAGTTGATGTGAAAGCATTAAATGAGAACTTAAGGGGTTTTTTGATCTAGAAACCTCTACACAAAACCCCCACCTCCTTTCTCTACTTGCTGGCCGAGCTTGAGCTGCTGCCTTTCCCCATTTTTCTCACTTCTTCTTGCTTCATTTTCATAGCAAAATCCATTGAAAATTCACAAATTCCTTCTCCAATTCAAAGCAAAATCCAAATCCTATCTCTCCTCAAGCCAATTTAGTCTAAAACTTGAAGAAAGTAGGCATTTTTGGTGGCTTGAGCAACTAGGGTTCAACTTGTGAGGTGAAATTTCTAAACTAGTTGTTAAATTGTAGATTGAATGTGCTAAAATTGAAATTTGAAGTGTTAATTTAGTAGTAATTGTTTGTTTAGGAAATTCAAGAAAGGGATTTGATTTTGAATTAGGGTTTGTAGCATGGTTTATGGATTTAATTTAGGGCTTTGGTTATCTAATTGGTTAGAGTGGTTAATTGTTCGATGTTGCGCTCGCTAGATCGATAAATTACGATATTTGCATCGAATCGGTATGCTATTTGCTTACTAGATTTTTATAAAAATTAGGATGTGATCCAATTGCATTATATTAGTGATATAATTAGCTTCATATACGACTTTTAGTGTGCGCGAATGCGGGGTTTTGTCTAGTCGGGTTATAGTTTTCTCGATTGCCCCGAAATAACGATTCTAGTTAAGATTTAGCGATTTTCGTGTGTTTTCCCGCGCACCGAGTGCACGTTATGTTTAATTCGAGAGCGTCGATATTTGTATATTATGACTTGCATCGTTTTAGGATATGTAATCTTATACTTGGTGTTGTGCAAATATAGGATCGGTCGGGGAAACATCGAACACGGCGCGTAAAGGCAAGGCGGTGGTCGGATCGGATTAGCGAGGCTTTCAGGTGAGTAGATATATTCATCTATGGGGGAATCGTCTTGATGGCGCGAGGCGCCCCCTAGTTAGGATTACCCTATTTCTTGCAAGACTTGTATTGCTAGTTAGCTTACCCCGTTATTTACATTGCATACCCTTACAGCTAACCGTATACTAGATTGCATGGACATTCATATACACATATGCGATATCACTTCGTAGGACACGAACACCATTACCATTGGCATCTGCTGCACGCGCACTATTCATGTGACACACACGGCTTTGGTAATTGCCATGCCACGAGCACCATAGAACCTGTTTAGCTTAGTATCGCCACTTGCATCATACATGATATATGAAATTGCATAGCATGTATATACCTCGCATCATCATCATACATACATAGATTTCTAGACACAATTCACATCGCATACCTTGATATCATAGACAATTATCATATACAACATGATGGACATTATGATTTTCTTGAGGATTTCAGTATTGCTGCGATTTCTGGATTTTTGGGGAAAACCGCAAGAATTTAACAAGAGCTTATATTTATCATTTTTTAAACAAAGTTGCGGTTTTCTCGTGATGTATGTGTCGTCCACTGTGAGCTTTCATGTTTTCTGTTGGATTTCGAGACCCGATTCGAGGAGTGGATGAACCGTCTCGGGTACATGGTGGGCCCGGTATGGTACCCCGTGGCAAGAAGATCGAGTTGTAGACGATGAGCCTGACAGGGGAAGACTACCTATCGGTGATGTCTGGCGCGGCAGATATCCGGGGGATACCGACCCTTGTCGTGAGATTTGATGACATAGGCCGATCCGGACTGACGGAGCCCGATATTTGAGACATTGATACAGTGAGACATTGAGACAGAGGTGATTTCATATTTGGTGTCGATGCTTGAGACGGTTTTCAGATGATTTCTTGATGGTATTTAGCTATTATACAGATATTCTTTTTTCTAAAGTTAAGAATGCAGAACTCTTAACATTTAAAACACTTAAAAATTTAGTAATGACATTGCATACATGTGCATGCATACTAGAGGTATTATCTCACATCTGAACATACATGCTGTGACACATTTGCGTGCATTCTTACGATTGCCTTATTAGATGTTATATTCTACTCACGAGCTGGCAACTTACCCCCGTTGTGCCACAGTGTCTTGCAGGTCGGACTCATCAGTATTGTAGCGGCGGCTATCTTATCATCAGCTCTTTTTGCTCAGACTCGCGACATCGCCCGTAGGTGGGTTGCGAGCACACTTTATTTCTTTTTGCTCTATCATTATATCCAGTATTCTCCATCTACCACTTTCTATTTGTATATGCGACCTAGTGATGAGATTGAGAGATTTGTATATATGTGGTTTCTTTTGGGTCGAGCTCACTTGAGCCGACGTGTGTTTTTCTGATATCTTGCAATTCTTTTATGCTCTTTCTCTTGATATTACTTATATTGCGTGTGGTTGTGATCCGCCTAGGGCGAAGAGCTAGCTCCCGCTTGGGGATGCCATTTGTTTGTTACAGGTTATATATATCTTGTTGTAACCATTTTGGGGGATAGAATTTATAGGGGAGACTCTGCCGAAATTTTCGGGAATTTTTGATGTTTTAAAAAAAAAGGATTCTATGCAACTTAATTGATTTAAAAACCGTTTTCATTAAAGGTTTTCCTTCACTCTCTTTTGATTTTGGTTTAGATTTTCTGGGTTTTGGCTGACTTAGGTTACGGTACGCCTTTAGACGTCTCGTAATCTAAGTGCCAGTCACGTTCCGTACTTTTGGGTCGTGACAGAGAACACTAGGGTATTTGCGACAAAGTATTCTACTCATTCTCTACTTCATCTTGGTCATCTCTTTTAGCGGACTTGATGACCGAGTTGCCTCAATATAGAGGCGGTAGCCCGTTTAAAAATCCGTTGACGTGGTGCCACCTCGATGAGGAGATAGGAATTGCCGCGAGGAGCATGGGATTATGGCTAAAGACCGAAGGATTCGGATCGATCGGTATAGCCTTTCTACCTCTTTACAGTTTGTTAGTTTAGTGGTAATGGCATGATCCGGGTAATATTATGCAATAGCGCCAGTTATAAAAGTTTTTGTTCCGCGTTTGGCGTCAGAATGACGGCCGGGGCGCTACCGAAGACATACAGTGTTGTGTTTTGGGAAGCTTATGTAGGGTTCCTAGGCACGCTAATGAGGTCTCACAAGTGATCAAACATGGCCAATTAAAATTTTACAAGTGCCGAGAAACCCTAATACGGATCGTTAACTAGATGTATAGGCGATGCAATACAAATAAACGAATTTATAGCTAAAGGAAAGGGGCTACAACCTTTGTAGATCCAGTCCTCCACCTCCATGGCTCCGTGATGAAGTCCCCTCGCTGTCTATATCGGATCCCGGACTCTAGCATCGGCTTCATCGGAGAAATGGGCGGGCTAGGTCGTCGGCTTCGATGCCGAAGATGATCTATGTCGAGGCAACACAAGATCAAGCTCCAACTTCACCAAGCCATGAAACTTGTGAAGAAAACACCCTATACTACTTGGCAAGAGGAAAAGGATGAAGAAATAGGAAGTGGGTTCACTTTGGAATTGGATTTCTCACTCATTTTCACAAGTTGTCAATGATTGATGCAAGCTTTCTTCATTGTTGAAGATGATGAAGAAGAAGAAAGTATATCATAAGTATTTTTCAAAAAGGAAAATAATATGAATACTTATCATATACCAAGCATGGTTAGGTGTAGAGAATAGACTATGGTTAGTTTGATTGGTTAGGGTTAAGCATGAAGACAAAATGGTCACTTAGTCAAAGCTTCATGAAGCTTCAACAACAAACAAAGAAAGCCACCATTTTCTCTTTATCTTTTCCTAAATAAATAAATAAATAAATAAGTAAGTAAATAAACAAAACCCTAACCATGGTTTAATTCTTTACACAAACCCAAGTGAGCATGTATCATCAAACATGATACAAACAAGTGCACAAAAATATATCACATATACAATGTGCATTTCAAGTGAGAAAATCCATTTAAAGTGAACCGATACTAGTTAATGCAAAGTAATATATCAAATATATAATTATGTATTAAATCATTAAATCAACACTTGATTTATCGATCCGGTCATATCGCATATAACCGACTAATATCCAATGTATCGGCTTATCGAATCAATCCTTGATTCGATAACTAGGTTATATCGCATACAACCAATCGATACATTCATCGCGAGAATGGAATACGGTATCACATACACGCATTATTCTCGGTCCCGCACATATCTCATATGCGCTCCTATTTCGTTTCGCTTGAGCCAGGAAACTTCTGTGTAGGACTCTAAAGACTCGTCAATACGCCGGCAGCAGATGATGATCATATCAAACACCCACAAGCCGCAAGCGGTCTGCTAAACGTAACGGCCACCCGGGTATTGAGCGATCAGAAGATCGATGAGCAGGCCCGCTCATACTCCTGTGAATCCAACCAGTAACACTTACCGTACAGTTCGGTCTGTTCGTCTGATATGTCGCATATCTCGGCTAAGGGTGGTAAACGTCAGACCCCAGTAGCTTGATAAGTCATGCCGACGTGAGGTCCATAACAATCGTGAAACTACTGATAACTCTTACCAGTATATCACTGCAACCCTGGCTAAGGATTTCCTGTTATGGCCAGTCCAGCATAGCGCAACATCAACCCCCAATACCGGGAGAGACGAATCCCCTCCCATCGCTCATTGCTTCCATGTGAATCGGGACTGTACCCAAAAAACACCTATTTGCACGACTCAGTAGAGCCGTGGTAGGGTGGAAATCAAAGCACAGTGGGAGACACACAAGGCTCTATGACGATCTCGGGTCTACAGACTAAGCTGCACCAGTGTCACCAGAGAACTGCCATCTGACGTGAGGTATAATACCATCTGGGAGTTCTCGGCGAGTCCGTTCAGTGTACCCAGTCTCCACTGAGCACCCGCATACCATCTCCGATGTCAAACACCAATGGATATGGGATCATCCATCGCCCATCACATGGGTCGAGAAGATATACGCTAGTCTACTCTGGAATATCGATGCCCCGTCTCGATATTCCCACGACTAGGAACAATGAAGGATGTACTCATTGACTACCCAGGCCCCACTAGTATGATCTTCATTATAGTCCTGGAAGTCGAGTACACATCCTAAGGGCTTTATCAACATGTAATCAGAGAGACAGAAAGTATACATGTTACGATAAAGAGCAACCAGATAGCGTACTATCATGTCGTGCAAGAAAGTCCTATCTATATATGTCCCAGCATCCACTACAATATACATCCAATGTACAGTAATGGCCTCTAGGGCATACATATAACTAACAATCTCCCACTTGCACTAAGGCCATCTGTAGCAGTGGTTGCAGTATCACATACTCAACCATCCCATAAAATTCTCTTTTTGGGAAAAGGCCTTCGTGAGTGGATCCGCTGTGTTGTCCTCTGATTCTACTCTCCTTACCTCGATCACCCTGGAGATCAACTATCTCCATGATCAGGTGATGCTGCCTCAGAATATGTCTGGGTCACGGATGTGATCATGGTTCCTTGGCCAAAGCCACACATCCATTGTCATATAATGGTAGGAACCTAGTTCATCTTATGAACCAATATACACCCAAACTGCCTCTTTGGTAGCATCTTTAATAGTGATATTACCAGCCTTTATCATCTAGTTTGCCACGGTATCTTGCTTGGAACTCTTCCAACATACCGTCCCTTTACTGAGGGTAAAGACAATGCCTGTGACTGACATTCAGTCGTCTTTATCACTCTGGAACCCTTCCAGTGATTCTCCCCAGGATTGATTGATACTATCTCACTATAGTTAGTGAGAATCCTAACATCCATTTAGATCTATCTCATAGATCGAAAACCCAGGATTTAGGAGGTATCACCTTTATCCTATTGGGAGAATCCTTGTGATAAGCGGAGATTAACCGAGCGTAGCATAGGAAACTATTTTCCTATCAAGAGTATGTTATCCACGTACAATACGAGGACGTCCACCTTACTCTCTACTACCGTTTTGTATATACAAGGTTCATCTACCATTTTGATGAAGTCAAACTCTTTAACTATCGCATCTAAACAGACGTTCCTACTCCGCGATGCCTTCTTTATTCTGTAAAGCAACTCGCACACGTTTCCGCTGCTCCCACTATTTACGAAGCCCTCTTGCTGTGTACTTATTGACGTTCTCTTCTAAATCAGTATTTAGAAAAGTAGTCATGACACCCAACCACCAGATATCGCAGTTATGGTATGTAGCAGTGGCAAGTAGGATCTGTATGGACTTAAGCACAGCTACTGGAAAAGGTTTCATCATTATCCACGCCTGGTCGATGACGAAAACCTTTAACGAGTCTAGCTTTGAAAGTCTCAACTTTTCCATCTACACCATGTAATATTCTCAAGATATACTTGCTCCTGATGGGGATTTAACCCTTCAGATATCACAACCAAAGTCCATACTTTGTTGGTGTACATGGATTCCATCTCAGATCGCTAAGCATCCAGTCATTCTTACAGAGTCCCTACTCTTGACGGCCTGCTCGAAACTACTTGGGTCATCATCTCATGATGCATTCCTCGCTCCCACTGTCATCGAGAAACCGAGGTATCTCTCAGGCAGGTGAGGAACCCTACCAGATCGGCGGAGAGGCTGAGGTTCGTCGGGGATTATAGAATCCTTTGGTTCTGTCAAATCATCAACTGCAGTTTTTTATAGCTGGAACCTTTCCAGTTCTACAGAACTGACCTTGCCTCGATCTTGTCCGGATTTTGCTTTAGACATATGCCGGACAATCCCAAATCTTAACTTACTTAAGAGATAGGCTCTTCCCATACCATATCTTATATGGAATGGTAGGAAGTGATCTGATTCGAGCCTAATTCAATAGGTATGCAGCTTCTCAAGCGCATAACTCCCAAAAAGAAATAGGAAACTCAGTAGTACTCATCATAGAGCACACCATATCTAATATTGTGCGATTGCTCCACCCCGATACACCGTTGTGCTGTGGTGTATTCCGAGGAGTAATACGGAGAGAGAATCTCATTCTCCTTTAGAATGGTCTAGGAATGCCATGCACAAGTATTCTCCTCCCTGATCTTATCATAGGACATAATACTTATACCCGTATTGGTTCTCTACTTCTAACTTATATTCTGTGAATACCTCAAAAGCTTCGGACTTATGTTTCAACAGGAACATATGACTGAACCTTGAGAGATTATCAGAGAATATAATGAAGTATAAAGAACCAGTCCTGGCATGTGTAGACAGGAGACCTTACATACATCATCATGTATCAGTCCCAAGAGTTCATTAACTCTTTCTCTGTTTCCAATAAACAGGGCTATGGTCATCTAATCTTTGTGACATGACTGGCAAGTTTCACAAGATGTAAATTCAAACTGATTTAAATATTCATCTAAAATGTAACTTCATTCAGTCGGGTCGCATTGATATGACCTAGTCTACAATGCCTCAAGAAGGATTCGTTCATTTCTGAACTCTTCCTCTTGTGTGTGTTCTGTATACTAGGAACTGTAGTTTGATTTAGAACGTCAATGCTTTTAGATAACGTGCCTGAACCGATCAACTTTTGATATAGGAAATGTTCAAAACATTATCCATCAATACAAAATTTTATCATTACTTTAATAAATAAAGAGATTGATATGATTTTGTATATTAGGTTCAGAATCTAATAGCATTTGTTCAGAATCAATGTATTGGTAATACAGGGTGACAGTGACCAACAGACTTGGCTGCAACACTTGCCCCATTTTCTGTCTCATGAAACTTATCACCCGTTCTCAGTTTTTCTACCTTTTTGTAGCCCTATGTAACAGATTACATATCTGGGATCCTGATCCGGTATCAAATACCCAGGATGCGGAGGATACTGAGAAACAGTTCTTTGTAATGAACATACCCGAAGGAGATGCATCATATGCACTTTCTTCGTTTGGGCGGCATAGGAATTCTGGTATTCCCCTATTTCCTGCTCTGTCTTATAACAATTATAAGTTGGAGCGGGACCAACGTTCCCCAGCTCAGTATAACAAGCGGGTTCGGTTAATACATCCATATTATTATCTTGATTAAGGCGTGATATGGTCGCTACCTGGGGAGAGAGAGAAGAAAACACTCTGCGTGCGCTCTTGCAAGATCAGATTGGTTATTTATTTTATCTAATCAGGATGGTTCCCACTGTTTTTTTCAAATCTTCTTTCAAACCCTAAAAGGAAAGACTAGCCGGGATTAATTACACTCTACAAGTTCGCCAATCTTTCAGCCAGGCCAGTGTCGGTACTTTGAGGGAGGTTCCCCGTGCTTTCGCACGGACCTAATTAATGTAAACATCGTTTTCCCAGAGGCGTAACCCCGTTGACACCTTTCTAGACACCTACCTGATCGGCTAATTGTAAAGTGCAAAACTCTCCCAGGAGTAACAATTACTCGCAGTGGGTATCGGGATCCATCTATCACATAGAAGGTATGCAATCTCATTGCAAATTTCAACACTTGAAACTCCCGATAATGGTTTTTACCCCTAGCACCTATGACCTTAACTATGGTAAACAAATCATAAGTACTAGTCAAGTTCTACCCGTCATTTCGTGATTAATTATACCCACCCACACGACCCTTAACTAAGGTCAACAAAGTCACGCGACTGTCCTAACTAATCGCATCATATGCGGTGTAGGAAGACATCACTTAGCTACCTACACTGTGCCTTGACTATGGTCAACAAACACAGCACGAATACTAAGTACTCTACTTCCTAAAATGACAGAGGGTTGCGGCTGGTTTTTTTATGAAAACCTTTAACGCTTTGAACTTGATCTCCTTACGGAATCAAATGGTTTTTAAATGGAATGTTTTTGAAGCTTTTCTAGTTTTGCTAACGGGGTCACTCCCGGTGAAGGGATCGTCGACCCTTTCCTCATCGAATAAGGTGCGGGATATATCATATATATATCACTGTGCAAAGCAGACACTGTAGAAGCAATCAAAAGACAAACTGAGGGTTGTAGCATCTGCCAGTTATTGCTAAAGGAGTCACTCCCAGTGAAGGGATCTCGGTCCTTTCCTCATCGAATAAGGTGCAGGATGTTCTTCAAGGAATACCGCGATGCAAAGTAAGAACTGTAGCTACCTGTTTTTATTTTGAAATTCGATTCCACAACATCAATTAGGTTTATTTTCTTTCATTAATCTCATTAATGAATATCCCATCATTTAAGTCCACCTAATCATCACAGATAAATATAACGTACGCTTATGCCATCCGCATTCACCTCGATGTCCCGTCTGCACCGTTAGGTTAGGTAACTAACGGCAGAGCGGGGCAGGGCTAGCACGGGTGTAAAACATAAGCAACGTATATATACTATATACTATCTATCTGAACAAATCACATGATCACATCACAGATAACGCAGCAGAAAATATCATATGAAATATTGGATATACTAGAACGTCCGTGATTTTAATACGAGCCAGTATAAAACCCGGATTCCACGGTCGTGATGAATAGCCAATCCCACACCCCTAGACCCCTACGAGAGCGGCAAGCAACCCTACCAATTCTAGGGTTAGGAGACCCGGACTCGACTCCTCGAGATGGTCTCCTACTGAACCCTAGAACCCGGTTACTTGTGCTCCCCTCCATGGGTCTATCCTAATGCGGAAATGTAAATAATATACAAACGGTGACATCTTCCGCAACCTGGAAGTGCCCTAATAAAAGAATATTACATACAAGTTTTTACATGAATGAAAATGAAAAAACACTCATCTCACATAAAAACCCCCGGCTATTCAAACACGACGATCCAATATAACATATTTGGCAACTCATAACATCACATGTCATCAACGTAAGTAAATATGCGCATCCCAATTGTCGTTGACATATAGCAACGAAACCGGCGATATCACATATTACACTTACGGTCACAGAAAAGAAAGTGTAAAACTACAACAGTTGGAATCCGCAAACTCTTCAGACATCGCATGCCTAATCAAATGAATTCCTTAGACATCACATGCCTAACAATTATAAACCCCGCATTTTAGTCTCATCATCGAAAACTCTTTTCAATGTCAAATCGGGCAATTCAACAAGATTCCCGACATTCTGATCGAATGCTCGTCGCAAACTTTAGTAGACGGCCACACCCCCGATGCCGTCGACGAAGTGCACCAAGGCGGAACACCGTTGCCGTGAGCACCCGAACGGATGCTTTCGGCGACGGGGTTCTCCTACAGTCACTTGGTCGGGGCTATGGGGCGAGGCTGTCTATTAAGTTTACCCGGCGAGTATCCGCGTGCGCTACGTGATTGCGACGGACTTTTGATCGCATCAAAATTCCGTGGCAACCGATCAAGTGAGACTAAACCGCTAGATTTATAACATTCATTAAGTTATCTCATAACTAACTGTGAATTCCAAATATTGTATCACATTCCGGATAAATAGAAAAATGTTAAACTTTTCGATCGAACAATCGAACACCCAAGTTTTCCCGATACAGCTCAACACATGAAATAAGTCTAAAAACATTCAGTTCATGCCTCAGTACCAATGGTCCAGCCGTAGAAGGGTCAAGCCAACGCCTCACATATGGCACGCCGTACTGCCCCAAACCCAATGGTTCAAAGGGCAGTTCAAGACGGTCACATAATCGAGTTAAGGTTTGTTGTCTTCTAGAGGGACCATCGCATTACTTGCACTACTTAGAACGTCATTAAATTACGGAAAAGTCCAACAATTGGAAATTTCCCGGCAGGGGAAAAAGTGGGTATTTATATCCGGTCGAACTTTTTAACATATTCTAAAATTACCCGGAAAAGCACACAGACAGAATTAGACAATCCGATCGAAACACCGAGTCCCCAATGCAACCCAGAAAACTCAACTCTTGAGTTCAGATTAAACATTCCCAGGAAAACCAGCACTACAAAATAGGAGTTACTGTGTAAAATATATTGAACAAAGAGACCGTACGGCCGCGGAACCGCCGCAAAAGACATGCTCGTGCCACGGAACCGCGGCGGTTTAATGGAGTTAGGCTATCGAATTTCACTGTAACTCTTACAATCTCCTGCTGTTCTTTCTGCATATTTTTAATCTGGAAAAAACCCATTTTTTGAAAAATGTCTAGAGAGCATTTTGGTTTTAGGGTTTCGGTTCAATCGGACATCAAACTCCGTCTACGCATCGCCTAAGGCTCTAGCTAGGCTCTGATACCACTGTAGGGTTCCTAGGCACGCTAATGAGGTCTCACAAGTGATCAAACATGGCCAATTAAAATTTTACAAGTGCCGAGAAACCCTAATACGGATCGTTAACTAGATGTATAGGCGATGCAATGCAAATAAACGAATTTATAGCTAAAGGAAAGGGGCTACAACCTTTGTGGATCAAGTCCTCCACATCCATGGCACCGTGATGAAGTCCCCTCACTGTCCATATCGGATCCCGAACTCTAGCATCGGCTTCATCGGAGAAATGGGCGGGCTAGGTCGTCGGCTTCGATGCCGAAGATGATCTACGTCGAGGCAACACAAGATCAAGCTCCAACTTCACCAAGCCATGAAACTTGTGAAGAAAACACCCTATACTACTTGGCAAGAGGAAAAGGATGAAGAAATAGGAAGTGGGTTCACTTTGGAATTGGATTTCGCACCCATTTTTACAAGTTGTCATTGATGGATGCAAGCTTTCTTCATTGTTGAAGATGAAGAAGAAGAAGAAAGTATATCATAAGTATTTTTCAAAAAGGAAAATAATATGAATACTTATCATATACCAACCATGGTTAGGTGTAGAGAATAGACTATGGTTAGTTTGATTGGTTAGGGTTAAGCATGAAGACAAAATGGTCACTTAGTCAAAGCTTCATGAAGCTTCAACAACAAACAAAGAAAGCCACCATTTTCTCTTTATCTTTTCCAAAATAAATAAATAAATAAATAAGTAAGTAAATAAACAAAACCCTAACCATTCATATAACCATGGTTTAATTCTTTACACAAACCCAAGTGAGCATGTATCATCAAACATGATACAAACAAGTGCACAAAAATATATCACATATACAATGTGCATTTCAAGTGAGAAAATCCATTTAAAGTGAACCGATACTAGTTAATGCAAAGTAATATATCAAATATATAATTATGCATTAAATCATTAAATCAACAATTGATTTATCGATCCGGTCATATCGCATATAACCGACTAATATCCAATGTATCGGCTTATCGAATCAATCCTTGATTCGATAACTAGGTTCTATCGCATACAACAAATCGATACATTCATAACGAGAATGGAATACGGTATCACATACACGCATTATTCTCGGTCCCGCACATATCTCATATGCGCTCCTATTTCGTTTCGCTTGAGCCAGGAAACCTCTGTGTAGGACTCTAAAGACTCGTCAATACACCGGCAGCAGATGATGATCATATCAAACACCCACAAGCCGCAAGCGGTCTGCTAAACGTAACGGCCACCCGGGTATTGAGCGATCAGAAGATCGACGAGCAAGCCCGCTCACACTCCTGTGAATCCAACCAGTAACACTTACCGTACAGTCCGGTCTGTTCGTCTGATATGTCGCATATCTCACCTAGGGGTGGTAAACGTCAGACCCAAGTAGCTTGATAAGTCATGTCGACGTGAGGTCCATAACAATCGTGAAACTACTGATAACTCTTACCAGTATATCACTGAAACCCTGTCCAGGGATTTCCTGTTATGGCCAGTCGAGCATAGCGCAACATCAACCCCCAATACCGGGAGAGACGAATCCCTTCCTATCGCTCATTGCCTCCATGTGAATCGGGACTGTACCCAAAAACCACCTGTTTGCACGACTCAGTAGAGCCGTGGTAGGGTGGAAATCAAAGCACAGTGGGAGACACACAAGACTCTATGACGATCTCGGGTCTACAGACTAAGCTGCACCAGTGTCACCAGAGAACTGCCATCTGACGTGAGGTATAATACCATCTGGGAGTTCTCGGCGAGTCCGTTCAGTGTACCCAGTCTCCACTGAGCACCCACATACCATCTCCGATGTCAAACACCAATGGATATGGGATCATCCATCGCCCATCATATGGGTCGAGAAGATATACGCTAGTCTACTCTGGAATATCGATGCCCCGTCTCGATATTCCCACGATTAGGAATAATGAAGGATGTACTCATTGACTACCCAGGCCCCACTAGTATGATCTTCATCATAGTCCTGGAAGTTGAGTACACATCCTAAAGGCTTTACCAACATGTAATCAGAGAGACAGAAAGTATACATGTTAAGATAAAGAGCAACCAGATGGCGTACTATCATGTCGAGCAAGAAAGTCCTACCTATATATGTCCCAGCATCCACTACAATATACATCCAATGTACAGTAATGGCCTCTAGGGCATACATATAACTAACAGCTTATCCCAGGATTGTAGGTCCTTTTGAGATCCTCAGGCGAGTTAGTTTCGTTGCCTTTAACTTGGCACTTTCGCCCAGATTATTTAGTATTCACCCCGTATTTTCCTGTGTCGATACTTTGCAATTTCCTTCATGACTTTCTCACATGATTCAGCACTAGACCATTTAGTTTAGACTCGATCTTTTGTTCACCGGCAGCCAATTGTGTTAATGGCTCGGCAGGTGGAGAATCTTCAGTCAAGGGTCTTCCCATCTGTGATTGTTCTTTGGCGTAGCCGTCTAGTGAGGTGATCACTTGAATGGCTCCGAGCGAGATGCGGAAGATTTCTTTCCCTCATCTCATTGGAGGTACGCGTAGATGAATTTTAATTCGGGGACCGAATTTCTTTAAGGGGGAGAAATTGTAACGTTTTAGAAACCGTTTTGCGAATTTTTCCGTTTTAGGGTAAAATTTTCGGTGTTTTCCCTTTTAACCCGATTGTGATCAAACTTCCGTAGAAACTTACCGGCACCTATTTTAGCTAAAATAAAGCTAGTGCACGAGTTTTGGGGGTCTATAGGAAGTTTTTGTTCACATGGAATTTTTCCCTAAAATAATATTATTTTAATGCTTTATTTGTGCACTTTATTAGTGGTAATTATTTTTTTATGCGGGTAAATTAATACAAATGTGATTTTATGGTAAGTTAATCACTAGAATTATGTTTAGAACCATCCATCCAAAATATCAATATTTTTAGGATTTATTTTGGATTTTCAAGAAAAGAAATGGTGCCTAATGCTATTTTTTTTGTTTTATTTTGCAATTACTTTATTTTCCTTCTAGAAAATTCCACAAATTTCCACAAAACCCTAGCCCATCATGCTTTGGCCGAAAATTCATTCCCTTGTTGCCCTTCTCTCTCGTCACTTCATTTCATCACTTTCTAGTTCACAAAAATCATGAAAAATCCAAATAAATTCATAGAAAATCAAATATAATCCAAAACCTTCATCTTTCTTCACAAATCATGCTTGGGTATTCATTCTAGTGGGAATTTTGGAGGCTAAAGTTTGGTTTTATTCTTGTTTCAAGTGGTGTTCTTGAAGGTATAAAACCTTAACTCTAATCTCTTTTTGTTGCTTAATACATTTAATTAGCTTAATTAGATGTTTAATTTAAGCTTTTAAATTAATATTTAGAAATTCAAGATATCATTTTGGTAATCATGTTAGGATTTTGATTAGTTAAATGGTTAATTAATATGTTAAGCTTGATGAAAACTTAATCAAGTTGCTAATTTGTTAAATGATATTTTCCTAATCGGATAAGCTAATTAACAAACTAAACTTTTGCTAATCCTAATTAGTGAAAACTAAAATTTTAGTAAAGGTTTTAATGGTTTAACCTTGCTATTTGAAGATGTTTGTAAATTATAGTTTTGGTAAAACTTGTAGTTTTGTGCTAAAATGATAAATACAGCTTACTACATTTCGGTAACTTTTAGGCGTGGATTTCTTTTGATGTTGCGACGTTAATTATATTGATTCCACGTTTATTATTGTGTTTTGAATGCGCGATTGGTACAATCAGGGTCTAGGCTTGGTAGTTGTGTCGCTTTGCGTTCCTAGTTAGGGTCGTGCCGATGTTGCTCGTGTCTTTGTGTAGCTTTTGCTCTTGAGTTGGTTTCTTAGTGTCGCTACGCGCGTTAGCCACTTGACGAACACTTGAGAGTATGTTTGGAGTTGGTGTGTCGGTTAACGTAGTTGGTACGTGTTATTGGTCAATTGCTAATAAATACTTGTTATATTGTTATATGCTTTCAGGATCGCAGGCGGGGACTTCGGGCGCTGCGAACAGGGGAAAGCGAGTGGTTGGCTTTACTTAGCCAGGACGGTTGGTGAGTAGATTTAACATCTACAGGGGAATCTCCCATATGGCGTTATGCGTCCGGGCTAGAGATGACTTGACTTGTCGCATATTCTATTTCATATTTAGAGTTGCGCATACACTTTATTGCTTAGGTATTGTTGTGCTTGGACTAGTACCCTTAGGACACTGCACATATTATTGACAGCTCATGTTGCACGAGTACTGATTGTATGCCACACACACCGTCACTAATTGCCATGTTATGCACAACACACAATACCTATATAATATTGTTGGTTAAGGACATTGAGACATTGATTCATATTTATTTATGCATGTGACTTATAGCATACCTGTATACTTTACTTGCATACTTCACTTATACCCGGAGGGTATATCACATCATTATTGATAGGTAGATACCTATATCTTGCTATACCTTTAGGTTTACACATATATATAGTTATAGCTACATATTTATCTTTACTTGATGTTATTATGAATTGGAGAAATTAGGAACCACATGACATATTATATTAACTTGTTGCAGTTAATTAGCGGCTTTTCCTTTATATGCTTACATTACAGTTTTATGTTGTGTATATTTTATTCATGGATTTTCGCATTGAGATATGGATTCTTCATGATGTTTTCTGGATTTGGGGACCGTGGTAGTTTCATGAAATTATGCATTATTTGAAAAACCCGGTTTCCCTTGATATGATATTTCAGCATCCACCATGAGATTTATCGGTTCTGATATATATACCCCATGCGAGGAGGAGTCGTGGGCCATATAAGGGTACATGGTGGGGCCCGGAGGTAGCCCGGGGCAAGAGTCGATGTAACATGCCCATGAGCCTTGCAGGGGAACCATACCATCCGGTGACATTACCAATGACTCGGCGGTTATCATGGGGATACCGACGGGAGTCATGTACGTATGGATACGTGGAAAGACGAGGGTCAGAGCTAGACACTCGGGCTTTTCGGATAGCATGTGATATGTACCAATCAGGGTGCCAGTCATGGTGACAGCACCTGATAGATCAGCATATCTGTGTCGATGCTTGACACATCGTTTTCATGATATTTTACTCCTAAGTATCTATAACAGTAGAGTGGGACACTGTTATTGTTGGATATAGTGCCCTCAGAGTCAATTATTGGATCACAGGCACGTGATTGCAATGATTGAGGGAGGACCTATGCCGGTAGGACAGTCTTACTCGAAATAATAGTATGCTATCTGGTTTATCTTTATCATCGTGTACATATTTTAGGTGACCTTACATGTCGCTATTACACATTGATAGAGCCCTTAGGATTCTTTCTTGACTACCAGCAGTATGATGGCAATCATATACGTGGGAGCTGGGGTCTATAAGCACATCCTTAAAAGGTCCCTAATCATGGGAGTTTTCGAGACAGGGCATCGATACTCCGGAGTAGACAAGTGTATACAGTCGAGACCCCGATGAGGGGCGGTGGACGGTCTCACAAGTCATTGGTGTCAGTTGGTTCACCTAAGATGTATACATGTGCTCATTGGGTTATGAGTACACCGGACAAGACTCGCCGGGAACATGCTAGTTGGTTTTATACCTAGCGTCAGATAGCAGTTCCCTGGTGACATGTGTATAGGTTAGTTCATCGACCTGAGATCGTCATTTGTCTCGTGTGAGTTCCTACTGTGCTTTGACTACTACTCTACCATGGCTCAAAGGAGTCGTGCAAACAGATTTTAGTTGGGTACAGTCCCGAGCCACATGGAGGCAGTGAGCGGATCGGCAGGGGTTTCGTCTCTCCCGGTATTGGGGGTGAGATCGCGCTGTGTCTAGGAGAGCCATTACATGAAGTCCTTGGCCAAGGCAGGAGATTTACTGGTAGGTATTCCAGTAGTATCTCAGGGTGTTCTGGGCTACACTCCGACATGACTTGTACCGCTTTTGTGGGTCTGACTTTTACCAACCCCCTAGGCCCGCCATGCGATGCTCATAGACGAACGGACCGGACTGTACGGATATTGTCACTGACAGGCTCAGTAGGGTGTCAGGATGAGTTCGCTCATCGACCTCCCTTTTGGTCAATACCTGGTAGCCCGTTACGTACGGCTAGTACCACCGACTTGCTGGTGGTTAAATCCACAGCCAGAGTATTGACGAGTCTTTAGAGTCCCCCACAGACAGTTTCTCAAGTTTCGGGCGAAACGTTGTAGAGGCCGTATGTTATATAGCAGGGTTCGATCATATACGTGCAGTAGTGCACAGATCATGATCGGGCGGATCATACTAGTGGGCTTTGATTTAAGCCGGATCCTAGTATTAGATTTGTTGGATTACTTTAGTCTCATCCTATTCGCATTCAGTCGGAATGCGGATGCAGGTATGTATATACAGGTGAGGGGTATCCTTGTGATCCGTCACACGTTTACTTTAGATGTTGTCGTATCTTCTTATTGTTGTAAACATTTGGATTAATGTTTACAAATGGAAATTGTGAGCTAGAAATCATCATAAGGTGCATTTATTGTGACACATGCAACCTAGTGACTCATGGTCTCTTTTATTGTGCATATGTCACATTTTGTGATGGATTTGTAAGTTGAAATGAGAGGAAGAGAGAGAAGGGCAGCCATGTATATGGTTAGCTCTTGTATTATTTCATACTAACTCTTTCTCATTTCAACATACAACATAAGAAAGAGAAAAGCTTCGTCTTCTTCTTCTTCTTCCTCTAGCTCACAACCTCCATTGAGGCTTCATTTTCATCCTCCATCCATGCAATGGATGCAAGAGACAAAGTTGTCACACACATTCTCTACTTCGCCTTGGACACGTCGGCTAGCGAACTTCGTGCCCGAGTTGCTTCGGATGAAGAGGGAGCCCGTAAAAAGACTCGAAGATGTGGTGCCCTTTCCGACGAGAAGACCGGAGATCGGAGATGCCACGAGGAGCTTAGGATGGTGGCTAAAGACCGAAGTACACGGATCGATCGGTATAGCTTTCCAACCCTTTCTCTAGTTGCTAGTTGTAGGTTAATGGTTCGATCCAGATTTAAAGTATACGATAGCGCCGGTTTCTAGTTTAAGAAAAGTTTTCGTTTCCGCATTTGGCCCTCGGACAGACGGCCCGGGCGCTACCGTAGACTTACATGGTATCAGAGCCACGCCATTAACCTTTACTAGCTTGCTCTAACGTGTTTATAAATTCGATCGAACGAAATTTCCCAAACCGCGATTCCAATTTATGCAGTTTATGTCGAAATTTTTTTGTCGTCAAAAAATTATTTTGAGTATTGCAAAAAATCAGGCAGGCTTTTCTAAGAAATCTGTGAAAATTTTGTTGCATGATGACACTGTTCCGCTGCGGAACCGCGGCAATACCCCTCTTTTGGCCGCGGTTCCACCGCCATTTTGTGCCTTCAATGCACCATATTTCCTACAGTGATCTTAAGCTTGGAATTGGGGTTTCTGGGATTTTTTGTTTGGGCCCAGATTTGTTTGAGTACTAGGAATTGTTCTTGGGGCCCACTTCGGGAAATTTTGCCGATCGAAAATTTTAAATATGTTAGTTCACGGTATTTACATTATATCTGCGACCGAATGTCATTTAATCGGTAAATCTTGTCTAATTACTATAGCCCTTTTAGACGGATTTGTGAACGTGACATTCACGTTGATGTTCTGTGTTGTGCTGTGATGTTGCGCATTTATCGTGGTGGATAGCCTAGATGCAATGGTAGTACAGTTTGGTTGTATTTGTACATTTGATATTGTGTGGCGAGCGTCCGACATGTGGACTGCCGTCACTGCCAGTTTGTATATTATTCTCTTGGGGCACGACCGGGCTGAGGTCGATGTACCCGCTGTATATTTTACTCTCTGTACTAGGATTACCCTGCGGAGGGGTGCACGGGTAGCCGGGTTCTAGAGGGCAACAGGCCCACATCTCATGTCTTTGAGACAGAGGGGGCTTCACTCTAGAATTGGCGGGCTATTCGCCGCACTCGTAGGGGGTACAGGTTGACCCAAGGAGGGGTGCTCAAGTTACCGGATTCCGTGAAGTGCTGGGTGGTCCATTCACTTTGTTGAAGGGGGATGCCTCGCTTCAGGTTTTGGCGGGTAACTTGCCGCACCCATAGGGGTCTAGGATTTCATTGCACAGGATATCCACACGACCAGGGGAACGTCGGGTTTCAGTAGCGGCTCTATGAAATCCGGGGATCCCAGATTATCTGTATTATTCTGTGATGCTTATTACTATCTGTGATGTTGCATTTTTATCACGCTATTCATACCAGAATATTGCATTTTATACCGCCCATTCTTACGCTCGTGTGTTTATAGGTAGGTGCTTTTAATCTGTGTTTGTTACATATTTACAGATTACAGGTTTCCAGTACAAATATTGCAAATCAAGATAAAATCTCCACAGTTACACCAAATACAGAACATCTGTCACAGCAGATAAAAACCGGGTTCCGGTCATCCATATCCGTCCAGTGCCGAGTACCAGTTCCAGAGACAAGACATATGACAATGGTCATTCGTGTCTGGGACAAGCACAGAGCACGAGGGGGGCTGCACAAGAATCAATGGGTGCGCGGAGCTCGAGGGAGATAAATTCAAATGTGTTGGAAAATGAAGCCATCATTGTTGACTTCTGGAAACTGAAGAAATCAAGGAAGGATATTGATAATCTGCATATGTTAAACAAAAGAAAATGCAAACACAAGACCCCAAAAGAAGCCCGATCCCCTAAAGCCTCCACATGGCCGCGGATCCGCGGCCAACATGGGGTCTAGGCCGCGGATCCGCGGCCGTATAGGCTCTTCTCACTGTAGTTTTCTGGGGGCAGTTTGGTACTTTCATATGGACCCAGATTATTGCCCTAAGTTTCCAGTTCCCTTCCTATAAATACCCCAAATCTGAGCCAAGCCAAGTGTTATTTTCTTAAGCCTCTTTTTGCTAGTTTTAGTTCTTCTTCTTCTTCTTCTTCATTCATCCTCCATGGAAATGTAGTGAGAGCATTGAGTGGATGTGAATAAAGATGAGGGTTTTTGTATCATTCTCTTTTGTTTAACTTCCCCTTGAGATTCTTGCTTTCTCTTGATCTTTCAACTTCTTCATTGAGCTTGAAAGGTTAAGAGTTTGTTATTGATCTCAAGGGTCGTATTTTCTTTTGGAATTAGTTCTTCACTTCACATGAGTTCTTTACCCTTCTCTTGATCTTGCAACCTCTTGATTGAGCTTGCAAGTTTAAGAGTTGGCTATTGATCCCATGCTTGTCTTGAGTTCTAGTTTCGAGTTTTCTTTCTTGCTTTTTATTACTTGCTTTTTATTACCTTGCTTTACATTCTTGCAATTTAAAATCATGCCCTTACTTACTTGTAATCTTTTCTTTTCTTTGTTCTTTTCTTTTGCCCTTTTGGTTCTTTTTGTGAATGGATGTAATTATCGTTGTTAAGAATAAATACGGTATTGTAAGTTAATATCTCCTTGCTCTTTTCCTTTTCCCGTTATTTTCCATTGAACTCCGCCCAAACGATACGCAAGAGCTCGGTTAGGCACCCTACCCTAACAAGGTAACGGTGATTCCTAACCGCGACCGGTTGCGTTCGGTTTGGCCGGAGGCGAAAGCAAGAGACAAGAACGGAAGGACAAGGGTAAATAAGCCGGATTCCATGAATACCGCGCTTAAATCCCCTAATCCACGTTGTTGCCGATTGCTCTAGCTTCAATTGGTCAAGACTCGGCTCAAAGGTTTTGAGTACGGATTTCTTTAGCTTACACTTTCGTATATTTTCTTAACAACTTTATACTTGCAAATAATACACATAGGTTAGATAGAACAAACACATACAAATTCTTTATTGACTCGTCTAAAACAAGAACGGACATACAACCATCTCCCTGTGGATCGACCCGTGCTCAACCGGCTAGCTGCATAGCGACACCGTCCTGATCGCGGTTATACTTTAGAACTTTGAACATCCGACACGCCAAAAGCGTGCGATCAAATGGCGCCGTTGCCGGGGAGATGGTAGCGTATTTTCTTTCTTGTTATTCGGGTTAATATTCTTTTTGTATATATTTATAAAAAAAAATCTTTTTCTTTTTTTTGATCATTTTTGTGGGCAAGAGTGCAGATTTTTGCGGATTTGCAAACTGCGATTGTGGGGAGCAAAGTGTACGTTCAAGGTTAAGGTGATTACGAAGTACAGTGCCAAAGATCCGGGAAGTTTGACCCGCGCAAGCGAACTTTTCAAGCTTACCGGAATTGATTCAACGGGGGTTTCCTAACCCAAAAACTTAACGGTACGTATTTCTTAAACACCTTCTTCTCAAATCCGACGCATCCAATATACTATTCTTTGCAGGATTCTTTGCAAGTTCGCTAGCAAACGCTAAAAATTGACTAACCCGTATTTGTTGCAGTGCCGTGCTTAAACTAAAAAACGATTGTTTGATTATTTATAGAATTTTTATTGAATTGCGCATTGCATACATTAATACGGACTTAAGGGCAAGCGAACCCCACAACATACGGTAAAGGATTTCATCACATTTTCCGTTGCCCACAAATCACGAACTTGAGCATAACGTTTACCCACACAAAATTTAAAAGAGACTAGACTTTAAGCCTTAAGGATTTCGCGCTCACTAGGAGAAGTTAACTGTGTTTAGAACCTCGCTTAACGGTATATTGTTTACGGGGTGTCTAGGAAAGTGTTAACGGCAAAACCGCCAAAAGAGAAAGGGTTATTTAATTAAGGAACTTCGCGAAAGCGTTGGAAAACCTCCCCTTATCTCTGCACTTACCTGGCCTCGTGATCAATGTATCTTGAGCCCGTTTCTCGACACAGTTTTACTTCGACAATCAAGTTCTGGAGCAGGTCTATTTGACCTAGGTGAACCCTAGAACGATTAGGTGTGTGGTATTTTTGTGTCGTGATTGTTTTTGTCCATATTCTTTTTATGTGTATGTTTCATTCTTCTGTTAATATATAAACTATAAAAAAACAAAAAAATATCACATTCTTTTTCCCCTCCTTTTCTCTACCTTTCTTTCTCTCTCTTCATATCATGGGTACCCCACCTCGAAAAACTCTTGCCGAACTTTGGTACCCACAACCAGACATTACTTCTTACGGTTCTTGCTTTGGCCGAACTTCGAACGATCCATCCATGCCAAAAATTTCATTAAGAGATCGGATAGACGCGTCTAGGACAAACAATTTGACTCCGCAATCCACTTCCTATCAACCATTTCAAACATTCACCCCTTCTTACGTTGATACCCCTTCTTCGAGTCATGTTGCAACTCCAAGACCTATGTCTATTGCAGAACGTATTGAACAATCTCGTAGCCGATCTTTCACTCCTGTCACCACTTCAAATTCTTGGGATCAACAATTTCATTCACCTTCTTATCCAAATATTGATCCTACCCCTGTCCAACCATTCAATTCCTACCAATCCTACCCTACTTTTGCACCTTCCCTAGACATTGCTTCAGAACCGCCATTTGGGAGTTTTCAGTATCCAAACAACTTTGAATCCTTGACTGAAACCCCTTCACAACCCCTGTCTAGTCTGGAACGGTCGTTGGAAGACTTTAGGGCAGCGTCATGCCAACAGATGATGGATTTGAATGCGTCCATAGCCGCCCTCATACAACCTAGTGACCCTGTAGCTAGTTTTCAACTAGCTCCAAATTTTTCAATGTATGAAGAGCCGATAGGACAGGTTGAGAATTTGAGTGGAGAGAGTGAGATGTGCCCCCTTCCTAATCAAGCCTACCCGTTTCAACTTGAATCCCAGAACTCCGGTTTTGAATGTCTATCTTATATTCCCACCGATTCATTGATTACAGATAGAACAAATAATGAGTTGTGTGACTTCGTAGTGTTTGATTTACCCGATTGTGAAGGGACCTTGCCAAGTGAAACCGATACCAAACCTTTTGACCTCTACACTTCCATCTTAGAGCCAGAATTGATTGAAATCCATGCTTTTGATGAGGTGTCTGAGAATTTTGATTTTCACTTGATTGAGGATATTGACGCTGGGAATATTTTGGATGATGAACCCGTAGATTTGACTGAGTTTGTCTCTTCAAATCATCATCCCGAGTCATTAAATATTTTTCCCGAACCCCATATGCGTCTGGATATTGATGAAATATGCATGGATGAGCTAAATTTTGAGGAGAATATTGAGGATAGTACTGAGGATGAAACAGTTTTAATTGATGAGTCGGATTTTCCAATTCATCCTGTTCCTTTCATTGACTGTGTGCACCCTCCCGAAACCTTAACCAATACCCTTCCTCGATCACTTCCCTCCATCCTTCCCATCGTTCCAACCTTGCAAGAAACCGTATCATTTTAACTTCCTGTGTCTGGTTTACCAAGTTCGGCGCACCCATGGTTTCTCACGAATCTTGAGGGATTTGACCCCATTTCTCGACGGGTTAATAGATTAGCACAATCAATTTTTACACATCGGTCATCACAAATTGTGCTAATTTATTCGCTCCATATCCACCCTCAAGTTCGTACTCCATTTCTTATTCCCTTCCGCCATTCTTCTTCTCATATACCGAGACCGTATCCCGCTTCTATCTCCATACGGTCTCGCGTATTCTCCATTTCTTTTCTCTACGCCTTCTTTCACCAGCCACTACTTTATAGCGATAAAATCTTTGAATGGTTGGTACTCACTTTTGGCCTGTGTAAGGCCTTGTATAGTTTGATACTGTTCTTTCCCCCCGATCCTGAACTTGAACGCTTAACAGTGGAAACACTGTTTTACATAAGTTTGGGGGGACACCTTTTTTGTATATATCTTTTTGGTTTTTGTTTTGTATATAATTTGTTTTTAGGAAGCGCCGGCAATTTTGACCCTCTTGGTGTAGCCTGACAGTGAGGGCACTGTCAAGTTTAAGTTTGGGGGTGTGCTCGGTAAGCTTTCTTCCTTCGCATTCATTTGTATATTTTGCATTTGCATACCTTATTAAAAACCCACAAAAAAATCAAAAATTTTCCAAAAAATATAAAAACTTTGTCGTCAAGTTAGCTAATAGGGTAACTTAGATTTTTATTCTGAAATTTTAGTTGATATATTAGAAATAACTAAATTCTAGGCTTAGGAATCGAAAACCCTTAAAATAACCCTCATTCTGTCTAACTTTGGTAAGTATACGTCCTTACAGTTTTTTTTGAAATAGGTAATCTTGAGTTCAGTTTTTGAGTTAGGTCAAGATAAAGGGAAAGTATTGAAGCTTTACCGGAGGATAAGTCTGATAAATAGTTTCTTTTCTTGAGTTCAAATTTAGAAAGTATATACCCTACAAACTGCACTTACACGCACCTTGAAACTTGGGATAGTAGAGGATACCTAGAAATATTCTTTCCTGAAAGCCTAGTATGAAAGAAAAAAATGGTATTTAAAGCTAAACACCAAAAGAGCATGTGAAAAATATATCCGGTCTTGAAGAAGAAAAAGAAAAAGAAAAAAAAATAGAATAAAGTCAAGACCTGGAAACTGCTATTTACGCTTTAAGTTCACACATTCAGTAATCGACTGTTAGTGCCTCAAGAAGCATTAATAGTCGCATGAAAGGTGTGTGAGCAAATTCGTCCATCCTTAATGAAAAGAAGTAGTATTAGGTATTAGGGCAAGGATATTATAGCTTGAATTGAATTCTCAAGTGTAGGGGTGCAAAGATACACACACATAGGGGTATACAATCGATGTTTGAATAAAAGATAGAAATGAAGAATAAGACTTGTGTTTTCTGTAAAGTTGATAAAAATCCCTGATTTGAGACCACACTTTTAGAAGGAAAACTCAGGAGAACCAATATCTTTTTAAACTTTTTTGGAATGTATATGATCTAAGGTTAAATAGATAGGAGGTGTGAAGCATTAGGGTTGGATATTTCTAACTGAGGATGATAGAGTTTCTAATGTAAATACTAAACTGTAGGAGTAGAATCAATGTTAACTTACGAAACTAGCTTGACGGGATTTTGTGGGTAGTATCCGCTGAAAACCCTCAGGAGACAACACTCCTCCTACTAGGGACACCTGGAGGTTTAACGGCTTGTTGCACGTGCTCAGTGCAATCGCGTTCCCTACGAAAGTGCGGTTAGGATTTTATTTTTGTGAATAATTGGTTTTGCTCGGGATGAGCAAAAGTTAAGTTTGGGGGTATTTGTTCATACCAGAATATTGCATTTTATACCGCCCATTCTTATGCTCGTGTGTTTATAGGTAGGTGCTTTTAATCTGTCTTTGTTACATATTTACAGATTACAGGTTTCCAGTACAAATATTGCAAATCAAGATAAAATCTCCACAGTTACACCAAATACAGAACATCTGTCACAGTAGATAAAAACCGGGTTCCGGTCATCCATATCCGTCCAGTGCCGAGTACCAGTTCCAGAGACAAGACATATGACAATGGTCATTCGTGTCTGGGACAAGCACAGAGCACGAGGGGGGCTGCACAAGAATCAATGGGTGCGCGGAGCTCGAGGGAGATAAATTCAAATGTGTTGAAAAATGAAGCCATCATTGTTGACTTCTGGAAACTGAAGAAATCAAGGAAGGATATTGATAATCTGCATATGTTAAACAAAAGAAAATGCAAACACAAGACCCCAAAAGAAGCCCGATCCCCTAAAGCCTCCACATGGCCGCGGATCCGCGGCCAACATGGGGTCTAGGCCGCGGATCCGCGGCCGTATAGGCTCTTCTCACTGTAGTTTTCTGGGGGCAGTTTGGTACTTTCATATGGACCCAGATTATTGCCCTAGGTTTCCAGTTCCCTTCCTATAAATACCCCAGATCTGAGCCAAGCCAAGTGTTATTTTCTTAAGCCTCTTTTTGCTAGTTTTAGTTCTTCTTCTTTTTCTTCTTCTTCATTCGTCCTCCATGGAAATGTAGTGAGAGCATTGAGTGGATGTGAATAAAGATGATGGTTTTTGTATCATTCTCTTTTGTTTAACTTCCCCTTGAGATTCTTGCTTTCTCTTGATCTTTCAACTTCTTCATTGAGCTTGAAAGGTTAAGAGTTTGTTATTGATCTCAAGGGTCGTATTTTCTTTTGGAATTAGTTCTTCACTTCACATGAGTTCTTTACCCTTCTCTTGATCTTGCAACCTCTTGATTGAGCTTGCAAGTTTAAGGGTTGGCTATTGATCCCATGCTTGTCTTGAGTTCTAGTTTCGAGTTTTCTTTCTTGCTTTTTATTACTTGCTTTTTATTACCTTGCTTTAGATTCTTGCAATTTAAATTCATGCCCTTACTTACTTGTAATCTTTTCTTTTCTTTGTTCTTTTCGTTTGCTCTTTTGGTTCTTTTTGTGAATGGTTGTAATTATCGTTGTTAAGAATAAATACGGTATTGTAAGTTAATATCTCCTTGCTCTTTTCCTTTTCCCGTTATTTTCCATTGAACTCCGCCCAAACGATACGCAAGCGCTCGGTTAGGCACCCTACCCTAACAAGGTAACGGTGATTCCTAACCGCGACCGGTTGCGTTCGGTTTAGCCGGAGGCGAAAGCAAGAGACAAGAACGGAAGGACAAGGGTAAATAAGCCGGATTCCACGAATACGGCGCTTAAATCCCCTAATCCACGTTGTTGCCGATTGCTCTAGCTTCAATTGGTCAATACTAGGCTCAAAGGTTTTGAGTACGGATTTCTTTAGCCTACACTTTCGTATATTTTCTTAACAACTTTATACTTGCAAATAATACACATAGGTTAGATAGAACAAACACATACAAATTCTTTATTGACTCGTCTAAAACAAGAACGGACATACAACCTGTGGATAGACCCGTGCTCAACCGGCTATCTGCATAGCGACACCGTCCTGATCGCGGTTATACTTTAGAACTTTGAACATCCGACACGCCAAAAGCGTGCGATCACACGCCATGAGAGAATATTATATATTGATATATATACGAGTAGATGTTGTATATGTTTTACACCCGCGCTAGTCCAGTTCCCGCTCTGTCGTTAGTTAAGCAACCTAACGGGTGATGATGGGACCCAGAGGCGAATGCGGATGGCATATACGTACTTCATATTTTTGTTCTTTTGTGGTGTGTTTAATTGATGGGACTGCATTGGTTCGGATCAATGCAAGCTAAACAAACCTATTCTGATGTTGTTGGAACATTTTTCAGAAAAAGCTGTTATTGCAAGGACGTTCTCTTTTGGTTTGCACAGTGGTATTCGGTTATGAATATCCAGCACCTTAGCCGACGAGGCAAGGGCCGAGATCCCTTCACCGGGAGTGACCCCTTGGACAGAAGTTTGCGTCAGGGTAATAACTTCACTATAGCCGATTGCCTTTTTGCTATGCATCACGGTATTCAATTGGAATATCCTGCACCTCATTCTATGGGGAAAGAGCCGAGATCCCTTCACCGGGAGTGACCTCTTTAGCAAAGGATTTTGCCATTATATTTTTATAAAAAGCTATGCAGTTCCTTCAACGATATCAAGTTCATTACGTTAAAGGTTTTTTTGCCAAAAACCAGCCGTAGCCCTCCGTCATTTCTTATGGGTATTATTTAGTATTCATGCTGCGTTTGTTGACCTAGTCAAGACGTAGTGTTCGGTAGCTAAGTGGTGCTTGTTTGTTGCATAAATGCGATAGGTTAGGACAGTCGTGCGGCCTTATTGACCTAGTCAAGGGCACGTATGGGTGGGTTTAATGCAATCAAGAATAATGACGGGTTGAACTTGACTAGCGGTTTATGGTTTGTTGACCTAGTCAAGGTCATAAGCCGCTTAGGGTAAAAATCACATCAGGAGTTTCTAAAGAAACTGAAACTTGCCAGATATGCGCATACCTTCTGGAGTGTAATAACGTGAGTGGATTCCATCACGTTATCATGCGATGATAGTTGGATCCCGATTCCCACTGATGAGTTGGTTTACTCCTCGGGTGATCCAGACTAATTCTTCTTTCAGGTTTGGAGGAGAATTTGAGGTTATAGTGGGAGGTTTCCTGATCAGATAAATTAATAACCATTCTGATCTTGGTTTGAGTGCATGCAGAGTGTTTCTTTTCTCTCTCTCTCTCTGGCAGCGACCATGGCCCGGCCCTTGACTATGACTCAGTGACCAAGTTAACCAAACTTTCTTAAAACACTGGCTTTTCGATTGTCTGAGTTGCATACCTCATTGCCACTCCTACTTTTACCCTTTTCTCCAGAACACCCCGTATTACTACGAACATCCACTTCCATAGGATAAAACCATCGTATGGTTATATACGAATTCGAAGGAACTTGTTCCAGATTCGAGGATGGTTTCTGGTTCTGGAGAAAATGAATAGGACTATTTAGTTGTCTTTTCCTTTTACGTTCTCTCAGGTTGTGAGTGCTCCTTGGATAAGGACAGTACACCTATTACGCTAATTGGATAGTCTTCTTCTAAAACATAGGCAGGTGCCGAGCGGTAGGGAATGAAGAAAACCAATTAACCTAACGGTGGTGTACAGAAGGTAATAAGTTAAGACAAATAAAGGTATTAGAAAGAGGGCAAAGTAAACTGCGACTGCTATTCACGACCAAACCAAATATTTCATCGCCACTCCTACTTCACCTTTGTATTTCTCCAGGATACTCCGTATCACTACGAAGATCCACAGTTATTTGGATACTCCATCGTATGGTTATATACGAACTCGAAGGAACTTGTTCCAGTTCGGGGATGGATTCTGGTTCAGGAGAAATAAGAATGAGGTTTATTCAGTTGTCTTTTATCTTTACCTTCTCTCGCGTTGCGAGTGCTCCTAGGATTAGGACAATACACCTATTATGCTTATTGGATAGTCTTCTTCTAGACCATAGGCTGGTGCCGAACGGTAGGGAAGGAAGAAAACCATTTGGCCTAAAGGTGGTATACAGAAGGTAATGACTAAAGACATATAAACGGATTTGGAGAGATGGCAAAGAAATATACGGTTACAGTTGTGAATCTGATAATGGAAGAGGCATTACTAAGAATACCAGGATACCCTTCCGAAACATTTACATGTTTCAGTTTCATTGTGTATTGTTAAAAGAAAACTGATTTCCCAATTAGCCCTTGCTCCAGGGTATGTATTTACCAGGTTTGATTCTCACATCTGTATGGTTTTACAGATGATGAGTGGGAGTAAGTTATTGGGAATTAGGTGATCTTCCTCATTATATCGGGATTTGTTGTAATTGGTGATATTTGAGGAAATCGCCTAGGTTGTTTGCCGGACGACAAATATTTGGTTTTGAATATCCGTTGTTATGCACCAATTTCAAATTGATGTATCTGTACGTTTATTTTTATAAAATGAGATATAACATTTTGAAATTATGTCTATGACATTTACCTATATCAGTGGATGGTTAGGTAAGGAGCATTAAACAGCGGTGTAATTCTTCTTAACAATAAGTACAGTTTTTAACCTACGACACACAGGGAATGAGTTATTAGACTCATGGGACTTATACAGAGTATTGTATGTTGTCCAGTGTCCATGAGGACAGAGGGGTTGGTACTCATATTATATTCTGTTTACTTATGACTTCTCTAGTTCTTAGACATGTGTTTCGTAGAAATACAAGATTTAAATTTTGAGAAGTTATAGGTATATGAATAAAATAGAGAACCAGGTATTGCAAATATCAAGATTGTTCAAGGTGATCGAAGATGTAGATACTTGTGTATGGTATTCAGTTGATAGTAATGATTATGAGAACATGCTTCTCTTTCAGGTTATTCATATCTGGATGTATTCCTAAGTTGAGTAACGCTGATCGGCCTCTGTCCATTTAGTTGACATACACTGGAGACAGCTGCATGATTTGAATCTGGGTCCAATTAAATCAGTGCCTCTGTTTCTATATTGGATATAGAATAGTTCATATCTTTACAATGTTAAGGTACGGGGAGTTGTCCGGCTTATGCATAAAACCAGACTCTGGATAACTCAAGGCACATTTCTGTAATGGCTGTTTGTGGGTTGACCCGGGCTATGACGAGGGTTGACTTTCTACCATCTGGAAGATCAATAGTGATATTGTTCTTGAATCGCCATAGTGTTAATAAAAATGGATTTTTTCAGAAAACAGTAGTGGAAGTATGGTAGAACTGGAAGTGATTCCAGAACCGCAAACGATTACTAAAAATTTAATAGGACCTAAAGATTCAATCTGGTTTAACATTCTATTGGCCACTCCGCAGATATGGTGGGTAACCTCAGGCACCCGAGAGGTACTCCGGTAGCCTAAAGGACGGTGACAGGGAGGTTCTTGTTTACCCAGACTTTCCATTGTTGTTGTTCCAGACTGTGAGACCCGGCAGGAGGATGAGTATAGCGTAGTTCTAAACTAGCTTTAGAAGTGTACGTGTATATAACTCCGCCAGAGGTTGTCGTAGTCAGTAGGAGCAGGGGAAGCATAGTGGACAAGTAGCATATGTCTGTTTATGGACTAAAGCAGATATAGCGGAGATAGATCATCTATTTCTGATGTGACAGTCATACGTTTGACTTCATCAGAATAGGAGATGGATCTGTTAAGAAGGTAGTAGAGTGTGATGTCCTGGTATTTGGATGACGTACACAGAGTATGAAGTGAAATTCCTATACTACGATCGGTTCTATTTTGGTTGTCACACAGTGGTTTCTCCACATAGGATATAGATATAATATCAGACATTCTACTTACTAGATCTATGGTTTTAGATCTAGATTTGGGTATTTCCCAATCAGGGTACTTAGACAGCATTCTAAAGGTGTTTTAGAATGGACGACTCCTGGCACGGTAGTGTACCTGCAGGTGATGGAGTCACCCTCTCTATAGGTGTCTTACAGACTAAAAGGGAGAGGGATGCGCATAATTGGCAGATCATTTGCTTAGGCAATTGAGTCAATCATGAGATGTCAAGTACCACACCAGATGTTGTTTTTTTCACTAGATGCAATAAGTTGTAATTAATCCCATCCTGGAGTAACGTTCAGAAGCTGTTTTAGAACAAAAGTGGATGTTCTAGGGAAATGATAACGGCAGCCTCCTTCGGGAGACAGTTATCATTCCAGGCTTCTAAGGTGACCTGGATGACAGAGTGGCTGTCAGAGTTATAGTTTTCCCTCTGATGAGGGGCAGTATTTTGGACAGATGGTCCAAGCGGATATTGAGGGAGGTGTGGCGCGGGATACTGATTAATTACCGTTGACAATACAGTCTGAGATGTTTGGATTTGGAGTTCATTTATGAAATAGGTCCCATCAGATATCCAGACATATTCTAAGACTGGTATTGCTCATTTCGGGAGATGGCTTTCTCCGCGAACTTGAGAAAAAGAGAGACATAGATAGAAACATCAGGGCGGATCCACAAACTGAGGCTATTCCTCGAATGCAATAGTTTCGCAAACGGGCTTTGTGAAACTGATTAGTATAGGAGTTAGGGGTTCGGTATCACACGGGCTGTGAGTATGTGACATCGCAATAATTAGCCTTGAGTGCAAGTGGGAGATTGTTGGATATAGTGCCCTCAGAGTCAATTATTGGATCACAGGCACGTGATTGCAATGATTGAGGGAGGACCTATGCCGGTAGGACAGTCTTACTCAAAATGATAGTATGCTATCTGGTTTATCTTTATCATCGTGTACATGCTTTAGGTAACCTTACAGGTCGCTATTACACATTGATAGAGCTCTTAGGATTCTTGCTTGACTACCAGCAGTATGATGGCAATCATATTCGTGGGAGCTGGGGTCTATAAGCACATCCTTAAAAGGTCCCTAGTCATGGGAGTTTTCGAGACAGGGCATCGATACTCCGGAGTAGACTAGTGCATACAGTCGAGACCCCCACGAGGGGCGGTGGCCGGTCTCACAATCCATTGGTGTCAGTTGGTTCACCTAAGATGTATACAAGTTCTCATTGGGTTATGATTACACCGAACAGGACTCGTCGGGAACATGCTAGTTGGTTTTATACCTAGCGTCTGATAGCAGTTTCCTGGTGACATGTGTACAGGTTAGTTCATCGATCTGAGATCGTCATTTGTCTCGTGTAAGTTCCTACTGTGCTTTGAATACTACCCTTCCACGGCTCAAAGGAGTCATGCAAATAGGTTTTAGTTGGGTACAGTCCCGAGCCACATGGAGGCAGTGAGCGGATCGGCAGGGGTTTCGTCTCTCCCGGTATTGGGGGTGAGATCGCACTGTGTCTAGGAGAGCCATTACACGATGTCCTTGGCCAAGGCAGGAAATTTACTGGTAGGTATTCCAGTAGTGTCTCAGGATGTTCTGGGCTACACTCCGACACGGCTTGTACCGCTTTTGGATGTCTGACTTTTACCAACCCCCTAGGCCTGCCATGCGATGCTCATAGACGAACGGACCGGACTGTATGGATATTGTCACTGACAGGATCAGTAGAGTGTCAGGATGAGTTCGCTCATCGACCTCCCTTTTGGTCAATATCTGGTAGCCCGTTACGTACGGTTAGTACCACTGACGTGCTAGTGGTTAAATCCACAGCCAGAGTATTGACGAGTATTTAGAGTCCCCCACAGACATTTTCTCAAGTTTCGGGCGAAACGTTGTAGAGGCCGTATGTTATATGGCAGGGTTCGATCATATACGTGCAATAGTGCACGGATCATGATCGGGCGGATCATACTAGTGGGCTTTGGTTTAAGCCGGATCCTAGTATTAGATTTGTTGGATTACTTTAGTCTCATCGTATTCGCATTCAGTTGGAATGCGGATGCAGGTATGTATATACAGGTGAGGGGTATCCTTGTGATCCGTCACGAGTTTACTTTAGATGTTGCCGTATCTTTTTATTGTTGTAAACCTTTGGATTAATGTTTACAAATGGAAATTGTGAGCTAGAAATCATCATGAGGTGCATTTATTGTGACACATGCAACCTAGTGACTCATGGTCTCTTTTATTGTGCATATGTCACATTTTGTGATGGATTTGTAAATTGAAATGAGAGGAAGAGAGAGAAGGGCAGCCATGTATATGGTTAGCTCTTGTATTATTTCATACTAACTCTTTCTCATTTAAACATACAACATAAGAAAAAGAAAAGCTTCTTCTTCTTCCTCTAGCTCACAACCTCCATTGATGGCTTCATCTTCAACCTCCATCCATGCAATGGATACAAGAGACAAAGTTGTCACACACATTCTCTACTTCGCCTTGGACACGTCGGCTAGAGAACTTCATGCCCGAGTTGCTTCGGATGAAGCAGGAGCCCGTAAAAAGACTCGAAGATGTGGTGCCCTTTCCGACGACAAGGCCGGAGATCGGAGATGCCACGAGGAGCTTAGGATGGTGGCCAAATACCGAAGGACACGGATCGATCGGTATAGCTTTCCAACCCTTTCTCTATTTGCTATTTGTAGGTTAATGGTTCGATCCGGATTTAAAGTATACGATAGCGCCGGCTTATAGTTTAAGAAAAGTTTTCATTTCCGCATTTTGGCCTCGGACAGACGGCCGGGGCGCTACCGTAGACTTACAGTTATATATGGTTATATATATATTAGTGGAGTAGGATGCTAATATATATGTATACATATCAATTTATATACATCATCATATTCATTCATGCAAATATACCTAGTATATAAGGGATTCACTTGATATTGGATTTAGGACATTTGAGATTTCTTGATATTGTACATAAAGGATATATAAGACTTACTTGATTTTGTACATTCAGGATATATGAGATTTACTTGATGTTGTACATTCAGGATTTGTGAGACTTATATATGATATGAGAGCCAATTTGGGGGCTGATTTGAGGAAATTAGGATTTGGATTGTCTTGATGGATTTTGATCCTACCACGATATCAGGATTCCGTGGAAATGACTTGTTTCATTCCATACTCTACATTTATTGTTTATGCATTGTTTCATGCATTAGTGTACCTGCTAGAGTACCTTCCATGACTGTTGTATTTACATACCTTTATTCATATCATTTCTTCATTTATTAGTAATACCGATATAGTACCTTACATTATTGATGCATACAGTGTAACGTTTCGGAAATCGTTTTGCGAATTTTTCCGTTTTAGGGCAAAATTGTCGGTTTTTCCCGTTTTAACCCGATTTCGATCAAATGTCCGTATAACCTTACCGGCACCTAGTTTAGCTAAAATAAAGCTTGTGCGCGAACTTTAGGGGTATTTGGGAGGATTTGGTTCAGATAGAATTTTTCCCAAATAAAATATTATTTTAGGCGGTAAAATATGCGCGTAAATCGGGAAAATTTTTCTAAATGAAAATTTTTGGGAATCATCACTAAAATTATTTTAGAACCTTATTTTTAAATATCTAGATATTTTTTGGTCAAAGGGAATTATTTTAAAAAAAAAAAAGAAAATGAATAAAAGGTGGCATTTTTTCATTAAATGTGCATTAATTGTTTTCTTTTGCTAGAAAATTCCACACTTCACCAAAAATCCTCCCATTCTCCCCTTGGCCGGCCCTTCCCTTCCCCTTGATGCCCTCCATCATTTCCACCCATTTTTCAACTCATTATTCATCAAATAAATCATGAAAAGTCCAATTTAATTCATACAAATTCAAATATAATCATTTTTCCTTCATTTCCTTCACTAATCCTTTATGGATCTTCATTAAAGCTTGGTTTTTGATGCTAAGATGTTGGATTAAGTTTCATTTTGTGTTCTTGGGGAGGTATAATTCTTACCTTAATCCTTTTATATTTGCTTTAATCTTATTCTAGCTAGTTTAGTTAGCTAATTATATATTTAGTTTAGTTTTTATATTGTGATTAATTCATTTATTTTTGGTTTAAGGAAATTCATGTTAGGGTTAAATTTTGTTTATGTGTTTAGTGTTCTTTTGAAGTGTTAATTTGTGTTTTGGAGAAGATTAAGCTAGTAGAAAATGTTAATTTTTGTTAATGATCACTTGGTTTAATTATGCAATTAGCTTACTAGGTTTTTGCTAAAACATAATTAGCGAGTGTTAAAAATATAGGAATGGTTTAGGTAGCTTAGTTAAGCTATTTTAAGGTGTTTGTTATCGCTAGATATGCATTAGCTTGAAACTAGTGCGGAATTTTGCGATAGGTTGCTTACTAGATTTCGGGATTTTTCCGACGTGGGTTCGATTGGTCATTACGAGCTTATATCTATTGTATTCCTCGTAATTCTTGTGTTGTGTTGCACGATCGGGACGATCGGGGTCCAGTCATGGTGTTTTGTAGTTTAGCGACCCCAATTAGGGTTTTTGGCCGGTATCGTGCGCGATAGATGCGCTAAGCGCGCAGTGTAATTTTCCGGGCGTTTTCTTCGCGTTTCGTTGTCTTTTCGTCGATGCAGGATATTTTCTTATGTGTTGTGTTTGTGAAATTTTAGGTTCGCAAGCGGGGACTTCGGATGCTACGCAAAGGGGAAAACAGGTGGTAGGCTTCACCTAGCATGGAGCGTTGGTGAGTAGATTTAACATCTACAGGGGAATCGCCCGCATGGTGTTATGCGTCAGGGCTAGAGATTTTATTACTTGTCGCATATTCTACGTTATTGTTAGAATTGCGCCTTTACCCTATTACATATATGTAGTTGTGCCTGGAATAGTAGTACTAGGACACTGCACATATTATTGACGATTCATGTTGCACGAGCACTGATTATATGCTACACGCACCGTCAATAATTGCCATGTCACATACAAACCACTTATAGATGTTATATTGCTTGGTTAGGGACATTGTCACATTGATTCATACTGCTTATCATATATGGCATTTAGCATACCTGTATTCCTATAGAGTATTGTACCATTAGTGATAGGTACATACACACTCCCTGTCTTAGCTACAGGTATACCTTGCACATACTGTTCTTATACCCAGGGGGTATACTATATCATTGCTTATAGGTAGACACATTATCTTGCTATACCTTATTGATTTCACATACATCTGGTTTTAGCTACATGTTTACCTTCACTTGATGTTATTTAGAAGTGGATAAATAGGAACCGCATGATATTTGTATTAACTTGATGCAGTTAATTAGCGGTTTTTCCTTTATATGCTTGCATTTCAGATATGGCGCACATATTATATTCATGGATTTTCGCATTGTTATATGGATTTTTCATGATGTTTTCTGGATTTGGGGACCGTGGTAGTTCGTGAAATTATGCATTATTTGAAAGACCCGGTTTCCTGGATATTGATGTTTCCGCAGCCACCATGAGATTTATCGGTTCTGATATATGCACGATTCGAGGTGTGAGGTGGCACCGTCTGTGGGTACATGGTGGGGCCCGGGGGTACCCCGAAGAAAGAACGATTTCGCGGTGCTAGGTGATGAGGCTTAGGGGAACTATACCATCCGGTGACAGGACCAATGACTCATCGGCTATCGAGTGGATACCGACGGGAGTCATGTGCGTATGGATACGTTGAGAGGCGAGGGCCAGAGCTAGGCATTCGAGCTCTCGGGATAGCGTATGATACGTACCCATCAGGGGGGACCAGTCATGGAGACAGCACCTGATGGATCAGCATTTCTGTGTCGATGCTTGGCACATTGGTTTCAAGATATTTCCAATTACTCATTTGTATATATAACAGGGGATTGAGCCGCTGTTATATATACCCTTACACCAATATTAGGGGAATGGGACGCTAATATATGTGTATTGACCTCATCATATTTATTATGCCATTATATTTAGGATTTAGAATTTGCTGGAGATTTGATTCGGGATATAAGAGATTCATTTGAGATTGGATACTGGAGATATATGTGAGATATACTTGATATGGTACATACGAGATATGTGAGATCCACTTGCTGTTGTACATTCGAGATATGTGAGATATACTTGATATGGTACATACGAGATATGTGAGATCCACTTGATATTGTACATTCGATATATGTGATATATACTTGATGTTGTACATTCGATATATGTGATATATACTTGATGTTGAACATTCGATATATGTGAGATATACTTGATGTTGTACATTCTGGATATACGAGATATACTTAATATTGTGAAATTGAGGAGAATGCGATACTTAGATGATATGAGAGCCAATTTGGGGGCTGATTTGAGGAATTGGGATTTGATTCGTCTTGATGGATTGTTATCCTACCACGATGTCAGGATTCCGTGGAAATAACATATTTCACCCCATACCTCACCTTTATCTATTTGTGCACTGTTTCATGTATTAGGAGTACCTGTTAGTGTACCTTTCATGAGTGTTGCACATTTACATTCTCATACCCGCATTGCATGATTATTGCATACTGTGTCATATCATTATTGCTTTATATATATTGGTTGTACTTGTTAGTGTACTTTCCATTATTCTACATTCATATGACCTGTTATTACTGTAAATTGCATATCTTAGATTCATGTTGTACGTACATTCCTGCGATTACCTGCATATGTTATTTACTATTCACGAGTTGGCAACTCACCCCCGTTGTACCACAGGTGATACAGAAGGTTCCCCAGAGTAGTCGAGGCTGGATATTCATCTATCACCTTTTGCTACAGATACTGTATCGGCTCACAGTGTGCAGTTTTGTTCAGGTGGGTTTTGGTGGTTATCTGTATTTGTATTGTATATTCGTTGTATCTTGTACTCTCCATCTACTATTATGATGTTGACTTAGAGACTTGGTGTGGACGATATTGTATAAATTGTGGATTTGTTGTCTTTTATACAGTTTCTTTTCTATCGTCTTATTTTTCTTCGCTACGGCGTCGTATATTTGTTGTGGTGGTTGTTTTCCGCTTTTGGGCGTGGATTTGCTCCCGTTTGGGATACTTTATATTATATTTATGTTGTACCCATTTTTGGGGTTGGTTTTTATAAAGGAGGTGCTGCCGAAATTTTCAAGAAAGAAAATTGGACTTAAAGAATTTATATTTGAGATTTTTTTTAATGGTTTAAACAATGTTTCTTATCTTTTCTTGTCTTTTAATGGTTTAGATTTCTGGGTTTTGGCTTTCTTTTACTACGTTACGCCTGTAGACGTTGCGTAGTATTAGGGCCGTCACGTGCCAATTTCGGATCGTGACAAAGTTGGTATCAGAGCGCTAGGTTTTTACCTTACGGTGTGTAGGATGATCTTTATATGATGGAGTAGGTAGCTTAAGCAGAGTAACGTAGTGTGTGTATGTCTGCAGCATACTCACGATGTAGTACTCCGTCTAAAGTGACCTAAGTACAATTACTTGAAATTCCTTCCTTGATGATTCATATCCTTGTGATTCGATTTCCGTGTTCATATCGAATCATATTCCTATTTATAGCCTTTGCCGACGACGACTATGGGGACTCAGTGAGGTGCAGCGAGGGCCGAGGTCAGTATTGACTCCGGGACAGAGGCCTAGTCATCGAGACAGATTTCATGACCATCATGGGATTGGCAGAGGCTTAGGACAAGGTCAATCGTTCAGCTTTCATCCCTTGGAGGGCCAGCAGCCATCGTATGGATGTTTTCGATGCGGGAGCCTTCATCACTTCATCAGGGACTGTTCCTTAGCACCGTGTCAGAGTCGTGTTCTAAGAGGTCGTGGGCGCGAAAGGTTTGCTCTGAGGGGTCAGTCTGGCAGAGGAAGGGTTCTGACAGCTGCGGGTAGGAGGCAGACACAGGAGTTTGCTTCTACTCATCGGGACGCTCAGGCATCCAATGCAGAGTTTTCAGGTATCCTTTATTCACATGTTCGTTTGATGTACTTGTTGGTTTTCACACTTTGTGTCGTGGTTGGGACGAGGATCGTGTTAGCTAGATCAGCTGTTTGTTGTGTTAACTTCTGTCAGCGATTCTTTTGTTGCGCGGCACGTATTTCAGTCGTATGCCAATCGGTTAGGAGATTCATCCGTCACTTGATCCTTCTAGAGAGGTTGGATTTGACGTTCTCCTGGGCATGGATTGGTTATTTACGTGTTAGGCATCTGTGGACTACCGTGAGGAAACGGTCAGAAATTGTTTTCCCGGCGAGTCAGTTCTTGTTGTGCAGGTGGATAGTTGTGCCGCCTCTCACAGCTTGAATTCAGCCTTTTTCGCTAGTAAGCTTTTAGAGGAGATGTCGTGGATTCTTGGCGTTTATTCGAGATACCGGAGCCACAGTGGGATTGTTGGACCGGGTTCCTTTCGTACAAGAGTTTTCCGACGTTCCAGATAAGCTGGCGAAGCTTAGGGAGCTTAAGGATCTGCTGAAGAGTTGTTGTTAGGGAGGTTTGTGTGTCCGAGTGTTTCGCTTTTGGGAGCTCCTATTTTTTTGTTCTTCAAGGAGAAAGACGACAGAGTGCGGATGTGGATTGATGGATCGTCAATTGAACCGGCTTACGGTGTGGATAGGTATCATTTACCTCGTATTGACGATTTCTTCGATCAGCTCCAGAGTGCGGGACTTTTTCTAAGTTATTGGGATCAGGTCATCATCGTTGCGGGTTCGGAGTGATGGCATTCCGAATACTGCTCTTATGCGTGCTATGGCTTTGTGTGTTTTGGTGGTATCTTTGGACTCGCCAATGCCCTAGCAGCATTCGTGGATATGATGCACCAGATTTCTTCAGGCCGTTCCTCGACCATTTTTGTTGTGTTATTAACGACATTTTGGTCTTTTCTAGTGTGTCTTGAGGAACAGGAGCAGCACTTGAGGATTTGTTTTGCAGACATTGGTAGAGCCCCAGCTGTTTGCTAGGTTCTCGGAGTGTTCCTTCAGGCTTGTTTGTGTTGACTCCTAGGTCTTATAGTTACGGGAGACGGTTTCGTATGGTTCTGAGGGAGGTCGTGACCGTACAGCTTAGGCCCAGACTTGTATGCAGGACGGAGGTCCGCTGAATTTGGGCTTAGCAGGTTTTTGCCGTCGTTTTGTACAGTATTATTAGCGTATTGCTGCACCGTTGACTGGAATGACCGGAATGGAGGTTTCTTTTCTTTGGACTGAGGCAAGTGTACGGAGTTTTCAGCAGTTAGAGATTTGGTTAGCAACTGATTCAGTTCTTGCTTTTGGTTCGGGCGATTTTGTGATTTAACTGTAATGTTTCACGAGAGTGGCTCGATTTTGTGTGGTTGTGACACTTCCCGCAGACGCTCGTTCGTTAGAGATACTTGAGTATACTCGGCTGGGTAATGATTCGGAGTCTTTGATTGTGACAAGGGTGTACTAAGTTAGGAATGCTTTTGTGTACCTGATTTTATCGAGTAGGGACGTGGAATCCTAGAGCAATCACATCAGTCAATTCTCTATGTTCATTCATGTTCCGCCAACAATGACGTGGCTTGTGAGACAGTTACGGATGGACAGGAATGTAAAGAGAAATTTCAGGTTTCGTTTCAAGGTGTTTGTCTTGTTGGGTGTTTGTGTTAGTTGTTGTCGGTAGTTGGGGATCGTCACTAGCCATTGTTAGGGTTCTCCTTCGATAGTTGTTATCAGGAGACACTCCAATTGGCAACCTTTAGGTTTAGTTAGGTCGTGTCGATCACCAATCTGTTTTCTGACTCTGCGTAGTAGGATTTTGGGACCTCAGCTGGTCTCTAGACTTCGGAGATGATCCAGTTGGTTCAGGTCAGGATGAGTAGCCCAGTGCAGACAGAGGTCTTATGTCGACCGTGTTGGTCGTAAACTTGAGTTCGCAGTGGGGAGATCATGTATTCCTACGGATTTTTCCGATGATTGACGTGTTGAGTTTTGGGAAGCTTATCCCAGAATTTTAGGTCCTTTTGAGATCCTTTAAGCGAGTTAGTTCGTTGCCTTTAATTTGGCACTTCCGCCCAGATTTTGATTATTCACCCCGTATTCTTTGTGTTGATTTTTGCAATTACCTTCATGACTTCCGACATGATTCAGCATCAGACCATTTAGTTTTGACACGATCTTTTCGTTCACCGGCAGCCATTGGTGTAAATGGTTCGGTAGATGGGGAAACTTCGGTCAAGGGTCTTTCTATCTGTGGAGGGTTTTTCTTGGACGTAGCCGTTTTGTGAAGTGATCACTTGGGAGGTTGCGAGCGAGATTTGGGAGTTTTGTACTCATCTTCTAGAAGGTACGTGTAGATGAATTTTAATTCGGGGACCGAATTTCTTTAAGGGGGGAAGATTGTAACGTTTCGGAAATCGTTTTGCGAATTTTTCCGTTTTAGGACAAAATTTCCCGTTTTAACCCGATTTCGATCAAACGTCCGTACAAGATTACCGGCACCCAGTTTAGCTAAAATAAAGCTTGTGCGCGAACTTTAGGGGTATTTGGGAGGTTTTGGTTCAGATAGAATTTTTCCCAAATAAAATATTATTTTAGCCGGTAAAATATGCTCGTAAATCGGGAAAATTTTTCTAAATGAAAATTTTTGGGAATCATCACTAAAATTATTTTAGAACCTTCTTTTTAAATATCTAGATATTTTTTGGTCAAAGGGGATTATTTTTTAAAAAAAAGAAAATGAATAAAAGGTAGCATTTTTGCATTAAATGTGCATTAATTGTTTTCTTTTGCTAGAAAATTCCACACACTTCACCAAAAATCCCCCCATTCTCTCCTTGGCCGGCCCTTCCCTTCCCCTTGCTGCCCTCCATCATTTCCACCCATTTTTCAACTCATTTTTCATCAAATAAATCATGAAAAGTCCAATTTAATTCATACAAATTCAAATATAATCATTTTTCCTTCATTTCCTTCACTAATCCTTCATGGATCTTCATTAAAGTTTGGTTTTTGATGCTAAGATGTTGGATTAAGTTTCATTTTGTGTTCTTGGGGAGGTATAATTCTTACCTTAATATTTTTATATTTGCTTTAATCTTATTCTAGCTAGTTTAGTTAGCTAATTATGTGTTTAGTTTAGTTTTTATATTATGATTAATTCATTTATTTTTGGTTTAAGAAATTCATGTTAGGGTAAAATTTTGTTTATGTGTTTCGTGTCCTTTTGAAGTGTTAATTTGTGTTTTGGAGAAGATTAACCTAGTAGAAAATTTTAATTTTTGTTAATGATCACTTTGTTTAATTATGCAATTAGCTTACTAGGTTTTTGCTTAAACATAATTAGCGAGTGTCAAAAATATAGGAATGGTTTAGGTAGCTTAGTTAAGCTATTTTAAGGTGTTTGTTATCGCTAGATATGCATTAGCTTGAAATTAGTGCGGAATTTTGCGATAGGTTGCTTACTAGATTTCGGGATTTTTCCGACGTGGGTTCGATTGGTCGTTACGAGATTATATCTATTGTATTCCTCGTAATTCTTGTGTTGTGTTGCGCGATCGGGACGATCGGGGTCCAGTCATGGTGTTTTGTAGTTTAGCGACCCCAATTAGGGTTTTTGCCGGTATCGTGCGCGATAGATGCGCTAAGCGCGCAATGTAATTTTCCGGGCGTTTTCTTCGCGTTTCGTTGTCTTTTGGTCGATTCAGGATATTTTCTTATGTGTTGTGTTTGTGAAATTTTAGGTTCGCAAGCGGGGACTTCGGACGCTACGACAAGGGGAAAACAGGTGGTAGGCTTCACCTAGCTTGGAGCGTTGGTGAGTAGATTTAACATCTACAGGGGAATCGCCCACATGGCGTTATGCGTCAGGGCTAGAGATTTTATTACTTGTCGTATATTCTACGTTATTGTTATAATTACGCCTTTACCCTATTACTTAGATGTAGTTGTGCCTGGACTAGTAGTAGTAGGACACTGCACATATTATTGACGATTCATGTTGCACGAGCACTGATTATATGCTACACACACCGTCAATAATTGCCATGTCACATACAAACCGCTTATAGATGTCATATTGCTTGGTTAGGGACATTGTCACATTGATTCATACTGCTTATCATATATGGCATTTAGCATACATGTATTCCTATAGAGTATTGTACCATTAGTGATAGGTACATACACACTCCCTGTCATAGCTACAGGTATACCTTGCACATACTGTTTTTATACCCAGGTGGTATACTATATCATTGCTTATAGGTAGACACATTATCTTGCTATACCTTATTGATTTCACATACATCTGGTTTTAGCTACATGTTTACCTTCACTTGATGTTATTTAGAAGTGGATAAATAGGAACCGCATGATATTTGTATTAACTTGATGCAGTTAATTAGCGGTTTTTCCTTTATATGCTTGCATTTCAGATATGGCGCACATATTATATTCATGGATTTTCGTATTGTTATATGGATTTTTCATGATGTTTTCTTGATTTGGGGACCGTGCTAGTTCATGAAATTATGCATTATTTGAAAGACCCGGTTTCCTTAATATTGATGTTTCCGCAGCCACCATGAGATTTATCAGTTCTGATATATGCCCGATTCGAGGAGTGAGGAGGCACCGTCTGTGGTTACATGGTGGCGCCCGGGGGTACCCCGAAGCAAGAACGATTTCGCGGTGCTATGCGATGAGGCTTAGGGGAACCATACCATCCGGTGACAGGACCAATGACTCATCGGCTATCGAGTGGCTACTGACGGGAGTCATGTGCGTATGGATACGTTGAGAGGCGAGGGTCAGAGCTAGGCATTCGAGCTCTCAGGATAGCGTATGATATGTACCCATCAGGGGGCAGTCATGGAGACAGCACCTGATGGATCAGCATTTCTGTGTCCATGCTTGGCACATTGGCTTCATGATATTTCCAATTACTCATTTGTATACATAACAGGGGATTGAGCCGCTGTTATATATACCCTTACACCAATATTAGGAGAATGGGACGCTAATATATGTGTATTGACCTCATCATATTTATTATGCCATTATATTTAGGATGTTAGAATTTTGCTGGAGATTTGATTCGGGATATAAGAGATTCATTTAAGATTGGATACTGGAGATATATGTGAGATATACTGGATATGGTACATACGAGATATGTGAGATCCACTTACTGTTGTACATTCGAGATATGTGAGATATACTTGATATGGTACATACGAGATATGTGAGATCCACTTGATATTGTACATTCGATATATGTGATATATACTTGATGTTGTACATTCGATATATGTGAGATATACTTGATGTTGTACATTCGGGATATACGAGATATACTTAATATTGTGAAATTGAGGAGAATGCGATACTTAGATGATATGAGAGCCAATTTGGGGGCTGATTTGAGCAATTGGGATTTGATTCGTCTTAATGGATTGTGATCCTACCACGATGTCAGGATTCCGTGGAAATGATATATTTCACTCCATACCTCACCTTTATCTATTTGTGCACTGTTTCATGTATTAGGAGTACCTGTTAGTGTACCTTTCATGAGTGTTGCACATTTACATTCTCATACCCGCATTGCATGATTATTGCATATTGTGTCATATCATTATTGCTTTATATATATTGGTTGTAATTGTTAGTGTACTTTCCATTATTCTACATTCATATGACCTGTTATTACTGTAAATTGCATATCTTAGATTCATGCTGTACATACATTCCTGCGATTAGCTGCATATGTTATTTACTATTCACGAGTTGGCAACTCACCCCCGTTGTGCCACAGGTGTTACAGAAGGTTCCCCAGAGTAGTCGAGGCTGGCTATTCATCTATCATCTTTTGTTACAGATACCGCATTGGCTCACGGTGTGCTGTTTTGTCCAGGTGGGTTTTGGTGGTTATCTGTATTTGTATTGTATATTCGTTGTATCTTGTACTCTCCATCTACTATTATGATGTTGACTTAGAGACTTGGTGAGGACGATATTGTATAAATTGTGGATTTGTTGTCTTTTATACAGTTTCCTTTCTATTGTCTTCTTTTTCTTCGCTACGGCGTCGTATATTTGTTGTGGTGGTTGTTTTCCGCCTTTGGGCGTGGATTTGCTCCCGTTGGGGATGCTTTACATTATATTTATGTTGTACCCATTTTTGGGGTTGGTTTTTATAAAGGAGGTGCTGCCGAAATTTTCAAGAAAGAAAATTGGACTTAAAGAATTTATATTTGAGAATTTTTTTAATGGTTTAAACAATGTTTCTTATCTTTTCTTGTCTTTTAATGGTTTAGATTTCTGGGTTTTGGCTTTCTTTTACTATGTTACGCCTGTAGACGTTGCGTAGTATTAGGGTCGTCACGTGCCAATTTCGGGTCGTGACAAACAGATTTTCATATTATTATTGCTTCATGTATTAGTTGTACCTGTTAGTATATCTTTCATGACTATTGCATTCATATGACCATTTATTGCTATTTATTGCATATGTTAGATTCGCGCTGTACGTGCATACTTGCGATTACCTGCATATGTTATTTACTATTCACAAGTTGGCAACTCACCCCCGTTGTGCCACAGTTTGTTTTTGTAACGTTTCAGAAATCGTTTTGCGAATTTTCCCGTTTTAGGGCAAAATTGTCAGTTTTTCCCGTTTTAACCCGATTTCGATCAAACGTCCGTATAAGTTTGCTGGCACCTATTTTTGCTAAAATAAAGCTTGTGCACGAACTTTAGGGGTTTTTGTGAGGTTTTGGTTCAGATAGAATTTTTCCCAAATAAAATATTATTTTAAGCGGTATTTGGTGCACGTAAATCGGGAATTTTTTTTATTTTGTGAATAAATTATTTTTGTCACTAGATTATTTTGAAAACTTCTTTTTAAATATCTAGATATTTTTTGGAGTGCAAAAGGAATTATTTAAAATAGAAAAGAAAAGAGTGAAAGGTAGAAAAGTGCATTTATTAGCATTTATTACTCATTTTCCAAGCATTTCTTCACCCAAAATTCACAAAAATACCCCCAACCTCCCCATGGCCGACCCTTATCTCAAATTTCTATCCAAAATATTTTCCAATCTCATTTCTTCTTGATTTCTTCAAAATTTTTCAAGAAAAATTCCAAAATAAATCCACAAAAATCCTAAATAAAAATAAAACCATCTTTTCCTTCCCTAATCCTTCTTGGATCTTCAACAAGCATGGGTTTTGATGCTAAGATGATGGATTAAGCTTCATTTTGGTGTTCTTGGAGAGGTATAATTCTTACCTTAATCCTTTTATACTTGCTTTAATCTTAAATCTAGCTAATTTAGTTAGCTAATTATGTGTTTAGTTTAGTTATTAAATCATGATTAATTAATTTATGTTTGGTTTAAGAAATTCATGTTAGGGTTAAATTTTGTTTAAGTGTTTAGTGTTCAATTGAAGTGTTAATTTGTGTTTTGGAGAAGATTAACCTAGTTGAAAATGTTAATTTTTGCTAATGAACACTTTTTTTAATTATGCAATTAGCTTACTAGGTTTTTGCTAAAACATAATTAGCGAGTGTTAAAAATATAGAAATGGTATAGATAGCTTAGTTAAGCTATTATAAGGTGTTTGTAATCGCTAGATATGCGTTAGCTTGAAACTAGTGCGAAATATTGCGATAAGCTGATTACTAGGTTTCGGGGTTTTTCCGACGTGGGTTCGATTGGTCGTTGCGAGATTATATCTATTGTATTTCTCTTATTTCTTGTGTTGTGTTGCGCGATCGGGACGATCGGGGTCCAGACTTGGTGTTTTGTAGTTTAGCGACCCCAATTAGGGTTTTTGGCCGGTATCGTGCACGATAGATGCGCTAAGCGCGTAGTGTAATTTTCAGGGCGTTATTCTTGCATTTCGATGTCTTTTCGTCGATGTAGGATATTTTCTTATGTGATGTGTTTGTGAAATATCAGGTTCGCAAGTGGGGACTTCGGAAGCTACGACAAGGGAAAACAGATGGTAGGCTTCACTTAGCCAGGAGCGTTGGTGAGTAGATTTAACATCTATAGGGGAATCGCCCGCATGGCGTTATGCGTCTGGGCTAGAGATGTTATTTCTGTCGCATATTCTATGTCATATTTAGAATTGCGCATTTACCCTATTACTTAGATATTGTTGTGCTTGGATTATTATCCTTAGGACACTGCACATATTATTGACGATTCATGTTGCACGAGTACTGATTGTATGCTGCACACACCGTCAATAATTGCCATGTCACGCACAACCCATAAATAGAAATGCTATTGTTGGTAAGGAACATTGAGACAATGATTCATATTTCTTATCGCATATCACAATTAGCATACCTGTATATCCGCATGCTTACACATATGCCTTCACATACTTACATGTTAGATACCTGTATACATATAGAGTATCGTACCATTAGTGATAGGTACATACACACTTTATATCATAGCTACAGGTATACCTTGCACACATTTTTCACTTATACCCACGGGGTATACTACATCATTACTCATAGGTAGATACATATATCTTGCTATACCTTTATGTTTTCACATTCATCTGGTTATAGCTAAATGTTTACCTTTACTTGATATTATTTAGAATTGGAGAAAATAGGAACCGCATGATATTTTCTATTAACTTGTCACAGTTAATTAGCGGCTTTCCCTTTATATGCTTTCATTACAGTTTTATGTTGCATATATTATATTCATGGATTTTCGCATTGAGATATGGATTTTTCATGATGTTTTCCGGATTTGGGAACCGTGGGAGTTCATGAAATTATGCATTATTTGAAAAACCCGGTTTCCCTTGATCTGACATTTCAGCAGCCACCATGAGACTTATCGTTTCGGATATATATATATACCTCACGCGAGGAACGGAAGGGTCCATGTGCGGGTACATGGTGGGGCCCGGTGGTACCCCGGGGCAGGAATCTCAGTGAGGAGATGAGTTAGTGGAGGAACCATACTTTCTGGTGACATTACCAATGACTCGGCGGTTATCATGGGGATACCGACGGGAGTCATGTTCGTATGGATGTGTCGAGAGGCGAGGGTCAGAGCTAGGCACTCGAGCTTTCGGGATAGCGTATTATACGTACCTATCAGGGTGCCAGTCATGGTGACAACACCTGATAGACCTGCATTTCTGTGTCGATGCTTGACACATTGGTTTCATGATATTTCTTTTTTTTTTACTCCTTTGTATATATAACAGGGGTTTAGGCCACTGTAATATATGCCCTTACACCAATATTAGTGGAATGGGACGCTAATATATATGTATTGACATTAAATTATATACATCATCATATTTATTCATGCAAATATATTTAGGATGTTAGCTTTTTACTTGATAATTTGATTTGGGATATAGGTGATTCATTTGATATTAGATACAGGATATTTATGAGATTGCTGATTTGTACATTCAGGATATATGAGATTTATTCGATTTTGTACATTCAGGATTTGTGAGATTTATATGATATGAGAGCCAATTTGGGGGCTGATTTGAGGAATTGGGATTTGGATTTGTCTTGATGGATTGTGATCCTACCACGATGTCAGGATTCCGTGGAAATGACATATTTCATTCCATACTTCACATTTATTGTTTATGCACTG